>CM043711.1:32550884-34950884 GCA_023969325.1 Oryzias curvinotus
GAGAAAGCTGGAGGCCACCCTATTTGCAGACTTTGCTGTCGGTCTGTGTGCACAGAGAGGCTGAAATCTAAGCAGATAAAGACATTTTACCCACCCACCAACAGACAAAGAGACGGCTAATCTAAACTCTATGATCCTCTTTGACAGGCCATCATCCCATCGTGATAATCCCTTTAGTGAAAAAGGCAAAGAGCCAATAAGCCTGCAGGATGCCCCGCAGCTTCCGCCCCCCTGCAGAGGTCAGCTCCGAGGCACACGGCTCAGCCGAGGTGTGGACGTCATTTCCGCATAAGAATTTACAAATACGTCATCGAGTTTGCACAGTTTAGTATTAATCACAGCCTTTTTATCATGTCCGCTTTCTTTTGCTGGATTATTTTTAAGACAGAAATTGAAAAACAAGAGTTCAAGAAAATCAAAAGTGGCATATTTTCTTAATTCCTTCGCCTGTGTAGAATTTCCTCATGAAAGATGTCATTTTATTAAAAAGGTGCCATGACCTGTTTGTGACTCCTGACATGCCTTTCATGTCAGCAGAGATCAGAGTGGCCTCCTGGTGGCCTAATCTCACGTTCGTGGGATTGGATTAGGTGGTGGGCCTCTTCCCCTCCACTAATCTACATTTCTTCTCAGTGCTTAAGATCCAGATCAAGGCTTAACCCATGATTCCATCTAAAATGATGTATTTCAGTCAGAAGTAAACGATCTAATCAGATCTTTTAAGGATCTTTGTTTTTATTACTTTTGTGAAGCTTCTATAAAGTCATTAGAAATCAGACCAGCTGACATCCTCCTCAGACAGCAAACTAGATCTTAAACAACTCCACCGACCTTAGATTAGCTGCTGGTTTTGGTTTTGATAAAGAGTCCGCTCAAATCTGTTCCTCTTACCTGTGTTCCTAGCAGTGGTTCTGCATGGCGGTGCTGTAGAGATCCAGAGTGCGGCACGACCAGCACAGATCTGCAGAGATTTCCCCGGCTGCTGCTTGGAGCTAACGGGATTAACCTGCAGCATCTGAAGGTCAGGACAGAACTCTGTGCTGAGAGCAACCGCAGATTAACTTAGAAGAAACACGACCTGAAAAGTGAAACCCACAGGAAACAAATGATCAGACCCGACAGGAAAATCCCTGGTGCACAATTTTGGTCTTGAACCTGATCGAAACTGGGCCAGATGTGCGGAAACCTAGAGTTTTTACAAATGAAACATCAATGAACAGGTGAGGAGTACAGATTCACACAATTCTCATTGAAATACCAGTTTACACCTTTAACCAAACAATTGAGCACATTTTGGAAGCATGTTTTTATAAAAAAAAGTTAAGAAATGGAATTAAACTTTCTTTTATTGTTCATTTTATTGGTGGAGTAGTTAAATGGATACAATGCAACGGCACAAACAGATCATTTGTGTATTAAAAGCAGTCAGCAGCTCCTTCAAGTTTATTATTGGAAGTAAAACCAAAACAGGAAAGAAGAAAATAAATAATCCTAAATTTTTCGTGATACATGTTGTGAGGTAACACCAGCTAACCTCTGCTTGTTCGTTGATGAGGAAGAAAGTGACCAAACAACTCAACTGGAATTCAGTCCTTTTAACCCTTGTGCTATCCTATGACTCCACCCTTACAGTGACGTGTTCTCCCTACCATGACAAAGGTGGATAAAGGTGGAGAGGATTTCATGTAATCCATGGACACCAGTGAAGATCACAAATCATTAAAGAAAAAAGTCTAGTCTAGTGGGTCTAGATGACCCAACTTCCAATGTTACCGTGCCTAGGATAGCACAAGGGTTAACAGGCCTTAACATCTTATCCGGTCATGTTTTTCCATTTACACATGTAAGTGGCCAGTGGCCTTCTACCCCTGCTATTGCCAAGAAGATGATTTATAGCTTTGTTTTCCCCCAAACTGGTTTCAACAGCTCCACATGTTCCTTAGAATGCATTAATTAAGAGAATGTCCAACAGCTGAGCAAATATTACGCAGTTTACACATATTCTACGTAGTTTATAAGCAATTATCATGTAATTCTGTGCATGGTATTTGCACACATCACACGTTTGGTATTTGAACACGTCGCATTCAAATTACTTGATTGACGCATTAGTCACTAATGAAGTGTGAACAGTAATAATCACGCACGGTTCATGCTGTACGTTGATTTACGTGTTCTTTGCGTGCATTCATGTATTCGCAATACGTCTGTGAAAATGTTCAGGAACAGACCACAACTTTTCACACTTTTTCCACATATCTTTGCGCTTCTTGCTAATTCATAATTCCTTCGCCTCATTTAGGAGGAGTAACTGTGTCTGGTTCAAAGTATTAGGAAGAATATTGCAGAATGAAATCACACATTTTGGATAATTTAGTAAAGGTGTTTTCAAATCTCAAAAATCAATAATTTTGCTTTTCTTTTCTCAAATTCTCTCTTTTAAAAGCTTTATTTTACTGAAATGTACTACATTTGTCAATAATATGATTATTTTTTAAAAAAGTGTTTTTTACTTCAAGTAACAACTTTCCTCTTTTTGGGTTTTGTTCTTTTGAAACACTTTAAAGTCACTTTCAAAGAAAGTTTACAATTTTTTTTAATGTCATATAAAAATCATAAAATTATGCTACACATTTTTTAGATATTCTTTAAAATATTAAGAGTATAAAATGCTGATTTTTGTGTTTAGGTGGTAGTGCAACCAAACATCTGATTTGGTTGATTATTTCAAATATTTAAAAAAGATCTTTTGTCTTCTGCAGAGAATTATGGAAGACAACATAAGTGAAAGGATTCTTTAGTTTAAGAATTTTAGTACTTTAACAGTTTGATTTTATCAGTGAAATCCTTTTCTTGGTTTGTTTTAATGAATTATAAGACAGATGTATTTGTGTTGTCGGACATAGATGAAGTTAAAAGACTGTGGGAAACATTTAGAGAAGAAACTGGACCACATTTAGGGTTTAAAAATGGTTTTTTGTATTGATTTTCCAATTTTTTTTTTCTGATCGAGTAGGTTCTGTTAGAGCACGGAACTGAGGAACGTGGATGAAAAGGAAGGAAAGCGTGTCATGGTGTCAGAGAGTGATTAACTAGGATTCAGGACAACCCTTGTTAACAACCACCTGCTAAACAGGATTTTTGTTGTGGCAATTCCAAAGGCGGAGCTGAGGCAGAACGTACTCCAGAGGAAGAGGTCATGAAGATCCCAAACCAGTAAAATAAAAAAACAAACAAACCATAAATTCATTTCATCACCTGAAGGATAGAAAAGAAAGAAAGTGACAAGTATAGGAAGAACAACAATCCCCATGGGGTGGTTGTGGGGGCAGATCCCCCCTCTGTCTTCCTCAGAGCAGCCCATACCTTTGAGGACCATTTACGGCAGTGACGAAGCAGTAGGTAGGGAGGGGGTAGATCCCATTATCAGCTCAGCTCAGGATAAGCTGAGAGAACAGGTTGATGACACAGATCCCTGCCTTGGCTGGGATACGGCGGCGCCACGCTGGCCTTAATCCCAACAAACATCTGGATGAGATCCAGTGACGGACAGTTTACAAGGAGACAAATGAGTGAAACTGTCTGTTGATCCAGAAGACGTTTTCCTGCAAATGATGATATAATTCACTTTTGTTTAATGTCGACTTTGAAATAACAAAACCACAGATGAACTCAAAACAGGTTAAAGTTAAAAAAAAAACCTGGAAAGTGAAGGAAAGTGCAGACTTTGGGCTGCAGTGGCTGATCTGTGATGGAGGCTCATCCTGATTAGCTGTGGCACGAAGAGGAGCAGAACAAAGACAGTCTGACGTGAAGCACGTGTGCACGTTTCAGACACACAACTCTGTAAGAAAAACAAACAACGAAACACGGACAGGCAGGAGAAAGGAGGAAGTCATCAGAAAAAGCTTTAACCAAAAAAAAAAAACAGACTAAATATCCTGTTTATCTTTACTTTTATGCATATTGAAAACAATAAAGATGAACTGTAGTATACTTGTTATACTTAAGCTTACTTAATAAAATAAACTACAAGTGTACTACTTTTTGCTAGGACAGCAGCGACTCATAGCTCTCCCTTCAATTCCTCTGTTTCTGTATTTTTCCTGCTGCCTTTTATAACTTCTTTGCAAAGGAAATAAAAATCTTAAAAATCCAGGTGTCCTGTTTACATTCTGTGCTGGTATGTATGTAATATATACAAATGCATATGTATTTTTATTTTACTTTTATACCTTTCTTTTACCTTATTATTGTCAATAATGGCTTTTATTTTATTATGTACATTTATCTATTCATTGATGCATGAATTTATTTCCAGTTTAGGAAAAAAAAAAAAATCACCCAATGTTTTTGCTTCCACATAGATACTAAATTAATGTAATTGAATAGTTTATCTTTGAATTTGCATCAACAGGCATCATGGGATTGATCTGCAATTTCCTTTTTTTTTTACTTACTTACAGTATTCAACATCCTGTTTGCCAATAAACCACGTTAATATTTTTTTTATATTAAGTATTATGCTTCTTGAATACAGTGATGTACTTTAATCTCATTGTATACGTAGACTGCGACAATAAAGGCATTCTATTCTACTCAATCTCTACTTTATTCTATTCCACAAACATTTGCAGAATAATATCAGGTTTTTATTTTTGTCTCTACATGAATTCCCATAATGCACTGTTGCTATAGACACCTGAACAGTTTGCGTGATTTTGTTTTGGATATTAAAATGAGGAAGGATTTGCAGCTCCTGACGTGTTTTTCTAGAACTCATCTAAACTCTGATACTCACCTAAAACGCTGCTTCATCTGCTGGATGCAGAATCTTTCAAAATGCTGTCATGTGGTTGCCATTTATTTACTAAAATTGACAACAAAATAGCAGTAGAGAAGAAAAAAAAAGCCCAGCAGTTTTGTGTCAATGTTTTTGATTAGATTTTAAGAGGGAATAGTTTGGAAGAGAAAACGTTGTGAAAGAAGGAATGTGAGTAATATAGAACATAAAATAGACTATTATATGAAAAGGTTATTTGGGGGAAAATTGAAAAAGTGACATTGATAAAACAAAGAGATTTAAACCACAAACATGTCTGAATACGACATATTTTTAGATGAAACTTTCAAATGAGAACAGAACTGATAGAGTTTTGAACCTAAATGTATTATTTTTTTTTTTACTATTGACAAATCAGAAACATTTGTTTCTGGGCTTTTTTGTGCAGTTTATTAACTTTTGGAGCCCTGCTGCCCCCCTGTGGCCTGGCTGAGGTTGCACTGTTGAACTTGACCTACCACATCATTGTCAGCAGATGGAGGTTTGAAACTTTTAACTGTGGCAAAAGAAAACCGCACGAGCGTCCTTTTTATTGTTTTTATTGTGAATTCTTAAACGGACTCTACACCAGAGTGCACAGGCTTTACAGAACATGCCCTGCATGCATCAACGTTGTTATATTCTTCTACGGCTGTTTTTACGGAAAACCCGAACCGAATAAATGTACAAAACTATGCACATTAAGTCTAGGACACACATTTAACAAAAGTTTGTTACTGTTTGAAGATAAGTATTCAAATGATGGAGTAACAATAATAAAATGTTGGTTTTGCAAAGACTGACTGACAGATAGTGGAATGCCCAACGGGGGAAAACAATAAAACAAAAGCCAGACACATCCTGGAGATGTGCATTCATTATCTCAGAAAAGCTGCGGCAAAGAGCAAAGAGGAGAAAGCGAGGAAGGAGGAAAACAGCACAAAAAGCGGCAGAGGAAGGAAGGAGTTAAAGAGGAGCTGAAACAGGAAAGTGGACCCAATGATCTAGGTCATGAGGCGCAACGCCAGCATTGCCCTCGCTCTCAAATAGCTTCCATCCTTCCTTTCTGCTTCCTTCCTTCACTCGTTTTCCTTTTCTCCTCCTCCTCTCCCCTAATTCCTCTTATTTACCACCAACTCCATAACCCCACTTTTTTGCTGTATTTTTCCCAAACCCTCCTCTCCCTCCTCCCCACTACTAAATCAGCAGCATGTGGGCTTAATGGAAACCAGACCTTGACCCATTCTTCTGCAGCCTGCTGGCTTCTCCCGTCGACTGACAATCAGCTTTGAGCCCATGTGAGCTGAAAGGGAAAGGGACTGAAAGAAGGGAACTCTTTTTGTGTTGTTACTCTTCACAGAATGTCAATAGGAGACTTTTATGAAGCACAAAACAAAGTGTTTCTGAGCTGTGGGGCTGGATCTCCATCAGCATGCTCCCACCGGGATGTTGCAGTCTGAGCAGTTGGCATGACTGTGGTGGGAGGAGGGGTGGCTGGAGCCGGTTTGTCTGTGCACAGACCTACGTTTGCGTGTTTGCAGACATGTATGCGCAGACGAGAGCCGAGCTTGTGATGCTGGTGCACGCGGGGGGCGGATACAGGCTCGGTGGGAGAGGGGTAGTCATGGACACGCAGCTGTCCAACATTCCTGCCTTGGTCGGGGCTTCACGGAAACACTAACATAACCCCCCCCCCAACCCCAGCAAAACAATGATTAAAATAACCAAATTAAAAGTGCAAACGATGTGTTTTCTGCAAGAAAAAACACATTTTGATTGACAGAGGCACCTAAATCAAATATATGTGAAAGATAAATGTATGTTAACACTAGTGTTTGAAGGTGTGAGGCTCTGTGCTTCTGTAGGATGTAAAGTATGTGCTCTTTTGACTCCATTTATGCTACAAACAAACCAAATGTAAACTCCTCTGTCTGTGATTAGATCTTTTGTAAACTCCTAGTGGTAAAAATACGCACATATCTATATATATTATTGTGCAAAAAAATAATTTGACTTCTTTAAGGCACAAAGCAAAACTTCTGGCAAAGCTACATTCAAGGGCAGAAGGAGAGATTTGTTTTTTTCCAGAGGTGCTGGCTTCACTTCTTTGATTGTTTTCCTGAGCAGGAAACATCCTCTCTGCAGATAACCCGGTGAAAAGGAAAACTTTTCAAGCCATTGGATGGCACCAAGCACGTGATGATGGCGGGCATCAAACCCAGTCCTGCAGTGAACGCTTGCAGTGCACCAAAGCCCTGGGTGGCTCTTTGTTCTGCAGCGTCCTGAGGATTGCAAAGATTAGGATTAGGATGCACAGGATGAGCACCAGAGGAACCGTCACCATGATGAGAGTCATGACTTTAGATTCGTTGTTCGCCACCGTTACGACCAAGGTCTTCTCTTTGTCTTTATCGTCCTCTGCATCATCGGACTTGGCGCTTTTGTCGTCCCGGTCTGGCTCTTTGTGCTCGTCTTTGCCTCGATCTGCAGGACGGACCGGTTCCTCCTCGCGGTCCAGCTCCAGCTCGGGGTCAGGCTTCGGATCGGGGATCCCCACACAGCCCATGAAGTCCTTCAGGATGGAGCGGGGGTAGCCCTTGTCTGCTTCTGATCGTTTATTGTCAAACCTCCAATAATTGCTGCCTTTGTAGAAATATGTGTACGCTGAAGAAGAAATAAGACAATTTTATAGTTTTTATTTTAGTACAAACGTCTATTCCTGGTGGTCTTTTAATTTTAATTGTGCAGTTTTAAGCCCAAATTTAAAAACCTGTGTCATTTTCTAGGACATAGTTTCTGCAGAGCACCAGTTAGAATTTCACCTCTGAATTGTAGTCGGTACTGTCTGCGCAGAGCAACCCCACCCCACTTCCTTTCCCCACTAATGAGAGCTCTCTGTTTACATGCTTTCCCGCTAACCTTATAGCCCCTCACACCCACAGCCTTTACCGGTGCAACAACAATGGCGAGCAATATTGGAGCTTTCCAGCCGTACAGTTTTGAGCCAGACGGCAGCTCTGACGAGCAAAACAAAGATGAGCGTGGATCGATTTGTCTTGTGGCCCCGCCCAGCGTATTTTCCATGTCACAAATAAGCGGTTTTCCAATGTTTTCATTTCCTCCTGATTAGCAACAATTTGATTACAGAAATACTCAGAGATGTAATTTTAAGCTGAATTCTCTTAGATGTCCTTGGTCATCAGAAAAATGCCAAAAGAACATATAAAAAAATTAATCAGTGGGTTTTAATGCCCTGTTGATTTATTTGCTTGTTCAAGAGGGTTATTTATATAGATATTTTAAAAATAGACTATCTGTTGTTTTGTTTTTTGGTAAAGATATCACCCACTGCTTATTCCAAATAGAAGTAAGTGAATCTTAAATCAGGTAAAACCCAGTAAAACATTCTCAGGCATTTATGTAAAACACAAGTAAAGGATAAAAAGGTCCGCTAAAAGCTCTTCTAAATAAAAACGTCTTGACTTAAGTTTTAAAACACCTGACTGAGGCGATCCAGCGAGGCTGTTCCAGAGTCGGAGAGCAACTGCCTGAAAGGCAAGGTCTCCTTTAGTTTTAGGAAGAAAAAGCACAGCTTTCAGTTGTTAAACTTTTTCTCAAATGATAAAAACTTCAGAGACGCAGACAATCTGCAAAACATTCAAAAGGAAGACCAGTTGCTGTAACTCAACCTCAAGACTATACGCTACCTGCATGAATGACAAGCTTCACCGACTAATCTGGAGTCAAAATTTCAACCTGTATTCAGTCTTAATGCTTTTTATTTAAACGTTTAAGATCCATCCAACATCCCAGCGAACCCAGAATAAAAGCTGAAAAGGTTTCCTTAAAAACGTCCTCATTTGTGTTTAAGAAACTACTTGGAGAGAATTTATCTCCATCCTGTTCTAATGCAAACAAAGAGCAGGCTCCAACAGTCGTGTCATACAGATTTGTGTGGATCCGTAGAGCATATGGCCGTCACGCACTAACTGGAAAATGATGCAGAAAACTCCTCCCTCACGCTGGTGAGGTAAACGTGCTCCGACACAGTTCTGCCGGCTGCTCGCAGAGACAGGAGGGCAGTTTGGGTGGAGATGCGATCTGACGGTTACCGAGTGCGTTTGGAGGAAGCTCTGCCGCAAATCTAATTTCCAAAGGAAGGATGGGCCAACCCTCAAACCAGAGCTCTCATTCCTTTCTGCTCCTTCTCCTCCCGCCGCCCTCTCTCTGCTCCGCTTGCCTCAGTCTAATCCGTCTCCAAGGCTTCATCTCTGCATGAACCATTTCACCTTTCTTCGCTCTCTTTTTTTTTTTTTTTTTTTATAAAACTTGTATTCTCCTCCATCTGTGCAGCTTCCTGCTGGTTCTTCTTATGAGTCTTACCCCGCATCCTAATAGCTAAAGCCCACATTTAAAAAAAGCTCTTACCACCATCCTCACTGAGGAAGGCTCCTTTGGGGGAGTGAGGGATCCTGCCCCAGGTGCTGATCGGTTTGGGAGACTCTCTGTCCGTGGTCCGGGTGTCCTCGCTGAAACACCAATATCTGCAGACAGAAGATGCATCAAACATCTTCACAGCCCACGAAGCTTGTGTTCATCCATGGATTCAGACTTTTGGAACCGTACCTGTCCCCTGTAAAGAAATACGTGTTTCCACTGGGTTCCCACCAGAGGGCTGTGTCGATTTTGTGCGTGGGAAGTCCTCGCCCGTATTCATACAGAGGCTGTGGGTACCCTGGCAGCACGTCCGCCTCTCTGAACACCCAGTATCGATCATCTTCAGACAGAAAAACAAACCAAATAACGGAATAAAGTCGAAAATAAAGGGGCGAAATAAGGCTAGATTCAATAAAAAACACACAGAGAAAAGGCGGGATCAATCATAACGGCCTAAAAAAAAAGGATACAACTGAACTTTCCAAGAAAGAAAAGTAATAAAAACACACAAACTGAAAGATACCCTTAGCAAAGATTTCCAACATTTTCCTCTGTGAAATCTAATGTTTTCTCGATCCCAGCATGTGGACGTTTCCAAACACTTTCCACTTCTTCTGCCAGACTGTGCTGCAGCGGGACGCCCTGGACTGCTTTCCCTGACACGTGTACACTGACACCTCTGCTAATAAATGTGCACAAAATAGTTGGCAAAAAGAAACACAGACTTTACAAAAGTGCATAAGTTAAAGTGAAATGAGGTTTTTTTTTTTTTTACCGATAAAGTTCTCTAGGGTTTTTTAAACAACTTCATCAGATTTTTTTAGGCTACTGCAAAGCTAATTTAAAGCCTAATATATCCTCTAATTCTTCAAAAGGCTCATTTTAAATGTTGGCATCCAGAAACTCTCAGAAAACTGAAATATTTGATCATTTCTCAGCAGGAGTGGGTTTCCATATCCTCCGTTCATAACGAAAATTAAAAAAAAAACAAAAACAAATTCCACTCTGATTTTTTATGAAAATTTGGTCAACCCTGGAGCAATAAGATTCTTGGGCATACAAAAAAAAAACACAAGGAAAAATTTTTTGATCAGAAAAAAAGCCAAAGGCGGTCGTTATGCGAGCGGGTCGCCTCTGAGCGAGACCAACTTGGCAAGTCTCAGTCTGACCTTTGGCTCTGCAGCATTTCTGTATTTGGAGTAAAAGAGTGAAAGTGGAAAAAAAGCACAAGTTAGTATCTGCTTTAGCCAAATTACATTTCAGGAAGATGTATTAACCACTTAGCCAAACTTAAACAAAATTTCAAATGTGGTTTTAAAGCATAAAGAAGCTACATTTTCAGTTCGGAGCTCTGGAAGTCATCTAGCCTTAAGCAAAAAAAAATAATACACTTGAGGTAGAATTTATGAAGTACAATTATTTTTTGTCTAAATAGAAGCATTTTAGGTTTACTATATAAAGATAGTATATAAAAAGTAAACTTAAAGTAGACTGAGGGAGGATTTTTGCAAATCTCCTTAAGTTTTGAGTTTTACAAACACACATTTAATGTTTGAGCAGAAGAGGTGAGCATAAACCGTCTGCACAGCAGCTAGAAACAGAAAAAAACTTCTGCAAATGCTAAACCAATGACCAACACAGGTTCCCTTAGTTCCAAAACTGTGTAGACAGAGTTTACTACAATGGCAGATGCCAGACTGGACCGACCACCTCACAGAACTGTGGACCCAAATCCCACAAGTAACTGCTATGAAGAACTGAGGCGCCTTTTAGACTGCTATACTATGCAAATACGTCTTCATTAATGTACTTTCAAAGAAAGTACTGCAGAAGATCTGCCTGGGACTCACTCAAAGAGAAGGTTATGCTGCACACAGCTCATTAAAAATATCTCCAAAAATCTATTAAGAGCAGAAACTGTTTTAGCAGAGAACTTCTTTTTTTTTTTATTTTTGGTTTAACATGTAAATCTGCTGCCTATCGCCTCCAGAAAGCATGAAAAAGCCCGCTAAGACGTCACCGCAGAGTCCTGCTGGGAAATGAAAGGACCACAGCTGTTAAAATCTAGAGCAGGGCAGCAGGCTGATGCAATCCGCGGCTCTCATGAGGCTTTCTGGGACTCAGTTCAAGTGCGCTGGTCCAACAACAGCTGCAACGCTGCACGGGCCCCCTTCAAAAAACACCCAGCCAGCTCATAAACATTCAGTAATGCACAAAAACCACGGCCATGCAACGACACACAAACACAAGATCTGCAGCCAGATTGTCCAAATGTTTGCAGGTTGAATCCTTCAGCTGAGGAGAGCGCTTTCTTTTTCATAAGGGTCAGATATACAGAGCCGAGTCGGTGTTGCATGGATACAATTTCCACATAAATCAAGCTGTGCGGTGGAAAAAAAAAAAAAATGCTGAGCGTGCAATGTTTTCTTTCACTTTGAGCGACTCGAATCAAAGCAGGCATGCTTCCCTCGTGGTTTCTCTTTATGGGTCCCACTCTCAAACGGATCCACAGGAAACAATCCTGGGCTTTTAACGAGAGGCTGAACATGTTAAAAAGTTAAAAACACTGTAAACAACTAGAACACTATAAAGAAAAGGTTTGGGGGGTTTTGTGGTGTGGTCAGTCGATGGGAGCTCTCTCCGCTGCTGACAGGGTTTCTCTCCATCATAGCTAAGCGTCTGACCTTTAAAGAAGACAAATTTGCCATCACGGCGTTCGTAGGCTGCATCGATGTCGTTAGGGAGACCGTTCCAGAAGACAGAGATTGGCATGGGATAGTTATCCAGCACCCGGTTCCTCCGCACTCGCCAGAACCAGCGTCCCTACACGAGCAAACACAAGAACAGCAGGAATGTTTTAGAAGAATCATTTAGCAAGGACTTTCTTTTGGTGACTCCACGTTACATTAAAGTGAAGCGGAATCCGTAAAATGACATGTAATGTTTCATAAACTGAAAAACATCAATGCAATATAAGTCAAAGAGGAGACATGGACGGACTGACTCCTCCCCCCTCGCAATTCAAACAGGAAGTACCAAACAGCTATTACTCAGTCGTTTTATTGGTCAGACTACATTTTCTTGTTCCGCTTTTTTTTTTAACACTTTCTTGCTAATTCAGATTTTATTTTTAATGATATTTTTTTTGTGGTGCAAGTTAATAAACTTATAAACTGACCAATCAATACAAGTAGGTGGAGCCTACTGGCCGCCATGTCCAAGGCTTGAAACGTTTGATTGACAGAATATGTGTAGCTCGCATTCAAGTGGTAGGGATGCGCCCTACCAACAGGCTCACTCCTGATTGACCAAAGCAGTTGCCATAGTAACACCGATTCGGACCAAAAACTGCTGGTGCCAACATGGCGACATCTGTATCGGTGAAAAAAATTGCGACAGAAATGACTTCCCTTTACTGGAACTTGAAGCAAACCATTTTCTACTCTGTGCAGTTCTTATATACCGTATTGTCAATGGCAAAGACGTGTAAGGCTAAGGGGGTGTGCTACTACTTTCCATAAACCTTTAATTATACACAAAACTGTTTAAATAATCTGGATGAGGATTAAACTGGTTTCTTTGATCCTCTGACCTGGTGGACAGACCTGGTTTCTGGTCCATGTGATGTCCAAGAAAGCAGATGAGCCGACATATTGTTTCTAACTGCTGTAAACACACCATGAAATGATTCACTTTTCGGCTCAAACCTCAATTTTTGAGTCACAGTTTTGTGCCGGTTCGATGTATAAGTTGTGTTTTACAAAACGACAACCCTAAATCCTAATAACCCATTTGCAATTTGCTAATAGAGCAGGATTTTGTTAAAAAATAGTTTTTAAACAGAGTCAGTCCAGATTCTTTTCTTTTCTTGTTTAATAAATCAAATCAAATCAAATCAGTAAGCAAATAAGAATGAAGAATGAACACTTTTCAGTTGGCTAATTCTAAGCCCGCTGTAATAAAACAAGGATAAACAAATTGAATGTAGCTTAACCCAGGTATTTGATACTTTGCATATACGTAAATCTATGCAAACGTATACAGTACGGACGCACAGATTCACTTTCTCCACAATTCGGTTCAGTAGTGACATACTGACAAAATACTGTTGTTTGTCTTGCGGCATCCCTTAAGACCCCCTCATTGATTTTTTTGAAGATGTTTACCAATCAAGTTAAGGGTTAGGTTATCAAAGCTCACCTTAAAAACGAACATCTCCCCCCTCAGCACGGTGACCGTGTCAAAGTTCCCATCACAGATGTCGGGGGGTTGGTTGTCTGGCCGCTTCGGATGCCTGGGTGGAGCCGGGGTGTCTTTTCTTATGGGTGGGGTGACAGGTTCCGGCTTGGGATGGAAGTCGGTGGGGGTGGGCGTCGGCAAGGTGGGAGGTAAGGTGGGGCTGGGCTCAGGTTGGGCAGGGGGGTCCAGGTTGCCCTCGGTGGTCTGCTCAGGAGGGGAGGTGGAGTGGGAGGGGGAAGTGGGTTGAAATTCAGGAGGAAGGGGCGGGGAAGTGGTGAAGTCATCGATGGGACCGTCGTCAGTGTCCGGAGAAATGGGCGGGGCATCTGTGATAAGAGGAGGACCTAAAAACAAGAAAAAGGTTGTGATTACGCAACATTTCTCATATACTTCTATCCGAGGGGAGGGAGCGCTTATCTTTTAGATGATAAATACATTTGGACATTTGGAAACCAACCCTCTGGTAGACAGAACTATGTGAACTAGGGCCACTTTTTATAGCCGACAACTGGATCCCATCTGGAGAACTGAATCTCTGAGCGCGCCGTTCCATTCTGTGCGGCGACCAAAAGCGTAATCGACACATCGTCACTGCAGCTCTCTGGAAAAATCTGCTGGTTGCTTGGAGATCAAAAAACACACAGATGCCGGCACTTACATAATGAGCGTGGACAGCTGATGGATTGCGTTTCCCCTGAGGGCAGAAGTATTTTTAAGGAGTAGATTTAGGCAAAACTCAGCTATCAAAGAGAAGAAAATCCTTCTTTTTCTTTTTTAATTGCTGTCATCTTTTAATTTTTTTTTTTTTTTTTTCCTTTTTAAATCAAAAAGGCTTTTATTTTGGTGATTTGCTGTGTCTGATGCACTGCTTTGCTTTAACTACACACACACACACACACACACACCAGAGTCTTTTTATAAACGGATTCAGGGTCGTTAAAAAGTTCCATAGAGGGCTGGATATTTCTGATGCAACAAAAGGTTGTCGGTTCAGCCGCTCAGAGGACACGAATGACAGTGTCTCCATCCAAAGAAGGCAACTATTTTTGAAACCCCCTTTGTCTAAAGCGGGAGTCAAAACTGTCATCAAACACATCAATACTTTTTTACTCCAGAGACGAATGTGAGCTGCATCGTTGGCGTCGTACTTTATAGAAACATAAACAAACGTGTAAATCTAGAGCGGTTGGTGTGATAGTAATGAGAGTGCATGACATTTGCAACTTTATTGTGACCTTCCTGGAAAGATTTCTTCTCAGGATGTGCAGAAAACTGAATATATACTTCGTGTTTCCTACAGTCTAAGTCCATTTTTTTCTGTCCGCCGTTTGGTTCTGTTGGTCTAATAAAGGTTTTTCTCTTTGAATTGCCTTTTTTTTTTACTTATTTGTAAGGCAAAAGTTAAAAGGCTGTTACAAAACAAAAAGTAAAAAAAGAGTAGATCAATGTAAATACAGATAATAAAGTGTATCTGGAATGAGAATAATTCATAAGATTAAATCAGAATATATTACAGGCTAAAGCCAAATCCAAGAGGTTTTAAAGTGGAATGGTCTGACAGGACGGAGCAGATCGTCCTGGACGGTTGGAGCTGTCGCAGCAGAATAACGGAGGCATGAAAAAGTTACTCAGTGTAGCATCAACACACTCCATTTTACCCTCTGGCTCACACTGTGCTCAGTAATTATGAGTAATCAGAGCGTCTGCAGACAGATCAGGACTGGACAAGAAAACAATTCAAATGGACGGATCACAAACTGTCAAAGAAAAATAACGGTAAAGTGGTGGCTTCTTCTGTAAAAGCTACAGTGAAAAAAGTCAGATAAAAAGAAAAAACCAAATATTTCTCTGAAAGGCTTGCAGTCCCCGAGGTCAGTTCCTTCAATGCACTGCTTCAGATCTGTCTAATAAAAGAGGCAACTGTATCATTTCAAGCAAAATATTTTCGTCAGTGTTTACAGCAGAGAGATTACAAGATCTACACCGTCAAAGCCGTGTTTTACTCCGCTGCTACAAGTGTGGGCATATCAGTGAGCCACATCTGCGTGAGTGTGGAAAGACGAGGCCGAAAGGACCTATAATTATTCACAAGATTGTTGTACTGGATCCGATTTTTTTTTTTCTGTTTTGCGACCCTAAATTTGAGGGTAGACAAGCCTGGAAAAATGCACACGACCCCTCATGGAAAACCCCCCCGCCTTGGGTTAAAAGAAACGCACACATTACAGACACTTGTGCACAAAAACATGCAGAGTGTGATTTAAATAATGCCCTCCATTCAGCCAGAGAAAGATGAGTGCATGACGGCGGCATGCGGGGCACACTACTCCCAGTGAGGTCCACAACCCTGTGCACAATGCTTTTTGTGAAGCCTTTTTACCATCTTCCGATAAGATCAAAATGTGACATTCCAGCGTGATTTAACCCCTTCATTACAGCTGACGTGCTGTCCTCTAATCTGAATAGAGTTTTTACAGAAAAACCCGCTTTAGCATGAAGAAAAACAATAAAAATGAGCTCTCCATGTTTACTTTTCTGGTTTGTTGGCTGCTGCCACAGAAAAAGCTAACGGGTGTCAGTTTAGAAAAACTGACTAATATTTCTTCTATACATATTTATGATAACATGAAAAATAAAAAATTTTAATGCACCAAACAGGCAAAAATGCAAAAGTAAAGCGATAGATGTTCTCTAATGAATAACTTTAACAAAAAAAAACAAAATCTCTATATTTTCCACTTTGTTTTTCTGATGTTTTTAACATTTATGGAATGTTTCTGACGATGGAAGACTTTTTTTTTTTAAACTAGGCGTTAAATTGCATTTCTGAGTATATCTTTGCTCAAATTGTTGTGAATCAGGAGCAGACAAAACAATGTTGTTTGTAAAAGAGCAGATTTGTGACGTAGAAAATACGCTGGGCGGCCTTCGCGCCGTCGCTGATGCATCCACTTGTAAATGACTTCATCCGTCTCTGTTTTCCTGGTCTGAGCTGACATCCGACTCAAACTGAATGTCTGGATAACTCCAGTATTGCTGTGTAAACTGTGCGAGTGGCGAGGCTCTTACCGTATATGTACTGGATTCCTTTGATGTCATCCTCGTGCAGTGTGAAGTTTTGTGGGTGAATCCACTGGTAAAAAGGAGCCATCATGGCGTTGGGGTTCTCAGAGTGTTGTAGACCCAAAGCATGACCGAGCTCGTGAACTGCGACCAGGAAGAGGTCTATTCCTGCAGCAGAAATAAGAAACATTCCTGTCAGTCTAAGGTTCGATCCTCTGGTGACGGGGGTTTTCAAATGTTTCGGGGAAAAAGCTAAAACAGAAAAAATCAGAGATGCTCCTGACCCTCCGGGTTCTCACTGTCCAGTGTCCACGGCTCGTCGGAGTCGAAATGTGTGTCCCCTCCTATTCCTGGTCCTGGATAGTACGCATGGGCCAGCGACCCACCCTCACCATCAAACAATGACATATCACCATGGAAACCAGAGGCAAACAACAACAGGATGTCGCTGAGCTCCGCCTGGCTGCTGTTGAGGTTATTCACAGCAGGGAGCTCCTGAAAGGTGAGAGGCGTGACCCGTCTCCAGACGTCGAAGGCCCGGCGGATCACGCCGGAGGTCCTCTCCTCTCCCAGCGAGGAGGGAATGTTCTGGTTCATGATGCTGAAAACCAGAAAAGATCTCTGGTTAGAGGAATGTAGGAAGAAAGCTGTTTCATTTCCCGTCAGTTGCTTTTGGAAACCTGTAGGTGATGTGATCTTTGTCCCACTGCTGCCCCGTGAGAGCGTAGCGTTTCTTCCTGGCTCTGTCCTCAGGCTCCTCAGGTTCTATGTCGGGGAGGCCGCAGCGAGGCCGCCGCATTGCTCTGCACGTCCAAACACAAAAACACAGAGATCTGTGAAGGCTTTGTGGGTCGACGGCGGATTTCTGTGGACGGAGCAGTCCTGTGTCCAATCAGAGAATCTCGTCTGCATCAAAGCTGCCGTCACAAGATAACAGATACACATCACAAAAAACACCTGACTGTTCTATTTGCTGTTTTTTCTCATCACCAATAACATGTTGCACCATATGCAGAGACTGGAGAGTCAAGTCAGCTCTTCCTTTCCTGCAGCCTTTGACAGAACTTTACAAAGTTCACTGTTAGCATTAACCTTTATTTAAACATGTAAGACAGTTGGGAACCAAGTCTCAGTTGGAATGACGACCAATGCACACCCGTGCATGCATGAGGAGAACATGCAAACATCACGGCTGGGATTTGAACCTGAAACTTCTGGATAAGAAATGTGGGTGTGAACCATCAGACCCTAAATGCTTCACCACTTTGTAATGTAATGTTCTATAATTCATGCAAACTCCAGACCTGCTGGGCATTTCGCTCCACGTCTTTCTATGCAGGCTGTCTTTAACTGCATAGATGACAACTGAGTGTCAGGCTTAAGCCTTAGTCACAGTCAGGTGCTGCAGGTTGTTGGGTTTTGGGTCGTAGGGAGGAACGACTTTATGTCAAGTTCCCTTGAGGATCATAAGGCCACCTTAAGACTCGAGGGATAACATGAAAATGGAACGTACCATTACTGAGCGTGTGGTAAGTGTATTTTGAAGGATTCATAAGGATAATGGAACGCCATGCTCTGGTAAATAGTAAGGTGCGAGTACAGAATTCTTACTGAGCGCACGCAAACACCCAGTGCAGGTGATACACACAGTGCCTGTAGGAGGCCCACACATGCGAGGAGTGTGCATGTATCACATGAACAGCACTAACGGGCTCTTAGCACAGTCCCAAAGGTTTGGGGAGTAGAAGAATTGAAAAATATGTACAACACGCCTGTGTCCCACCTACTTCACCCTTCCTTACCCTTGGGTGTTTTATAGGCGTTTACTACAACCTGTCACCCGCAGCATGCCCGTGGGAACACTGTGCATGAACATTTTTGCTCTCTGGGTTCATTGAGCAGTCTACGACTTTGATATTTCGTGCGAGTCACCTGTGTGCCCCAAACAGGTTTGACTATTTTTTACCTGCACACAGCCCATATCCACCCATAAGGGCAGTTGTCACTAAAGCTACGTTCACAACACCCTTGGAAACGCGCGTTCAAGCGACCCCTTCTAATGAAAAGTCAATGTAAACACACGTAAATGCACGTCACTGGCTTACAGGTGACAAAAATCTTGCATTCGTGCGTAGCTACAAACGTTTTTTAGACCGTTTTTGGGCTCTATGTGCAAAACACGCTGCCAGTAAATGCATGTTGAAGGTCAAACCCGATCAAACTTTGGCCAATCAGGGACTTGGATTTGGTAGTGATGTATGGTTGGCGTCCCATTTCATTAAAAAAAAATGTCAAAAGTGATCATGATAAATATTTATCATTTGTACTCAGCTGGAATTCTATAACACCAAGTCTTTCGTATTTTGAAACAGAGCTGTGAAAGAAAAAGCCTACAAGATTTGCACCACTTCGACATGTCGCACCAAGCCTCTTCCGACTGTAGGTGGCGGACAAAGGAAAAAGAAGAAGAAGCCCCTCCCTACTTGTCTAGTGTGAACACCATGGGCTAAACACGGGTTGAAGAACTTACATTCCTGAAAACGTGTCACACATGCCCGGTCTGTCTGCGGTTAAGGCTTTAAGTTATCACTATTAGCTTTTAGCATTCCCTGTCTTATTTCTTTGTTTTGTTAATATATACAACATAAAAAGTGTATCGATTTACCATTACCTCAGACTTTTTTTTTTACATTTCCCCATTTTATGATGAATAGAATCAAGCTCAGACCTGAAGATATAAGTGTGTACAAGCAGGCGTTTCAGTGGAGAGCACCTGCTCTTCATTAAAGATCATGTGTGTCATGTTCCCAGTCTCATGACAGGAAGCGGCACACATGTTCAGCCGCTCCAGCTGTCAGATGGAGCAATGACTTGGGTGCATTTACTCTAAAAGTGCTTTAAAAAAAATTAACATTATTGCAGCCATTATACAGAAAAGCAAGAAAACTAAACTTCTTAAAACTGTTGCTGTTTGTGTGGAGTATGAGCACTTCAGGGAAGTCCAATTTTTATGAGGTGACATTTGGAAATGAAGTCTAAGCTCTAAAATAATTTATTTTCAAAGACAAGGCAGCTATTTTAAAATGTGTTTTTTATTGAAAAATAAACCGCCAATCCCCCAGGTTATGTAATGAAGCGGGAAAAAGAATCGTTTTTTTTAATAAAAACCAGCAGACACTCAATAATTCTGCACATCTGGGAGAATGTGGATCTTACTCGATGGTTGCGGGGTCCAGCACCCCAGTCACCTCCAGCCCATAGAAGCGCTGCATGGTGCTGATGGCTTTGGACAGGATCTGAGCCGACTGCATGGTGGACATCTGTCTGCTCACCTGAGACAGGTAGCCAAAATGACGGAGCCATGCCTGCATGAAGAAAGGGAACTCTCTCAGGGTGGCAGATGAGACCAATAAGAGAGCTACAATAGCAGGAGAGTATCTAATAACTGAAGGGCATCTGAGGAGTTTAAGGGAAAAGAGAAAGAGAGGATATAAACCAGATGGCTCACATTAACTTTACGACATTCCAGCCCTTTTTTTATTCTTTCACTCAGTGCCAAGAGGAGATGGAGATAAAATTGTTTTGACGAGGATTAAACCACAAAAGTTTGTGGCACACACAATAAACACAACTGTGAATGTTCCTCATGACAAATGGTTTCTCTTTTATTTGTTCACTGACGGTGAAAATGCGCCACGGTGGAGGACCAACAGGATGGCGATGGCTCCTCAGGGAGAACGAGTCAACCCTTCAAATAGCAGAGCTTCAAAACAAAACACCAGAGGCTGTTTACAGGAGGACACGTTTCCAGTCTACATCTCAAAACTACATGAACACATGGCAAAAGTTGTAGTTACATTGATATTTGTGGATTAGCAGTGTATACAGTGTATAGCACAAAAGCTTAGAAGTCCCAGTTTGCTGAAAAAGGTTTTTTTTTTGTCTCCAAGCAATATAATAAACGTACTCTATTAGTGCGTTAAGTATGATACAAATCTTGTTTGAAGACAAGGTGGGCCATGAGGAAAAAGATTGATAAATAAGAATACTTCAGGGGTAAGAAACTTACCTCAGCACTGAAGCCTTCCTCCCCGGGAACATTTGGCATTGCGCTGCTCATCACAAAAAAGTATACAGACGTGAAGATAATCCGCGTCCACAGCTGTTGGGATGCCATCCTTTTCCTCAAGAGTCCGTAGGGCGCAATGACGCACGGAGGGGATGGAGATCAGTGTGATCCAGAAACCAAAACCTTCCTCCAATACCTCAGATGTTGTCTTATGCGCTCCTTTCTCAAACTTCAGGGGTGCGCGCTCATTTCTGGAGAGTAATTTTGACTAAGTTTGTGCACTAAAGTGACTTTTGCAGAGAACCTGTCATCCTAAATATCCACTGTTGCGCGCAGGGGGGCAGGAGGCAGCAGCCTCATGGCTCATCCAGTCCACAAAGGTGGATCATCTGATCCAAATCCAGCTGAGAGGCTCCCTTTAGAAGAGTCCAGGAGCAGAAGCGAGTCCACGAGAAGTTAAGCAGCCAATGGAGTCACTGCTTGAAGCTCAAAAGAAAGAGCATAAGGAGATCTCATGAAAGTCTCCTCTTGTTTTGAAACACAAAGCAGGAGCGCGGCTGAGCGCAACACAAAGAGACACCAGATTGTTTGGGGATCTTCGAGGAGGAAGGCCTCCTCCTCTGAAACTCACCAACACTGGAGGGGCGGGATATATCGCCATCTGCTGGTTTTAGTGTGAAATCGCACGCGCTTTAAAAAAAAAAAAAAAATGAAACGTCACCATGAGAGGGCAATGTCAACAGTGTAGACCTGTCATTGGAGGCATTTCCATTTCATTGATATACTTCCATAAACAGATTAATTTCAATTTTAAGTACCTGTTTGCCAAACACTCTAAACAAATAGGATTTAAGCTTCTATTTACTTTGAGACTCTGATGCAATACATAAAAACAAGTATTAACATTTGCCGCCAGTGTGCTAAAATTTCAATTTTTTTCCACCTTTTATGAACATACTAAGAAAGGAAAAAGGGGGAGGGGATAACTATTCACAGAATCTCAATTTTATGCTCCAAGCTTTTTACATTTAACCATTGCTTAAAAATTGTGACTAATTCAATAAATGCTTAAATTTATACACTAAACTATTTGATCTTTGTGAGCACTCAAAAACTTTTAGACATTCAAAATATTTTGTTTCAACTTCTTTGCTCCACAACTTCCCAAGCTCTCAGAATTGGCGCAGCCGACATTTGTCTGAAGAATTAGGATCTAGAAATAAGGAAATTAATATTAAAACGAGTCCAAATCGTTTTACTCCATATAGACAAACTTGATTTAGGATTTAATTTTGAAATCAGTTTTAAAGATTTTATTTAAAGTTCAACAATGTTGACAAGTTAGCCTGCCAATATGATTTTGAGAAGGAATAAGATTTGTTATAAGAACAAGTGCTAGTTATAGATCTATAATTTATTATAGACCTATAATTTATTAAGATGGGCAAACTTGTACTAAAGACTCATTTTGTTCTAAAATAAGTCACTTCCACATAAACTTGTCTATTCAAAATAAACTACAACTAGGTGCGTGATAATTTAAAAGGAAAAAAAAAAAAAAAACCACTTATAACCTAGAAAAATAAAAAGGTTTGGCTGCATCACAATTTGAATGAGCTTTTTTCTCCCCTTTCTGAATGCTTACATGGAACTCCTCATTAGATTCTGACTTCAGATTCCTTAAGTCAGTTTTTTGCTGCATGAACAGATCATTTTACTTCTTTCTAGTTACTTTAGCAGTGTTATTTTCCCATTTTTAGGGATTGTATTCTGTAAACGTCATGCAGATTCTAAACTTAGCTTGCATATTGATAAATCATAAATGGGGTGGGGGGGGGATAAACTGTGCCAAATGCATGACTGCTTTTATTTTTAAGGGGGAAATAATTCAACAGGTCAGAATTGTTTTCTTAAACCGGATTGGAGCATAAGACAGAATGGAATGGATAAAGGTTTACTCCGTTTTATTAAAGCTGTACGATGGCAGCATTAGAATCATCAGTGCTCCTCTATCTTCACAACCCTCCTGCTGCCCGCTTTGGCCACAGTGACGATGATGGTGAGGAAGAATCCCAAGGCCCAGACTGCAGCCACGGGCAGCACCACAGACGTCAGCAAGCCTGAAACGAGGAATGAATTCACAAAAACCAAAAATTCAGAGGCAGGCAAAAGCTGGAGTCTAACGACGCATTAAAGAGCTCACTGGACTGAGGTCTGTCAGGCATTTCTATCTTGATGGGTCCATATGACAGGAGGCCCTCACTGAGATTTTCCCTCACCGCTTCCCTTTTGGTGATGGAATTACAGCTCTGTGGGAAAATCATACATTAGGAGTTAAGAGTTTTTGATTTTTTAAATATAAAAGTCCTTTTAGCTTGGGTCATGAAGACTGCTTCGATGAAACTCACAGAGATGCAGGAGGTCTGGTCTTCCAGCTCACACAGCTGCACACTGCAATGCAGATAAAGCTCATATGGTTCCGTTATGAAGCGGAACATGTCAAAGCTGTAGCGAATCGTATGGCTCTCCCCGTTTCTTCCAGACTTCTGATCGTCTACGTCGATGAACGACACCGTCTCGTCATCCGCACACCTAAAAAAAAAAAAAAAAAACAGAAAAGTTGAGACTGACTGTGATTGGAGTGCAGGAAACTCCAAATAAGGAGCAAACCAAAACTAAATCCAGACCCGTTGTGAATCAGGCTGTGAACCAGTCCCTCTGTGGAGTTGGGTTGGGGAGACTGTGTGGCCCAGCATTCGTTAAGCCGAAGAACGAAGTAATCTTCTGGCTCGGTCACAGACACCTCGACATACACCTGCAGCAACAAAACCCAAAACACAAAAGCTGAGCCTGTTCAGCTAATCTGTGAGTGATGTAAAGCTCTCTTTATTGGGCAACGAAAGGACCACAGAAGGGAAAAACCAACAGAACCAATTCACAAGAAAAGTGAGATCATCAGAAGCTTGAAGCGGATTGGCATCATTGATGCTCTTGGGGAAACTGTGCAGCTCATTTCACGTTAGTCATTAGTTCCACTCTGCGCTCCGAGGGTTTCATCTGTCAGGGAGGACAGATTTAAATCCGTCCCACAGCTTCTCACTGCTGCGACCGTCAAGAAAAGAGTCAGCTTGACGGTGTTTGTGCCAATTGTTCAGATTTTTTTTGTATTGTTTAAAAAAGAAGAAAAAAATAAAAAAGAAAAACAACAAATGTGCAGCAGACGGTAAGATTTTGGGCTTTAAACCTATTCTATTAACCGCTGACAGTAGATTAAACTTTTGTTTTTCATTTATCTGATATTTAAAAACATTTAAACATAAATGACGAAAATTAACCAAAACCACAAAATCGTTATTCAAATACTGTCGTTCCTTGAAAGCTAAAGAGCCACAATGGAGGGATAAAGGAGTTCTGCTCTATAGCAGGAAGTTGGGGGGGGGTGGCGGGCAGGCATCACTTACCTTCTCCCTGAGCTCTATGGTTGGGCTGACGGCGTAGGCCTCAGTGTAGGTGTGGTCCGGGTACAACATCATCTGTATGGTAGCATCCATTTCATCTACATGCATCACCATCTCACTGTGTGGAAACAGGATAGAAACGAGTGAAAACATCCGGAAATGGAGCGATTCATTTTTTTTTAATACAACATTGCTCTGACCTGGAAATTGGGAAAACTGGAAAAGGCAGACTGACTCTTCTGACGTATGGATAAAGGCATGTAAAGTCCATCTTTAAGATGGGATCTCTGATGATCTTCCCACTGCCCGGAAGCTCCGATTGAACGCTCAGAGAATACAAGAAATGAGTGGAATTTTTCTACAAAAATAACAAAAATCAGACAATTACTCACACGAGGGTCTGTCGTGTTCCATCACAGAACGAGAAAAAGAAAAAAACACCTTTACCTGAAGGGGCTGGCCTCCACAAGCCAGATATTTGTCTTTGGAAACCCTGAACATGTAGAAGGTGGCGTCGTCAATGACCTCTTTTTCAGCACGGCAAGATTTGTTGGGCAAATGGAGGGACTCTAGAGGCGCTTTGTAATACTTGAAAAAGTCTTCTGATGCTCTGATCGCCATGTAGTCACGGCCACACATTACTTTAAAGTGTGCATCTGGTGGAAACAAAAACCTATAGGTGTCATGGGTCTATTGATGGAAAATTCCAGGTTTCAAGTTTACAAAAAGTTGTAAAAAATATATCAAATTAGAGTATAGATATGCTTCATATTCAACACTTATGAACACCTAAAGACGAAAAAAGAAGTTTTAAAAACACACTGTCAAATTTTGTATAGAAAAAAGCTTTAAATTAAACCCTTTGAGACATCATTGACCCCTAAAAGATTGAGTTTAAATTATGTGGGTAAATAACAAACTGACTTACTTTTGTCACACTGATCCGAATAAAATCCTACGGCGCACTTGCAGCTTTTCTGGTCTTCAGAAAGGACACATCTGGAGGCGTCAGTGCAATGCTGGACACTGCAGGTTCCTACAAAGAAAAATACTTCAACTTTTCTTCCTCACGCAAGACCCCCATAAGAGCACAACCCATGGTGCGTCATCTTCTCCTTACCCTCAACCCTGTGGCACGTGGAGAGGAAGAAAAGCGCAAAGACCAGCTGGAGAAAAAAAACAACATTCATGTTAATTTACGCGTTACTTAGAAAAATATATATAAATATATATATTCAAAAAAGCCTCAAAAGGTAACGAATCACACTTTAAATGTGTAAAAACACCCACCTTACAGCTGATTAAATTCATTTCTGTAAAAATATACATTAAAGAGGCTTTTAAATGAACTTTTTCCAGTCAAACGGCGCGCTTTCCTCGGCTCTGGTCGTTTTCAGCACCTGCAGCTCTGCAATCACCAGCACCTGCGCCGATTTTAAACTCCACGCGCATGCTCAGTGAACGCATGTCCATATGTTTCCTGCATAACCAGAAAACAACAAATACGTCAAAAGCTACATTTCATCTGTTGTTAAAATCTAATGACAGACACTTTCTGCACATCTTGTGAGATTCGCAAACAACAACAAACAAAGGTGAAGGTCACAGCAGGGGTCTGCTGCACCCTGAGCCTAAAAAAAATACTTCACTTATGTGGATCATTATTTACATTTAGTTATGTGAGACTCATTTTTGTTTGCAAATAGAACATGTAAAGTCATATAGATTCAGTAAAATGGAAGGAAGTTCTCTCCAAAATAATACATGTGTTCATTTTCTGATTGCTGAATTAGAAGAAGGTACATTGTGATTCCAGCGGGTGTCAAAGTATTTCCTTACCTTTAAAGAACAACCCATCCAATACCAAATCAGTGCCAGGTAATAAGCTCTTTTATGTAAATCCGTACTACCATAAAAATGCAAATATATATACATAGAATATATAGAATTTGTTCATTTTCCTCTAGTCTGTACAGAAAAAGAATGAATAGTTTGCCACAGATTTCATGCTGGTATCTGCACTCTATGAGTTTATATATATATATTTAAGAACTCCTTTAATCCAAGTTTAAAGAAAGAGGAGGTGAGTTTGTTGTGTCAGCATGTCAGAACATGGAGTGTGTGTGTGTGTGTGGGTGTGTGTGTGTGTGGGGGGGGGGGGGGGGTTCATGGGTTTCATGGAGGGAAATGGGAGTCTTCAGGGGGAACCATAAATGGGTCACTGTATCTCTTGCTGTGCCAACTGGTCCCAGCCGGCGGGCAGAGTCCGTGTCCTCAGACGAGGAGCAGACCTCCCTCTCGAGTCTGAGTGAGGACCATCTGCTGTGGAATGAGGAGGCGAGTCAGATGACATGATCCACGGAAGCAGAAACCACGGCCAGGTTACTGCTTTGCATCCAAATGGTCAGGACAAGTTGAAGTCATTCAGTACTGATCCACAAGGCCTCACAAAACTAAGAGTTTCATCACATTTACAATAAATGGAGAACATTCCACAACTTTTACATAACTAATTACCCACTTTCTTTGTTCATTCTCCATTATTTTAACCCTAAAGAACCCATGGGGTCAAATTTGGCATGTTTACTTTTTTATGTGATCTATATTGTTACATTTTTGTTGTTGTTGAAAATTGTTGTTGGTTTTTCCAGGGTTATATGTATCAAATAAACATATTTTTTAAATCATGGGCCAATAATCCCAAAAGACTTAAGAATAAAATGTAGCATTTTATTATTCACAGAAGCAAAAGAGATTTCAACAATTTTATTTTCTTTTTTTTAACAAGTCGGGTAAAACATCCGTGGCATCATACCACGACTTTAATTTGAAAAGAAGTACAGCAGCTTTTCAGGTGGCATCCTCTCATCTTGCAGTAGGGGGTCCTGGTCTCGTCGTCAGTGATGCGGTGCCACCCTGGTGTTGTGAAATAGCCGGCTTATAGGAGGTGTGTGTCATCGGCCTGATTCACAACACCAGCTGCAACACACACACCTGAGAGGCGGGGCTTCAGATGCTGCAGGTGGAGTCCTCGGCGCACAATCCGATGGCTTCCATCACAGGTTTACAAACTGCTGACACGTCGCTCGACTCGGTGATTCATAACACAAATATAATCTAACAAACTAATAAGCCTCTAAATGAACCTCAATCAATCATCACGTGACTAAAAAGCAACAGAAAGACACTGGAGTCCTCTGTCATGAAGAGACTGGCTCCATCCTTTCGGCAGCCAAGACAGCATGAGCCTCCATCTGTGTTCTCTGAGGCCACACTGAAGGAAGAGTGTTGGGCCACAGTGTAACTGGGGGGCGCAGGGGGACCCCTTTGTAGAGTATGTCAGCTTGTAAAAAATGGAGACTGTCCTGTGAGTAAAATTTCACACCCATAAAGTTGTGCTAATCTCAGATTAGACATCAGATCTCCTCGCTGGAGTTTTCCTCTTATTTTTTTTCATGTTATACTTTCTAAATATCAATCACCAACAGTAAGAAACAGATTTTTTTTAGCTACATTTGCATATTTGATGTTAAAAGGGGGGAAAAAAAATCTTCTTTTAAACATCTAAACTAATAAAAACATGATGGAGTCAAAGCTTAGTTTTGGAATTGTGCTTTAGATCATCTTTCTTGTAGCAAAAGTTAAAAATTATCATTAATCTCTTAATATTTGAGCTAACCTGCTGTGGTAAGTTAACCCAAAATGTGATGTCACCGCCAGGTCTGTAGAGGTTAAACACGTTACATCAAATTAATGGTTCAAGATTTTTCTTTTTTGGAAAAACTGAGAAAATATTTGACTTTTTGCAGGAAAGTTCAACCTAAAAGGTAAAATACTCTGGGCCGTTTCTCACAGAGATCTCCCCTCTGACAGAAATCCCGTTTCAGCTCCGAACCGAGCTCAACAGAGCATCTGCCGCCGCACACGACGTGTCACAGATTAGCACCGCCTGTGGGAACGCCGCGGCCTGCAACACTCGGATCTGCGAATGGAAGGAGAGGAACTTCCCAACCGAGAACCAGAGTGATCACACGTCTAGTTCTGTCCCTTGGACCATCAAAAATGACTCAAAAAGGATGTTTGTGCACAACAAAGCAGCCATTTTCCTCTGTCACAAGTCAAGAGTCACAAGTTAAAGGTGAAGAAAATCCTATTCTGCTGAGATTTGTTTAAAGATGGATTAAAAAATGAAAGAGGTGCAAAATTATAAATATTTCTGTGATAACGTCTTGGTGTTTAATGCATTTATGCATTAAAGCTGAAGAGCTCAAAAGGTGACACACACGGTAAAAAAAGCTTTTATGTATGTAATCACAGAAATAAAAGTAAAAAAAAAACAAAATAAAAAGACAACTTAAAGAAAACATATTTTATTCCAATCTTTAAAAGGTACAAATAATAAACAAAATGGTGGAAAAAAAAGCATCAACAGAAGAAAAAAAAACAACAGACCGATGACTGAAATGGGATGAAAGACTCAGACTGCACAGAACGAATGGCTCCCAGGCGGGTGAGTGTGTGTGTGTGTGTTTTTTTGTTTTTTTTTAAGAGTCCATGCGTTAGTCTGAGGATACGCGCACGTCCGTGAACGCTCAGTTCATCAGTAACTCCATCTGCACCAGCCTGGCGTTGGTGTCCCCCGCCATGTTGTAGGGAATCATGCCGGCGAAGGTGATCAGGGCTCTGGCCTGGCTGCGGAGCTGCTGTTTGAAGAAAAAGACGTGAGAAGAGTTAGAACAGAAAGACAGCGTCTCTGCTCCTTCCCCCTGGAGGAGGACTGTAATGGGCCTCCTGTGGAGCTCCGTGGGAGCAGCGTGGATCCTTTCAGCTCCCACGGAGCTCCACAGGAGCTCCGTGGGAGCTGAAAGGATCCACGCTGCTCGCTTAGGAGGCCATGTCCAGATCTCTGATTGCACAGTTTGACACCTGAAGGGAATATTGCTATTGGGGAAGTTGTTTTTTTTTTTTAAAATCCCATTTTCTCTCAGAAACAAAGAAATTACCAGTTTGATCAAAAGTAACAAACACTTAACATACAAAACATGAAAAAATGGGATAAAATGACATTTTAAATGTTCTCTCCCTTGTAAAGTTTATGCAAACCTAAATTCTTGTCATATAAGACACAATTTAGTTGAATAAAAAAAAAGATAAAATGTTTTTTATAATCATTATGTTTTCCGCTAAACTAAAGAGTAAAAGTATATAATATATACATAAAAATCCAAGGAAAACAATGGGGAAAAAAAAAAAGCTGCAGATGTTTTTTTTTTAATTAACACTTAAATCTAGATTGAACCTAATTCTCCCTAAAGATAAATAATAAAGATCAACATACAACCATATACTGCAAATGAAAACGGGAGTGAACGGCGTCACCCGTTGACAATGGTTAAAACGTATCAGTAAGCAGTCTTCGTTTCTATGGCAACCGCTCCCACCAATTTAGAAGTGAGCTTGTTGGGAAGTCCTCACTCAAAAGTGGAAAACTGTCAAATGTTTTCAACATCAGGCACCGCCTAATTTTATTCAGGCATCTGATTGGTCAATTATTTAACTTGGAAACTACGGGAAAAAAATCTCATTAGAAATTAGAATTACAAAGAAAACTTAAAAAAAAAAAAAACAGATGAGAGCAAGAATGGTTGTTCGGACCAATAGAATGACTGAGTAACAGCGGTTTATTTCTCCATAGAGGTCTATGGGACTTTGGCTTCTTGGAGCCACTTCCTGTTTGGAACGCCAGGGGGGAGGGTCCACAGAAGTCTAAATCTCATATACAGTCAAAGGGAAATAATAATGCAGTGAATAACATCTAAAGAAAATAGATTAATTGCTGCTAATGCTTTCACCAGATGTTGGGAAATGGCTTAAAGGCTCCAGAACCCTCATTGTGGCTAAAAAACGTGCACACTGAAAGGCGAACTGTGATGTTCTCACCGCGTCTCTGTCCTCCAAACTCCTCTGTGCTCGTCCTGGTGTGCCTGCTGGCGCCCCCTTCAGGCGCTTGTACTGGGTGAAGAGGATGTTCATGGTGGCGAGCAGAACTTCAGACAGGTTGTGGCGAACCTGAGCGGAAGGAAAAAATAAATAAATAAAAAAAAGCTTTAAAGCAAACAAAAATGGCCGTCCGTCTCGGATGGAAGGTTGTGAACGTTGTCCCACCTCGTCACTGAAGTTCCTGAATGCAGCCACCCTCTCCTCCACACTCTCCTGACTGAGTGGAAGCAGCTTTAACCGCTCCATGATCTGACAGAAAAACAATCATCTGTGACACATTTCCTCCCTTTTCATTTTATTTATTTATTTATTTTCTTTAATCAGAGCTGCGCTCACATCGTAGGCTCTGTCCACGTGGCCTGCGTGGTACTCGTCAAAGAAGGTCATCAGGTCTAAAAGCAGATAAAAGGTGCTATCAACGCCCTTCTCCCCTGCTATCCCCTGACAGCGGTACCTGCAGCGGAAACACAGGCGGGGTCATTTTTAGCATCCGTAGCGCCACTGTTGGCGCGCACCTGCGGCGTCCCCTCACCTCTCTGCGATGGCCACGGCGGTGTTCTTGAGCCTCTCCTTGTTGGACTGAGGCGCGCTAACCTGGGCAATGACCGGACTCAGCAGCCTGTTCATCAGCTCCAGCACCTTATCTGGGTTCTGCGGGGGCACAAATGGAGGTCAGGAGCGGCTCGGCGGAGAGCAGCAAACACCATCCGGTCTGCTCACCTTGGCCAGCTCGTAGAGTTTGACCGCCTCCTCGAACAGGCCTTTGTTCTCAGCCTCTAAGGCCACTTTACTGATGATCGCTCTGGTGTCGCCGGCAAACTTGTCGATCACGCCGGGCTGGAGAGGGGATCAGAGGAGTGAGAAGAGAAGAGAAGCTGAGCCGGAGGTTTGGAGTGTGAATTAAAATCCAGTTTTGTCCTGCTAGCTCCGCCTCCTTCCGTTCATCTCCACCTGCTAACTCTGTGAATTCTCAAAACAGCCAATAGATTTCCAATTCATTTGTTGCATGTGTATGAACATTTTTTTAACAATAAAGGTTCATTTGATTTGATCTCAATAAAAATGTTGTTACACAATAGTTTTTAACCACATTTATGTCACTGAATATGATTATCATTTTCTAAATTCATTCAAAAAATTGCTGAATTGCATTAAATTTGAATTACTGGTAAGTTTTTTCTTACTTCTTCTGTGACCCCTTAGATTCTGAATTTGTTTCTACTTCAAGATTTAAATTGAAAGAAAATTAAATCACACACACAAAATATTATTTATTATTTTACCTAATTTTATGTAGTAATCCTGGCTTCTGTCAGTTTTCCCAACATAATACACCGTAGATGCTGATCATATTAAATAAGACTGGAATATAATAAAATAATTGTAAAATAATAGATCTTTATTGATTCTTTTTGAAAATCACAAATTGAAAGTTTTCCCAAATATAATTTATTCTAAACTTTTCTTAAATCAGTTTTTCATAAATAAACTAATACATTTAAATGATCTATGTTGTGAAAGCTTTTTATGAAATACAATAAAATAGTATTAATATAAAAAATAAATATTTGTGTGATCAAATCATAAAAATTTAATAAATTATAATAAAAAACAGGTAGTAAATGATTTTTAATACCCGGTCAGGCACAGCTTTTGCTTTTGTGAGATTCGTGGGAGAGACAGAAAAAGAAGAGGAAGGTGACATCTTTCATGGAGTTAATTAGAATTTCTTATCAGTAATTAATCAACATGGGGGTGAAAAATACATGTGTTGAAAAAGTCATGTGGCGTTCACGCTGATGCCTCCTGCAGAATGCAGCCATCTCCATTTCTTTTGTCCGCCTCGTATGTTGTGTATGTGGAGCATGTCACATCTATAGGAAGGAAATTAAACGTAATCTTCTCCTGAATGTACATCAAAACACGCCGGCACACATTTTCAAACTTGCCAGGAGCTCGGCGGTTAATCCAACAAAGCCTTCAATCAAACCGCGCGTGAGACGCGTTCAGAGCCGCACTCTGGATGTGTTTAGTACCAAGAATAGAGTGTGGGATAAAACACAGCCATGAAAAATGTGCGGGAAACAAAAGCAGCTTCAAACGTCACGCAGAGGGCTGCAGGCGCCGTGAGAAATGTAAAGACGCTGGGAGAAAGAAAACATTTCGGTTTAAATGCAGCGTTTGAGGCTTCTGATCCTTGAAAGGTGAGCGGCTTTCTCTGGATGTGAGGTGCTGAATGTGTAAGAGACGACTTCTGACTGAACACCGTGCCGGGCGGGAACAAAGAGGAGAGGAGGGAAAGGAAAATCTGGAAGCGGATGAAGGAAAAGAGATGGAGAGGAGGTGTGGGGCAAATGGAGAGAGCTAGATTAAATAAATGAGGAGGGGAGATTGACTCAATCTTCTTACCTTCCTACTGCCGTCCTTCTCTAATCTCCCCAGCAGCATGTCAAACTGAGAGGAAAAGTTAAAAAAAAAAAAAAAAATCAGTCACAACGCTTCATCTGTGCTGCGAGATTAAGCAGCAACATCTCAGTCGTAATTTTCGTGTTTCACAAGTCAAATTTTCGAACATGAAAATTCAAAGATGCTTCACTAAGATAATTCAAAAGTTTGTACACCAAATAGGTTGTGACTAGTAACACAAAAATTCCTTATTTTAAGGTACAACGCGCAAATCAGGATCTTTGATTTTTGTTTTTTTTTTAAACATTTTGTTTGGTACTCTGCTTTTATTTTTTTCTGTACTTCAAGTTATTTAAGTTATAAACTGACCAATCAGATCGACAGAAGTGGGTGGAGCCTGCTGGCCCCCACGTCCAGCGTGGTAGCAATGTGGACTACCAACAAGCTCAATCCTGAGAGGCAGAGTGGTTGCCATGGAGACAATGACTCAGACCAAATGCTTACTGACGTTGTCGGGCTCCAACGTGGCAGCAATGCCCACAACGCCAAAAAAACAAGTCAATGATTAACTTCCTTTGGGTGCGGCGGGAAGGGAAGCTACGTTGGCAACACGCGTTCAAGCGACCAACTTGAATGCTCACCTATGCGCCAAACTGACCAATCAGGGACTTGGGTTTGGTATTGACGTATGGATGGCGTCCCTTTAAATTCACTGCAGATTCACATTTAAGAAATTGATCATGAAGGAGAAATTAATAAATGTATTTTGTTTTGTTTTTTTCCGGCTGGAAAAAGTCCTTTACATATCAGAATGGAGCTGTGAAAGAAAAAGGCGTCGCGGCGTTTGCACCGCTTCCACATTTTGCATCAAGTCTCTTCCAAACAGTAAAAAAAACGAAAAAGATGAAGTTGCCCCTCCCTACTCGTCGAGTGTAAACACCATGGGCAAAACGCACGTACAAGAACGTGTGTGTGAACGTAGCCCTAGCCATTTTCTATATGTGACGTCACACTCCCTCATCTACATTCAATGGGCGACACCAAAACCGGCTCTTTTTTCCATCAGTGGAGGGAGTCTGGTATAAAATCCAGCTCCACTGACTGGGTCAAACGGCACTGATTTATTGGCCTTGGTGGCGAAAAAGTGGTCCACTCACCTCTCGACTCTCGATAACAAGTTCACTGACGCACCGCATGAACATGTTTTCTCCCTGGCTGTCCTTTTCATTACTGCAGGAGGATAAAAACGACATCTATTGGATGTGTTGACGTACAGTAAGGCAGCTAAGGGTCTCAAAGGGAGATGGATTACTTACCGTAGGAAGTAAAAGTACTGCAGAGCTTCCCGTGGATCCGTGGATTCAAACTTACGAGTGTACAGCATGAGCAGACGGATGAAGTTGAGGTGACGTATCATCGGCGGGTCACCGGGTTCTTGGCTCACTGCAGACAGATCATAGCTCCAACAAAATGTCTTAAAATATGGTTAGAAAAAAAAAAAAAAAAAAGATGGAGGTCAGACTTACGCAGCTGAGCACTCTGACCAGATGACTTGAGAAGCAGCCGGAGCTCGTAGAGAACCAAGGCCACGTGGACGGCGTGGCAGCGGAGTCTCTCCACACGGAACAAGAATGCCACTGCGGCCTCAAACTGAGCGGTCAGGAACAACACCTGGAAGTACAGGAAGGGCTGCTGGCTGGCGGAGAAATGGGACTCGCCTGCAGGAAAAAAAGGCGACGACCAGGAAAAGAATATCTTTATTTAAAAACGTTGTGTCAGATAAGGTAAGACAACTTTTCATAAACTTTTGTTTAACCAGTGACGGTAAATCCAGATAATCAGTTTTGTTTTATTCTTCCAAATCTCTGTGTAAAAATAACTGCAGTCATCCACACAAATGTCACTAAATAAAGAATTATGATCTGTTGCATTTGTTAGGAAAATATTAGATTCTGACTAAATTTAAAGATCCTTTCCAAGGAAAATTGCGTTTTTAACACGTTCTTGTAGTATTTTTTTAAGATGGGGGGGGGCATATTTTAAGAAAATAATAAAAAATTACATTTCTGCGTATTTCTTTACTCAAATCAGTCTGAATCAGGAGCAGCAGAAAGAATGAAGTTTGAAAAAGAGCTTTTTGTACCACCATCAAAAATGAATAATTAAGACTGGATTTGTTCATTTTCACAAGTTCAGTAACTATTTTTTCTTTTAATTGAGAGTACCATGAGATTTACTGTTGTGATCAGACTCAACCTGCATATTAACAAAACTGTTTTCACATTTTCTTAATGAGAATTGATGGAAAACATTTGAACGGGACAATAATTGGGTATAAATGCATCACAATTCGCCTTTTTTTGTATATAAAAACACAAAATGAGCATTAATTCCACTGAAGTTTGTCACTAAAACCCAAATTAAACAGCAATAACCCGATTTAGTTCTTTACAGAAATGGCAAAAGCACATTGGAGCAGAAAAAGTTTTATAATGATGAGACGACATAATGATCCATTTCTCTCTAAAAAACGGTGATGATGAAATACCCGATTAGCTGTCAGAAATCGAGCAAAAGAAAAAAAAAAAAAGGTTTGTCAGTTTCAACTGAAATGTATCAACTAAACAGTTTTATTTTAGCAGTCTGCATTTTTTATTTTTTTTTACCAGCTTTTTGGTGAGAAATTGGAAAGCATTTTGGTGTGAGCAGGTACTTAGTCATCAAGTTTACTTTTTAATTACAATTCTTAATCCTCTTGTTAGCTGAAAGTTTGAGGAGTCGGACGGGGTGGACCATGTCAGCCATTTTATAGCCTTATCTCAGACTTACAGCGTTTCAGTTCAAAAAAGCGAGCGAGCGAGCGAGCAGAGGGAGGGTGGGAGGGAGTGATGGAGGAAGAAAGAAAAAAAAAAAAGAAAGGATGAAGGAGGCGAGATAGGAGTGAGTGCGCGCACAAGTGTGCACGTGGGGAAAGGGGGGGTTCGCAGCCGAGCGTGCAAACAGAAAATGACAGAGAACAAATATACATGTGAGGAGGGAACGTTAAGAGGACAAAAATCAGTGGGAGGAAAGAGCGACAGCTGAGTGAGGAGAAGGAGGGATGAAAGATACAGAGAGAACAGAAGAAAGTGGGGGATGAAGACACTTAACGAACCTGAGTGACGCCATTAAGCAATAGAAATTAAAATGAGACTTTGGGTGTCAGTATAAAGCGAGATGCAGGACAGGAAGGAAGGAAGGTGGCGGCGGGTCGAAGCGAGCTGCAGAGGAAGCAGACTGAGCTTCGCAGCAGCGGCGACTTAGCGGTCTTATCTGAGCGAGGCAGCATCAGCTCTCAGAGGGCAGCTCTACAGGGAAAACTGCACGTTTGTGTTTTTTATGCCAGCCTGCAGGAGGCAAAGTGCATCCTTTTAATTTAGCCAATTGTGTTTTTGAAATGATGCTGGATTAATAATCATAAAATAATCAACAAATGTTGACTAAAAGTCAGAGGGCAGACAGATAAGAGAGGCAATTTAAAAATGCATATTTAAGAAGCGGAACAATCCAGTTCTCAACGATAAAAACATTCGTCTGTTTTTCAGATCTCTGAGAGCTAAGTCCATATCTTTTTTTTTTTAGAAGTGTTGTGCTCCAACTCCATTTCCAACCTCCTGCACGCCTTCGAGGTCCATCGGAAATTTAAACGCCCTCAGTCCTTTCTTGTAATATTTATTGCTTTCAAATCAGGGACACGGCAGTTCTTGGACAGGACAGAGACGCAGCAGGAGGCGGCCAGGAGGAGGCGTGGTAGGATTACATGACCTACTTTGTCTCATGAAGTCACAGCGCCGCAACATTTAATCACTTAGTTACCCCTCCTGTAAACTCCAGCAGTTAACAGGAAAGCTGCTTTGATTTTCTGCGGGGTAAAAAGGCATTTCTCCACATCTGAATTTAACTTTCAATTCAAAGCAGGAACTGCGATGAAAAGACTCGGACTCCTTTAAATAGTTTGTCGTCTTTTGGTTTCTGCTGAGAGGAAATTTTCAACGTTTTCTGAACAAATTCACATAATAAATATGTCTTGAGGGACAATGTAGGTGATATTAGAGCTAAAAAAATAAAAAGGCTAAATGCACCGACAAACCAGTCTTATGGATGAATTATTCAAAAAATATGTTGTCTTAACTCACCTGCATGTTCCTTATTTTCACAACAATAACTTGCTTTTTTTTTATTTAGCTGCCCTGTAATAACAAACACTGCAAACGATTTGATCCTTGCACAGAATAAAAAACCGTGCTATTAGAAATGTAAAATATTTTACCAGGTTTTAAGTTGTTTTCACTTGTCTTTGCTCTACACCTTTCCAAGCTTTGCTCAAAATCAGCACAGTTGAGAATTTTTTTTTTTTTTAATTTCATTAAGAGGTAGGATCTAGTTTTATTAAAATGAGTCAAAATCCTTTTGCTCCATCGAAAAATCTGATTGAAAGATAAAAAAAACTCACATTTTACCGTCATTATAGGTTACGTTTCAAAAAGTGTTATTTAAAAGTTAAAAAAAAAAAGTAGAACTGGCATTTATTGTCATTATTTTGGAAACAAAAATGTAGATGTTCTAAGAATAAGTGCTAGTTTTAGATTTTATGAGGATTTATTTATTCATTTCCACTAATTACGCCAGTTTTTTTGTCACTTTCCTTTAAAAATGTAGGTTCATAAAACTCAAAAAATACAAACCATTTGCTTTTAAACTAGCAAAAAAGTACGTATTATTGGGATGTATAACATTTAATTTTAGTCATTCTAACAGTTAGCATTTTTAGCTTAATTTTCCTCATTTCAATGTTTGTGTTAAACTCCTGGGTTTCTAGATTTTGATATCTCAAATGACTTGCTGCATGGGCAGATCATTGTACAACTTTCTAGTGATTTTCTTCAAGTGTTCTTTTCCTCTTTTTAGGTTCCCTCTTTTTGCAGTGCATGTACATCTTCTTCTTAAAAAAAACAAAACAAAAAACCTTTACGTTTGTAAATGAAATAACCTAAGAGATTATGTGTGCAGCAGTTGTCGTGTACCATAATCTTCCAGCAGCTGCTTCTGTAGCTGTGGCAGGGTGAGTCGGTCCTGAGGAGAGCTGCTGCCATCGTCATCGAAGCACACCTGGTTCAACTGCAGCAACAACACATTCATTCATTCATTTGTGTCAGCTGGGCTCCGTTCCTCAGTTTCATTGTGAAAAGCAGAGGATAAATTTGTCCTCCTTAGATTAATGCCAAATATGTTCAAAAGAATAACTTTGGTTAAAAAGGTTCAGTTACTTCAGGCTTTTAACCCACATTTTAAGTAAATTTGACTTGTTTTCTAGCACTTGTATTATAAAACAAAGATAAAAACCTACAAGGCAGAATGGTTGGATTTAAAATCACCCATTACTTGAAAATAATGCAGATTTTTACACAGAAAATTCAAAACTCGTTCATCAAATTCACAAACTGATTTTCCTATTTAGAGATTTCTTGTATTTTCCAGGTGAAACATGTGTTAAAATGTTAAAACTTTATTGATCTGGGATCCACTTTTGCTTATTTTTAAAATAACAGCTTTATTTAAACAAAACAAAATTGATGGTGAGTTTAAATTGATTCAGTATTTGGGCAGATGTATTATTCACTACAGCAGTGAAATACCAAATGACCCAGAAAGGAATCGAGTCAATAAGGTGACCTGTACCTTCAGCCACAGATAATCTTCTGTCTTGTCCGCCACCTCTCCGTGGTTATCGTTGATGTCGCATTTCCCGATCAAGCAGTAGACGGCCCTCTTGTAGGGGTCGGCGCTGTTCCTCAGCACCCGGCGGTAGTGAAGACGAAGCTTGTTCTCCGAGGTCGGGCAAAGGCTAAAGACAGATCAAGAGTCAGACGACTGAAGACAAAAGCTGCAGGGAATGAGCTCATGCAAGCAGGCAGTTGACAAAAGAAACGTACCGCCTGTCCGGGCTGTTCATGTACTCCTGAAACCAGGTCTTGAAGTCTCCCAGCTGATGTTGCACTCTGTTCACCACCTGCATGGCTGCGTTCAGATCGCCGCAGCGCAGACAGTAGTAGATCACCGCCCACACAGGGTGACCCTCCACCTCACCGTCCTGATGCACCAGAATAGAACCAGAAAAAGGAAACCTAGCTTGAAGCATGACCTGCTATTGCCCTCGGGCAGTGAGGCTACGTGGCCGTGATTACGGGGTAAAATCAGGATCCGCTTAAAGAGAATAAAAAGAGGACATTTGAAGCAGTATAAAACTCTAAAGTACACATTGTTAACTGGAAAGAAATATTGAAAATTTAATTTGTTAAAAAAAGTTTTTTTTAAATGACTAAAATCTGGAATCAAAAAACTATAAACCTAAAACTGTTTCCAGGTAAAAAAGAAAGTATTTGCAGCAGCTGTTGTTTTGTGTCTATATATATATATTTTTTTTTTTGCCAGTGTTTTACATTTCTCTCCCTCTTTGCTTACAACCTATCAACTGAGGTCAATCATATCCCGATAGCCAATGGGCTCAAAAATGAGTGGAAACTCCAAAAAAGTCTGAATTAAAACTGTAAGTTAAAGAATGAAAACAAAAACGGAGAAAAAAAATTAAAATACAAAACAGCAGCTGCAATAAATAAAAATTTTTTCCTTTAAAAGTTGTGGGTGTGAAGTATTTTATTCAAGTTTTCAGTATTATATAAATATATTTCAAATATGATTTGAAATATCTGTATTTTGATCTGTATTTTCAATATTTTTGTCAAATTTAAATAGTGTATTTTCGCAGTGACTACTGATTCACGGAAGTTAAATTTCAGGAATTTAAGACCATTTTTAAGGAAACATAAAATCAAAATTAAGAAACAAAAGAATGAAACAAACAGCCGCCGTCTAAAGCTTCTTGTCCTCCGCATGCGATCCCCGCTTGTCTTTTGGCAAACTGTGCCTGAGTAATCCCTGTTTTCAAACCACTATTTCTGTCCATTTGCATTTTCCTGCACTGAAGAGCTTCAGCTATTTAGCTAGGAGGTTAAATGATTTACAACCCGTTAACGAACTTTACAACACGGCGCGTCCTGGAAATGTTTGCGTTTAAGACAAAGAAAAAAATGTAAATCCTATTTGACAGAAATGTTAACAATTTATTGCTTTACAAGGCCTTATTTTATTTAAATTAAATTCAAGACCTTTATGGATCCCTGATTGAAGTTTAAAACCATTCCTAAATCATACTTTTTTTTTTCTCTTTTCTGGTTTTTATTCACTTCATCAAGCTGACCCTGGCTTGACCCCATACACGTTTCCTAACATTAACTCTCCATTCTAATTGATATACTGTAGGACTCATACCTACCTGCATGCCAGGTAAGGGTCCGGGCAGTTTGATGTTCAGAAAACTGCGGACCAATTGGTACGTTCCAGGCACCCCTCCCAGTTGGGCCTGATGGAGGTTCCCGAAGACGGTCACCATGGTGTAGTTCTTGTAGCTGCAAGGAGGATGAAGATGTGATGGCGTTTGTGGAACTTCTGACACTGGCTGGTTTATTCTTTTTTTACTATACAAGTAGAACATTTAGAGAAACTACAATAGCTGACGCTAATCATCTTTTCTAATCAAATGTTTTTTAGGGGTTACCTCTTTTTCATCATATCAAAAACATCATAACCCAACACTAAAAACTGTGAAAGTCTTGTTCTTGATGATTTTTCAAAAAACAAGTTGAGCTCTTTCTGATCTATTCTGCATTAAAACGTCCGCATGACTTCCTGTTTGGCGTTTCTCTTTCTAACCACACAATCAAATAACGTCAGTGTCGTCGCGGAAGTAATTGTTGTCCAATAACAGAAATGCACACACCTGTTCTCCAAGACGTTGAGTGCTTGACGGACAAAAGCCATCTGCATTTCAACAGAAGTTCGACTCTTCAGGGTGTCTTTAGCTGGAACCAGCAGAACGTCCGTCATCTGCTTCACCATCAGCCACATATCTGATACGTTCTGGAGAACACAAATTACCTTTTATAGACAGTTTCCTATTATTTTCTTTTTATAGATGGTTTCCTGTCATTTTCTATCACTTCTCCAGCTGCTGAACTGATAAGGTTTTCTAATTATTTATAAAAATGTAGAACAAATTTTCCCGACTTGTACATTTTTTTAAACTAAAATGCACCATTAGCAGTCTTCTTTAATATTTACTCCACTCAAAGAAGATCTGGCAACAAACGGTTATTGTTCTCACCTTATCATCAAGGCTTTCTGCCACTGACGCACATAAATCTCCCAGATTCGGGTGAATGTGTCCATTCACTATCTTCTCGTTGAAAATGTAGATCTTTCGGTAAGAAAATGGAGAAACAAAGAACATTTGAGCCCAGGTGAAGAAAGCTCCAACAACCCTTAAGTCCTGAAATTCTTCACGTAAACGCTACGGAAACTGCATGAAACGGTTCACAATGAAAAACAGCAAAAAGAGAATCAAAATGTTCACAAGGTCGTCAAAAAGAATAACAAAAACCAAACAAATGACGCCGCATGCTATGTGTCGACACATGGTTGGAAGCGGCAGACCGGGAACAAAACGGCAGAGAGAAAGAGAAGGTCAAACAGAATGATGAGGGGGTGATGGTGGACAGAGGTTTATCCCCCTCTCCAGCTGAGCGAATCAATATGTTTGATCTGCTACTGCCTGGCTTGATTTGACCCCATTTCAACCAACTTATCTGGCTGAGAGCATCAAAACAGTAGCCAGGTTCAACTCACTTTCTCCAAAGTCAAGCGATTGATTTTCTCCATTTTGGCCAGAGTTGCAGTCGTGATAAGGAACTTAAAGACCCACTCCGATGTTCATCGTCTTTCCGGTGTTTTAACGTTTTCTTGTTGTCTCTTTTCTCATGACAGAGGACATATATTAAAGAATTTCAGATTATTGAGTATTTCTTTAATCAAATTTTGATGAATTAGGAGTAGATGGAAAAAAATACTGTTTGAAAAAGCTCAGTTATGACGTAGAAAGTGAAATTGGCGGGCCAAAGTCTTCCTAATTTTTTGATTTTTCCACTCTGATACATTAATGTCTTGGTTTTCCTCGTCCGAGCTGGCATCTGGCTCAAAAGTGTCCAGTTGGATATTGCTCAGCATTTTTGTTGCACCCCTTTATGTTAGCTTTGGGTTGTAAGAATCTGTAAGCTAGGAAGAAGAGAGTGTAAACAAAGGAATGATGGGATGTCAGTGGAGGCTTACTTCCATGCCAGCAGTCTCGCCCACAACTCAGTGGCGAGTTTCTGATGATCTCCTGCCGCTCTGCACAAACTATGGTCTTAAAACGATACAGGTTTTTACATTTTGCCTAAAAATTGCATAATCATAGGGAAAAGACCACTGGAAACACTTTGAAAATCCATCAAAAGATGATCGGAGTGGGACTTTAAGGGGATACGACGAAGCGTTTTTCTAAAATCCAAGAAATATGTGACGGTTAAGGAGTTATATTTTCCCATCTACAGTATTTATTTGGACAGCAAAGCACTGAATATTTGGCTGACAGATGATGATAGCTGTGCAATAGTAACTCAGAACAAGAACAAAAGCAATGCTGAAGTAGTTTTGGATCAAAAAGATGATCCCTCCACAGAGAAACTGGAATCTAAACCTCCACCACGTACCTGCCGTGCATACGCCACCTCCACACTGTCCAGCGCACTCCTTCCTGGGATTGTCACCTCACTCACAAAGCTTGGCTTTAAACACAGAGGTCACAGACCATTATTATTACTACTAAAGCACATTTTAGCATTTCCAAACAGCCAATTCAAAAAGCTCAAAAATGTTCTTCTTTCTACAGGAAGAACCAAAAAAAAAAAAAAAAAGATTTTCTTATTCTAAGACTCTTTTCAGACAAAAAAATATATTCAAAACCTTTACAAAGTTCCTTTTTTAAAAATGCAGGCTGAGAAAAGCTGCCACAGGATGAAAGAGTCTGTTTTTAGTCAGGTGAAGCTAAAAACAGCACTCCTGGTTCTTAGATGTTACAGCTCTAAGTCTAGATAGGTGGTGAGATGAGCATTAATACTCATTTTGAGCACAGCTATTTAAAACTATATCTCTAAAACATGAATTTAAGAGAAAATACACGTTTTTTTGTTAATATCTCGGGAAAATCAATGACAGAAGTGACAGGTTTGATGTTTTTCAGACATTAATCAAGAACTGGGAAAGATGCATTTACTGTCAATGGAGAGAACAATGGACCCATAAGGAACCATAGAATAATACATCAATTCAATTAAAACGTCAAATAACGAGGAAACTTTTCTCTGTAAAAACAACATGAAACTCCTGATTGTGGGTCTTAAAATAATCTAAACATATTCTTGCTGTGAATCTAGTATGGGGCTGTTTTTTTTCTTCTTCTTCTACATCTCTGCAAAATGCTGCAGACGGAGGAGGACAAATTACACATAATCACCGCTTGTTCTGAAATAGGTTTCCCAATTCTTCTCCAGACCCTGAACACTCCAGACGAACGCTTTCCAATAGGCTGCCATCTTTGAAACACATCTCTTTAAGCAGGATCGATATAGTCTGTATGTAGATGCAGCAATGCATCTATTGATGTGAATTTGATACGTCTGTCATCCTCTAAAAGCAACAGTAAAATGACTTTTTTGGGATCAGTCTTTACCAAGAAAATGCAATATAAATATTAAATCATTGAATTAGGGATGGGCGATACATCGGTGCCACTATCGGTTCGATATAAAAAAAAAAACTACAGATATTCTTCTGACTAACACTTTATTTTTAAATGCATAGTTGTTCCTAATAGATTGGGAAGCTTATGTTTCCTGTCATAGTCAGTAATTGACTGTTTCCAGGTAAATGTTCTTTTTGATGTTGTTCCTAATAGATCTCTGGCGATGGGGAGCTGGCGGTTTTCCGCTATGTCCAATACTCAATACATGGTCTGAATGCTTACAAGATATATTTATATGACAGTTTTAAAGTGATACTTGTTCCTATGAGATCCTTTGCTGTATGTTTAAAAGGTCAAGTACAATGTGATTGTCCAGTAGTACAGGGCGTGGAGCAGCCGTAGGGCGGTGGACCCATGATCGTATGATTGCAGGTTCGATTCCTGCCTTGCACGCCCATGTGTCAGGTAGAAAGCGCTATATAAGTGTACGCCATTTATCATTTACCATTTACAGTAAAAGAAAAGTTGTGCATTTATAATTAAGAAACAAAAAGGAAATCTAAACTTTGTGTTACTCTAGAGACTTTGGTATTGATGTCTGCATATTTCGGCTATCAGCCACAGTTGCAGGGGAAGTTTTGGCGATCGGTATCAGATTGAAAAACTTATATTGGCCCATCCCTAAATTACATCAATTTTCCTTTGAAGTAACTTCTTTTTTCTTAAAAAAAAAACCCCAAACATTTCTGTTTGCTTTTTTAAGTAAAATAACCATTTCTTAAATTAAAGTTTTATCTTTCTTCCGTTTATTTTAAATAACTAGTCGTGCAATCAGCGTTTTACTTTAGCAAAACTGATTTTGTTTCGAAACGTAATAAATAAACCGGGATTTCATCAAACCCCGACTATGATGGAAGTGTGAACCTGTGAAATGATTTAGTTGTTTAGCCCATCTCTTCTGTTTTTTTCAGTGGGATTTTAAATAAAATCTAAATAACTTAAGGAGGCAAATTAACTCAAAAAGGAGCACAAAATAAAATCGGAAACATCCCAAAAGATAAAAGAAAAAACTTCTCCACTCTACCAATGCCACTGTTATGTGTAAATTTAAACAAATGACCGTATGTAGGGCGCGGGTTTCTAATTCCAGGCCTCAAGGTTTTGCCCACATCTAATCTATTGTTCTTTATTGTTGCTTTTAAGTGAAACACACCTGATTCAGGTGATCAGAAGTGGGTTTAGAAAGAAAATCCTAACATTTCAAGGACTATTTTAAGATTTTAACTAATAATGCAATAAAACCGAGTTTATCGTTACAGTTTTTAAACTTGTGGAGAGCAAACACAGGTGGTTATAATGTAAACTCATGAGGAAACCATAAAACAACCAACTCAAGCTTAAAAAAATGTAGCCTATTAGCTTTAGCTGCTCATTAAAGGTCATGTTTGTTTAAAATGTAGAGTTGTAGACGTTGAACTGAACTATGCTTTTCACAATTACAAAGTTTTCAAAAAAGGAGGAGGATCTAACGCTATTTGTAAAGAAGTTTAGACTCCAGAGTCCTTTCAAAGTCTCAAATGAATTAAAAATGACCTAAAAATGGTGAAATCCAATCAAGTTACCAGCAGGTTCAAATGACAGCTTTTCCACAGTGAACAAAGGTATTTGCTCCTCCGAGCGTCTCGTACCTCCACATCTTGGCTGAAATCCAGGGCATCTTCTCCAGCTCCCAGCAGCGTGTGCAGAACTCTCTGCTTCACCTGCTCCCACTGCACCAACATGGACTCACGGTGATACTCCTCGGCCAACAGGAACGTCTGAGACAGCCACGAGGAGAAACGAGAGTCAATAAAACATCAAAAAAGGTGCAAACTTTCTTAATAAAGGCTGTGACACAGCCCTGCAACAGACTGGGAACCCTGTAGTTGGGATAGGCTCCAACAACCGCATGACCCTGAAATGGATTCAGCAGATATGGAAAATGGACGAGATTTACGTCTCTCTTTTTAAATGCTGGCATTGAAGTCCATATTTTCACTAGAATAGGAATGGATGAAGGTAAATAGCATATATATATATATAAGCGCATTTAGGTTTAAAGGGATATGTGAGGAATGAAAAAAATAATTTAACTCCAAACAATAGCTACATTAATTTTGGTTTCCTTTTTTTTTTGCTAGTTGTTCAACAATTCATGCTGGTATGCATCATTTTAAAAAAAATATATGTAAAAAAAGACTACATTTTCCTGCTGCTTTCGAACAAACTTGATTGAGTGCCGTACTTTTTAAACTATATCCCTGATCTATGGTGACGTTCTGGATAGAACTGCTCCTGCTATACATTTTTTTTAACACAAAGGTTGAGCTCTACAGAGCCTGCAGGCCATATCTGTGGTTTCTAGATGTTCCAGTTTGGAGACAAACGGTTCAAAATAGTTTGCGTCGTTTAAGGTTTAGGCTCCTGCCGCTGCCACCAGCCTGCAGCAGCAAACCCACCACTGTCCCGACAACACCCACACAAGCGGCTGTCCATCCAAACCATCCATCATTTTCATCCCTCCCGCTCTGTGACAGATTGTAGAACGCTATAAGACTGTATGCAACCCAAACAGAATGGTTAAAGTTGGACCAGATTGTGTTTCAGTTGTGTGCTAGTGTTGAGTTTCATTCTAAAATGCGACACTAAATAAAGAAAAACTGGGGTTTTGTGCAGAAAAATTCCAAGTTTATTGCAACTTCTATTTCTCTTCGCAAACCCTTTCCTTTTTTGCTGATGACTATGAAGAATATTTTGAAAATTTTAAATTCCTTAATCTCAGAATTGCAGCTACACAGTAAAAAATCCAACCAAGTATTTTTGTCTAGTTTAAATATCTTATTACTCTCTAAATGAGGAAAAAAAAAACTAAATTATTGGTAACTTTCCAGTTAGATGTAATGACTTGTTATAGAGCAATAAATCCTAATATTCATGTAGTCTCGTTTAATTTAGGCAATGTTTAAAACTGTATTTTTTACTTTGCATTGTATTTTTAAGCAGAAGTTTTTGACTGTCTCGATCTAGAGAAACTCATTTTTTCCTGATTTTTAAGACAAATTTATCTATAAATGTGTAATTCAAGACTTTCTTTAAAATGATTATGGTCTAAAAATGTATAAATATACTTACTTTAAGGAGAAATTTTTTTTTGGAGACATAATATTTCCAGTTATCAGCACAATATGCCTATATGCAAGTATATATCGCTAATTTTAAGATTTCATTTTGTCTTGAAAGCACAGGTCATCAGAAAGTATTTTAAAGTACACACTCCAATCATTTATGCAGTTTTTAGCCGAAAACCAAAAATCCTGTGTGGTTTTTTTAGGACATCGTTCCTACAGAGCAGCAGGAGATTAGAAATTCACCTCCATGTGTCTTATCCAGAGCATTTTCTATGTAAAAAGAAACTGCATTTTTTTCATCTGCTCCTTATTCAAAACCATTTGAATAAAGAAATACTCTTAATTTTCTTTCTGCGTGTTTTCCATTAATCAGAAAAATGCCACAAGAACATGGTAAAAAACACAAAAAACATCATTTTTATTGGAGTGGGTCTTACCAAGACAAATTCTGCTACTTCCATTGGCATGACAAGGAAAATACATATTGCATCCTATATTTTTAAACCTTTTACCAGTAGTTTATTTTGTCGTGGTTGGGCGATCTTCCTTCAGAACTGAAGAGCTGTGTGTGGATATAAGCTGAATTAGAAAAAAAAAATCATCTCCAAGTGTTTTTCATGCTTGCAGACTCAAAATTTGGCTTAAATCAAGAGTTTTTTTTCTCCTCCTGCCTTCATTTTCCTCCCGATTTCTCTGGGGTTGTTAAATTCAGGATTGCACTTGAAGCTACAAGTACAAACGTGTAAATTATGTAACACTGAACTACCTTAGACACCCGCAGCAGATTTGGCAGCAGATCCATGTGAGATTGCAGGAGTCCTGCAGGACACGGCGGAGTCTATTTTAACCCTCCACAGAGACTTAACACTGAGATAATGAAACATGAGATAATTGAATTTCTAGCTTAGGGAGGTGCAAATTTAGACCACAGCCATCGTTACTGGGTTAACTTGGTGACAAAAAAAATAAATAAAGTTTTTGTGAATTTAAAATTAGAGGAGGTGTGGTAATATAAAACATCAAATTTAATTATCTAAATTAATGTACATTTTAAAAAAAAAAGAAAGAAAATGAATTCCTACATTCTGTAAAGTGTGCTACAACTAAATTTCTCCTAATGTTTACTGACAAATCAGAGAAAAATCTGCAGGAACATCAAACATCTGCTATCTTTTCAAGTGCTCCAGCTTCACCCATCCTTCCACAGACGTCCTTTACGCTCTCCAAGGAGCAGAGAAAGATAATGGGACTGGCAGCTAATTAAAGCCAGGGCCTATTAGCTCTGCACATCAGGGAGGCCGTTTCCAACCATTCCCCGAGGCTCTCACCAGAAGGACTTTCAGATCACAGCAAGCACAAATTTCTAAAAAAAAAAAATAATTTGGTGGTTAAATGTTCATTAGAGTCAAGTGCCAATCTTTACCCACAGCCGTATTTTAAGAAGTGAATTTTGAAAAGTAAAAAACAGAAAAACGCACAAACGGCTCTGACGGTTAAGACCAGTTACTGCATCTCTCCATCTTTGGAGTTCATTCATATTTTTCCGAGCAAATTAGAAACAAAAAAATTCAAAATTGCTAGTTTTTAGGGCCTCTTTTAAATCCTCTAGTTTTATTTATGTGTTTATTTATTTATTTAAAGGCAGAAATCAGATGATGGCGTTCAGAGCTCAGACGTGAATAGAGCGGGCAGTTACTGACCCTGCGGCGAGACTCCTCGATGGCTGACAGGAGGGCGTTGTCCCTCTCGTTCTTCAGGAAGCCCTGCGAACACAGCGGAGAGGGAGAGACAGACGCGTGAGGAAGAGTAGCAGATCCGGGGATGAACCAGGAAGGGCCACAAACAAGATGGGGAGTGAAAAAAAAGTATGAGAAACAGAAACAATCAAGTCATTTGAAGGAAAAATTAAGCTGTAATCTTTTCCCCGTAATCAGAGTCAAGTATGAGATGGTGGACTTGAAAATGTGAATGCGCTGTTCGAACACTTTTGGGATGAGACAGCAGTATGGGTGGCCTCCATTTTAGTTTGAACTTAAGATGGCCGCCGCAGCAAAAACACTCACACTTTGTTCGAATTCACTCGCCACTCCTTAAGCCCTAAAAACACAGCAATAACAGATGCTCTAGAAAGAAGTCACAATTCTTAAAATGGGAAAAATGTTCTTTAAATAAGCAAAAACAGGTTAAGAACAGTAATCTTACTCCATTGTTTTCTTGTGCTATGATTATTCTGCTGTTAAAAAACTTTATTGTTAGGATTATGTTTTCTTTGTTGAACAGAAAAAAAGATAATTTTCCTAAAACAAGGGTCTTTTTACTTTCTTGAGATTCAATTTTTGCAGTGTATATAATGCAGGACTATCTGGATTTTAACACCATTTGGTCAGATTCTTTTTATTTATTTATTTTTTACAGCAAACATGGTGTCACCCATTTACCAAAGTAAAAACATAAATATCAACATTTTGTGCAGACTATTTATCAATCCACTGTAAATCTTGGATATTTTATTTTAAAAAAAAAGAATACATTTACATATAGTTTTTTCAAATGACAAATCGTTTGAATGCAGTGCATTGTGGTCTACATCTGCTAATCCAGTGAGCATCGACGCACACTAGTTTTTGCAAAGACTTCTGGGAAATTTCCAGGGCACTGGATTTTGAAATTGCAGATTCAGACATGCTAAAAAAAAAGAGAAAAAAAGGCAAACATAATGTACTAAGTCGTTAGTAGAGAAAATCTGGACTTCGGACGTGACTTCAGTCTACGACCATCCCTCCAAAATACGTTTTATTGTTTAAGAGGAAAACTATTCAGTCAGAAGATTACATCGGCCTTTTTGTAAGGTTTTATCAAAAACTTCACATGGTTTTAAAAAAAAAAGCTACTTTTTTAAGGTTTTAAAGAGTGTAATGAAGTTTATTTATGCTATTCTGCTCTCGAGAGTCCTTGTATGGTTGCTTGACCTCATGTCTGTTGTAGCTTCCTATACAGAAAAATCCTAAAAGGTCAACTTAAGGTTTTATGCACTGGATCATCAAACTTTAACCAACTAAGGTGGCAGCAGATTCTTCTTGATGATTGCGTGTATCTGCTCTCATGTAGAATAATACTACTGTGACATCTTCATTATGTGTGACAAGTGTCTACTGGGGGAATTTTAGGGCTAAAGCGAGCACATTCAACCATCCCATAAAATAGGGGGACCAAGTTGGTATTTTTCCTACTATTGTTCTGCGCTCTGTTAGACTGGAACACGCGAAAAAGCCCTTTTTGCCTGAGAGTCATCCATCTGCATTAAATATAAATCTTGTCATGAGACTCTATAATGCCAAAACATTTCCTTTTTCCAAAATGCATAATGCATGCTCAAAAAAAAATGATGCTCTCATCTGAATTACTGTCAGAAACACCTCCGGTAGGAAGATTTGTCGGGTAAGAGGTTAAAAAATATAAAAAAATAACTTGAAAGTGCTGAGCGCATTTTTGCATACAAGATAAATAAGATAGTTCTCTGCCTCATTTAACAAGCACTCCCTAGTAATGACAGATTCATTTACCAATGACAGTTTGGCTTGTAGAGTGAAAGCATGTATGATCATCTTCGTTGGAAGAACAAGGATGCTGTGATAGACAGGATTTAATGAAGTCAATTAAAAGCTTCTCCGGGGATGCGGGGAGCCGTCTTTATCTCATCTCCTGCAAGTCCACATTGCTGCGTCAACCTCATTTTTATTTCCACCTCGTCTTTTCTTTCCGTGCATTCAAGACTTCTCTCTCTGTAAAGACAGAGCCCCCCCCTCACCCCCTCCTGGCCTCGCCTCGCCTCTCTGTGCTGACAAAACGAGAGCAGATTGGAAACACAATGCTTCACAGAATTAATAACGTCCCTAAAAAAAAAATTCAAAAACAAGCTGCAAGATAATTACTGCCATGAAAACAACTGCTTCTCAGAGAAATCCAACATCCGTATCAACTCTGGAAAATGGATCTCTGATAGGAGGCAGTGCGGCTAAAACAACCAAATCTTTTCTAGATCATCTTTCGGTGTATTTTCAAAGCGCCCCCCAGTGGTCTTTTGGTTACGATTATGCCGTTTTTTAGCCCAAATCTAAAAACCTGTCGTTTTCTAAGACATAGTTTCTGCAGAGAGGCAGGAGTTCATTAGAAATTTACCTCTGAGTAGGTGCGGAGCAACCCCGCCCCCCCTTCCCCTCGCGTTGCTGAGAGCTCTCTGTTTAAGTGGAGTAGGGAGCATGAGGCCCTGCCAGCGTATTTTCTGTCACAAATAAGCTCTTTCTCCAACTAAATTTTTGGTTTGCTCCTGATTCACAATGATTTGAATAATTCAATACTCCAAAACCTTAAATTTTTTAAATAAATGTCCTGCATCATCAGCAAAATGCCACAAAAACACGATTTTCATCAAAGTGGCTCTTTAAGGAGAGCTGTTGGGTGTGTCTAGTGCGTCTTTCCGTAAATCTGCAGCAGCAGCAGCAGCCTGGTTAATACAGTCCAGTATATCCTGATAGTCTGAATCTTGTTTATTAAAATAGCAGAAACTCCAAAGAAATTTGCAGTTCAAACTGATGTAGCACATCCGCTCCACAAAACAAGAGTCTGAAATGTGTCAATTAAAGTGTCACCCTGCCTGTGGAATCAATATCATGTTCTCCAAAACTTTTTTTTCTACCAGACCAAAAACCCCCGTTTGGTCATTACATCCTCCCATGGCTTCCCTCCACCCACTACATCCCCTGTCTCTCTTGTTCCCGGGAGATGCTGAGAATAGGTCTATATTTAACAAGAGAGTAGCTCAGGTCAATGCTCACTGGAGAGCTGCACCCAAAAAGAAGAGAAAGAGAAAGCAGAACAGAATGGACCCGAATTAGAAAGGATTAATGAGATACACATACCAGACTGGTCCTCACAATGACTCTCGCTGTAGTAGGAAACTAAAGAGGAGAAGCTAAGCTTCATCGTTTGCAGAAAATGGCTGGGGTTCGACCAGCTGTTCCAGCCTTCAGAGCCACTAAAACTAGTTCAGGCTCACCGGACTGGACCTCTGGGAACTTACCGCAGCGTTTTGCTTCAGAAGGAGGTGCAAACGTTTGACCTTAACTGCAAGTGTATTGCTAAGATCATTGAACTTCCAAAGATTTCAGTGTTTAGTCTTTCACGACACTAAACTGTTAGTTTTCTAATAGTTAGATCATAAAAAACCTAACACCTCACACATCTAAATACATATATGGGGTTTATCTGGGTTATACAAGCTGTTTCACATTTACTGACTCACCCCAGCGCTTAAGTGAATCCTATTATATAGTGTATATAGGGACCTTAAATACTGTGTGCAGCGCTTTTGTCATGCTGTGACGAGATATGAAGGCGTTTGGGAATCAAGCCACCAATCAGGAGACTTTATTTATCCACCGACCATCTTATTATGTCGACTTTGACTCAAAGAGTTAAAGTCTCACTGGTTGTCGCATACCTGAATGTGCAAAAATGGGTTCTAGGCACTAAAGGAGCTATGAGTGATGTTCACCGCCGGGCTGAGAAACCTTTAAGGCGGGGTCGCGACCAAGAAACGGATCCAACGGTCGCCCAGTGTCGTGGCGGACACTCTACCACTAAAACAATACTAGTATTATATCCAATGATACAAACTGTCGTTCCTACCAAGCGCAAAACCACCACTGCCAAGTTAATCGATGCCATTATTTCAATGACCATTTATAATCTTATCAAAAACGAAGACATCTTTCCATCAGACTCCACCATTGCTATAAAACTCCATGTGAAAATTGGTAAACGAAGGAGATATTGGTGTCTGTTGCCCCACCCCTGTATTGTATACGACGAGGGATCTGCAGCCCTCAGTGAACACCCAGCCTGCTGGCCAGACAGACCAGACGCTCCGACAGAAATAAGAGCACAGCCACAGAAAGGAATAATGCCGGATTCATCAAAAAATGTTCCGTTCTTACTAAACGGAATGAGTCTAGTAAGGTAGAACTGAACTCAGTTTACTCGTCAACTGAAAATCTATAGGATTTTTACATTTTTTTTTCCCAGCATGCCGGTATCAGGAGAAGCTGCGTCAAAATAAAAATGTTGTATAAAAATGACTCAGTGTGTGTTAGTTTTTTTCATATATGCTCCACCTATGCGCTGTAACAAAAAAATGTATTTCATTCAAATTGATTCAGATATTCGCACCAAGCGTGAGCAGTAAATGGTAAAATCTCAACAAAAAATATGGCAAATGAGACATTTTCTCCACTCTCTGATTGCTGGAAGGAAACTTGAGGCTGTAGAGGAACATACAGGCAGGTTAATGGAAAAGGCAAGTCATTCTCAACGCAGAAGCAGGAGGTACTGGTCATGACATAATAAGCAGACCTCTTATGTGGAAAAAGAAACCCCACCCTTCTGTCGTTCACTTCCTACGTGGCAGATTTACGACACAATGAAAGAATAAATAACGATCTGAGGCGTATAAATGTTGACAAACTACTTATTTCAACTGTCACCTCCATCCCTGATTGACACATGGTGTGAAAACCACTGGAGAAAGGAAAGACAGGTGAAAATAAATGGACAGACATGATAGTATGCATGACTGTACATTCATGTGTGTGGGCAATACTCACTCATGCTGAGAGGCTTCATGTCTGCGTGACACACTGACAGACAGATGAGGGGATAGAATGAGACAAGTTTGTAAAAAAAATAAAAAAATAAAAAAAGAGGAAAATGTCTCTGTTTGAGATGGCAGGTCTCTATGCTTCGACAGCCGGGGAGATCTGCCCTCCTGCCTCGCCTCGTCGGGGCGACAGCAGAGGTCGCCATGCTGGGCGTGTTCCCCGTGCCCCGTGGAGCCGGCATGGCGGTCCACGAGCATTCTTCACCGTTGGAAAAAACCCAAAAAAAGCAGGACAGTGACTCCTGGATGTGAGCTAGGAGTAAAGAAAGGAAGTGAGAGTGCCACCTCAAGAGTAACTGGAGGTGGTTTTATTGTCGGGAGGCTGTACCAACTGATCGTCAGACACGGGGGGAGTCCACAAGACAGAACTATAGATTCATATAGAATATCAGTTCAAGCCATCAGCCACTACCCCCGCTCTCAGCCATCCATCTCCGTCCCCTCTTTCCCTCCTCACTCTCCCTCCTTTACTTCATCCGTGAGTCTGTCTCCTCCCTCCACTCATTTTTTTTTATCCATCTACACATCCTTCCTTTTTCCCTCCCCTCTCTCCTCCTTCCCTCGACTCAATGCAATTATAGTAATGGATTTTTTCCCCTTCGGTTGATGGCTTCCGACATCCTGTCTTGAAATGAGGCTAATCATGCTCTTAAGGGTCATGTTTAGTTAATGAAGGGTTTGGGAAGAACATATGGGAGGGCGGGGGGGGGGCATGGCATTCCTATATGATGGCTCCCCATTGCCACGCATGCCAAGATGCACTTCAAGTTTTGTGCACACACGAGCAGACAGCAGGGCTGCGTGTTGGCACGCGAGCCTACACAGACGCATGCATCCGTGCTGCAGGGACGCACGCCGTGGATTTCAACCGGCACATGTGCACGTATGCAAGTGCGTGCCATCGAGCACACAGGTATCCTGTGAAGCAGCCTCACGAGCGTTCGTTTATCTTGGCTGATGCTACGGTTTTAGCCAACTGCATCCGCTAAAGGCATGCCATTATTGCTAAGAGATGCGAGTAGGGAGAGAGAGAGAGAGAGAGAGAGCAAGAGGATGGGAGGCTGAATATATGGAGCGATCAGAAATATAACAGGGAAAAAAAATACGAGGGCAGGGGGGGGGGGGGCAAACAACAGTGTGAAGAGTGTGATGTTAGAAAAAAAAACAGAGAGAAGAGTAAAACTGAGAAGTGAGATGAGGACACGAATACGAGGGGAAAAAATCTGATGGTATCTCTCATTTTTTTTTAAACCTTTCCCCTTAATTTCTATACCTCCATTACTTATTCTATAGGCACGGACACAGGAACAGATGAGAGAAAAAGGGCTGCATCCCAACTGCCATCACAGACAGAGTGCTAATGGCAGTGAGATCACAGGATACGTGGTACAATTGCAGACAGAGCTGCGAGTTAAAATGTACATAGATGTGTTATACGCCATTAGGTTTGGGTGTCAAGGGGGTCTTGTGCATTAAACCGAGCACGAGAGCCGGAGGAAACAAAAGGCCTTTATAATGCATTTCCTCAACATGCAACGTAAAACGCATATCTGCAGCAGAGAGCAGACCTTTACGATGCAGCTGGCCAGTCTATTAATGTTTTATTCAATACGGTTTGTACAAACAATGTTGGAACTAAGTCGGCTCATTATTATTTTAGATTTTTTTTTTTTTTATTGCAGCATGGTGATGGCTCAGTAGTGTGCTTTATATTATAAAATGTTTATTTTTTTTCATTTAAAACTGTAACAGAGAGTTTGGAATATTTTATGGTAGGACTGCACGATATGAGGAAAACTCGCGATATGCGATGTTAGAGATTAATATTGCGATAACGATATAATTTGCGGTACATAAACAAACAGCTACATAACCAAAAACATCTATCCGATTTCATTGGCGCCGTTTAAAAATTATACTTCAAATGATCCTCGTCAACATCGGTAACAAACATCTAACACATTAGGCCTCCATCCGATTGGTCAACAACTTGAAGGCGTCCGTCAGATTGGTCAAATCCATAAAGGGATTTATTTGATTCGTTAAGTGCTTCAAGCTGCCATAAGACTGTTTTAACATATTTAAGGTTTACCATTTATTGGGATTTTCACCATCTTTTGCGATATGCATATTGCAGAGCTGGATATTGCAATAACGATACATTTGCGGTATATTGTGAACGACCAGGATGTCAACAATAGCTTTAAAAATTAAAAATAAAAACCAAATTCTTGGCTAAATAGAATAACCACTACCAATGATAGCCTTTCTGAGTATTTCTTTATTCAAATCATGAATCAGCAGCAGCAAAAAAAAAAAAAAGGCAGCTTGATAAACAGCTTCTTTGTGACGCAGAAAATACACTGAAGGTCCCTACTCTGCTTAAGGCACGGTCAAACAGCCACTGCGTACATTTTGCTCATATTGCTCAGATGAAAATTGGTCATACATGAACATGCGTGGCAAAAAAAAGTAAAGACAGGTTATGGTCTCTACGTGAAATTGTCACTGATGTATCACGAATGAACAACGCAAAGAAACACGTAAATCAACGTGCAACATAAACCGTGACTGATTACTGCGTTGTTTATATGCACTTCGTTAGTGATTTGTGTGTTAATGATGGAATTGGAACGTGATATGTGTGCCGAATGTGCGATATAACAGTTACACATCGGTGGTACATGCGTGAAATGTCCGTTAGACTTACGTGAAAAGCCATAAATTTTTATATGAAAAAAATCACGCACGATTGCATAAAATTTACAAGATAATTGCGTATAAACGACCTAAAATATGCATTAATTGTGTGATTCTAAACCTTCTAAACTAAAACGAACAGATTCTCCACCATTTTTGCTTTGGACGGCGCATTTTTTTCTACGTTACTTTCTTACATAATTATACATCCACAGTGCCCTCTAGTGGTTGTTAGCGGAAAAACAACCGCTAGAGGGCAGCCGGATGCTAGTGAGAAAATAGCATTTGAATTTGGAGTCCAGTCATGGTCCATGTTGGAGCCAGATGCCATCAGTAAACAGTGATTGGTCCGAGTCGCTCTGAGTCAACATTTCTACCACTGGAAAGCGGGTCAAATAAAACCTGTCAAACGCTTTAAACGCTGAAGGTAGTGGCTCCACCTTCTTTAATTGAGACATCTGATTGGTTAGCTTATAACCTAAATAACTAGCACTACCAAAAAAATCTCTCGTAATAAATTGAGGGTTAACAAGAACGTGTTAAAAAAAAAAGTATCAGAGCAAGAATATTTATTCTGACTAACAGAATAACTGAGTTACAGCCATTTAGTTTTCTATAAAAGTCTAAGGGATTTTGGCGCTTGGAGCCAGTGGTTACTTCCTGTTTGAAACATTGGAGGAAGGGGGTCACAGAATCCTGTTGTCATGAAAAATCAATACAGTTGTGAATAATATTATTTTAAAGGGTTAATTAATTTTTTAAAAATATATGCAAACAAAAGACTGAAATATAGCTCCTCTTTTTGGGGTTGATTTTTCTGGGTGTCAGATGGTGTGACCTTGGGTGAACTCACAGAGACGGACACTTTTGCCAAGACCGGTAATTGCCTTAAATGTTGACAGTTTTGAATATCCTTTCTATTTGCACAAATAACCCTAAATTGTTTGTAAATGGATTTCATCACCCCACATACAGACAGCAACAATTGCTCTCTCATTGAAGATATCGTACCTCATTGTGTTTGCACAAAACCAGAATACAGTCCAGCAAACGGCAAACCGTTTTCCTAATACCGGCACATTATTGTCAAGCTTTAATAACCGCCCCATTGTGTACGCAGAATTAGAAAAAACACTAATCTTAGCTTCCATATTAATGAAACTAAATCCAGGCTGCACAGCCTTCTTTAGTAATCCCCACTCATTTGTCACAACATTTGCATTTAACTGTATATGCAAATGTAGAATGAATTCTGCTTCTGCTGCTCAAATGCATTAAAAAAACTTTTTTTCTCCCAGAAATGTATCTTTGCCTGATGTTAATATGAAAAGTCCTATTTCCCCTCATATTCACGATGTCATAGCATGTGTCGTCTAGTTCTGAGGTCTCTACACTGACTGTCTGCCTGTCTGTCTGCTAGTGGATAGACTTCAAGGTTCTGGTTTTGCTTTTTAAAGCTTTCAATGGTTTAGCACCAAAAGAAACGATTGACCATCCGATCCAGTACGAGTCGGACCTCTCCGGCCATCTGGATCCGATCTTTTGTCAGTTTGTAGTGTCACAACCAAAAACGAAGACACTTCCTTCAGCATCTATGCTCCACATACACGGACCAGACTTTCAGAAAGCCTTAAATCCGTTGAAACACTCGGCTTCTTTGAATCCAGGTTATGGACCCACCTGTTCTCAGCTGCATTTGGATTTCCAAGAATTTAGATCTGAACTGTTATTTTGAACCTACTCCGATGTAAAATGATGTCTTTGGTGTTTTTAAAACGCTCTACCGGCATTTTTCTGTCCATTGAAAGGGCATGTATAGAGACAATTCAGCATTAAAAAAAAAACAATTTTTTAATTATTTCCTTATTCAAATCAAAAGATGATCGGAGTGGGGCTTCACTTTGAATCGTCTTTGTGCACAAAATATATTTAAAAAAAAAAAACATTTGCCATGCCAGTAAATCACAAGTCCGACCTCAAGTTTGAAGGACTGTGAGACAAAACCTTTTCTTATTTTTACTGAGAATAGTTTAAAACCCTTAAAGCAAAGTAATTTTTAGGCCTAGGAAGGAGAGAAGTGGAGGGGAGGGAGGCCATAAGTGTGGGTTCACCGCCAAACTGTAGACGCTAAGTGCTCTTCCAGTCAGTCCGTCAAACCCACCCGGGCTGCCAAACATCCGGCTGACCACGGAGAATAAAAGAGTTGTCCATTAGACTGAGATGTAAATGCACAATAAGGGCTGCTGAGCAGCAGAAAAGAAGAAAAAACCCACAGAAAAACAGCGTTAAACTCATAAAATAGCTGTGCGTAAATATGATATAGAGCTGTAATGAGATATGGCAGAGAAAATCGATAAGAGCTAAGGTGAACGGTTAAAACTATAGCCTTATAATCAAATAAGACCGGGCAGATTGGCTGCTACATTCCATTTTTTACATTACCAGACTCACACAACTGCCTTGAATTAAAACAGAATGACTTGTGAGAAAATGTTAAGCAGAACTTTTAAACATTCTTCAGCAGCCTGGATCTTTACCACAAGATCTAAAAGAAAAGCTGGTGGTACTATTAAACCCCAAGATGAATATATAGCAAAGAAAAATCACAGAAACTAGGTTTTCAAACGAAAACAAAGACACGTCTAAGTGGCCGCTTGGAACAATAATTTAGCTAATTATCTATTTGTTAGTTTCTGTAGTATTTGTCTGCTAATCTGCTAGAATAATGCCATTTAGGAAAAGCAACAAACAAAAACAGTGAATAAACTCTATAATACCTGAAACTACCAATCACAAAAATAAACATTTATTTTTACTAGAAATTGGGAAGCAAAGATGATTATTTGCTCTCATGTCAGCTTGTAAGCAGCAGCAACCTCATTAAATCCTTTAAACATCCACAACTGCAACATCTACACAAAGAAAATGATTAAAAAAAAATACATCTCCACTAGCTGCACATAAATGTCTGACAGAGCACGACACACACAAACAAGGAAACAGTCGGCGTCATAAATCTTGCTGATGCTTTCAAAACTTGACTAAATGCTTTCTGCAGTGATCCAAAAAGATCTCTGGCAGTTCCAGCAGCCCTCAAGTCCACTTTAGAATTATCTTAAAAGCTTGGCACACATTTCCCAAGAAACATCTTTCTTTCTGAGGCATATTTAGCAGAAAGCACCATCTCAGGAGCCACTTTCAAGCCTCGTGTCCAGTTCAGACCCAAACTTCAAATTAGAGAAATTGAAGCATTAAGTTAAGGGGACTTCTGTAGGATTTTTGTCTGTATATTCAGATCTTGTTGAATTTTAAAAACCTTCACCTGATGGTGGACAGTGCATCATTTTCTTCAAATAACAATAGGATTCTTGGACTTCATAGGAGCCATAAAAAAATGATTTTTAGGCTTTTCAGGAGAATTTTCTTCTTCCTGACATCTTTAAAGTGGGTTTCTTCACATGTCACATCATCAAATAAACACGATTGTTCTTCTGTAGTGTCTCCTAATATGCAAAGACTCCATGGATCTCCAAAACAAAAATAAACACTAAAATGCTTGTATCAAAAGTCTCTGAGGCCGTCGGTGTTGGCCGGTTTACACATCAGCAACATCGCGAATGTAGTCTGAAAACGCTTCAGCGCAGCAGCAGTTTCCTACGGCACAACTGCATTTCACAAAGAAATCCCCAGAGATTGGAGGGATGCAAAAACAACTTTGACTTTATGATCCATTTCCAGAAATGCAGTAGTTTTAACGCTCCACTAGTCACAGTAAAAGCACAGAAGTTCATTTTCTGTTTCTCAACTCAGTTCCTCCTCGGTAACAATCAGTGAAGCTTGTGTGTCGTGGTGGCATCTCCACCATAAATACTTACCTGTACTCATATTTGGAATGCATACAAGAAATCTAAAGCTCTATAAATTAAGACTTATTTAGTCCATTTTAGATATAAACTGTAAATGTTAGAAGTATTAGCTCTAAAAGACCCACTCCGATCGATTTAAATCGTGTTTTGAACATCTTCTTGTGGCATTTCTCTGATGATGGAGGGCATATATTAAAAAAAGGGCCTGTCTGAGTATCTTTTCATTCAAAGTGCTGTTTATCAGGAGCTGTTCTGTTAAAAAAAGAGCTTATATTTGATGCTTAAAATATGCCGGGCAGACCTCAAGCCCCCTGCTTAGCTCCACTCTGAAAGAGGAAGGGGAAGGGCGGTGGGGTTGCACCATGCCAACAAATCCCGCCTACAAATCAGAAGCCAATTCCTGATGAACTACTGCCGCTGACCAGAAACTATTTCCTAGAAAACGGCACAAGTTTTGTTGTTGCTGCTGCTAAAAACACAATTAAAAGAAGACTGGGACGTCAAACTAGATCAAAAGATGATTGGAGAGGAACTTTAAGGCAGATGACAGTCCCAGAACCCGTTTACACTCCAAGCAAAGAAAACCAGTTTAGCTGAAAGCGTTTGCACTTGTCAGGTTCTCCATGTAAAAGGTTGATGTTCACCACTACACACTAAACTGCAGCCCAACAGTCATGCATTCACACTATCATTTTTCAACAATAACACCATTAGAGCTTCCCAGCTAGTCGACGTGTCAAAGTCTTTTGGCATAATCAGGGACAGTTAAGGACTATCATTATAAAGTATTCTTTGATGGCATGAGAAAAAAATTGGTAGAGTAGGCCTCAAAAATGTCTTAATAGACTAAATAGAATAAGAACCTGGAAGGGTTTTTGATTCACTACAAAATATATTTACATTGAATGTTTAACGCTTTCCCATTTAATCTGTCTAAAAAATCAGGATCAACAGGTTTCTAGCTATATTGTTTATATAAACTTTATGCACTCGATCCTTAAACATTGTTTCCACGATGCCAGGCAAGGATTTTACCTGTATATCGGTGTCTTTGACTGGCTCCAGAGGCTCAAAGGTTGTGGCAGCACTTAGAGTCTCCAGTCTCTGCGAAATGTGGAAGATGTCTAAACCTCTTGAACCAAGAAGAATTGACCTAAAACACACAAAAAAGAACAATTTGTGAGAAAAAGAGACTGTAACAACAACATGTCAGCCACTAGAGGGCAGAAGAGGCGCTTGTTATTAAAAACATTTGAGTAAAAACATTTCAAAATAGGGCTAAAATCTCAGATTTTATTTATTTTTAATTCAATTTCCAATTTTTCCCCCAACCCCCCACCCCCACCCTACTTAAGGAGAGCAATAAGTACAAACGGCAACGACAACTTAACCCTTGTGCTGTCTTGGATGACCCCACCCTTACTTTGACATGTTCTCCCTACCATGACAAAGGTGGATAAAGGTGGAAAAATTTCATGTAATCCATTGAACCAGTGAAGATCACAAAAAATTGAAAGAAAAGGTTCAGAGCTCTGTCTAGTGTGTCTAGATCAGTGTTTTTCAACCAGTGTGCCGTGGGAGATGGTCAAGTGTGCCGTGGCAAATTGCCCTCATTAACTGATCTAAAACCATTTCCCATCTCCAGGATATCAGCTCTGTGTTCATCCAAACAGGCCCTGATAAAACACTGAGTAGTTAGGAATATGAAAGATCAGAAAATACTTTTTCTTTGTGTTATTTTGATTCTATTAGACATTTTGATAAGAATGACGGTACCACCGCGATTTAGCTGCAGCTATACCTGTTTCCTGAAGTCCCGCCCCTTTAACTGTCTCCACCAATCATTCTTGAAGGTTTAATCACATGTCATCAGTCTGACCAATCAGAAGTGCTTAAAGTCTTAACTTCCTTGTCCCAATTTAGCTCAAAAAGTCGCTCAGTTCTAACAAAATTACCATCTAAAGCTCGTCTTTAGCGGTGTAGCTTTCCACAGAATCCGGGATCAGACCGTGGAACAAGTGAACAAAACAATGAAGCTCAGAGACGCTAGTCTTTCTGCCCTTTTGCGGCAGTTTCACACTTCATCTCCCATGATGCATTAGGTCACGTGACAGCGCCTCGGCGTACAATGAGTCGTCCTTGTTAAACGTCTTAAACCACAACGAACATACAGTTTGTAAATTTCCTAACGTAACCTTTATTACATCTTTTAGAAAAAAAAACAGCTGCAACTTCCAGCTTTTTCTGGCACAATCATCACAAAAATGCGCGTCAGCTTGCGGCAGCCGCGGGGGGGTGGGGGGTGGGGGGGTGGGGGGGGTGGGGCTGTACTTTAAAACAGACTATGAGTTTCTGCTTTTTTTTATTGTTTTTCTGCTGGTGTGCCGCGGGATTTTTGTCAAGGGTAAAGTGTGCCGTGGCTCAAAAAAGGTTGAAAAACACTGGTCTAGATGACCCAACTCCCAACGGTAAAGTGCCTAGGATAGTACAAGGGTTACAGCAAACGTTGCTTTTATTTAATCAAACGCAAGACAAATGTAACCCCCATTTCTGGGATGAATTATAAATAAATGAACACACTCTTGGAATCAAAGTTAAGTATACAATTTTTCTACTTCTCACTCCCTTTTTGACTTGTGTTGTTTGTATCATTTTGTCTTGTCTTGTTTTATATAATTTTGTTATTCTACAAAGGTTACTTACTTAAGGCCCCAGCTGTGTTTTAAGTCACACTTTATAGTCTAGACTAAAAGGAGACAAACATTCACCTTGAGAGTAGCACAATTTTCTAAAGGATTTACAATACAGCTCATATCTGGGCTCTAAGGTTTTAATTCAATTAATAAACCCCGTCTTGATGATGAAGCAGCAGGAGTCGCGGTGAGTAGCAGTGGATGCTCTAAATTCAATAATAGTTTAGGAAGTAAGAAATAGGTCCCTCTGCTGCCAAAAGGCTGACATTACTATTGCGTCCGGTGAGTCTACAAATCATAACTAAAAACATCGAGGAAGACAAAGTCCTTACGCTTTGACGTCGGCTGCGTCGTGGGGCGTGCGGGTGAGGGTGCGGGATCGAAGCCTCTCTCCGGCTTGCTGGATCTCCTGAAGGTTCCTCTCAACATGAGGCAGCTCTGACACAGCTTCTGTTTCTGCAGCCAGCTGCTCTGCCTGCTGCAGAAGCTCCCCAAAACCTTCTCCATCCATAGCCCTACGGTGACAGGGAAAAGCACCATCAGCTATTTATGTGACCTACATGTAACCACGTTATGTAAACATGTTAACAATGCACTGCTACACCTGTTTGTGTTTTCTAGCTCTGATGTACAACCTCATTTTTGTTTAAGGTAAACATAAATTACGAATACATTGGAAAAACAAAATAAAACAAAAGATAAAGTCCAGCCAAGTTAGGCAAAATCACCAAAATAAAACAAACCACAACATGATACAATTATCCTACAATAAATATACTTATTCGTTACATTTTAAGTTACCTTTTGTAAAAATATTGTGCCTTAGAAAGAAGTCTTACTGCCCTATGTGTTTTAGTTGAGTATATTTGTAATGTAAAAAACAATACTGATACTCAGCTACAATGGGCTGCATCAGTTACTAGTGCTGTTTATCACTGGATAAAAAGATAATTGTCAGCAACAACCAGTAATAAAGTTTTCCTCTAGAAAGTCTCAACTATAATTCTACTTGTATTACACATCCAGGATAAAAGCATCATTACGCTCACAACAGATTTCAACATGTTAGAGTCATAGGGACGGTAATGTCAGAAACAGAAGTTGCTGTTTATATTATTTGGATTTTTTTTATTGTAATTGTGGGATCTGCATGTGTTGGCTTTTTTATATAATTTATTTTAACAACTTTTTTTTTTTTTTTTACCTTACTAGTATCCATTTTATTATGAGAAGCTCTTTGAGATGCTCTATAGCAAGAAGAGTATTATACAAATAAAGTTGAATTGAATAATTGCATTGCTCATTACCCACCAGTAATGCATGGAGGTGTAAAACATTTATTTAACACTTAATTATTAAGTATAAGAAGGGGATGTTTTTCAATAAATAAAATAAAGGTCTAAAGATCTGTATTAGCCAAAGTAATCTTAAAGTTTTCGACATTGTCTCCCTTAACTAAAGTATTACTTTCTATTTAGGTTAAGCAAAATGCTATTTTTAATTTCTGGGATCACCAAAATCAGCACTTTTTTACGTTTACGTACCTACAGTATGTACATACAGTAATAACTAGATGTTTACATTGTTTTTTTTTTTTTTTTACTTTGAAGGTTGTAATTTTTACTGTAGTTTGAGTAAATATCAATGGGATATATTAATTAATAATTCATAGATTGTTTAAACTAATTTGCTGATCGGACGTTGGAAATGAAAATTAAAAAAATCAATTCATTCATAATTCATTTAAATATTTGGCCTACAATCAACCTGAAAGAAACACTGAAAGAAATTTCAATCGTTTTTAAGTTATAAACACAAGAATTTTAGAATAAAGACAAGTTTAGGTCGTCAATGAAATATTTGATTGGTTAGCAGATGATACAGCTGTAATACTTGACAGACATCGACGCGCGCGAATGCGCTCTGACTGAGTCTGAATTAGCTTACCGTTAGCTAAACTGGCTAAGCTAAAGCAGTTATAAATACATTTAATCATCCTAAAAAAGCATACCATAAACTACGCAAATTAAAAATTTTGACTGTGATCTTGGCTGTAACTTTCTTTTTTGATTTGCTAGTTCGCTGACAATGATTAAAATGAATGACGAGTTAGCATTCATTCATGCGAATGCTTGCTACACTCAAAAACACATGCTCGCATTCTAGCTAAGTCTGGATCTGTTCAGTCTGATTTAGGCGGAAAACCATCATACCTGTTATTTACGGAGGAAACAAGCAGCGTGCTCACTGTCTTATTCCGGAAAAAGTAGTTTCCAATAATCACGCTTTTATGTTTAGCAACACAGTGTAGTAAATAAAATGTATATTACTTGCCCCGGTACTGTCAAAGTCAATCCTGATTGGTCATTGACCGGCGTGAACCGGAAGTATATTGTGTACTAAGCGACATAAGCGACAGATCGATGACCCCTACCGTTCAGATGCTGAAATTACAGCAATGACAGACTTTATTATCGATACAAAGAATAATTGGGTTATTTTGTCTTTAAAAATATATGTTGCTAGTTTCAGGTGTTTTTTTAATCAATTCAATTTTGATTTACACTGTCTAAGACACTATTTGACTTTTTTTCGTTTTTATTTTAGGTTGAAATACAGTTTTTGAAAAAAATATTAAAATTATACATACAAATAAATTTGTATTGATTAAATAAGATATTGGTGTATAAAAAAATGCACGAAAACAATATTTTTGTCTGGAAAATACAAAATTTCTTAATGAGTAAATAAAATAATGGACTTTATAAATATATTTAGAATTTTTAAGTTGACATTAATTTAGTTTTTAAACTTTAAACTTTATGACAGTTTCCGGCAATATTTTGATTTTCCATGGTGCTCTAAGATATAAATCTGGATGTTTGCCCTCAACTCAACACTGCACCATATATTATCTTAATAAATCCTCTGAAGCTCACACACAAGGAAAGGTTTTATTTAAGAGTATATTTTTAGACTTTTTAGATTTTATTTACCTAAAAATAAATGAATCATTTAAAAAGAAAAACAGGAAAACATTTTAATATAAAAAAAAACCTCACAATTTCTGGCTACAAAAAGTTCATGAAGGACAGAAACCTTTTCATTTTTTTAAATATGGAAACTTTGTATGTATAATCTGACGCTATTGGAGTTCAAACCGGTCTGAAGCAATATGAATAGTTAGTCTAAAAAAATTTTGTTTTTCTTTACAAAAAAAAATTTTGTTCCATAAAAATGACACATCGAGACTCCATGAGTATCTTCACATTAACAATAATAATAAAGTTTAATAGGCAAATCATTCTCCCTGTTCTCTAATAGGAACAATAACTGAGAATATGGCAGTATAAACTAGATTTTTCTCAAGGTTCTCTTCTTCTTTTATCAACACACTTCATGTGATAGATTAAACATTAAATACAGTGTCTCCAAATGCATTTAAAACAAGATATAAAGAAAACAAAAACGTGTTTTTAATTTCCTGCCCAGGCTTGAACTGAAGAACAGATACATCCAGATTATTGGTGTCATAGTTCATACACTTCAATTTGCCTTAAGAAAATGGAACTTAAGTAATCTACTCATTTAAAAACTGAAGAGAAAATCCAAATGAAGTCCAACTTACTTTTTTTTTTTTAATCTTCAACATCCTTTAGTCATCTTCAACATGGTGGTGGATTCAAGGCTTTGTTAGAAATGTAGAAAATAAACATTACAAGCCAGATGGAAGTTAATCGCCAGCTACTTCTAAAAACAGGTCAGATAGTTTGTTTAGGACGTGAAAAAAATGTTCCGACTTTCCGGAGTCAATGATAACACGTTAAAAATATCTGTGACAGTAAAAAGCTGCTTGTAGAACTTTTAAATAAACACTCAAATAAAACAAAGACAAACTGACTTTATTTTTTGAACCAAAAAGTGGCTGATAGCCTCTTGATTTAATTGTCCATTTTCTGTTTTGGTTTTTCTTCCAGTTGTTGCACGTAAAAAAAAAAACATAGTTTGTTGCTTGAGCTCCAGATCAGACCAGATGGTTGATTAATGTCTGCCTTCCGTCTGCTGCTCATGTGGAGCATAAAGCCCCAGAGCTTTTTTGTTATATAACACAATAGGATTATTTTGAGTTTTTATTGCACAAACAGAGCAGCACAGACGACCCTGAGTGTCTACTGTCTACTAAAAAAATAAATAAAAAAGAAACATAATATAACAAAGACTATTGAACAAAGGGAGTTTTTAAACCGTTAGGATGGATGTGTAGAATGGCAAAATCGAGTTTTGATTAGTAAAAAGACGCCATAGTATGTGTGTCTGTAGACAAAACCAGATCTCCTTGGAATAGAGTAACAAAAAAGAAACATTTTTTTAAAAGACTGGACTTTTTTTTTCTTTTCAGGAAAGTAAAATCAACACTTTATGTGCCACAAATTCCTGTGGACATCCCAAAATTAAAAATGTATTTTAACGGGAACAGTTTGTTAAATGATATTTTGCACAAAGAAGGACAGATTGTTCAAGAACAGTTTTTCCCCAGAGCAGTCAACCTCCTAAACAAAATATGAACGTTCAAAAGCAAAAACAAATTCTGTAACAACTATACACCAATCATGCAAAATTAGAAGTCCAGAAAGTGCGACAACGGTTGTGTGTAATACATGTATGTAGGTATGTATATGTCCACAAATTCTTCTATTGTTCTTCTCTTTTATTCCATATTACTTTATTTATATTGCACAAGCAGCTGGAGAGCAACGCGGTTTTTGTCATCACAAGCTTCTTGGGTAACAATGAAGCACTTCTGATTCTGATTATTTATTTCTTTGTGAAGAAACATTAATAAAAGAATCTACAAATAAAACTTGCATTTTTTTTTTTTTTATAAAACAGCCACATACTTCATTTAAAAACAACTACGTCCAGTTACTATTTGTATTCCACACAAGTTCTCTTTCCCTTCCCAGAAGATGAATGGTCTCATCAGACGGTTGACTTGTGCTGATTGTGTGGAGAAATGAAAAAACTTCCTTCTGGTTTGTCTTGATAAGATGTTATAATGAAGCCTCTAACATTCATTTATCTCCAAACAGGTTTGTATTTTTTTTTTTTAGACCAAAGAGACTGCAGACGTTTAATTCATTAGAGAATATTCGGTTTATCCAAGAAAGAATTAGGATGTTTTAAGGCCAGACACAGACAAATCAAAGAAGAAAAGCGGAATTAATGATTCAATTTGGTATAATCCAAATCTGGTTGAATGTTTCCAGGTTGTTTGGGTCTGACTTAATCCAGATGACTCCAAAAAAAAGGCTAGATTATCTAATTTGTATTTTTAAAATAGCCTTATTTTTGACTAACAGATTATTTTGAGGAGTTTTCTGTTTATTTCCTATATTTTTGAGTAACGAATGGGCAGCTGTGAAGTGGGAAACTCCTTATGAAGAGAAAAAAAGACACAAAAAAATCTCTTGCAAAATTAAACTAAGGAGACGGTCTGCTGTGACAGAACTAGACTTAAATTATTGTACTTTATTTATAATTCCTTACTGAATATGTAGAATTTCAGGCATGTTATAAATGCAGCTCTTGAAGCTGGACAAAAAAAACTAAAGCAGCTTTGATTACAAACGATAGTCCAGACTTTTATTTGTGTACAAAATACATTTACAAACATATCTAACGCTTCTTCAGGGACACACCTTCAGCTCTGTTATAAATCAGAAAGAAAATGTGCAGAAAATCAGTCCGAGTGAGTCCTCCCCGCACAGAGGATCTATTTGAACTGGTTGTCGATCAGCGTGCCCTTCATTTTGGCCTTCTTGGCTTCCAGCTCCGCCAGCTCCTGCAGCCTCCTCTTGCTCATGCCCTTCCTCTCCAGCTGCTTCTCGATCACCTTCGCGTTCTGCGCGTAGGAGTCCGCCACCTCCCTGGCCTCGATCTCCTCCTCCTCCTCGTCGATGGTGGACACCGTGACGGAGCTGAACTTGCCCATGTCTTTGGTTCTCTTCGTCATCATCACGCGGACCTTCTTGGGAGCTTCGGGCTGCTTCTGGCTGTAGACGCTGGTGTTCCCGAAGCCCTGGCCGAACTTGACCACCGCTCCGTCCACGATGAAAATGGCCGGGTTGTTCTTCTCCTGGTGCTGGTAGAAGAGCAGCAGGCCGCATTTGCCGCACTTTTTGCGGTGCTGCCTCTCGATGCCCTCGGCGCGCTTGATGTACGTGGTCTCGTCTGCCTCCACGTTGCAGATCTTGTGCGCGTGCTTGGCCACATCGATCACCCTCGCGCGGTCCCGGGGCCTCATGGGGAGCTTCTCCAACTGGCAGTCCAGAACCAGAACCATCTGCCCGCACAGACAGTAGTAGACGTGGAGCGGCTTCTCCCCGTCGTCGTACTCCTCTCGGTCCCGGGTGTCCGAACACACCACACTCCTGGACACGACTTTCGGCATCCTTCTCACGGAATTACGAATAAAATACTAGCTAAATGAGCGGAAATCTCAGGAAATGTACGCCATATCGTAACAGACAGGAAGTCCTTACTACTTCCGGTGTGCGACTGCCTTAGTATTCCCCGACTCACTTTTGTTCCGCTCTTGGTATCGTTAGAACTAAATTTTATTTATATTCAAAGTTTATAAGCATTTCTAATACATTTGTCAATTGTCCTCCCTTTTAATTTGTTCCTAAACAGTTTTCTGAAGCACACAAGCATTTTAATGCTTTAAGACATTTATTTCAGAAATTACAGACAAAGTACAAAACACATTTCTTTAGACAACATGGAAAAGTGGCACGTTATATCCAAAGGATGGAAGTGCGGCAGATTTTTCACTGACAACAAGATTTGTCGCAGGTCTTCCCTTTGCAAACGCAGCCAGATGCGCACTTGGTGCAGCCGGATGGGCAGCATGCACAGCAGCCTGGATGAAAGGACAGAGGAGGAGACGTCAGGGACACGACTGACATTCATACATATGCGATTAGATGAAGCAAAAACAGAACTATTGTCACTTGGCGACAGACAGTCCAGGGTAAATAAATCCAATGATTAAAAATCATATCCACCAAGGATATTTGGTCCTTAAACTTACTTTTCTTGCAGCTGGTGCAGGAGCAGTTTGTGCAGGTGCAAGAGCCTCCGCAGTTGCATTTTCCAGCTGAGCAGAAGAAAAATAATAATTTAAAGAGCCAATAATAACATAAAAACATACCCTAAACCTCAAAGCGCATTAAGATATCACTTACTTTTGGAGCAGTCGCAGGGGTCCATTATTATTGTTATTATTTTTCTTTAAAGGCTGCTTGATCCTTTAGAGAGCTGCTGCAGGTTCGTCTGTCAGAGTCGAGTCGGTGTGAATGAATGGAAAGGGGCGGGTCTTTTATAGGGCTCAGAGGAAAACAGAACCGGGTGCAAAACACGCCCGTCACGCTGACGGCGCAGATCATTAAAAGGTCTGTGCACACGACTTTGGAGAACCGCTCAGCTGCGGGAAAACAGCTTTTCATCCAAGGACACTTTGTTTTTTTAATTGTTATATAAGGCTGTTTTCCAGAACAATGATTCTCAACCTGTTTTCACTCCCGTGAGAGTTATTTAATCAGTCAAGAGTACTCAAACAAGCGCGAGGAAGATTTGTTTTGTTGGCACCTTTTATGAATAAAGATAATAAAAAAAAAAAAGTTTGTCCCAAAGGCTTAATGAGCATGAAAACAACATGGAATCATACAAATAATAAAAAAAGGTTTAAATATTTAAACATAAATAAGAAGTAAAACATAAAATGACACAAAAAAAAGTTTTTATGTTTAAAAAATTAGCTGTCTATTAAGATTTCCCCAACAAACAATTAAAACCGGAAATCTACTGAATGCAAAATCCCGATATAAACTTTCTTTAGGGAAATGTCCGTTTACATTATTTTTAAGAATATCCTCATTGCTAAAAGCTGAAGTTTCATTTAGGAAATACATATCGTGAAAATAAACGCAATAATATTTGCGTACATTTAGTGTTGAGTTAAATAAACATTTCAATTTGTTTTACTTTTACAAAATATCTTAAACAAGTTTGAATATCAAATTTTTGGGATAATTAGATCCAAAAACAAACCAACATTCTTAGTTTTTGGGATGTTTGTAGGGGTTTCGTGGGTGTGCACACGGTCCAAACAGTCTCTTGTTGGCCGCTCGTTCCTCGTGCGGCTCTGCACGCGGACTCCCTTTTCCGCGCTCGTGAGCAAACAGGCCATTGTGCTGTGCTGCGTTCATGAATCCCGTGTTCTGTGGGTAAAAGGAGCCAAAAGCGAGCGGAGTGCAAATGACGAGGCAGCCAAAACCGCACATCAAGAGTTTCATTGTGTTTGTGCCTTTTGTTTAAACACTTTTGATCTAATTTAAACTTTTTTCCAACAACGTCAAAATAAAATTATTCAAACCACAAAGATTTAAAAAAGGAAATACCGCGAACAGGGAACACAATTAACCCGGTGAATAACACTAATTTTAAATTTCTAATTGAATATGAAGCAAAAGATGAAAAAACATATTTCTAATTAATTTCATTATAAAAGAAATGCCACCAGATTTTGTTGAACCTGCACACTATTTACAGTAAAATAAAAGTATTCAGTTGTTAAACAAGATAAACATCACAACGTGAAATGTTTTTTCTGTTTTCGCTGCTTTAGGACAAGAAAATAATTACCGGTAGATATATTACTTGTGTTTTTTTTTTAAATCAAACCTAGAAGAAACATTTCAGATGTTCACATTTTTTAACTCCTTAAAAGCGTAACTTTTGGTACTTCTTTTTTTTTTTTTTACAGGAAATCCTATAGTTGAAAATGCAGTTAAATCTAAAATATGCTGGTTGATATAAAAAAAAAAAGAAAAAAATTAAAAAAGAACACCAAATCCGCTTTATTGTTTCATTTTGTTGCATTTAATTTTTGTGTTATGACTTTTTATTGTTCAAACTATGTTTATATACGTCTTTTATGTAAAGCACCTTGTTGATGAAAGGTGGTATAGAAATAAGGATGATTGTAGCTAAAATAAAATATTCCTGTTTTTCAGAAATGCGTGTGTTTGTCTTAGATACTTTTCTAAGACAATACATTTGACTAAACGGGTCTAAAACTGCAATGAGATGATATTCCTGGCATAATAATTTCTATGAATATTAGAGAAAAATCCACCATAACATCAAAGGAAAACGTGTAGATCTTAGGAAATAAAATAAAAAAAATACAAGGAAATGCATCTCAACATAAAAATACGTCCAAATGTCAAAAAAAAGCATCAAAGTTGATCTCAGATAACATACAATTCATGACAAATGTTACACGAAACAATGAAATGAAGAAAAGGAGGATCAGCTCTTCAGCTTCCAGAGCTGGGCGTGTTCTCATGCAGGCTCTGCAGGGCCAGGTCTGTCCACTTCATCTCCTGCTCCTTCACAGACTCTGTGGAGCCGCCGTTGTCCTGCTCAGCTTCAGGAAGTTCACTCTAAAACAAAAAACAAGAACAAAAAAAAAAAAAAGGGAGCCCATCACTTCACATGATCAAAAAGAAGAGAGGATTGCAGAAGCAGACAGACGAAAAGGAAGAATCAGACACAGAGCGGAATGTCCTGTATATTCTGTGGAGAAAAGACAAGATAAGATAAAAACAAATGTTTTGTTCACTGACCCAAATAAAAAATGCACATCCATAGTAAGGGCAAAGAAGGGTAGAAATAGGTTTATTATACATCCATAGTTGCAAATTACTAGCCATTATTCCGAATACATATGCTGTTAGGAAAGTGGAAATTATAAGGAAGTTGTGTGAAGTTTCAAACAATTATCTGCTTGGTTTGAAGTTCATTTACATCCAATAATTTCCTTTTTGCAGAATAATTTCACGTTGTGGTATGGACATCATGTGACTCTTTCTGCTCTTTTTGTGCATCAACCAATAAAGAAATAGAACTTTTATTGTTATTTCCCCCTAAACCCAAACCAAGTAAAGAATATTTCACACATCTCAACAGCTCCTCGTCTGAGTTTGTTGCCGCGGTAACCTTGTTACCCTAACTTGGTCAGAAGCAGTAGTGAAGAAACTGAACTTAATCCAGACTCCGCCCACCTGAGTCACAAGTTTCACTTCGCGTGAGCGGAAGAATTCATCTTAAAGTGATGATCAGACGTTTTTTTTATTTTTTTTTTATCCTCCTATAATAACAACTGATATTAAATTATCAAATGAAAATTTTGCAATTTAAAAATCATTTCACTATTCAGAATTTAAAATATCAAAATCCACGTTAATATTAAAATTTTCAAAATAAAATTTTAAATGTACACAAAATTAAAAGCGTTATAAATTGTAAATTATAAATCATTTGACAGCGACTTAAATCTGATGTATTTTAAATTGCCAAATGCAAAGGTCATCTTGCTTTTTTTTTTTTTTTTAACCCTTTTTAATTTAAAGCTGCTGTTTGGTCTAATTGACATGTATTCATCTCTATATTTGGTTCATTTTATCATTAAGATTTGTTTCAAGAATTATTTACATCACGGATTTGTCAAAATCCTTTCAGAAATCAAGAAATGCATTAATGAATAAACAAAAACGTAAGAAAGGAAATAACTGTAATTAGTCATAATAAGTAATACACACTTAGGATGTATTAGATTCATGTAATTTAGTGATTATTGATTAAAGGCAAGTCTGATTCATTGCTTGAAAAGGGGGTGGGAAGAAGCAGACTTACCCCCACTGGGGTATTTCCTTTTATATAGCTGTTGTAATCCAGTTCTGATCAGATCAAGTGCAGATTTTTTGTCGAGTAAGAAAACAGGACGCTTATTGATTATCTTCAGAAAACATTTCTTCATAATTTCAGTAAACATGAATCATAGGTCATGTGATCGATTTGTAATATTTATTATCATGGTATGCTTTTAAGCAGCAACATTTGGCTAAACCCCATGATTTTACTGTATTCTTATTAGGACACATCTGCTCATATTTTATAGTAAACACTGAACTAATTTTTTTGGAGCCGTTGCCATGGTGACTCCCTCCATCAGAGCACGTTTATCCTGCACACGTGCATGTAAATAACTCAGGATCTTCCTCTTATCAACTCAAGAACAGATTACTGTAATGCCCTCCTTTCTGGTGTGAATCGCGTGCAGCTCGTCCAGAACCCGGCTGCACGGCGTTTACCGAGAACCAGGATGTTAGAATCTCTGCACTGGCTCCCTGTCGGCTGTAGGACTGACTTTAAGATTCTTTTAGTAGTTTCTAAGAGCGTTCCTGGTCCTTCTTTTACAGCAGACTTGCTTTTAGCTTATGAACCTCCCAGAGCCCCTCAGGTCCTGCTGAAGGTCTCTAGGGTCAGGACAAAAATCCACGGCGAGGCCTCGTCTGTGGAGCAGCCTGCCTGAGGATGCCAGGGCCTCATCCACTGTCCAGGTTTTTAAAAAAGAAATTCAGGACACGTCTATTTAAATCAGCTCTTAATTAGATCTCATATGTGGGATCTAGAATTTTACTCTTAAATTTTATTGCATCGCACATTTGTTTGATGCTTTTTAGTCTAATTGTACTTTTTACGTCTTAACTTATCCTAATTTATATTTTAGGTGTTTTTTTAAGCATTAACTTACTTTAATTTAATATTCTTTATGTTTTAACTCTTCTACTTTTTACTTTTACACTTTAGACTGTTTATGAGGGTCTTCTCACCCTCAGCTGGGGTGTTTGTGTTGGGGCCCTGCTTGTCCTCTGACCTGCCCGGCCTGGTGCGGGGTTGGGGGGCTTTGGGGCGCTTGGATGCTGACAACAGGAGGATGGGGCGGACGGCACCTTCTGGGTTCTCTCTTCTTCTCTTCTTCTTATTTTTCATTGTCTTTTCCCATCAGTTAGAGGGTGGGAGGTGTGAAAGGAGTGGGGGGGGGGGTACGGGGAGGGGGGCCCTATTTATTTATTCATTTATTTTTATTTATTTCTTTTTTAATGCTTGTTTGTTTTTATATTTTGTTGTGTTTTAATGTAAATCACTTTGTGTTATATTTTTATATGAAAAGTGCTTTATAAATAAAGTTTGATTTGATTTGATTTCTTCAGCTTTTTATAATCATTTCTCTTTTATTTGCGTTTTTTTTTTAGTGTATTTGATCATTTGGGGCTTATTTCATTATATTATTGCGTGTGTGGGGGATTGGTGTTTTTGTGTTCTTGTTTTTCGTTTTTATAAGCTGATCTATTAACATGAATAGGGTGCTATATGACTAAAATTAATTTGAATTAAACACAAAGTTAAAAAGTTAGTTTCTCAGTCAAATTATTTAGGCAGTTTAGCCTTTTTCAGATAAGACAAAACATTAAGGAAGGGAAAAAAATCTGAAGGTTTTTAAACAATCATAATACATGTTCACAGTGAAGTACTGGTTGCACCGCCTCGTGTGACTGAGCGTTGGTTTACCAGCGGCACGGTGACGTCTTCGTACGGCAGCTTGTCTTCCCTCCAAGCGTCATCGGTCAGGTCCAGGACTCTCCCGTCTCGCTGGATTTCGCTGTCCATCTCCAGGGTTCGGCTCCTGGCGGGGGTCCAAACACGGAAAACAGCTAACAGACTGCGGCGTCCACGGCTGATTGAAAAAAAGAAAAAAATACCTCCTCAGAAGTAAACACAGAGCAGATCCGGGAGCAGGATTTTTGCGTCAGTGGTGGCGCTTGGTGATGACGCATGAGTGTTGCTTTCAAGTGAAAGAGGAAAATATAGAACGCTGGGACTTTTGCTTATTATTTTTTTAAACATCAGTTAGAACTGATGAAAGCCAGCAGATTGTTTTTTTTACTTCACAGAGTGTGAACAGAGCACAGTGATCCAAATAAATAATCTAGTAATTGCAACCAGAAAAACAAATATTGAACAAAATACAATGGCAAGAGAACACAATTTTGTAAATCAAGACTTCTTTTTCTATCTTTTTTTTCTTTTAAGTTATATTAGGAAGAATTTTACTTTTTCATTCTGATAGTTAGATAATTAAAAGGAGGATAAAACTAAGTAGAGTAATGAAGTTTTACAAGCCTATTGAGTAACACATGTAGTTTGATACATTTTCACGATTTTATGTACATTTCCAATTGAACTAAAAACAACAACTTTAAAATGCTCTTGTACTTTTCATGCAAATGTCTGAGTGAATAACAGCTTTGATGATGGTAACTTATTTCATTCTAGACATGCTTTCCGTGAATTCAACACTGTGATAAAAGTTGTGACAAAAATCTCATAAAAACCGTCTCTCTTTCATATATAACAACCTTTTTTTTATTTTAAGACAAAATACACTCATTTTTAGATGACCCTTCATCATTATAATTTAATAACTAATCTTGGCAAAAAATTTGCATTGCTCTTGTTTGTGCACAATCTGCTTGGTTTCATCAGTTCTAATTGATTTGTTGTACCAAATTTAGGATTTGAGTCATTTATATATATAAATAGATATATTTGTATGTGTGTGTGTGTGCAGGTGACTCCAGATGCTTCCTGTTCTCTGTGTTCCCCACGATGATAACAGGATGTAGACCTCAACCGGCACCAGCAGACCATGCCTAAAAGGCCAAAGACCACACTCGCTTCATTAGGCAGAACCTCAACACTGTTTCCCGTAATAAAAAGGAAAATATGCGCAACCAACAAAACTTAAGTTTGTAATTCCGCATGAACCTTTGTTGTAATTTATAGTTGGACCTGATGGGGGCAGTGTTGTCGTTTCAGCTTATTATTTTTACATTTATGATACATCAGAATTTCAGACTTTTTTTTTTTTACTGATGTAAATTACACATCCATAAGTCAATACTGCTTTGTCACTTTTGGATCTGAGATCAGATCAGTTCTAGTCCCATGAATTCAGCGTCACAGGTCGACTGTGAGCCATCGCTGGAAGGGAGCAGGCTACACCTGAACAGGTGTCCTGTAGGAAACTGTGTGGGAGAAAAACTCTTTGTTTTTGTTTTTTTTTTTTTTACATTTTCATTGTTGCTCTGACGAGGTCTGTGAAAGCCACAGCACCATGTCACGCTATGTGTGCACACTCAAACACACAAGTGTACCGCAAATAGAAGATTCATTTACATTCCAACTGTTTTACATTTTACATCTGTTTCCTTTTACAACGATGGTTTGTGTAAAAGCTCTTAAATAAAAGCCCTGCAGAGAAGGAGAATTAAGGAAACAAAAAAAGAAAAAAAAGTCTGTTTTAGCTTTTCAAAAACTCTGATTTTAGCCTTTTTTTCTGCATTTTGTGTAATTCGTAATCTGTTTATTATAAAAGCAACAGGTTTAGGAGTAACATAAAGAGATGTAACAAACTATGAGAGGCTGCTAAGACAGTTTAAAATGGGAAAACTCCTCATTGAAGGAATTCCCGCACCCAAGGCAGAAAAGTCTTTTCTCTGAATGAGCACATGTCTAGTTTTTTTTTATTTTTATCACTGTTAGGCTGCACGGTGGTGTAGTGGGACTTTTCTGCGTGGAGTTAGCGTTTTCTCCTTGTGTGTGTGTTTGTCTTCGGCTCTCCGAGTTCCTCCCACAGTCCAAAAACACGCTTCATAGGTTAACTGGTGATTCTAGAACGTGTGTAAGTGTGCGACAGACCGCTGACCTGTCCAGGATGTACCCCACTTTCACCCACTGGTAGCAGGGATAGGCTCCAGCAACCCTGTAACCCCCCCCCCCCCACCCCCCTCCAAAAGGAATTCAGCAGGTTCAGAAGATAGTTGGATAAACTTTATTACATCTCAATTATGACTTTTGAGCTGGTTAGTTAAAAGATATCTTTTTCAACATCTTTTGTTCATTTAGATATTAAAGCAGAAGTGTCCAAAGTTTTTGTTGTGGTGGAAATGTGTGAGGGCCAACCATTCTTGTAACTAATTTAATAACATGAAGGAGCTGTGTAATGTACAGTTTATTGCAATAGCTTACTTTCAACTGCTTTCCGTATGTCAGTACATCAAAATATGTGTTTTTTTTTTAAATCAATTTAATTTGAAATTTTCACACCTTTAACTCCCAGTTAGCATGTCGTAGAGAGCATGTCTGGTCCGGTTGTGTCTCTTCATGGTGAACATGATCTATGTCATTTAGCCAAACACAATCAAGAAATACACACCGTTTTTATAAAGTCCTGGGGGCCGCATGTTATTTGTTTCATAAAAGGAGTTTGGCCCATGAGCCAGACTTTGGACATGCCTGTTGTATTGTGTTTTCATTGGTGATATAATTGCTCAGAGCGTTTGACTTTGCTCACATGGTCCGTGATTGTCTCCAAATTGTTGCACTAAGGGCTCGTTTGCTGCTCCATCAGACTACGACTCGCTGCTGCAGTTCTGCATAAACTCCTGTCGGTTTAGTTCAACCGCCGCCGCTTTACCTTTACCGCAGGTGTGAAAAACGCTGAAGCCGGTGTTGTTGTGACCAACAGGATCTCTGCTGCAGTTTGCTGCCCCCCCTTCATTTATCAGCTGCAGTGGAAAGGCCTAACTTGCTGATCCTCATCAGGGCTGAACGTCTCAGACATGGTTGCTGCCATCTTTGCCTCGCGGTTTTTTTAACCTGTCATCACACAGAAACCCTTCTTTAAGTAGGAAACAGTCTTCAGACGTAAGTCTGTGTAATGCATTTTTCTATCATTTTAATAATCGTACAGACAGTTTGTGCTTGGATTGTGATGCACACACTCAACTAGTTTTGGTTCTTGAAAACATTACATAGGCGTCCTTTTGTGTGTGTGTGTGTGTGTGTGTGTGTTTTTTTTTCTCTTTTCGAGCTGACACAATTTCCTGAACTATTTCTGAAATTTGGTTGCAACATGCTTCGGTCAGAAAACCACAGACATAAACGACAAAAATATGCTCTGTTACCTGTTTTTGACCGGACTATTAAGAAAACATGCAAGAAAGAACATCCCGATGACCAAAAAATGTACATATTTAAACAATTATGTTGGTATTGCTGAAGCTTTGATTTACTGCTCATACTTCAGGTTGTGAACAATTAAAAAAACAAATAACGAGTTTTTGAAAATTTGATTAAAGAAATCAAACAATGTTAAGTCAATTTGATTTCTTTTTGTAATCCAAACTGCAAAAGGACGCTTACAATAAGGCAAAAAAATAAATAAATAAATAAAAATGATAGATAAGAATGCTAAGCTAGTCTATTTTTTTTAACCTGTTCCTTTTTTCCCTTCAATATATGGTTATTCCAGTTTAGAGTCACAGGGAATGGAGCTTATCCCAGGCGGGGTACACCCTGGACAGGTCGCCAGTCCACATGAATACCCACAACCCCACGTGTTTACATAAAAGAGGATTTAAAGTCTCCGTTCCACCTATGGAACATGCTGTCAGGAGGAAAACCCACACATCCACAGAGAGAACATGCAAACCAACACCCAACCGGGATTCGAACCACAACCTATTCGCTGTGAGGCAACAGCGCTACATCTTTTATGTAGGAAGGTCTAACTGGATTTGTGTTCATAGTCTTTACATCAGTTCCTGCTGTGCACTAAACTGTATTTATGGAATAAATTGAGCTTTTACAGAGTTTGGAGTAAATAACTGTCGGTCTGTCTGGACTGCATTCTTCACAGCAGGCGTCTTCACCTGTTGCCTGAAAGTAGATTTCCTTTCCTGCAACAGTTTTTTGTTGTTGAACATTAGTGTTGTAGCTTCATGAGCAACTTTGTAAATTGCGACCGGCATGGAATTGCATTGAATGCAAAGACTTCCTCAGGGCCTGAAAGGCAGCCTTGTGTTCACCCCCCCAACCCCCCTTTCTGCTCTGCAAACATGCAAATACCTGCACCATGTTACTCATGCAAATGCTTCATATGGTTAATGACAAAGAGTGGTACAGGTGCAACCAGAGGTTTACATATGGTTTAAAAAAAAAAAGCGGAAACTTTTCCCCCCTCTGGGCTTTATAAAATGTCAGGTAAATCTTTCCTCTAGTTGACATGTTAGGATAAAGATGCTTCAAATGGGATTTATTTTTTTAGTATAGCTAAAACACAAAATAATCTAACTACACTTTTAAAAACAAAGGAGAATAACTCCAATATCATTTTGCCTAAAGAGTTTTCTGATTGGCTCATTTGGGTTATCTGAAGGCACCTTTCAATACATGTTACTTTTATGTCATTTGTAGAAAAAAATAGGAACGGTGACATTTACCTCAGTTGAATTAGACAAAAAGAAGTAAAAAAAAAAACAAAAAACTTTAATAATTAAAAACTGCACAAAGGTTAGGTACTTCAGAGCTAAAACAAAGACTGTTATGTTAATTTTCCTTCTAATTAATCCACTTGTGTCTGATGTTTTCAGCCACTGGTTAAATTCTGTTTCAAGTCAGTTTTATTCTACATAAAAACATTCACATTTGATTTAAAAAAAATTGTGAAAATTTAACATTAAAAAACCTTAAAACATCCACAAAAGTCAGTTTTCATGTCCATATTTTAGAAATTTTGCAAAAAATTGTTTGTTTTTTATGAAAATGTTTGGAGATGGTCAGACAAACATCAATCCCTGTTGCGTTTCAGTTGAAGATGGAGAAAGAAGACAGTCAGATGAAGCTGCGCTGTCAAAAAAGCAGAAAGAAGGTTACATTATTTTAAAAAAAATAAACTGTTTTGGGGGGCAAACTTTATGCTTCAACTTTTATGGTCCAATCCACTTTATTTATATAGCACATTTCTCAAACAGGCAGTTTCCAAAGTGCTGTACAGTGACCAAAAACCAGACAGATGGTCCCGAAGGCAGAGTGAGTTAAAGAAATAGCAATTCCTACAGCAAAAAGTTTTTAATTTTATTTTTTTGAATTCTTTGTTTTTTGTTGCTCAGGGAGTCAGATAAAAGCTGGTGTAGCCATCAGCGCTGACAGCGCCTGCCTTCATTTGCATAGATACCGTCCTTGCTTCCGGACTTCTTAAAAACTTGCATGCTCTGTGTGTGTGATGCAAGTCAACTTTTACTTCCTTAGTTCCTCTATCCCAGCGCAGATAGAGGAACCGAGCGTCCAGCGGCTGCTCCTGCTGTCAGCACCAAACGTCCTTTTCAGCTCCCAGCCTCCGAGCCATGATCAGATAGAAGATACTTTCTCTTTGTTTTTTATTCTTTGGTAGAGCAGAAGAAGAAGCGACTCGCGTCCGACGGTAAGTGCGTGTTTGTGATCTTGAACGGCTGGTTGGCGACAAAGTTGTCTGCGCGCAGAAGACGGGAAGTCCGCTTCTTTTTTTTTTTTTTTTCCCGCTGCTGCGCGTCTGCAGGGGCTGCAGACGACGGCCCGACTGCCACGCGGCCGGCTGCAGCTGCAGCTGCAGCTGCGGCGTCTGCAGGTGCACGACCGACCGGTCGGGATGGAAATGACGGCTGGGAAACCTGGAACCTGAACCTCGGAAGGTGGAGGTGAGCTGCAGGTGCAGGTGTACCTGCAGCTCACCTCCACCTTCAAAATAAAAGACTCATTTAAAAATGCTGCCTTTGAATCCTCCTCAAAGTGAGGATGTTGTTGGTAGAGCCTTTGGAAGACCTCATGAGGAAACGGTTCTGGACTGTGGTCTTGGCGTTTGCCAAACAGAAGAGGGATTGTCTTTGTCCTGCTCACAAAAGCACCATCATGTGTTTCAAATTTTAATAGGTAGCGAGGCAGCAGGCACCCAGGGAGCACCGCTTCTTGCTTTTTTCATATTGTGGGAAGAAATCGAGTCCTAAAGATCACTCAAACTGTGTCCATGTCGCTTAGATTCTGTGAAAATAACATTACACTGTTTATGTTAAAGTCTCACTTGTTTGTAATGATGACGCCTATTATGGCTTTGACCTGTGAGGCCTTTTGGTTGTAGTTTTGGATTATTTGAACCTTATTTGTTATCTTATCACAATAAGGGTTTATTTGATTTTATTCATTTTAAACTGAATTTGTTCTTTTAGGTTTTAGAGAAAACAGAAGATGTCCTGAGTGTTTGTTGGAAGGGAAACAAGAGCTTTCTGCAATATTAGACTTTGTTTTTGTTTATTAATGCCTATTTTTTAAGGGGAGTCTGAAGGCGAACAAAGGAGGAAATGCCCATTTGTGTAAATACAGTGGGTTGTTATACGGCTGCAGGTCAGCGAGGGCTCATGGGAATAGAAAAGGAGGAAATGGCTCACACCACGATCTACGCTTCGTTTGTTTTTACTTTGAAACAGACGTGAAAAGACAACGTTAAAGCGAAACTCTGATCTCAGAAAGGAAAACTGTCCTGTTTGCTGCATTCAGCGTTAAACAGAAAAAGTCTGAATCTGTTTGAGCAACATAAACTGTAAACTATTTTATAACCTAAGTGTTTGGATTCTCTTCTGTCCATAAATGCAATTTTATCTGTTGATTTTGGTTTTGTAATGAGGAAAAAAACGTCAGTAAATAAAAGCGTTGTCTTAAAGGTGAGAACGAGGTATTTGGGTTAATCTTTTGCTTTCTATTGACAAAGGCTGCTCCTGACTAAGATCTCAATCAGAGCGTCCTTCAACCATGTGTACTTTTGATAAACATAAGGCTATCATTGTCAGCAAATCCAATCTGACTTTCTCTTTTCCTTAAATGTAAAGATTTGCAGCTCTTTTAAATGAGGTCCTGAGCGTTGAGACTTTGGACTGTGATAAGTTCCTGGCCGTGGCTTCTGGCCGTCGAGCTGTGGAGAGCAGTTACGATGGGGTTTGTTACCTGGACAGAAGCAGTCTCTCTCTGGATGAGCAGAATTAAGTTCATTCACATCTATGGGGAAACTGAATTTGGTTAAATTTGTCTCCCATAATCTGAGTTCAGAGCAATAGAAACAGAAACACCTTTTATTTTTTTTAGGTTTTCCAAATCATAAACCAACTTTTCTTGATTAATTGTTGCACTTAAAATATTTTTGTATTCTTAATTTATCTATGGTTTAAAAGTTAAAAAGGTGTTTTGAGCTTCATGCTGGACAGTAAACTATTGGAGCTTTAAAGGCCGTGTCACATAGCCACAATGTACATTTTGCGCATATTGGATGGAGGAAAATTGGTCATACGTGAACAACGTTACTGCCCCAACAGGCAAACCTGCCATAGTGTAGGGGAGATAGTCACAAAGGGGCATAACAGCCATAACAATAGACGTGGAAAAAGTGAGAAAAGTTGTGGTCTTTTCACAGATGTATCACAAATCCATGGAAGAAGTACAAATAAACCAGATAAGGAATTTTGAATCGATTCGATTCACCAGAGTCAGTATCGATTCAGTTTACAATTCTTTCAATAATTTGAATTTACACGGTTTACACATTTAGACATATTGGTATAGAAATACAATAAGAATCTGACACAGTTCATGTACTGTAAAATGTATTAGTGAAATAATAAACCTATGAGATTGTTAACACCATACAATGTTGCTCGGTTTCTCAAACGAAGAAGTTCAATGTCAAATGTGCAGATCACTAACACTGCAAAGGCTCTGAACTAATCGTATCACAAAAATAAACGTTGTGCCTCTCCTGCAGGGCCTTTCAGTTTGGCCACTAGGTGGAGCTATGGCATTAAGGCCCGTACACACCGGGACGAATTTCGCGCGCGATATTCGCCGACGTTTAACGCCTCCTGACTAAACAAAGGGCACCAATGTGAGTGTGAACACCGACGCGAAAAACACCACGCGTCAAAGCGTCATTTTTTAAAAAACGCCTTGGGTTCGTTTTTTTGGTTTGACGCGCCGCGTCAAAAACTATACGACCAATGAGAATGGCGCTTTTGCACACGTGTCTGGAGCTTCTGAAGTTACAGTAAAACACAACTTGGGGGCGCTCAAACACAACACTGCCTGTCTGAGCACACATACCAGCAAAGAAGATAAACGCCAAGTAGCGTCAACACTGCCGCAAAGAAATAATGACGGACCTTCTAAAATATCCCCGAAAACGCTCATGAGACATTTTTAGCTCTTGTACCAGTCGACGATAAAACTCACCATGTTCTTCTCGTCTCCTAACTATGGGATGTACCCAAAATTGGCGTCTTTTCCGGCATCTTTCATCATTCAACATCACAATAATTTCTTCATCATTGGAACTGGAGCTGGAGCTACTGGTGCTGGAAATATTCATGTTTTCTTTGTATGATTCTGACAAGCGCGTAAATACTGGCTCTCTTCTTCTGAGTGACAAGCGACTACCTTGTGTACAGCGCCATCTAATGTCAGGGAGTGAAATTGCATGTTCAGTCGGCTCATCATCAGCGAAAATCGCCTGGGTGTGAACACAAAAGACGTGGCGAAAAACGCTGGCGAATAACGCCAGGCGAATATTCGTCCCGGTGTGTACGGGCCTTTACACTTTATTCCAGGAAATTTGAGCAAAAAACGATGCTTTACACCACAAATTGTTACTTTAAAAAAATGTTCAGTACATTAAGCTGTTCATTTAGTCATCCATGTATGTTTAGGTCGAGCGAGCGTTAGCATCAGCCGTCCTGTGGGAAATTCCATTATAGCATCAAGCTAGCGGACTTTGGCTTTGCGGCTGTTATGTGTTAGGTCAGCGGAAAAGGAAAGGCATAAAAGATCCAACTCTACTTCTATGAAACGATTATTGATTTATTAAGCTTGGATCGATTCAGATTGATCAATCGATTTTATGAACCACTCAAAGAACGAGTAAATCAACGTAGAACATAAAACTGTGGGAGATTATTGCGCTGTTCTTACGCAATTCATTAGTGATTCATGCATCACGTATGTAGTTTGAACATGATACGTACGTGATATAAAAGTTATACATCGGTGGTTCATGCGTGTAAAATGCGACCGTTCCACGTATGTCAAACACAAAGCTACAAATTTGCATATACATCTTGCAAAAACAGCGAACAATTGTGCAAGATTTAAGTAATGATTAAGGGCTTATGGGCGACAAAGTGTGCATTATCATTTTTTAATGCACGCCGTGGAAACAACCGGCCTCTGCTTCGTGTCGGACTGTTCAGGCTTCCACGGCGTGCGTTAAAAAATGATAATGCACACTTTGAAGGCCATTAACCCGCTTCTACCATGGTCACTTACAAAAGAAATAAATATTAACTGTAATTTAGTCCGTAATTTTTGTTTTTTTTCTCCGATTTGGTTAGCTTTTTTCAAAAAAAGCGGACTATTGTTACGTGGTGCGGCGCGTTGTCACGTTACCTTGACAACACGCCGCTGCAGTCAAGATTCTGCGATATATCCATGCTGATCGTCCCTATGGGTTGAATAAAGCATCAGTTCAGAGAGAAAGTTCACCTCTTTGTGCTTGTTTTAGTCCAGATGATGAAGCTAAAGGTTGTTTTAAAGAAGCCAGCGCAGGGATCTAGAACATTTTGACAAGGCAGAACACAGGACTGGACTCAGATGCAGAGCTTCGAAGAGACTTTAATTCTGTGGCTCAAAGGAAAGGCTAAGTTTGACTGGTTAAAGCACAAGACAAACAGGCACAGGACAAAGGAAACACAGGCTATAAATACATGAGGAGGGGAAGCACAGGTGGAAATGATCAGGAATGATGAGACAGACTCAGGTGTGGGGAACAGACAAGGCAGGAAGGGGAAGGTCTGGAACGAGAGGTAGGTTAGACTTTCAAAATAAAACAGAAAACTTGACGAGACATGACAGAACCCCCCCCTTAAGGACCGACTCCTGACGGTCCAGGAGCCCCAGACCTAAAAAAATCTGTCAGGAGCGACCTGTCCACAATAAAGCGTTCCGGTATCCACTGCCGCTCCTCCGGACCGTAACCCTTCCAGTCCACTAGGAATTGGCGACCCCGGCCCCGCTTCCGGACAGCAAGAATCTTCTGCACCGTGTACACCGGACCCCCACCCACCATTCTGGGCGGAGGAGGCGGCTCCGAGGGGGGCATCAGGGAACTGTCCACCACCGGCTTCACCTTGCTGACATGAAACGTGGGGTGAACCCGGAGGGACCGGGGCAGCCGAAGGCGGACCGCTGCAGGGTTGACGACCTTGGTGATGGGAAACGGACCCACAAATCTTGGAGCCAACTTTCTGCTAGGAAAGTGCAAGTTGAGGTCCTTGGTTGAGAGCCAGACCTTCTGACCCGGACGGTAAGTGGGGGCGGGACGCCTCCGGCGGTCAGCAGCCGCCTTGACCCTGTTCTGTTGCTGAACCAAAACCTGCCGGGCTGCCGCCCAGACCCGACGGCAGCGGCGGACCAGGGCGTGGACAGACGGAACCGCAACCTCTGGTTCCAAGGCTGAAAACAGGGGAGGCTCATATCCGAAGACACACTTGAAGGGCGAGACGCCGGTGGCCGAAGTGGGCAGGGTGTTGTGCGCGTACTCAACCCAGATCAAGTGCCTGCTCCATGTTGAGGGGTTCTGAGAGACCAAGCACCGGAGGCCGGTTTCCAGCTGCTGATTAAGGCGTTCAGTCTGGCCATTGGATTCAGGATGGTATCCCGAGGTCAAGCTGACCGTAGCACCGATGAGCCGGCAGAACTCCTTCCAGAACCGGGATATGAACTGAGGCCCCCGGTCCGACACAATGTCCTTCGGGAAACCGTGGTACCTAACAATCTGGTTCATGATAACTTCAGCCGTACCTTTAGCTGAGGGCAGTCTAGGCAGGGCGATGAACCGGACCATTTTGGAGAACCTGTCCACGACCGTTAGAACCGTGGTGTGTCCACGAGAGACGGGAAGCCCGGTGACGAAGTCCATGGAAATGTCCGCCCACGGTCTGGATGGAACGGGAAGTGGTTGTAGGAGCCCCATGCGACGACTGGTGGAAGACTTGTTCCTGGCACAGACTGAACAGGCGGAGACGTACTCCCGGACCTCCGGCCCCATGCGAGGCCACCAGAACCTCCGAGAGATGGCGTGCATGGTTCGCCCTACTCCCGGATGACAGGAAAGCAGAGAGGTGTGGGCCCAGTGGATCACCCTTGAGCGCAGTGTCGGGGGTACAAATAGGCGATTCGTTGGGCAACCACTGGGCGTCTGCACCCCACTGTTAGCCTGCCTTACCTCAGATTCTATCTGCCAAGATACCGCTCCAACCACACAAGTCAGTGGAAGAATACGTTCAGGTTCTTTGGCAACAGGCGCGGGGTCGAACTGACGAGACAGGGCATCCGGCTTGACGTTCTTGGACCCCGGCCTGTAAGAAAGGGAGAAAGAAAAACGATCAAAAAAAAGCCGCCATCGGGCCTGGCGAGCATTAAGTCTTTTGGCAGTCCTGATATACTCAAGGTTTCGGTGATCTGTCCAGACAATGAAGGGGTGCTCCGCACCCTCCAGCCAGTGGCGCCACTCCTCCAGAGCCACCTTGACCGCCAACAGCTCCCGATTGCCGATGTCATAGTTGCGTTCCGCCTGAGAGAGACGCCGGGACATGAACGCACAGGGATGAACCTTCCCATCCTGCTCCAACCGCTGCGAAAGGACAGCCCCTAACCCCTCATTGGAGGCGTCCACCTCCACGATGAACTGACGGTGAGGATCAGGCATAGTGAGCAGCGGAGCGGATGTGAAGCGGTGTTTCAGCGCCCGGAAAGCGGCCTCGGCCGCAGGCGTCCACCGGTACTGCACCCGTGGAGACGTGAGGGCATGGAGGGGCGCTGCAATTGAGCTGAAACCCCGGATAAAGCGTCTGTAAAAGTTCGCAAAGCCTAAGAATTGCTGCAGCTTCTTACGGCTGTCAGGTGTCGGCCAGTCCTTTACGGCGCTGACCTTGGCTGGATCCATCTCTACCGCCCCTGCGGACACAACAAAACCTAGGAAGGCGACGGTGGTGACGTGGAACTCACTCTTTTCGGCCTTGACGTAGAGGTGGTTATCCAGAAGTCGCTGGAGGACTGCAGAGACATGGGAGACATGAGAGTCCAGGTCCGGGGAGTAAATTAGGATGTCGTCCAAATAAACGTACACGAAATGATCCAAGAAGTCCCTGAGGACATCATTGATCATCGCCTGAAAAACGGCGGGGGCGTTAGTAAGTCCAAAGGGCATGACCAGGTATTCATAGTGGCCTCTATGTGTATTGAACCCTGTTTTCCACTCGTCCCCCTCTCTAATCCTGACCAAATGATAGGCGTTACGGAGATCGAGCTTGGTGAACACCCGGGCCTGCTGGAGCTGGTCAAAAACAGAGGACATGAGCGGCAACGGATATCTGTTCTTGACGGTTATGTTGTTGAGCGCGCTGTAATCTATGCAGGGTCGGAGAGTCCCATCCTTTTTCCCGACAAAGAAGAACCCAGCACCAGCTGCAGATGAGGAGGGACGAATGAGACCCGCTGCCAGGGATTCATCAATGTATTTGTTAAGGGCCTGGCGTTCCGAAGATGCGATCGAATACAGGTGTCCCTTAGGAATGGTGGACCCCGGAACCAGGTCGATGGCGCAGTCATAGGGCCGATGAGGCGGGAGGCTCAGAGCCCGGTCCTTATTGAAGACCTCGGCCAGATGATGGTAACAGGAGGGTATAGTGCTCAGGTCAGGGACCTCTGGACCTGAAGCAGGACGAACAGGGACAGGGTTATTGTTCATGACGGTTCGTTTACCTGCGGGATGGGAAATTCTGTGTCTGTCACATCCTGGCCCCCACTCCAGTATTTTCCCGGTCGCCCAGTCCACCCTGGGACTGTGCTCACACAGCCAAGGAAATCCCAGAACCAACTCCCTAGAGGAGCCCCTAAACAGGTGGAAAGACATGACCTCTGTATGGTCGTCTATGGACAGTTTGATAGGTTCGGAAACATGCGTGATATCAAAGAGACCCCTCCCATGAAGGCCCCGAGCCTGGATGGGTCTGTCAAGTGGCTGTGGCTTAAGACCTAAGCTGATGGCCAGCTTCCAGTCCATAAGGCTTACATCAGCCCCGGAGTCAATGAGGGCTACGAGAGTCATAGAAGAGCCATGGTGGGTTACCACTAATGACGTGAGGCTCCGTGCGCGTCTGCCCGTAGCGGTGATCTGACTCACCAACGTGGCTTTTTTCATGGGACAGGAGATCACGGGATGACCGATCTCCCCACAGTAGAAGCACCGCCCCTCCTGCAGGCGTCGCTGTCGTTCCTCCGCCGAAAGACGTGTCCGTCCCTCGTGCACGGGTTCCACACAGCTCTCCGCCGAGACGGAGGGATGCAGGTCAGCTGTGGAGCGGCGGAAGTTTCTTCTTTCCGTGGAAACAGCCCTGCGAGCCGACCCGCCTCCTGATGATCCGCTGCCACGTCGGGAGACCAGTTCACGGATTCGATTATCCGTGCGGATGGCGAGAGCGATCAGGGAGTCAAGATCCTGAGGTAAGTCCACCGGAATGAGCTGCTCCTGAATGCGCGGAGCCAGCCCCTTCATGAAGAAATCATATAGCGCCACCGAGTTCCACCCGCTCTCAGCCGCTAGGGTGCGGAATCGGATTGCGTAATCGCAGACAGAGTCCCCACCTTGGCGTATGAAGGTGAGCTCACGGGCTTTTTCCCGGCTGGTAGACACCGGGTCGAAAGTGTTCTGAAGCGCCTCCTGGAAGGCTACGAGGGACGAGCAGAGCGGGGAGGCGCGAGCCCACTCAGCCATGGCCCATGCACGAGCCCTCCCCGCTAAATGAGAAATCATGAAGGCGATCCTGGCTCTGTCCGAAACAAAGGCATGGGGGGAATGTTCAAAATGGATCGAACAGTCAGTGAGGAAGGGCTTACATAGTCCAGGTTCTCCTGAGTAACGATCGGGAGGAGCAAGTTCGATTTCCAGGCTCCTGGCAGGCATGGGAGTAGGAGGAGTTGGGGGAGGGTTGGTCCAGAGTGAACTTGAACGGAGGCCTTGAACTTGGGTAGAGACCTGGCCCATATGGGACGCCAGGGCCTTCTGGAAGTCCTCCTGATGAGAAAGGCGGGCTTCCAGGCGTTGCAGGATAGATGTTAATCCACTGCTCTCTGCTGAGTCCATTCTGGCCTGTTTGTACTGACAAGGCAGAACACAGGACTGGACTCAGATGCAGAGCTTCGAAGAGACTTTAATTCTGTGGCTCAAAGGAAAGGCTAAGTTTGACTGGTTAAAGCACAAGACAAACAGGCACAGGACAAAGGAAACACAGGCTATAAATACATGAGGAGGGGAAGCACAGGTGGAAATGATCAGGAATGATGAGACAGACTCAGGTGTGGGGAACAGACAAGGCAGGAAGGGGAAGGTCTGGAACGAGAGGTAGGTTAGACTTTCAAAATAAAACAGAAAACTTGACGAGACATGACACATTTAAGATAGGTGACCGGAACTTCTTTTTGGGGTGTGTGGCTATCCCAGCAGCCAATCAAAATCCAGTATTCAGTATTCACCCGGACCATGGTATAATTGCATATAAACCATGTAAAATACGCGTAAACCCAATAACTCTCAACCGACCAAAACTTTTGAACGCCTCAAAACCAAATTCACATAAAGACCTGTTGTCCGAAAACTCTTGACATCTGCGACGAACGACAAACACAAAAAGCATGCATGTGTTACGTGAGTCACTCACTCAGGCACGAGTCATCAAAGAAAGAATGCATGAAACACAAAGTGTACTCAGTGACTGTGTGACACAATCTTAACACTATGCTCTCTTATCAGCTCAGCTATTTTCATGAAACCCTGCTTGTCCAATCACCCAGGAGGACACTGTTACTGCCGTATCCGTAGGAGGACGTTTGTTAGCACAAGCAGGGCTGTGGATCTTCTCCAGGACTGTTCCTCACTGGGGGTTTCAGCTGGAAAACATGGTCTGCTGCACGCGGGCGGTTAAGTCGATTATTAACTCAACTCACAAGCCTAAGAGAATGAAGTTTATTCTAAGCTCTCAACAAACTAACTAGTAGACATAATAAAGGTGGTTTTTTTTTATGTTTGCGTTTTATTTTTAGGATATTTTTCAAAAACGTTGCTTCCGTCGTGAATTTTCGACTATATCTTATAAAATATTTCATGAAACGTTGCAGTTTCAGATCATTTGCAAGTCAAAAATATAAAAGAAGGTTTTTCTGCAAATAGCTTAATTTTAGCACTCATCCATTCTAATTATTTTTTTTAAGCCATTCTTTTTGGCTTATTAAGAAATTGCAAAAATAGTGACTTATTAATTTAGCTTAATCTTCCCAATATTTTGTCCAAGCTAAATTTAGAATGAAGCTTGTTTAAAATCTGTTAACTTATATTTTTAAACGCAGGACTGGAACAACTTATGAGCTCTAAAATAAATAACTATACAAACAAACAAATAAATAAATAAAGTAAAATAAAATGAGAGATTTATCTTTAATACTGTGTTTAAGTAACACCCCCCCCCCCCAAAAAAAAACAAACAAACAAACAAACAAAAAAAAAAAACATAAATTCGGCTTTAGAAAATCGGATGCAATATCCACCATTCTTATGTTTGGGAACAAAAAGATTTTATTAGTAAAGCACGAAACATGTTGAGCCCACTTCTATCATAATTGCATCTTTTTTGTTTAAATTCCGCACTGGGGTCATCCCAGCAGCAGGCCAGAAGCCGGATGCAGGAAAAAGATGAGTGAGCACAAATATCCCAGGTATTTATAAAAAAAGAGGAATGTGAGGCTGTTTTAAACCCTGTGAGTTTAGAGTTACACAACGCTGGAGGTCAAACCGAAACACTGCAGGAGTTAGAACAGATAAAACAGAAGCAGATCTCTGCACAGACCATAAATATGAATTTAAAAATAGAAGTCACAAAGAAGTCTCATTTTTAGCTTTAAAATGTTAAATTCTAAAGCTAATGTTAGCAAATGTTAAATTTGGATTAAATCCTAAAACTGAATCTCAGAAACAGATTTTTACAGAAGCCGGTTTATCCAAGAGGCCGGGTTTTCAGTTCAAGTGGGGGAAGATCTCAGAGACATTTTTTTGTGTCTATTCTAAAATAAACAAAGTCACGTTTTAAAAAGAATTCCAAACTAAATCTTATCTTTAGATTGGCTGCCAGATCCTTCTGCAAACAAAAACGAGCCTGAAATACAAACATAAAAGAAAACGACAAGAACATTGTCCTCATTACTGAAAACCAGAATTTGCACTGAGAAGACTGTTGTGAAACTATCGTAGTTTCTACATTAGTTTATGCGGTGGCCTGAAAAAGGATGAACTGTCATTTAGTCGATAGTTTTAAAACATCATTGAGCATCAGGCTGTGTACACCAGGAAGATGAGAAGAGTTTGCAGGATATGGAAGATGTGGAATCATTTGGTTTACTCTTTGTTTATTTTTAAACTTTTAGTTTTGAAAAGGGAACAATTAGATAAAAACAATAAGAACAACAGGAGAGACTTTTTTTGTTCCCATCTGCCAGCAAATTACTAAAACAAATTCAAAGAGGCCAACAACAAAGAAAATAACTTTGACAGTAAACATTACATTTCAATTTCAATAATTTCTACACCTAATTTAGGGAAAAAAGTAAAAAAAAAATTTAAATGTTAAAAATTTGACAATCTTTTCGCATCATGTTTAAAAAATTAACGATAAGTGGAAATTTTAGAGATAGAGGGTCTAATATTCAATTTAATTTCATTCCATTCTATTATATTTTGTTTTGATTTTTCGTATTTTGGCCATTGTTAAATGCTGCTACCCTACATTGCAATTTAACTGAAAGAAATATGGTTAAAAATAATGATTTTTGTATAATTTTACACGTATTGTGTCCAAAATATCTGCTTTTTATGAAGAATGGCAGGAATAAGGTTTAGTAAAAAGATTAAAAAAAAAGTTCATAAGGTGGAAAAAAAAAACAGATAATCAATAATTGATGTATCAGAAAATGGAAAACTGAAAGTAAAGGTGAAGGTGGAAGGTCAGAGAAGATGGGATTACTAAAACCACAGTGGTGCAGCGCGAGGGAGATGTTCTTGAGGGTTAAGCTCTTTTAAGAAATCTTATTTATGGTTTTATTGGTTTGGACGTGTTTTTAAGCTCCTAAGATTTTTGAGATAAGTTGTACTTGTATTTTAATTCTGCTCTATTGGTTTTGTGTTGTTTTTTGTGTTAACATTTAGACCTCAACTCTGTAAAAAACAAAATTCAATTCTACCACAAAAAATGTCCTTATGTACTTTAGTAATTGATTTAATCAAAGGAAAAGTAATAATACTGTAAAAAAAGATAAAAACCCGATCATAATTTTCAGGCCATGACATCACCCCCCCCCCCCACAGACGGGTCTCTGTAGGGGTTGCCTTTTAGGAGATCCGCTTTGTAGTTACTCAGTTCACAGTGAACAGAACCCTGTGAGTTTAGCTCTAAGAACTTAAACTAAAAACTCAAGGCTTTTGTGTTATTTGTGTTAAATTACAAACATTAGTTTAGGGCTGCTGCTAGTTTGGGTCTCCATGCTGTCACTGAAGTGTAGCAGCTCACAGATTCCCTGATTTCAAACTTCTTCAGACGACTCGTGAGGTCTTCTGAGTCTGACTAAAGCGCAGTCCTGACCTGCACAAATGTTCAGTACACCTGAGAACGTCCACAGAACCTCGCACGTCCTCCTTACCTGCTCGCTCAGACGTTGCTTTTGACAGCAGGAAGTCATTTGTTTGAGACGCCGTTTCACAACCGGGGAATCGCACCTCTACCCTGCACGTATTTAGATTCACTGATGAAGGGGAGGAAATTACGCATCGACACCCAGCAAAAGTGTCTCCAACACTTTTGCTGGGTGTCGATGCCTGCAGTCATACTCTGAATATGTCCGAACTTCTGTGAGTCTGTTGGAAGTACTTTTATAGATGGATTACTTTTTTGGGTCCAGAGTAGATTATTCGTTTATTTCATATGACGGAGTTCAAGGGCCAGTTTGCAAACAGCTTTAAAGTCGTAAATTTATGAGAAAAAAAGTCATAGCTGTTAAATAACAAGAATAAAGTAATAAATTTACAATTTTAACTCTCATAAATTTACGAGAAAAAAGTTGTAAATGAACGAGAAAAACTCCAAAGTTGTCTGTTTTATTGGAGCCTTGCTTGAAGATAATAGATGTGGAGCATTTTGTGAAGCTTTATTTCCAGATAAGTTTCAAGTACAAAAAAATTCTGAACCTTTTGGCGACTAAAAATCCAATTCTTGTTAGCGTAGCCGACTTTCCGGGGTTCGGTGTCGGTAAAGCGGAGTTTCATCTGTAAAATAAGGAGCTCAGAGACACGTTTGGGTGAAGAGGACCTGTATTTATTTCACTTACCCAGAAGTCCATTTGTCTCATGGACCTGTCATGCACAGAACACCAAAGCAGAAGGAAAACAGTCTTCCAAATCTCCCCTCCTCCAGATGAAACGTCCCGTTTCTACTTAAAACAACAAAGACGAATGAAAATAGTCTGTTATATTAGCATAAGAACGTAGAAAATGCCAAAAAGTGGGCCTTCTTAGACAGAAACGTCACACAGACTTGGAGGAGATCTTGTCTTTCGTGCAGAGATCCTGCAAGTCACCCATCAAAAAATCAAAACATTAATGAATCGTAAATCAAACAAATGAGCTTCCAAACATTTGGAACATTATCAATAAACATTCAGCTCACCTGTTCAAAAATGTTTAGTCGGCCTGCTCTGCTGCTGCGTGGTGTTCACTTGCTGCTCGGTAAGCTCACCTCCACTTTAATCTTGTAAATTTATGACTTTAAATCTTGTAATTTTACTTTTTGTTTCTTTTTTTTTTTTTTTTTTTTGGTGGCCCTAAAACTCTGTTGTAATTTCAACCTTTTATTGTGAAGATTAAGGATTTTCAGACATCTTTCTTGTAATGACAAAAGGACAAAAATAAAAAATATGGACAAAAAATATATTTTTTATATGTATTAAAGTTTATTTGCTGTAAGAAAAAAGGGCAAGATCACCATGTTTGTCTGGAATGGGAGACAGAACTCCTGAAGGCCTCACTCTAAACCTTTTTTGATCTATTGTTGGGATCTCCCCAGTCATCTTTTAATTATGATCATCACATTTTTAGCCAATATCATAAAAAACCTGTCATTTTCTAGGACATTAGAAAATGTTACATCAATTTTCATGTCATTAGAAATTCACCTCTGAGTTATGGAGGGGACTGTAGGCACGCAGCAGCCCCGCCCCATTACCCCTCTCTGTTTACACACTGTCCCGCTAGTTTACAGCCCCTCACACACTCAATCCAACAAAATTGGTGAGCAATATTGGTGTTCCATCCAGTCGTACAGATTTAGATCCAGATGCAATCTTGGATGAGGAAAACCAAGAAGTGCATGGATCTATTTATGTGCAAGTGAATGCATCAGAATGGATTGGAGCAGGGAGCTTGTGGCCCACCCAGCATATTTTCTACGCCACAAACAAGATCTTTTTTGATCGTCTGCTCCTGATTCACAAGAATTTAACTAAAAATTCTGTTAAAATCTCCAATCTTTGCAGTGGGTCTTTTAAGGAAGTCTGTGATTGCGTTACTCATTATGTTACATAATGTCTGGCAGCGGACATGTGTCTGGACTTTTAGCTTGGCTTTGTTGACCTGACTCAGGGAAGAGCAAAGAACCACAAACGGGGATTCCTAACCAAAGTGCTGAAGGAACCACGAGAAAAATTTCCTTTTGCTTTTTTTATTTACATGTTAACCTCATTTTCACTCAATTTGACAAATGTTAAAAACGTTTAAAAAATGTTTTTTTTCTTCTTCAGCTTAGTTTTTCTCTACCCGCTGTGGTGCGTCATTACCTGCTTTATTCAGTCGGCGCAGCTGCTGCATCTTGTTAGCTCCACCCTAAGTCTGTTCACCTGGTTTTAGGTTTCATCAGAATGATGATTCCATATTTTCTGAGTAGCTCTGATAAATTATACTTTGTTAACATTTATTTTTCTCCAAACTCTTATAAAATACTGTAATGACTTTTGATGATAGTGAATTTATTTTACATCCATAAAAACCACATTGGTGTTATATATATATTTTGTTGTTGTTGTTGTTTAAATCTTAATCTGTACTATTAGTTTTAGATAAGGTTGTCAGGTCTTATGAATATTTTTTGACATTGGTAGCATAAATCTCTCTGTACTTTTTTTAAAGTTGTTATTTTGATTAGGCATCCTTGTTTTTATTTTGGTAGCTTGACAAACGTTCAAATATTTTTTTCTATGTTTCTAACAGTTAAACATGCTAAAGTGCTGGTTGTCGACTAAAATATTAATTTAAAGTGTAAATGTTTTGCACAGATTGTGCCGCTTAACTTCTTCACCAGCATCGATTCATGAGCGTTAATACATTACTCAGCAGTAAAGCTGAGTTTTACCTTTCAGCGGTTCCCATGGCAACAGTTTTATTGATAAAACTGGTGACCTGAAAAGTTCTGATATTTTTTACCCAAATTCAAGTTAGATTCAGTCTGACTCTAATCCCAGTTTAGCATCGAGTTGAACTTCCTAAATGCTCTCAGGCCAAAAACTGACTGGAGGGAATTTTTACAAACCTGTAGGGTTTGAATTCAAAGGTTTTTAAAAAGTCTAAATGTCGTTTTGCAAAACGGTTGGAAGGTAGTAAAATTTTGAGGGAGGATTGTTTGTTTTTTTAAAGTACAGGTTCAGCAGAAATGTTACCAAATGGAAAATGAATCACAGTGACTCATTCTGAAAAATGTAAACGAGGCGCACATTCTCATTTTATCACCTTATACTTAATGGAAAATGACAGACAAAAGCTCTTCATCTTATGTCTTTTTCTCCTGAAAGACCCACTCTGATGAAAACGATGCTTTTGCTGTTTTTCTACATGTTCTTGTGGTATTTTCTGGTGATGGACGACATGTATAAAGAAAAAGCCTAAAAATGGCATTTCTAAGTATTTCTTTATTCAAATCGCTGTGAATGAGGAACAGACAAAAAAAATGCGCTGGGCAGGCCACACGATTCTTGCTTCAGATGCTCTCAGCAATGGAAAAGGGGGGGCGGACTTGCCCCATGCTAATAATCCTGCCCACAAGTCAGAGGGGGAATTTCCAATAAACTCCTGCCGCTCCGGAGAAACGATGTCCCAGAAAATGAGACAGGTTTTTTGGTTTTGCCTAAAAACGGCAAAATCATAATTAAAAGTTGACTGTGAACGCTTTGAAGATAGATCAAAAGATTATCAGAGTGTAAAAAGTAGTTGAAAATAGATATAAACCGGCATTTTCAGAAGATTTCAAAATTGTAATGGAAAATGATTGCATGTATTTAAACCGTTAATTAATCATCTGCAGTAACTGTCATGTGTGAAGTAAAGGGAAAGCAGCTCATGGACTTTCTCTGTCCCGCTCCAGCAGCAGACATGGCCGGTGTGGGGCAGCAGGGCGAGATGACGGAGTACAGGAAGATCCTGATCAAACGGGACTTGGAGATGGGCGTGGTCATGACGGTGTTTCGGCAGAAGGCCGAGAGGCTCACTGTACAGGTGATCATGGAGACCCGGCAGGTGGCGTGGACCCGCACTGCTGACAAGACCGACGGAGTCTGTGAGTCTTTTCTGATTGGACATAAAGGGTTTTCTTAAAGTTACTTTGATTTTTTTCTCCATTTTAGTGCAAATTTACATGGTTACTTTCAAGCTTTACTCTTAAAATAACTTCTAGGGTCACATTTTGGCCCTGCAAAGCATCAAAGGAGATTTAAATTGATTTTTAGAAAAGTGATGATTAGTGACTTTAATTCTAATTGTTCCTCAAAAGGGTGTTTAAATGGCTTGCTACAAAAACACGATAGAGAATGTTAAATAAATATATGGGTTTAGTTAGGAATACTGTGAACATCACATTTCCAAACATATTTGTTATCCCTGAGTTTTAAGAGCACTTCGTTTTGGGTCAGGGAAACTTTTTTTTGTGTGTATTTTATCGGTTTTAAGAATTTGAAAAACAAAACACGAGTTTGACACATTTGCCTTTTGATTTCCCATTCTTTCTAAAAAAATCTCTTGTTTTAATACTTGTGTGGTTGTCCTTTTCATATAGCATGTCAATTCAAAATCAGCGAGTTGTGCTCATCTTGTGGTGTCCCAACTGTAATTTATGCAAATATTTGGGAGGAAATAAAGCCTTTTGTCTTCATTTATGGGATTTTGAAAACTGCTGTTAAGTCAAAGACTTTCTTAGCTTAAAAAAGAGGGATAAAATATGTATCTTCCTGAGCCATCCTCTTGGTTAACATTTTTTTAGAGGTAGATATGCCATGATATTAGTTTATAAAAACGCATTATTAATGTTTTTAACTATTTAAAGGGAAAAGCTAATCATAAGGAAGGATATGATGCAACATTCTTGTTTAAAAAGTCCCAGAAATGAGCATTAAATAAATAAAAGAAGAACAAAATGATCTATTTTGACACAGAAAACCTTTGCTAAACAAAGACAATCTGTCAGAGCGTTAAACATGTTCTTAGAAAAATATGTAAAGCATGACTTTTTTTACTTTTTTTTTTTGGTTTAACTTAACAATACAAGGATGTCTAAAAACACTCAGAAATTTAGCAGAATTATGAATCTGTGTTGTGTTTCAGTGGACTTGTTGGAGATCAGGGAGATTCGTCCGGGGAGAAACTCCAAGGATTTTGAGCGCTTCAAAGACGGGAAAGACAAACACGGCGAGAACACCTGCTTCACCATCTTCTACGGATCCCAGTTTGTTCTCAGCACTCTCAGTCTGGGAGGTGAGCTGCTTCATTCGGATTTAACGCCCCAGCAGTACAGATGTATATATCTGAGCGGATCAACTGGAGTTGTGATGATGCGTGTTCTCGCCCGTCGTAAAATGGTAACTGAAGGTCTGTTCCTACCAATGTTCCAGCGGATTCTGTGGATGAGGCGCAGAAGTGGCTCACAGGACTTGAAATGCTGAGACAGGAGACCCAGGCAGCTCCAACTCCAGTTCTTATAGAAAGGTAGCTGGTTTTCTGTCCCTTCAAAATAAAATCACACTTGGTTCAAACGTTTCCAAACCCTTTAACCTGGCCTTTATCAGCTCGGCACTTTGATGTATCCCGTTTTAAAAGGAGTCTTGATTTATTTTCACACTTACAAGCTTTCTCTGACTGTTTCTCCAGCTGGCTGAGGAAGCAGATGTATTCTGTCAATCAGAACAAGACCAACAGGTATTCAAACACATCACTTTCTTATTATTTTCTGTATTTGGTGTGTTGTTTCTGCTGCTCTTTAAAACAAGCTGCGTTAAGGTTAAAATAGTGAATCAGACAATGTTTTGTCTGGTTGGAAAAGAAAAGCTCATATTGATGAAAATTTTGGACTTTTATGCAGAGCAAAGAGTCTGTTAATTGTAGCTTTATGTATTTTTTACTGTTCTTGTATTCTTCCTCATTTCAGTTCCTGCAAAGAGGTTTGGGAAAAGCTTATTCCACCCACAATAAACCACTGTTTCAATTATAGAAGAGAATTATCAATTTAAAAAAGTCATCACAACAATTTTGCTGAATCTCGTCAGCTCGTCAGCTCGTCAATGTAGCTGATCTAAAAATTTAATTACTAAAAGCCAAATGAGAAATTCTGCTTAACTCTACTCGATCCCCGTTTGTGACTGTTTCAGAAGATTCTATTAATAGAAGAAAAAAAGTTAAAATTAAAATGTACAATACGGACACTGGAACTCAATTATATTAAAAACTATTTTTCAAGGATAAAACATTTGGACTTAAAATTGATTTATTTCAAACAATCAAAACAAAAAGTACTAAAGAAGGAAAAACAATAAATACAGATCTAAACATAAATCAAACTTATGATTAGACATGATTTGATTGGAAAGTAAAAAAATTAAAAGTAAAAGAGGCACATACCCAAACATACATTAGGTAGATACACTTTAAAGATGCACAGCAATTAACTCAAGCTATAAACTGGTAACTCGGTCCAGGATGGGGATTTTGAAAAGAACAAGTGTTTATTTATACACTAAAAACTCTGTAAACCTAAACACTGAGATCAAGATCATTTTTTCAAAGGATGACCTGGCCAAGGGGTCAGCAGCACACGTCACAAAAACATGACAACAAAATAAAATGAAATAATCAGATTTGATTCATTACAATTTAAAATGAAAGTGCAGCAAAGTAACTTATTAAATATAGTAGATGTAAAACAATAAAAAGCTGCAAAAGTGATAAATAACATGAGAATGTCAAAGGATCCTCTACTATCCTATTATCAAGCCCTTTAGATTAAACCATATCCATGTATTTGATTATATATCACTTGTGGCACACAAAAGAACATGTTTTTTTAATTAAATATTAGTTCTTTACCTACCCAGAAATTAGACAACTCGATTTCTGAGGCTCCGCCTATCGTTCCGTGTAGGTCCCGCCCATTTCATGACGTCATGACGTCAGCGGTGTGTCTGTGTCTCGCCCACGAAAAAAACAACAACATCGGAACTTTTGCAAAGATGCAAAGGAAAGCGTTCTTGCCAATCACTGCTAGCTCCACTGAGAAAGTGTGTGTTTTGGCCTGGGGGCGGAGCTGGCAGTGCAGACTCCTCCTGGAAGGGGCTGTTCCTCACTTTGTGATGTCACAATGTGAGGACCCACTCGTCTTTTGTTGTTGATGTTGATGGAGCAGAGAGGAGAAATTTGCTCTGATTGACTCCTATTGCTGATCGCTTGTTTTATTTTGAAATATCCTGTACTTATAGTTAAGTTGGCTGAACAATAAACAAAAAAATGTAAATAGATCTTTTCATTTTATGACACCAAGTACTCCAAACGTTACAAAAAATGACATGTATCTTAAAGAAGAGAAACATGTTTAGTATAACTAACTAGTGAACTGCATAACTAGTCAATAGGGTTGATTCATTTTCAAAACAGATTTTCTTCCAGCAAAGCTCATTATCTTCTTTTTCTGTTGTTTATTATGCTTTAAAGTCCCACTCCAATTATCTTTTTTATCTTAAAGCATTCTCTGTGGACTTTTAAAATCAAAATAAAAAAAATCTGTGTTGTTTTCTAGACCATAGTTTCTACAGAGCGGCAAGCATTCGATATTCCCCTCTGAGTTGACTGAGAGTAAGCCTGTCCTGACTTCCCATGATCAATTTGTTTAAACTCTCTCCCAGTAGCTTACAGCCCCTCACACCTCCAAACTAATTTTATTGGTGAAACAAAAACGGTGAGCGACATTGGAGCTATCCAGCTGTAATGCCAGTTTAGACGAGGAAACCAAAGACGTACGTGGATCTATTTGTCTACAAGTGGATGCATCAGAATGGAGCTGAGCAGGGATTTTTCGGTCCACCCAGTGTATTTTCTACATCACATTTAAGCTCTATTTCAATCATCTCCTCCTAATTCACTACAATTAGAATAAAGAAACACTCAGAAATGCAATTTTGAGCTTACTTTTCTTTTTAAATGTCCTTAATCATAAGAAAAAAGCTATAAGGACGTGTTAAAAAACACAATTTACATTGGAGTGAGTCTTTAATATGTCTTTTATTGTCCTTACATGCACAATGACAGGATCTGTCATCAAATCATCTGTTTTGTATTAGTGACATGTAAAAAACAATTCTCCAGCTTGAGTCCTGATGATGCGCTTTGTGTCCAGCATCTCTGTAAAGGAACTGAAGTCTCTGCTTCCTGTGCTGAACTACAAGGCCCCCAACTCTCGGACGTTCAAGGACAAACTGCTGGTACTTTTCCTACTTTCTCGGCTTTGAGGCAGATTTTAGAAACTGCTTTGCTTTGTGAATAACCTCTTCATTAGAAGTCAAGCTGATGTGGTTCATTCTGGGTTTCTTGCTGCCCGCCCTTCTGTTCTGCTTTCACAGGAAGTGGGCATAAAGAAAGATCGTCTGGATTTTGAGCAGTTTCATAAGTTTTATAATCTGATCATGTTTGAACAGAATGAGGTGAGTGGTGACTACGTCCACAAAAGAAAGGAAAAAAAAAAAACGCTCTTAAACTAAAGCCGTGGTGTTTGACATTGATGTAAAGAAGTCAGAAATAGTAGCAGCCTTATATTTTGTTTTACAATATGGAATAAACGTCTTCCCAGAGAGGAATATACAAAAATATATTTTGTGATGCTCTGACGTAAAAGACGGTGTTGAGTTCATTAAACAAAAAACTAAATAAAACAGCCTTCTTACATTTATTTTATTGTGAAGAGGCAGGTATAACCCCAGAGGTTTACCGTTTTGTAAAGCAAAAGCTATTTGGACATGCCAACTTACAAGCATGGTGGTATAGGGCTCATGGTTTGGGCTGTTTTGAAACCTCTGGACCGTACCCTCTTGCAGTAACCTTGATTTAAAAAAGAAAAAGCATGCGAATAAAATGAACCGAGGATTTAACCCTGTGAAGCCCGTTAAATAATCGACAAAAAAAAATCACTTTTTTGGAATTAAGATGATTTCCAAGATGAAATCCACAAAACAATTAGCAATATAGTTTTATATGAAGTATAGATTCAATTCAATTCAGCTTTATTTGTACAGAACTTTACAGATAGAGCATCTCAAAGTGCTTCCCATGATAAAATAGACATTAGTAATATCAGTAATAATAGTAATATGTAGACCGTATCGGTTATGCTATGTTGGGTGTTTTGATAGGTTTTTGTGCACAACAATGTTAGTTTAAGATGTAAAAATATTGTTTAAAGAAAAAGCACCTTATTTTCCCACTGTCTCAAAACTAATGCATACATTTTTAACAAGGGGTAACTGGATTAAAATGAATTAATAATTAAACATTTTTTGCATTCTTTAAACAAAATAAATGAATATCAATAGATGAGTAATTTTAACCGAAACGTTTTGAAAATTATCAAAACATTTCCCGTCAAACGTGTTTTTGAGATTTCATAGAGGCAGACATTTCGAAATGAGGAAAAGCCCCTCTACTGCCCCTAGTGGAATGAGAATCCCCCATCATTCCACATGTACCAAGTTATTGGTTTTTAAGTAGAGCATGTATCATGCTAATGAAGTAGGGCTCTGCCTGAATAAAATATGATACCTATGTTTTTATTGGGTTAAAGACAAGCAACCCAAGATAAAGTCAGACTGTCATAAAAGAGGCGATTGCTTCAGGTTATTGCTGCCAAAAGTGTCGAGTCATGGAGTATAAGTCATGTTTCAGGAAATGCTTTGGCCCAGTTTTGCTTTAATAAATAACCTAATGGTTAAAAAGTTATGATCTGTTGACCATTGAATTCCTATTTGGACATAGAGTGTATTATTTTTGTTTGTTTTCAGACGTGTCTTTAAATGAGGCGTGCTTCCTTCCCCCTCACATTGTTTATTGATGTTGATGTTTGTTTGTTTGTTTGTTTTAAAATCAGATTCTTGATGAGTTCAAAAGAGAAGCCTGTTCTTTTATTCTGGGGTGAGATGCAGTTTCTCTTTAGCGAGATTCCCCTGTTGAAAGCGGCCTGTTTAGAAACGTTTGTTTGTCTCTCCTGTCGCACAGTAACACGGATAAACCGGACGCCTCTGCGGTGCTCCTGCACGACTTCCAGCGCTTCCTCATTTATGACCAAAAGGTAAAATTCAACTGTAATGCTATGAAAAGGTATAGAACCAAGATATTACAAATTCTATTACATATACGTTATATATGCTTTCAATAAAAACCTTTAAGAAACAAGCCAAACTACTTTAAAGGCTGAAATGCAACATAAAAACGAATAATTTGTTTATGATCTGTGATAAAAGTGCACACACGCTAAAGACTATATTAAAGTTCTTTGGCACTTTTTGATGTTTTCTAGCTTAAAACATTTAACATTTAAAATAAAGAGCTAGAAAGATTTACAGTCAAATTATATCACACCCAAAAAGTTTCTTAAAAGTTAAGAAATGTATCTAAGTTCTGCCCTCTTTATTTTGTCTGTTGTTCAAAAATGATGGACCAAAACATGAAGTCTGCTCCACAGGACTTATGAGTAATGAATAGTTGGACTGGTTATCATATCGTGAATTCCAACGACACACATAACTGAGTTATTTAAAAATTGCCATTTTGGTGTTTTTAACATGTTGTTGCGGCATTTTTCTCACGATGGAGGGCATATACAAAAGAAAATTTAAAATCAAAGTGCAGTTCTGAGTATTTCTTTATTCAAATTGCTATGAATCAGGAGCACATGAAAAAAAAGCAATTTGTCTCGCCCACAATGAACTGCTGCCGCTCTGCAGAAACTATGTCCTAGAAAATGAAATTTGGCACAAAAAAACCCCACTGTAAATATGATTAAAAGACCACAGGGAACGTTTTAAAAAGAGATCATAAGATGATTGGAATGCGTCGTTAAAAGGTTTATGTTACCAAATAGTCACATTTAAGCCGTGTTAACACAATTCATGGGTAATTTCAAGTGTTTTGGGATTATTTGTTACGTTTTTTGTGCTGTTTTGAAGGATCATCTTGTGTTTCTGCTATGGTTTATCTCAAAGCAACAAAACGACATAAACATTTCAGCCTTTAAATGTCTAAAGTCATTATCAGGAACATGCTTTTTCACAGGCCTGTTTTGACTATTAAAATGAACTAAAATGAGCTTTTTCTTTCCTTTTTTAGGAAAGCTGGGCCAACAATCTGAGCCAAGTCAGAGAGCTGATGACCACATTTATTGACGACACCATGAGAAGAACTAACGATCCAGAGTTCACCGTCAGTGAGGTACCCTCAGAACATTCCTGTGCAGGTTTTGCATGCCGTTGAATAAACCGTCATCTACTTCGGCTTCTGTGGGCTTCAAAAGCCTCTGGACCTGCTGGGACTGAGGTTGTTTTAACAGTAGATGGTTTACCAAAGAGAAGAAGTCCAACGTGGACCTCCGAGCCTGAAGTGACTCACCTGATGAACAAGCTGAGGCCTTTTTTCCACTTTCAGTTCCTCGGGTTCCTGTTTTCCAAGGAGAATTCCGTGTGGGACGAGAAGTTCTCCGAGATCAACAACCTGAACATGAACAATCCTTTATCACATTACTGGATCAACTCCTCACACAACACGTGAGTTCTGCTCCACGAAACAACCACACATACCTGAGCTGCGCTCTCCATCATTTATAGTATTTAAAAAGTGGTTTTCATGCCTTTCTTATCATTGCTTTACACTTTACACTTTGTTTTTGTTTAAATCCCAATTTTATTGGAATTGTTTGTCACAATGACACCCCCCCCCCCCAATTTGTCTTTTTTTGTTCAGTTCTGTGTATCTGTCTGGCTCCCTAAAGGATAATATCTTATTTTGATGTTTCGAAGTCCTACTTTAGTATTAGGTGCGTCGATTAGCATAATTTATTTCCCTGCAATAATTTCCATTTGTTTTACTTTCTTTTTATTTGTTTATTATTAATTTCTATAGCTTTTTAAATCTTGTAGACAGAAAAGAAAATCCTGAAATGTCCTAAATGTATTCATAATATACTTAATCTATTAGGATTGTAAAAGAAATGTAAAAAATACTTGCTTTAAATAAATAAAAGTTATTTTAAAACTGATTTATTTTTCAATCTTAAGACAGACCTTCTTTTTTCTTATTTTTTTTTTTTACTTTTCATTTTTTTTTCTATATTTTATAAAGCCTTTCTGAAAAACATGCAAAATTCTTAGTCACTCTTAGTGGGTTTTAAAATTGGATTTACTTGTAGGCATCAATAATAGTTTTGAATTCTTTTATCTTCAGATTTGCAGTGTCTCTTTTTTTAGATTAATTTTACACAACAGGTAAAAAAATGTAAAAAACAAACTTGTTTAAATACTTCAAGAACAAAAGGATTACAGTAAAAGGGCACATTTACTATAGTAAGTTTTTACACTAGCTGACCTTGTTGTGTGTTCTCCTCCAGGTATCTGACCGGCGATCAGCTTCGCAGCGAGTCGTCCACTGAGGCGTACGTCCGCTGTCTGCGTCTGGGATGTCGCTGCGTCGAGCGTCAGTGTTCTGCCTTTTTTTCTTTTCTTTGACTTGTGACTATTTATGATGTCGGCCATAAGTTGTGGTTTGGTGCTCTAACCTCACAGTGGACTGCTGGGAAGGTCCCGGGGAGCCAATCATCTATCACGGCTGGACAAGGACAACCAAAATCAAGTTTGAGGATGTGGTCAAAGCCATAAATGAACACGCCTTTGTCACCTCAGAGTAGGAATTTGGACAAATTCTGTGTTTTTTCCCCTTCCTTTTTTATTAATTGTTCATCAATTTTGATTGTTACGGTTAGTCAGGGGAGATAAACCCAGGTGCAGGAAGACTGGAACACATCCAGAAGGTTTCAAGGATTTACTCAAAATGCCAAACATAAGTTACTGCATAGTTGTTTTTTAACGCATGCTGTGGAAGCCTCGCGTCGGACGGTTGCTTCCGCGAGTGCGTTAAAAAGTAATACGTCGACACGTCGAAGGCCAATCACCTGCTTCCATCATGGTCACTTACAAAAGCATTATTATTAACCAGTTTTTAGTCCTTAATGCTTATTTTTTTCCGATTTGGATCGCTTTTCTCTCAAAAAACAGACTATTTGTTACGTGATGCGGCGCGTTGTCACATTACTTACGAATATATATTTGGGGTGCATTAAAAAGTATTTTATTTATTGCTTTTGTAAGTGACCATGGTATAAGTGGCTTAATGGCCTTCGAAGTGTGCATTTATTACTTTTTAACACTTCGCGTCGGACGGTTCAGGCTTCCACGGAGTGTCTTCGTCGGCTATTAACCCTTACATAAACTACACTGACCAAAAATGTAAACGCAACACTTTTGTTATTGCTCCCATTTTTTATGGCATGAACTTAAAGATGTGAAACATTTTCCACGTACACAAAATAACCAGTTCTCTGAAATATTGTTCACAAATCTGTCTAAATCTGTGATAGTGAGCACTTCTCCTTTGCCAAGACAATCCATCCCACCTCACAGGTGTGCCATATCAAGATGCTGATTAGACAGCATGATTATTGCACAGGTGTGCCTTAGACTGGCCACAAGAAAAGGCCACTCTGAAATCTTCAGTTGTATCACACAGCACAATGCCACAGATGTCGCAAGTTTTGAGGGAGCATGCAATTGGCATGCTGATAGCAGGAATGTCCACCAGAGCTGTTGCTAGGGAATTGAATGTCCATTTCTCCACTATAAGCCGTCTCCAGCTGCACGGTGGAACAGTGGTTAGCGCTCTTGCCTCACAGCAAGAAGGTCCCCGGTTCAAGTCCCGGCTGGGGGACGTGAAAAACATCATGGGGGACCTTTCTGTGTGGAGTTTGCATGTTCTCCCCGTGTATGTGTGGGTTCTCTCCGGGATCTCCGGCTTCCTCCCACTGTCCAAAAACATGCTTCAATAAGCGCATAGTGGATGTGAGCCAAAGGCTGGGTTTCCCAACAACTTGCGCAGTCAGGGACTGCCACATACCGGGCCGTCGAGGGATAACGGTCAGAAAATGAATGATAAGCAGAGATGACATCAAATGTGGCAACCAGCAACCAGCCACGTGACCTCCACATCCTGCATGTCCACCTCCAAGATCGTCTGAGACCAGCCACTCGGACATCTGCTGAAACAATCGGTTTGCATAACCACAGAATTTCTGCACAAACTGTCATAAACAATCTCAGGGAAGCTCATCTGCATGCTCGTCGTCCTCATCGAGGTCTCGACCTCACTCCAGTTCGTCGTCGTAACCGACTTGAGTGGGAGTTGGAGAGGTGTTCTCTTCACGGATGAATCCCGGTTTACACTGTTAAGGGCAGATGGCAGACAGCGTGTGTGGCGTCGTGTGGGTGAGCGGTTTTCTGATGTCAATGTTGTGGATCGAGTAGCCCATGGTGGTGGTGGGGTTATGGTATGGGCATGCATATGTTATGGGCGAAGAACACAGGTGCATTTCATTGATGGCATTTTGAATGCACAGAGATACCGTGACGAGATCCTGGGGCCCATTGTTGTGCCGTACATCCAACAACATCACCTCATGTTGCAGCATGATAATGCACGGCCCCATGTTGCAAGGATCTGTACACAATTCTTGGAAGCTGAAAACATCCCAGTTCTTGCATGGCCAGCACACTCACCGGACATGTCACCCATTGAGCATGTTTGGAATGCTCTGGATCGGCGTGTACGACAGCGTGTTCCAGTTCCTGCCAATATCCAGCAACTTGGCACAGCCATTGAAGAAGAGTGGACCAACATTCCACAGGCCACAATTGACAACCTGATCAACTCTATGCGAAGGAGATGTGTCGCACTTCATGAGGCAAATGGTGGTCACACCAGATACTGACTGGTTGTCTGAGTCCCCTGACCCCCTCAATAAAACAAACCGAAGATTTCAGAGTGGCCTTTTCTCGTGGCCAGTCTAAGGCACACCTGTGCAATAATCATGCTGTCTAATCAGCATCTTGATATGGCACACCTGTAAGGTGGGATGGATTGTCTTGGCAAAGGAGAAGTGCTCACTATCACAGATTTAGACAGATTTGTGAACAATAATTCAGAGAACTGCTTATTTTGTGTATGTGGAAAATGTTTCACATCTTTGAGTTCATACCACAAAAAATGGGAGCAATAACAAAAGTGTTGCGTTTATATTTTTGGCCAGTGTATATAAAGTTTGTGTAAACCAGAATAAAAAGAGCTCAAACCAAATTCACGTAAAGACTCGTCGGCCAAAACCCTTGATGGACATCTGTGGACAAAAGCAAGAAACACTTCTGACTCACGTATGTCACACGCATGAAAGACCGAAATTTCTTACGTGGAAAATGCGCAAAATGGAAGTAGTGACTGTGTGACACGGCCTTTAGTGCAGATATTTTTGTTACAGAGATTCAGGATAAGATCACCAAAAGATCAAAATCTGAGAAATAAATCAGGACTGATTCACTGAAAGGTCAATAATTGTATACATTTGACTAAAGCGCATCAACAGGAGTCTGGTTGACTTTTTTTTTTCTCGTAAATACTTGATTATTTTACTTAGAGGCTCAAAATGTTTAGTTTGCACATTGATTGTGTTTTGCTAAATAAAACTGCTTTGATATTTTCCTAACATTGTTTTACACATAAAAGAGATCAATTAAATTCCCATTAAATCAAATTGTATCCGACTGTTTCCTGTTTTTTCTAAGTTTAAACACTCACTTCAGCCCTCATGTCTCCTGTGTCGTAGTTTCCCGCTCATCCTGTCCATAGAGGAGCACTGTCCTATAGAGCAGCAGCGTCAGATGGCTCGGATCTTCAAGGAGGTGTTTGGAGACAAACTCCTGACGGAACCTGTGGAGCACATGGCCGAACAGCTGCCGTCACCCACACAGCTGAAGGGAAAGATCGTACTCAAAGTCCGTACACCTGAAAGTCCTGAAAGTTCTTGGGTCGCCGCAGTTCCAAACGTGAGAAATGACAGCTGTATTTGTGTTCGAGCAGCACAAGAAGCTCAATGTGGAGGGCGGAGGATTCACCAAAGACTTCAGGAAGGGCCAAAAGCAGGGAGACCTGGAGATCTGGGACCCTGTGGACCAGGTACAGTCCAGAAACAGAGCGTGAGCTCACCCGCTCATGGTTGAAGGTTCAAATCTTTTGTCTTGAATTTCTGTAAATCAGTGAAATATTGTGCTCGACTTAGAGGCGTTAAACAGTTAGAATCTGGATAAAATTAATACTTTTAATTGTACTTTTTTATACTTTTGCTATCATTTTATTGATAATATAAAACTCTTGCTGAGCCTTGAATAAATATTTACATTTTATGGGATTTAATAACAATAATTAAAGACAATTTATTACGTTTTTTAAATTACAAACCACAGAAATACAATATTTTGTTGAATTATCAACACATTTATAAAAAAATTACCCAAAGAAACATGCGATAAAAGACATTATTTACTGGACGGGCTGTTGTTTTACGAAAGTTTAAACATGATTTTAATGTTGCAGAATGATCCAGTTAGCATCAAACGTAAAAAACACTTCTGCTTGTCTGCATTTTATACGTGAAGAAAGCGTTTCAGCGTATACGAGAACACTTGATCAAACCTCTACCTCCAGGTTTTCTGCTCTTTTTGGCTGCAAGAAGAAAAGCTTTGTGGTTCTGGTCTTTGTGGTTTTCTGCTGCAATGAAAAACCGTTGTGAATGAAATTAAATGAGCACATACGCCATCAAATGGAAGCTTGTATTTGTGTGTGTGTGCTGTAATAGCCTTCAATTGATAAAAGTATTTATGGTTGTTTCATGATAAGAAAGAGGCGGTCCAAGGAAGTGAAAGGTTTTTTACTGTCAGGATGAGGCTAATTCCTGGAAGAGGCTCCGTAATACTTTATGGCTATACAATGACCTTAAATTACTCTAATTTGTTTATGCTTTACTTCTTTAGTCAGGGGTCAAAAAGGGCATGGGAATGGTCCATCAGTAAAAGTGGACGGACAATTGTGAAGCATTTATTTTATGTCATTTTTCCATTTCTTTGTGTTTCTTGATCAAATCGTGAACATATTTTTGGACTTCTCTTTATCATCTGGTGTGTATTTATCAAATTTATTAAAAAACATTTACAAATTATTTTTAAGGACACATAAGCTGCATTTCGATTGACTATGACATTTCTTGAATTGGATTTGCGCTAATAAATTCGCCTACTGGAAAGATGAAAATTTTGAAAAAAACCTGCATTTATCGAGGAAGATTTTTTTAAAGAATTTTTAGGCGTACAAAAGTTGACATTTTTTGCATAAAAACTGCAATGGAAACACTTTTTGGGAATTAAATGAGTCACGTGACCTACAACCGGATACCACAGTCCACCAGAGGTCCCACAGCGTCACACAGCTCCTCAAAGGTTGAGCGTGTCATGTGGAATTGTTGGATCCATAGCTCCTCTGGAAAATCACAAACCACCATTTTCCAAAATGGCTTCATCCGTAGCCCCTCCCACGTGTAAGGAGCTCGCCACTCCACGGCCTGGAGAAGACGCTGACGTCGCCTTTGATAGATGATGATGAGGCTAGAGCCGTGGCAAAAATGTAAATGTATCTGCTGTCAATCAAGGAATATTTCACATACGTCACCATGTTTTAATGACATTGTGTGAGTTGGTTTGTGTTTATTTGTGTAACTATAATTTAATGGTTATGGTGTAATTGCAAAATTGTTGTAATAATTTTCATTTCTAAAATTTCAATACATTTTTGCGCATATGTGTAATGGAAACGCAGCGAATGATTGTTTAACATCAAACTTCAACCCCTGACCGACCAAATAGCTGGCCTGCAATTCGACTCACGAAGCTACAGCTACAACCAATCGTCTTAAAAAAAAAGATTAGAAAGTAACCTATGACCATAAACTGATGTGTAAAAATGACAGTGGTTCCCATTTTTTTTTCCAGCGGTGGAACAAGCACTACTGCGTGATCTCTGATGACAAACTGTACTACGCAGAAGAGTATGAGCAGGAAGAGGAAGATCCCAAGAAGGTAAAGGTCGCTCAACTGAATATTTGACTGGACGGAAACAAACATGAACATGTTTTTCCCACTGGACTGAAAATAGACGCAGATCTATGGAACAAAAAAAGTACCAAATTGAGAAAATTATTTGATGTCTTTGTCTTAACAAATCTTGAAGATATTTTGTGGTTTGTTCCGCCCCTCAGTACCAGGACCTGCACTGTTCAGAGCCGTGGTTTCATGGTCAGATGAAGGAGGGCAGGCAGATGGCTGAGCGGCGGATCCATGAGTATTGCACAGAGACCGGGAGACGAGACGGTACCTTCCTGGTCCGACAAAGTGACACCTACGTCACTGACTACACGCTGTCATTTTGGTACATGTCCCCTTCTTTATGTCACCTCTAAAAGCAAAGTCAAAGAAGTAGCATTCCTTTAGCAACCTCAAAGACGCAGAGAAAGACTTTGATTTCCACTAACTTTCATATCCACTAATCTGAATCTGTGCAAAACTGGGTGTGTTGTTGGATGTCAAACCTTTAATCATCTCATGTATGCTGATGACCTTGTCATTTTTAGCCCCTACAGTGCTGGGTTACAAACACTTTTAAAAGTTTGTTCTGACTATGGCAGAGACTTTGATATAAAATACAATCCTTCCAAAAGCAAAGTAATGATCGTAAGGACCAAAGACGACAGAAATGTAAACTTTCCTGTTTTTAAGCTTTGTGGAACGACTCTGGAACAAACATCATCTATCAAATATCTTGGACATTTCATTACTGACGATTGGACGGATGATAGAGACATTCAGAGACAGTACTGTAAACTCTATGCTCAGGCAAATATGCTGATGAGAAAATTCAGTGCATGTTCTCTTCAAGTGAAGTGTTCGCTGTTCAGAGCTTACTGCACTCCTCTGTATACGGCCCCTCTTTGGTGGAACTATGGACGTGGGACATTCCACAAATTCTTAGTGGCCTATAATGATGCTTTTAGGCTTCTGCTACAGGTGCCCAGGTGGTACAGAGCCAGTCAGCTGTTCGTGGACGCTCACATCCCCACCTGTGAAGCTCTACTGCGTAAGCTTACATACAGCCTCATAGAACGCCTGGAAAAATCTAAGAACTCAATTATCATGTCTCTGACCGATCCCAAAAGAAGCTCATGCCGCTACACTTCTGCCCTGAGGAAACACTGGATACAGCGATTATACTCTTTTTAAGTTATATCTTTTTACTTTTTATTATATATACTGTATTTGTATCTTATGTTTTATTTATTATTTTTTCTCTTTTCTTCCTATGGACCACCTGAGTCTGAAATAAAAGTTTGAATTTGCCTCTTCTGCAGGCGGGGTGGGAGAGTCCAGCACTGCAGGATCCGCTCTGGTTCAGAGGGGGGACACACATACTTCTTCCTGACTCCAAACCTGCACTTCCCCACCGTGTACTCTCTGATCCAGCACTACAAAGACATGCCGCTGCGCTGCCAGGACTTCGAGCTGCGCCTCACCGACGCTGTGCCCAAGCCAGACTCTCACCTGCAGGAAGGGTTCGTCCTGCAGCATCAGCATCAGTCCTGACAAAAAAGAAGAAGAAGAAAAAAGATGACATCACAGCAGGCAAAACCGTGAAAAAAAAAATTAAGGCGACCGAAATCTCCTATTGGAGTATAAAAGTAAAATCCACTAAAGAAAACCTCTAAAACGTGTTTTAAAATCACTATGGGATGGTCACAGGACCTACGGCCATTTTGTCAGAACGTGTGAAATTTGGCAATTTTCACATTTTTGCACAATATGGGAGAAAAAAACTTTAGTTTGAGCACTGTTCACGAAATTTTACACGCACATGCCACCAATTTAAGTCTACAATCGCAACTGAAGTTTCATTGACCTTTGACCTCAGGAAGAAGCAGCCATCTTGAATTAAAAAAAGAAATAAAACATCCTTAGGACCTTCTATAAATGTAAACTCCGCGTTTGGACTTCAATCTATCATCTCCTAAATCCTCGAGCATCATTAGGGAGCTACTTGGGGAAAAAAAATGTTACATTTAAAGTTTGTTAGTTTTAATAGTAGCAAGCCCACTAAAGTGGCGTGCGTTCCCTTATTGCTCGCACATTTTTTTCCTGGAATTTTGTACAAATTCAATGCATGAATCCTTGGCTGAAGTTGGACAAAAATGTATAACGTAAGATATGAACACATTAGGAATGTGGGCGTGGTTTAAAAAAAAAAAACTCACTTTGCCAAGGCAATTCAAAAATGTACTTTTGCCAATTCTTCTAAAAATTTGATCAGTTAGACCCAAAACATGAAACAGTTGCTATGGAGATAAAACCAACAGAAAAGCCGCCATGTTGAAAGATTTGCTTTTTCATGAATTTGCCACGCGCAGCTCTGACCGGGGCAGAGGGGGATGCCCCGCCAGTGAGGTTAGGGTCAGCAATGAGGGCGGGTCGCGCCTGCAAGCCATACAACGGCGCTCACGGCTTTAATTATTGTTTTACTGGATTTCTTTTTAACAAACATGAATAAAATCCCATTTTAGTTGGTAGAATAATCTGGAGTCAGTTGCTTGTTCATAGCCAGACTGATTCATGGGCTGTGTTGATGTTTCTCTGTGCAGATGGTTCTACAGTAACCTGAGCAGAGGCCAGGCCGAGGATTACCTTCTGAGGATTCCCAGAGACGGAGCTTTCCTCATCCGACAGAGAGAAGGAGAGCCAGACTCCTTTGCCATCACATTTAGGTATGAACAAAGTATTTTTGTAACCATGTAAAGGTAAATGTTGATGTCTGAGCCCCATCATGATTGTAACAAATATACATGACATATTGGTGATATAGAGAAGTCCTCATAAAGATATAGATTTTATCAAACTTTTTTTTTTATTTCTGTCATATGAATACTTTTTTTCATCCTTGTTTTTCTAAATTCTAAATGATTTGAAGACTATTGTTATTAGCAAGTATTTATTTGATTTGTCTGTTGTTGTTTTATACCATCTCTGAAATATGTCAAACATAACCAAACAAATAGTTTTATTAGAGAAATCCTCAACAGCTTGAAAGAGAAAAAGGGCCATTGCCAAAGCCTATTTCTTCTTTTTTAGAATATATTTTCACTGCGACTAATTCTGTAAACATCTCTCTAAATATATTGCTCCAATATTTTTTTTAATCTTGAACTTTTACGGGTTACTATATTTTCTCTAAATCCTTTTCTAAACAATACACATTTTTAAAATCATATCCAGTAAAAATTATTCATAACTTTAATCATTTCCTTCACGCTACTATTTTGTTTGAAACAAACAAGCTGCAATATTTCAAAATAAAGTTTTCAAAGAGCTGGTTAGCAAAGAGCACTTTTACTGCAGAGTACTTGTACTTTATATTGAAAGGATTTGTGATTTCTCAGCATCGTAGTTCTCTATTATTTTTTATTCTACTCATCCTTTTTTGTTACCAGAAGGACTGGAAACAAAGAAATGATAAGTTTTCTGATCATTTTTCATTATTTCAGAAGTTTTTTTAGTTCGCCTGTCTGATTCATAAAAACAAAATAAAAATTGCTTTTTGGGTTGAAATCTAGGTTTTCACTTTTTTTTGTATAACTCTTGCCCCTGTTTCCCTTCTCAATCCCTCTGTCTCTGTATACCACAGAGGTGACGGAAAGGTCAAGCACTGCCGGATCCAGAAAGAAGGCGGCATGTTCCTGCTGGGCTCCACCACAGAATTCGAAAGCCTGGTTGAGCTGGTCAACTACTACAAGAAGAAGCCTCTGTACCGCAAGATCAAGCTACGCTACCCGGTCACGCCCGAGCTGGTGCAACGATTCATCACCGTGAGTCTCTGCTGGCAGACCACAGGAAATACTCTGCCATTCAAATGTTGCTAACATTTGCTTTCTTCTTTCCAACGTGCTTCACAGGATGATAAATGTGCGTCTCTGTATGAGATCAAAACCTACGTGGACCCCAACGAGATCGAGCCAGCCATGGTGCGCTCACAGCGTCACGCTCGTCTGTACTGTTTTCGTTGATCACACCACTGATGATTTATTTTTGTTTTGTTTTTTTTTTAGCCTCAAAACACAGTCAAAGCTTTATACAGCTACACAGCAAAGAGGCAGGACGAGCTTAGCTTTTCCAAAGGAGCTCTGATACACAACGTGTTCAAGGAGAGTGAAGGGTGGTACGTCCACAAACACACTGCATACACAGTGAGGACTGAACTGTCTGCAGATTTTACATCTGACTATTTCTGCTTGCATCATTGTTTGTTTTTAGAAAAAGAAAAAGAAAATGCTCTAATTTTCTGTAGGAAATGCATTTGATTGGTCGTGTTCTGTCTCCGTTTAGTTGGTCCGTGTAGTTCAGTTGGGGGGGTTTCTGTAACTCTTTTAAATACCTGAATGATTTCTCACACTGTTCTTCAACTTTAGGTCCCCTCAGGCATTTGTGGTTCTGTAGGATGACAATGGAAACGTAACGAAAGGTTTTTCTGTGTTCTCCGTTCAGGTGGAGAGGTGACTGCGGTGGAAGGATACAGCTCTTCTTTCCGGCAAACTACGTTGAGGAAGTGTTTGACCAACGACAGACTGACACAAAGGCAAAGGTGAGGCTCAGGCGAACACCAGAATGGAGCTGAAATCTATGGAGCCCATGACCTGACATTGATTAAAAATAATAATAATTACCAATTCATTCCCACGAAATGGAAATTCGTTCTCTCAAAATATTTGTGATCTTTTACACACCCCGTACCTTCAACTGGGAATAAACCTAAATGCTTCCGGTTACATATTTGCTATAAATAACACAAGTGGTTTAAAGAAACAGTAGTATAAATAACATTTTGTGTGGCGCATCGAAATTAACACATTTTGCAAAACTGCAATGGAAACACTTATTTTCTAATTAATTGAGTCAAGGTACCAAAGACTTTGCAGAGGTAGACAGTTTGCATCAATTTTCTGCAGAGTTGCTGGAGACTGTCCCGGCTACTGTTGGGTGAACGAAGGATACTCCCTGGACAGGTTGCCAGCCTGGGACAGTCGCAGGGCTCGTGGGGCTGGATTACAAATGTAAAACCTGCATCACTCCACGTCCCCTGCTCCCCTTCTGAAGCCAGCTGACTGGCGAGTTCAGCTTCACAACCCTTTTACTTTTAAATGACAGTAGATAGGAAGATTCGCGTCCTGTTCCACAAAATCGGGGCTATCTAGAAAAGAGACTACGCGACACATTACTACTTCCGGTTCATGCAGAAAAAAAAGTCCACTTTGGGGATTTTAAATATTTCTTCGGTCGAACAAATAACAGTTTTGAGGGAATGAAATACTTTAAAATCCAAATTTGTGGGAATGATTGAATAATTTTTTTTACCCATGACAGATGAAGGGCTCCGTAGACGTCAGAGCAGGGACTGAAACTGATTTGTATTTAAACAGGAGATGGAGGACAACCCACTGGGTGAACTATGCAAGGGCATCGTGGACCTCTCCAAGTGTAACATTCAACACTGTGAGTGCCTTTTCAGTTTCTTTCAGTTTGGCATAGATTCATCTAATGGAAACACGACAATTTCAAAATGTTTCGAAAATTTGGCATTTATTGAAAAAAGTTTTTGGGCTGCCGGTCCCTGGGCAGCGGGGCTCGTTAGCTCACATGACAGTCGTCTGACTTGTACTTGTGTCGTTCTTTGCAGTGAAAAGTGGGAAAAGTGGGAAATCCCACGTACTGACAGTGAACAACACGGACCTGGACAGCGTGCAGTTCGACCTGGCCGCAGACTCTCTGGAGGAGCTGTTTGAATGGTACACAGTGGCCTGGGACATCTCTCAGAGGGCCATAAGCAACAAGTACAACAAGGACAAAGAGGTCAGTGTGACAGAATGTATGTGAGGAGATCCGAATAAGCTTAAAGGTCAATATAATTTTAACCAACCGAACACAAAAGTCACAGAGAACTTAGAAAAAAAATACGTCATAAAGTGTTGACACTTAAAATATTAAATATTGATGAAAAAAATGAAAAGAAGGAAAATTATTATTCATTATATTCATTCACAATAGTGGTTGAAAGATGATATTTAGAAAACTGACATGTGCCCAAAAAGAAATGTTAGAAAATATAATACCCCTTGTGCTATTTTGTGGGGTCCAAATGACCCAAATGTCATTTGGACCCCACAAGATAGCACAAGAGGTACACTAAAAAACAAATTGACCACCTCAAAAGCAAACATGTCACAATGTTCATTTAAAATTGCTTCAAGGGCAAAAGAACCCAAACAGACATGCAAAAAAGAAAAAAAAAAAGCTTCTGGGGGTTTTTGGAGACGACCAAGAGGCCCCTGTATCTCATAATCTGTCCGTGTGGCGGTAAGGTTTCTGTAAACGAAAGACGCTTTGTGGTTTAGTCAGTCGATGCCAACGAACGTGATGCCGTGTTTTGAAGCGGAATCCAGGCCACTGCAGAGCAACAAAGGCCTGATTGACTGCAGGTCTGTCAGCACCTGTGTACAAACAAACAGGAAGTGGCTGTTTCTGTGTCCAATCCCAGATGAAGCAGCAAGAGGAAGTGGAGAAGAAGGCAGAGGTTGCCATGGAGATGTCGGACCTGGTGGTCTACTGTCAGCCCCGGAGCAAGGAGAAGGACCGTTTTGGTAAATGAACAAACACTAATTTCACTACATTTCACTCCATCATATTTGTGTGTTCAAGCTCATAAAGAGGCTGTTAAAATGCTGTTATTATGCTGCGTACACAGCCTGCAAGGGTAGAAGCTTGGTGGGAAAAGTGCTAGCGGTGAAAATCTGGTGAGTCTTGCTCCAGCTACCAGCTCTGTTCCCAAATATGAAAGACTTGGTGTCGTGGAATTCCGGCCAGGCACAGACCGCAATTATCCATGATCGATTTTCAAACAGTTCCGTGAATTAGAAAGGACGCTACCCATACTGTGACAACTACATTTGAGTCCCTGATTGGTCAAAGTTTAACTCGTTTGTACGTAGAGCCTGAAAACTGAATAGCTGTGTCGAGTTGTGTTAAAGCACCCACTATAAATAAAGAGTCTGTGTAAACACATGTAGACCCGAATTTCGGGCTTCCGCGGCCAGATCGCACGTGTTCAAGTCCTGTTCGGGCTCCATGTGCATTGATCCAGCGCTGGAAGTTCAACCTTAAACGTCTTGGCTGTGAAAGCCAACTGCTGTAAACATGATCACAAAGGAGAAATTAATGATTGCAATTTTTCTGCACTTTTGCTTTAATTATTCGACATCAACTCGTTCGAATGTCAGAATAGAGCGGTGAAAGAAAAAACCTGGAGCAAGATTTGCAACGCTCTGACGTTTCACGTTGAGCCTCATCCCACTGTAGGTAGCGGACAAGCGCCAGTAAACAGTCGATAACAAATTATTGTGCCACTGTGATGTAAATGTAGCGGCGTGTGAACGCAAGCGTTTGAACTTGGAAACCGAATCGTGCAAATGCGGGTTTACGTAGACATTTTTTGGAAGTGGTGGCTTGAATGATGATTTCCCAGGTCGGTTTGAACGTAGCGTCAAAAATTCTTACCCCATCTGTAGATTTTCTTTAAATAAGCAAAAAAAAAAAAAACAATCCCCCAAATGGTTAGAAAAATGGTCTTTAAGAATTTTAAGAAAGAAATTTCTAGTCACCAAGACATGTTTTCTTAAAAAGGCTGTTGAAAAACTTTCTTGATAATATTTTTCTTGCAAGACAAAATACAAGACAGTTTTTCTTGGTTCATTTTACTTTAAGATTCAGTTTTTGCAGTGCAGAATGCTTCAAAATAAAACAGGAAGTGAAATCTGTAAGTTACTAGAAAAAACAATTAAGTCCGTTATGTAACATAATTCAAGTGGAAATATGATAAACTGTTCTATGCATGAAGACCTTGATTTAAAATGACGTGAAAACTTAAATGGGGTGTTTCTGCTTGATAAAGGAAGCTGTGGGTGATCTGTTTGTTAAGAAAAAAATTAGAACAATAAAATACATACATTTAAATGCTGTTTTTTCTTTCCACTTAAAAAAAAAGTAAATTTCCACAGAGGAAAAAATGAACCCTTTAGTGAGAAGTTGAGGCATCAGTTTTTCCACCAGAACAAGAAACAGGATGTGATGAAAGGAAAAGATCTGAAGGTCTAACAACTTCCTGTCTGACTGTATCTCATCCACACCATCTCAGGCTGACAGCAGCCGCTGTATTCACAGATATTCAGATACAGCGAATCTCATAAATGAACAAAGATAAGATTATTATGGTTTTTTTTTTTTTTTGCATCAATTTATATTTTAACACCAAGAGTTAACTGTGACATAATACAGTGATTTCACTTAAGCTTCAAACGTGTTTGTCTGCTTTTTGGCCAATGTAAACAGCAGTTTTTCATCGATTTTCCTTAATTTCTCACTCCGATCATTGTTTGATCTATTTTTCAAAGCGTTCCCAGTGATCTTTTAATTATGATTATGCCATTTTTAGCCAAAATGTCGTTCTCTAGGACGTAGTTTCTGCAGAGCGGCAGGAGTTCCTTGGGAGTTTCCTAGAAATTATCCTGAGTTGTGGGCTGGATTGTTGGCATGAAGCAACCCCCCCCCACACCTTCTGTTGCTGCACTGCAAAAACTGTATCTTAAGAAAGTAAATAGACCCTTGCTTTAAAAACATTTATCTTATATTTTTTGCAAGAAAAATACCTTTTATGAAGAAAGTTTTTCAGTAACAAAATAATCTTAGTTTAAAACAGAGCATGTCAGAGTTACTGGGCTGAACAGTGGTTAGCACTTTCACCTCACTCTGGCCCCGGTTTAAATCTCAGGGTTTTTCCGGGGACTCTGGCTTCATCCCACAGTCCAGAAACAGGCTTCATAGGTTGATTGATTTCTCTAAATTCTCCCCCAGGTGTGCATGTGTTAGTGTGGGTGACTGTGTGGCCCTGTGACTGGCAACCTGGTGCCTTCACCTAACAGCAGCCAGGTTAGACTGTGGCAGCCCTGTGACCCCGAAGGGACACAGCAGGTTAAGAAAATGTGTCTAAACTACTAGAATTTTTTCTCCTAAAATAGGAATTCTTGGTAAGACAGTTTCGTTTATACCCAATTGGTTGATTTTTGTGCTCATATAAAGATTTTTTGTTTTTGTTCCAAGAATTTTTGACTAATTTCTAAGGGGCCTGAGAGCTATTTTCTACTCCACATATAAGCGTTTTTCAAACTGCATTTTTTTCATCTGCTCCTGATTAACAGCAATTTGAATAAAGAAATACAGAGAAAATGCGATTTTAAGCTTAATTGTCTTTATATTTGTCCTCAGCATTAGAAAAATGCCACAAGAACATGTTAAAAGCATTACTTTCATAAGAGTGGGTCTTGTTTTCAATATATTTTTAATTGTGGCTCGTTGAAATAAATTCTTAAAACACATAATGAAAGTCTTTAGAAATATCAACACTGTGTTTGCAGCAATTTTCTGTCAGTTTCTGCAGCTGCTGATGAAAGAGAAGTCCACAGGAACCTCTGTCCAAACTGCACTGCAGCTGCAGTGATCAAAACTGGACCCCCCCCAGCTGTTAAATGCTCCCTTTCTCTTTTCTGTAGACAGCTACACATACAAAGAGGTGCGCTCCTTCATAGAGAACAAGCTGCCAAACAAGAGTCGCACCAAGGAGTTCCTGCAGTACAACCGCAAGGCTCTGAGTCGCATTTACCCCAAGTCCCAGCGCGTGGAGTCCTCCAACTACGATCCTTACCCGATGTGGGCCGTCGGCTGCCACATGGTGGCCCTCAACTTCCAGACTGCAGGTTCAGGATTTTGTCAAACTTTGGGTCTAACGAAAAATACAAAAAGCATATAAATGTGAGGAGATTCCTTAAAAAAGTGTTTTTATGTCCCGTAGCAGTCCTGTTCTCAAGGATCTGATTATTTTCGCAATTCTTCCTTCTTACTGCTGCCCACAAACTAAAAAAACCTTCACCCAGTGAAAATGAATTTTTGACAGTGCATGACTCACCTATAAAAATGGATGATATCACAGAGGGAGAAACTGTAAAAAAAAAAATAAAAGGAATGGAGCCAAAATTTCTTATGAGGCTCAAAAAAAAAGTGTGAAATTTGGCCATTTTCACCTTATGGGAAAAGAAAACTTTTGTTTAAGCCATCCGCACAAAATTTCACACACCAGGTTCAGTCCTACAACCACTACCAAGATTTGTTGACCTTTGACCTTGGATACAGGGCAAAACATCTGAATGTTTAAATTAATCTTAAATAAAAAAGAAAGAAAATCACTTTTAGCACCAGCTACAAATTTAAACTTTTAAGGATTTCAATCTAACGCCTCCTGACTCCTGGAAAATCGTTGGGAAGCTACTTGGAAGGTTGCTGCTCGCACATTTTTTTTTCCAGAATTTTGTGAAAGTTTAATACATGAATCCTTGGCTTAAGCCAAGCATACTATATGAACATATTAGGAATGTGGTTCACAAAAAAAAAAAAAAACAGTTTCCATGAAAATTAAAAAATGTGCTTTTGCTGAATCTTCTTAAGTTCGTCACCCAGGCGACCAAAAGATAAAATGGTTGCTATGGAAAAAAAACCTAAAGAATGTTGAAAAAAGGGTTTTTACCATACAATGCCGCTTGTTGCCTTCATCCATTTTTGTCTCTTTAGAATATTGAGTTTTTCTATATATTTACATTTTCTTCTCAAACCAATACGCTGTATAAATTACGGCTGTTATTATTCGTGGACTTTACTTTGCAGTGTTAGTATTTTAGCAGATTTTATTTTGGCTAAACATAAGCAGGAAACGTGCAGGATTTAACAAAGCTTCTGTCATATGTCCTTAGGATTGTTTAAAATCAGAAAAAAATATCTAAATGTTTAAATGAATAGTTTTTAGAGGAGAAATAAATCACAGTCACAATAAAGAGGCTCTATTTGTCTGTTTCTGTCGCAATGCTCAAACTAGAAAAGTGTTATTTCCCAAATAAAGTTTGATTGGATTTGCTCGTCCATTAGATATTTTCTGAATGCGCCTGTCAGAGAATTTCATGCAAACAAAACGGTTTTTGCTTTTCTGCTCAGATAAATGCACCCAGCTGAACACAGCCCTCTTCAGCCAGAACGGACGCACCGGATACGTGCTGCAGCCGGAGCTCATGCGCTCCGACACCTACGACCCCTATCAGGAGAAGAAGAAGGTCAAGTACCACATCAAACTCAAGGTGTGCCCACTGCACAGACACACACACAGTAACCGCATAAATGTCGGCCTCGAAAAGGATTCAAATCTGTCGTTTGCTGCAGGTGATCGCAGCCAGACACCTCCCCAGACCTGGACGCAGCATCGCTAGCCCGTTTGTGGAGGTGGAGCTGTGTGGACACACAGAAGAGAAGTTTAAGACCATCGTTTACCGTAAGATGATGGAGAAAGACCAGAAATGCTCTCAGACTGAAGAAGGATCTATAAAACACTTGGCTGAAACATTCCAAAACTTATTTCCTAATCTACTTTTGCCTACATCTGTAAAAATGTAATATGTGAATAAAGTGTATTTATACAATCTGCCTTTACAATTAACATAAAGAAAGAGATTATACAAAGAAAAATAAACATTCTATGCCAGATTTTTTTTAATCTAAATTCTCGTCTGCAGATGACAACGGTCTGAACCCCGTTTGGAAAAGTCCGGCTGAGCCCGTGGAGTTCACCGTGTACGAGCCGGAACTCACCTTCCTGCGCTTCGTGGTGAACGAAGAAGACATGTTCTCAGACCCCAACTTCCTGGCTCAGGCCACATTTCCTGTCATAGGCCTGCGTTCAGGTAGAACATGAGCAAGCGAGACTGTCTGTGCTCACATCTGCACCCACACTTCAATTATAATAGAAACAGACACAATGCCACAAGTGCTGTATTACTCTGAACATTATTTTACACAAATGTTTGGTTGTCGTGTCACTATTTTCATCTCAGTGGACATCACTTCTTATTAATCATTATTCATTTAATATTATGATACTGCCATTTTAAAAATTGAAATAAAAAACAAGACAAAAAAAATCCCTTAAATGGTGCAAAGTCAAAGAAAATTTACATAAAAGATAATGATGACATTACACTACAAAAACAGGCCTCGTAGAAATAAGTCAATAATTCTTAAAATTTTAAACATTTTCTCTAAATAATCCAAAGTAATCTGCCATTGGGGTTAGAAAATGGTCTAACCAAGAATTCTTATTTTAAGGAAAGCAATTCCAGTCACTAAAATATATTTTCTTAAAGATTATTTATTAATTGTTGCAAGACGGTAAATAAGGTTAAAACAAGGATGTTTTTACCTTTTACTTTCCTAGTTTTTGCTGCGTAATCAAATCTCAAATATTGAAAGTCACAATCTAAAACATTAACAGAAAATAAAGGCGTCTTGATTGAGAAAACACAAAGTTTCAGGGGGAAATGTTATAATTATGTATTTGGGTTATTAATAAATATCTACAATTTTTTTTTTTTATTGGAGTAGCCTTTTATTTGGTATTTGTGAATTGAAATTTAATAAAAACCCTCAGGGATTCCATCCCTACAGGCTGCTTGCTCTAATGTAAATCTGCAGTGTTGTTTTGCTTCTTAAACTAGACACAGGGGGACAAGGGCGGGGGGGGGGGGACTTTCAACCCAATTTTTGAATCAATATTAGTATCATCATTGACAGAGATTAAGAAATCATCACTACAAGCTTCTTTACGCATTGCAAACATTAAAAAAGAGAACATTGAATACAATTATTACAATTATACATGTAAAATGTTTTAGCTCCGCCCCCTGCCAAAATGTCAATTAAATCTTGTTCTCACAGGTTACCGCTCTGTACCTCTGAAGAACGGCTTCAGTGAGAACTTGGAGCTGGCCTCTCTGTTGATCTACATCAGCGTAAACCAGGCCGGGGTGAGGCCTGTCGGCTGAAGCATCATCAGAGGTTTCTGTGTGATGAACGTGACCTCCTGACCTACATTTGTTTCACAGAGGGTCCAGGAGGACCTGTACTCCTCCTCCCGGCAGCTGAAGAGCGAGCAGGCGGAGAAAAACGAGCCCTTCTTGTACGACACTCACAACAACATTTCTCGCTCCAGTCTGCCTCGAGAATTGAACCCGCTAGTGAGGGACGCCAGCGAGAAACGCAGGTACGGCGTCCACGCTTTACTGTGGAAAAGCGCTGCACAAAAAAGGCTTCAAAATGTAGAAAAACTACTTAATAAAAAGGTTTTGATTTTAAATAAAAGAAATGTAATTTTTCGTCTCAGTAAAGTTTTTTTATTAATTATGTTTTACTTTAGTTTCTTTTATCTCTTTTTTCCATATTTAAATTTAGTTCATGAAATTTTAATTTTGTGTTGACAGCAAAAAAAAGTAAATCAAACTAGAATATTATTTTTTTTTCATGTGAAATTACCAATTGGAAGGTAACAAAATATATTTTTTATGAATATTTATATCTTCATTTAAAAACACATTTTTTACAGATGAAATTAGGAGTATGGTGAGAAAGAAAGCCTAAAGAAACAAACAAAAAGTTCATTTTTAAAAAGTTATATTTCTGAGCTGATTCAGGACACGGGTCACAACCGACCCACTAACCGCTAACAAAACAATTCCATTTATTATATGAGAACTTTTTAAAATTATTTTGAAATTTTTGTTAATTAAAATATATACGATGTAAATAAGTATAAAAAAATATTAATAGTTCATGTTATTTATGCTTTTAAAAAGTATAAAACTAATCCAGGGACACACTAAAACACATTTGGCCATTTTTAACACACGTGTTACATTTTCTGTTAAATTTTCAATTAATTTAAATTTGGATTTGTGTGGCAGACCAACATGCTTCGATGGCTTCATTAACCATAATTTTCTCCTTCTCTTTAACTTTAAAATAGCAATCCTTGTTTTTAATAAAAATATATCTGTTTTTTCTTTTTTTATTTAATATTTTCAAGTTTCAAACTTAAAAAAATACTTGTGCACAAACCTATATTGTCATTGTTGAGCTATATATCTGAGTATAAATGCTGTGTGGAAACACATAATATATATATATATATATATATTTTAAATTACATTTTTAGATAATTCAGTGAATATGAACTTTTATCCGTTTGTTTTTTTCCTCTGGTCAATCTGTGGCTCCCCCTACTGGTGGTAAAACTAATTACAAAATAGCCTTATTTCTGTTTTTTTATTTTCTTTTTTTATTTACTTTAAGTTGATGTCACTATAATCTTCAGCTTCTACATTGAATAAAAACTGCATAACAAGTTACATTTAAAAATATCATCACAGGAATTTGTTTTTAATTCATCAAAATGTAAATAATCTGTTTTTATATTCTTTATCTCTATGTGTAAAAAGTAAGTCACCCAAAAGTAGCTTTAAAAAGTCAACTTTTGTCTCCACTAAATGTAAGTGTCTAAAGCATAAACTATGTATTTATGTACCCTTTAAATGTGCTTTTATTTGACTCCAGAAAAGAGAAGAAGACAAACAGCAGTAAGTTCTATTCCTGAGGGGTTACCTGTCCACCTGTTTGAGACCAGAAGCCCACGGGGATCACCGACCCGCAGTTTCATCTGTTTAAAGTTTCCATCATGCCATCAGTAGCAGGCTAGTGCTGCCAGAAAATACATATTTATTTATAAGAATTAGGAGACCCACACATCTAAATATTTTCTTGTTAATTGGATTTATTTTGGGTAAAGAAAAAAAAAAAAAACTTTGAGTAAATTTTCCCTTTAGAATTGTTCTTCAAATCTTTACATTGTCTGCATCATATTAACGCTGATTATATTTATTTTTAATAGAAAAAAACTGTATTTAAGTCAAAAAATACTTTGTGTGACGTTCCTAAAGCTGTTTTTGTGGATGTTTTAGGTACTTTTGCTGTACTTTTTATTTGAAGGCAATGAATGAATGAAACAATGTCCCTCACTCTCCTAAATGAGGGCAGATGATAACTGAAAATATGAGCATCTTTTGTTATTTGATCACTGAATGAGTCAATAAAACATGCTTGATTGAAATGTATTGTAGTTTTTCGGCCTCTTTTGGATAAATTACTACTTATTCAGTCGGTGGGTTACACCGGAAGCTTGTTGTTGCGTTCATTTAAAGACCTCACATCTCAGTTCCTTTATTAGTAGAAAGAAATTCTGAAGGAAAAACAAAAAACTGAGAGGAGAAACAAAGGAAACTAACAAATTCCTTGTGATGAAATCTGCTTGCATGCATTTTACAGGTAGGTGGGACCTCCCCTGATCAGAGACTGACAGATTGAATTTTGGGGGAGAAAAAAACAAATGAAAAAAAAAGCATTTTGCTGGGTGAAGCACTGGTTTCCAATTTATTTTAAGTTATGACAATAAATCATCAAAGTCAATTAAAATGCCATACATTTGAGGCTACTTAAAAATGAAATTAAAACTGACCAGAAATGGAAATGTTTTTTATGCTGAATTGACAGTTTTAAAATGCATTTTTAATGTTAGAAATGCCTAAAAAAAGAATACCAAATAATTTACTTAGACTTTTGTCTCCTTTAATATAAAAAAAAAATGGGATTTTTTTTCATGTTGAATTCTAAATTGTCAGACGGATTTTCAAATTGCAAATTGAATCGTCAATTGAGAATTGAATTATGGGTAAAAAAGAACAACTTCAATGTCATTTAATAAACAAAATGCAGGAGTACATCACGTTTTTAGATAGATGAATGGGTATAGATAATTCCTCCTGATAAAGTTTGACGTTTTTGTTTAAATTTAAATAAAACCAAGGATTTTTTTCACAATGAGGCCTTTCCTACAGCATCATATTTCTGACAAAAGACGTGAGCATTTCACAAGCCATAGATACGACTGAGATCTACTTTACTGTCAGAGTCTAAAGGTAATTAAATAAAGTACGTAATGTACCGCACAATCGTATGCAAAGAGACACATTTGTGTCGTAATTTCTTTTGTATTGTTCTGTCTCAAACTAATTTCAAAAGTTCACAGAGTCTAAACAAAACCAGGTTTTTATCCTTTTAACGGATGGATGTTTGCATAAGTTTTTGTGGTTGTGTGGAGTGGCCTCCATTAATTTAACTAGGAAACGTTGCTGTAATTTAGTTGAAAATCTGAAAAAATAGAAAGAAAGAAGACAGATGAGCTGAATGTTAAGATGTTTGAAGCGGCTGAAGACATAAATGAACAAAAAAGGTACAGAGGGATAAGGATAATTCAGGACATTTGGAAAGAACATGATTTGTTTGATTGCTTAGCAATTCTTTTGATTGCTTAACAATCAAACTAAATAAATTGACAGACTTGAACATAAAACTGAGCCAATCACAGTTTAAATTATCCCACTCAGTCCACAAACACGTCCCTTAGAAAAAAACAATTAATAATACGACATATTCCAAAATGAAGGCGGGGTTATAGACATTTGTTTTCTGCAACTCATTTTCAAATAGTTAATTCAACGTTTTGTCACAAACTTGACATTTAATTGATTCAGTGGGTCATGTATTGTAGGTATAAGTACAAATATGTCTATATATGATTAACTTAAATTAAAATGGCATCATTTACATGTGGATGTGTATAGATGGAGATGTATCTTCTACTACATACATTTTTTATTTTCCAATCATTATCCAACGTTTGATATATTTATTCGTAGATATATGCTTCTTTTGTTTGTCTTCCTTAGTAGTTTTTGTTTTGATTGCTTACAATAACCCAAATCCAACAATAAGACTTTGAGAAGAACCACAAGGATGTGTGGAGGAGGCCAAACAAGCGGCAGCCTCCACAGCCAGGGGGCGCTGTGGGCATGAATGTGAGGACCCACCTTGTGGGGCTAAACTGTTGTCAGCACCAGTATTCAGTCCAAATACAGCATCGGTTAATTGTTCAACCCGCTAAAGACATAGCCAGGGTTCGAGTCCGGCTGTGTGGAGTGAATGGAAGCCAGTGAAATGCCCTTATAAGGACTGCTGTGTGCGTGTGTGTGGGTGTGTGTGTGTGTGTGTGTTTGTGCGTGTGTCAATACATTAATGAGTCACACAGGTGAGTGGCCTCTGAAGCCACATGGGAGGGACCAGGGGTGAGATAGAAGTAGTAAAAGGGCGAGCAAGGGAGATATGGAGAAGTTGATGAGTGTTGTGAGTGGGAGGGGGGGGGGGGGTGAGGGCAGGGACACAAAACATCCCCATTGCACACCTGTCGCTGCAGGTGGAAGGACCTACGGGTGGAGTTTTCCTGGACAGCTTTTTGTTTTTTTGAAAGTTTGCTGTTTTCTACATTTAAAAAAACCTAAAATGAGGATTTGATTATTTATCATTTGTCATCCGTTGATGTTAGGAGTTCGGTCTGGAAGTACGGACTGAGGGATTCCAGACTTTTTACCTGAGAGACAAACCTGACCTTTGACATTCTTGGCGGTGGTTTTTATTTTTTTTATCATAATTTTTTCCTCCTTTACGTTGATCCTTTTATCATGGCAGACTTTCCATCAAAAGTGACAACAGAGACCAGCACCCAAAACTACCAGAACTCCCAACAAGGTGTGTCTGCCACCATCACCACCATGGTGGACTTCTCCTTTATCCGAAGCATGCAAGGTATCCTCATGATGGCTGAAATAGTAGGTACCTCCCAACACACACACACACACACACACACTAGTAAAGCAAGGATGCATTTTTGTACTTCTGAAATAATGTGCTTTAACCGGCTCACACTTAGAATTCAATAATTTTCTAGACTGGAATAGGCAGAATGTCGCACAAATGAGGCAATTGTGTATTTGTGGAGGACTGACACACATCTGGTGCATCGCTTGCAGCATGATGGTAGATCCAAAACTATATAGATCTCTATTGCGAAAGAAATCAAAATGTTTCCAGACTTTTGGCACTTTGACCTTCTTTTAGTATTTTTTTCTTTTCATTTCTAAGCCTAAATTTCACAATCTCATAACAATCATTTAACACTTTTTTTTGTACATATTTAACACAATTTCATGTTAGTCGGTTTATGGTTTTTGAAATCAAACAGTCCCAGAACTGCTAACTGTGGCTCATAACCACAACTAGAATACGCCCCTTAAAAAGGTTTATATCTTTATTGTATTTACATTTATTATCGACAGTTTTCAGGGAAAAATGAGATCATGTTCACGTTTAGTTATGAGGTCAGTGTGACTAATGTGATGATGGATTAAAAAAAACAGTTATATATTGTCTCCTTGCCCCTTTTCCTTAAGACTCGATTCTACTGTAACTATTTCTATTTTATTTTAGCGTCACTCCATTATATTTAAGAAAATAACTAAATCACCACATTTTGTCAAACTAACCTTTTTAACTGAGGTCACTTTTTGTAAATATATCCATTTGTAATAAATCTATATTAAATTGTCTTTTGATTGAGCAAAAATGGGAGTTATAAATCAATTTAATTGATTGGTTGATTTCAGTTCCTCTCAGTTTGATGTAGTTTTTCATTTATAATAACTGTCTAAACATTAAAAATAAACAAACATTTTTGAAATTCTCCTTTATCCATCTCACAGAATCCAACATCAGGCATCCGATGGGTTTTTTTCCTGCAATAAACTGGATTGAAACCAGATTGTATCCATACACATAAATTAAGCAGGATTCCATTTTAAGGAAAATTTAATTTAGATTAGAGCTATGGGCTAATTCCATATTTGGCAGTTACTCCATGAAAAAAATGCTCGTCTGGATTATAAATGGAAAACATTTGGAGTCTGTGTAGATTAGGTTGTTATGAACCAAATACAAAAGCTTGACCCGACCCGTTAACTTGACTGACTCTGTATTTATTATTATTCTCCACCTCCTGTGTGTAGTTATAATACATGAGAATCATTCAAGCTTAAGGTAAATATTATTCCAGGTTTTAAAGTTTGGTTTGGAGGCACATAGATCACTGATTAACATTCTAAACACAACTTTTTGTTAAAGTGCAAAATTGGCTAGAAAACATACATTTTTACCCAAAAGATACAAACATGTTAGAGCGTTACGCGGGGAAAAGCATGTGTAAACATGAAATCTCCTCAAGTTGATTTAAAAAAAAAAAGTATTTACCCCAAGATGAATTTTTTACATGTAAACTCACTGACATTTGGTTTCATTCATTTTTCTGCATCACATGTAGATTTCCTTCTTCTCAGTAAGAACTAGATGTTAGTGCAGATGAAAAGTCTTGTATCCATTAAAAGGGGATTACAAACTAGAACTGTTTTCCTGTTTCTACCAAACATGTTAGGGTTATGAAACCCTTAGGGTCATGGAAAAGACGGGTGTGAGTTTGTCCCATAGCTGTGAGAGGAGGTCATCAGGATAAGCTCTGACCTGATTTGGCTGGTTCCTCTATTTGATCAAGCCAGGAGGGGTTGACTAAGCTGAACCTGGAGGAACAGAAGCCGTCTGTTAATCATTCCTCTTTGCGTCACCTGACTGCCTGTCACATTTCTGGACTGTACCAAGTTTTAGTTGCAACTTTAATTCAGTTTGGGGGCTGCGGGAGTTAAAAGTGGGCTTTCACCTCTTCACCTCCTCCTTCTTAAGAGCATCCAAAGGTTAACGACACGTGAACATTGCCTCACAGCAGTAAAACAGCCGTAAAAACACTGCGGGCCAAACTCTGTCTTACCTAAGTTTGGCGTTTTTAAAAATCTGGATCTTGATTGGTTTATTTTTTTAACATAAACATTGTCTGGGGAACAGTAGCTGAGTTTATTCTTAGGCTGTCATAAATTGTTTCTGTGCACAAAAACTAAAACTAGAAGATATTTAAAAAAAAAAAAAAAAAAAAAAAAAAAAAGAACGTTTCACAGAACAACTAAAACCTTAAGTACCATAAATGCTTCACTGGAGACGACAAAAAAGAGCAACAAGCAAAGATCTGAGGAGAACTTTAAACCCAGAATACTGAGAAAGAGCTAAGAGCGTCACTTTGCAAGAGTGCTGACGCTTCAGGTATAGAACTTTCCAGTAACTTTTTTAACAGTAAAAAAGTTTTTTTTTCAAACATTTATTTATCTGCTCCTGATTTACAACGATCTGAATTTAAAAAAAAATACTCAAATGCAACGTGGGCTTAATTTTCTTTAAATCTTTGTCCTCCATCATGAGATAAATGCCACAAGAAGATGTTAAAAATAAGACTTTAAGCAAAATATCTAAAGAAACAAGAAATTGTCGTCTTTTTTTTTTTTTTTCAAAGAAACAGATCTGTTTGATTTGGGGAAAACTGGAAAGTTTTTTTTTTTAATCATAACAGTTCAAATGCATTTAGCAACAGCAGGAGAGAAGTTTGAAAGTAAACATGCATGTACGTGTAATTTCTACGACAAAATTATTATTAAAAGGTGTTTTTTTTATGCGATTATGGTCTAGAAATTTTTAAAAATACCTATTTAAAGGAAATAGAAGTCTTTTCTAGAGCAATACATGAATAGAATAGAACAGAATAGAGGTTTATGGTCATGTGCACAGCTTTTATAAAAGGAAATATCGCTCCAGTATAACTCGAACAAGATCAGCCATACAACAGAAATACACACATACAGTTCAAGGTTGGCTGAGCCGGCGCAGCCATGGTGGGGGCGCCTTGGTTAGTGTGGGTGAAGATGGTTTCCAATATGGAGGAGGGGGGGTGAGTAGTGGGAATGGAAAGGTCATGAAGGGATGAGCCGCAGTGTCATCCTTTGCACACAGCTGCAGTTTTACACTCTGTAGAATCTAATGTGTTTTGGTAGAGCCAAGGGCAGCAGCCCCCAGCCCATGAGGGGAGTCTGATTGGGTGAAATTCTTCTGGGCGCCAGCAGTTGTTTGTTCTACTGGTTGAGTCCTTGACTGGTCTTGCAGATTTTGATCCAAAAAGTGGGGCTTTTAGACCGGTCTTCCCTCAATTCAGGCAGAAACGTGCTCCAAGTTGGCATCCATCGTCCGTACAACTTTTTTTTCCGTCTAAATGGGCAAAGTAGAGACTTTCTCACTGTGGTTGTCTCTACTCTCTGAAGGATGTTCCCACGGAGCTCGGACAGCTCGCCTCTCTCCGTCTTCCTCTCCCAGACCGCCCCATAGATCAGAAATCCTCCGATCCCAATTAGGAGGAATCCAATTATCAGAAAATCTGAATAGATACACATCTTTGACATCTTCCATAGGCAGCTGAGCCAGGCCCACCGGCCTCCATTTGCCCCACGGTTTGTTGGTGTATCCAGCCGCGTGGGTTCCCTCTGGGCAGGAGGGGTCCGCTTTCTCGTTCCTTGGTGTGGAGGAAACCTTGTCGGTCGAATTCAGAGACCAGCTCATCAGATCCATATTCACAGCGCAAAACAGCAGGAGGATGACAAAATGCAGCTCTGGAGCAGACGGGACGAAAGGCGATGGGAATGGGAGCGGGAGGAAAAAGCGTCTGTCCTCAGCAAGAGTCAACCAGGAAAAAAGCTTATTTTAAGACACAACAATTTCAATACCAGAACAATAGACCTAAAAAATGAGTGTTGATGGCTAATTTCAATATTAAAATGTGTTATATAAGGGCAGAACTTCTGAATTTATTTTTTAAATATTACTAGGACATATTCTGCTAGTATTGGCTGACTTTTTTCAACTTATAAGGGAAAAACAACTTGTTTTCTATATTTCTTTACTAAAGACATTTATAACTAATTCGTTCTATTTTTTTTAAACATTTGTGTAGTTTCTTCTTTTTCCAGTGTCTCTTGCCACAGTCCTCCTTTCTGACACAGCAACAGCTCTTTGCAGCTGTTTACTTTTCTTTCCATCTGCCAGTTTGGCCTCTTTGTTCTCCACTCTCCTGTTTCAATAATGTACCTCCTTATGATATATTTATAAATGACTTTTCCTGCACGGTTGCATCCTTTAGTTAAAGAAAAACTCTAAAGAAAAGGTAGAGTTGAATAAATAATTCTTTAAACTCGACCCACTTTCTTTTTATGTCAAGCAAAAACAATTGCATTCACAAACATTTGTCCTTAAAATGCTGAGGTTATTGTCGTCGCTTTAGCAGTCAGGTGTGTTGCAGAGGTCATGGTTGGATGCGAGAGCCTGGTGTGCAGGTGTTTGTCAGGTGTCTATATCAGGTGTGTAAAAAGTGAAACAAGATCCCTGCATGCATAATGGACAGCCTCCTTATATCTGCCCTCAGAGGGCAGATGCTGAGACTCAACTGAGGGGCTTTTCTGTTCAGAGGGAAGCTTGAGGCTTCAAATGTAAAGCAAACAGAACGTTGTGAGTTGAAGGGTGGTGTGGGGAAGGCGGATTATTTGATATATTTGCACAAATGTTTGGTGAAATAGCATGAAAACAACTATTTTTAACGTTGGATGTTTTCTAGTGTCTTAAATGCTGCATCACAACAATTATAATAGATAACTAAATGCTTTCCTTTTTTTTTTTCTTGGTCAGAAAAAACGAAAATCCCGCTGGACAGAAAAAAAAAGAAAGAAATCAAAAAAATGAGCAGAAAAACATGAGTGCTGTGTACATTTCTCACCCTTCCCTTCTAAAAGTGCAGCTCAGATCAAGCAGACATTGACTTAAAGGCATGTTTGTAAAAAAACAACAACTCTGTGCTACAAACACTCCAGTTGAGCGTTAATATTCCTTTGTTTTCATCTAAAAACCTACACACATCCTGTTCAGCCTTGAGTCTTACCCCTGTAGTCAATAGCACGCACCTGATTGCAGTTCACTAAATGGCCACTGGGGTCATCAATGGGTTTTCCAAAAATCAAAGCTTTCGATAAAAACTCTTAGTTTTGAAACAGCAAAGGAGCAAAACAGAATTACTGTGTCATAGTACAAAAAAATAAATACCTTTAGCATATTATAACCTATTTGTGTCTTTTTAACTGTTGTTTTGGATGTGATACTGCCATCTAGAGGTAAAAAACTTAACTTTATTTTTGTTTAAATTCAAAAAGATAAACCAAAATGCCATATGCATTATACCTGCTACATTCCTGTCTTCAGCCTGGAGAGTTGTAATCTTTTCTTTTTTAATTTTAACTTTAATTCAATTTTTGGCCCTAAAAAAAGGTATTAGAAGATCTCTGTGTGTGAAAAGGTGCAAAACATGTAACGCCTAAATCAAAGCATAGATGATAAACATCTCTTTTAAATGATATTTTAAATTTAATCCAATTGTCCACAAAAATGACTATTAATTTACATTAACGCCATCAAAAGTGGACGTTTTTTTGGGAAAAAAAAAGCAAAAAAATCACTGAAACTGATCACTTTCAGATGTGACTGTCAAAGGTAAGAGAGATTAGTTTCTTGATTGAGACGATCAAACACATTCACATATTTGTTGAAATGATGGCGTTTTCATTTCACCTTCCTTAGCCGTCATGTTCTGTTGCTCTGACCTCCTCAGGTTGTCGGTTTCCTGCAGTGGATGCTGATCGCCTGCATGAACCACCGGGCCAACGCTGCGTACGGATGGGTGTTGTTTGTAGCCATCACTCTATGGATCCTCACCACCGTCCTCTTCATCCTCATCCTCTTCAGCCTCCAGCAAAGAATGGCATTTGTTCCCTGGCCAATGACAGTAAGGATGGATGAGAGGGGAAGCAAACAAACAAACAAAAAAAAACAGACTTATTGATTTGAAATGCCGCAAAAACTTTCATAAATAGAGATTAGTCCTTTAATTCAGTCATAAATCAACAGAATAGGAGTGACTTAAATAGAACAATCTATAATGACTAGAATGGCATAGATTGAAGCATGAAACTCAATATCAAATTATCAAATTTCCCCATAAAGGAAAAGTGGAAAAGTATCCATATCTTATTAACTGAAATTGATTTTCTCCTGTAAATGTGAGCAAATGATACGAAGCAAAAACATGCAGGCATTACGTGTCTTTGTCTCCTCATATCTTCTGCTTAGATCGGAATAATAAAATTGTAAGAAGAGTTTGACAAAATTGTGTAGTCAAAGCAGAGAATGTGTAAAATTAAGAGTGCAACTTCAAAAGAGTTGAAAAGGAAACTGGAAAATTCTGAGAAGAGAATCAAAAAACTCCAAAAAAATTTTTTTTTACTACATGACTTTTTAAAAAGGTTATTTTTGCAGGTGATGGTGTATAACGGCGTGGCCACAGTCCTCTTTCTGACTGCTTTCATAGCCAACGCAGCAACTGTGTCGAACTTCAAAGGATCATATTCCTTTGGACCCTTAGGAGCTGCAGCGGTGAGTCACTCCAACAGACTTATAAACTGGTATGAAGTGAGAAACGACATAACCTTGCAAAAACAAACCTAGTGAGATATTCACAAATTGCCTCCACAAAAATCTGCCTCAGGATCTGCAGATCTGCAGCAGACAGGAAAAAGGGTGCAAGGCTGCCTGGAATTTGACCACAGCTGATCAAACGAGAAGTTGAAAAGAGTCAAACATGGAGGCTTGTTTAGGTGGATCTCAGCTTACTTTTACACTCCAGCATCAACACACGTTTCCTAAAACTAGAAAAATGACGACCGGGATTAGAACCATGAACACATGTGTGAGGTTCTGTCTAGAAAACGTTACACGATGGAGATGGAGCAGGACCACTGTGCTTTACAGGCTTTAAAGTCCAGCCTGAATTATAGCTTTGCAGCCTGAAGCAACAACTCCACAGATGAAGCTGCTGTTATCTCTGACTCTTATCGTTTTATGGCCTCTGGAGCTGAAACTTTTGACATACTGCTGAGTAATGCGTTGGTATTTGTCAGATCTGTTGAATGGATTAAACCAACAGGAGTTTTATATTTAGCTAAGGATAACAGCTACTAGAAAATGTTTGAAATCGCTTTATTTCCATGAGGAGAGGCGTTTTAGGAATGCTAGTAAATATTGATTTGTTTCACGGAAAAATGTGAATGAATTAAGTCCATAATGATGACCTCTAGTGTGCTTAGGGTGAACTCAGACTATAGATGTTTAATTCTTTGACGACTGAATTTATTTTCAGCTACGAAAAAATAAAATATTGTGAGTTTGTTCATATCTGTCATTGCAAACAAAGCCACATCTTTTTGTTAATCTTTGTGGCTCTAAAAGTCTTCTCCTTGTGTGTCTCAGTTTTTTGGCGCCGTAATGACCCTGCTGTACGGGGCCAGTGCTTTCTTCTCCTACCTGGACTGGAGGGGCAATGGGGGAAACGCTGCCGACTCCACCGTGCCGACCTAAGACTGTCAAAGTCACATGCTGCTCCTGGAAAAAAAAAAAAAAAAAAAGGAAGAGAGTTGATATGAAACCAGTAACTGCACAATAAAAACTGGTTACGCAATCAAACCTGATCTTAGCTGAAGTCCTCCTCTAACGAGCAGAAATCTGTTCCAGATGCAGTACTTCCTGTTTGTTTGATTTGTTAGATTTCATTCTAACAAATGTCCGACCTTTAAAATGACACTAAAAATTTACTATGTGTTTTCTCCAACCCCTGCTGCAGCAGAGCTGCTGTCCTCCTCCTTGCTTCTGTTCACCTGGAGCAGGCGTGTCCAGACAATCAGAATCTGGACTCACCTGAGGCACAGTCAGCTGGAACGTGCAGCTGCACGGACTCCTGCACGGACTCCTGCATGGACTCCTGCCTGGATGGACTCCTGCATGCATGGACTCCTGCATGGACTCCTGCCTGGATGGAGTCTTTGTGTTTGGACTCGTCTTTGATTTCCTGAACTCTAGTCTTAAATGAGGAACAAAACAAAACCTCACATGACATTAAAACACATTTTATGTTCTGGTTTTTGTGCAACATAAAAGTTATTGTTAGACAGATTTAGAACAGAGGCATTTTCTTGGTTTGCTCTCTTTGAAAAACAAATGTGTATGTGGGTTTTTAATTTTTACGTTTTATTTAAAGGAACTGAATAATGAAGGAACAAATTAAAATGTGGGTGAATGTTAAAAACTTGTCTTGTCAAAGTAAAGACATTAAGGAAAACCTAATGGGTTACCAGAATGTATCTGAAAATTAGTCTGACATTATTCTGTGGCATGAGTCTTGGTAAATTCAAAAAAAGATTTTTATTTTTTAGATATTTTGTTTTTGTATGTTTTGTTTGGGGTTTACAGAGCACTTTTTCAATAAAGAGAAAATTGTTGGACGCTGTTGTTTTTGTCTTTTTACTTAATCATAAATACTATGTAGAAATATGGTATATAGTAAGTAAAAACATATAATGGATTTTTCTAAACAAAGTCAAAAATAAAATCAGCGGTTTACCTAACCATCATATTTACAAGAAAATACGGTTTAATGAGTCTTTAGTGTAAATATTTGATGAATTGCAGCTTAATTTTTAACTTTTCTAATGAAGAATATAAACATGTCTGAATTAAACAGTTTCAGTTTTATTAAAAAATAGCTTTAACAAACAAACATTTTAGTGAAAACAGACAAAATCACAGCCACTGGTGAAAAGCCAGCGTGCTGGTTTCCAAACACAGATATTTAACATTAACAACAGCTTTAGAAAATGATTTAAATACATATTCAATCTGTTTTTTGTGTCCTAATGTAACAAAAGACAACAAAAAAGAAGATTTACATTGGAATCCTGGACTATCATCTATTATTATTGCAGCAAAAAACAGTTGAAATGAAATTTCAGTGTGAAGAAGCAGCAGGAAGAGCTGTGACCACCAACCCCTGACCTCCACCTTCTCTCTCCTGCAAACACAAAAACCCCACAAACAAATGCGTTTATGGATAAAAAAAAAAAAGAAAATAAAATGAAACAAGTTCTTGATTGCATTTCAAAAGTTATGCAGCAGAAAACTATAAAAAAAAAAAAATGGCAGCAAAACACTCACTGCTTTGTAATCCAGAAACATTTCTTTGAAAGCCAGGAAGTCTGTGAACGTCAACAGCGTCTCAAAGATGTCGCCCTGAACTTCATCCTTATGCTGCCTGGAGAGAGAGAAAACAAGCAGACTCCATTTCCAGCTTCCCTGATGTCTCACAGAGGTTTCTAGAACAATCACGGACGTGGAATAACTTTCTCATTTTCTTCTGTTGCCCATTTTTAGGGTTTAGTTGATGCAAAGCCTGTGGCTACGTTTAAGTTGGAATGACTGCGTTTGATAGTTTTGGTTCATTTGCTCCAGGATGAGACATGGTTTGGTGTCATTCAATTTTTAAACAGCTTGGAGTTCACCTGGACAACAAACTCGACGGGTCGGTGCAGAGAATCATCTCACTGCTCTGCAGAACTGAGAGCTTCGAAGGTCTTTTATCCCTGCAGCAATAAGGTTCCATAACTGGCACTGCTGAGGGAGGACCTTATTTCATTTTATTTGTTTTTATTGTTAGTATTTTAAGTTAACTTTTAACATACTTATCAGTGCATTCTGTTATCTTGTTTTTATAGTGTTATCTTGTTTTTATAGTGTTATTTTTGGTCTAATTTATTTTTCCTTCCTTCTAAGTGTGGTATGCGTGATTACACGCTAGCCGTAACGGAATATCTCCGTATGGAGATGAATAAAGTACTCTCTCTCTGTCATCTTTACCTCGCTTTTCCTCTGACTCTCAGAATCCATGCATACCAAGATGTACTCAACTGCTGCTCTGTGATTGGCTGCTCATATATTACATGAATCTAACTTTCGGCGCTGGTGAGGACACAGAGTTTATAACTTCTTGAGAAAACTACTTTTGTTCAAAAATATTTCAAATAAATTAAGAAAAACATAACGAAATGTGATTTTTTATTTAACCTTTATTTAACCAGGAAGGTCCCGTTGAGATTAAAAACCTCTTTTTCAAGGGAGTCCTGGCCAAGCGGCAGCAGCAACTCAAAACTGTTTTACTATCTAATGTTGCAGGCTCTCCTTTCCTGCATGTTCTTCAGTCTATTGTGACCACGTTAACATGGTATTAGCGTGTTTCCTGACAGTCGACGTGTGATTGAGTCCCAGCTTACATGAGCAGCTCTGTGAAGGTGTTCATGTTGAAGTCGGGGATTCTCTCCATCAGCTTCTGCTCCAGGTGTTTCTCCAACAGGCCTACCTGGACAGCAGGCAAGACCCACAATTTAGTGCAAAAAAAAAAAAGAAAGAAGTTATAGTTAAACAAAACGCTTCAGGCGCTCACATATTCATTAAAGATGGGCGTGTAGCTGAGCTTGTTCTCATCTAAACCATCAAACTCGAGGTAGTATTTCTCCATGAAATCCCCCCGGAGCTGCTGGAACTGATCCTCTGAAATGAAAGTAATCCACACAAAAAAAAATGATGATGATGAGTATTTTTACTTTTTTTACTTGATAGTCCACCAATTATTTTCATATGTAAATGAAATAACCAAAGCATGTTCTCTGCACAGTCTTCTCCCTACCAAAGTAAAGTGATCAATCCTACCCATGAAGATATCTTCTATACAGCCAATGACAGCGTCGAAGGCCGAGTCTGCCTCTGAAGAACTGGAGACATGGATATGATTCATACTTTTACTGTTATGGAGCTAAAATTGTATCTTAAAAAGACGGGATATCTATAATATCCACTACAATCAGTGTTAACTTATGAAATACTGAGCAGAAGAGAAAAATCACTGAAAAGGATGATTTATTCAGTTCAGTCAAACTATTTTTACTTTAGTTTTTATATGATATTTAGCTGAACTCTAATATAAAAAACGGAGCAAGAGTTGTGACACATATTTGTGACACCTCTTGAAATATTCATCGGAACATTGTAGTTTAATATGTTTGTGGATTTATGCATTTTTATTTTGACATTAAAAACTTGGATCTTGTTATATAACATTAAAAAAATCGTTTGATCTCAGATTTAATTTGATTTTTTAAGGACTTCCATTGGGTTACCAGGTTCTTTGTGGAATTATTGCGTTTTATGATGGATAAAGAAGAAGCTGCACTATAAAGATGGATATCAAGCATTGCCACAAACCGAAACAAAAAATGAAATAAATTGTATAGAACAAATGAAAAGATCATGAGGGCCCTGGACTACTAGGGATTAATGTACTTTGTTGTTTGATCAATTTGGGTTTAAAATAAAATAAATGAAGAAAATGAGGTGATATGCTGACTCAATGCTGGGTCTCGATATGATCATTTTCATGTTTATACACATTTATACACTTTAAATGATCCTAAACCCAGAGCGTAAACTTACCAGGAAACGGCAATAATTTCTTCGTCCAAATGATCTATATTCATGACGTCACACAAAGCGAAGCCTTGATCACCTGATGAATGAAACACAGCAAAACCCCCAGTTCCTTTTGAATGCCGTTAAATCACACAAATCCTTGATAAAAAACGAAGATTTTTACATAAGTTCATACGTTTTAACTTAGACGGGTATTTATTGATAAACGATCGCTTCGATTTACTGCTAATTAGGAGGTTTGCAAACATTTTTGCTAAAAAAAAAAAAAAAACCAACCGCATCTATTAAAGAATTTCGACAATATTTTTCCTCAGAAACGTTTAAATGAGAATTCTCTTAGAATATTTACCCGCGTGAGACGTACTCCATTGTTTACAAGCCATATTTAATCAAATTGGCTGCCTTTAAAAGGCGACAAAATAAACTTGAGGGTTACTAAGGAAACAGCAATTGACTGTGCTCTCGCGTAACTCGTCCGGCGGAACAAAACCTGCGCTCTTTGGTTCCTCACTACATATACGGCAGCGAATGATCACAGTAGCTGGGGGAGTCAAATTAAAAAAATAAACGATATTTTCTCAAAACTGCGTGTTTTTCATACTTGAAGGTGCAAATCCTTTCTAAAAACAAAAATCTTAAAAAAAAAAAAAAAACTAGGAAAACATAATCATAATCTAGGTCTACTATCACAGTATGTAAATAACAATTTGGGGTTTTCACTTTGGATTTGTTCAGTCCAAATGAATTTAACTCAAGTCACAAACAATTCCTCATAGACTTACTATTTTTCTAAATATATAAAGAAAGTGCAAACCTAGATTCCACAGGGTCCATTTCACTTCTCACTTATACCCTACCTGGTGACATCAGTTTCAGACAGATCTGATGTGGAATTTTCAAAATAAAACCCAATTGAAATCAGGTATAAAAGCGTTATTGCCTTTTCCTCAGTCGTCTTTTTTCGGACTTTTGTGTTGATTCTTCTTGAGCGCTTTACTGTGCAGCTTTTATTCATACGTAACTTGTTATAGCTTATTAAAAAAAACAGAAGTTTTTTGTTCTCTTGCAATTGTTTGAAAAACAGAGGCGATCATGAACATGGTAAAAATATATATATATATTCCACACAAAAAAGGAGTCTTTTGGGCCAAAATGTATTATTTTAAAAGCACAACGTAGGCCAAATGCGAGTTTGAGACACCTAACGTCCAGTTTCTTATAGCTATATAGTTTAAAAACTCCAACTCAAGAAGAGATGTCTTTTAACTGTCTAAACAATTCCAATTATTTTGCAGCTATCAAACAAGACTCAAACTATTTCTCATCACGCCAGTGGATCAAGGAAGGATTAAAGACAGAATCACATTAACATACATTTATTACAAATATCACAAACCAGAAAACAACAATTCTTTGATAAATCACATCTTTGGGAGGTATGGGACACAATTCTTTTCATAGAAGTTTTAAATACAGTTCGCAACTTATAAAGAAATCCTGAACTTCATCTTGAACCACAAAGACAACTAAGCTCATACCTCCATGTGCAAGGTGCTCGAGGACACAGTAACAAATGACGAGCAGCGTTTGTTGTACTAACAGATGCATATTATTTTTATTTAGAGACCATTCAATTAAAATCTGACAGATTTTATAAATTATGTTCATGCTTTTTGGCTCTTCCATAAACAACGATGCATTTTAAAATCATTTGGGACTGCGAAATAGGAAATGCAAGTATGTAATTGAGTTGCACTGAAGTTTTCCTGACGGACAATCGTTCGTACATTTGTTTATGTCACCTGTGTCCGAGAGGCGGTTCGGTAAACCTACAGATGCTTCAAGTAAACAGCAGAATCATGAACTAAAAAAAGAAGGCTGTGAATAGGAAAGGGAAATGGTGGTGTTCTGAGCACAAAGAGGGGAACCATATTTTAATAAAGTCTTTGCCAATTCATAAAAAAAAAAAATTAATATGCAGAATTGTGTGCAAATGGATTCCTTTGAACTGCTTCATACTCATCACGCTATTGTCCGACGTATTCAGCTTTTATTTTTATTATTAGCTAAATTGTTCAGTGTTTCAGTGCTAATTCAGACATCAAAATACATTTTTTGTAAGTAGTCTTGAGTAAAAGGGATAGGAGATTAACGTGACTAAAATGGTGTTCCACAAAGAGGCATGTTTGATCTTCATTAAAAATGAAAACAGTTCAGTCATTTTGGTCCTAAACAGGAGGTTTGCTCATGTTGAGGCTAAATTTAACATTTAGCACACACACAAAAAAAGCAATATTTGAAAGTAAATAGGAATATTTGGGGGGGCATATTAAAATTTGAAACCCCTTTTTAAATTTTTTTAATCATCGATAAGGTTTATGGAAAGAACATCTGAGTAAAAAGCACAAAAGATCTCGTAGGTCTAACAGCCATGGAAAATTGTACGTCATTGGAGTCCTACTGTCGAACAACAATTAAAGTTCGACAATTTTTGTAAAATGAATCAGAAAATGTACATTTTCTTTAAACACCAAAAACAAAATTCTGATATTTCGTCCAGCAGTGATTTTTTTTTTTTTTTTCCTATAACGCGCCCGAGCAATGGGCCGTCCACCAACACAGACAGTTAAGCTGCCAAAGATGTCGGAAATGAGAATGAAGACGCTACCATGAGAGTTATACCAACTATAGCCAGAAACAGGAACATGTGACATCTCAATTGTATCTGTACCTTGCATTTAATACTGTAACTACAGGCTGTGTTCTCCTGAGATGCCCGGTCTGTCGGGATCTCTGACACATGCAGGATGGAGACGGGATTAAATAGAAGTAGCCTCTAGACTGGAAGTGCAGTGGAATCCTACTCGGCTTCAATAGTCTCTGCTCCACGCGTCTGAAAAACAAACGGTTAGTAAAAAGTTGTTGATTCTTGGCGCGGCTTCTGCAAGGAGTTATCAGATACTACAAAAGAGGAGACTGAAGCAAACGAGGAAAAAGCTTTTTTTGGGATTCAATCGCAGTCCGACTTCCCCTCTTCTTCTCTGCCGTCTTTCTTTTCTCCGTCGCGCTGTCGCCACCTCCTCCGTATCCCAGAACTTACTATTTTGCTACCGTCACTATGGCACCTTCCTCTCGACATCCGAGGAGACTCTCAGGAAATGATGCACCTCATGCGTGTCTCTGTGTGGGACGACGGGCGTGAAGTGTGTCAGGAGACGTGTGCAATGAGTCTGACGCGCGTCTGGATGTCTTGGCGGCACAGGGGGCACGTCTCTAACTGTAAGGCACACTCCATACACATACCACTGAAAAGACAAACCAGGAAACAAATCAATGTCCACAGAGAACCTGTCAGATCTAAAGGAAAAATGTGTAGGCTTTAAAACAGTTCCTAAGTATTGGTGCCTATTCCAATCGCATTACGATGAGTGCTCGTACCCGTGTCCACAAGGCCGCAGTTCTGTGTCAGCCATGACATCACAGCACAGCGTGCAGCAGTTGTCTCTGATGCTAACTTGCTTCAGTAAGGCCAGACGCCGGTGTCTGAAACAACAAAACTTGTGTCATTATTGTGAATTCAATTCCTCTTGGCAGCACATCTTATGTAGAAAACCACAGAAGGTTTTCTTTGTTTATGCCACTGGTGAAGATCGGATGATCTGTTACAGTTCCAGCTTCTTATTCAGGTTTTAATTGCATCACAGAGTTTACACAAAAATCTATCAGATAAAGGTCAAATATAAACGCTTCAAAATAGCTTTTTTTCAGTGCTGACGTTGTACAATTTTACTAACAAGATATTGCTTTCATAAACTATTCTGGTGATGAAAATCCAGGACTAAATCCCTAAAATCTCACTTTAAATGTTTGAGTTGCAAAACTAGATGACAATGAATGACATTTTTACGTAGTTATCAAACAGATGCCAATACCGCCCTCTGAACGGGATAAAACACGGACACTCAAAGGACAGTCTGGCGAATCAAATTCTGCTTTTCCAATTTCATAGAAACCCGTAATGCCTCCTCAACTTTGTCGCCGGCTTTACCTCGGTAATATGATCTTTTCACTGGCCAGTAGTGAGGCAAAGTCGTTGAAGGTGCTGAACTTGACTGAGGGCGGGTAGCGGAAAGGCTTGGATCCAAAGTTAAACTCACACTGCTGGTAAGACATGAAGCTGGCTGCCGCAAAGAAACCAGACCTGGCAACGAAAACCGAGGAGGCTTCATACAAAACAAGAAAAAAATGAACAATAAACGTCATTCCAAATGGTCCCTTTAGGGGGGAAACTTACGTGGCCGATGAGAAAACTTGTTTTTCTGGCGGCAGCGGATTCCCGTTAAGATAAAAGATCATTTGCTTTTTACTGAGGTCCAACAAGAAGCCAATGGCATCTCCTACAAACGAACGCCCACGTGTTACCAAAAACAGAAAGAGACGCTTGAATATTACGAGTTTCAGGGAGATTTCTTAGAAAAACAACTGTCAGTTCGGCTTTAAGACAAGGAGCATACCCTCCTTCCAGCAGGGGTGAGAATGAGGTTTACTGCGAGCGTTGTACCAGATGAGCTGCCTGCAGCCATCGTAGGCACATGAGTATTCATCATCGCCGATCCCATAGCCCTCCTGACAAAAGCAAATATGAGGACGATTGTAAGTCTGTTGTTGCAGAACAATCAGCACAGAAGGTGTGGAGGCAGAAGACGGATGCATACATGGTTCAGGAACTTGCTGTCCTTGGTGGCCCATCCGATCTGCATGACTCCTGACGTAATAACCGTCACCTCATAGTACCAAACGCCAGAATCCACGCAGAAGGTGCAGCGCACGCTCTCGAAGGATGAAGCGTCACATCGTGCCTGAAAAACAAGAAAAAAAAAAACATTTCAATGTTTTTACAATGAAAACTTCCAAACTGGAGAAATGGTTTCGGGAGCGGCTCGGACTCACCTCAAGTCCGGTCGGGGAGATCTTGAGGTACTCACTGACGTCGTTGCTGTTGAGCATGGCGTTGATATTGGTCAAGTTGACCTTTTCATATGTAAAACGGCGACCCTCTTTCAGAACTGAAAAGAAGAAAACGAGTGAAAACTCCACCACTAGAACATCGGTTTGAATGAGCCTCCTGAATGCGAATATAATCGAAACAACTCACACAGATTGTCAAGACTCCACTGTGAACAGAACCCGACCTGTCTCTTCAGGTAATCGGGGTGGTCGGCCCACGACTCCAGCACAGCCAGGCGATCACTGATCGAAGACTCGGACACCGTCAGTTTGTTTTCACCTGTGGTCAAAAAGATTCAGGAGTGAGCAGGGGAGTTTAAATCAACCCTGTTAAAATAAAACACACACACACACACACACAAAAAGAGTGAAGGTAAATGTCTGTCCAGGAGGATTAGCAGAATGAAGAGATTCAGAGCTCCACATGTTTCTGTTCCCATTCAGGTGCAGTTTAAGATTTTATGAAACTTAAAATAAATTCAGAGCATATTTTTCCACTGTTGACTATTCTAAATGCAGTGAGTACATCCATAATGAAAAACAGTAAAAAAAAAAATAAATAAAAAAAGTCTTCTAAATACTAAACCAATTTATAAAATGTTATTAAAAACATGAAAAAGACAATACGGAAAACTAAAAAGTTAAGCCACCTTAGGAAATAATCTACTAGATAATATATAAAAATACAACTTCTAACTTCATTTTTTAATATGACTTGATTTGTGGATAAAAATGTTTCGATTTTGTTCTTTTTTCCTTTATATATTTGGATTTAAATTTTAAAATAAAGAGGAAAAAATAAAAACAAATAAATATAAATCACAATAAGATGAAAAAAAAAATATCAATCTGGGTTTTGTTTGGGTAATATTGTTTTCCATTTGATAAAAAAAACAGCTTTCATTTGTAAATGATGTTAAAGAAGTGAAGTATTTAGACGCAAAAGAATTAGGAGGAAATTGATTTCCAGTCCTGCTTTACTGCGTCGTCGATGTGAGAGGACTTACTGGTCTGGGAGAACTTCTCCAGAGCGATGAGAGCAAACAGCATGACAGTGGGATGAGCCTCAGAGCTCTGCAAGAAGAGCCACACAACATTTCAAATCTGTATTCATTTATAAAGAACTTTTTATAAATATTTAACACAAAGTAATGAAGAATAAGTAATAAAAATTCCACCTTCTAATATTACAACTTGATTTACCTAATATACCTAATTATCCCCTCCACCCACAGTTGTAGCATTCATTCACTCATGACTAACGGCAATATCATTAAGCGATATTACCCATCACCCACTGCAGGATAACTAGGGCTGTCATCTGACCAAAGGTGACACCGAACACCTTTGTCGATCTTAACACATCTGCAATGACAGCAGCAGTTACATGAGGTTTCCTCACCAGGCTCTCCAGAAGATACTCAAGGGTTCCTGGACTCAGTAATCCAATACTGGCTGGTCCTGCAGATAAACAACAACAACAAAAATTAAATATACTTCTTTAAAAAAAAATCAAATGAAATAGCAGGAAAATGAAATTTAATTTAAGATATGGAATCACTGGATTTACTTTAACCATAACTTCAAGTGAGCTTTCTGGGGTTCTTTGCTTTAAAAGGTTTAAGATAGTAACATAAAAGTCATACCATAGACAATCTATTTTTACAAATAAGCGTCTTCAGGCTCGATTATAAGAATAAAGATGATCAACAATGATTGATATGCTTCCATGAAAGACGGCAAATGTACCAGCAAGCTTTTCTGCCAGGCATCCCAGAACCGCTGTGGTGTTCCTGTGTTTGGCGGGGCTGAGAGCGTGCTGCTTGGCCACCGCCGAGCTCAGGTTTAACATGTCGGAGAGCTTCTGGAGAGCATCCTGCGGATCAAATCAAACAGCAGTGAGTCAACACGGCTGCAGGGATACAGAGCGGCATCAGCTGAGAGCAAAGCGCGTCGTTGCAGATCAGACCTTGGTTGGCAGAGGACACTCGTCCAGTAAGAGAGTGATCACTGCAGGACCCAGCGGATCGTCCAGAGGGATTACTCGTATCAACGACTGGACGACTTCCAGCCAACCATCATCTAAGACAATGGAAATAAATTGAGCAGTTTCAACATTTATAAATTAGGGCTGTAACCACGATCCAAATTAATGTTCACAATCTATTCCCGAACATTTTAGTGCAAATATTTGTGACGCCTGAGATCGCTCATTAGTGATCCTTATAGTTAAGTAGTAAGTAGTAAAGTAGTAAAGCATAGTAAAATACAGAATCACGTTGGATTTGAAGTATAAATAGGGCGATGTGGCACAAAAATGAAATCTCCTTTTTTTCAGAAACAAAATAGCTTTTTTCATTGTAATCAAATTTTTTTCTAACCATTTTTAATTTCTTAAATAAAAATGAAAGATGACAGACACTACCCTAAGAGAGCAGGATTCTGGGAAAAAAAACTAAATTCCGATTTTCCCAAGATTGAATCTTCTTTAAACAGCAAATTCAAATTATTTTCATTCACATGAATTTTGTAATCTGGAGATCAATTATGTAACCTCTTACGACTGTCCGCTGGTGGAGAGGCCGCAGCGAAACACGTCTGTAGAAATGTTCATCTAAAGTTCGGTCCATTGTTTGGTATTTTTTCTAATAAAGATGATAAAAGCCAGTTTATAAAACCTGCTTGTTGTTACAAGCTGTTGTCAGACTGAGAATTTTCTCGCTGTTCCATTTTTATTGCATCCATCGACTGGAATTGCAGTTTTTAAGGATGGAGAACATGTTTAGGATTTGCTGTTAAATGATCCAAAACATCAGTGATGTTGATGTTTTGTTTGCTGCACAAGTTAACCAGGTCCTTTCCAAGGACTCATCTTTTTACATTGGCTTTTAACACCAGAGAGAATGATAATTAGGCAGCTTTTTTAGTGTTTTCTTTTATTTATGAATTTCTAGTTATCGTTTTACTGTGCTTCTTTGAATTTTACCTGTGGTTTTAGTGTATTTATACTTGTGCAGCACTTTGGATGTCTGGCAAATGCTAAAGCGCTCTATAAATAAAAATGGATTGATTGAGGTTGACAGAAAAACCTTTGAGTGGGACATTGTTTTAAGTGATAAAAAGCCTTTCTATCTTTCTAAATCTGTGTGCTTTTATTCATTTTGTTCTCCTGTTCTAAATAAATATATGAATAATGGTGATTAATTACATTTTTTTATTTTATTGTAATACATCCATTAAAGACAAACGTATAGCAGCCATTCACACATAATATATGGAATAATGGGTTGTGATTTGAACTGTGAATCCTTGATCTTGATTTATAGTACTGATGCTTTTTTGCAGAAGATAAATGCGCATGACACCTTGAGTTAAGGACATTTATGTAGCATGACTCAAATAAAGAAAATCTGTCTATTTTTAAAAAGGCTAATTTTATGATTTTCTAATAATCATCACAACCAAAGAGAGTTTTAGCTTATCTCATCTGAATTTTTCAGACCCTCAATTCATTCCTGAATAACTTCATTTCTTTTCAATAGCTTCTTTGAAAAAAACAAAACAAAAACTTTTATCTTTTAAATGATATGAATTCATTTTTGCTATGAATTTCTATGGAAAAACGCAGATCTTAGGGTAGATCTCTAAACTACAACTGAGCGGTTAGTGAGACTGGCTCGGATTTATGAACATTACCCTAATACAAAAACCATGACAACAACACAGACTACTTATCTATTAGCTGACTTGTTGAGAAACTTAAAACTCCTCTGATCTGGTGTTTGAAAATTAAATTCTTCTTGTAGTCTTGAAAAACCAAAAGTGACGCTGAAAACTTTGCTTCAGTATTGATTTGTTGTGAAGCCACGCAGCTTTGGGCCCTGAAGGCATCACACCCCCTCAGTTGAAAGCAGGCTCCAAACACGAGAGCGCAGAGCAAAACAACCACTATGTGCCAAATTATCTTTGAAATGTCCAACTAGTCAGTGAACAGACACACTCCGATCATCTTTTGATCTATTTTCAAAACCTCCGCAGTGGTCTTTTAATTATGATTTATGGGTTTTAAGCCAAAAATCAAAAAACCTGTTGTTTTCTGGGACATAGTCTCTACATTCAGTGTCTGCCCGTCTGCTGTAAAAGCTTTCGTGGGCTGTTTTGATCTCACAATACGATCCCAGCAGGTCTACTGAGAGCACCTTTCTTAATTCTTGGAATCATTAACAGGAAATGTCCTTAGAAATCCCAACGAGAATCAGTCAAGCGTTCTGACTGAGGGTCAAATTGATGTTGACATTCATAAATACAGTTGTTTTGTATAACAAAGTTTTATTTTTTTGTCCTGATTCGTGTTTAATCCATTTACTAGTTTTTTTTTTTGTGTGCTTCTTACCTGTTTCTGCCATCTCATGAAGCGTAATCATGGAATACGGCGGCTCTTGATCACTGAAATGAAAAATAAAGAGTCAGGCCTCATAGTTAGACCAGTTTTATTATTTTCACTGCACCTCAACTGACATTTATCCAGATTTATATTTTTGATTGCTTTACAAAAAATATGGAAGTTTGTCAAAGTAAAATTATTCAATAGTTAACGTATTACAAAAACAGGATTGATGTAGAATCTCAGAAAAATATAATTTGTGAAGAAATCCAGACACTAAGGTGTGGCTGAAACTATGACTAACTGGCCTCAGATCCTGTTGACAGCTAGTCTGCTTTTGCTTTCGCCTGTTCCAACCTGAAAACTATAGAAGCATACAATTCAAAATAAAAAGTCACTACCCTAAATGCTTTATTAATTTCTCAATAAAGCTGTGTCCGTTGACTCAAAAATCTATCCCCCAAGCAGCTTTTTCTTTCTCAAGACCGCTCATTCTGTCACTTAACGAGACGCAGCTTTATTGTGAAAATGAAAAAGCATTTCCTGCATTATGTGACTTTTATTTGGAAATATGAGACACACTTTTGCTTCCATAGAAAACTGTTGCTCTAAAAGAGTTTCACTCTCAAACTGCCTCCATAAACGCATCACATCCAGAAGAGTTTAAAGTTTCTCTGACGTTTTGGAAACTACAATTCTAGCCGTCAGCTGTTTTCCATTCATCTACTTCTGTTTCAGGTTTGAAGCTAACGTAGAACTGTGGAACAATAAATCAAGTCTCTCAAGAACATTTGGAATCTTGCATTAAATTTAAAAACAAAGATATTCTCATGTAGTTTGGTTTTATTTACTCTCTCAAAGTGCCTCCAACTGTAAGGCTGAACAAACATTTAGGGTAAAACTTCATTTCCTTCACAATAAGACTCAGAATCCCACTTGCCTTAACTTCTACGCAGTTTCATTTACAACATTGTTCTTTTCTATGCAGATTATTTGTTACAAACGTCGTCTGACCTGCTTGGCTTAACGTTCAAACTGGAAACTGCAATACACAGTTTTCTTTTTCAGCGACCTATAAGTTCTACAGCTCGCACACAGACACATGTATATAACATTCAATTAGGAAAAAAAAACAACCTTGAAGTTTATGGTTTTAGGATTATTATGATTTATAGAAACTCAGAACAGAAATTTGACTGTAGCTGAAATTAAAATATAAATTGTCATTTTTTTTTATGTTTTAAAAAAAATCCCAAACAATTATTTTTTTCCCTTGAAAGTTCCCTTTACTACGGAAACAGGAAGCGGTCACGGTGAACAACTTCTCTTCAGATAAAAGTTTCAAGAAAGAGGGAGATGAAGAAGACGTTTCTGTAAACACCTCAGCTAAAACTGGGGTTGTTATGGCTTAGTAAAGTGACTGTCCTCTGATTTTAAAGTTCGATTCCTGGTTTTAAAAGCCTACAAATCGATTTCTCCTTAAGCTGGAGATGAAATGAAAATGCACTTTGAGTGGTCAACTCGGCTGGAGAAGCTTTATATAACTGCAGTCCATTTACAGAAAATATTAATGCAGCTAAACAGGAAATAACAGCTGGTTGGTCATGGTCATGGTTTGGGACTTTCCTCTATATTTGTATTATTGTAAAGCTCATCTGTGCCTTTGTAACGTGTTATAAATTCACTTTGTACATGCTTTGACTCATTAAATTCAATAATTCCTCTGTTTAAAAGGAGAATGTTTAATAAAATTCATTATTTGATAATCTATTGTGTTTTTAAAAGGGTTTTAGGAACTTTTCTGGTTTACTGCAAAAAATGAGAAAACCAAACTAAAAGATGAAACCTGGTCTAGAAATATTGACGTCATTTCTGTGAAAACTGTTCCTCATTTTAGTATATTCAAATGACTCAGACTGCAAAGCAAATATAGTTTAAAAATAGAAATGTATAACTAGTATTGCAGCAGTTAGCACCATCAAGGCTATTCAATGCATCTTAAATTGTGAAGTTTTTAATGTAAAAGCAAGCTTTTCCTTTTATTCCCATATTTCTATTGTTAACTAAACTGGTAGGACTTACTTGTCTACAAGTGTTCTGATTACAGCCAAGGTGTCCAGCACCAGGACATCCACGTTCTGCTTCTTCCGTCTGGGCTCATGGGGTCCCCGCCCTCGCCGTGGTGGTCTGACTGGATCTCTGGGCCGGCTGCTTCTCGCCTCTACGGCATCTATGCCGACCGCCGTGCTGTGATCCACCCGCCGAGCCGGTCCTCGAGTCGGCCTGGTCGACCCGTGATGATGGTCCTCCACGTCACTATCGTCTCGGCACACGCAGCTGTTACCCATGGTTCCAGTGTCGAAGACCACACTAGTAAGGGTCTCCCAGAACGGATGAAGGGAATTTGAGGACAGAGAGAGGAGAACCTGTGCAAGGCTCCTGCAGGCACAGAAAGTGATCCAGGATGCTACTATCATATCATTTGAAGCGCTTGGTTTGGGGGGGTTCTTGTCCCAATATGCTGGGTGGGGTCAGCAGAAGTGATCATGCTGTTGTCAAGCGGAGATTTGTTTTTGGTGTAAAATTGTGTGACCGGTCGGATGATGCAATGGAGAAAACTGTAAACATAATCGCCCGCAGGTCTCAAGTCAAGCTCTCACCTGGGGCTCCCATAGCTGTGAAAAATAAAAAACAAGCAAGATTACATTCTGCTTTCTAGGTAAACCACTCAGATGTATTCGAGTACTGGGCAATCGTTTGAACATTTCTAATTTCAATCCTCTCAGTTTATATACAAGAAAATATAATTTACAACTGAGGTTGTCTAAAAAAAAAAAAAAGAAAGAAAAAAAAAGTGTTAATTAAATAATGCTTTAAGAAATGTTTTCACTTGTAATTATGAACAAATGAAAGACATTTTTTCGTTATTTAATTATTTCAAACTGATAAAATGAGTAATTTATTTGTTATTATTTATTTGTAAATATTAACTGTTTGTTTTTGTTGTTTTTTTTAGCTATGGTAATAAATCAGTCTCCCCCATCGAGGAATAACTTCAAGTTCTTTCTACACTTCATAAACAGAAATACAAAAATGAATCACAATATTCAAAGTTCGAAAAGGGTTTTGGAAGCGTTTTTTTTTTTTTTTCAATTAATTCCAAACTGAAATTTATACCAGCGACATTTTTACAGAATTACCAGAAATGAACACATGATTGACTGAAAAACAATCAGTTTTGATCAAAGGTTTTTAGAAAAAAAGTTCATGTCTACCCTTACATCAATTAATTATGTCACCCTTGATAGTTGATTGGAATATTTTTATGGATTGACCATTTTTAGTCTATTTAAATGCATTTGTTCTCACGGCTGGTTTCATAAGCATTTGATATTCTCAGAATGTATTTATTATCTCTAAAATTGGAAAAAAAAATGCTTCATACATTACATTTCAGAAATTAGCGAAGCGGCAGAGTAAAGTATTATAAATCTACTAACATAAATAAAACGTAGGATGAAGAAAAACTACTCTCAGATTATTGTTTTACTAGAAAGTGAATTAAGTAAATGTATGTAAATATAACATGTTACAGCCCAAATCTGTTTTCTTAAATTAATGTCACAAATAATCGGTCATGTTTGCATTAAACAACTAGTTATTAAATGAAATATACAAATAATAGTTTTGTTCAAAATAGTTGATGTCAAGTAAAAAAAATAATAATAAAACCATAGAATTTCGACAAAATATCTTGACATTTTTTAGTAGATGGAAACTGTTATGATTTCATAATAAGAACTGTAGCTGTGTTGACAAACAGGAGCTTATAGCTGATTAGCAATTTAGCCACCCGCAAACCCAGCCCCCTCATGAACGACAAGTTTAACAAACTTTGACTAATAATAATCATATTCAAAATAATACATTCAACTAAAAGATACTTACAACGATTCCACTTGAACAAGGCTTGTACAAAAAGGCGGTCAATGAAAAACAAAGTAGTTCCCCCCCGGAAAAAAAAATAAAAAAAAGAAAGCTAACAAGGCTGTGTTTTAGCTAGCCTGCTAGCCGAGCTGAACGCACCTCTCCTGTCAGACACTAGTGAGCAGCGACGACGTTCCCGCGGTCCTCAAGCACCACAAAGCTGTCGGGATACCTTTGCAGGGTCCACGCGTCTTCGCAAAATAAATACTAACGAAGAAAGTGGTGTATTCGTAGCGAACACATCGTACACATTTATACGACGCTGCTATAACGCTAGCTGCTAGCTAAGTTCCGTAGCGCTGGCAGCTACGAGGTTGGTCATCATCAGCTGTGAATGGGGGGAGGAGGAGGGAGGACGAGAACCTACTAATAAAGTTTTTTTTTCAATTATACATTAATTTTAATTTCTTTAAAAAACTGTATTATTTTTGTTGATTAAATAAATATGTTAGGCCTTTTTTTTTTTACATTTAAGTGTTTGTATGTATAAAGTAAAAACATAAATTGTTCTTGAAAACAAAAACTAAAATTATAATAAGATATGATAAAAACATTTCAAACGTGGCCAATAACAAAATAAATAAAAGAAAAGAAAAAATAAATTCTATAAAAAAAATAAAAACAACAAAAATAAAAATAAAAATGGCAATTTTCTTTTATAAGATAACATTACTAATAGTAAATAAAAATAATAAATCTTGGTCACTTTTTAAAATAAATTATTAACAGATGTTTCAACACACTAAAGACTCCATAGTTAGAAATGACATAGGTTAAAAATGGGCTTTTTTAACTCAGGGAAAAAAATGAAATTACTATGACCCCCAAAAAACTTTATTGTTCCAAAAAGTAACCTAAAAATAGATCCCAACGTGACTAGCCTGAGAAGCAGAAAAAAGTAGATTTATCCTCACACTGAACATTTTTAATGCAGTTCAACTGTAAAAATGTTAAAGGATTACATGCAAGGATAGATAATACTAATATTATCTGTTGAGATAAGAAAAGTATTTTCTTTTTTTTTTTTACCTTTGGAGAAGGCAAAGTATTTATTACCAGTTTTTACAGAATTATACAGAGAAGAAGGTATAACCACAGAAACAAATGTCTTTAAAAGAAAAAAACACGTTACATCCCAATTCTGCCCCTTTGCCCGTATATTTTATACTTTGAGATGAAGTGGAGACTCTAAATTGTCCCTCAGGAGTGATTGCTGTGGCTTTCTGTCTATGTACACAGCCTTCCTCCAAAGAATGAGATGCAATGCTTCAGCAACCCCTAAAAACCAGATTCTGACAAAGCTAAACTTGGAAGGACATGTTTACTAGATCAAGAACTTATCTAGACAGTGTGCTGTAGATTGGGACAGTCAAACACCCGGCTGCGGTCTAGGGATGTATTAAAGGAGTTGTTGCGATACATCCCGCTCTTGCCCAGGTGTTCAGAAAATGTCTGCGATTTGGGGTGGTAAGTGCACGGTGCATTTTCAGAGGTTGGAGGTAGAAGTCCATAGTCTCTGGATGTTGTTCTGTACAGGACACTCGTGGGCTTTGGAATATCCTCGAATTGCACATCTTTCAGCACAGCGTTCATAAGACAGGAGAAGACTGGGTTTCCAGGGTTGGTGCACTGTGGGCTGCTACTGCCTGCCTGATGCTCCTGAGACAGAGACATCGCCGTGATCCCTGTGAAGAGAATGCAATGAAAGCCTTTTTCATTAGTTTATTTTAACTTTCCTGAAAATAGATAAGCTCACCAGGAACTACATTTAATTAGTTAGTGACCTTTTAGTTGCGATAATTTGGTGATTATTTCATAGGTATTAATTGATTACCTAGTAATTAATGATAATGACGGTACAGGTCTATAAAAACTCGAGGCTCTGTGAAAAATGTCATAACTTTTTTTTCCAGATGAAAGATATTAAATCTTAATTAAACCGTAATTATCGTAATCGATATTAAATCGTAATTAGGTTGAAGCATCTCAACAGTGAGAGAAAATCTTTTTTCAAATACAAACACAAACTAAAAGAATACTACAAATTTATAAGCGATTTAGCTGAAGATATTTTTTGCGTTGAATCTAAATATTTAGATATAATACAAAAATATTTTCACGTTTTGACCGTTTTTGGTTGTCCTGTATCTCTCGCTAAACAAAGGTTAGTTAACTGGCTTTAGAATTTAAAACCACACCACTCAAAAGGAGAAACAACTCCACTTGATTCTGTTTTGTAATTTACTCACCTTAGAACAAAATGACAGACCTAAAAAGCAAGGTAATCAAGGTCGCACAGTCCCAAGCTGTGTGTTTACAGCATGAAGCGCGCGGTTACCATGGAAACCACTTCACGTTACGTCAAGGAGGAAGTCGCTCGGCTTTGTTCTCATTCTGCGATCAAACAATCTGCTTGAATGTCTTTTTTATTCTGTTAAATACCAGAAAACCCTAAAAATACAATGCAATATTGCAAACATTTATCCTTAAATATTAGCTTAATATTAGCTTAACTGTAAGCATGAGAGAGTTTTAAATGTTTTAAGGAGAATGACTCAACTCAACAAATTTCCCTATACTTAAAATTATAATGTAAAAAGTACTTTCAAAAGTACAGAAGAGGATTAGGGCCATGGAGGGGAAAAAAAGGGCATAGAAAATTCTGACTTTTTGCTCAGAATTCTGCCTTTAATCTAGTCATTTTTTAAAATTCATATTTCAGAAATTGAAGCATCTGATTGGTCAGTTTAACTAAAATAACTTGCAACAAATAAAAAAAGTGAAAAATAGGGATTATCAAGAACGTGGTATAAGAGTCAGATTCATGAAGACAGACAACACAGATGTTCAGCAAAACTCTTGATTTATTTCAGCCAACACCACAGGTGAAACCTGCAGTGAGGTGTTCACTACACACGGTCACATGCACAGCCTGTTATTCACTATACATACACGGTAAAAGCACAATTCATTCCGTAAACACAGTTTTAGTGAAAAGCTTATACAAACTGTTAACACAAACACGAAACCAATCAAAGTTTCTTATTTAAACACATTTAGATTTACTCCTAAAAGTAACTTGGACCTCCTACAAACAGTCATGCTTACTCCGTGTCATTTTTTATTCACTGTCATTTTAAATGTCTTTTAGTTCAATATTAGAGATTCAACCTGCATGAATAAATCAATAAATCATTTAATTGTCATTTTAACTACTTTTGATCAGGTTACTCAATAGAGTTCTTAAAAACAGACTTAGGCTTAATTCAAACTGCAATATGTAGAAACAGAAATGTAAATATTTTCCTCAGTACAGACAAATTAGTATTAGTATTGCATAAAAGGATAAATTATTTTCTGTATGTAGATAGAATATTGAGTGTAACCAGAAGAGTCTATGTTATTCTTGAGCTGATTGTTAAATTTGTTTTATTGCTTTCATGATTGTTTTGTTTTGATGTGAGCTGATGCCTCTTGGCCTGGTTTCTCTTGAAAAAAAAAAAAAAAAAAGAGATTTTAACGCGCGGACCTTCCTGGCAAAATAAAGGTTAAACTAAAAAGAAATCGAACTTTGTCCTGAAATGTCTACATTTTTTGTCACTGTTAAAATGATTGCAAAAAGCATGAAGGTTTTTAACTGCAAAACAGCAATACTACAGACTGCAATCTGAACATTTTAACTTGTCTAAGACTACAAACCCTTTTAAAACTGTGATTTACTAAGGGATGAGTCTTTTTTTTTTTCACAAACACTGATGATCACAGATGAAATAGGAAGAGGCTCCAAAGGTTTTAGTGCACAGACTTTGGTTAAAAATGACATTAATCACGCAGAGATGGCAGCGACCACATCTGAGATGTTTCTGGGCTCCACTACCTTTAGGATCAATAACTTGTGCATTTCCACTGCAGCTGATAAAGGAAGGACACGGTCTGACCGACAAACTGCAGCACAGATCCTGTTAGCAGGGAGAAGCGGCTTCAGCGTTTGTCCCACAGACGGCAAAGGTCAAGGGGCTGCAGCGAAGCTAATGCAGAACAGCGAGTCGTAGCCTGACGGCGCAGCAAACGGCGAGCCCTTAATGCAACAACTCTGGGATGATCCAGGTTAAAGATCATTTTGTCCCATTCAGGCTCAAACTCCTCACTCATCTGTCAGCAGAAGAAGTGAGCACACAACAGTTTATTATCAAACTATGTCTGGCTCAACATCCAGGTTTAAATCTGATAAAAAAGGAACGGTGATAAAAAGTCTAGACATGCAATCATTCTGTGAAAAGAGGTAGTCAGAAAAGGTTTTTGCCTCATGTGCGTGACGTTTAACCGCAACTGAATGTTCAAGTCCCTGAAGTCCTCCTATCAGCTTTTTCTGGTGATGAAAATACAAAAAGGATTCAAATCACAATCACAAAAAAACACATTTTGTTTCTAATTTTTCATTTGGATCAAAGATGACTTCAAATACGTTTACTGCCACACATAAATATTAGCTGCTTTTGCAACTTTAGTATTTTACATTTTAAGCTTTACTATAAATTGTACCTGTCTGTAAGCTTTTGATTCGAGCCACACAGGATTTGTTTGGTCATTTTAATTGCATTTATGTGAATCGCAGACACTCATGAACATGTCTGAGATGATAGTGGATTTAAAAAGGATTGTGAATTAAAATCTCCAAAGCTCAATGAAAGGCAAAAAAAAAACAACAACTGATATCTGAGCTTGATGACACTCCACCACCTGAGGATCTGAGAAAAGCTCAGTTAGATTTGTGTCTTTCGTTTTTGTTTTTGCTTGTGGAACTAGTCGTCTTCTGGCTCCCGGAGCCCCTCACTGTGCAGAGTTTTCCCTGTCATCTCCATTAAGGCTTGAACTTCAGGATCCACGAACAGGATGCTCTTCTTACCCTCCTCCTCCTCATCCTACAACACAAAAAACAGACACACAAAACATTGTTTTAAAAGTGTAAAACGTGAGTTGAGCAAACAAGAGTGTCACAGCATTTCATTAACGCTGGAGATTTACGAATGAGCAGCTCATGGTTCCTTTAATTAAAGTTCTTTGTGTCTCTCTGAGGAACCTCAGTGAGTTAGAGCCAGGTCTGTTATCCTGAAGAAAAGGAAGCAAAATGTTCCGTCTGACCTCCTCTGGTTTTGGAGGTTTTCCCACGTGCCACACTTCCATGGAGTCCAGAGTGAAGTCCTCGTCTCCCGACAGTTGAGGGCTGCCGTACGTGGTGCACTTGGGCCGCGCGCGGCTGTGACCGCGGCCAAAATCACTGTCCAGCCACAAACCAAAGTATTCATGCTGACCCCCCATACCCTGAGGAGACCAAAAGTTCTGTTTTCACAAGGGTTTGTAAATGTTCATATGCATTTTTTACATTTGTTTACAATAAAATATCAAATTACAGAGCTTGTGTTCATACATAAATAAAAAACATCCAACGATGAGATAAAATCATCCTTTGCACAAAACTCTGAATCTACAGCATCTTTTTCATTTTAGGTTATATGTTTAATTTATTTTATAAATAAAATGAACATGCCTATTTATTCATAATTCCAGTAATTGTATAATTATTCTAATAAAATGAGTTTTATTAAATGATTAATTTAGTTGAAATATCAAGTCTATTTTAATATTTAAGCAATAAAATTGTTGGCTCAGTGATTTTCCAGCTTTATAAATTGGTGTAAATTTGATTCAGTGTTTAACTAAAACAGAAACACGGCCTCCATCAGGTCAAACTACAATTACTACACTTATAAAGGATGACTGCAGACGTTAAAATCCTTTTTTACTTATTCAAACTTAATTTAAAGCAGTGCAGACAAAGAAAATGCACATTATTAGACCAGCATACATACAGTCACAAATGCAAAGGTTGAAACAATGTAAGGATTATATGGCAAAATGATGGCGTGCTCAGTGTGACAAACACCAAATGCTTTAGAAAAAATAAAAACATGGCATTGTTGCTGTTTGCTGGCAAGCATTTCGACTTTCTTGAAATAAAAAAATTCCACTAAAGGAGAAACATATGATACAAACTGTCTTTCTTATTCATTTATTAACAAATGTGCCAAATTGTAAAACTGTTTTGCATTGAATGGAGTTTTAATAATCATAACTACAGTTAACATTTTTAAATTTCAACAATACAGTAGATGTTTCACAAAAACATGTTTTTGTTTTTCACATTTTTGGACTGTAGTTTTTCTGTAACACATAAAGGCTTTGCTGGGTTCAGCACACATTTTAGAAACACGATTACCTGTCAGTGCATTTTAAATTTAGAAATAGACTTTTATTTTGACACAATTGTTTATTTTTGTGGGTTTTCCATGTAATCAATATTTGTGGGGCTTTTTTTATGCCAATTCGTTGTCATGTGTACTGATGGGTTAATGAATCTCTCATTTTAAACTATGTTATGACTGTAATAACTGTCTGACATGTATTAGGGTTCCTCTCTAAAACCCGTGTTCTGCTGGTATTGGTTCTGTTGAAGCCTTTGTGGACGATTAGGACTAAAAAGCAGAGCACAGCCAACTTTTCTACCGACTAAGGAATTTCCATCACTGACCAGCACATCAGATAGATGGAGAAAAATGACTTAGAAGCAGTTCACGACCTTAAGACATAAATACATGATTTCTATGGTGTCAGACCAAAGACCTAAACAAGTTCACTAAATAATATAAAAATAATTAGGCCCTGTTCACCCAGATTTAAGATAATTGAATCACATTTCAGCATATATTTTAAATAAATGATATTTTAAGACTTTCTAAAGATGGGCAGCTACTAAACTTTGGCGCATAAACTTTATGTTTTATCCTGAGGAATAACATTTCAGTTCTGCCTAAATGAAACGAGTGTGGTCTCACCAGTCCATTAGGCATGGTCTGCTGGTGCTGGTTCAGGTACATGAAGTGTTCGTTGTATCCGGTTGCTGTGTAAACCCTCATTGTGGGGAAAACAGAGAACAGGAAGCACCTGGAGTCACCTGCACATGCACACACACACACACACACACACACACACACACACACACACAAACACACATACATATGACAAACGATGTAGATCTGAGAGGAAAGTCATGTGACAGTGCAGAACATTTAAGTAACTCTAATCCTAACTTTTGTCGAATCAATGTAAACTGATGAATGCTGACAAAATGAAAACAAATTGGAGGAAAATAGTTGCCCAAAACTCTTCTAAAGTATAATAAAATAACAGGTTGGGCCTTAAACTCTATTTTAAATTATTCTACTATATTTTGTTTTCTTTGAATAAAATCCTTACAAAGTTTTATCAGTGTCAATATATGAACAATTAAACTCATTTGAATTTGTTGGAATGCTTCAGCAGTGAACTATCAGCATGGAAGTTAAAAAAAAGTTACATTATTCAATGAACTCTTTTATATATTTACAAAGTTACATTCAGTAAAAACGTAGTATGAATTTTTAAAGTCATGTCCTGTAACTGTACTGTCAATAGATGGAGAGTTTAAAATTAGACGACTTGTTCTTGTAGTCAAGTCACCTGAAGGGCTTCAAACTATTTTTGTGGTCTTTTAAGTTTATTTCTGAACAGAAAAGAGATCTATTGGTGAAATGAAGATTGTTTAACACGTCTCACCCTGAAATTGAGGCTTTAACTCCCAGGTGTGTGACGCAAAGCCTCCAAAAATGTGGCCCTTGGTGTCTTTGATGAGCAGCAGGGATGGGCCCCCCCTGGTCAGACTGGCCATCATTCTGGTGAAGCTCTCGCCATGCACCTGTGTGGAAAACGCAAGCCTCCAGGGGGCGCTGTAGCCATCGGGCACCTATAAACAAAACAAAAACAACAACAAAAAGTGAACTGAATATCTTCCAAACAACATCTCTCTCTGTGAAAATACATTTCACACAACGAACCACAGAATAACTAAATGATGAAAGTGAGTAACTCTGCTTAAAGTGGGCGTCCTACTGCTGCAGACACTAAACTCACATAAATGTACAGCTTTTTATTCTTTGGGCTCCTCAACTGTCTTGAAAGTAGAAGTCTTTTTTTATTGGTTTTATCTGTTTAAAATGCTGAAAAACCTTTACAAACAACAAAGTAAACAGCCCCTTAACCTGACTGACCTGTGGAGCCAGAAACATCAGGGTGGGGATGTCCAGAAGGGAGTTTAACTGATTCCAGGGCGTCTCCCTGCAGGGGGGCAGGAGTTTGGGAGGGGGAGAACTGCTCAGAGATATGCTGAGGCCCTCGTCGGCCAGCATCTCCAAGTACAGAGACACCTGAGGGGTTCTAAAGATCCAGTCCTCCAGACAAGAAACATCACAGCTACCCTGATCTGCAGTAAACAAAGCAGGACAGAACGTCAACGATCTAATATTCAAGGTGACTAGAAAAAATAAATACGTCTGCTACTTACCTGAAGGTTTGAGTTCAGAGCACAAATTCTCTGCCAAAAGTTTAACTCCCACAGAAGAATCGGCCATCTTCTCGGGTGTCCAGCCATCCAGACGCCCTCTATTGATCAGAATCTGAACTACAGCAGAAATCAAGTCTTGGACGAACTGCAGAGAGATGACGACAGTGAGACTGGAGTCACAGAAACCGATACTCCACCCGCTAACTTCCCGCTCTGCTCACCTGAGCCACCTGCTCACAGGTCACAGCTGCAGCAGTCCCTGATGGGTACTGGGACATGACCAGGATGAGGGGAGCACGCTCCTCTGCGGTGCCTCGCAGGGCGTCTGCAAGGAAGATCACCAGCTGCTCCCGATTCACTTGGGGCGCCGGATGTTGGTTGGTTTTGCCAAAAGCGGGCGCTGCCAGTTCGGGATCAATGCTGCACAGGCAGTGAAAAACCCGTCTGACCCAAGAGTCTGACGTCAGGCTGCCCATTGAGGACTGGAGAAAAAAATGTAAGTCATTACACAACTGTAATGTCAAAACACAATGTTAGTGGGCGGGGCTTAACAGAACAGACTCTAAATTAAAAAAAGGAAGGCTTTTATATAGATTTTTGTTCATTTTTATAGAAAGTTTGAATGTTAATTTCAAGTTAGCCTTTCATAAAGTATTTATCTATGAGCTTTATGAAGAACATGAGTTTTGATTTAATTCAACTCTAAATATGGATCAAAGACATGCTAAGTGCAGCAGTAATTAGTTAAATAGATAGATGTGCATCCCCAGAGTATCATTTGCTCATTAACTTGCAGCTAGTCAATAAAAAGGGCAGCATATGGTAATTGCTTTACAAATAAATGAAAAGAAAGTCATACTGTTATGAATTTACAAATAATAAATTAAAAAAGTGCATCAAACAGTCATTTAAAAACAAGGAATTTCAACTAATTTATTTGAAACTACTAAAAAGATGTGAAATTCATTATCTTAATAAGCTACAATGAAAAAAAACTGTGTTAAAATTGTTTAAAACAAGCATAATAATAATAAATGTATGTAAAAAAGACCACATTGGAGCAAGTTTTTTTTAAGCATCCATCATTGCTAAGTTTCAGCATATGGAATTAAACTTTAATGTTTTGTTTCTTTTAGCAAAGTTTAATATATTTATTTTGGGCAGATAAAAACTGTCCTGTTTGTTCTTTCTTTACTCAACCGGTAACGTCTGCCTGAAGGTAAAAGTTCAAAGGGTTTATAGTGATCTGTTGAGTTCATATAACCCATGATGCAATGCTGCAAGCATTGACTGTGCCCAAGGATGTTGTACCTGTTCCTAGACTACCTTATACTGCAGAAGTTTGACTTTAAATCAAACTAAAACATGAACTAAAGATCGTAGTCTACGTCTGTTTACACACAATGTAATGAACTAACATCCACACTAAGCAATGTGGCTTTGATTCTAAGCCTAAAGGAATCTGTTCCTGTTTGTCCCACCTGAAGCATTTGAAGCGTGATCGCTTTTCCTGGAGCTTCTGAGGCGCCCCCTCCACCAGATACAAGTTTGTTGAACACGCCATCGATTATAGGCCGCTCCTCGGCCCGAAAGCGGGTCAGCCGCTTCTGCACCACTGCGCTCTCAGCGTTACCCATAATGTTCTGCAGACTAAAAAAGAAGAACAAAAAACAGAATGCCAACATTGTCTCAAATGTAGCATATAGTTTAGCTTCAAAGACACAGTTTTGAGAGAAAAGGAATTGTTTTAGACTTAAAGATTCTTTGCATTGACCTGAGCCACTACCTCTATTATCTCCTCACAAGTAAGTGTAAAAATGACATTTCCTTGTATACTACTAATATTTAATAATTTTTTTATTGGCATGCTATGTTTAATTTTGCAGAAACTATCCTTTTAGGCTCTATGGGCATGAAAATAATGGCAAATAAACATTTATTATGAATTATTCAACATAAAACAACTACTTTTAGCTTATCTGCACATCTTAAAAGGAGCTTAAAACATACATTTATTGCAAACAACAAGGCTTTGATAAATTACTAAAAGTGAAAATGGTAAAAAAAAAAAAAAAAAAAAAAAAAAAAAAGAAACATTATTTCATAGGAAAATGACCTTTTACTAACCTCAGCTGATGGTTTAAAGTCTTTTTCTCTGTTTAACTTGACCCTTCAGAAGAATACATTTCGACCAGAGGTTATCGACCAACGTGAGCACGAGCTCCAACTATCACGAGGTCAATAAGGAAGAGCCCTTTCTCCATTCATCCTTTGCATTTCTCTATTTCGATACAGTTTCCGAACTAGATACAGTCCTATAACGTAGTAAAGGGAAGGCAAAACACGCTTTATGCATCCTTATTGTTTAAATTTTATTTTTATCTGCGTTCTGCAAAAATTAAATTGGGAAAAATCGGTCAGAGTAAAAATAAATGAATAAAACAAAAGCTCTTCATCCGGGGCTCCGTGCATCACAACAAAGCTGCACCATTCGGTCAAATACGTTTGCTACGTGACCCGAGGAAGATATTACTCAAAAAGAACCACGTTTATTTCATTTATGTTGAATTTGTGTCGATAAAACTAAGATATTGCAAAGACTGCTTTATGAATGAAGAAAAATATTCGCTATCTAGTACCGACTTACCTATTATTGCAAGCTTTTCATTCTGAATCCTACAATGCAACACTTCCTGGATTCAACGAGAGTGGCAGCTGTAGCGACCAATCAAATAAGGCAACCACTGACACCCTAAATTATGATTGGTTAATGACTTAAAAGAGGCGAGGCAACAAGAGAAGGCGTGTGTTAGGGGGTTTAAACCCCAGAGCCACAAATCCTGCTCCAAGTATTCGCACCACAAAATATCATTTATTCAAAAAATTGTTGTTGTTTTTTTTTACATAAAATAGGTAAAGACTGATATTCATTAACTTACTTTTCCGCCATTTTGAACAAAGAATAAAAAGTGCATTTTCTGCCCATCATCCGGTTATTATCTATGATAAAAACAGTGCTATGGTGAAAGAATTAGGAATAATGAGACTTTTATTATTCGGGTTTAAAAAAAAAGATTAACCACACGTATGAAATGATCACAGTAGAAAGAACTGCAAAACTACTACCACCACCACCACCACCACTACTACTAATAATAATAATAATAATTATTATTATTATTATTATTATATCATTAACAACAACAGCAACAACAACAATAATAATTTTAATAATAATAATAATATTAGAAAGAGTGCAATTAGTTTTACCTCCAATCCACCAAGGTTATGGTGGAGGAAATAAGTATTTTTTTTCCCTTGCTGATTGTCTAGATTTGCCTACTTTTAAATAAATTGGCAGTCTGGTAAAAGATTTATCAAAATGTATTAGCATTTCATTGAGGGTAACAAGTATTTGAACCCTCTTGCCAGAAAGACTTATTTTGTGGCCAACCCCTTGTTGTAAAACAATGAGGTTAGAAGTTTCTTGTTGTTGATTGGCAGGTTTCTGGACATATCAGCAGGAATTTCAGTCCATTCTTCTCTACTTATGACCTCTTATCATACAGATTTGGTGGGTATTGCTTGGCAACTCTGAGCTTCAGCTCTCTTCATTTGTTTTTTATAAGATTTAGGTCTAGAGACTGGCTGGGTCACTTCATGACCTTGATATGGTTCTTCTGAAGCCATTTCATTGGTTGTAAGACCCATCCACCTCCCATGTTAAGCCCGCTGGTGGAGGGAAGGAGGTTCTCACTCGGGATTTGATGGGACATGGCTCTGTCCATCCTCCCATCCACACGGTGACCCCCCCCTCCATGCTTGACAGTGGGGATAGTGTTCTTGGGGTCATCAGCAGCATTTCTCTTCCTCTAAACTAGACGGGTTGAGTTGATGCCGAAGAGCTCCATGTTGGTCTGATCTGACCACACCACCGTCTCCCAGTCACTGTTTAAATCATGAAGGTGTTCATTGGCAAACTTCAGGAGGGCGTGCACATGTGCCTTCTTAAGCAGGGGGACTTTACAAGCTCTGCAAGATGTTAAACCATTGCAGTGTAAAGTTTCCCCAAAGGTGACTGTGGTTTCAGCTGCTTTGAGATCATTATCTAACTCCTGCTGTGTTGTTTTAGACCTATTTCTAACTGTTCCCATTATCTCAGGCTTTTGTTTAGAGCCTGAGACCTACAGATGTTCTTGTATTTTGGCCCAGTTGCACCGACAGTTGTCACCTTGACCCCCAGCTTCTTGCTGATGGTTTTGTTGTCTGTTCTTGTCCTGTGAAGGTCTACAATCATCTTCCTTAAGTCCACTGAAAGCTCTTTTTTCTTTCCCATTTTGGAGCCTTTGGAGTCTGACTGATAGAATAATTCTGTGGACAGGCGTCGATTTTTTTTTTTTTTTTTTTTTACAGTTGCTTAGTTCAGATCAGCTGACAGGTTCATTAGAAGAGTCTAACTGGTTTGTCTGAACCCAAACTCACAGTAGTTACTAGGGTTCATGTACTTCTGTTCGTCGACGATGATAAATGTCATAAATAAATGTCAATTTCTTGATTTTCTTTGCTATTGTCTGTCTTTCACGGTTCAAATGAATCTACAATTCAAAATCAGTGAGGGATCAAATACTTATGTGCACCCTTTTCCCTGTTGTGTTTCTGCAGTCGTCCACTGGGTGCTGTTTTGTCTTCCACCAGCAGAGGTCGCACTGACATCATTGAACTGGAGCGCAGGAGCTTCCGGATTGAGCAGCAGGCGGTTGAAAAACGCCTTTTAAGGGCATAACATCGGTGAGCACCAACCTGGGTGTGTTTCATTGCGGAGGTTCTGTTGGATTGGAGGTAAAAGCGCTGACATCTGCCCACATCATGCAAACAGGATGCAACAACGACCCAGAGAATCTGGCAGAGAGGAGGCACAGAGCAGGAGGAGGCTTCTGAGGGGAACTACCTGCAATGAAAGCAATCATGATTAAGTTATAAGTTTGAATTCATTCATCAAGTTAATGAAATATTTTATGAAACATTTTATTACAATCTAAATTAAGGTGAAGGAAAACAACTGTTTTGCAGCACCAAACACGTCAAAGAAAGCTTTTGTAAGAATAAAAAACATGATTTAAAAAAAGTCCTGATGCACTTTTGCTTATGATTTGGAGTAAGTAAGAGCTGCAATGTCATTTCATTGCTTTATTTCACCCAATATTCATACCTGTGTTAATATTTCCTGTTAAACATTATTAAAAACTTAGAATTTAGCATTTACTTTTGTCGTGGTGATCCCTAAATATATTTAATAAAATTCAGTTTGGTAAAATGTAATGTGTTTAAAAGGTCAAGAGAAAACTAAAGTCACTTTGCAAATCAAAATTATGCACAACTCACTATTGTTGGTCCTACTTGACCCATGGAAACATCTCTATTTCGCTTTTGAATCATTAAAGGAATCATTTTTGCATGACTTCGGTCATTTGTATTTAGTTCGTTTACTGCCGAACTGATGCAAATTTTTGTTTTTGCTGTAAAATTACCTTAAAAGGAACTTCATTGCAACGTCGAGCTAGAATTGAGTCTAGAAAACGGCACTAAAATGACCTGAACTGGGTCATTACATCATGACATTATCAGGTAAAATCTTACTGCAGTAACACTGGAGATTTTTTGCCCATCACTTCCTGAAACTAAAGGTTTGATTAAGACCTGGTTTCAAGGAATCCGTGACTTGTGATGCAAGGCCGCCTCCTAACATGGATCATTATGCAAGATTGAGATATTTTCCTGTGAGACATTCATTCATCCATCCGCTTTCTGAACAGGTTTTATCCCTTACGGGAAAAGGCCAAAGCTTTACCCGGTTACTGTTTGGTTAAAAACCTGGACACATTGCCAATTGTTGCGGGACCCTACACTTAAAAGCAGATAAAAAGCTGGAAAGTCTTTTTTATTTTTTCTGTCATGTAAACTTATGTTGTGGCCTCTGAACAGTTATCAGACCTGAGTGTAGTAGTGGGACACCAGCTCTGCAAGTCGTAAACTCTGAGCTTTGGAGGTATAATTAGTTTTCACTCTTTTCATCCACCCAGTTTGTCCCCATTGGGGCTTCGAGCAGGTACAGGCAGACTCAGGAACAGACATGGTTCAGGTAATAATAGCAAAGCTCGATTGCTATCTCCAGCGGTTGCCGTTTGCTCACTCAAGTGAAGCGGGTTTACGTGGTAACAAGTTAAAACTTGAGAAGTGAGTCCTGTTACTTCTTCTTTTCTCTTCCCTCTCTGCCCACCACCCCTCCTCTTGTCTGTTTCCATGTATGGTAAAAGTCTCGCCCTCGAATGACAGCACAGGAAATACGCGATTTGAATACCGGGTTGACAAAAAAAAAAAAAAAAAAAAAGAGAGAGAACAAGCTGCAAACATGTGGTTCTTGAGAGGCAGAAATCGTCACCTGACAGTCAGATGTCATTCAAACAGTCGTCATTTCTAACTTCTGTGTAGAAAAAACTTTGATGCCAAAATTCATTTTTAGTTTTATCTTATTTATTCATTTTTCATAATTGAATGAATGAATGAATAGTTTCATCTCAAACTTTTCAAACTAGATATATAATTTAAAAAAAAGCTTTCCAAAGTGTTGTTCTGTTGACGTTTCTGCTTCCGGTGCTTGTGTGTAGACCATGTAGTTCCAAAGCAGACACCTTTGAAAAGAAAACCAGACTGTTACAACACACACACATGTGTATCCGATCAAGAAAAGGGGGCAAACTTGTTTGTATTTTTCAACATGCAGGATCAGGACAGTCAGCTTCTTCATTCTGTGACAGCAGCGGCTTCGTCTGCTGAGACGACACAGAAAACGGGCTCATCTGTAATGTGGTGCGGGGCAGTTCTGTTTGGTGTTTGACGGTAAAGTGCAGCTTTGCATTTGGAGGGAAAATAAAGCCACGCATGAGGCATCAGACCCTGCAGGGAGAAAAGCTTTTATAAGTCTGACATTTGAGAATGAGGCTTTAAAAAGTCACGAGCATCATCAGATTTGAAAAGGACTTCTGGTGTGAAACCCTTTAATTTTGTTTGTTTGGATAAAGACTTTAGCATTTAGATTTGTAAAATTGGAATTATGGTTTAGTAGGACCTGGTTTTTTGTGTGTTTTTTTTTAAACAATAGTTTCTAGTTGATATTATAGTTTACTATACATTCAAGGGAACTCTTGGCCAATATTTATTCATACATATTTAGGTTGTATATTTACTTTTTGGAAACTGGACTTGATTAAGAGACCCACTCTGATTATCTTTTGTTTTATTTTCAAAGCGTTCCCAGTGTTTTTTAATTATGATTTTGCCCTTTTTAGCCAAAATGTAAAAATGACTCGTTTGTTTAGGACATAGTTTATGCAAAGTGGCAGGAGTTCCTTAAAAATTAATGTCTGAGTTTTCATCACCCATAACTGAGAGCTCTCTGTTTACACTTTTCCCACTAGCTTACAGCCACTCACACCCCCAACCTAACATTACCTATGCAACAAAAAAGGCGAGCGATATCAGAGCTATCCAGCCATACAGTTTTAGTCCAGATTCCAGCTCAGATGAGGAAGACAAAAAGGTTCACGGATCTTGTCTTCTACGGGCAGATGCATCAGAATGCAGCGGAATAGGAAGCTTGTGACCCTCCAAGCATTTTGTCTTCCTAACAAATACGATCTTTTTCAAACTGCGTTGTTTCTGCTTCTGATTCACAACCATTAGAATAAATAAATACTCAGAAAGGCCATTTTAAGCTTAATTTTCTTCATATTTGTTTTCCGTCATCTGAAAAATGACATGAGAACACATCAAAACAACCACTTTCATTGGGGTGGTGGAAGCGAGTTATGGCCTTAAAGACTGCAAAGCCCAAATGAAAGAGAACTAGTCCAGTCACCGACTTCAGACCTAAAGCTCAGAGGAAGAATAGAAGTGGTGAAACGACAGTTTGGTGGTTCTAATGTGACAGACAATAGTACTTTTAAGAGTCAGAAGGAAAACAGCTTGATATATTTTATTGTTTCTTGCAGATTTTTAAAAAATGCATATCTTTTTTTCATATTTATCTTAAAAAATAGAGATACTTCAATGAAGTGTTGGCATTTGATGTATTTGGTGCGTAGAAACTAAGAAATGCTACAAAAACAAAGCTGTTTCATTTAAAAAAAGTAAAAGACCTCTGGATCAGTGGATCTTTTTATTAGACTATTGAACAATTTCACTTTGTTTGCTTAGAAAAAAAGATTTTTATCCGATTTCAGATTCATTCATGTCACAAATAAAAATGGATTAAGCGGTTCTTAGGATCAAAACAAAATGGATTAATATTCTGACTCATAATTTGTTATGTCGCGACAATAATAAAATATTGATTTGACCCACTGGTTTCAAAAGTTTTGGCCCATAGACAGCAATGAAATCCCATCTGATCAAGCCATAAAACTACCTACAGAGTGGTTTATTCCAGCCCATCAGCTGAAGAAAGGTGAGACCTGGCATGCAAATAAAAACCAAACAATAGGGATTAACTCAAATTTTCCTATTCATTGCTTCGTTACACATATAAGTCAGGGACTGGACGAAAACAAAGTTTGGAATATATCAGTACTTTCATTGTCAGACGAGAATTTCAAACAAGCTTTGAGTGTCAAAATTCACCTCCCTGAAGGGAAAACAGCTTTTAATAAAATTATATACCATACTTCCACAAATGCTTTGAAAAATACATTCATTTCTATTGCCTTCTTCCTTTGTTTTTACAGATTTATCCTTCATCAAAGTGAAACAGCATAAAAGAATAAGTGTTTGAAAGCACAAAACCTCCCGTTTACCTCTTGGTTTACAGCACTTTCAAGGTTTTACTCAGCTCTTTACCCAGGCTGGGATCTGGACTTTGAGCTATACCTTTATCTGGTTTCTTATGGATTTCTGGGTGTGCATGCTTTTGTTTTTAAAGCATAAGTGTGTATATATATGTATATATATATATATATATGTAGCATGTTACCTCCTAGTCTATACCAATGTGAGATTTCTAAATGACAGAAACCAAAGGCTTGTGGTTGTAAATGAATAAAAAGGTGTGTTTTAATGCTTTTCTTTTCTTTTATTGGCACATATTTAAATCTGACAGGAAGAAGATTTATTTTCTCAATGGTGAATCAAATTAATGTTCCTCTTCATTAAAGCTCTGTTTCTATATGCCACCATATGGAGAAAGGCATATGTCATTCCTCCTCGGTACATATGATCACGCTTGACCCGTGTTGGGATTTACAGAGGCCGGAGCGTCCAGAATTGATGCCTGCTTTTGGAAAGAGCACAAAGGCAGTTGGCATTTTTACTGTAACTCAGTGAAACGACTGGGTGAATGAATAACCTTCTTGGCGCGCGTCAGTGATCCATGCGAAACAGTGAGTTATAGTTTAATTACAAGCAGAGGAGAATGAGATGCAGCAAACACAGCGGTCGCCCGTCCTGCTGCGGCAAACGGAGATGAAAAGGAGAGACGGGACTGAGACAGACAGTTGAAAAGGGGTCAGACTCCAGAATTATGTAAGACGTTGTAGATTTACAGTGTCTAAAGGCGGAGGAAAGCAGCTAGATACTTTTTCCTTCATCCATTTTCTACCCTTTTATCCCTTTTGGTGTCACGGGGCTGCCGGAGCCTATCCTGGCCATTTGTGGGTAAAGGCAGGGGATGCCCTGGAGCGCCACAATCACACACCCATTCACTCTCACACTCACACCTATGGACAATTTAGAGTTGCCAATTGACCTATGGAGCATGTTTTTGGACGGTGGGAGGAAGCCGGAGACCCCAGAGAGAACCCACGCATACACGGGGAGAACATGCAAACTCCACACAGAAAGGTCCCCCATTGATGTTCTGTTTCAGGTCCCCCAGCCGGGACTTGAACCAGGGGCCTTCTTGCTGTGAAGCGCTAACCACTGCGCTACCGCCCAGCCCAGGAAAGCAGCTATATGTTTTCATTCATTCATTCATTCATTCATTCATTCAAAATGAATGAATGAGCTACATGTTAACTGAATTATTCTTTATTATAGTATTTTTTGTGTGCTAATTTTATATCATAGTGTATGAAATCTGTTCAAATGTTTTGGTTAGACTTCGTTAAACCACAAAACCAAACAGCTTGATGGATTGTTAGAGCATTGTGGGTACTGTAGTCAGAAGCCTTGAGGAGTGATGTACTGTTTGCAAATGAGTTGAATAAAGTTTGATCTTCCAAATTTTCAAACAAAACTTTCTTCCAAACTACAAACAGTAATAATAACCTTTTCTGTTACTTTATTACTTACATTTGGCTTCATACTTACTTTTTGAAGTTAAAAACATTGAATTCATCTTTAACCAGAGAGAATACAGTGGCAGGTTACAGACAACTGATACAAAGAAAAAGGTCTTGTTTTACGTAGTAACAAAAAGAAAAAGTGAGTTTAAACTATCCTGGTGATCAATGTTGAGCTGACGTTTTCACTAACACTATTCAGAATAAATTCGTTCTAGTTGTTTCAAAGATTAATGCTGAAACACTTTCAGCATATTTCATGAAAGAGTAGGAAACTGGCCGATGGTTGTTTTAGAGACCCAGCAGAAAGGTGACGTCACGGCAAACAGTCACCTCACTGTCAGCACACATTCACAGCGCAGAACCTCTCAATAGGCTCAGCAAACAGATGCTCTTTTGGAACAGGAGAATGAAGTGGTCCCCAGCTCGTTAGTCTCTGACAATGCCGTCTCTGTGCCAGGCCTGTGCAGCGCTGGCACACAGGACCTCCGTGGGCTGACTCATTCACGCTTAGATTCCCCCTCCGTCTCCCCTTTTTCACATGATGGGACCTCAAAAGAGACCCCACTCTCTTGCCTCCCCCCTCTTTGCTTTATTCAGTTGAATAAACTTCAGTTTCCACCCCCCCCTCCTTCTGTCTCAGCAGCTTCTTCTTCGTTTGCAGACGTTCAACAATTTTCCGGGTACCAGACTTTAAGCGCGCTCATCTCTGGATCATTAAAGTCTAACTGGACGTTCAGAGGTCAGAGCAGCAGTTCAAAGGTAAACATACATTTATTTACATAAATTAAGAAGTGATTTTAATTTAAAACTTTTACAGAACTGAAATTTCTTCATGTACCTGTTTTTCGATAGACAAGGTTGGGAAAGACAGCTGGTTTGGACACATTCAGAGGAAGAACACGTACGTATGATGGAGATACAAGGATGCGAAAGTCAGGCAGACCACTTGAAAGATCTATAGGGAGACCAAAGAGGAGGTTCATGAATGTGGTGCAGGAGGATATATGAGGAGGATGCAGTAAACGAAGATGGGGGAGAGCTTGGTCCTTTAGATTGATTAAAGATGCAGAGCTTTCTGGACACCTCGCTTGGGAGGTCTGGAAATGTTCCACCAGTAGGAAGCCAGTAGGAAGCCCAGAGGAAGACCCAGGACCTGCTGGAGCGACCCCGTCAACTTCACGATCCAAACTACACCCGGGGGGTTTGGTTTGGGTATCTCTGCTTAGACTGCTGCCTCTGGGACCCGGTGATGAACAGCAAAACGGATGGATGCATGAATGGATAGATAAATAAATAAATAGATGGATGACTAGATGGATGGATGGATGAATCAGTGGATGGATCCATAAATGAATGAATTAATGGATGGATGGATGAAATGACTGATGGATAGAGGATGCATGAATGGATAGATAGATGGATAAACGGGTCACTTAATAAATAGATGTATACATAGACAGAAGAATGGATGGATGAATCAGTGGATGGATAGATTGACTGGTGGATGATGGATGAAATGATTGATGGATGGATGAAAGAATTGATTGATGGATGAATCAATGAATGTATAACGAGATGGATCAAAAGATAAATAAATAGATGACTGACAGACTGATTAATGGATAGTTAGAGTAATTGATGGATGGTGAACAGGTGAATGGATGGATAGAAAAATCAAAGGAAGATGAATGGAATTTCAAAACTGATTCACTTGATTTCTGATTTTTCTACATACTGGTATCCACATTAAACAAGTAAAACCTTCAAAAATACATTAAATATACAAGTAAATATTAATAAGTAAAAACTTTCCAAATATGACTATTGTATTCTTTTGATTTGGGAAGAAACCCAGCGTGATACCAGAAATTAACGGAGAAATGTTGACACGAACCACAGAGAAAACCTGGCAAGCTTCTTGTGAAAACTTTGTAAAAAAAACAAATTTACATTATTCTGTAGGGATTTGTGAACATCAGACACAAAGCGGTCTTCTTGACAGCTTTCAAGTTGACCTTAGATAGTTACATCCCCAAGCTTCTACAGGTGTGGTGGATAAGTTTCATTGTTTATTTATTCACTTATAAAGCTCAGCATTTGCAAAGAACGATGTTTAGTCTTATTAGGCTAAGACAGTCCAAAACTTGTTTACATGACTAAACATTTTAGTCAATAAAGTACTTTGAACTGTACAAAAAAAAGTAAGTAACTTCCATATAAAATTAATTTATGCAATTTTAGAAAATTATAATACATAAACTCCATTTAAAAACACCCAAAAATATATATTTTTTAATGAATTATTGGAAATACTGTCAGATTTATCGCCATTTTACTGATAATTTAAGCACTTTATTGGCATTTCAATTATTACTTCTGCAAGCGAGAAGATACAATAATGAGGAAGTGGTGCTGACCTTCTCTAACACTGTAGATTAGACCCACCATGTCTGCTTTTGGCAGCAGGGAAGCGATTTTTGTCCGCTCTGGATCAGTTGGGCTCATTAAGTGGGAGGCCTTCCCCTTTAGGTAAACTTTCAGGGGCCCCTCCTATATGTAGCCTCTTGGAACTTCTGAGCTCTTTCCAAGAGCGAGGGATTGTCTCAGCAAGAAGCAAAACTCTCGGGTCACGCTGGTCTCGTCAGATTTAGGACCCAGCTGAGCTGTGACCAACCCAATGCTGAGGCAGTCAGACAGAGATGGCGGCAATGTGGACTGAAGCAGGCAGGCGCCATGTTAGAGAAATAAGGGCTTCACTAGTTGTAAAATATTTAAATGTAAACATTTCTCCTTAATTTGACTTATAGATCAAAAACGTCGACCATAATATAAGAAAAACGTTTGCTAGGTTAAATGTCTTCAACCTGCAAAAACTAAGTCCATTTGAGCTTTTTAAATATATTTTCCCACATTCTTAATGAATGAGATTCTTTACAGATATTTAAATCACAAATAAAAAGAACATTTACAGTTGCACTATCCAGTAATTTCTGCACAATTTGAAATCCTGCTTGGTTCATTTTGAAACAGCTACAGAAGTCGAGATTAGCATACGTTATCGAGATAGTAAATGTTGTCAGGAGACAACAAATTTCATTATGTTGCGAAGATATAAAGTCCGGCGGCAGCTACACAGGTGAGAAAATGGGGGAAAAAATAAGCAAAATAATAAAGTTATTTGTCGTTATCATGAGAAAATGGGCAAAAATAAATAAATTAAATGAAACGATGTAGGCCCATATCTTTCACCCAAACTTTCCAACTTCCATTTATGCATTTTGTTTTAATATATGGCCTCTTGTTTGACTGCAGTCATGTTCAGGCACCAAATAGATAAAGGAATTGATTAATAGTAATGTATGACTAATACTGATAAAACATTATAGGATTTTTGTAAATAAATTTTGGAACACAAGCGTTTAAAAAAAAGGAATAAGTGGGTTTTGGGGTTTTTCATGCCTGTGGAGGGTCGTAGAATGTCAGGAACAGGTGGTAAGGACCCTAAATGCAGGAGATTGGGCCTGGTGTCAGACAATTTAAATAATGAACCAGAATGTGACAACAACAAAAAACATGGAGAAATAAAAAGGGTGACAAAGCAGAACAGGGCAGAGCAGATGACCTGACAAGGATGAACTGAAAACCGGACGTTTAAATAGACTGACGGTAAGTGACAGAAATGAAAACTGCTGTGGATGATCAACGGGAACATGGAGTGACTAATAGGGGAACAACACAAAACATAACCAAGAACATAACTGAAGAGCCAAACTCACAGAATTATTACAGTGCATGAAGAGGAGCGGTCCCGGCGACTCTCTCCAGCAACAGGAAACATGAAGGGGAGCATCCCTGGTGACCTTCCTCCGGAACAGGAAACACAGCCAAGAGGGATGAACGGCAACCATCTTCCGGGACAGAGAGTAGAAAGTGTCTCCCCAGCAACCCTCCTCCGGAACAGAAATGGGGGAGTGGCCCCCATGACAGGAACAGGACAGGGAACATGAAAGAGTGGTCCTGGTGACCCTCCTCAGGAACAGATAGATAAAGAGGAGTGGCACCTGTGATCCTCCATAGGCATATAGGAAACTTTAAGGATGGCCCCGGCAATACCCCTCAGAAATGGAGGGGTAGACGTGGAAAAGGCACGGCATGAACACGGCTGCCAGAAAACCCCTCTGACATGGTGTGACATGGTGCGGACTGCACTGGTGGTGAAAAGGACCAAAATGCAGGAGTCTGGGTATGATGGCAGAAAAATACCATTTCATAAATTATCCAGAGAATAACCAAAAAGAAAAACATGAAGAAACAAAAATGTTGTCAAAGCACAGCAGGGCAGAGCAGAGCAGATGACCGGACAAAGATGTTTAAATAGACTGAGGGTAATTGACAGAAATGAAAACAGCTGTGGATGATCAACGGGAACATGGAGTGACTAATAGCGAAATCATTCAAACCATCACCAAAACCAAGAGCATAACAGAAAGCAAACTAAAGCACAGAATCCATACAGTACCCTTCCCCAAAAGGGCAGATCCCAGAAGCACAAAACACCTCAGAGGAGGGGTCCTTGGGGAACTAAACAAAAGCAAATCCAGAAAACAGTTTGGGTTCCTGCAGCCTAGAAGAAGTGAGGGGTGACATGGCGATCCTTAGAGGTTTCCTCATTTTTTTTGCCCGCAGATAGCCCATGTCCACCCGTAGGGGCAGTTGTGACTAAGACATAAGGTGAACACACTGGATGGGGAAGACTCTTTCCTGTAAAAATTAGAATGCTAGATTCATTTTCTAAATCATATCTAACAAAGGGTAAATGGAGCATACTTGTACAGGATTTTTGTACCTAACTTGAATGACTACATACATACGTACGCAGCAATGTTGGATTCAGTATCTTGCCCAAGGACAATTCGACACATTTCTGCACCACAGCTCCCAATAAAGACACATGCGCCAAAGTATGTGATTAGTTGAATTTCACTTTATGTTTTATGCAGTCGGAGGTCGAGAAAAATCCACGGGCTACATTCTGATCACGAATGAGCAACGTGTGTTTTAAAGTTATGGTGTTTACTGTTTATAATGCGAGTCAGATGTGTTTCCCAGTTATAGTAGCAGACATTACTGCACCACACTAAGAACAGGGATTTTAAGTGAGAAAACAAGATATTCCTGATGTTTCTTCAGAACTGTAGATTCCAACAAGGCGGATCTGCATAAAGCACCAAAGAATACCAAAGCAATCTAGTAAATATGAGTCAGTGGGTGGGCTGCAGGACAGCACATGACTGCCTGTGGGCTGCAGAACGTGCAACAGTGAGGAGGAGGGTCTGAGGAATGCAGGAAGCATCTGAGTGTTTTGGCGAGGAGAAGATTTTCTGACCGTCCTTGTTTGGACTCCTACAGACTCTACATGCCACTAGTCCTCCCCTTTCGTCAGCAGCTGTTTCTGTTGCAGTAAGACTTGAGATTTTTTAGCATTTCCCCTTTGGCTGCACTGACTGGTTGCTGTCAGGACATGCAGGCCTGGAACAGGGAAAGAAACAAGGTGCGGCCTGTACCACGCATCACCAATATCACATTCATTTCTGAGAGTTAGACAAGTATTCTATGAACTGTGAGGATCCTGTGAGACACGAGAACGCAAAGTTTAACTGTTTTTATAGTCAAAATTTGCCTGAACATGTCAAGTCAGAGCAAGTCCGTTTTATGCATCGAGTGACATTAAGGGCTTTCTCAATCACTTTAGCCATGTGAAGCACATTTATGGAGCTGGGGATGTTTTCAAGAGTCTATTAAAACAGAAAGAAAGCTCAACTGGTTCTCTTTTCCAGTGTTTGATGAGCTTCACCACCACCTGCTACATTTCTCTGAAAAGATTTTTGGTTTTTTTTTCCAACTTAATCTAGCAAATATTTGTGTTTTCTATTTATACTGCCTAAAATGTACAAGACAAATTAAGCCGCCTTGCCTTACTTTTTGCCAGAACAAGTTCCGAGTCAAAAGTTCACACCTTAAATTGAAATTTAAGCTGGTTATACTAGTGTTTTGCATTTGCCAGTGTGTGCTTTAAAGCAGGGAGGATGCTTTTGAGTACACATCTTCAGCATCTTAAACTTGTTGAAGTTCTCTAAGACTTTGTGCACATTTTTCAGTTTTCTTGTCTTATTTCTGACATTTGGGGAAATCTTTTGCTTTTTACGCAGTAATTGTTAGTTCGCTCTGACTTGTGGGAACAGTAGTACCTCATCCATGCCAGCCTCCTGTTTGTTCTGTGGAGAACAAAGAACTTGGAAGTTTGTCTGTTGAATACAAATTTTCCACCACTTTAAGGAGACCCGAGGAAAAAACAAGTGGAACCCAAAGTTCTATTGTGAGCCCAGTTTTAATTATAGGGAACGTGAGCTGGGTTTAGAACGTCGCGAGATAGGTTAGTTTTACTCTACCCAGTTACAATTTCTGATTGCTCGTTCTTTTCTAACAAAATAGGAAAATCTATAGAAAAAAATCTTCATCCAGTACCCAAAGGCTCACTAAAGTGCTAAAGTGCTGGTGAGAAATAGGTTGAGTCCAAATTCGCTCCCTACTCCCCAGTCAGTGCACTATAAAGGGTGTTTGCCATTTTATCGAGGTGTGCAAATCTACAATCCAAAATCCAGCGCCCTGGAAATTTCCCAGAAGTCTGTGCAAAACAATGATGTGCATCAGTACGATTTTCTATATGAGACCTGGAGCGACTCAGTGCGACGTCACCCATCGAAAACGGTTTACTTCCGGCTCCAATCAAACAAAGTCAATTCAGTTGTCATGTTTTCACAGTATGGACGTCGCCATTATGGAACCAGAAATGGTCGGTTAGCAGTAAGTGGTTCGAGTTGGACGACGTCAATATTTCTATGGCAACCACTCTCTTTTATGCAAATTTCCAAGTTTGGATTCATAAATAACCTTCATAAAATGTTGATATTTGTAGGTTTTTTTGCTTTGACAAACTGTATGGTACTGCGCTGTATTGTCTTGTAGGGGGTTACAGGGAGTAGTGAGTGAATTCTGACATAACTGTTCTCTTTTGGCTGCAGTAGGATGTAAAATAAATGTGCTCAATTCACAAAAGATGTAAAAAAAAAAAAAAAAGATGTAAATCACACAGTTACCACAGTGCAAAAAACTGAATCTAAAGATAGTAAAAAAAAAAAAAGAATACTATTCAGAAAGTCGTTCAACAGAAAAAAAAATCTTAATGTCAGAAAGATCATTGGCAGATTACTATTATTATTATTTCTAGAGAAATCTTTAAGAATATTTAACTTATTTCCACAGGGCCTATTTTTGCAGTTTAAATGACCTGAACATGAAGGGACAATCATGTGGCGTCAATACAAACAACCTGTTAAAAATTGTAGCTCAAAGCAGCAACTGATGAACATGTAAGAGACAGCATTGATAAACTATGGAGACTGAAGTGAACGGCTCACTGATTCCCTTTCATAATTATGAAGACATGTTTGTAACATTTTAATACTTGTTAAATGAGCTGGAGGGTCAAAAATGTTTAGAAATGTAGATATAAGAATTAACTTTGGAAAAAGGTGGAATTTTTGGAAGATCTCTCCAATAATGGGTACGACAGCAGATTTAGAGCTGATCATTAAAATGACATTGAAAATATTTTGATTTACCCAACCTAAACCTAAAGAACTCCCAAACCAATATCGTGGCGCCTTAATTATGGTTAAGTCAGACTTTGCAACAGGAGCTTAAATTGCACAGAACCCTTATCTTCTCTCAGTTTACACAAAGCTTCAGAGCCGTGTCATTGTGCAGCCTGGCATTAGTTGAAAGCTTCTGCCATCCCACCAGACACAAACAAACACTCAGCAGCAATCCTGTTTGACCAGTGCTGAGTCACGGGCCGACGTGAACAGAAGAAGGCCCGACACGCTGGCTGGACGTTGGGGTTTGAACAGCTGGGAGGGATTGACTGACCTGATACGGACCGGCAGCCGTCACCAGACCAGGCTTTTATTGGAAATCAATCATGTTGTGTTGTTATCTGTGAACTCGCTGTCAGTATATGTTGTTGTCAGAGGAGCAGAGACATTTGGGGTCTTTAAAGTTTGAGATTTAGCTCCAAAAAGAAAATGTAAAGAAATTGATGGTTGTCTATGAAGACTCTCATTCATCCAGGTTGATTCCATCCTGTCATCTGGACTTAGTTTTTTAAGTTAGAAGATGTTTCACCAGTCCAGTGCAACTTATCTGTGTTTTGTCTTTCTTTATAATGCATTTTTGGGCTGGCGCGACTTATACTCCGCAGCGACTTATAGTCCGGAAAATACGGTACATATAATTTTGAGAAATATATTGCAAAGCTTGTAATTCTATTTTTTATTGGACGACAAATAAGCATATTTTGACTGCTGCAGTGCTACATAATATTTCCACTTATGAGAGTAATTAACCTAAACATGAGTGTTTATAGCTAATATAGAGTTTAAATTTAGTCTTAAATATCAGGACATCACAACTTATTTCAACAAATCTTACCAAGACCTGTTGCACTAGTTTAAGTTTTTTTTTCTGCGTCAGAATTGTGTGAAGATTAACTCTGAAGAGAGAAAGTGAGGTTCAACAAAAAAAACAAAGGTGTGGTTGTTGGTTTAGGTGCTTCTGGTGACTCACAGCAGGTAACAGGTGGACAAAGCCCATGGATGTTCAGAGGTGACCAGGGAGTTTAAAGTTACCACTGTTGACCGGTTTGACAAGAAGCCCCGTTTCTTTTTTGCATGCAGCTTTCCAAAGAAAGTGTTTGTTCATTATTTTCACATTGGCACCTCTCGCAATAACAGCAGTCAATAAAAACGGAAAAAAAAAAAGAAAAAAACGTGTTCGATTATAAGATTAAGATAAAAATAGGATTAATGAATTTTTATGGACATCAGATTGTAGCCACGAAGGACAATGCAGAGAATATTTGTTTTATAAATCAGGTGTGTAGGTGGGAAAACCGTCAGCTTCACAGACAAAACAGAAGACATTTTAGGAAAAACAAACAATTTTTATTTTGAGATGACTGATTTTTTTTTTTTTTTGCCCATTCGGTTTTTCTTTTGACACTTTATTTCACAGATGTCCATCACAATGCTTTTGAAAACATCAATTGATCAGTTGTTTTGAATTAAAATAAAAATGATCTCAAACTCAAAAAAAAAAAGAGAGACAAAAATCCTAATCTTTAATGAGGGAAAGAGGGGAGGGGGGTTGAAACTAAATAATTAGATATGCTACAACTGAGAAGTGGTTCCTCCTGGATTGGGATGACAAGCCTGGACCCACCACCCTGTGCTTTTTGAAGGAGGACAGCCCATCACAGTGTAGTGTCCACAGTCTCCCATAATGCCCCTTTCTCCACGGGAGACTAAGGCAGTCAAACATGGTAGGTTACAGTATTTAAGTGGTCAATCATGAGATGAGACACCAGAAGAAAAGGCCTCCATTCTCGGTTTCCTGTCAGGTTTGGTGATGCCGCTTGGATGCGGCTCTCATCAACCCTGAGAGGAAACGGCGGGAGAACGGAGATCTTTCCTTCCCGGAGGTCCAGTGTGTCACGACTTGGAATGTTGTGGCGTCAAAAACACGACTGCGAGCAGAGGGATTCAGTCTGACATCGCATGTGAGATGAATCGCTTCCACCCTCGTTTGCTTCCAATTATTGTTGAACAAACAGTGCTGCAGCCACCAAGGCCACTTCAGTTTGCTGCTCTGCGGCGCGGCTGAGGCGAGGGTGGAAGGGGTGTGGCGGCGCGCCGGCCGAGAGGGCGAAGCGTCGGGAAAGGAGACGAGGCGGTCCTTGGCGGTCAGAACCGAGCAGAACTGCTTTGGTGCTGGCGGTCAGAGCGATTTCAACAGCGTCGGAAAAGTGGACACAGATTCCAGCGGAGCAACAACACTTCAAACAAATGCGAGAGAACATCTAGACTGGATCCATGTAACAGTTAAAAGGGATCAAAGAGTTTCTGCGCACATCAGTTTTTTTTTTTTTTTTTTAAACAAGCAGGATCCATGCAGACTGTGAGGTTCCAGTTTTTGTTCTTTCAAGTGAACAAAAAGATATAACGTTTCTCAAAAAAAAAAAAAACCTCCTTTTTGAGTGTGTGTGACACACTAACACAACCAATCTTCCAACACAACCAGATGGAATCTGTAAAAATGTTTTGCTATCCATTAAGAACGCCAAAAAACAGTTTGTTTGTTTTTTAGCTCTGGAAGACTTTTCATCTCGTTTTCATGAGAGAATTAAAAAAAAAAAAGAAGAAGAATTTCAGTTGCGTTCTGATGATTAGGAGAAGACGACGTGCGGCGTTTTTCTCAAGCGTTTTAAGCACAAAGGGACTGTAGAGTAGATCTGCGCTGACAGCAGCACATTCCAAGCAGCTCTGATCCGTCTAACCTACAAGCAAAGATTCTAACCTTCATTATTCTAGGTTTTTTTTTTTGTTTTTTGGTCGCCACTCGTTTCTTTTCCCTCCCCTCTCACCCTCTCCTCAGGCGGCAACAGCCCCATCCCAACACCCCACCCCCCTCCCCTCCCCATTTTAGTCCAACCTGCCCCGACCCTCCCCTGATCCAGGTGACGTGTTGGACCTTGCCACTCCTCTACTCGGCCTGGGCATCGTAGTTGGCGCCGCCCGCCTTCTTCAGCTCCGTGCGGATGTACTCCTCATCCAGCTCCCGCAGGTCGCTGACCATGAACTCCTTGGCGAAGGTCTGCAGAAACCGGGAAGGAAGCCGACTGTTATCTCATGTTCAAACAAAACCAGAACCAGGAAGGGCTTCAAATCTTTTAGATTTTGGTTTTATGACAAATAAAGCAGATTGACTGTAAAAATAGAAGAAAACCTATCCGCCATTTTTTTCAATTTGATTTCTAAAAGAATCCCCAGGAGGGAAGTTTTCCTTTGCTGCCGTCATAAAGTATAGTGATCATTGACTTACCTGCACAATGTCTTTGATCATGGTCTTGTCGGTGCTGATCTTGGCCCGTTGCAGCCCGCTGATGTTCTCGCCGATCCAGGTGATGAGGGTGAACTTGACCCGCTTGCTCATGGCGTCTCCTGTTGTAAACCGGACGAAGCCAAACAGACGGGAGTCGTCTGAAGAAGAACGAGAAAGAAAAAAGAAAAAAATAAGTAAACATACGTCATAGAAAAATATTTTCAAAAAGAAAAACTAAAGAAGGCTTTAGTTTTTTGCTAGATCTGCTAAAAGGTAATGAAAAATCAGAAATCATTTTTACTGTCAATAGAAACTAAATTAAAGCAGCTCAAGACTGGGGGGGGTACTGTGTGCAGTGTAGGTGCTACGCTTTGCAAAGATACGACGTATATACATTTAAAATAAATTTGGAAATTCATGTCGTGATGAAAAAACATCAATATTACTCATACAAAACATGAAACGCATTTTTTGAAATACAGCAAAAGTGCGTTTGTCCCAAAAAAAACAGCAGAGTTCTGCTCGTCACTGCTCAGCAAAGAGAGGGAGAGACTGCGTCTGCGCAGCCGGGAGGTATTCAGGTCAGTAGACCGGATGAGTTAATCTTTGGTGAGCTTTGCAGTCGTGTCACAAGCCAGCAGTGACCACGCCTGCCAGTCGAGTAGAGTCCAAGAATCAAAATAGGAGAAATCGAAACGTTCTTGCTGATGTTTTCGTCTGTCTGTCTGTCTGTCTGTCTGTCTGTCTGCGCAGGCCTAGAGGTTGGGTTAAAACAACCAGAAGCTGAATCAAAGATTAGAAGAATTGCTCAGCAGAAACCCATATTTAAAAAGGTAGATGACAAATTAACCTTATTTTAAATATAAAACTAAAAATAAAGCTCTGGAACAGTATGCTGGAGTTCACGTCCATCTGATTAAAAACTTGATTTTCTTGATTTATAACTACAACTTCTCTGCTGCTGTGTGAGTTGCACTCCAATGGCTGAGTCTGATCTATAAGCCATTGCTGTGATTTTTATTTTATGACCAGGATTAATTTTTTTTTTTAATAAAAAAAAAAAAACAGAGCCAGGTGCAGTTCACCAAATAACCACCAGGGGTTTGTTGCAGAAGCAAATCCGTCCAAACATCCACTTGAATTTAGAAATACTTATTTTCTATCTAGACAGTTGGATTTCCTATAAACAAAACAAATAAAATCCATGTTCAATGTTTCAATCCAGGCTGTCAATAAATGATCTTCACCCACAAACCAAAGAAGCCATTTTAAAATGTTAAAAATGTAATATTCCAAACAACAATAGGAAGCATTGGTCATTTTTGCCTATTTTATTGTGTTTAAATTTAGGAGTTGTTGACGGTTACCATCTGGTGTATTTTTGTTTTGTTGATTTAAGAGAAGGAAAAAAAAAAAGTCAGTAGTGGTCTCTTAAGTTTAGTAAAAGGGCAGAAATAAAGCGCTTTCTTTGTACAATGTCAAAAAAAATTTTTTTCATTTTGTTTAGTGGAAACGAAATAAAATAAGATACAATAAATAATAGAAATATATTCTTTGCAAGTAGGAGAGGCCTTTTTGTTGACAAGCGTTCTGCTTTTAACGGTACATTCTTGTCCATTTTCAAAAAGGCCGGGGATGTTGACATCACAGGTCACATGACTCCGCCCACAGGGCCATTTCTTCTTCATCGTGAACTTTTTTCAGGTGATAGAAATGTTTCCGTTTCTTCTCTGTCATTGAAACCTGGTTGAGCTCATCTTCTTCTGCCTCATTTTACTAAAAGACCATCAGATTACATCCACACAACTCTGTTGGGAAATTTTTTTTAAAAAAAGTAAAAAGGATTTCAGAAATATTATTTCTAAAACTGAGAATCTTTGTTTTCTAAAAAAAAAAAAGTCCATGTGAATGAGACTCCTGCGTTGGTTACCAACAGTTTTCTGGCTCGATTAAAGCTCTAAACTCAGAATAGATGCCGAAAACATTCAGAAGATGTAAATGCAGATCTGGAGGGTTTAATTATTCAGTGGAATTGTTTTTTTACATGAATGGGTGCAGTGATATTACAGCTTTTCCACATAGAAAATCTAACATTAGGAACCCTTAAAAACGGGTTTTGGAGGCTAAAATGAACATGTTTATATTTTGAATCTGTAAATTTACATTTTCTCCTGAAACATTTTGAATACCCGTATTTTCCGGACTATAGGTCGTCCTTTTTTTCATAGTTTGGCAAGGGGTGCGACTTATACTCCGCAGCGACTTATATTAGAAATAAATTGAAATAAGTACATTGTTTACCCTCCTGTTATGTTCATTTGTGAGGAACAGAGATGATGTTCCTGGGTCAATTTGATGTATGAGGTATGTTAAGTGTTAAGAGTATGGTAAGTGACTCAGAGAATCAGCAAACTTTTTTTACAGTAAGATCTTGAAGGCTAACAACATAATATTCTATTTTCCAATGATTTCATAGATTCAAATGCAATAAAAATGACAACTGTTTCTACAAATGCAGGATGAAAACAGAGTATTAGTTGGCCAATGATGCTTCATGAAAGGAATAAATAAATAAGTTTGAGAAAGAATTACTGTGAAATTATGAGATAAACAGTCTGCTATGATTGTGTCATATGAGGTTGTGCAAGTTATTAGTTCTTGGGCTCAGATTTTGTGCGACTTATCTGTGTTTTTTTTCTACTTTATAAGGCATTTTTGGGCTGGTGCGACTTATAGCCTGGAAAATACGGTAAATTATTTTTACATTTTGGTTCTGTCGCGTCTTATTTTGAAAATATCTTCATTTCAAAATCAAATGTGTCCGTGTTGGAGGTGACGCTTGAGCGGTTTCCTTGTTTGCCGTCTAATGTTCTTCCTGGTGCAGCAGGAAACGCCAGCAGCTGCAGGGCAAAGATCGAATGTTCTCGCGCACACAAATCCAAACACAAATTCATTCAAAGCGCGCTGAAGCTCTGCAGAGTTGTGTTCACACAATCAAACTGAAGCTCCTGACTCATCGAGTGGGAGGGAAGACTAAAGGAGAGTCTTGTAATCGAGGCAACTTTTCTGGAGGAAGTTCTGCGTTTGGGGGTTTTTGTGCACACTCAGGGGTTTTGGCGCAACCAAGGAATCCGCCATTTGGCAGCTTTTCCCTCATTCAGAAACTTCTGGGGGGAAAAAAAAAAAAAAAAAAGCATCGATTAAAAACTTTGAGATGAATAAAACGAGTATAAACAAATGGGAAGAATACACAATAGATAAAAAGCAATTTTTCATGACTAAGACTAGCTAAAATAAAATAAAATAAAAAAAAAATAAAATAAAATAAAAAAAATTTTAAAAAACCTGTGCCGTTTTCTGGGACATACTTTCTGCAGAGTTCATCGGAAATGAGTTTTGGGCGGAGCCGACCTGTAAGTGAGAGCTCTCCGTTTACCGGCTCTCCCGCTAGCTTACAGTCCCCAAACTGACATCAGCAATGCAACAAAAATGGCGAGCAATGTCGGAGATGTCCAGCCGTACGGTTTAGATCCCGATTCCAGCTCAGGCGAGGAGAACTAAGATCTATTCGTCTGTGTCAGAATGGAGCCAGCCGGCGCATTTTCTACATCAAATACCATCTTTTCAAACTGTATTTCTTCCAGATTCCCAACAATTTGAATAAAAGACACTTCTAAATGCGTTTTTAAGCTTCATTTTCTTTGTACTTGTCCTCAATCGTGAGAAAAACACCACAAAAACCCGTTCAAAAGACCAGAGACACCATTTTCGTCAGTGTTTGTTTGTTTTTCATTCTTACATAAAGTTTTAGCAAAGATTATAGAGGGTTTGGAGGAATGCTGCAGGACAAAAAGGTTAAAAATAAAAATATAAAAAAAGTTTTTAATTTAAAGAAAAATTACAGATCGGTTGATAAAAAGATCGCCTTCAAAATAAACCCTGCGTTATCTTTATGAACCCGTTAGGGCTGCTCATAAATAAACAGGAGCAGCCACTGTGTCTTATCAGAGCAGCTTTGGTCAAACGTCTCACCAGATTTTAAGGGAATCGCAAAGGCAAAGCGGTTTGATAGTGGGTCCGCCCTTTGCGCCGCCGCTCACCGTCACCTTTACAGCCGCCGGAGAGGAACCAACGTGAATCCCTCCCCCCCTGGGCAGAGGCCCGCCACGCCCCCCACACTTCCTCCTCCTGCCAAAGTCTTCCTGGTTGATCTTCCCCTCAAAGCCACGCTGACTCTGCAGACGCTTTTCCGCGTGAACGCTGTCTAGAAACAATGATGAGGCAGCAGAAAGTCTTTCGACGACTCCGTTCAAGCAAACCTCTCTGCAGAGCAGAGGTGAACTTCCTCTGAAAGCAAACTGGAAAAGACCAACACGTTGGGACTTGAGCACAGAGAGATCGCTGCTAAACCGGCGGAAAGTTTGCTCTGAGGTGTGCTTTAGGACCTTGTGACAGATGCCAGCTAAGTCATGTCAGGGGTACGAATCCTCGGATTTTAAAGCGGCCCTCATCTTCATCACCCTGCAGAGTTGCTTTATGCTTTTTTACTCAAACCACGATTTAAGTCCGAGCCTTTCTAATCCGCTTCTGTGCACACTGAATAAAGCGGTTCTGGTCCAAAGAAATTCAGAAATCAATCAGACAAAACATCTGTTGTGGCTACATAAACGCAAACATTCAAAGCATTAAGAATTCAAGAAGCTCTTCTGCTTCTTCTGACACCGCCGCTTCTTAAGAGTCCACACCAGATGCTGGATTGTTCGCCTCCCATAGAATCGTTGGTCCATTCAGTGGATCTAGATGAAGAGAAAAGATCCTTTTTCTCCTGCAGAGGATCTCGTAACCCGGACGCACTGATGTACCGCTGGCTCCTCCCACGCTTCTTTTTTCTTTTGCAAACAGACAGCTTCAATGCTTAATAAGGAAAACAAGCCCAAAGAAGGAGGTGTGTGTGCGCGTGTATAAGGAACCAAACAGTGGGCGAGTACAGGAAGTAATGAGAAAGCAAAAGAAAAAAGAAAAAACTGCCACACCCAACATCTGAGCAGATGCTTTTACCTCCAGAGGGGAGATTTTCGGATTTGAACCCTCTGAGGGGCGATGGGGAAAGAAGTGGCTCAATGCTGAGCGGGCGGGTTTGTTGCAGAACAAAAAAAGCAATCAATGACTGCTGTGACAGCGCTGTTGTAAGGCAGCCGCCACGACGGTCTTAAAAGATTAGTGAGCATCCAAATCAAGCTGTGTGGCTTGGAGGCAGCAGTCAGTCAGTCAGTCAGTCAGTCAGATCACGCAGATGGGAGCTCCTTACCTGTGCACAGCTTCTTGAAGTCCTCGTAGTCGGTTCCTTGTCCAGCAGGCACTATGGTGGAGCCCTCATACTTAAAGGCGGCCCTGAAAGAGGCACAGCGGCATGAAAACACAAGCTGCAGGCTGCAGGCATGCCTCAGACGCCCATGCCAAAGGCTGCAAGGCTGCAGCTCTGTGCGTCACCACAATAAAAGCCCTGAAAAACAGGACAAAGGAAATTCCTTCTGCCCCGCAGGGCCTGCCTGATATCTGGGCTGTTCGGGAGGACACCTCGGCCCCTGGCGGGCCCCACTGCGGCGGATCCGGGCTTTCTGGGGGGGGGGGCATTTCTCACAGGGGGCAACACAGCAGGTGCATTTAGGTGTCGAGAAAAATACACTCATTTAAGCAACAGTGGGCGGCAGCACCACTTCAATTCTTTAAGTTATAAGCCTAAAAGGTTCGTTTTAGTGTCAGAAACATTGATTTCTTTTAAGGGGAGGGCTGGATTGATTTAAATCAGATTTCAACTCACCAGTTGGTCTCCGTGGAATCGTCCCTGACATCGTTGTAAGCCTCCCTGCAAGCCTCCTTATCGATCTGGGTTGCCATGTTTGGGTTTTTGTTTTTTTGGGGGGGTATTCGGGATTCAGTCACTCGAAGTCCGCGCGGAATCGGATCAAACCGGGCAGCGTTTGACGGTGAAACAAAACCACAAAAAAAAAAAAAAAAAAAAACGGAGGCTAATTTGCAAGGATACCGCTACACATCCGACAAGTCCCAACTGTTATACAAGCGTCTGGACCCGGTCAGGAGCGCTGTGGCGGAGCGTCTGGACGGCTCGGAGTTATCGGGAGGAGAGAGCTGTGCTGCTGGCTGAGGAAGATCGACTCATTTCCTGGATGTCTCCACTTTATGGGCGGTGATGATGTGAGTCAATCAGGTCAAGAAGTTCCTCAGACGCTGCGTTCACCTCCTCCTGGACGACGATCGTCGCTAAGGGCCGCTCAGGAAAAAAAACCCTGCACGTGCGCGCAAAGACTGCATCCGGGAAAGGTTTTCCACAATAAAACAAAGTCTGTGGGGGGAAAAGTGAATTCAGTTTGAGTTTCGGAGAGCTACAGAAAGAGAAGGTATTGACTTACACTTTTTGTCAAACAAAAAGAAGTCTGCCTTACATCACATGATATTTGAGAGTTCATTTTATTCAAAATTTCTTAATAAATGTTATACATATTTACAGGAAATATGATTTTAGGTGTATTTTCTAAGATCATTCCATTGCACAAGATTTGATTTCCTAACCAAAAGATTAACAGACAAGAGCTATAGACTCCCTATGTCTATTTTATGTCAGTCAATAAATTAGTTTTAAAAAAGAAAAGCTTACTTTAAGAACATTTTGTTAGTAAACTACGAACAAAAGAGGTAAGTTAAACTCCTTTGATCTCTTTTAGATATATACCAATATCCTAAAGCAACACATTTTGTTACTATTAGAGTTTTCCCAATTTATATAGCTTATTTTTTAGATTTATAATTTAGGACAGCCAAATACAGTTTTGGGCAATGATTCTTACAAATCATTTAGTTGTTTTGCTGGTCTGTTAGTTTGATTGGCTGGTTAGAATTTAGTGACATAAACTTAAACAATATCTTACTGCTTCTCCATTATTGTCAAAAACCTCGTTAAAATTGGTCCACGTAACGAGACTAACGGACTAATGATTTTATGTGTTCAGGATTTAAACTTGCCTCGCACGGTCCAAACTTGAAAGACTCGTCATCGTTTGTTTAATTTTGAAAGGACATTTGAACGTTTCCGGTTTTTTGTTTCGTGAATACTACAATTTACAAAACCCAGCGTGATTTCTGTAATTGATTTTTAACGCTTTTGTGTCATTTCTTTTGAAATCACAAGATTTTCTTTATTTTACTATTATCAGTATTATTATTATTAATATTATTAATCTTTTTTTTATTATTATTCAGACGTTATTGCAGGGTCCTCTGGACTGGTGAATTTTTTAATCTTTTATTATTTCCAACAACATATACAAACCTTGGACGGCTTTTGAATGCAAATACGTACACCAAAACGAATAACATCAATGCGAGACAGTGGTTTAAAGGCAAAAAAATGAAACTTTATGGTCAAGCAATACGTTATTAGGCTGCCTGAAGGTCAAAGTTCACCCCCTTCTTTAAGCCCACCTATAAAGTGGCTGAGAGGATGAGCAACTCTTTCACAGCAGCAAGTGGAATCAGACAAATACCCTGATATAAGAGATCCCAATGCCAGGACATCTGTTATGGTGCCATCCTGCCACCTGCTGGATGAACAGCAGCCGTACAGGTGTTCACCCACCTTTAAACACTGGAAGCTGCAGTTATTGGAAATCATTTTAAAAATAGTTTCCCCTCCAAATCTTGTTATTTGATGTATTGATTTTATGTTTAAATTATGTTTCAACATTTCCATCAGTAGAGTAAAACTTGTGAATGTGTGAGCAACAAAAGACATCTGACTTTCATCTTTGCAGGAAGTTAGGTTTCTGAGACTTTATACAGTTACGGATAGACTACATATATGCAATATTCTTCTTCTTCTTCTTCTTCTTCTTCTTCTTCTTATTATTATTATTATTATTACTGTTATTATTAAGCAAAAATGCTTGCTCTTTTTTTAAGCCAATGACAAAGAACTAAAAGAGATATTAGAAAATAGTTGCTCCAGTTGCAAATTAGAATATAGAATAGCCTCCAGCAACTGCACTGTAGCACTTCCGGAAGGCTTCTTCTGGTCTAATAGACAGAATGGCAGCTTTACAGATAACAAAACAAGATAACTATTCAAAATAATCCTAACATGTTCAAAAAAAAAAAATAAAATCACCAAAAAGATGGCTAAATACCTTATTTTAATAAATAGTTGATACCATTTTAAAATGTTTATGTTCAACAGTTTTTCTTTCACAATCTTACAATGTCCAACTTACTTTCCATATCTCTGCCAGGTAAGTAAAGTCACCTCCAATCAGTTCTTCACGTGTTTGCCAAAAGCTGATTGTGATTGGCCCCCCTGCCGGCTGTCACCCCTCAACTCGCTTACGTCAATTACAAGTTCCGGTTTAAGCTTTTCGCTTCAAAATAAACTGTCAAATGACAACTCGACTTAATTTTATTTTAATCCATTTAAACTCATGAGGCTATGGAATAAATCTATTTGAATATTTTTACTAAATTTAACTGATGTTTGTTTCCTTAAAATATTTTAAATCATATTTAGTTTTATTGTGACCATCTGTGCTTTCTTCTGTGTTTTATCTTGCAGTGAAGAGGTAAAAACCATAGTTTTAAGTTCTTTCAATTTTAGTTCGTCACGTAAAAGACACTCGGGAAAACATTAACTGCTTCCGGCTTATCAATTATCGTTGGAAAAAGGAAATTAGTCAATACATTTTTTGCTTAAATTTACTGAAACCATTGAGTCGAAAACGTAAATTTTGTATTTTGAAAAGCTCAACAGGAAACAAACACAGAGAGTTAGCTTTTAGCTGAACTAACAAAATTGTCAGATGGTGCCGCTTATCTTTTACTAAAAAAAAAGTCATTCAGTTGTTCGATTGTAACAGTTTAAAAATAAATGATCTATGACAGAGGATCAGACGAACTTGTACTGTAGATGTCGTTCTAAAAACGTTTATATTATGTAAATTTCTCAGGGAAACCGCAGCAGTAAGTTATGGTTCTGCCTGAAGACTGAAGAACAAGCGGCAACATGTAAGTCGAGCTCACCTGTAGAACATAAATAAACACAGATTTAGAGCTGATTATCTGGTTATATTTCTATTTCTGATCATCTTTTTTATTAGTATTGTTATTGTGTTGTTATTTAAAGTTCCATACTTTTATTTTGAAAAAATGTAACAATTATCAAAAAAACGTAATAATAAATTGACGAATCTGACAGGAAGTAGAAGAAGAGAGGTCTAACTCACGATGTATCAAGATTCCTGAAGCCAAATATGCTAAATCTGATCTACATGTTGATCAATTCAACACTATATATAAAAAAAATAGTATATAACCGCTTTTACTTATTTGTATTTCAAAACATTTCTTTGTTACATTGAAAAAACAAGGATTACAATTGGGAATGGTGGTATTATTAGAAACTACCTCAAAGTACCGGTAATAATAGTGCTTCATTAATTTCATACTATCTATATTTGGAGTTCGTTCTTCTTCTATGCACACATGTGAATGGTGTTTCCAGCTGTTTTTAATGCTATTTTAAAATATTAAAAGTGGACCCTCTGTGTTCTGAACACACAGCCGGTCCGTGGAGACATTATGGATAAACCGGGCCGCTTGTCTCGACTCCACAGGATCAGTGAGACTTCCAAGGTCAGCCTGTGTTTGTTTTATTCCTTCTCAAATCCAATAGTTTTCAGTTCACTTTAATGTTTGACCTGGAGACGCATACTTGTGTTGCCTCAAGTTGTAGATTAATAGACTTGCACAGGTATTTTTTTTTTTATCTTCAATATGTGATGTATTTCATATTAAGTGTTCTACGTGCACCAATGTCTCCTACAAACTCAACAGTGTTGAAATGATAAGATTTAAAGAAAAGACTGCCAGATTTGTTGTGCCAGCAGATGTTCTCCTCAGTGGGCCAAGCCATGGAGGTGCTGCAGGGCCTCAACGAGCAACGGAAACATAATCAGTTCTGTGACGTGGTGCTGATCGCGGATGACCAGCGAGTTCCTGCGCACAGGGCCCTGCTAGCCGTCTCCAGCGCTTATTTCCACGCGATGTTCACCCTGGGGATGAAGGAGGAGCGCCAGCAGGAGGTGAAACAACAATTCATTTGTTGTTTCATACAGCACTTAAGCTAGGCTAATCTTGATCAAATCAATAGATATATAACCAGATATATTACAATGAAAGCTAATTATGTATGCATTAAGACTAGAAAGTGGGTAGATTGTGTCTTTTTTACCTAGAATTTGCTGAAACCACACCACACACAACATTTTTGTTAAAAACTATTTCATCTTAACATCTGCAGCATCACCAGCTGTTTACTGCACTGTCCCTTAATGAAATCCTGCCAAAATTGTGTCAGTGAAGTGCTTGTAAACATGCAAAGATTTCATCCACAGTGAACTGTGTGCAGGTGGAGCTGGTTGGGATGTCCTACGTGGGCCTGAAAGCTGTGGTGGATTTCCTGTACAGCGGAGAGCTGATGCTTGATGGAGGAAACTTTGACTTTGTGTTGGAAGCTGCTCACCTCCTGCAGGTAAAACCATCAAATAAGAGATCTTTGAATTTCCTCATGTACTTCCTCTACAGCCATCATGATACCTTTACTTGCTTCTCTGTGTTCTTAAAATCCCTATTACTTTGATAACAGTAATTAATCTGCAGGAAGGATTTATCCTCCCTCCATGTGAGTACTGTAACTTCTAAAAAAAACATTTTTATGAATAACTTAAGTGCACCAAAATATTCTTTTTCTATGTCATGTCTGTATATTAAATACACAGTCAGGTGTATTATAGGAGTCATTTTCTGAATTCAGTGTACCGGTACATTAAGTTTTCTGGTTACTGGATATTGCATCGATCTGTGCCACCATAGTCATAATCCCAAGAATCATAAGATTTGTGACGTTTATTTTATAAATTCAACCCCTTAACGGGACAATCCTATGTATATTTCTATTGAAACAAATTCTTCCAGTTCCGTGGGAATCACCTGTCTCTACAAGTACATTTTATTGGATTCTAGATTATTATTTATTTACAGATTTATATTTATAAACATTTTTATAGATTCTAGATTATTTTTCCAACCTCCAACCCAGTAACAGTGTTTTTCTTTTTCTTTTTGTTACCTAATTGAAGATTTTTAGCTAAAAGTAGCCTCATATTAGTTAAGATATGCACATTGTATGGCATGAAGTAAACAACAAATCAGTATATTTTCCAAAGATAATTGTTTACTTTTCCCAAAACCAAATATAATTTCTGCATGAGTTGAAAGGTTAAGCTTGAATCTGGTAGTAGAAACAATGAAATATTGGAGAGCTGCAGACCCAGCAGTGCTCAGGATCTATTTAGTGGTTTAACCCCCCCCCCCAATCCAACCCTTTATTGCCAAGTGTGGAGTTTTTAGTATGACCCGACTGTGGATTTGAACTCACAATCTCCAAGTGTCAGGGCGGACTCTCCTCCACTAGGCCTTGTGTCATTTCCTGGGTTGGACTGAACCATTATTATCAATAAAAGGGGGAGGATTGGTAAACTGTTATGGGGTTGAACAAAACAGAGGGGACATAATAAAATAATTCCATTTTATAAACAAGTTAAGTATTTTTCTGTATTTTTTTTTTTAGATGAGAGGAAAAAGACAAGTGATTATATAAGCAGAAAAAGTTTGCAGTTACTATCTATTATTAATCGTTCTATACTCAATAAAAGTCCCTTTGGTCAGCGGGGACAGTAATTCATTCATCTTTTTAGATTTTTAAAATATGATTATGTGCTAAAATGCAGAGTTATATTGATCTTACCCTTTCTGGTTTAAAGTTTATTTATTTTTTTAATCTTTGAGGTAAACATGTGGGACACAAAGGGCGCCGGTTTCCGATCGTCCCTCGTATCACGTGTGTACGTTTTGTTTTACAAACACGGTGTCGTTCAGGTGTGGCGAGCCGTGGATTTCTGCTGCCAGTACCTGGAGCGGGAAGCGAGTGAGGACAACTACCTGTACCTGCAGGAGCTGGCTCAGCTCTACAGCCTGGAGCGGCTCGACGCCTTCATCGACAGCTTCATCCTCGCACGCTTCGCCACGCTTTCCTTCACTCCGGATTTCCTTCGCAACATCACTCTACACAAGCTGACGTCCTACCTGTCCAGCGGTCAGGTAAAGGTCGGGAGTGGAGGATTTCTTTTTCTCAAGCCCCCTCTTTGTGAGTTTCATCTTTTTCCTCTTCACTGGCAGGTGCAGCATGAAAGCGAGCAGACGCTGCTGCAGGCCGCCCTGCAGTGGCTCAGCCAGACCCCGGAGCGGACCCCCCACGCCAGGCAGCTCCTCTCCCATATTCGATTCCCGTTGATGCCAGTGGGGGACCTGGTGAGTCGGGTGCTTCCAGCGCTGCGCGCTCTGCTGCCGGAGGAGACGGGCTGCGAGGCGCTGGTGGAGGAGGCGCTGGGATATCACGCCAGGCTGAGCGCTCAGCCGCTACTCCAAACCCAAAGAACGGCGCTGAGGGGAGGAGTGGAGCAGCTGCTACTGATTGGAGGAGAGGTGGGAATGAATGAGTTTAGATGATTGGATTTTGGGTTCTGATGAATCTTTCTGCTCTTATCTGTCTTCAAGACAGTGTGGGATTAGATGCCTTGCTCAAAGACACAAAGACCATTTCTATTTAAAGTCTCACCCTTTCCCAGTTGTCTTTTAATTATGATTATTCCATTTTTAGCTAAAGTGTCGTTTTCTAGGACATAGTTTCTTAGAAGTTCATTAGAAATTCACCTCTGAGTTTTGGGCAGGATTGAGATTAAGCAACCCCGCCCCCTTTCCACTCTCCATTGCAGGGAAGTTTGTGGCCCGCCCAACGGATTTTTTTTACGTCTCAAATAATCTCTTTGTCAAACAGCCTTTTTTCCCCCCCGTCTGCTCCTGATTCACAATTAATTGTGGGGGCCTTCTTGCTGTGAGGCACGAGCGCTAACCACTGCGCCACCGTGCAGCCTAATTGTATAAAGAGAAACTGAGAAATGGAATTTTGATCTTAATTTGATTAAAATATGTCCTCCACTGTTAGAGAAATGTTGTAGATTCTGGGTCTTTAAACACCCAAATTCTTTTGTGGCATTTTTCTGATGATGGAGGGCATATAATAAAAAAATCATGCTTAAAATTGCATTTAAGTATTTCTCAAAAATGACATTTGGTTAAAAACAGCACTATCAAACTTAAAGGTCCACTGGAAACGCTTTGAAAATAGATCAAAGATGTTCCTAGCGGGTCTTAAAGTACCGCTCACCTCGTCTTTCTCTTCTTCCCTGTTCAGGTGTTTGAGCGCGGGGAGGAGTTGAGCTCCAAAGTCTGTCGACTGGACGGCGAGACGGGAATCTGGGAGGTGGAGACCGAGCTGCCGGCGCAGCGGAGCCACCATTGCCTGGCGGTGCTGGGGGGGTTCATTTACGCTGTGGGTGGCAGCTCCTGCAGGGACAACGGAGGAGAGGCTGCCTGTAACCTGCTGTACCGATACGACCCTCGGCACAACCAGTGGAGCAGGGTAGGGTTGGAAATTGAGTCACTGAAGCCGTCTCCGTTGGTGTTTGCCACGCTCGTTGTTGCTGTGACGTTTGTCAGGGGGCTCCGATGAACCAACGGCGGGTGGACTTCTACCTGGGAGCCGTGGGAGAGTGCCTGATTGCAGTGGGAGGGAGGAATGACACCGGAGCTCTGTCCTCTGTGGAGGTGTACTGTCCGGCGGAGGACTGCTGGTCCTACGTGACGGGTCTGCCCAGGTGAGACGTCTGCATCACATGACTGCCGTAGCTGCTCCAGTCCAGTCCAGCTCTCCCTCCGTTGATGTTCTCGCCTTTCGATTTGCTCTTTGTTGCGGCTCGTTGACCTTTAAAATCTCGTATTTTGCAGCTTCACCTACGGCCACGCCGGTACGGTCCATTGTGGTGTTGTCTACATTTCAGGGGGTCATGATTATCAGATCGGTCCGTACCGCAGAGACATGCTGAGCTACAGTCCGTCGCGAGAAGCCGATGTGTGGGTGGAATGCCAGCCGATGTCTGTGGCGCGGGGCTGGCACTGCATGGCCTCCCTGAACCACCTGATCTACGCCATCGGAGGCAGCGACGACCACGCAGACACCACCGAGCGCTTCGACATCCTGCAGGTGGAGTCCTACGACCCCTGTGGCGGTCAGTGGACTCAGGTGGCGCCTTTGCTGCTGCCCAACAGCGAGGCAGGACTGGCCATCAGAGCGGGGAAGATCTTTGTGCTGGGGGGCTACAGCTGGGAGAGCATGGCGTTCTCCAGAGTCACCCAGGTCTACGACCCTGATAAGAACTGCTGGTCCAGGGGGCCGGACTTGCCCAAACGCATCGCAGGAGCGTCGGCGTGCGTGTGCACCGTTAAGCCTTTACCACCGTCACCCTTACCAGAGAAGAAGAAAATCGGACGAGACATAAAAGGAAGACCTCGACCTACGTAACGGCGTGGTTGAAGCCATTTTGGTTTTTCCTCCTGCCTGTAAACCAGATTTTTTTTTTTTTTTTACAGCTCTGAAAAAGCAAAGAAAAGTACTATTACTCCTAAAATGATGTGGGGTTTTTTTGTCTGTGGTTACAAATGTTTTGTTGTTTTTTAAATCAAATGATTCGGGGTTACAGGAGGGTTTCACGGAACTCGATTCAGGAATTATCTAGGCCGGTGAGGCTGATGTTAAGGTTAAGGCAATGTTCTTCAATTTCATTTATACATGTTATCTGTGAATTCCTACTAAAACCACAGGGAACCCACAAAATATGAGCAAACATGGGTTTTCTAAGGCTTTTCTATTTTTCTCTGCAATGACTGCATGGGATCCTACAAGCTGCCTTTGTCTGAATATCAAAAGTTCTACATTTAACCTTTTGATCTGCAAAGAAAAACAAAACAAAAAGGTTTCTCTGTTACAAATAAAACACTCCTAACAAAGGATCAAATGTTTTAATCGGAAGTTCATTCAGCCACAGAAATGTTACACAAACGGCACTACTGTAAATTATATTAAAAGCTTGTTTTTTTTTTTTTTAAAGTTTGCTGAAACTTTGCAGTAAAAGTAAAAAACTGTTTTTGCCTCATTTTATTTTTAAAGTGTAAACAGTGTGTTGATGGTTTGGATGTGGTTTCTTCTGGGGCGACTCACTCAAAGGGGTAGTACGGGTGGGATTTTAATCTGAGGAGAAAAACAGATGATGTTTGTGTTCAGTACCGCAGTTCGCGTAAAACAATATTGAATGCAGAAAAAAAAAGGTTTGAACTCCAAAATGCAGATTGTAAACTTGGAAGAAACAGTGAAAGTTGGATTTATTTTTAAATACATTTTTAAGTTTGAAATACTAAACTTGAATAAAAGATACACCTAAAAATGTTTGTTTATATAAACTGTTGTTTTATATTTTCAACTTTAGTTTTTCTTCTTCGCTACCATTTCAGACTTTTGGTTTTCGGAGTTGACCTCATCATGATGTGGGGGCGGGGCTTTAAGCCCATTGGCTATCGGGACATGACTGACATGGGGCGATGGAGGTGACATCATTTCCACTCCAAAACAAAGTCTGATGCGTCCATTGTCTTTGAGAACTGGACTGGAGTGACTCCTCCCACCAACATGGCGACATCTGTTTTCCAAAAACAAGTCGACTGAATTAACTTCAGCTATTTTCTGTGGACGACGTCACACTCGCCTGCTCCAGCTGTCACTTACAGTCATGGTTGTGTCTGATGCCTGTAACAGCAGTGAAGACACTCTCTCAAAGTTTGGTAAATAAACTTTTTAGATAGATAGATAGATTTTAAGTTGATACATTTTTAAATCAATTGATTTCAATATCTGTTATGTATTTAAAATGTGATGCTTTTTAAATTTTCCTATATGACAATGTGTACTTTTGAGTTATTTTGAAATTTTCTATTTTTTTTTTTACAATCTGGTTTTTCCTTCACTTTGAACTGATCCTGAATGAAGCCCATCTAACCGTTTAATCCAACAGAAAAAGTCTTGACATCAGACTCACTCTTCTATTCTGCAGCCTCTCCATCCTCGATTAAGGGACTTCAGGGTTGTCATGTCTTCTTCACTGAGTTTAAAGTCAAAGATCTGCAGACATTTGAAGTGATATTATTTATAAATATGGAGCAAACTCATTTATTTCATTCGATTTTTTTTTTTTTTTTTACTAATCTGTAGAATTACTTGAAGGAAGTTCTTACCTTTGTGTTTTGAATGATATGATGAGGTTTGTCACTCTTGGGGATGACTGAAACTCCCTGCTGGACATGATACCTTAACAACACCTGAGAGAAAACAGCCGTTAAAGGCGGACGTGCAAAAACACTACAGGCGTTAGCAGCAGAAACGCACCTGTGCGGCGCTGCGTCTGTGCCTTTCTGCGATCCGAGCGATGACCGGGTCCTCCAGGAGCTTGTGTGGATCAGTACCACAGGTGAACCTTTGAGGGACCAACAGCAAATTCCATGTGTCAAGATTCAAGCATCTACAGTCATCCAGAGTGCTTTAAAACATGTATTGGTAGAAATAACCAGCAGGGAAATTCAAAATTAGCTCAGAGACAGGAAACAAAAGTAGGTCAAACACAGAATAAAGCAAAAACTACAAAGAAACGTGACTCAAAATGTGACAATCACAGCAAATATAATGCAAAAAGTCAGCAAGAGCAGAAACTAGAAATAGTTAACATGCAAAATATTAAATTAGTAGATTAATCAATAGATTAGGGCCGTTAACTGCAGATTAAATTGTAATGGAGTCAAACTCCAGACCATGAGGGTCACTTCAGGCTAACCTGCCATTGTAGCATCTCATTGGCAAAACACACCTGATCCAGGTAAACAGCAGGCCTGGAGTCTGACACCCCACATTTTGGGTTTGCTGCACAGGATCTCATCTAGATACCAGATATTTCTTTGGCTGCTCCGTTTAGAGGGTGTTACGATGAATTAAAAAAAAAAAAAAACCTTTATTAACATAAAAAAAAATAAAAGTAATTTTACATTGCTCTGTCAAACTGAGACAGATTATAGGAGCATTGCATAATCCTCTGCACATTCCTTCATCCATTCTCATGTCCTTTTTCTACAATATCTTGCTGAGCTTCAGCTGATCAGCTTCTCCTTGGAAGAAGGAAGTGTCGGGGTGACCGAGCTTTTTCTATCTGTGCTCCGAAGCTTTGGAACGCTTCACTCCTAACTGTTAGACAGGCATCTTCTCTATTCTTTTTTAAAACTTGATTCCAGACTTATTTTTAAAGCCAAGCATGAGATTTTGCTCCGTTATTTTACATTTTAAGTTTTATTGGGTTTTATGGGGTTCTTTTTACCTTTTATTATGTTTATTTAATTCACTTCTTTATACATGCTGTTTTAACTCTTTTATTATATTTAGCTTTAATGTATAGGGCTTTGTTTCCATTTTAATTGCGGTGAAGCGCTTTATAAAGATGATGATCCATGAAGCTCCTCCTCGGTCTTCTTCTTGGTAGCTCCAACCTCTGCATCCCTTTGACCAGCATCATCATCGTCCCGCCTTGGTTCGAACATCTACCAGGATCTGTTCCTTTGATGGATTCTTTCCAGATCCCGTCCATTCTGGTCATTCCCAAAAAGAGCCTCAACATCTTCTGCCTCCTGTCTCGGCATCAGAGTCTAGCATGGCTTCAACACCTTCCCATTCATTCCTGGTGACACTCTTTGGTCAAACATCACACCTGAAACCTTCCTCCACCTGTTCCAACCTGCTTTCCTCTCCACCTCTTTCCTACACTCTGTCCTGCTGTGTGTACTTGTGTGTAAGAAAATGTGCAAAGCCTTTGGTGTCTTTGCAGAAACTAGGAACCTCTTACTCTTCTGGAGGCCTTGCTGGCGAACCGAACGGACTGAAGGCGGTCAGGGCGATGTTCTTTAATTTACAGAACTCAATCATGTCCGCCTGAACCAAGTAGGGGTGCAGTTCAACCTGTAAGAGGAAATAATGAGAGATTAAAGCCGCCAGCAGAATTGCAGGTCACGCATGCACTGCCTGCCCTCGCCATCCCCCTTTGACCCCGCCCTCACTGACTGCACGCCCTCTCACTCACCCCCTCTGCCCCTGCCACCCCAGTTAGAGCAGCATGCAACAAACTCGTTAACACTCTTTTCAAAATGGTGGCTTCTCTGTCGGGTTTGTTTCCATAGCAACCATATTATTTTTTGCCAACTGGGGGGTGACGAACAAATCTATGTAATTTTTAGAAGAATCTCCCAATGTACATTTTTGGATGTCCTCGGCAACTGAGGTGTTTTGTTAACAACACCCACATCCAACAATGTTCATATCGTATGTCATATCATTTTGTTTAGCTGGAGTCAGGGATTCATGTATTACATTTACACAATATTCCGATCAAAAAAGTGCATGAGCAACCGGGAATGCACCTTTTGCTAGCTCGCCACGCTAACGTCGTTCAAAATCTGCAAACTTTAAAACCAATATGTTTTCAGAATGATGCTTTGAGGAGATAGGAGGTGATTTGCAGATGATGCAAAGGTGATATTGTTTTTTAAAAATTCAAGATGGCGGCCTCGACCTGAGGTCAAAGGTCAACAAAACATAGGGAAATTTAATGAAAATCGTATGAACAAAAATGTAAAAATTACCAAATTTTACACTTTGCAAAAGAAGGGCCAGCAAGCAATAGGTCCTGTGGCCATCCCATAATAACATTATAACTTCATTTGGATACATGGGTTTTGGTTACGTTACTAGATTTTGAAATATTGTTTTTGAGCCTCATAAGAGATTTTCAATTCAATTTTATTTGTATAGCCCAAAATCACAACAACAGTCGTCTCGATGGGCTTTGAAGTAAAACATGAACTCAAAAGGATCATGAATACAAAGAGTCAATAGGAAAATACTAAAATGAACTAACAAACTGACTAAGCTATACTGGCATCCCTGCCCTTACACCCCCCTTTGCGCTAAGGAAAAACTCCTAAAAAAAAATTTTTTTTTAAAACGGATTCCGGAAAAAACGAAGAAACCTCAGGGGTGTCCACATGAAGGAGGGATCCTCCCCCAGGACGGACAGGCGATTTACCAGAACTCATAGAGAAGAATTAACTTATCTAACTCTACAACTACATTTTGACCCCAATATATATATACACACACACACACACACACACACACACACACACACTATATAATGACTATATATTTTTCTTTTTTTGTGAGGGGAGGTCGTTTACCATGTTAGTAATTAATTTTCACCGGGTACTAGGTGTGTGCAAATTCTGGTGGGTTTTTGGCCGGGCTGAAATTTCTGCTCAGATTCGCAGTATAAAACAAGAATATGTAAACAATCTGGTCCTTGTGGTGCAGGACTGCTGCAGAAGTCAGGCGAGGTTTTAGGTTAAAAAGTCCCATTATCTGTCACAGATAATGACCGAAGTTTGAAGGACACCTTTAGCCTCTGTCTGTCTGGTTGAAAAACCAGTCATTTTACTATTACAAAAGTGGCTTATTATTTTAGTACAAATTATTGCCATTCATCAGGCTGGCTTCTGGTGTATTTGTCTATAAGGTTTCACACTATTCTTTGGGGGGTTTTGATTATTGCCAAATTTGAGATAGCATGTTTGCTTTAAGCCAGAAAAGCCACGAAGCACTCCAAAGTAACCCTATACCAACAACATTGAAATAAATAAAAAAAACAGAGAACACCCTAACAGCAAACATGACAAATGTCAGTTGAACCCATTGCAGAAACAACTTGCAAAGGACAACAAGAGGAGCCCAACGTGTCATGAACAAATCCTGAAGAGATGAAGTGAAGGTCTAGCGTCTGTGGAGAGGAGCCCCAAACCCCTTTAAAGTTCATTTCTGTTCACTGTTCAGCTAAGAAATAAATAACTGAAGCCTCCTCTGCAGATCACCAACCTAATCCTCCACAATCCAACACATCAGCTGAACGTTTTTGAACCATTATGACTAACAATCCTCCATTTTCTTCAGGTAAGTGGGCAGAACGACCTTTAAGAGTCCGTCTCTAAAACCAACCAAGGTTAGCAGGAAGGATTTTTGCACCATGCCTTCCGTTTTTACTTTTAAAAACAAATAAAATCAGAGTTCAAAGAAAGAAGAACAGAGGCCTCAACAAAAATACAATCCACCTGATTGACAGCAGGAGGAACTCTGCACAGAGCCAGAAGTCTCTCCAGCTGCAGGATGCTGAAGTTGGACACGCCGATGCTTCTCACCTTCCCGGAGGCCTGCAGAGCCTCCATGCCCTGAAATACAGAGTGAATCCATTTCTGATCAACTTTCTGATCAATGCTGTACTCTTCTGTCATCTCTTTAGTACTGTAACAGAAATCCCCCAAAATTTGAATTAACTAGCTCCTTTGAGGTTTTATTTGCATCCACACAGTCAAATCTCTTAAAAGTGGGTCACAAAAACTAAATCTCAGAAACCAAAATCGTTCAGCGAAGAAAAACCATTTAGAAAAACAAAACCAATTTCCAGATTTAAAAATGAAATGATAAAAAATGAAACAAAAGAAGAAACTGAGGAATATCACCAGCATCGCCGAGATCAGCTTTCAAAGACGTGAAAGTTTAGGCTTTTTTTTTTTTTTTTTTAAACAGAACACTAAAGGTTGTAGTGAGCTGCCTGCAAATGTCCCTGGAAGAGGCCAAATGCGACCTCAGTGACAAAGTGTGCACTTACCCTCCACACATCAACATAGTCGATGTCAGAGGTCAAAACGTTTCCGTCCTTCATTGGAAAAAGTTCATCCCCAACTTTCTGCAGACAAACGAAAGGAACTCGTCCTCACTCCACTTTCGCATTTCAGAAAATCGCTTCATTTTTGAAAGGCACCAATACAAATTACTTCAAAGTTCTATATGTGAGCTTAAAAACAAGTTTAGTGATGTTTCATTGCAACAGCATAAAAAAACCTCCTGAAATTCATTTAATAAAATAAAACACCAGATCTCCTTCTTTTAAAGACCCACTTTGATCCTCTGTTAGCTTTAAAAGCGTTCCCAGTGGTCTTTTAATTAGGATGATGCTCTTTTTAACCAAAATCTATAATATGGTTGTGGGCGGGACCATTAGTGCGGAGCAGCCCCGCCACACCTTCCCATTACCCAAAATTGAGAGAGATGTGCTTCACGCTCTCCCGCTGGCTTACAGCCCCTCACATCCACAAGCTAACATTATAGATGCAAAAAAAATGGCGTCCAATACTAGATCCATCCAGATTCCAGCTCAGACGAGGAAAACAAAGACGTACATGGATTTATGCATCAGAATGGAGCACAGCCAGACGGAGGCTCGTGGCCCAGCCAGCGAAAGTCTACGTCACAAATAAAAAAATTGTTAAACAGCATTTTACGTCTGATTCTGATTCACAACCAACTGAATAAAGAAATTCTATGCATAATTTTCTTCATTTATTTCTTCCATCATCAAAAGAAAATGCTAAAATGCAAACAAAATCTTTTCATCAGAGTGGGTCTTTAAAACTTGCTTCTGTTATGAAATAAAGTCGTTTTCTCGTTTAAATAAAAGTTTCGACTTTTACTTGATCACCTTCAGGAAACTGAGGCAGAAAAGTCCCATTCAGGTGATAAAAAAATACTAATTTCTCAAGTTGAAAGGTAATGTTTTTCGCACTAGATAATGTTTTCCCCTTCATCAATTCCCTAGTTTAAAGACGGATGCTTAACCTTTAGGCCAACGGGGAAATGTACGAGGTAAAGGTCCAGGAAGTCCAGCTGGAGATTCTTCAAAGACTTGTTGAGGCACAGAGGGATGTCCTCTGGGGCATGATGGGTTTCACACAGCTACCAAACCATAATTCAACGAAACGGCATTAAATCATCAGAAAACATGACATAAAGCGGGAAATAAAACATTTCCCGCCAGACCTTGCTGACGATGAACATGTCATCACGCCGAATGATGCCCTGCCGCATCTTGGAGCGCAGAGCTCGCCCAACGTCCACCTCGTTGCCGTAGCTGTAGGCCGTGTCTATGTGGCGGTAACCAGCGGCAATGGCGGCCTCCACGGCTCCCTGGACGGAGCTGGGCGGCAAATGAGAGGACTGTGAGGAGCAGAGACATCCAGAGGAAACAAAACTCCTGTCAAATTCCCTTTGTTGTTTTATACAGACCAATGCAGTGCAATAAAAATGTAAAAAAGCTGCTAAGACACCTTTATGATTAAAAAAGAACCCTAGTTTACCTCTGTTTCTTTACTCCAAAAGAAATTTAAAGAGAAAAAAAAAGAAAATGTGGACTACATTTAGCAGCAGCAGAAAACTTGGAGTTTTCAGCACAAACTCAGAAATCATAAACTGAGCTGTTTTGCTGCTGAGTCATAAAAAAGTAAACAAACTTTCAGGAAAAAAAAAGTATCACAGAGGTAAAACTACAAGTGTTTTCAGCAGACGAAAAAACAAACACATTTCTGTTATGCCTTCATTTTAATTCAGTAACAGTTTCTAAAAAGAAGTAAACTCCGTTGTTTAACTGTTTTTACTGTAAACCACGTTGACTTTTACAAAACTGTGAACTGTTTAGCATGTTCTAAACCCAAGACAGATACGATCTTTGGATGAAGGTACCTTCCATGTCCCCAGGCCCAGAATGGGCATGCGTGAACCATCGTTCAGCTCTATGAGTCTGGGCACCCGAGTGTCCTCGTCCGAGTCCATCTGCTTCAGCAGAAGAAAAAAAAAAAAAAAACGATTCAGAAGGAGAAGTGCAGCGTTTGCTGTCACGGTTTCCTCTTCCTCCTTTTTTTTTTTTTCTAGTTCTGCTTCAACTCTCTTCCTTTGTTGGTTTTCCTTTATCTCGTTATTTTTTCCAGAGGTTTCTACACCCAGAACTTCTTCAGTCGCTCCTTATCATCCCAGGAGTTAATTATTGTCCGATGTTCAGAGAACTTCACCAGCATGTAGTATTTATGAGTAAATAATAACTTAGAGCAGGCCCGTCGCAAAGGTCACTTTTCTAGTTTCAGCAACACCTTGCACACACACACACACACACACACACACACACACAAATACACCCACATGCACCCGGCATTCACAAAAACACAGACTTCTGTGTGCACACACATACGCAAACACACACACACACACACAGGTACAAATACACACAAGCACAAACACACACCTGCACACAGACATGCACAAAAACAGTCACCTGTGTGCACAAACACATATATACTCAAGCACCAACACACTTGCACAGACACACACCCGTGCACAGACATTCACACCGACACAAATACACACCTGCACACTTGTGTGTTCACACCCACACAAGCACATGCAAACCTACACACACACACACAAACGAACACGGGTAAAAACACATGCACAACTAAACACAAACGCACATGTACTCTGGCACAAACTATATGTATACAAACTATAAAGGATGGTTTTGTAGTCTTTAGTGTTTCCTTGACTACAAAGTGACGTCATGTTCATGATCCGCAGTCCGGCTGCTGTAGCTAAGATTACATTCTGCAAGTTCACAAATTTCAGTTTCTGCTTTCTCTTTAAATTTTCTTTTGCTTGTTCTGTTTTGATGCATGGCATTTGTCAAACGCGTGGAAAGCTCAGGAAAGGAGAGATGGGGTTATTGAGACTACAGACGCACCTGGAGAGTTCGGTCCATTGACTGTATGGTTCCGTCAGAACCATTTTCCGTCTTTGTGTCATTAATTGTCGTCACCAAGAATCGCTTCTGTTGTTCATGCTAACGTCGCGCTTGTCGGTGTTTGCAGAACGCTTAAGTTGTTGCATCTCATGGGTTGTTGACTTGACGGACTTTACGCGTTGAGCTTTCTCGGCCACCGTAGTAGGTAGACCATCGTGTGGACACCAGTGACATCTAGCGGTGAGAGATGCAAACTGCATGGACTAAAAGCCCAGGCAAACAGCCTTCATGGAAAATACTTCACAGTATGTTATTGTAGATTCAACCAGAAATTATTTACATAGTTTATGTTTTTTATTTTTAAAATTCTTAGTGCATCTTAGAGGGAGGTTGTATCTGTGTGACACTTTGATGCATGGACTTCATGCCTAAAAAGAAAAAAAAAATGCCCAGACAAAATACAGTTCTTTACAACTTCAGTAACTGCTGGTTGAGTATTTTTATTAGATAATCATATAAAAAAAAGAAATACCAAACAGTATTTTATGCTTGAAATAAAAGCAGAAAATATAAAAGTACTTGTAATGTTAATCAATAACATACATACTATTTACAAGGAAAGTTCTGATGAAGAACAAGTCAATGCAGTCCAACACTGGCCAGAAAATAAAGAAAATTGTCATTAATTCTTAATACAAAAATAACCGTATGTACTTCCTGCTATCGCATGTAGATTGTGCAGCCTTTAGATTCTGCAGTTGAGGTATGAAATATGAAGCACAAGTTATATGTATGTACTAAAACGGTATTTCAGTTGGATGCTAGGGAAAAATATAAATATTTGCTCCTTTTTTGATCAAAAATGAACAGCATCAGAGTTAATGCTTTTGTTGCCATGGCAATGACATGACACCACATTTTGTAGAGTCCTAGCAAAGCATTTGTTTTTTGTGTTTAGATCTGCATCCATAGAGATGTACACAATAACGCCGCTGCTTCACTGATCCAGGTCGTTGCTGTCGCAGCTGTGGGGGCGATAGTAACGCTGGCAGAACTCCCTGATGCGAGCACACGCCTGGAGCATCAGCTCCTCAGGTACAGTCACCACGATGCGGAAGAAATTGGGATACTCAAATGCCTGGATATTATAAAAATTAAAATTAAAAATGTAAATTAAAATGTCTTTGTGATCTATGAATGAAATGACATTGATTTTGAGAAATAAAGTGAGGGTCTCACCGAAGCAGGCAGACAAAAGACAGATTGCTCCGTCACCAGTCGCTCAGTGAAGTCAACGTCATTGGTAAAATCTGGAAAGTGGTCCATGTCGATCCCAACCTGGGTAAAAAAAAATTGGTATTTATAAAAAAATAAGATTAAACTAATATATACTTTAAAATTATGATATTTTGAAGAATACTTGAAAACAATCGAACATAACTTATATTTGTGTTTTAACCATTTATTTATTACAGCAGCTGGCCTAAATATCAATTACATCGTCGTGTGACTGTTGAGCATTAAAAACAAATTCCTAATTTGGTTTGATGAAAAGAGACAATAATGGAAAGAAATGGTAATGATAAAGTGATACCCTAGCATGTGGGGGTACTATTATGATATGGTCTGTTACGGTTTTACCAAAATGGTTTGATCTAAACTTTAAACAATCCTGAGAAAACATTACATAGCTACACATCAATCAACATTTTAATGATAAATAGGCATGATCTCCATTTAAAAACACACAGAATTGTGTTGGGATGTATGGACATCTTAGTCCAGAAGAGTAAATTCAACACTCACCATGAGGTACATGGCTCCTGAAGGCATCACAGGGTTCAGGCCGGGAACAAGAGACAGTTCGTTGTAACAGATCTCCGAATTTGACTAAAACACACAAAAAAATCTGACTCAGTTTCATGTGTTTTTTTTTTAATTCATAAACTACAAAAACAAAAAAAAAGATAATTTGTAAATGTACCAAATTGGCAGGATTTTACTGGATGATAAACGCTTCCTTTATAATTTTAGCTTTTTTTGTGTTTCAAATCAGTTTTGTTGAATCCAAACAGTAAAAGTTTGTATTCATACTCAGGGTTTAAATTTGTTTTTGTTTTTTTTTTCCAAAGGAAAATACGGATTGCTGCATCTTGCATCATGGGGTTCGGTGGTCACAAAGAAGAACACAAAATGTGGCTTTTTGTAATTATATTTAAGGTGCTGAAAGGTCAGTCACCTCACAGCAGTGGCTAATTTACTAAAGGATTCTAGCATTTTCAATAAAAAAAACAAATTTGAGTGCAGCTTTAAAACTAGAAATGATTACATTTGCATAAACAAAAGAAGCTAAGCCCTAATCTTTACTGCATTTTCCCAGAAACACCTTTTTTTCCCTGAAAGTAAGAAGTTTCACAAGACAGATTGTTTTATGGTTTTATTCAAATAAATCTCTCCATGCAGGATTATCAATGTGCTTGAAAATGGGCTAAATGTAAAATATTTCCCTTTTTTTTCCTTCACCTTCAGGAAGCTGATGGTGTTGTTGTAGAAGCTCTGAGGGGTGTTGTTCAGGATGCTCTCCAGCGCCCCCTGGACGATGGTGCAGGCTCCCAGAATCCGCTGACTGAGCTTCACCAGGCCCTGACGAATCTGCAGAGGTGACACACAGGTGAAATAGTCACAACTCTGCCATCATCAAGTCCAACTAGAAGCCCCAGAAGAAGTCCTGAACAATTGTTAACAATCTTTTGATAAATTAGGGGTCCTAACCACTTTTGTTCATTTATGTTTTCCCTGAAGCTTCTCTGTGCTTTTCGTGAAATGGGAAAATGAAGATGCACCTTGGAGCCAAAGATGTCATTCCTGTCGTGGATCAGAATCCACCCCAGCCTCCAGCCGGGGACCAGCCAGCGTTTGGCCAGACCACCGCAGGACAGGATGGGAACGTCACTGCTGAGACAAGCCAGAGAAGGGCTGTTGCATCCTGGGAAAACCTTCAATGAAACAAAGTACGTGCATAAAATGTGTTTTCAAAGCTAAAACAACCACATTTATATGAAGACAAGAAGGTTTAATACTACAAAAACTCAATCTTAGGCAAGTCAAAAGAAGTATTGTCTCATTTTCTGTCTTCTTGCACAAAAATCAAGAAAGTTTTTCAATATGAATATAATCTTAGTTTGAGAAAACATGTTTTCTTAACTGGAATTTGTTTTCTTGGATAAGAATTCTTGATAAAACCTTTTTTTTTTTTTTTAACTACATTGACTTTTTATTTTTTGCTCATTTAAAGAAAATCTTCCAATGGGGTGAGAAGTTTTAACTTATTTTTAAAAGGGGCCATTTTATTATTTTTTTTGCAGTGTAAAACTTTGCAGTTAAAAAAATTATACCTTCATTTAAAAACAGGTTAAATTAAAAGCTGTGAAAAGTTGCCCCCAGACCACGAGGCTGTTTAAAAAGTGTAAATAAAAAAAGAAAAATCAAACAAAAGTTGGCAATATTTGACCACGGTGACCAAAAATGACCCTGAACTGGGATCTGTCTGTGATGCTTTGACCAAAAGATAATAGGAAACAGTTTTATTGATCAGGCATTCATGAAGCGTAGATAGATGATGGTTAACAAATGCAGAAACATTCTTCATAATCTTGATCATTGAGATGATGGAACGGGAAGAATATAAAGAAGTGCAGTTCCCCCCAGAATGCCGTCCTTTAGCCAAGAAGCTGGGTCTCATTACAGCAGCGCAGTAAAGAGGCCGTGGAATGAGGCTCTGCCCCGCGTCTTATTGGTCGGGCAGAGACGAGTTACATAACAGCGATCACCAAACGTAATGGGCTTGTGTAACTTAAAAAGTTAAAGCACGTTTTGGCTCGTGGTTTCATCTACATCCTCTTTTTAAAGCTGCTGGAAAGGCTGGACGAACCCAAGGGGGGGGGGGGGGGGGTGCAGACACCTTCATCCCCCCCCCCCCCCCCCCCCCATTGCAGAGCAAACAAGCCCCCCCACCCAGATTATCCCCCGCCTGTTGCTCCATACTAGGCATGTGCATTAACTGCAAACATATGTGGCCAGAAAGTGCAAAGTCATTCTGGTTTACTGATGTTTAATGTAAAATATTCAGATGATGCCAGTGGATTCGGAGGGGTGGGGGGGTGAGGGGTGAATGCACTCTTTCAGAAGTAAGCAGCAGCTTCAACAAATCTCCAAGCATCACTCAGCCCTTCATCGGTAGAGAAGCCTGTAATTCTTTTTATCCAGAAACTGCAGCTGCAAACTCTGAGGTCCTTTTCACGGTTTGGCCATCTCCACCCACAGAAACCAAAGCGGAAGGCGTCATGAAAAGAATTCACCTGGACTGACATGATCATCAACGGTCTTAGGAGGCGTCTCGACTACGAACATCCTGAACACAGGATCTGATTCAAGAAAGATTCTGGAAAGTGAGAGTCTCCTGGTTCTTGTTTGCCCTAAAAATGATCCATTTTTCATTCTTTTCACCGTCTTTGCTATAACCAGAAACAGAAACCTATTTCATGCTAAACCAGTTTCCCAAGTGGAAGGACTTTCTGTTGCTCCTTTAGCATTCCTGATGAAAGTATATTCAATAACTATGACCGATGAGGCTAATCAAATGAGTAGTGAAACATATCAAGAAGGGAAGACAAAAAGTCCAGATGCCATGACTCGCCTACAAGACATCATTTGGATGAAGGAGAGATTCAGAAGAAGACTGAAAGCAGGATCCCTAAATGGTAGACGGCGTATACTTATTCATCTGACCCCCCTACCTCTGCACTAAATTACAGTTAAGGATAAGAAGCAATGATATCAGATTATTACTGTTCCCAGATCAGTCTACATTCTTTGCCAGTGAAATTGCTGATTTTGTTCAGGACAAATAAAAGAAACGAATGGGTAAAATTTAAAAATTTACTTTAAGATACCAAATATGTCATAAAGGTTGATCTGAAGACTTTGTATAAAAATGTATAATTCCACAACTGTATGAGATAAAGACCAATAACATCAAAGAGTGATGTGTAAATGTATATCATCAACAAAACAAAGATGTTTAGAAGCTGGTATGATATGATTGAAAAATTATAATTGTGTACCTTAGCATGCTGCTTAACTCTTATCCAACCATTAACATTAATTTGCACGTTGCAATGTCATTTAACGTTATTTTTTATCAGCATTTGTTTTTTACACCAAGGCCACTCTCATATGTGTCAAAAAGCTTATTTTCAAGCATTTAAACATGTAAAAGTTGCAAAAGCATAGAGGTTAATCTAACAATTTTAGATGCTAGATTTCTGCCTAAATGAAACAAAGTTAAGTGTACGACCTCAAAGATTTGCAATACTACCATATTTTTACTTTTTTGTGTGTTTTTAACATGTTCTTGTGGTATTTTTCTGATAATGGAAGACAGTGTTTAATAAAAAAAAGCTCAAATATTGCATTTATAAGTATTTCGATATATCAAATCATTGTGAATCAGCAGACAAAAAATATGAAGCATGCTCTCTGCTCCAAGCACCAAGCAACGGTAAAGAGGGGTCGGGGTTACCCTGTGCCAATGGTCCCGCCCACAACTAAAAGGCGAATTGCGAATGAACTACTGCCGCTCTGCAGAAACTATGTTACTTTAATGTGAACTAAAATGGCATAATCATACTTGAAAGACTTCTGGGAAAAGTTTGACAATAGATCAAAAGATGATCAGTAAGGTTCACCGCTTTTTCGATTATCAGATCACAAACATACTGGTTTTTTTTTTAATAAAAAGTCTACTGTACTGAAGCTCACTGGTTTATTGGCCAACATAAAACATAAATTATTTTTTTTGTTGTATAAATGCTTAAAAACTTTCATTAACCAAAAATGCATGTAGATGGGAGGACAACAACAGAATGACTTATCGGCAGATAACCACCACCCCTGCCACGCCCGCCTTTGTTTTTGTTGATTTTCCATCTCTTTGTTGGACCTTTGAGGATTAAAGCCTCAGTTTTCATGCATCAGACTTTGGCTGCACCACTGTAGCATCATTGCAAGAGTGACTTCTGAAACTTCAGTACACAAATCCGTTTAGTTCAGTGACTGGAAGTTACTGTAATCCAGCAGCAACAAACTCAACCGGAGGATCACTGCTCTCCTGCTGCACTTTTGGTTCTGATGCAGTAACAGCTACATGAAAACCGACGCCTGTAGAGTCTGAGATGCAGTTTAGTCTAATTCTTTATCTCACATAAACTTACAACATGGATATTCATTGGGTCGATGACAAATGTCTTTGTATTGGAAACTCATCATATAAAATGTAAGTAAAGTGGCCCCAAAATGGTTCCCTGAGGAATTCCAGTTAATTAAGAGCAGCAGAAAAGCATAATTTGGACAAACAAAAGGATTTAGGTTTTACTCTGGACTAAATCTTAGTCCCCGATTTGTCAATTAAGTAACTGACTGTTTTATATACTGCTCTAAGGTTTTTAAAGGTTTAACCCATCGATGTGTAGCGATGAGGGCAAAAACAAATTCTGAGTTATGACAAGACATGAAGCCAAACCGCTGCTGTTTAAATTATTTTAGATGATCATGTTTGTGTCCGAATGTGTATAATATCCTTACATAGTTTATATTTAAATAAAAAGTCTCAATAATGATATCATTTTAGAATAGCAGAGCCCATTTTAACTGTCTGTCTGCATGAAACACAGCAACTCTGTCTCACATCCTCTGCTTGACCCTGCTGACCTTCCTGGCTCCTGCTCATCCGTCACACGGCCCCTAATCCCCCCTCTGCTGATTTGGGTTTGTGAACCCATAATTCAAAGCGCGGCCAAATGCCACCAACTCAAACTGAATCTCTGCTGTCACCATGGAGAAAAATGTGCCTCGCTGGTGTTGCACAGAGCCAAGTCCACCTGCCAACCTCTACCGAGACGCTATTTGTGCCAACATGCAGTTGTACTCACCATATCGCTGTAGATCTCATCGGCCAGAATGGGAACACAGTATTTGGAGGCCACTAGAACAAACAAAAACATACATATTTATCAGATGTTTCAAATGTTTGTGTATTTTTTTTTTCCTTGAAGCAGGCTGGGTAGCAGCGTGACGCACCTTTGAGGATCTTCTGCAGGTGTTCCTTGCTGAAGACGGAGCCGCACGGGTTGGAGGGATTGGTTACAATCAAACAGGAAGTCCTCTCATCAATCATGCTTTCCAAATGTTGCAGATCAATCTCCCAGGACTTCTCCGGCTGCAGATTAAGAAAACAAGACATGCATTTATTTCATTTGAACAGAAAATTCCTCAAAAGAAGAAATACTTTGAAATGAGTTCAGTGTTTCAAAAATATATAAGGATCCTAAACTGAGCTTTCCAGGAGTCATAAACCTGAGTTCCCTGTTATTTTTTTAAGTGTTTGCTTTACAAGCAGCCTGAAAAACATCGATTATGTAATGTTTTGGCAAAAATCTGAGCCCATTTGGCAATCACAGTGTTTAATTGGAGTGTCACCCATAAAAAACTATTTTGAAAAACTAAATGCATTTCTTCTCTTGTTTAAAATTAGTATACATTTTGTTGTTCTTCTCATTTTGTCAAGTTTGAACCAACTAATCCTTCAGATGTAGTTTGTACACATAAAAATAACACTTTACATTTTTAAAGCAGAACTTTTATGGTGCCTAGTCTCCTTTTTTTTTTTATATAAAACTGACCCTCAAAATAAACCTTTGCTCAAACATCTTGGCGCTTTTAAGGTTCCTAAACAGTAAATGATGAGAATTAAATGAAAAATGTTTCTTTAACTGTAACTTAAGTTTTTCCTTACTCTTCTTTTTGGGCCTGAATCAATAAATTAGTTTAAGACAAAGCTGGACTGGTTTTTCAAATATTAAGTTTAAGCAGCTTTCCCTCATTGTTATTCCAATGGACTAATTTACCTACAGATAAAACCTCTCAATTTGTTTGGAGAAAAGGGATTTTCCCCATTTTAACACTTATCAAACAGCCGTTAGATCACAGAATCTGAACGTTTACCCTTGGCTTACCAGCAGGTTGTAGAGTTTGACCTCAATCCCCATTGACACAGCCAGAGTCTTATATAAGGAGAAGCCGGGGCACGGGACCAGAATGTTGTCCCCGGGGTTACACAGGACATTTATAGCCAGTTCAATGGCCTGACTGCAGCCGCTGGTCAGAATCACGTCCTGAAAGAGGGAGCATGGTTAAAGCCCCTGTATTACCACAGATCTATTCACGTTCTTATAAACCAGCGTCGTCATGGAGACCAGGATGGGTGAATAGTGAGCACCTCAGCTTCCAGTGGAGCTTGTGGGACGCTGTAGAAGTTGGCCACCGCCTGCCGGCTCTTCAGGTAACCTGGAAGCGCGATCAGTTCACGTCAGCACTGGTACACAACCATCTCTTCTACAACTCTTCCAACATTTCGTGATTTCCATTTCGGAATTAAACATCCTGTGTCTGCGGTTGTGTTTCTTTGACGTGACTCACCCACAGAAGGTGCATAGCCATTGTATTTTTGGGAATCAATGGCATCTTTCAAAGCTTGAATCACAGCATCGTCTGTAGGCAAGTTTCCAAAGACGGTTGGATCGCCTGAAGATCAAATTTGACATATTTATCCCACTATATTGCACAGAAATACAAGGCTCTGTTTTTATTCATTTGTAGCCAACAGCCTGTTTCTCACCTATGGAGAGTGCAATCATGGGTTTCTCAGGGTTTGGGGTGAGTTTCATTCCATCCACGATGGCCCTGATAGGATTCAGCGTGTTGTTGGCCATCTCCGATGGTTTCACATCCCACCTCAGCCTCCGGCTCTTCACCTTGGCCGGGTACAGGCTGCCGTTCACGTTGACATGTTGCAGAGCGTTCCCGTGAAAGCCCTTCCCGTTGACTCCAATCCCACTCAGGCTTTTGGCCTTCAGCACAGTTTTAGCATGAACTCCATTCCCACTCATCTGAACCACATAAGACTTGTTGTCCATCTTTGAACTAACAGGAAAACGGGAGGAAAACATCAGCTGCAAAATCTAACATGATACTTCATTTGTCTCTCAGCTTTTTACATACTTCAATTGGATTCACATGTTGAGCAAATAGAAAGATATTCTGCTAACTTTTGTTTAAAATGCTCTCAGTGTGCAGAATGTTTAAACATCATTAAACAAAACAAACCTTAAATACCAAAAGTTTTCTTCTGTATTTTTAGCTTCCCCGAAGTTTCCTATAAATATTTTTCTGAAATGCAAAGCAATTATTTTTGTCACAGTTTGCAACTATTTCATTAAGTTGATTCTTTTCCAGAAATCCAATCGATATTTGAAAAAAAAACCAAAAAAAAACAAAGTAAAAATTCTAAATATTTGGCCAAACAAGATTTTTTAAGCACGTAGTAAAACCTTATTTAAAAAAATGATTAAAAGTTAAAAAATCACTTGTAATCATAAAATCCTGAAACTTGTTTTAAAATAATTATCTGTATATTTTTCCTTAAATAAAAGTGAAAAATCAGTGACTTACTTTAGTTAAATTGAATGCTTTGTCTCCAGGTAAGATGCACAGATGTTTCAGGTTTGAGAGTGAATGCAGAGAAGAGTGCTGGATGGATTTATGTAGGTTCCTCCCCATGAAACTCTCCTAAATATGGGTGTCGAACCCTCGTCCTGTTTCCATTGGTGGAGGCTGAGGGCTGAGCCAATACACCCCCTTTGCATCACTGAGAGCCATCAGTATCCACACCACCTTAATGGTATCAATTATGGAGCGTGCGTGGCGCAGTCCAAGCCGCACACGCAGGGTCAATGAGTTTAGTCGCGCGGGTGTGCGTCGTGGCTGAGGGCGCGCGGGACCGAACAGAAAACGTGGATGTGTCTGTGCTTCACTTACTGCCTCTGTCTGTCCCTCTGCAGGACGGTCACACATCCCAGAAGCCTTTTTGGAGAGCATCCTAATGGAATCTTGAATGCACTCCGTGCGTGAGCGTGAGCGTGAGCGGCCCGCAGCCTCTTTGGGTCTCATTGCGTTTATCTGTTGGAGGACTCAGACTCGTGACCCTGTCCCTGTGGAGCTGGATGACACCACGCGCGCAGATGTTGTATAATAAATGACGCAACTGACTGCGGTGAAGTTAGTTTTAGGTTGGATATTCGACAGACATTCAGCGCGGCTCTCCAGTGGGGCCTCTTAGGGACTGTCAACAAATTCACAAGTGCATGAGATGGACAAGATTTTAACTTGCAAAAATGAATAAATTACTATTAAAAACATTATCATTTTGTGTCTTAGTAATTTTTTTTCTCATTTTCGCATTTTGTGTCTTAAAAATCCATTTCTTTTACAAATCTTACATTACTTTTTGTATTAAAATTACAGCTGTTGTTCACAAAAACATGTAATCGTTTCTTCAATAGCTCCCAATACAGCTGACCCGAAGATATAAAACCTATGCCAAATTGTTGTACTGACATACCAACATCAGACACACCTCTTTGTTTTGTAATAAAAAATGTGAAATAATTTATATGAATTTTTATATCAAAATTCTATAGGTTTGCATGTGAAAGTGGTCCTTTTTTTCAATAGCTACCAAACCGTACGTCCCAAAAATATGAAACCTATGCCGAATTGTAGTACGGACATCCCAACATCGGACACACCTCTTTGTTTTGTAATCAGAAATGTTGTGTATTTTATATGAATTTTTATATCAGAATTCTATAGCTTTGCATATGACATTTGGTCATTTTTTTCAATAGCTCCCAAACCGTACGTCCCAAAAATATGAAACCTATGCCGAATTGTAGTACGGACATCCCAGCATCAGACACATCTCTTTGTTTTGTAATTGAAGATGTTGTGTATTTTATATGAATTTTTATATCAAAATTCTATAGCTTTGCATATGAAAATGGTCATTTTTTTCAATAGCTCCCAAACCGTACGTCCCAAAAATATAAAACCTATGCCAAATTGTTGTAAGGACATCCCAGCATCAGACACACCTCTTTGTTTTTTAATCAGGATGTTGTGTATTTTATATGAATTTTTATATTAAAATTCTATAGCTTTGCATATGAAAATGGTCATTTTTTTCAATAGCTCCCAAACCGTACGTCCCAAAAATATAAAACCTATGCCAAATTGTTGTACAAACATCCCAGCATCAGACACACCTCTTTGTTTTTTAATCAGGATGTTGTGTATTTTATATGAATTTTTATATCAGAATTCCAAAGGTTTGCATATGAAAGAGGACCTTTTTTTCAATAGGTCCCAAACCGTACGTCCCAAAAATATGAAACCTATGCCGAATTGCAGGTTTCATATTTTTGGGACGTACGGTTTGGGAGCTATTGAAAAAAATGACCAATTTCATATGCAAAGCTATAGAATTTTGATATATAAATTCATATAAAATACACAACATTTCTGATTACAAAACAAAGAGGTGTGTCTGATGTTGGGATGTCCGTACTACAATCTGGCATAGGTCTCATATTTTTGGGACGTACGGTTTGGGAGCTGCTGAAAAAAATGTCCAATTTCATATGCAATGCTATAGAATTTTGATATAAAAATTCATATAAAATACACAACATCTTCAATTACAAAACAAAGAGGTGTGTCTGATGCTGGGATGTCTTTTCTACAATTCGACATAGGTTTCATATTTTTGGGACGTACGGTTTGGGAGCTATTGAAAAAAAGGTCCACTTTCATATGCAAAGCTATAGAATTTTGATATAATAATTCATATAAATTATTTTACATTTTTTATTACAAAACAAAGAGGTATGTCTGATGCTGGGATATCCGTACAACAATTCGGCATAGGTTTTATATTTTTGTGACGTACGGTTTGGGAGCTATTGAAAAAAAGGTCCTCTTTCATATGCAAACCTTTGGAATTTTGATATAATAATTCATATAAAATACACAACATTTCTGATTACAAAACAAAAAGGTGTGTCTGATGTTGGGATGTCCGTACTACAATTCGGCATAGGTTTTATACTTTTGGGACGTACGGTTTGGGAGCTATTGAAAAAACTGTCCAATTTCATATGCAATGCTATAGAATTTTGATATAAAAATTCATATAAAATACACAACATCTTTGATTACAAAACAAAGAGGTGTGTCCGATGTTGGGATGTCCGTACTACAATTCGGCATAGGTTTTATATTTTTGGGACGTACGGTTTGGGAGCTATTGAAAAAAATGTCCAATTTCATATGCAATGCTATAGAATTTTGATATTAAAATTCATATAAAATACACAATATCTTCGATTACAAAACAAAGAGGTGTGTCTGATGCTGGGATGTCCGTACAATAATTCGGCATAGGTTTCATATTTTTGGGACGTACGGTTTGGGAGCTATTGAAAAAAATGACCAACTGTCATATGCAAAGCCATGGAATTTTGATATAAAATTCATATAAAATACAAAACATCTTCGATTACAAAACAAAGAGGTGTGTCTGATGCTGGGATGTCGGTACTACAATTCGGCATAGGTTTTATATTTTTGGGACGTACGGTTTGGGAGCTATTGAAAAAACTGTCCAATTTCATATGCAATGCTATAGAATTCTGATATAAAAATTTATATAAAATACACAACATCTTTGATTACAAAACAAAGAGGTGTGTCCGATGTTGGGATGTCCGTACTACAATTCGGCATAGGTTTTATATTTTTGGGACGTACGGTTTGGGAGCTATTGAAAAAAATGTCCAATTTCATATGCAATGCTATAGAATTTTGATATTAAAATTCATATAAAATACACAACATCTTCGATTACAAAACAAAGAGGTGTGTCTGATGCTGGGATGTCCGTACAATAATTCGGCATAGGTTTCATATTTTTGGGACGTACGGTTTGGGAGCTATTGAAAAAAATGACCAACTGTCATATGCAAAGCCATGGAATTTTGATATAAAAATTCATATAAAATACACAACATCTTCGATTACAAAACAAAGAGGTGTGTCTGATGCTGGGATGTCGGTACTACAATTCGGCATAGGTTTTATATTTTTGGGACGTACGGTTTGGGAGCTATTGAAAAAAATGTCCAATTTCATATACAAAGCTATAGAATTTTGATATAATACTTCATATAAAATACACAACATCTTCAATTACAAAACAAAGAGGTGTGTCTGATGCTGGGATGTCCGTCCTACAATTCGGCATAGGTTTCATATTTTTGGGACGTACGGTCTGGGAGCTATTGAAAAAAATGTCCAATTTCATATGCAAACCTTTGGAATTTTGATATTAAAATTCATATAAAATACACAACATCTTCGATTACAAAACAAAGAGGTGTGTCTGATGCTGGGATGTCCGTACAACAATTCGGCATAGGTTTCATATTTTTGGGACGTACGGTTTGGGAGCTATTGAAAAAAATGACCAATTGTCATATGCAAAGCCATGGAATTTTGATATAAAAATTCATATAAAATACACAACATCTTCGATTACAAAACAAAGAGGTGTGTCTGATGCTGGGATGTCGGTACTACAATTCGGCATAGGTTTTATATTTTTGGGACGTACGGTTTGGGAGCTATTGAAAAAAATGTCCAATTTCATGTACAAAGCTATAGAATTTTGATATAAAAATTCATATAAAATACACAACATCTTCAATTACAAAACAAAGAGGTGTGTCTGATGCTGGGATGTCCGTACTACAATTCGGCATAGGTTTTATATTTTTGGGACGTACGGCTTGGGAGCTATTGACAAAAATGACCAATTTCATATGCAAACCTATAGAATTTTGATATAAAAATTCATATAAATGTTTTCACATTTTTTATTACAAAACAAAGAGGTGTGTCTGATGTTGGTATGTCAGTAAAACAATTTGGCATAGGTTTTATATCTTTGGGTCAGCTGTATTGGGAGCTATTGAAGAAACGATTACATGTTTTTGTGAACAACAGCTGTAATTTTAATACAAAAAGTAATGTAAGATTTATAAAAGAAATAGATTTTTAAGACACAAAATCCGAAAATGAAATAAACATTTTACTAAGACACAAAATGATAATGTTTTTTAATAGTAATTTATTCATTTTTGCAAGTTAAAATCTTGTCCATCTCATGCAGTTGTGAATTTGTTGACAGTCCCTAAGAGGCACCACTGGAGAGCCGCGCTGAATGTCTGTCGAATATCCAACCTAAAACTAACTTCACCGCGGTACGCAACTGTGTGTTTCCTGAACTGACGTTCACCTGAAGTTTTTTTATTTCACTAAAAAAAAAAGACACGGGGAGCCCCAGACTGAACAAAATGCTTTTATGTGCACAAGGATCTATAGTCTATGATATTAAAAACATTTTACCAACTTCAAAATGATCTATTTGATCTATTGTGTAAAGTTAAACACTCCAGTTAGTAAAACAAAGGGAGAAGGTGCACAACACATTTTAATCTTTGATTCTTTTACTTCATTTAGTTTCTACAGCAATTTCAAGGTTTATGGATTTGACATTTTAATAACCACACAGATTAGTTATCGTGAAAACGCACTCCAATGAAAATTGCGTGTTTTTGGTGGTTTTAACATGTCTTTGTATCATTTTGTTTAGCATTATATTTTAATTTTTTTTCTCTTTAAAGAAACTTAAGCTTAGAATTCCATTTCCAGATGCCAGCTCAGACAATGAAAACAAACAATTAATTAAAAAAAAAAAAAGCTTCATTTGTGAAAAAAAAATGCAGATCATTTACAATTTTAACCTTTAAAAGAAATCACAGAATTAACTCGGGCTACAAACTTCAGGTTAAGTTATCCAACTGAACAGACAGAGTAACAGAAATAACTTAAAAAGAGGGGAAAACGTCAGACCACTTGACAAACATGTGGGGAACTAACAACAAAGACTACAGCCAAAATATAACACAAAACCTGGTCTTTCAGTCCAAAAAAAAAGGAATAAAAAGGTACACATGTATAGCAAATTAATAATAACCAACAGAGACAAATAAACATTGAATAAGGGAATTGTTTCTTCCCTGGGAGACTTGTGAGGAAGAGATGCTGCCTATTTAAAGGCTGTGCTGCTTGACTGTTTCTTTTCTGTAAAATATGTAAATTATATGTGACAAGAATCCAAGTCAAAGAAAAGTGAAGAACTCTGAAGATAAGCTGGAATATCCACTCCAGACTGGTTAGTAGCGGTCATGCACCAATAAGCTGTTTGTTAACCACCAATAAACCCAGAAGAAGATGACGACTATCTATTTTCCTTAAGAAAGAACTTGAATGGATGAAAATAGAATGGGAGATTGCTGACACAATGAGGAATGAGTGTAGTTTTTAATGTATTATTTTGTTTTGGGGGTAAAAAAGATTAGAAAGTTTGATAGGGAGAAATGGTGCAAGAGAGAAGAACATTATGAAAGAAGAGATGATGGACATACAATTTATGCAATTAGAAATTTACCTCTGAATTGCTGGTGGGACTGTTGGTACAGTGTCAGGCTGCCCACACTTCCCATCATCCCTTTAGATGGTTCCCACTCTCTCATAGCTTACAGCCCCTCACACCCCCGACCTAACATTACAGGTGCAACTAAAATGGCGATCAGACGAGGAAAACAAAGACGTTAAGTCGTTCACAAGTGGATGCATCAGAATGGAGCGGCGGAAGGGGATTGGTGTTGTAGCTTCTACTTCACACCTACAAGCTTTTTCCAACTGTATTTGTTCGTCTGCCCCTGACTCGCAACCATTCAAACAAAGAAACGCACCTCCCACATGAGAAAAATGCCACAAGATCACAGTTCTCAATGGAGTGGGTCTTTAACTGATATTCAGTTAACCCACATTTTCTATAGGAGTGAATGAACTTTTATTTGCCTCATGAACTTCCTTTAAATGATTGATGGTATACGCAGTCCCTGCATGTGATTTACCTCACAGCCCAAACAGAAAGTTACTCATTCATGACACAGTTACAGTCAAGTGAGGGGAAAAAAAAAAAAACATGTTATGAATCCGTCAGGTTCTCTGAACCCAAAAGGATGCCAATCCAAACAACACACACTGACGGTGCCGAAATGTTTTGATTCATTGATGTCACAGATGCCTCTGTTTTCCCCGGGTAAAATTCTGTTTTACTGTGAGCAGAGCGCTCAATCTCTCTGCTCTACAGTTAAGGGTTAAAACATTTAAACATTCCTTACGCCAAAAAATTACTGCTTATGTAACAGCCGCTCAATCAAAGTGGTTTCTGCCCAACTTTTTACAACATCAGCATGGATCGAATCATTTATGTGCACAATGGGGTAAAGGAGGGAAAACAGAACAGTTGAGGTTTTACACTTTATGAATCTAAATAACTGTAGATTCTTCAGTTAAAATAAATTTCTTCTTCAAAAAAAAAAAAAAAAAATATGACTTTCTTATGATGGTTTAAAAAGAAAGATGTTTTTCCTCTGAAGTTGAGGAAAAACAAAGAACTTTCATGATGGGAGGGGGGGGGGGGGTGTTGGTGCAGTTGGGGTCCACACTCAGCTTATAGAAAATGCACAGTCATTGTGGGATTGTGGGGTTCCTTCCCTCTATGGGAAAAACAGCTCCCGGGGGGGGGGGGGGGGGGGGGGGGGTCAGTATTTGCTCAGTCCAGTCATTTTATAGTTGGTGGTCAAAACACCCTGAGGATGGTAGGAGGATGGGAGGGGGTGGAACCTGGACCATAAAACAGAAGTTCGTATGTCCAAAGTTTCTTATGGATTTAGATATAAACAAAGAGTTCAAAGACATTTTGTGTGTGTGTGTGTGGGGGGGGGTATATATACACACATTTTGCTCCCCATTTTTATAATTTTGATACAGTATTTTGTCAGCTTAGTGTATCAAACTGTACAAAGGTAAAAACGTTATCAGTAGTCCGAAAAGGTCAAAACAACCTGAAAAACAACACAAAGAAGTGTTTTTTTTTTTTTTAAATTCTGCTTTCATCTGTCTGAACATAATGCAGCTCATTCTAATCTATGAGGGTGCTGCTGACCCCCCCTCATCACTTCTACAGTTTTTAAGCAGGGAATGTGTAGTTGATGCACAGGGGTTTGGCTCACATTGGCTCCACTTCTGGGTTTTTACATTTCATACGGGACAAGAAACTAAATCTTTCTGGGATCATTGTTGGGTTAAGATAAGACATGGTGTCGAGTTTACTCCAGTTTCTGATTTATTTTACTGCATAGGTACAGTATGTGACATAAAATGTATCGACTGATGAGTTTGCACTCATAAGTTTGGGATCTGAAACTTTGATCCAAGATTAAAACTGAATTACCTTGAACCCCGTAATGAACAAACAAGCTGGTCAATTAAACGATAAGGTCCTGTTTTTAGTAGTTACATAAAGATCATCTGGTGAACAAAAAAACATGTTTTTCCTCTGATGATGTATCCTGCTTGAGGGTTTCTAACACTAGTACACTAGTTCTCAGGACCCACCACCATCCTGGATGGGAGCAGATTACCTATTCAGACGCACCTGCCTTTCACAATGATCATGGTTGTGTCTGAATTCCTTCACTACTTAGTGCTCTAGGGCATTTGTCATTTTGTTGGGGTTTTATGCACTTAAATTATTATTTTATCAGACACTGGGTTTGTTTAGTGTAAAACGTACCAACATGTTTCGGCAGAATGCCTTCCGCCTTCGTCAGGGTCGTCGAGTGTCTGATAAAATAATAATAATAATAATAATTTAAAAAATGAAGAAACCTCAGGGGTGCCCACATGAAGGAGGGATCCTCCCCCAGGACGGACAGGCGATTTACCAGAACTCTTAGAGAAGAATTAACTTATCTAACTCTACAACTACATATGTTAAGTCCAGCAGACGAGCTTCATCCAGCCGTGGTTGGGGGGACAGTCAGGGGCATGAATCGAGCCGGAGACAGGATCCACAGCCAGGTGTAGGAGCAGGAGCAGAGAGGAGGTACACAGTCAGGAACAGGAGCACGGATGGGCCAACTGGAATCTGGAAGCACTCCCACTCCCCAGGAGGGGAGAGGGATAGAGGGACAATACATGAATCGTACTGCACCAAACAGAGGCATGGAGAACTAAATGATAAATGATGATCACAGATAGAGAAGAGAGGAAGTGTAGAGGTAGATGAGAAAAGAAAAGTATTGGAAAAGGACAGAAAAGAGGACAGAGCCCCAGTGCACCATAGTTACCCCAGCTTCAACTTCTAGCAGCCTTTTAAAACAATAGTTATTGTTATTTAGTTTAATTTAAACAATTAACATTAAATAATCTCTGATTACTAGCTAGTCTGACAATAAGCCTGTCAACAGTAGAGCCGGTATTGTACATACGTGTTTGAGATCAAAATACAAATGCTCTTTTAATAATTGTGGAAATGTCTAGTCCAACATACAACAAGAAAGGTTCCCATATCTTTCCAAAATCATTTTTGTGATGTAGCTGACAAGTTAAGTAGTCGAGAGACATGTAACTAAATACAGACAAAAAAAAAAACTGTATTTAAGCTTCTTTGAGCCAGCGGGTACTTCCTGTTTGGAACGGCAGGGAGGGGAGGGGTTCATTCCGTCAAGTTACCATATATAGTCAATGGTTGATTCTCGTTAGATTGGTGAACATCGACCACAATGCATTGCATTCAAATCCAGCCCGAGTCATACCAAAGACTCTAAAAATGGGACCAAATGCCTCCCTGCTTGACATTCAGCATTAAGTGGTTGGATTGGGGGGGTGTTAAACCACCAAATGGTTCCTGAGCGCGACTATGTCTGCAGCTCACCGCTCCCCCAAGGGAGATGGGTCAAATGTGGAGAACAAATTTCACACACCTAGGTGTGTTGGACAATATTTGTTTGCCAACCTGTTTTTTTTTTAAATCACAAATTGTATTATTTCTGAAAAACCTAGAGTTTTAGCAATACAATAATAATTTTCCCTAAAAAAAAAAAATAAAAAGAAAAAAAACAGAAAGGAGGACTGCCAATTCTTTCTAGAGGGAACTGTTTCATTTAGTTGTACCCCATTGATGGACAATGTATTTGTTAATAAGTTTAAAATTCAATAAAATTAACAAATTTCCTTCTCTAGTTCAGCATAGAACTTTGACTGGACAGGATCATTCAAGGTTACATTTTCTGATTCGTAGAAGGTCAAAGACTCATCCTACTGTCCTCAGTTTACCTCCAACATGGACCATTTTTTCATATCATCCAGAGGGACTGAGCAAATAACTTAACAAATAGAGAGAAGAGGGTCAGGTATTGACCTCTGCACTCAACTTCTGTACTTTTCCTTCCCCTGTTTGTTTTTCTAACCGCCTAGTGTACATACAGTTTGTCACTATTCAGGCTGAGCTGTTGAGCCGGTGAGCTCATTGGCTGCTTTCAAGGATGGTCCCATACGCAGCTAAGATGAAACAGATGTGGCACAGATGTACATAGAGATCCATGTGATTCCACTTCGTCATCACATGCAGTCCTGATAATGTTACAGTTCCTCCATTGCTAAAAACATTAAGTGCAGTTCTCTGAACCAGCCCATCTAATGCTGTAAGTATTTTCTCAAAAACTTCACTAGAGCATAATTTGAAAAACTCAGTCTACTCTTTGCAGAACGCTCAGCACATTCTCACTTTTACACAGCTGCCATTCACAACACACATAAAAAGGTCAACACAAAGCGACAAAACTCTGCTCCGACACAGCAGTCACCATCAACACAACTGATCAAAACTGAAGACACATCTTTCAAATCAACTGCAGCGAATAAAAGGAAGCTATGCAACAATAGCAGCTTTGCAGAGATGGATAACAGCCAGGCAACATGACCAAAAACCAAAATGCACATTCTTACAGCCACAGTTATTGACCATCTGTTGGTTCACAGAATGACCACGTCTGTGCTGCAGACCACAGGCGTGGCTTGTGATGACATTTCCACTGAGTCCTGTCAGGCACAAAAGATCATCTCTCAGTTATCTGGCTAGGGTGAACATTCCCTGAGATGTGGATGTTTCCCACTAATGCAGAACCCCAATAAGATACAGACTTGGTTGGATAATGAAAATTGTTTATTAGCTCAGAAGAGTTTAATAAAAATAGATATGTGCACAAGTACAAATAAAATGAAATATGTGGACCTTGAGGAGACCTCAGGATCCTCCTGACCAGCAGAGGAGGGGGGAAACCAAGGAAGAAAGGTTTATCAGAAACCACTCACTATCACACCAAGAAACCTTCATGTAAAAAAGGGGTTACTCACTCAGGGATGATGGAAGGAATCGTCACTGATGTCCCAGGAAGATGCTTACGCAGGAGGTCTTTTAACTCAAGAGGTCCAGCATTCAACTCCGAATCCAAAAATCCAAAAGCAGTTTGGAAAACTCATAGGTCAGGGCAGAAAAAAGGTCACAAACCATGCCAGGCCGGAGGAAAAAGCTACAGAACTTTAACACTTTGGCATCAGGTGACGTGAGAGAGCTGCTTAGGTAGAGGAGGCCACAGGTGAAACAAGTGAAGCAATCAGCAGCAGCTGCTCAGACAGGATGAAGTCCTCTGGCCTGAACCGGCTCAAAGACGATACGAAGAAGTGCAACAAATGTGAATCTGTGAGCAAACATTTTGGGAACAGTGTCAAGTATTTTGTTGCGTTTGCTGTGAGTTAGTTTTGACTCAAGGGTCAATTTTTTTTTTTTGTTTGAGCCTATGTTTATGCCTCAGCTTATTTTTGAAAAGTTGTGTTTGGTGTAGGTTGAAATTGGTCTAATGGTTCAGAAACTGTGTTTTCGCAGTTAGGGACTTCTGAAACTGAGACAACTTGATTAAATCAAAAAGCATAAACTTTTAATAAAAGAAAAAAAACCTTCCTCAAATCACAGAATCAAGCACCTCCTGACACATAGACATCTCTTTTATTGCTTAAAGTCATTTGATTATGTCCTAAATACAGATCTGATACTTTTTAAACCATATAAATCAGAATAAGAACCTTTCTCAGCTTTTTCAACTGATTTTTCATTGTATTTCTTTGACTCACAATAAAAATAGAAATAAAGGATTCTTTTTACTTTTATTCAGTAAAAAAAAGACCAAAAAATAATAAACAACTTTGGTGATATTTTGTGCACTCTGACACATTAGAAACTCACTAACATTCAGTCAATCAAAGACTGAATTCAGAACCTATAATCAAACATCTGACTTGTTAGAACGATCCATTTATCCTATAAACATCAGCGAATGAAGCAAAGCCTCTGGAGAGTGAGTTGGGATGGGGCTGACCTGCTGTGCAGAAGAAAAACATCCCATACCTCTTTGTTTCTTCAGCCGTGCACGTGAATGTGAGCAGCTTTTATTGGAGGTCGTGTGGAATCTACAGTGGAAGGATGAGATGAATTAGAAGTTCAACTGTAAAATGACACATCGTTTAGTGGAAGTGTCTGACGCCAGCTGAGATTGGCTCCAGCAACCCCAGTGACTAAACAGTGATAGAGGACAGATTCCCGGAAATATTTGATTAAAATTCAAATGTTTTGGATGCAGAAAGATGAAGTAAATCTTAGGTGTTGAGAGTTGAGTGACACCTCATTGAGTGGAGCAAAGGCTGAACTTGTGCAGGAGACAGAGCAGCATCAGCTAGAGATAGTTGGGTTCACCTCCACGTACAGTTAGGACTCTGAAAGCCAACTCCTCAAGAGAAGATGGACTCTTTTCCACTCTGGAGTTGTCTATGGTGGGATGTGATGGGCTGGTGGGGGACACCTCAATCCTCATGGGCTGAAGTTCCCCCACGTCTCAGAAGTGCAGCATACCCAGCCTTCTAGGAGGGATTTTAGAAAGTACTTCCTCTGGGGACTCCATTGTTCTACTGTTCTACTGAAGTATGGGGTCTTGCTCCTCCTCCAAGGAGCGTCCAGTCTCTTTACAACCAAAGCGGAGGCTTGGTTTGCGTTTCTGCCAGGTGGGTCAAAACTGTTCTCCGTACATGTTGGACTCCAGCCCTTTGGTCATCATAACATTTATGGGTGAAATTTCTAGATGCAGCTGGAGGGTCTGGTTTGGGAGCCACAGGATTTGCTTTTGGCACATGATGATGTTCTGTTAAACCAGGACCTTCAATGGGCACTGAGGCGGTTCAGTCGAGTATGAAGTGACTGGAATGTGAATCGCCACCTGTGTCTCTGAGGCCTTGACCAGGAGAAGATGGTTTGGGGAAGTTGTGGTGGCTGAATATCTTCATGAACGAGGGAGAGATTGAACATGAGATTGACATGCCAATGAGTGTAGCGGTCGCAGTAATGCAGTAGCTGTATTGATCTTTTGTGCCAAAGAAGAAGCTGAACCAAAAGGTAAAACTCTTGATTTGCCATGTTCCCACCTGCAGCTATGATTATAAAGTTCTGGTCATGACAGAAAGAAGAAGATTCCAGATACAAGCAGATAAAATGCATGTCATCTGCAGAGATAAAGTGAGGTTCTCCATCACCTGAGAGGAGTTCGGGGTAGAGTTGTAGCTCCTCTCCTCCCGCATTGGGAGGAAGCGCCGGAGATGATCCAGGATTCACTGGAGGCAGTAGAGATTTGTCATGCTTCTTTGTCAATGGGTCTCTGAGAGCTTTCTCCCCTTTCACTGCTTATATCTGTGGTCAGCCTGAGTTTAACTTCTACCAGAATTTTATTTTGAAAGGTCAGCAATCAGGCTGAGGCATCTTTCCACAGCTGGTGAAGACGATGGAGGGTAGAATGGGAATCTCAAAAGCTGGGCAGATACTCGCCGACAGAAGAAATCAGATCAGGCGTCTGATTCTTTTCACATCCAGCCGTCATGAGGGACATTGATACTGTTTGCTTGAGTTTAGATCTACATTTTGGATTTGCAAAAAGGTTTGAATAAGATATTAAACAGCAGAACTGTTTTGTCAGAAAATAAATGTAGAAAATATGATAAAATGATAAGGTTTCTTATAAAAACAATACAGTAATAAGTTTTCAGCAAATCCTTAATTTTTTGCAAAGTTGTGTTAAAAAAGGTCCTACAAAAATCCTTTCTTGAAAGACGCCCGAGAGTTGGAAGAGCTGAACTTGCCACCATTAAAAGGCAGAACTGAAGGAAGTTTCTGTGGAGGAGGAGGTCTAAGCATCTTTGCTGTGGTTGCCGCCTCTCTGACCCGGGCCTAGATGAGCAGGAAAAGATGGACAGATGGATGGAAGGATGGATGGAAGGATGGATGGAGGCCAAGCTAAATCAAATTTTTGTATGTAGAGACAGAAAAAAACTCAGTAATATGTTTATTTTTCATTGTTTTTACTCTTACAAACACCAGGAATATCAGCTCTGAAATATTAAGAAACATTTCAAATGTATAACTTAAGATGAAACAAGCATAAAAATAAGAAAAATATGAGCAAATCCTTTAATCTGTCCTTTCAGATATCTCAGTTTAGAGGGAATTTATCCGCGTTGCTGAAGCAGACAGCAGTTAAACTACAAAATAGCAAACATCACTATATTTCTAAACCACATCCATAAAAGCAAAGCCATTCGCTTCATTAATTCATGCCTGCAAGGCACAGGAGGCGGTTTCATGAGAAATGTTCATTAAAAGCTTTGGTGTGTTTGTTGAAATTCTAATTCATCAAACCACACATTCACTTCAAATCTCAAATCAGTTTGACCAACGGTTAACGAAGCCATATATTTGTCTTCTCTGCCTCATTAAACTGCAGTCTAACCCGGATTTAAAGCTGCTTCATGGTTGTTGTTTTTTAATAAGCCATGCTTGTAAAAACAGCCGTTAAATCTATTGCTGGAAGCCAACATTTCTGCAAACTTCTTAGTTTAAAAAACTGTAAAACAGACTGTGATACAGCATCCCTACTCCTTCAGTTAAAGTAAATGTTACAGTTATCAAGTGTTACAAAAAAAACCTACAAACAATAATACAACGTTATTAACACTGGAGCTTAAAAACACACAATTGTGTTGTAGATGGAACACCAAGTATTTGACAATATATATATAGTATTTGGTGCAGATTTTGACTCTAACTTGTGAATTTTCAATATATATATAAAATATTTTGAGAATTCGATGCAAATCTTATATAAATAAATGTCATCTTTGTTCTTTGTGGCTTTCCGCCTGTGTTGAATTTTCACAATGAAAATTCAGATACTTGTGTTGCACAAAAATCTAATTCTGGCTGATGCTTATCGACCAACTGCTCTGTTCTTCTGAATCAGTCAGAGGATAAATTATGGTTAACCTTCAAAGTAAAGTTTGATAAATTTGTCAGAGAAAGTCTACTAATTCAGACTCCGCCCACTCTCATAGTCTTAAAAAGCTTTCTTTTTTTTTATGGGGCCTGTAGTTGGGGTCAGAATGAAGCGAGTCGTCGCATTCGCTGTCGGAGGAACCCGTGGAGTAAAGAGCGTTCACGTCAAACGAGGAATCGGAGCTTTCTTGCACATCTGTCTTCTCCTCGCCGCTGCTGCCTTGCTTCGCGGCGGTCAGTCGCCGACAGTCCTCAGTGCTCAGCCTGGTGAGAGCCACAACGGGCTGCAGCCGGTGGGACGGCTGGTTTCTGTGAGCCGTGGCTCCAGAGCTGGAGGAGATGGATGAGGAGGTTGGAATGGATCTTGGCGGAAAACGTTTAGTCCGTCGAGTCGGACGGGGACGCCGGACACGTTTCTGCTGGAAAACGTTCTGGCACAACTTGGAAGAAAAAAGGTCCTGCTTGGAAGGACTAGCTGAAGGAAAAAGGAATGATTTGGAAGCAAACCTTGAAGGAACATCTACATGTGAGGAGGAGGGAACATCACAGTTCTCAGAGGAAGGTGGGTAATTTACTGAAACAGTTCCTGTTTCTTCAGACGGATTTAACGTTATGGTCTGTGAGGGTCTGGCGGGGTTAGCCGCGTGCCTGAACTTCCTTGACAGTTTGGAAAAAGTCTTTTTTGCTGCAGGTTGAAGGCTGGCGGGAGCAGAAACGGGCCGGGGTACCGGCGCAGTGTGCATGTGCGGAAAAGGTTCTGTGGAGCGTGGAGAAGTGAGAGCCTGAGGACCGGACGATCCTTTGCTGCTGGACACAACAAAATGCTCGGACCACGTTTGAGATTTAGGAGCAGAGCAGATGTCCACCAATCGGATGACTGGAAACCGTAGAGTAGGCGGGGCGGCGCCTCCTGTTGGGAAAGGCCGCGGCAGAGATTCATCTGTTGCTGACCTTAGATCCTCTCCGCACTTTTCTGGCTCTGCCGCCTGAGCTGCTGGTTGAGGACAAAGAGCAAGGTCAGATGGTGTGAGATCCTGTGATGAAGAGGCGGATGAGGACGACTGGAACAGCAGAGGGGATGAAGAGGCTTTGATCTGGTTCAGCAGCTCCTCTGAGCATTCATCTGGACATCCTCGCAGGATGCTCTGCACCCATCGCTGGTGTTTGGAGCAGAACTGAGGCGGGCTGATCTGGTTTTTGCTCTCCTCCTCCAGCGTCTTTGAAGCTTCATCCCGCTGCTGCTGCTGCTGCTGCTGCTGCTGCTGCTGCTGCTGCTGTCCTCCATCATTGGAGTCATTTCTGTTCTCCAGCAGGAGGAAACTGTTTCTAGACACCTCACATGCTGGCTCTTTGCTGCTTCTCAGGACCTCCAGGTGACGTTCACATGGAGGTCTACCTTCTCCAAATGTAGGAAGAGATGACCTCCCACACAGGGGTGTCTCGGAGACTTCTGAGCTTTCTGCTCGGTTTCTGTTTTCCGGTGATGCAGAAGTCCTGGCTGGATGACAGGTAGCAACATCTGATGAAGCAGCAGATTTTTTTAGGTCAGTGTAGAGACAAGAAAAGATCCAACTTCAGAATTCAAAAACGGTTAACACTGAGTTAACTCTGGTTACGGGTTGTATGGATAATAAACATCAACTTTGGCCAAATGCAGAGAAACAAATATATTTGAATGATCAGAAATGGGATCACTTTCTGAAAAAATTGTTGTTGTTTTTTACTGATTTGAAGCTTTAGGCTATTTATTAGCACAAAAAAAGGAAGAAATAAAGATTTAAAGCAGTCAAAGTGATGCCGTTTATCAATCTGAAAAAGGTTTTTAAAACCATTTAAAATCAACTCATTTAAGCAAAATACAAAACTAAGGACAGAAAACTACAGAGATCATGATGCTCTGCAGGATAAAACCTCAGAGTTAAATCTGTAAAAAATAAGTATTTTAAAAAACTTGATCTAATATGCAAAGAGACAAAATGATCCTACAAACAGATTAGGAATGAATAATAGTGCAATCAAAAATGTTACTTTCTGCTGTAAGTGATTTTCTTTTAAGTCCCATTCCAATCATCTTTGAATCTATTTTCAATGCATGCCCAGTTGTTTTTTTCATGACGTTCTTAGCCAGAATCTAAAAATCTGTGTCTTTTTCTAGGACATAGTTCCTGCAGAGCGACAAGAGTTCATTAGAAATTCAACTGCTCCTGGTTTACTTTTGAATAAATAAGTACTAAAAAATGCAGTTTTGAGTTTAATTTCCTTTTTATATGTCCTCCATAATTAGAAAATGTATGTTAAAAACACCAAAGACACTATTTTTATTGCAGTGGGGCATTAATGTTGGATTTAGAGATTTAGGTTTTATAAATAAATAATAACTCAAATGTTAAATGATGCCAATTAAAATATGCATTTACCCAAATTTAGACTTGAAAAATAATGTTTGTTTTTTTATTAAATCTTGTAATAAACAAAATTAAATGTGGTAAAGTAATGACTCCATTGTAATATAACAGTTTTGTAGAGTTTAAGTTAATTAAACTGTGATGGAGGCAAAACAGTTTAATGTTTAAATACCAGATTTCAGAGAAAAGGGTTTCGTTTTCTTTTTATTTGCAACATTTTGTGCATAAATTCTGTTTTGTGTTTCATTATTTTCTCACCACAGTGCAGCAGATTCCTCAGCGTTGCTGCAATTGTAGCAGAGTTTGAAGTGATTACCTCCAAAAGTAACTTTTCTTCCTCCGTCACAGGACTTTCTTTCCTCATGATCTGCAAAGCACATTTATGAATAGAAAATAGTGAACGCGTTTGAACATTTCAGAGGAAAATATCTATGAATACAACCCCAATATTCACCTTATCGATGTAGGTTTCCCCCGGCAACACAGCTTCCAGCTCGTGGAGGTAGAGCAGCAGCCTGTCTTCCACCTTTTGGGCGTAGTGTTCTCCGTACTGCTGCTGCATCTCCGTCTAAGACAAAAGGACCGAATCAGAGACATTTCAGTCTCACCACAATAACTGCTTCTTGCAGTTCTTCATACACACTTCACACTTATGTATGCTGTGAGGACACACTCAAACAAACAACAAAATGTTGCAATAAGTACTTCCTGAACCAGAACTAAAACAAAAAAAACATACAGAAATATATCTTGCAAAAGTCAAACGGCAAAGCACATTTTATGTACAAAAACAGTTCAAAGTGTTTTAAATAAAAGCAACAACAAAAATGGAATAGAAATGGTATTGGAGTGATTACTAAAGAAAGTTCAAATTAAATGTGAAGATGTAAACTATTGAATAAAACGGAGACCAGGTGAGTCTTTAACCTGGATTTAAATCAAATGCTTCAGCTGATCTAAGACTTTCTGGAGGTCTGTTCCAGAAAAAGCTGAATGCAGCTTTTCCATGTTTGGACTCCAGGAGCTGATAAAAGTCCAGATTCTGATGACCGGAGTGGTTCTGGGTCAGCAGGTCAATCGTATATTGTGGTGCTAAACCAGAACCAGAACTTTAAAGCCTATCCTCTGGTGGACAGCTCACCAGTGGAAAGACCTCAGAACTGGACCGATGGGGTTCTGCTTTTTCAGTCCTTGTGAGAACTCAAACAGAAGTTCTGAATAAGCTCCAGTTCCCAGATGGATTTTTTTTGGTCGTCCTCTAAAAACACTGTTACAGTAGTCAAGTCGACGAAAGATGAAAGCATGAACCCATTTTTCCAGGTCCTGCATAGACATCAGATCTTTAATCCTTGAAGTTTATGGCATAAACGTAAGTTATAGTGTTTAAAAGAGCTAAATATGTTTTACTTCAGTATTGCTTTTTCCTTTTCTCTAATAAAAGTTGTTAGTTGAGTTTAGAAATTAAGGAGAAAAAACAATTTAAGATGCCAAGCGATAGTTAGGATTTTTGTGGGTTTCTGAATATTGTGTGACGCTGAAAAACCACGTGAATGGTTTGTATGTGTTAAGATTACAGCAGAAAATGAAACGTGTTTTGTTTCAAACGTGTAGCGCAACAGCGCCCTCTGCTGGACAGAATAATACAGCACAGAACCAAAATGTTTCTTGTTTTTCCTGAACATATAAATGCATAATAAAACATATTTAAACGTAAATAAAGCACAACTTGACAATGTTCTGCTGGAATAATCTACATTGATGTAACTGGTCAAAAATAAGACTGAGGCAAGAAATCATAAGCTCACAAAATACACTTTAACGACTGAAATTGTGTTTTTTGGGTGATTCAAGATTCAAGATTCAATATTGAATGGAGGACATTTATAATGACATTTGCAAATCTTTACAAATCAGGAACAAACAAAAAAATGCAGTTTGAAAAACAAGAAAAAGCTTATATTTCTGGGCGGCCACAAGCTCTCAGCAACGGGGAGCGGAAGGAGGGCGGGGTTGCTCCACGCCAACGTACCCTCCACACAACTCAGAGTTGAATTTCTAATAAACTACTGCAGCTCTACAGAAATTATGTCCTAGAAAACAACACGGGTTGTTTGATTTTGTTTTGCTAAAAACGGCATAATTCTAATTAAAAGACCACAGGGAACACTTTGAAAGTAGATCAAAAGACTTTTAGAGCGGGACTTTAAAAAATAACTACCTTTACCTTTATGTAAAAGTCGAGTCGTTCTTTGTCTACAGCGAGAGCTTGAGCCAGATTCCTAAAGTCCAAGTGATTCTTTCTCATGACAAACATTTCTCGTGGGCTCTGTAAAAACCAGAGAAACACAAAACATAAATAATTTTTTTTAAATGAACACAAATGCAGCAGGTTCATACTACCACCTTTATCTCACTTAATCATTTCAATTAATATTTTTTACATGCAAGGAGTTTAGATCAGAAAAAAAAAACCCATTACATTTCAAAATACTTTAAATAAACATTATCCTCCATGCTCCTGAATAGTCAATAGTAATTTATCAGATCTCTCTCCAATCAAACAAAGATTTTTTAAGGATCTGACTTTAAAAAGGCATTGAAGTAATGGTTAAACATGGAGGTGGAGTTATGATGGTTTGCTACTACAAGTCCACCTTGTCAAGGATGAAAATTTGGAAAGGACATTCTCAAAACTATTAGAAAGTTTAGTATTAAAAGACACTTTATAGGCTTCAAGTGTTGAATTAAATTTGCATCCTTTCTGGTCAAATTGGTTCGTCTAAATCAGGGGTCACCAACCCTGTGCCCGTGGGCGCCCATGCGCCCCGAGCACCCCTTGTGGCGCCCGCAGGCAATGCTTCAAAAACAGCACTGCTCATACAGCAAATTAATATAGTGTGGCGATCTGGGGGTTAGCCCCTCCTTCAGCTTTTAAGACTCATGGGAAGTGGGGAATCTCGGGTGTGTTAAATCGCTCGCCATAAGTGAGTTTAATGCTGTTTGGCTGGTGGTGAGTGTGTTCAAAAGAAATGGACAGATATGATTGTCCGCTAACTTACGCGAGTGTCGTTCTCAACAAACTGGGGTTGTGCTTTGCATGGGGCACAGGTAGCAGAGTCAGACATGTCCAGTGGGGCCGCTACTAAGTAAGACAATAGTGAATTAAAACTCGAGGCGCAACGGTAATTGCCTGAATAGTAGAGGCTGGCGATTCTGTGCTTGCTATTAGTAATTGTGGCACTTTATTTCTGTTATTGTGAAGTTTTTAACCAAACGGATCCTGTGGCGCCCTTCATACCACTTAGTGCCCATGAAATAGCCCTCAGTCTCAAAAAGGTTGTTGACCCCTGGTCTAAATGGTAGCTTCCCCTATCTTTAATAATGGCGAATGTTAACCAAACACGTCCATACAGTCACAGTGTCAGTCACTTACACACTGATCTTGATATTGAGGGAGTTTATTTGGGAAGAACTGCATTACTTTAGTCACAGTTTCAACCATTCCTTTGTGTTCCTTCAACATCCACATGATGACCTGCAAGAAAAAAAGAACAATCCCCAAAAAAATGGCTTTAAGTTGCAAATAAAAACTGTAGAGTTTTGCAAGTTGTGTCCTCCTCACCATGGTTTTGAGACCAAACACGATCTTCATGTGTTTGATGGCTGGCACCAGTCGGGGTAAAAGCTTGTAAGTGGTTTCCAGAAAGCCCAAGACTTTCTCAAAGTTCTGCACGTCTCTGCTCTTCATGATGGAGTAAACCTGCGCGGCGGTGACACGCAGCCTCCAGGAGTCCTCCAAGCTCTGTGGCTGGGAATCCACATCTGGCCAGCTGGAGGAGTCAACAACTGAGAAGACAACAGTCTGCATGACCACAAAATGATGTGATGTGATGCCTTTACATGCGTTTTAGAAATCGGACCATTCAAAAACTGTAGTTCACGTGTATCTGTCCATTAGTATGTAGGATTATTGAATTTTAACTCTCTTTTGGTTGCATCAACATCTGGTAAATGCCATCAGTCCTTGATGCTTCTGCATGGTGCTTGCTTATGGTTTTTTTTTTTTAATGAAAACACATATTCAGATATCTTGTAAAAACCAACCTTCTCGGATATCCATGATCTTGTGGGCCCACACATGCTCTATGATCCAGACCGGCAACTTCTTAAGTTTCATCAAACATCCAACCTGCAGATCTCTTCCGTCCATCATGAGAGGCTGCGCGCTGATCCATGAAGCTGAAAACCAGTCAGGTCAGCCTCTTTAGGTCCCATCCACCCACCTCCTGGTGATACACTCCTAAATGGACATGCACTGGCAAGTCCAGGCTTGACGGGACTTCGTCCAAACCGCCGCTTTTTACGCTGAACTCAGTGTGTTTTGTGTTTTCTGTAGAGTTTTGGTCTTTGACGCTTGCCATACAGGACCTGTTGCACTACTTCCGGTCTTCTCTCTCGCCCTCTGTGTTTTTTTTAAATAACTTTTTTAAATGTTACGCACTTTAAATTCAGAAATTACATTTGATTTACAACACCATGCAAATCTGTTTTAGACAGTTGTTACATTTTTCGCCCTTAAGTAGAAAGTAAATGAACGTTGAACATTTAATACTTTTAATTTGAAGTTTGCTGTGACCCGGAAGAGGTTTCAACGAACGCTTGTGTTCTCTCATGCTCATGGATGATAGTGCGAGTATCACATCTTCCTAGAAGGTATATCTATTTCTTTGAAATTAAATTAATTTGTCTTATGCACCATCACCAAATACTACATTTAAGTAATCGGAAACTTTAGGCATTCTGTATTTTGTTTGACAATTTTATTCAGTTTGACCTACTGCGAAAAGGCACTTTAAGTTTAAAGAAATAAAAATCTAAATTATTACGGTATTGTAAAAAAAATATATATAGTTTTCCCTAAATCCACAATAAAATAACATGGTGGTGTTTATGTTTTATTCACATGTAATGACTAATGTAATAACTATATGTATGTTATGCTTATAATGTAGCCTTATTTGAATTTACAAATAAATAAATACTATCACGTTTTTTTTGTTTTGTTTTTTCACTTTGAAAAAGTCCCACAACATATTTCCACTTTCCTTGTTTTTGCAGTGGATATGATATCCGAAAGAAGTATAAAAAAATATTTAAAATGTGCTTTTTCTTCCTGTTACAACATTATTACGTGCACTTTTTCTGTTCCCATAGCGGTATTGATGCTGCAGCTGCACCATGACCTCAAAGTCCTCCGCATGTCTTCTCCAGCTCCCTCGGATGGGCTTCAGACTTTCTGCTTCCAGAGCCCCGTGCTCGGGTTTCAGACCTGTGATACAAACCACAGGGGTGTCCGCTCACCTTGCACACTCAAGTAGACGTTCGCTCTCCAGTAATGTCAAAGTTCGCTCATATCTCCAGTACATGAAACGCAAAGTCATATCTCCTCCAAGTCCTCCTTACACTCACGTCTGCCAAGTAGGAGATCCTGTCCTACGTTCTCATGCAGCTCCTGTTGACCCTGCAGCCATAACAGGTCCTGAGGTGCAGCATGTCATCAAGAACATGGTAAAAGTGATGCGTAAACTTGAGTGTGTCGGACTAAGCGCCCCTCAGATTGGGGTGCCGCTGCGCATCCTGGCTCTGGAATATCCAAAGAAGATGCTGGAGGAGAGCTCCCCAGCAGTGAGGGAGGCACGGGGTATCACCGTCCAGCCCCTCAGGATTTTTGTCAACCCCCAGCTAAGGGTGATGGACGGTCGGACAGTGCAGTTTCAGGAGGCCTGCGAAAGCATCTGTGGATTCTCTGCTACAGTTCCACGGTATCTGTCTGTGGAAGTGTCAGGTACGCACACATTATATGTACAGTGGGTCAAAAAGAGATTTTCTGTACATTTTTCCACTAAAAAAGACAATAGAGGTTCATTATAGATACACTTCAACTGTGAGAGTCAGAGCGTGAAAAAGAAATTAAGATTTTTTTTTCCATTTTGGTATTATCTGACCTCATGACCTTTAGACAGGTCTGGACATGTGGTGGCTTCAGCAGGGGGACCTTTGTAGCTCTACAGCATTTCAATCCACGATGATGTTGTGTGTTACTATAGTAACCTTTGTTACTTTTTTCTTCTAATTTATTTAAGCTTTGTTTAACTAGGTAAGCCACTGAGAACATGTTCCTATCTTGCATGGAGCTCCAGCTGGAGGCAGATTGTCTCATTGATCTTGTTTTTCTTCTATTTTCTAATTATTGTTCCATCAGCTAATCTCTCCTCTCCAAGCTGCTGCTTGGTTTTTGTTAGTTGGTTCATTCCATTCTGGTGTCCTTTGACAGCTCCGTGGTCATGATGGAGGGGTTGCAGTGATTGTTTAAGGGTGTGGACAGATGTCTTTTATCCAGATAAGCAGTTCAAACAGGTAAAGAGTTTGGGGATAGAATAGCTTCTTAAAGAAGAAATAACAGATCTGTAAGGGAAAGAACTCTCGTTTGTTTGTTAGTGATAAATATTTATTTTCTTCAACTTTATACAAATAAATTCTTTAAAAGATAAAACAATCTAATTTCCTAGATTCTATTTTTCACATTCTGTCTCTCGTAGTTTCAGTGTATCTCTGACGAACATCACAGACCAAACTCAGCTTTTTAGGGGATAACTTAGAGAATCTGTTACTGACTAAACTGTACCTCTAACACAAGCTGTTTTTATAAGCAGATGCACTGAAGTTCCTTTGGTCTGTTTTTGGTCAGGTATGAATGAAAAAGCTGAAACGGTCTCATGGCAGGCCAGTGGGTGGGCAGCTCGCATCGTCCAGCACGAGATGGACCACCTGGATGGGATCCTCTATATCGACCGCATGGACAGCAAAACCTTTATCAATATTAACTGGCAAGCCTACAACGAGTAGAGAGAACAGTACCACACATGAAATGATCAGTCTGAGCTTTTTCTGAAATGTGTGATGGGACCGGTATCTTCACTGCAGCAGAGATGAAACCGGTTTGTAGACCAGAGCTGTTCAACAATTAAAAGGAAATATTGTGGCCTTCAACCTCAACTTTCACAGTGTTCTTTGTCCAAGATGCTTCTGGAGATCTTTTCACTTCACTTATTGTTATCCAGCATCAGTCGGTCCTCACTATAAGAACATGGCAGTTCCAAGCAAAACTGATGTGCAAACAGGGAAGAAAAGTGTTTAATTCTTTTGGTGCAGCTTAGATGACATCATTTCACCATGATCCAGTACCCATCAACTTTTGTTTTGTTCATAAACATTAAAGTTGTGCTTGGAGAAAAAAGTGGTGGAACAGCAGCTGCCAATAATCCTGCCAATAAAAATCATGATTTTAACATAATTTCTGATGATGATGGAGGACTGATATAAAGAAAATTAAGCTCAAAATTGCATTTCTGAATATTTCTTGATTTAAACATTTGGGAATCGGGAGCAGATGGAAAAAAATCTCATTTGAAAAAGATTGTATAATTAAAGACCTCAGGAAACACTTTGAAAATAGATCAGCAAGATTGGAGGGGGACTTTAAGAATACCTGAGACACGTAAAATACATATTCTTGTGAAATTCAAACATAACTTTAGCATTCACGTAGATCATTTATATATTATTCAAACAATATCTACATTTTAACAACATTTCTTTAAGCTGCAGAGTATATTCCGGCAGTAACAGCATAAATAACCCAGGTAACAGGTTTTCCAAAGACAATAACTCTTTTTATTAGGATTTATAATCACTGCTCGACTCACAGATGCATACATAAAGACTGTGGTGACCCTTTTTACTCTGGACTGTGCAGACGACACATAAGAACAGACAGTTTCAGGTTAATGTAATGGAGGAAACCAGAAGTATAAATTGTTATCAAAATGAACGTAACAATACACTTTGAGGAGGCTAATCCAACGTTTGCCAGGACAGAGTGAAGGAGAAACACTGTAATACTGCATTTCAGAGAAAGGCGACATTTGATGCATTTTCCCAAAGGAGCTCAAAAGTTTTGTCTACTGTGTGCAGATTTAAGGCACTTCAGTGAATGTGCCTCATTAGTGCAAAAATGTCCAGATACAGGTCACACCGCTGTTGATTGGTCATATGTTTGGCCACAGGTGCATGCAACCGGACTCCTGTACCAGCAGTCTTTGCAGTACTCCCTGCCACAGTATCTGCACAGAACCATGGGGTTCCTGCTGCACGCTTTCCCACAGAAACACACTCCAAGCGGGCAGAAGTCGTGCTGGTTTTGGCATAAGTCTGCATCCCCGCAGGAGGCAGAGTGGAAGACGTTGCAGCTGCGACACAGAACCTGAGGGTCCCCTTTGGTGAGGTCACAGCAAGGGTGAAAGCTGATTGGTTTAAGCAGTGGAGCGTCTGGATTGTCTCCAGGTGGCGAGTCTGCCGCGCTCCCTTCAATGCTCCCGTTAGGCCGTTCAATTGCATAATCTACACGGTGTTGTCTTTGACAAGTTGGAAGGTAGTCACAAGAAAAGTTGTGCAGAGTGTTGCATGTAAAGCACTTCATCAGAACGAGGTCTGGTGAATTCAGACAGCTGCACGTACGGTTGGTTTCAGGTTCCCCCTTATCATCTAATGGCACGTTCATCTCAAGTGAGTCCATCTTATCAGACTCCTCTAAGGACCATTTGGCTGGACCCTTAGTAGCTGCAGAACCTCTGAGGGTCTCTAGCTGCAATGTTGGGGTCAAAGGTTTTGGAACTGGCCAGGTGGAGGAGGAGGAGGACGATGTCTTCATATCGCTCACATCCGTGTCCTTCGTTCCATCAGTATCCTCGTCTCTGTACAAATCCTCTTCTAGGTCAGTTTGTTCCACAAGCGGCTGCTTCACTTCAAACCTCTTCACTGTGTTTTCCAGAGCGACCTGTCAGGAGGAACGAGAAGAACGACTGTAACACCACCTTATCACACTGCTGCGGCTTTGCTAAGGGCTTCCATCTGCAAACGGAAGTGGTTTTCTTCACTAAACATCCATCAGTAAAACCAAAATAAACCAGAACATAAGGAATGAAAACAATTCTGTATATTCTAAAACATTTATACACTAAAACAAAAGTTTATTAGCTTTGCTGCAGTGGAACATTGAGAGATTTTTGAAAACAAGAACGGATCATGAAAGTTTCCAGAAATGTTAAGTGAAAGGTTAAAAAGAAGCAAACAGCAGAATTTCCCTTTTTGCAAAGGAATTTAAAAAAAGAAAAACACAATTTATATCTTTATACAAGTTAGAAAAGATTAGTATTTGTGCCCACAATTGGATCTGATCTATTAAAACATATTTAGGCATCTAAAATGAGGTAATTCCAGTATATATAACATGAATTAAGAAACTTCTAAGACCAGGTATTGTTGGACAAGATCATGAGATTGTAGAAGCTTTAAGAGAATTGTTGATTTAATAATTAAGATCAATATTTTTTTTATGGAAATTCCTTTTAGTCTAGTTAACTACTGACACCTCTTCCTGGTAGACACTCCTGTTACAGGAAGGGCTTACCTGTAAGGTGTTTCCTCGTTGTCTCTCATTCACTACACTGAGCTCCCACTGAGCGCCACCGGGATGATTTCTGAGAGCCGCCCAGAGAAGACGACACTCACAGCGGGCAATAAAGAAGGCACACGACAGGTGGAGGAACTGGTTCAGAGAGCTGGGATCGACTCTGGACGGTTGGAGTAGAAGCTGTTCAGGTTCAGACAGGCCATGCTTGTATCCCAATAACCCAAACAGTTTCTCGATCTGTGGCATGGACAGCACCGGCCTTACGTAGTGTGTGAATCTACCGGAATACATCTTGAAAAAGAAAAGAAATGTCAGTAAATAGAAATACACACACTTTTTGAACCCTATCTGATAAAGCTTCGTTTCAACAACCTTGATGGCTTTGTACTCTTTCCTCCAAGGACCCAGGTACAAATTCAAAGACGCCTGCTCCAAGAACTCAAAAACTTTAGCCACATCCTTTAACCCTACTCGTGCTTTCCCTCTCCTTCCACGGGCGGTTATTGCAGCACTTGCTTTTAAGGAGTCCTCCATCACCCGCAGTGGATCCAAACCCAGGCAGTGTGTATCCCTAGCATCCCCGTTCTTCAGCATCTCCTCCACTTGCCTCCAAAGCTTCTCATCTGTGCATGGCAGGCTTGAGCCCCGCTCCAAGATCTGCTGCTCCAGGCAGTGATCGTACACCCTCACTAGATCTTCGGCTACAGCCTGTTGTTTATGCATCCTGTTAAAACACAAATGTTACATTATAAAAAAGAATAAATAAAATCAAAATCTGTGAAAATTTGAATCAATAATGCAAATAATAAACATATTCTAATAATAAACCTAGTTCAAACACCTTTTTATTTAACATAGCAATTTACAGCAATAAAATTAGATTCCGGAGAAACGTTCAAAACAGAACCAACACAAACAAACAAACAAACAAACCCCATCCCTTCTACTTTATATGTACTTGAAATGGCCAAATGCTTGGATGGAAATGAACGCGCTGTCTTTGGTTTTGGGCGTCACGGCCTCCAGTTGTTTGTCTGAGGTTAGCTTAGCATAAAACGAGCTAGGAACGCCAGCTACCCAAATCACTGCAAGTCGAAGTTTAAACATTTATTCATTCATTCATACGGGGAAAAAACGTTTTCAAATGCGAAAATGGTTACTAAAATTAGCACACAAAAAACAGAGAGTAAACAAAAACACACACACACTGCTAATATTAACTTGCATCGTCAGCACGGTTGTAATCGAAAGTAAAACTTTTTTTTTTAAATTGTGCCAAAAATGTCCAATTAAACCTCGAAAAAATGGCACAAAAAAAAAAAATTAACAGTATTTATTTATTTTCAAATTGCGTCAGATTCAAAGAAATTGACAAACAAAAGTTGCCGAAGGTAGTTTGGCTTCTTTATAATTATCCTGTGTTACGGAGACAAACGTAAACTTGCTTTGATTTGAAAACGTATTATTTATTGCGATGTGTTATCCTTACTTACTTTGAAAAGGTCTGCCGTTGAATTTTATAAAATTAAAAACAGAAAAAGACCGTTCACACTCCAAACAAAGAAGCTAAACGCTATTTTCTGATTAGCATAATGAAAGTTTTCCCAAACCTTCACTATGAAAAGTTTCGCTAAGTCATGATTCAGGAACTCAATGAATCAAAACTACTATAGATGATCTGGTTGAGAACATATTGGCTAATGTGGTTTTCAAAGGCCACGGTTTAAAATTAATTCATCAAAAGAAAAAGAAATTATTAGCTAGCGCCGCTTTTGTTAGCTATGTAACGAGGAGAACACTTTTTTTATTAGTAAAAATAAAAATGCGACGGCATTGTTTTAGACGAAAAACTTACTCACCTATTTTTGATACTTGAGTGATGTTAAGCAGAGAAATAAAACTTCATTTCCGCCTCTACAGCTAAGTTTTACTCGGTTCTTCTATTTAGGGGGGAAAAAAAGTAAACATTCATGTCACGTGATATTGATTTTACCTGTTTCTCTGGCGTTCGCTTGATGTATTCATCGGGACGTACCGCTGGGAGGAGTTACGTGAAAATGTGCACAAATTGTAATGCTTAAATTTTAATATAGAAAGAAGTAAGACACAATAAAATGGTATTATAAATGTTGTAGAACATATTTATAATTTTGTCTTTACTGAGAATAAGGTTCACCGCACGATGCACTAGATGGCAGCATGTCACCTCCATTAACCTCTTTAACAGCACTCAACCTGCAGGTTTTGTCACGCTGGACTTTTATTAGGAAGAAGTCAATTACAACTGTTTATCATAATTATGAAAATGCCTAAATGATATAAAAAAACACTATAGTTCTATTAGAGTAAAACAAGTACAATTATTTTCCTCCCATTATGCTTTTAAAACCTGGAAAATAATGTGAAAATGTTCACCCATTGGCATCCTTTATTTCCCTGCGCTTGCTTTATCAGTCAAAATAAGCTTTTATGGCCAGAAGTAAAGGGGATTCCTAGTTTGAATCTTCTCTGATGAAAAAACCTGTTTCCACTACAACCTTTTGTGGCATTTCCCACTAAGTTGAGCCAAAGAAGCTCAGTCTGCATGTGGTTGTCCTCTTATGAGAGATCTGTTGTTGGACAGTTGACCTCATTAATCTGCCTGCAACCTGATAGCAGCGAGGATTGTGGTCATTAAACACTTATTAAAGAGGAAATAGTTTACAGTTTAGTGCATATCAACCAACCTCTTTTTTGATCTGAGTGTTAACTTGGCATTGATTGAGAGGCTAATACAGCATGTTTTTGTTTTTTACTGTGGAAATACATGACAACATTTCACACCCAGAGGCTGAGGTGACAGTAGTTAGTTTGGGCCTTTTTTTTGTTTTGTTTTTTTGACCTGTAGGCGTGTCTTCTGTGGGTTCAAGGAGGCGGAATTGTGGTCCCTCGCTTCAGTTTAAAGCTCCCGGGTTTGGCCAAAACACTGTGCATAAATCAGCAGCTCCACTTCCAGCTCACATAGTGTCGCTTTCCATCCATCATCAAAATTCACCTTGTGAATCTGTGCAGCTGGGATGTCAAATTCGGAGAGGGTTGTGTTGGCTCTGGGAGGAGCGGGAACAGTTGGCTCTGGAGTGGTCAAAGCGCTCCTGGATAAAGGTAAGAAAAGCCCTTCTTGCTAAAAAAAAAAAAAAATAAATGTGCTTTATATTATTCCCAACTTTTTAACCTACAGTGTTACGAGTCACTTGTGTGTTTTTGCAGGAGATAATAACACAATTCACTTTTTGCCTGTTTAAAGCTAACTTTTTAAACTTTGAGTGACCAATTATTAAGTTAAGTTATTTAAAAAACACTTAAAGTCTTTTAGTAATAACCACTATACATAGTATATATAGTAATAATCCACTAAACACGGAATAGAATAATTGATCAATGATCTGAATTGCCCCTTTTTTATTATTTGTTGAGTGAAAATTGCTCTAAAAGCAACTCTAATCTTTGTTGTTCTAACCCTTCATTTATATGAAAGAACAAAGCAGAAAAGTAAAAGACAAAAATGCTCCAATTTTTTTGGTAAATAACTGTTGATTTAGCCTGGCATACTTGTAAAATATACTTTAAAATATTAGCTGAAACCTCAAACATCGACCGTTTTCTATCAGATTTTTTATCACTTTGTTGTCTACACCTTTGATTTTAACCATTGATAAACAGAAATTATATCTTTATGTAGCTCTGAACGGTTAAATCTGATCACTGTTACTGAAAAATAACATTTGAAACTTTGTTATGATAATTAGTCAACAGTTATTTGAAAAAAATAAATCGAAGATAAAGAAAAAAAAAGGTTTGATTGCTTGAAAGGGAGTGGTAGGAAGCAGATTTATATAACCCCACAGATCCCCAAAATGCTGACCATCTTTGACACCCTCCATGAAAATATAATTACTCTTTTCTGACTAAACATGACCATTTTTCTTTAGTATACTCCTTTGATTTGTTCCTGCGATTTGATGTTAATCTTGTGTAGAAACGATTGTCCAGAAATGTCTTTTTTTTATCCCAAATCTCTGGATTCACCTCTGAGGAGCATCAATCAACATCTCTTTTTGCCAACTCAATAAAAAAAAGCATAATTTTCCTTTTGAAATAATGACATTCTGATAACTGCTCTTTAAGTTTGTGCATATTGTCCCTTCACAGAACAACACTTTGAGTCAAGTCCATAAATATTAGACAGAATCTGTATTTTCTTGGATTTATCTCGTTTAATGTTTTTTATTGATGCACCAAGAAACAAAATCTCATAAACGGACAAAAAAACAACCAGAACTTTGGTTCCAGTGTTTCCCATCGTCACTACTAACATGAAAATTACAGTTTATGGTGGATGTGGATAAGCCTAATTTAGTATTTACATGTTCTTTTAGTTAATGTGTTTTAAATCTAAGATCTCTTGTTGTTTAGAAAGCTTTCTGTCTGTACAAGAGTTGGAGTTTGATTGAGTTGAGCAGAAAGTTCCCATTGGGTGGTCCTTAGTTTTCTTTTTTTTTGCTCCACTGGCTTCAGTGGAAGTAAATCTGTTTGTGTTCATGTATGCAAACGAACTGAAGGCAGTGTTTTCTGTGTGTCCAGGCTTTAAGGTGGCAGTGATCTCCAGGGACAGCAGCCGGCTGGAGAAACTCTGCTCCTTTGTCTCATCCAACAACAAGAACAACCTCACCACCATCGTGGGGAACGTTGGTAAAGCGATTGTTCACAGCTCTGTCAATAGAAGTGTTCACGTTTAACAATTAAAGAGTTCTATAAGCGCTAATGGACATCCATTTTTAAATCCTGAGGTGCCTTTTTATCTTTAATATTTCATTCTTTACAGGAAAAAGGTCAAAGGGTATAAAGGACAAAAAAATGCAAAATTATACAGCATTATTTGCAAAAATCCATCTTCATCTTCATATCTGCCCCAGATGACTCATACTGTAAAAGTTCCAAAAATAGTAAATAATAAAATATATATATGTATATATATACATATATATACATATATATATATATATACGTATATATATACGGGTGGGCAAATGGGAAAAATAAACTACATCAGAGCTGTAAATAGCGTTGTATTGTCCCCCACTCTCCTCCTCTGCCCCTGTAATTCTGGTCAGAACTGCATGTGACAAATTCATGAAAAAAAATACGTTTTTCAAACTGGCGGCTTTTCTTTTGGCTTTATCTCCATAGCAACCATTTTATTTTTTCGTTGCCTGAGGGTGACGAACAGGTATATATCATTTTTTGAAGAATCGGCTAAAGTAAACTTTTGGATTTCCTTGGCAACAGAGGGTTTTTTTTGTTGACCGCGCCCAGATTCCTATCAATTTCATATTGTACGTCATATAATTTCATTCAGCTTGAGCCAACGATTCAAGTATTAAAATATCACAATATTTCCGTAAAAAATGTGTGTGCAACAGGAAAACATCACTTTTGCTATGCTAACGCCGTTCAAAATCTATACATTTTAAATTAATTTTTTTCCCAAGCAGCTTCCTAATCATGGTCAAGGAGTCAGGAGCTGATAGATCAAAATGGCTAGGAGGATTTTGAATTTGTAGTTGCTATACAGGTGAATTATTTTTAAATTCAAGATTCATTTTGACCTTGGGAAGAGGTCAAAGGTCAATCAATCTTCAGTTGTGGTTGTAGAGTTGACCTGGTGGCATGTGTGGGAAATTATCTGATCGCTCAAACAAGTTTTCTTTTCCCATAATGAGTGAAATCAGAACAAAGACCAAATTTGACACTTTGCCAAAAAATAGCCGCAAAGCCGCATGTCCTGTGACCATCCCATAATAATCTCAAAACTTCCCTTGGATATCCCCAGCATGTGTATTTTGGTTTGTTTGTGGATTTATTTGGAATATTTTTTTAGCACCATAAGAGAATTTGACCTCATTTATTTTTTGACGTCTCGCCTAAAGGACGGAATAATGCGTGTCTGGGACTCAGGTGACGGGTTAAAAAAAGTTTAATCTTTACAAATTCAATTACTTTTTGTTTTGTAGCCTAATATATTTACATCATAGGATCTATTATCACAAATAAACTTTCAACTACTTTCTATTTACTGGTGTGTGTGTGGTTTCTTGCAATAATTAGCTTCCTTCTTATTGCATCCAAATGAAAGTCGTGATGCGAGTCAGAAGTTTGAAGACGCAAACTGCAGGCTTGGTCTCTGTTTCAGGGACGGAGGAGGGAGCGGAGCAGGCGAAGCAGGCCCTGCTGAAGGAGGTGGGGAAGGTCACCGACATCGTTTCCTCTTTGGGCTTCAGCTGGTGGCAGGGCGGCCCCCCACACACCCAGACCCTCAAAGACCTCCAATGGGTCAGCAGCACACGGCACCTTTAAAAAATAGATAAATAAATAAACAGACACCTTTTGTTCCTGAAATTAGTTTTCAGCTGCTCAAATTTTGACAACTTATTAGATGATTTTATTCCAGTTTTTAATAGTTTTCTTTGTGAAAGTTAAGCCAATTTCTGTTCAAATTGCCCAATTGCTACTATTTTAGTTCAATTATTCTCAGTTTTTATTTAGGGGACTTAAGCCTGCAGAGCAGCAGTTTTAACATACTTATTCCAATATAAATATCGAGGTATTATTGATACATAATTAAGATTTGTTTTGAAGACTCCTGTCATCTTCATCTGCAGCCTGAACATCAAACAAGTGTGAACATGCATACGTGTATGACAACAACAGTTGATCCATCGGATTCATAAAATAATTCTTGTTGGTTTGAAGCTGAAAAGTCATGTTATGATTAAACACCCAAAAAGTGCAAATGTTTGCTCTGAATCTCATTTATGTGACAAAGAATTGAAAAAAATCTGTGTTTTTAATGAAAGTTATGCTTTAAAATCGCTGTAAATCCAATCAAATCACTTGTAAATAATAGCCTTTAAACTTTTTTAGTGTTTTTTTTTTTGTAGAGGCCACTTTATCAGACATCCGTCACACTTTGGAGGTTTGCTAATTTAGAACTACTTGATTAAAATATGAATAGACAGTGAGATAATTAAGAAGTGAGTAACAAAAAAAGTTTGGAGTGTGTAAGAACACAACAAAACCAACAACTATGTTGATTTTTCCCCCAAAACATTCAAAGCTTGAAGTGGTTTTACCGTCTGTGATGCTTAAGTAAGAAAAGTGAATCCTGATAAAGCAGAATCAGACTTATCTGTGCCTGTAAACTCTCCAGGTCATGGAGACGCTGCTGCTGAGCACGTTTGTGTCGTGGAAGGCTTTCTTCCCCCTGGTGAAGGACAACTCGGACTCCACCTACACCTTCATCACCGGTGGGTCCTGCAGCCTTCAGACACTGGAGGACCTGAACTCCTCGTTCTTCAGTGCAGCCCAAACAAAACGAAACCTGTAGGACAAATGAAACCTAAATGGGGAAGGTTTTTTTTAAATAATGTAAGAAAATTTCAAATATGTTTGGAAAACTGAGTATGTACACTATGTAAAAAAGGTAACATTTCCAACCATTTTACTGAACAAAGTGGAAGTTTGACCAGTTTTTATATTCAAAATTTTCAAGTTAAGTCAACATAATTGCTAAGAACAAAACTACTTTTAAAAAATTAGTAAATTTAAGTACGCAGTACTTAATTAAAACCGGTTATATATAGTTAAATTAGAACTCTTTTATTTCTCCAAATGTATTTATTTTAGTGAAGTCTTAAAATTTAGGTTTTGATAGAGTTAAGTTTTTCCTAGGACTTAAAAGAATTTAAGAAATACAAAGATGTATTTTATTTTAAAAAGATTAATTAAGTTCGCAAAGTTACAATTTCAGAAGTAGTCTTAAAATTCCAGAAAGAAGTTTATCATATTTCAACTTGACAATCAGCTTAGTTGAGCCAAAACATAACAGAGTCCAATTGTCAACATCTAACCCTTCTGCTATCCTAGGCACTTTGACATTGGGAGTTGGGTCATCTAGACCCATTAGACAGTCCGCTGAACCTTTTTTCTTCAATGATTTGGGATCTTCACTGGTTTCCATGGATTACACGAAATCCTCTTCACCTTTATTCACCTTTGTCATGGTAGGGAGAACACGTCAAGGGTCATCTTGACCCCATAGGGTCACAAGGGTTAAAACAATAACACGAAAAACAGGAAGAATTTAGAGAGAACTTCAAAAATGTTCACAGCTTTTTTGGGAGTCTTGGTGGATCCCAAACCAGCAAACAGCAGGCTCTTCAAAAATGTCTGTAAGAGCAGGAACCCCTGCTTCTTTCTGCTGCGCCTGGTGCACGGCGGAGGAAGAACCTTCATAATTCTGCCTCCAGCGCCTCATGCATGGCAGTTTCTCCCACTCAAGACACACAACAAAACCTGTTACAAGATAACAGTGAGAACAAACTGCACGCGTACAGCGTCAAGGTTAAGAACATCAGACGAAAAACAGAAAAAAGGAAATCTGAAAGAAGCTGCAGATTATGCTCTGAAGTGTCCAAGATTAATTTAATCTGTATCCCATCATAAAAATACAACAGATTTAGGAGGTTGCCACTATAGTTGTTTAATAAAAACACAACAAAAACACCTCAACACCTTACTGCTGTGCTAAACAGATGCTGGTGTGTTTACCAGCTGCTGTCCTGCTTTGTGCCACAGGGGGCGCTGGAGAGAAGCTGCTGATGCCCGGAACGGGTTTCCTGACGGTGGGGGCTGCCAGCACCCTGGCTTTCTGTCAGGTACTGAGGGAGGAGTATCCCGAGGTGCCCTGCAAGCTCAACCAGGTGAGCCTTCAGACCGCTACTCGGTCTAGGCAGTAGTTTTTGTAGTTTTAGACCCACTCCGATCCTCTTTTGATCTATTTTAAAAAGCATTCACCTCTGAGTTGTGGGCAGGACCGCCCCCCCCTTCCCATCACCCATTACTGAGAGCTCTCTGTTTACATGCTCTCCCGTTGGCTAACAGCCCCTCACAACCCAGCCAGCGTATTTCTATGCCACAAATGAGCTTTTCTTCAAACAGCATTTATTCATCTGCTCCCGATTCACAACAATTTGAAGAAAGAAATACGCAAAAATGCAATTTTGAGCTTAATTTTCTTTATTTATGTCCTCTATCATCAGAAAAATGCCACAAGATCATGTTTAAAAATGCCGAAAACACAATTTTCATCAGTGAGTTTTTAAAATTAAAATGCTGATATTTAATAGAATATAGAGAATATATAATGTATAAAGTTCATAATAAATATTTATCTTTAAACATACAGAGTAATTACGTTATAAAAGGACATGCAATTTTCAAGAAAGTCCAATTAAAAACTCAAAATGAAAAATATATGCTTCATTAAAGTGTACAATGCAAGGGTCTTCAACCACAAGTCAGGGAGGCCAAGTCAAAAGAAGAAGGTTTAGAATGTAATATTCCCAAAATATGAACAATAAGAAACATTTTCTATATTGTCACAGGTATTTTATGTGTTTAAATTAAGGAACTCATATCTGTTTTTAAAAATGTATTATTGTTTCTTGTTTTCAGAGAGAGGGAAAAATCAATAATTACAAAAATTAAGTAAAAGGGCAGAAATGATACTTTATATTCTTCCGGTTTCCCTTCTATCGTCACAAAATCTTTTCTAGTTTTTAGTTTTTTCTCATTGTTTTGTGGGAATGAGATAAAATAAAACCTTCCAGCTCAGTGATAAAACGCTGAACTGGATTCATGGACATGTTTGTGTTAAAAAACGATCACTTCCTGATGGAAGCATCTATTACCGTCGTCGTACCTCCAGCTGACTCCTAACCGTCATCTTGGTGACTTTTTCCCGCCTCTTCACAGCTAAAGATAAACACGGGCGTTGGTACTCCAGAGCGCATGGCTCCTGGGTACCTGAACCATCTGGACCTGGGTGAAGCCGTCACCTCCCTCGTGGAGAGACGAGACACCTCCCACACAGTTTTCACCATCAACTGCCCCGCAGACTTAAAGACAGTGATCCTGGAGGGGAACCTTTAGTCTGCAGCCCTACAGTCCTTTCTGCACTGCTTCTGCACCACAAACACGTCTGTTTTCATTATTTACCACAACTTCAAACTCAGCGCTGACATTTTTTTATTTTATTGTCCTGTCAGATCTTAGACGATTTGTGTTTTTATCTGCATGATGGAAGAGATTTTCATGGTGCCAACAAATGTCTCTGTGACTTTTCAGTCTGCTTTGAAAAAACAATAAAGAACAGAATCAGAGATACGTTCTTGAGTTGTTCAGGTCCAGACGATCAGTGACGTGAGTCCATTTGTGGTTTTACAGTTAATGCAGCAGCAAGTTCACCTGAAAGAACTGCAGCCAGTCGCGTTCAGGCTGCCGCAGTGTCACGCGTGACTAAAAGAAAAGAACTCTGCAGACACTTTGAGTCAATATCTGATACAATTTTTGCGGACTTCTGGCTCTGAGGAGGCCTCGTGGGACTCAAATGAAGAGATTGAGGTACTGGTACAGTGAAGCCGTTCGCATTCAGCATCCAATTCACTTTTTTTGGCATAAAAAGTGTTTTGAGTTCTCTGAATAGTTAGGTTACCCTTAAATAAGTGGCCAAAGGTTACCCGTAGGTCCTCAGCAGGTTGGAACACACTGCTGCTACTTTGGTCCCATCTTCCATGCCGTTGTTGTTTTGGGGCTGTTGCTAAGCGACACAGACTTTCAACTCTATCCACAGATTCTCTATTATCCTGGTCATCCAGATCAACCATCCTGCCTGTTTCACAGACCCTGGACTGCTTTCCGATGAGGAGCTGATCCCGGCGTTTCTTCATTCTGACGGATGGAACACACCTGCAGGGAGAGCTGGATAACAGGCGGAGTAGTGGATCTTGAGAACCAGGATAGGCAGCCCTGCTCTATTAGTTTGAGGTCCAGAGACTAGCTAGGCCACTCCAGAACCTTGGCGTGCTTTCCACGTAGCACTCCTTTGTTCCCCAGGTTTTTGGAATCACTGCCATGCTGGATGATCCAAAGGCGTTTGTTCATCAATTGGAAGGAGATCTTTCTCGAAAATCTCACCATTCATCCTTTCCTTAAGAGAGACCAGTTGTCCTGTCCCCTTTGCAGAAAAGCAGCCCCAAAGCATGATGTTTCCACCTCCATGCTTCAGCATTATTCCCACTGCAAACACGGTGAGTGGCGTTTACACCAAAGAGCTCCATCTTGGTTTCATCTGACCACATGACCTTCTCCCAGTCTGGATCATCCAGATAGTCTCTGAAGAACGTCAGACGGCCTGGAGATGTTCTGGCTTCAGCAGGGGGGACATTTGGAATCCATGATGATTCGTGTTACCATGGTAACCTTTGTTACTGTGGCCCCAGCTCTCATCAAGTCCATGACCAGTTCCCTCAGTGTAGTTCTGGGCCGTTCTAAGCTCAGTTGTTCCACCAGGTGAGACCTTGCATGGAGCTTCAGGTGGAGGCAGATTCTTGGTGAACTTGTATTTCTTCCATTTTCTAATAATTGCTTCAACAGTTGATCTCTTCTCACCAAGATGCTTTTTTGTAGATGGGTTCATCCCAGTCCAGTTCTTCTCACTGGTGTCCTTTGACAGCTCTTTGGTCATGATGGAGCAGTGTGACTGTTTACGGGTGTGGACAGGTGTCTTTCATTCAGATAACCAGTTCAAACAGGTGACATATTTGTAGGTTATGAGTGGAGAATAGAAGAGCTTCTTAAATAAGAAATCCACAAAATAAAACTGATCTGATTAACTGGATTCTCTTTTGAAATTCTGTCTCTCACAGTTAAAGTACATTTTAGACCAAACTCATCTTTTTAAGAGGGGCAATTTGCAGAAACGGATATTTAAGGTTGTGTCACGCAGCCACTACGTACATACTGCGCATTTTCCACATATGAAAATTCAGACTTTCCTGATATGTGCATAATATACCAGTACGTAATTTCTAAGTGCTTCTTGCGTTCATTGATGTGTGCAGATGTCTGTTGACAGTTTCGGCCAACGGGACTTTATGTTAATTCGGTTTGTAACTTTTTGTCATAGAGAACTACACACTTTACGATTATTTTCCGTAGTTTATGTGCAGTTATTATATAAATCTTACACAACTGTGTGCGATTTTTGTGAGAGGCATAAGCAATTTTGTGGCTCTACGACTGTTCTGCGTGTGTCTAACCGACTTTTCACACATTTACCACCGATGTATAATATTTATGTTGTGTATACGGCCGCAAATTACGTAATTGCCACACGAATCACTTATGAATTTTATATAAACAGCACCAAAATCACAAACGGTTCTTGTTTTAAGTTGATTTATGTGTTCTTTGAGTGGTTTATCCGTACTTCTTCCGTGGTTTTAACATTTGTGATACATGTGTGAAAATTTAACGTATAGACCACAACTTTTCTCACTTTTTTCACCTATATGACCAATTTTCATCCATGAATTATGTGCAAAATGTACATAGTTGCTGTGTGACACAGCTTTTTTTCCCCCACTGTACATTTAATATCAATCCAGAGAAAGGAGTCTGAATGGTGAAGCACATAGGAAACTTGCGTGACTCTGTCCCACTCCCCATCCCCTCTCCACTCTCTTTGTTTGTGTCTTATTTGGGGCATTTGTGCGTCTTGTTGGCGTCTCCAGTTCATGTTTGCATAAGAATGAAACATTTGGCAATAAAAGGATTTGGCCCACAAAGATACAGTTGAGGATAGACAGGCGTTTCTCTGCTCGGACAGTGTTAGTTTTGTCTGCCGACAGCTTAATTAGGCCAAATTATTCTGAAACTGCGGTGCGCTGCCCTCTGAACCCCACTTCCTCCTTTTTATCCATCGCTTTTTCTCTCTCCCTCCAGGGAGGGACACAAACGGTCAAAAAACCCTCCCAAACAGCCTTGTTGGCCCTCATGACCCATGTTAATCTAATAGAAAATGAAAACTGGCCTTTGTTACGGGAGAGATAATAAGGCTGGCTTCTTTTATGCCCCGGCCTGCAGACTGGGGATCAGGCAGAGGGGAAATGTGGGTGAAAAGATTAAACGAAATGAGAGAAAATTGGGTGAAACAAGGACAAACAAGCATGAAGCTCTGGGCATCACAAAATCAAGAGAGCCGTGGTTCTGCAGTGGCATTTCTAATAAAATATTTAATTATAAGCCTGTAAAAAAAAAAAAAAGGCAGATCTCATTAAATGTAAAATATCTTTAAAATTTTACATTTTTTTTAACAAGAATCTAAGGACATGGAGGCTGCTAGCAGTTTCAAAAGGGGGATTTTTAATTTTTTTTGTTTTTCTGTACATTTTTCCATATAATTACACTCTTTTGTCTGGTTTCAACCGTAATAATTTAATTGATTCTTGTTTGTTCGTTTAAGCTAGAATTTGTTGTAATGTTCCCAAGAAAACACGTTGAACCTTTAAAACTGTAATATTGGAGTGCGAAGAGCTACAAGAAAATGTTTAATCTAAGAATTGAAATTCAACTTTATAAAGAACTTTTCATGTCCACCTTATAAATAAATAAATATTAACAAAAAAAACAGTAAAAATAATTATTACAATAAAAGCCCACCCAAACACATACACAAAAACAATGTCCTACTTGGAAGTGGAGCTAAAAAATGAGTTTTAAGTTTTTGACCATCAGGATGAGTCAGTCACGCTCACTGGAGCGCCAAACATGCCAAACAGGTTCTGGAGATCACTTTTAAAGTGCCACTGATTTAATAAAATGTGTTTTTGGGGTTTTAACATGTTCTTACGACATTTTTCTGATGATAGAGGACATACGGTAAGACAATTAAGCTTAAAATTGCATTTCTGAATATTTCTTAATTCAAATCATAGTGAATCAGGAACAGACAGAAAATGCAGTTAAAAAAATTGTCTTTGTGATGCAAGAGAATACAGTGTGTGGACCACAGGCGCCCTTCACTGGCAGACAAATAGATTCATGTACGCCTTGGTTTTCCTCGTCCGTGCTGGCGTCTGACTCAAAACTGTACAGCTGAACAGTTTTGAGTTTTCAGGTCCTGGTTAAAATGATTTAAACTTATCCTATCACTAAATTCTCCAGATTCAGATTTATTTCATCGTTCCTGGTGGGAAACTGCATGAATGCCAGCTGCTTCTTTACAAGAACCAAAACATGCAAACTAGTCATTCCAACTCACTGATTAGCAGATCCCACAGTTTACACAATCTATTTACACGCCCTAAAACATTAAAACTAAACATTTTTCTTCTTATTGGCTGGAGCTTTCTTCTTTTTTAACAGCCTCAAGGGAAATGTGCAGTTAAGGCAAATCTGGAAATGGTTTCATGGCACTTCTTTTTTTTTATATCAATATTTGGTCAGTTTTTTTGTTTTTTTACTTGTCCACCAGCTGAGCCAACAGGTGAGAGCTGAAGGCCTCTTGTGTTGGACATATTTTACTTTAACAATAGGGGTTAGGAATCTTCTGACACAGCAGAGGTATATTTGCATAAACCCCTTTTGTAATCTGGGTCAAAATATTTGGTCAGCCTTGAAACATTAAAAAAAAAAAAAAAAAATTTAGCATCTAAGTAGTTTTGCAGTGAATGTGGGTTAAAGGAGACCGCGAAAGTAAAAGGTTTTATGTTTATCCATAAGTGACATGAGAAGAAAATGCACAGTGATGAAAGGTATCAAAACTCCAGGCGCCGTGTGCTCTGAGATATGAAGAGAATTGACCAGAACTGACAGAACGTTTAACGCTTGCTGATGTTTGAGATGCTTTCTACAAATTAGTGGCTAGAAATATTTAAACAGTTTAGTCGGTGTATCAAATTGCTCCTCTGCTTCGGATTAGAAACTGGAGTGGCTGACACCAGAGGCCTTTTAGAGCAGATGGGAAAACAAGCTCCGATCTTGGCAATGCGAGACCACCGTTCGTGCGAGAGCTTGGAGACTGAAACCAAAGCAGGTCTGAAGCTCTCCCATCCTAAAGACCCAACACGACCCGCTGAATCAAGGAGCGAAACCACAGGACTGCAGTTAAAGTTCAGCAGCAAGGCCGATATGAAGCCAGCAAAGTGCGTGTTTGCAGCCAATTATAGACACACACAACACTAACTGTGAGAACAGAGACCCATAAACACTGGATTTGTTGAAGAACAGCTGGCATGCTTGCTGCTGAGGAGACTGTTTAGGCTCATGCTCTCCTGAGGGTTATGTCATATCAATAACCTGCTTTGAGGTCAAAGAAGATGAGTCACGTTACCATCAGGATGTGTCAATCACGCCCACTGGAGCTGCGCTCACGCAACGCCGCTTTGGTCAACTCAAGGTCAAAGCTCACTTTTAAAGTCCCACTCTGATGAAAATGGTTTTTGCTGATTTTAACATGTTTTTGTGACGTGTTTCAGATGATGAGGGGCACAAATGAAGAAAATAAAGCCTAAAATTGCATTTCTGAGTATTTCTTTATTCAAATTGTTGCAGACGAAAAAATGTCGTTGGAAAGATAGAAGAGAATACACTGATGGGAACAGAAAAACAGCCAGCTGTTGTGTCCTTGGGCAAGACAATTTACCCTACAGTGCGGCTCCACTGGTGTATGAATGTACCGGTGACGGTCTGAGGGGCAAACTGGCAGCCACACCTCTGTCAGTCTGCCCCAGGGCAGCTGAGGCTACATCAGTAGTTACCATCACCAAGTATGAATGAATGATGGACACACTGGAAGCGCTTGGAGCGCCAAGAAAAAGCGCAGATAAATCTAATCCATTATTATTAATATTAAAGTGAGAACACTTTCAGATTTAAATACAGGTTCCTCTTTATTGACTCGTCTCAAACATACATTTTTATTTCAAGCATTCACAGTTCAGTTTAGTAGCAAAATAAAAGTTTTCATGACACAGAAACAGACATGACTTTGTTTTTGATCATTTCAGTAACAATTCTGATATTGACATCTTTTGGACCCAGACACATTTAAAACACTCAAAAACAAATAAAATGCATTCAACAGTCATTTTTTCATTTTGGCAGGTTTCTCTACTAAACACACTTTAATCACATGTTTTTGCACATCTTGCTGCATTGTCGGCACTCTGAGGGTAAACTGAGGAGATTCCACTGAGTCCAGATTGGGCATAAATGTGTTAAAAAAAAAGCCTTAAGACAATAAGTTATTATATACTAAGGTGCAGTAATACCCAACATAAGCACAGAAGGAATTTGAGATTCAGCTGCATTTTTGGAGCTAAAACTGTAAAGAGAAAAGTTGGTTTCTTCCAACAAGTTCATGTACTAAATTACTTGGTAAACTAAATTCATAAAGTAAAAAAACAGGAAAACCTCCCAACATCTGCATTAAAACACATTTTTAACAGGCAAGTATAAAAGAATGAAACCTATTTAGTACATGACAAGATTTAAACACCAGACTTATGTTGCTGCAAATGTTCATCATTCTGGGCCCAAAAAACTGCAGATGGAAAAGAATGAAAAGGAACATATGAAAGAAAAAAAAAAATAAGTAACATTAAAAGGAAAAAGAACTATGAAGACAAAACCCGCTTTGGCAAGAGTCGCTAGGATCAAAAATGGCTAACATGCTCCTGCAGTCCCTTTAAATTACAATCTAGATGCAAAAACACAAACAAAGAGCGCAATCCTGCAAGAAGGAGCGGCTACTTGGCTTCTCAATAAAAAATAGTGTTCAGGTTTAGCAAAGACTCATCAGAAGTCTTCCTCCTGGTCCTCACTGATTTCGAAAGGAAGTGAAATATTTTCAGCATCTAAAAGGGAAAAGCTGATGGCGTTGGCACTAGCCGGGCTTTGATAGCGCTGCTCCGTTAGAAAAAAACTTGGTTTAGAAACAGAAGAAATAAAAATGATTTCCGTTAAACAGACTCATCCCAGTTTTTCTGCACGTTTTAGTTCACTGCTGGAGCAGAGGCTGCGTTTTACTCCTCGCTCAGATACAGACTGACTTATTTTTTCTGTTTCCTAACTCCATCTGTTGAGAACTTTGTAAAAATCAGCAGGAACGGTCAAGCAGGTGTTCATTAATCAGACAGGCATCAACATGCTACATTGCTCTACAAAAACTCTACAAACCCTGCAGTATTTTTTTGTTTTGTTTTAGCCGATGTCGGACCAAAAATATGGTTTTATGAAACATCCTCAGTTTGTAATAAACACCTCAATTATTGCCAGATGTTCTCATTTGGAGCCAAACCTCCCTCCTTTTGTTTTTAGAACAGTTTGAGGGCTGAGTTGGAACTGTGACGGCTGACCGTCGAGGAGACGATGAAGAGCAGAGGATGAATCTGTGATTTATGTGAGCGAAGAGCTCAGATTACTGGAGGAGGAAATGTGCTGCGGACATGAAAAGTGCTTCATAATATAGAGTAAAACAGTAGTTTCTACTAAACTCACATATAAGCTTCCCAGAAATCGACCGGAAGAGGTTTAGGGTTTTTTTTTTTATGCAGCATTAGAACTCTTCACACTTCTCTAATCTCTTCACTCGTTTGTTGCTTTATCGTCATCCTCCCATCAGAAGCAGAGGTTGGTTGGAGTCGAGTGTGAAGCATGGGTTCACATGGAGCATGAGCTGCTGTTCAAAGGATGAAGGTCTGCGGAAAGATTCGACTTTGAGTCACCTTTAACGTTTTCATTAGAAGAATTTAATTTAGCTTTTTAAACACAAGCAGAAAAGTTAAACAAATAGGATAAAAAGACCACAAATACATCTGTTTTCTTTTTTTTTTTTAAAGCTTTCAGCTGTCTTTAAGCGTTTCTCTTCATCCTCTAAAATACCTGAAGATGCTGTAAAGTTTTTTTATACACTAGATTTAATGTAGGAACCATTCAAATAGGAAATGGATTTTCTTTTAACCCATAACTGTCAAAGTGGAATCAGACGCCAACTTCAGACCTGTCCAACTATTAAGGTGCAACAGAAAAATACAAAAAAAGTCTCACTAAAACTGGTGTTTTCTAAATACATTCATAAACTTGAATCCAACTTTATTAGCAGCATCCTTGTTAGACAGACGGCTGCTGAATATTTTCCATTATTATGGAGAAAAAGACTCCTGGTTTTTGTCTGTTAAATGCAAATTTATTTTATTTTAAAGTTCAAGGCTTCTTTACCGACTCTTTTCTGCCAAAAAGAAACTTTCCAAATACTTTAGATTTTTTTTTTTACTTGGGGGTTTCAATTTAGCGGTTGGTTCAGTCGCTTTGAGAAAGTAGTAGATGGATTGACAGGCGTCAAAAATGAGTCGGATGAGGTGGAGAGAATCCAGTAGTTTTCCAAAATAAAACTTCCTTCAGAATCCGATTACAATTAAAACAGAAGAAAATGGAGGTTCTGTGTTTTTCCTGTACCGGTCGGGGACCACAGCTTAATGAATTATTGATGATAATAACTTGACAATAACTGCCATAAAAGACCTTATGGATCAACTGAACAGATCTAGTTCTGTTTTGAGCATTAAGGAGCGATGAACGCATCAACGTGCAACAAAATTCTACACATCCATCCTCTAAATCAGAGCCTCTTTCACCCTTTTTTTTTCCCCACTTCAGAGCTCAACTGTAGATTCATCGTTTTTGAGCAAAACTTTCCTGCAGGGAACCTGAGAATGAAGCAGAGATGTGTGTCTGAGATGTTGGAGGCGTAAACTCCGCTGCACAGAAGTGAACTTTGAGTGGATTCAATTTGGCTTCTTTGGAACTTTGTTTTGCTTCGTTCCGATTTAATTTTTGGTAAATTGCTTATGTTTTTCTAGTCTTCTTACGGAAAAAAGTAAAAAAAAAAAAACAAAAAAAAAACAATAGATTAAAATAAAAAAATCAGCCAATAGGAGTTTTAAATTATCCGACAGAAAAACTACCGTATTTTCCGGACTATAAGTCGCACCAGCCCAAAAATCCATTATAAAAAGTAGAAAAAAAACACAGTTAAGTCGCACAAAATCTGAGACCAAGAACTAATAACTTGCACAACCTCATATGACACAATCATAGCAGACTGTTTATCTCATAATTTCACAGTAATTCTTTCTCATACTTATTTATTCCTTTCATTAAGCATCGTTGGCCAACTAATACTCTGTTTTCATCCTGTATTTGTAGAAACAGTTGTCATTTTTATTGCATTTCTGAATCTATGAAATCATTGGAAAATAGAATATTATGTTGTTAGCCTTCAAGATCTTACTGTAAAAAATAAAAGTTTGCTGATTCTCTGAGTCACTTCACATACTCTTAACACTTAACATACCTCATACATACAATTGACCCAGGAACATCATCTCTGTTCCTCACAAATAAACATAACAGGAGGGTTAACAATGTATTTATTTCAATTTATTTCTAATACAAGTCGCTGCAGAGTATAAGTCGCACCCCTTGCCAAACTATGAAAAAAAGGACGACTTATAGTCCGGAAAATACGGTAATCAAATATAAATGCGTTTATAAACACGCAGGCGGTTCCTAGCTGTGATATTTGTCAACATCTGGTGAATTTAGAGCAGAAACAAGCAGGGGGAAACATGACGTCACAGTAATTAATGCTTGTGACTGAAAGTAACCTTAATCCAAAAACTGAAAGTTTTGCTAAAAGTCAGCTGTATCTCAACAGCTGGGGTACCTCCGTATATTTCTCATAGCTTGAACCCCCCGATTTTTCTATTTCCTATTTTTTTTTTTTAATGATCAAATACTTGACATGAGAATAATCAAAAACAAAAGACTTTAAATGCAGCTGTCAAAACATGAAGAATGACTGAGCGCAGCAGTTTGACCCGGTGTGAAGCACACAGAAGGCTCCTTCTTGCCTCAGCGACCCGATGACTCAGAGCGCGGCAGTCTGCAGTTACATGTTTGGCCATAGGAACCTGTGTGTCACTGAAGTTTCTGAGGGGGCCAGTTGAGACTGTCATATCTTATAACACCAACGCTCGTCACTCCTCATTCCGCCGAGGAAAAATCACCCTGGGCGCCAGACGAGCAAGTCGGCTGGACGGTCTTTTCACCGTATAATGAACCAATCTGTCAACTTCTATTTGTTTATACTTCTTTTTTTTTGGGCTCCTAAAAGTTCTGAAACTGTGCCCTACATTTAGCACTTGAGCTCGTCCTAACCATTAGACCCCCAATAACAGATAAAACGTTGCTCCTCCATCAGGCCCCACAGGAAGAAGGTCGATTAAAACGTCTTCGCTTTAATCTCGGGACATAATTAAACCAAAATCACGAGGAGAATGAGGCAGGACACGTCTGATCCTGTTTCTCTGCTCATGTTTTATCCAACAAACGCCATTTCTGGAGTTTTGACTTGTTTTTGTTCTAACTGTAAATCCAAGATGTGACTGGGACTCTTAATCATGAGATCATTTATCATTTTAATAATAAATGGAATAAACAAAAATAATTTCCCAGTGAAAACTTTAGATCTAAATCGGCTACGATAAAAAAATAAAAAATAAAAAAATAAAATAAAAAAGAATTTATCACCTTTTTCAAGTGAGTTTCTCCACAGGAAGATGACCTCCTCCTCCTCCTCCTCCTCTTCCTCCCGCTGTGCAAAGTGATTCAACAAAGGCCAGAGCGCTCTGCAGGGAGGTCAGACAGTAGCCTTCTTCTCCTATCAAATACCTAACACACAAGAGATTTACTTTAAGTACTCAAATCCAATCAAACTTCCTCTGTGGAGAACTTTTCTGACAAAAGTAGCTCAAAGTTCTTCACATCAAAACAATTTCCAAAATCAAAACCTAATAAAACTTCTGCAAAGTTAAAGTAAATACATTTAGTAGAAATCGTTTTCAGATAAAAATAAAAATAAGTAAATGAGTCAGATTTGCTGAGTATGACTACAAATTTAGTTTTTGAAGGCATTTCTTTAAAAAGTTAAACTATTTCACAATTATCGTAACCATATAAATTAAGGATGCAATAGTTCACCTTCCCCACCCTCGTTTGGGTTTGATATATGGTTTGTGCATCACAAAACATTTGTTAATAACTAGGCCTGCACAATATACCGCAAATTTATCATTATCGCAAAATCCAGCTCTGCAATATACATATCGCAAAAGACGGAGAATAACGCAATAAATCGTAAACATTAAATGTGTTAAAACAATCTTATGGCAGCTTGAACCGCTTAACGAATCAAATAAATCAATTTATGCTTTTGACCAATCCGATGGACACCTTCACGTTGTTGACCAATCAGATGGAGGCCTATTATGTTTGTCAACTATGTCCATAAGGGTCATTTGGGGTATGATTTTTAAACTGTTGCAATGAACTCGGATAGATGTTTTTAGTTATTTTGCTATTTGTTTATATACACCGCAAATTATATCGTTATCGCAATATTAATCACTAATATCGCATATTGCGAGTTTTCCTCATATCGTGCAGCTTTACTAATAACAATAAAGACAAACGTTTTAATTGGTTCAGACCAAGATTGGTGTGATGTAATGAACTAATAAATAATAAATAATAAATTTCATATTCCCATCCCACATTTCTTTTTCTACTTTAGTTCAGACAATACTTTCTTTTTTTTTTAAAAATATTACATTAGTTCCTTTACTGATGCATCAACTTCAATCATCTGAATAAGAATAGCCTGACTGTTTTTAAAACCAAAACCCAAAAGGAGATTCACTTCAGAAAGCAGTACTCCATTACATTAGCTCACAAAGTTACTTTGACTTCAGCTTAAAGACCCACTCCAATGAAAATTGTGTTTTTAACGTTTAGCAGTTCTCTGATGATGGAGGACATTTATGACGAAAGCTAAGCTTAAAATTGCATTTTTGAGAATTTCTTTATTCAAATTGTTCTGAGCCTTCAGCAATGGGGAGGAGGGGAAGGGGGGCAGGTTGCTCCGCACCAACTGTCCCGCCCACAACTCAGAGCCCAAATTCTAATGAACTGCTGCCGCTCTGCAGAAACCATGTCCTAATAACCAGACAGGTTTTTAGATTTGGACTAAAACCAACATCACCAACATTAAAAGATCTCTGGGAAGACTTTTACAGAAGAACAACATTTGATTGAAGCTCACCGAGAAAATGTGCTTTATTTTGACACATCTGCGTCCAAATGCTAAACTAGAGAAAAAGTAATTCGAGTTTTTAACCTTTGTCAAATCAATCAGCTTGTATGTGCATCCAAAACGCAGAAAAAAAACCTTTATTTGCATTTTAACAGTCGCAGAAACCCAAATCCAGATTCTCTGGCTGCTGGGTGTGGTTGGAACTGACACGCCACAACACCGTAAAGAAAATATTGCCCCTCACACCTCCACACCCCCAAATTATTTTACTCCACTGCTTTCCTTAGTTATTTTGGCAGCATGCTGCTATCAATGTCTCACAAACAGCACGATAAACCGACGTGAACTCTTTCTGTAAATAGTTTAAATAGACAATAAAAGCACAAAATAAATCCTGAAAACCTGATTCACCTTAAGACAAAAGTATTTTTACTCGGGTTTCAGAGGATTACTGCAAGTAAATATTAAGCATTTATTTACCAGTAGGTAAAAGCAAGATGGGAATCCCCTTCAGTTCTACTTTAACTCATTTAAGCTCTAAAATCCTGTAACAGACCTTACTTTTTTTTTTTTTTTTTTCCCCCCTAAGTTAATCAGTTATTATTTAGCCCCTCAATGCTTAAGCGTTGCCCAAGGTGCTGGGGGAGTTTCTGAAACATTAACTGCACTCAGTTTGCCAGAATAAAGACACTTTAGGAACATAAAAAAAAAACTACAGCAAAAAAAAAGAGCATTTGAGATTGATAACGGTAAGTCAATGAGTCTAATTTGTTAAAACATCTTGAAGTTTCTTGATTGAAGAATAGGTTGCGACACAGCAAATAGACTGATACCAACACCAGCATGTTGTGTTTAAGCAGCATCATCCCTTTAAAAAATGTTCCATATAAACAAAGATAAACAAACGCAGAAACTAAAAAGGCCTGATGTGTAATGAGTAAAGGCAACAGAGTTCTGTAATTTGTTGCCGTTGGCCAAAAGTTCTGACACTTTAAATGTTTAAAGCAAACTAAAAAAAAAAAAAAAAAAAAAAAAGTTACAACCACAACTAAAAGCTTTTATCAGCAACCGCCTGAAAGCCATTTGGGCAGAAAAAAAACAACAACTAGATTTTTGTATTGTTTATTGTGATAAATGAAAAAAGGTTTATTTTCCTTTTAAACTAACTTACCCTTCATGAATAAACTCCTCCAGAGCTGCACATTCAGAAACCAGCTGAGGACTCTGGCAGCGTACGGCCACGAAGGACAGGATGGGCAGCAAGTCATCGGCGCCACTGGCAAGAAGACATCCAGAAGATGGTTTTAAAAATAGAATATCCACACACAAAAAAGATAAATACAACAGGGATCATTTACAGAAGCTTTTGGAATGGTGTCCCCTGGGGGTCAAAATAAACTAAATCAGAAGCAGTTTCTAATGGTCTGCGTGTCAAAGTTAGAGATAATAAAAGCTTTATTTCCCCTCTCAGAGATCTGTTGGGAAGACAAATGGCAGCCTGGGAAATGACAGGCTGATAGCATTTTCCGTGTGTGCAGACAGTGATCGTTTGTTTATCGGGACTTTACATGCTGGCCTAACTGCTGCCGTGATGCTGTGCGTGAGAAGGAAGGTGGATAGCCCTGAACTGACCCGGCTAAATGAAACGGGATCCTGGAAGGTGTGGACGAGCTCATGTAACCACTGAGAGCTGGATCATGAATGTTTGCACAAAATGTTCACGCTTTCACCACTCAAATCATCAAGCCTTCTCACGGAAAAGTTGGATTTCTTTATTCTGGTGTAACATGCAGAAACACCGTTTTCTGAGATGCATTTGCCATTTCATTAATGGAAAAGTAAATAGGAAATAGGAAAAAAAAAACAACTAATGAGTTGAAATGAACAGTAATAACTAAGAATTACTTTGAGCAAGAAAAGATCAAAGTGGAGTCAACAGCAAAGCAAATAACAGGTTAAAAAAGATAAACTGCTCTCTGTAGGGGTTAAGGGGCAGTTAGAGACTAAGCCAGCAAGAAACAAACATGAGAATTGGTCAATAAACAAAGAACTTCATAAATTCATAAACTCAATCCCAAACAAAGTAAGAATTCAAATTCAAAATCGTAATTTCAGGTAAAAGTACCTGTATTCAGCCCCCTCCACGTCCTCCAGCACAGTAACTAAGAATCAGATCTAACTTACTCTCCCTCCCTCGTCCACATTTAGGTTACAAAGGACAGGCATTTTAAGACAATGTAAACACTTGAGGTAACAACTGGTTTCCAAATACTGACACGGTAGGCAAAATAAATACTTGTATAGTAGCTTTCGTTATTTATCAGACTCTGAAAGAAGTGTCATTTTGGAAAACTGCAGGATTCTGGCCAGCACATCCATCTCTGGCTCACTCCTGACGCATGTCCAGCTAGTGAATTGTGTCTTAAATACATTTACCACCCTCCTAAAGCGGCTGCTCCGACCGCTACATTAAAAACCCTAAAGCCCACAAAGTTAATAAAAAACAAATGTCTTTGAAACGTTTCTTTGGGGAGAAAAGTGCCAGAAAGGAAACCAAGGATGAGCATTCCACTTCAAAGAAATAGAAATCGGAATTTAACATCCATCGGTCTTGAAATCTGGACGTATGGCGACAGTTGTTCCCTCGTACCAAACCTGCTCTGCACAATATGCAGTGACCGACTCTCTAATGACACAAATACACCGCTAATAAAGTTCCCAACACGCTGGCTGCAAATATTTTACAGAAAATTAAGATTTAATAAAACAAAGATGCTTAATTGTGGAAACTTGTGAAAGGGACATTTAAGTTTGTTTTTATGGCTAAAGCTAAATGAAGCAGACCCTTTTTAAGAAACTTATAGAAAATACTCCTCTGTTACAATGAGTTTCTGTCATTCTATGAAAAGGACTAATGATGCCTTTATTAAATGTTTACATATCAGATAGTAATCCTTACAAAACAACAACCTAGTTCATTGAATCTTCAATCTTCTTAGACCGGTCTTTTTAAACTACATTCCATATAAGAGTATTTTCATTTGAAAAATGGATTACTTCCTGGAAACCAGAAGCTTAACATAAAATTAAACTCCAACTTCAGCCTCGTATAGACCGGTCCATGAAAATGTCTGACATTGAAATGCCCTGTGGTCTAAAAACAGGTGGAGACCACTAGTCTAGACCGTTTATTAAAAGGTAAAATTGAATCCTCATTAGAATAATTCCAATCATGATCCAGAAACTTGGGATTACAGAAAAAAACACAAGACACTTTTATCCCCAAAACAGGCACAGATGGATCACGTCTGCAGTTAGCTAATGTTCAAAAGCATTTCCAACCTAAACATCCCATCATCAGTTCTTCTTTGATGAAATAATGTCCACGTTTCATGTAATAAATTGAGACAATAGTTGAGGGGCACAAAAATCTGTGTTTAGGAGTTGGAGTTGCTCCCCCTCGTACTCCTCCATCCTGCCTTCTCCAATCATTTCACACAGACTCCAACTCAACAAGACGGATGTGGAGCAGCAGACGCGGCCGCAGCACCTCGCAGGAACGATTGTGAGACCGAGCAACAATAGGAATACTGAATAAAAATAACATCAGACATCCATTTGGATTCATTATTTCTTTACCTTGGGTGCCATAATAAACAGTAATGCTTATTTAATGTGACAAAGCAGGTTAAACACATTTTGAAACGCTGTGAAAAAGTTCTTTTTGAGGGAAATTTTCTACATCATAATTTTACTTGTGTATAAACAATATTTTAAAAACAAATCCAAATCTACAAATGTATAATATAGCACAGTTTTCCTATTGTTATTAGCCTTAGTTAAAAAAATTAAAAAAAGCTATATCTATAGCAAGTTTTCTGCAGACGCCAAACTTTAACTTTATATTTTGGGTAGAACAGATGACAGCAGCCATTGTCTGAACCTCAGGCCTCCTTCACTGATTCATCAAACCTCCATGTCTGTTTTTGTCCGTCCCAAACCTCCTCGTTGGCCTCTGGGTTTGTCGCACTCAGACAGTACGACCCACTTTAGGTCCTGGTCAGTTAGGAGGCATCTGCAGGGGGGCAACAGACCCAGAATAGTCCCTGCTGTGCCCGGCCTGAATGAATCCTGATGAGACCTGACAGTGTGGCCGCCGAGGCACACGGCACTTAAATCATACTTGGCTGATTCCAGGAGACTTCCAGACACTTTACTTCTGCACAGCACAGATACAATCAATTTGGAAATAATTCTAAACTTGAGGAACTTTACCTTGACACTTTGAAACGCTCTTATTCCACCTGTTGTTACACTGAACATTAAATAAGCATCAGAAGCCCTACACAACCCCAACCTTTTTTTTTTTAATTACCACAGCAAGAATTGACTCACATCGCTGCTGTTTTGGGAGTAGAATCCACTTCCTGGAGACATCTGTAGTCCTCAGCACAAACACAGATGAGGCGTAGAGTTCTGACTGTAACAAAAACGACATTTCCTACTTAAACAGTGTTGTTTATAAGCCAACATTCATGTACAGTCACAGCTGGGTGTAGTGATGGATGCGAGCTGCAGATTGACATCTTTAAGGACAAGTTAGTGTCGAGACAAGGAAAACAGCACCACCTACTGGATCTCCAGAGTAAAAACTAATATTAAAAACAAACATACATTTGTTTTCTGGAAATAAGAGTACAGCCACAACGCAAAGGAATATTTAAATAGAGGTTTGCCAGTAAAGTCAGAAAAAAAAAAATCAGTTTAAAATGTAGTTTTAATGGTTTATCTATAAACTCATTTACTGAAAAGGTTTGACTCCATTCCATGTTTAGTTGGGTCATTAGTAAAATATTATTTACTTAATTCTATATAATCAAAACATTAAAACAAAATGATTTTCACTAGAGTTTCATGCTCAATGTATTATGCTGAAGGTCAGGTTTCCTGTGACATAACTCTCCATACCTATACATTCCAGTTTCCTCTGTGGACAGCTGTCCTGAAGGACCAGCTTGAGCTCCTGAGCTGCAGACTCATAGGGGTAGGAACCTTGCAGTGCACTAGGGTCTTGAGGGAAGAGTTTTGGTGGAACACCGAAATCTCTTGGCGTAGCATTGCAGTACAGCCTTAAACTTTTGACGAAGGCCTGCTCCCGTTCTCTGTGAACCCTCCTGAAGCACAGGTGTGAAAAAAGAAGCATTGTTTGCTAAAATCTATTGTAAAAGGTTTCATGGGAAATAAAAGAGTTTCAACAAAACAGAGCATAATAAATGAGTACAAGAGTTTGTGGTTTCCAAACCTAAAGCAATTCTTAGCCAACTGCTGTTAGTAAAACTAACAAAATAAAAAACAAAAGTTGTGGTTTAAAATATTGTGCAAGGCCATTTGTAATGTATAACTTAATGCTTTTAGACTTTCTGTGGCAAAAATGTTTATACCTACCCAAAGATGCTAACTTAAGATAAACGTTTGAACGGAGTGCACAGAAACAAACAAAAACGTTAGAAATTTGCCTTTCCATTATTTTCATACCCAAAAGGGAAAAGCAACTAAAGACTCTTTAGATCCAAAACCAAAGAGGATCACATGCTTAGATTTTTTTTTCCTTTTCCTTCAATAAAAGCTGTTTAGATATAAAAGCAGTTACAAAAAATAAAAATATTGGCCTCCATTTATCTGTTATGGGGAGGAATAACAAACACATGCAACATGATGAACGATCCCAACAAAGGTTAGAACTAAAACAAAGGAGGTACATTTGGTCCTCACTGCAGCATCTTTACTGTAACAAGTCAGAATAAAATCTGTCCAAAACTTAAAATTTTATATTTTTACAGAAACTTGTACAAAATAATTGCATACAACCTGAAAAGAGCCACAAGAGCAGTCCAGAGGGGCGCAAAGAAGGCTTCTTCTATACTGGCGAGGCACAGGTCCTTAAAGATGGCTGTGTTCAAACACTCAAAGGACAGCAAACACAGCGACAACAGCTGATCTAAAACATAAAAAACAATGTTTTGCTTAATATCAGTTTTTAAATAATCAATTTAGTGTTCCATGCGAAGAGCCTTTTTGTGTAGTTTTATGTTGTTGTTTTCTGAGGGACCTCTGTAGTCAGATTTTTTTAAATAATTGGTTTTAGGTGGGCCGGCACAATAAATCACACATTTATCATTATCAGTATCAAGGTGTGCAATACACATCTCTCAAAAGTCAGCGAAAATTGCAATTAACGGTAACCTTAAATGCGTTAAGACAATCTCATGGCAGCTTGAAGTACTAAACAAATCAAATAAATCCTTTTATGCATTTGACCAATCGGAAGGAACCCTTTGATGTTAGATGCTCCCCTCCTATGTAGATGAGGGTCATTTGGAGTGTAATGTAAGTTACATTGACTTTTACTTAAATTAAACTGTTGTACTGAAATGGAATTGATGTATTTCATGCATCGCAAGTTATACCATCATCGCAATATTGATCACAAATATCGTAAGTTTTCCTCATATCATGCAGCCCTAGTTTTAGGAAAAAGGGATCATAAAACTATTATAGTAATAATGAAAGCACCCCACCCCAGTGTACTCACCAATGGCTATATGGATGTCTTTGACAATATCCTTCAAGTGTTCCTTAAGTGCTCTCATCTCCAGCCCCTGGATGTAGCCCTCGTCCTGCTCTGGCTGGATGGAGCGATCCCGGGATAACTCAGAATCTAAGGCAGGTTCTTCAGCGGCCCCGACGGGTGGAACCCAGTCCAGCTGGAACAGGAACTGCTCCAAGTCTTCAAAGGAGTTCTCCCGGTCCACGGTCACCCGGGTGTGGAGCTCCTCTCCTTCAGAGTCTTCGCTGTAATTGTTGATGAGGTCGTGCGAGTGCGTGGAGGAAACGGACGAGTCGATGCTGAAACTCTGGCCCCCGACACCACTACCTGCGGTCCTGCCCGGGTTCCAGTTACTCTCTGAAGACACAACAGTTTGAAAATTACAGATTACTTAAGTGTGGAATAATCCCTCCAGGCCTGAATCAATTTCCAATATTAAAAAAGTTTGCTTTTTTTTTCCCCTTTTAAGTTGATGCTAAATTTCTGCAGCAGTCCTGGATTAAATGGTCTGTTGCAAATGAGCAAAATAAGGCATGAAGAGGTTAAAAGAAATAAGAGACGTGCAAAAGTTTGATTAAACTGCCTTTTTTTGTTTATGTCTTCATTTTCTTGTTTTAAGCCTAAAATAAACATTTCGGTTTTTGAAACAAAAGATTAGAATCCACAACATTGTGTTTGTGTCCATGGAAAAGATTTTGTTTTAGCTCATCTAAGTTGCTTTTTGTTTACATTTTTAATAAAGCTGTGCCAATAAAACACTAAAGAACATTCTGCCTTCACACAAAACCCTCCAGCATCCAGCAACAAATATGAAACCAGGACTTCTAAACATTTTCATTGTTGTTTAGAGAAAACATTTATTATCTTTAAATATTTAATGGAGGAAATTAGTTTAGTAGGGAAATCAAAAACGGCCTTCGCTACTTTTTTTTTTTTGTAACTGTTTATCTTGCGATAACCAGATGATGAGGAATTTATTGTACAGTCACTCTCTCCTTTTCCCTCACTGAGACGCAGAGACTTTACCTGTTTTAAGTTTCTTTATTTTGTGGTTAACAACAAAGACAGCAGAGGAAAACACTCCCCAAACATTGTTTTTTAGTCTATATTTTTATGTATTAGGGGCGTAGAGTATTACGCTCCTCAGACGCCTTAATGCGGTCTCGTGCAAACGCCCTAAAACCCCCGACAACGGGTGGAATGACAGAACCCAGGGCTGACAAACGTGATAAAGAGATCCACGTTAACACGAGAAAATGATCAAAAAATAAAGTAGGGCAGGCCTTTTTCGGCTTCAGCAGTTCAGGATGTCACCAAATGTGTTTTTATGTAAAATTTAGAAAAAAAAGAAGGTTTGTATGAAGTTAGTGAATTCAACATTTGACTGATGTAAGAAGATAAAGATTCACAGATTAACGTAAAAAAAATTATTCTCCATCTGTTTATTGGATTTTAAAAATGTAACACCCTCTTCCACCCTGACAGAACTCCAATCTCAGAAGAAGGACATCCTGTGGGAGGAGAACATTATTCAGTGATGAAAGTCAGGCAAGGAAAAAATCCCTGAACTTTTCTTTGAGCGATATGGCGGCGCGGAGAGAAATTTTGGAAAAATACATGGTCTTAGATGTATTCTGGTACATTCTGGCAGCTAGTTATTCACTTCTTAATCAAGAAACTAAGACTAATTGGAGCATCATGATTTGTCGTTCAAACCCCTAGTTTGACTTACCATGAAGGACTTGCTGGTCCTAAAAAAGAATTTGGATAATTGCTCAAAGTAACACAATCCTACAATCTAAGCTTTTCCTTAAAGCTGCAAAACATAATATAGTAACATCAAAGCCCCAAATGGCAAAAAGAACACCAGTATCTATGATATTCTATGAAAGTACCTCATTTATACATGATTTCTGCTTTAGAAATGACAGATGCACAACATCCACTTGCACTGTTTTCTCAAACTATAATTACATCAAATATGGGATCTGCTTTAAACTATCTTTCTGTAACATAATATATCAATTCTTTACCACCAATATTAAGTAATCTGGGAAATATCAAAACAAACATACAAACAAAATTAAACATTGTAAACATTCTTTTTTAAGGTAGTCTGGGTCCAAACCACCAAATACTTATAATTAATGTCAATAATACTGAACTAAATCATGGTAATTAGGAAATACAAATGAATTAGATAGTGAAATGTATTAAAAATAAGAAAACTGAAATAATTTCAAAATTTGGTTCTGAGATTATTTCACACAAAATGTATTTGACCTACACTACCTTAAAAATATTTTTCTTCCAGCCAAGACCACTTAAATTTGTTTTTTATCGTCTTCTCACAACTGAGGTCGTGACCACGCTCAATAATGACGATGCCCGCCATCATTTTAACACAAATTGATCGCAAACTCTTCAGATTTGTTTGTGAAAGTTTAGCGTGGGTCCGCCAGTTTTGGTCTCTAGGGAATGCGTCACGCTGACCACGTGGTACAGACAGAGCCAATCAGAGCCGTCGACGCATCCGATAGCAACTAAAACGTCCCGTCATTGGTCAATTAGGCCGGGAAGACGAGAGATGGCCGCGCCCATAGAGGAACTGATCCACGGAGAAATATAGAAAAATAAAGCTAAAATCGCCGATTTCAGACAGTTTTTTTCACCCGGAAAGCAATTTGTCCATAGAGATCAGGTCTTTATTTCTCGGAAGGTACGATTGGTTTGCTCAAAAACCCGGATTTCCGGGAATTCCCGGAAGACTTTCATCACTGATTATTTCATTTGACCGCCTTCACAAACACCTGACTGAATCTTACCTGTATGCAGCAGACTGTGGACGCTACGTGACGGCCTAAGGGGCAGGGCAGGACTCTGAGGAGCGCCTTTGATGACGAGGGGGTAGAGCCTGTTGTAAATTCTGTACTGGTGTTTTCGCAGCGTCTTCACAACTGGGTGATCTGATCGGCTGAAAGGAGAACACACGTTAGGTCGTCTTTAACCCTTTGACACCAGAGCTTCAGCTCCAGTGTTGACATTCTACTACCGTTACTCTTCTACCAGGGCCGTCAATCAGTCATTGAGATTGCAAAGCACAACAGGAACCTTTGGAGGCGGTATAGCTCTTCCTCAACCATAGAAGACGACAGATACAAACGTTCATGTTGTATTCAGACCGGCAGCGCGTGCTGCATTCAGCAACGCATTCTACGCGGTTTTGTGAACACACATCCAGCTGGTGAAGTACACACCAGACCGGCGCCACACACCACACGCAGGAAGCAACAGGGAGTTGATTCCTGTACTTTTATGTATTTACTGTTTAATAGCTCGTCCGCCACCTATAATAATAATAGGAGGCTGGGTGCGCAAAATCAAAACAGTGCAAATCCAGCAAATCTTGCTCCAGACCTTTTGTTTTCACAGCTTTGTTCCTATAAATGTCCGTCTTGGAGTCATATTTATCCAATCGGACAAAAATCGCCATCATTATTGTCTCCTTTGTGATCATGTTTACAACAGTTGGTACTTCCGTGCTTTGAAGCAGACGCCACCAAAAACATCACTACTAAATCCAAGTCCCAGTTCGGTCACAGGGCTGCGTTAATGCGATTCAGCGGGAAAATGTTCAACCGATTGAACTGACAGCTTGCAATCAATAAAAAACCAGATTTGTACGTAGAGCTTGAGACTGGACTTAAAAACATGTGTAGTGACACGCCATTACGGGGCTCCAGAGGCAGAACCCTGCAATTCTGGTCTGCGCCATTGACTGTAGACTGGAAGGAGCACAGAGACGGCTGCACCACAGACAGAGCATCTTTAACGGAATGAGACTTCTGTCAGCGGTTCAAGAGGTTAGCTTTAAAGACATGATTGGGGGCTGCACCCTGGTTACCACCTAAGTCACTTTAGCAAACTAAATTATTGTAGAATATTTTACTGTTGACCAATTGCAATAAAATACAACCTGTGTTCAGAAAAATATTTTTTGCTAGCCATTTCTATGGTAAGTCTAGATGATTTAGTGCAGGGATCAGGAATTTTGGCTCTTTTTGTGCTAGGATAAAGCTTAGCTGGGACCTTAAATTTTTCATCTTTTTTAGGGTTAAACTGAAACTCATGAACATGTAAAGTTTCCATTTCTGTGAACGCACCATACAGCGAGCGTTAGCAGTACTATACATGATGCGACCCTCCACGGACTGAGTACCAGCACCATCTTCCTACCTACCTGCCATACTACCTTTAGTTAAAAAAATTGCCCATCACTTTACGTAAATAATAATAGTTGACCAATCAACTACTGAAATAATCATTGGTGACAGCACTATCTTCAACCGTTTATGCAATTAACATAATTCCAACAGATTCTGAAATGGAGAAAAGCATTTTGTTGTACTGAAATGTAACACGTAATAACAGTAGTGAAGTGTTTACCCAAGTGATGTAGATCAGCTAATTCTGTTGCAGAGAAAAAAAAAAACACTTTGCGCCGCTATGCAAGACTCCACGTTAGCAATGTGTTGCATATGGGTGCAAAGTTGATATGAAAAGTTGCTTTTCTCTGCGTCAGGATCAGTCGATTCACGTTAATCGTGCAAACGGTCGAGGAGCTACGGTTTTTCTGAGAGCGTGTTAGTTAGGTATCGCCAGCAACATCAAAAAGAGTTAGAGTTTATCTCTAGTCTCGTATGTTGCAACAACTTTAATGAACTTGTTGATAAAGTTCAGGAGATGTTTTTGCCTCTAGGATAGAGTGGGGCAATATGACGCAAAAATAACATTTTAAAAAATTTGATTTTAACTCAATTTTTCTAAAGAGAAAAACAAAAAATATGAGACCTTTGACCCCAAAGAACAGATCATTTGGTTGCTAAAATCAATTGTGTGTTTTGCAAAATGAGGCACCAGACCTAAAGGACTCAAGTTAAACACAAGAGCCGTTTTACAAACCTAACATTACATAAAGAGTTGTTTTTCTAAGACACTGGACCAGGATCAGGTAGCAGCAACAAATAAAACCACCAAAGAAGAAGAAAAGCAACAACAACAACAAAATAAGGTGGGGGGGCTTCCGATAAGTTGAATTGAGGTTTCAAATCTGCCAAGTGATTTTGGGAATATCTTCAGTGCAACATACTGTCATCTTAAATGTGCTCCAGTCGGTTACCTGAGTAAATAAGAGACCAAATCCAACACCAGTGACTCGTCAGGATTCTGCTTCAGTTTGGCTTTCCACTGTTTGGGCCAATCCTAAAAGAATACAAGCACTAAAGTTAAAAGAACATCGGGTACAGCTGAGTGGGTTTGATTACGTGTATAATTAACTTCAAATGTACACCAGAGCTTTAGAAGCTAAGATTTTAAAAGAAATTGTTTTATTTTTAGGTACAAAGATTTAACTGCTGTGGATAAAACTAGAACAAGACAAAAACAAGACTAGAAGGTGAAAACGTTTTAATTATTTCTCATTATCTTGCCTAATTTCTTTGGTTTTGTTTAGTTTTAGTTTGGTGAAGCACTTCGTGAGATGCTCTCTGTGCAGAGCTGCATAAATAAAGTAAATAAAGTTACTTACAAAGCTTTAGGATGGTTTTCTGCTCCTGTGAACTTCACTGATCTCAATTTAAACCTGATTTCTTCTGTACTTACATGGTCTTGTTCATACTCCAACACGTTGGTGTAGAGAAGACGCTGCTCTTGCTCCTCTGCCGTCATTGCACCAGATGCTGCAAATCTTCTGTTACGACAAATGCACAAAAAAAGGCTGCTTTTAGATTTTTTCTTCCCATCCAGAACATTCTTTCTAGTTTGCAATGGAAATATGAAGGATCTACCCAACAACCTACAATTATAGAAAAAGCAAACAGCAATTTAGAAATATCACAATTAAAATGCAATGCAATGCAAGCACAATGCAAAATTCATTTTTTGAGCTATTGAGTTAAATAAATAATGGATTAGATTTATCTGTGCTTTTCCAGTCGCTCAAAGCGCTTACAATGTGTCCATGATTCATTCACTCATATTTGGTGTTGACAGAGGCGTGGCTGCCAGTTCGTGCCTACGGTGCCTCTGACCATCACCAAGACATTCATTCACTTTCACACACCAGTGGAACCACACTGGAAGCAGAGGGGGAAGTGTCCTGGCCAAGGACACAAGCGAGGAGCGGGTATCGAACCGCCGATCCTACGTACATTGGATGACCTGCTTAACCGCCTGAGCCACTGCTGCCCAAAGTGTAATATAATGTTCATTTCTCACGAAAAGACACTTTTTAAGTTGTATTTTGATCCATTCACACATTCCTCTGAAACAGCTGCAGCCCCTCCTAACCCACAGAAATGGGTGGGTTCTCATGAGGTGATGTAGATCGGTGAGAACCGCCCCTTCCAGGAAGAGTCTGCATTGCCAGCCCCGCCCCCAGGCTAAAACACACACCCACTTTCTCCACGGAGCTAGCAGTGATCTGCAAAATATCTGCACAATGTGCACATCCATCTTTAAAAAGTTTGGATGTTTGTTTTCGTGGGCGAGACGCAGACACGCTGCAGAGGCCTGCTCTAGGTTGACGCCATGAAATGGGCGACACCCACAAAGAGCGAAAGGCGGTGCTCCAGAGATCGAGTCGTCCTACTTCAGGCTTGGAAAAAATCCAGGAAAATAATATTTAATACAAAAATATTTTTTGTGCCAAAGGTAATATTATATACATGGATATTTGTTTACTATAAAAGGCTTAAGAATAGGATGGTATAGGCCCTTTAAAACAAACAAACAAAAAAATAAGCAACATGTGACAAAACTACATAAAAGCTGGAAAAAAACAAGAAATAAAATGTATTTTAGATAAGATAAACACAAAATCCTCAAATAAAAAAGGTCTTCGGGTATGTTTTAACCCCTTCAAGCTGTTCATTTCTAATTTGTAATGTACCATTTAATCCATGACTCCACTTAATTTAGCATAATCTTAAACAGAAAAAAAAACACTGAAGAATATATTATTTATAATTGAAAATAAATGTCTATAAATCAAAACAATTTAATGATCAGTGCAAACCAACGCTGGTAGAAACGTTTGTTTGCACTCCTTCCAAGCATCAATGGTATTTTCCATAATCACTTCAAAGTAAAATTCCATTATCAGCAGAGGCGCCTCACCATAGGATTAACTGAAGGGTGCAATAGGCAAAAAACGATAACAAATTAAAAGGAACAAGAATTGTGAAAAAGTGATCAAATTGTGTGATCATTCTAAAATCAAGGTCTACCTGTTGGCTTCTTCCTGTAGCCTTAGCCGTCTTTCTTCCATCTTACGTTGAAGCTAGCATCGGTAATGTTAAAGGAAAGCGTTAAAAAATATTTATATCAGAATAAAATTGTTGCTCTAAGATGACATTTAATGTAAAATGTTTCAAAATTACAACTACAAAATACATGTAAAGTAAAACGGGGGATAAATGAATAAACAGTTTCAACAGTTGAACAGTTTTGTCCTCCATGACTCCTGTTTAGGGCTTTTTTTTTTTTTTTTTAAGTAAAAGAGTATTGACATCAAGGTATTAATTTTGAGCTGTCAAATAAAAAAAAACGTAATGGCTCCAAAGAAGCTGGCAAAAGGATACAGCATCCTGTCTGGCTTTGGCTATGATAAGGTTCTCCATCATCTGCCTCTGGAGTGAGAGCGTCTGTGTGGGACAAAAACAAACAAAACAAAAAAAGAGGTCATAACTATATACACGACGACAAACAATACAAAAGAAAATGGTCATAATTTTATACATGGGCACAAACAATACAACAAAAGGTGATAATTTTATACATGAGCATGAACAAAACGAAGCAGCAGTTGACTTTATCGTCTTAAATTAGCAAAAAAGACAAGAAACAGTCTCACTTTTTTCCATTTAAACTTTTATTAAATACAGGTGGCATAAAATAAAGATTAAAAACAAGAACAGACTTCAAACTAATAAGTGGACCTCCAAAAAGATCTTTGAATGGACATCCCATTGTGAGAAGAATAAAAATGCAAAAACAGTTTCCACACATGCAAAAAAAAAAAAATCTCTAAAAACTGTCCCATCTCCTTCCAGTGACCACGCTTGTCAGGTGGGTACAATCCCCCAGTCCAGCCCTAGGATTTATGGTAAGTAATAAAGATAATTAAAAATAAAAACAACTATGGTGTTTTCCCAGAGTAAAATGGACAATATTTCTGCACATCCTGCATCAATGCAACCGAGGTATTTTGATTCACGCCTCAGTCAGAAGCCTTCAATGTATATACTCAATGTATAGGAAAATTACATTTCATTTTAAAGCTCAAACAAGGAGGAAAAGCTTAAAACACTTCAAAGGTCGACAAACCAAGAAAAAAAATATACAGAAGAGAAACCATGATAAACAAAGCTTTTCAGATGCATCATAGAAGAAAAATTACTACAAATTTATATATTTAACATCCACCAACTTCGACAGACCCTGTTGTTGCAAATGTTTGTGTAATTTATTTAAAAAAATAAAATAAAATAAACAACTAGAAACGTCAACTTGTGTTTGCTTTTATGATCAGATCCACCTCTTACAGCGGTCGTTGAAGTTCGTCCGCGTTCGGTAAATTACGGCGACAGAAAAACGTACCTGCCGTTAATTAGCTAACAGCGTTAGCCAAACCACTTTACCTTTACGAAGGTCTTCAGTTTTCTCCAGTAAGAACGAAGCTCGACTTGATGTCGAAACATTTTCCGCATCTAAACGACCAATAAAACACATTGTTATAAATGTTTAAAAAAATAATCAAAGAAATATATGTTAGGACTAGTATTTCTTTTTTAGTGCGACAGATTTCCAAGACTTGACGGAACGACCCACCATTTTTTTTAATCTCCTGAGAAGAGGGTTTGAATCGAGAGATGACCGTCGAGGAGGAACAGCAAACCTTGGCTCCTCTGGCTTTCTGTGGCGCTGAATGCGGCGAAAGATAACGCGGGCTGTCTTAAGACCGCTCCACTTCACACTAAGCTGTTCATCGTCGTCCGCATAGAAAACCACCTTCCCAGACCGGAAACACCCCATCATTTCAAAATAAAAGTAGAGGAAGTTGCTATTTTTTTTGTTAATTTCAGTCACATTTTATTTTTTTGCCTTTTTTATTATGTAGTAATTTGATTTCTTGTGTCATTATTGCAGAGTATTGCCTGCCTAAAGACACGATAACATCTGAAATCTTGTGCGTTTAAGCCAGTTGTCTAACACCCAAAAGTAATTTTTTAAACAAGTGTTTCATCATTAATTTATAGGTTTTTTAATAAGGTATTGCAGGTTTGGTCAAAATTATTTTGCAAAAAAAAAAAAGGAAAGAGGAAGCTTTTTTTTTTTTTTTTTCAAAGAACACGATGACAACAAAGACCTACAAACTAAACAGCTGTGATGTGTAAGGGAAAATCTAGAGCAGTTTCTATGTGACATTTATCATAAATAATTACTTGAATTGACATGAAAAGAAAACACTGTTGTGGGAAAATTGTTGTTATTATTTTGTATTTATGGCTCCATTATTTGTGTTGTTTTTTTTTCAAATAGATTTTCACATTTTTAGATTAGGCACTCTTTAAAAAAAACTTACAACCAAAGTAAGAGTGAATCAAACCCTTTGGGTAAATATTTAATGTCTAAGTAAATTTGAGGATAAATCTTTATATACTTGCATCAGCTTTACACATTGTTTAACCAAAAGTAATCATAAACTAATAAACTGGTTAATTTACAAAAACAAAGCCAATTTTATTTTTCCCAGGCTCACTGAGATCTGGTTTCTGTCAAATTGCAGCATGAAACATTTATCTGCATGTCATAAGGATTTTAATGGGTTTTTGATTTGAAACAGTGACTATTTGGTTAATAAAACTATAGACCTGTCTTCTCTAAAGAAGTCTTTTTCAACTAGTGTGCCGAGGGAGATGGTCAGGGGGGTTTTCCAGAAGGTACGTTTAAACTACCCTGACTTTAACCCTGAACTCTGGCTGAAGTCCGCCTAAACTTGCTTATTCTGGATGTCAGTTCCAAAAGACCGGATATGAGTTTGTTTAATTACGCCCCTCTCGGTAACCCTGAGTTAATGGGCTTGCACAGCAAGTACAACAGGGCATTTTCAATGGTCACTGTGGAAACCCGTGGAGAAAACAAGAACTAGTTACTTCAGTGAGAGGGAGTTGAAGGTGTTATTGACGGCGTATGAAGAGTATACAGCAAAAGAAAGAGTTTCTGCTTGGAGAATTCAAGAGAATTCAATTCATTTCCATTTTTATTGTGAAAATTATTCAGGAACCGACAAAAAATGCTGTTGGGAAAAGTTTGTAGTTGTGACGTAGAAGCTGCAATAGCAAGCGCCACCTAACAGCGCCACCTAACTATCAGGCGGACCAATGCATCACTTCAACCTGTTGCGTTTTACAGAATTTCAAAAATGAGTCATTTACGGTCATTTTAAAGCAGTTCTGGGCGGGGCTACAAGCTCCACTCCATTCTGATGCATCCACTTTTAGACAAATAGATCCCTTACCGTCTTAGTTTTCTCGTCTGAGCTGGAATCTTGATCAAAACTGTACGGCTGGATAGCTACAATATTGCTCGCCATTTTTAGTAGTGTTAGGTCGGGGGTGTGAGGGGCTGTAAGTGTGATTTATTTTGTGTACTTCTCTTGTCACCTCACACACAATATATGAATATTATTTGACATAAACATTATGTAAATGTTCTCGTGTGTGATCTAGTGCTTGTTTTAAGTGCCTCATAGTAAAAAAAACTATTTAATGTGGATCTTTTACTTAAGAAGAATATAAATGTCAATATTTACTTTGTTGAGTAACTGTGTCTGGAGAAAAACCTGTTATCATGCACTTGTGCAACAACTTGAAACGACATGGTGGGTGCTGACTTAATAGTCCTGCTTTTCACTGCTCCCTTTAGTACAGGGTCATGTCATATAATGGAGTAATACATTATAGCGATCACCTTAAACAATGAGATGCGGGTTACAAAAAAAAAGCAATTAGACAGAAAGATAAATGAGTAACAGCTCATTTGTGTACTTAGCTGTTAAAGATCTTGAAGGAGGTCATCTCTAAAACACAACATAATGCCTCTACATGTATTCAAACAGCAAAGTGCTTGCTCAGCGACTGATCGCATCAATAACCCAGCAGTTTTTCCCACAGCTCAGCTGTCAAAGAGACAATCTTCAGCCAGTCTTTGCTTTAAGTCAACAAATGAGGAGATAAGAGGCTTAAAAACTGAGACACGAGGTCTGTGCCTCCTCCCGTCTTCCTCGCTCTTGCGTGCGTGCGGACATTAACACACTCAAAAACTCACCAAGGACGTCTTCTGGTACGCCTGCCCGGGTCGGAGTCTCGCCACACGCGCTTCGTAATTGGCTTTCAGCTTCTGGTTCAGGCGTGAAGCTTCTTCGATTGGCGTCAATTCTCTGCAGACACATTCGGTGCAAACACAACTTTACAATATTTATTCAAAAACTCTCTGGTCTCTTCTAGAATTAATACTTGAAGAATCATGTTAATTTATTTAAAAGAGAAACCCGGAAAGATCATCCCCTCACATTGAATAAGACACTTCAGTAAATACTTGGTTGAAGGACTTTCAAAGTAAAAGCATCCCACTGTCTTGACAATGATCTGACCACCAGCAAACTTTGCTGCCATCAAATGTTTGATTAAAGGATTGATTGTTTGGAGGGGCTCTTCTCTGTTTTGTTGTCTTTGAACATACTAGTGGATTCCAGTGCCAAGTAATCGATTCATTTTGTCCCCAGTCAGCAGACTCGGCTCAGAAGATTACTTTTATTATCTGAGATACATTTCAGGCGTGTTTTAATTTTCTCAAACCCAGCTCCTTTGAGTTCAAGATGTTTGAATGGGACATCAAAAAGGTCGGACTTGGTTTGCACTTGGACTGACATTTCATGACGGATGTCTGTCAACTCAAATGTGTGCAAATAAAAGAGTTCAACTTTAATTCTGAAAGAAACTAGTCCAGATGTATTTTTCTAGTCTCTTGATTATATGTGTTTAATGATATTGATTTTTAGTTGTTTTTTTTATAGGGCTGTGTCTACTTTCTGTGAGCTGAATCCTGATAAACTGAATAAATAATAGGATAATTCTTTCCTTTCAAGTTGTTAAAGATGGTAATATAACATTACAGAAGAGTTTTATGACATAAGAATTTACCATTTTTTAACTTTAAATTCTAATTGTTAAATTCCAATCCTAGCACTCAATTTCAATAATGTTAACAAGTTATATGACGTGTGCTGCTGACCTCTTGGCCTGGTCACCCTTGAAAAAGAGATCATAATCTCTCTAAATGGATTTTAACTGGTTAAATAATAATAAAAAAACACTTCTGGATTCATAGAAACACCTTATCTGTTTGCCTTCTTGTTTGATTCTCGTCTTTGGGTAAAGGTTTTTCAACATTCTCCAGAACCTTTCCTTACTTTCTACATGCGTCCGGTGATGCCACTGTTTGTAATCGCTGGAAGACTTCAGGCGGTAGAAAAGGGGAGAGCTCCCCGGCGCCATCTGACAAAACCCTTCGGTGGCCAGGCTTCGTTGGACTTGTGCCTTTATTTCGAGCATCAACAAGCGCATCAGCTGCAGGAGTTGGGCAAAAATATTTTAATTTCTATGCATGGAGCACACTGGAAACTGGCAGAGATGAGCTGGTGTGTTTTTAGAAGTCATGCGTCTGTCTCATCAGAAGGACATCTACCCACCAGAACCCGCAGCCGGAGCGCAGACAGCAGGTTTGGTGCGGGCACTGACGGGTCAGGGGAACCAGAAGAGGAGGATCGTTGGGTCAGGAGGCTCTGGCTTCTTTTCTATAAAAGACTTGGCACGATCCAGACATTGCTCAGCGAGCCTCAACATTCCGCTCGATTTCAACAGCTACCATCTCCTTTTCTTCTGAGAAGGAACAGAGAAGAAGTCAAAGAGGGTTTGATCATCAACAAAGAACCAGACAACAAGCCAAATCAATGCAGGTTTTCGATACAAAGTTTTTCCAAAAAAAGATTTTTCAAGATCAGATTAAATATCGAGAATAACGAATAACTATTGTGCTCAAGTTGATTAGTTCAAGTCTGCTTAGAATGATTAACCAAGTTGAATGGGGGGGTGCTGTTGTCCTGATTTTCCATGTGATGTCTGGTGTCATCCATAGATCTACTGGCTGCTGCATGCTCAAAGCTCACATCTTCTCCTTCTTTTATCGAAAGTCTGACAGAGTGGACTTCAATGAGCAGTTTGAGAGAGAGACACACACCCCCACAAATACACACGCACGCATGCACACACACACTGTGTTTCTTTTTCCATCATTGATAAGGTTATGAATATAATCTGAGGTCCAAACTCAGAAAACAAAACTGGAAAATCATAAAACTTTCCCCAAAGCTTATAAACAATAACGTCTTTATATTATCCTTCCATTTTTCTGCTGGTTTTGTTTAATCTTCCTAAAAATCAAAGTGTGACTTTGAACTCCTTTTGAAAATTTACTTTTAACTCCACTTTATGGTGTTAAAATTGTAATAAAACAAATGTTTCCTTCAGTCTGTTTCACTATTCTTGTTATGCGATTTATGCAGCACCTAACACTAAATACAAGGGATAAGGGTAAAATAGGAAAAAGCAACAAAACATTAACTAAAAACAAGGAATCAAGCAATGTCTCAATGCACTGCTGAATCACCACGGATTGTACACACAACATTTAAAGTCTTACTTGAAGAAGCAGCGTCCTCCAAAAGTGAATGTGATATGTAGCTAATGGTTTGCAAGTATTCACGGTAAGCATCCTGCAAAGACACATCAAAAGGGACAGATCAATTATTTTAGAGAAAAGATTGCAAAAACAAACGTCCTGATATGCAATTTCAACCCCTCTCTAGGCAAGCAATCTTATAAAAAAGGGTAATTGGCAAAATTGGACATCTCTGCTGATATGCCTAAACACTTTCAAGGAAGAGGAGACAAAAACTGATAGACAACGGACAGCAATTGTGACCAAAAAGGTCAATCTAAATAAGATGTCAAAAAGAAAACATTATGAAATATAAAAAGTCTAAGAGCTATGCAATTAAATTAGGTGACCAGAAAGTATTAAATCATTTCATATTATAAAAATGATTAATAATAACATATATTTTTAAATAAATGTTCATTTAGATGATTTTTTTGTCTGAACTCATATGATTGAAACACAATGGAAGCACTCAAGCAGAATTATATTTAATACTGCTGTGTCTGTAATTGTCAACAAAGTCACAGCCTTTATGCAAATATGACAGCTCTGTAGCTGAGAGACAGAAAAAAAAAACATTTATAAGCTGCATGGAAAGAAAAAAAAAAACAAGCAAAAATAAAATTATCTTAATAAAAAATCATGTAATCTTGAAGAATTTGTGTCCCCACTCGGAACATACAAAACAATATCTAAAACTATAAAATAAAATAACCGGGACAATTTTATTGTCATTCATAATTGTCTAATAACAAAAAAGCTCATGTTTATTTGTAACGTTTGCAAGTAAAAACAAAAAAAAATATCGATGATTTTATTAGCTAGGTTAGGTAAACAATAAACCAGATCCCGCCCGCCCACTCCGTCTGTTGACATCTCTGAAGTTTCCCGTCGCTTAAAACGTTGTGCAACATTTTATACGTCACGTGCAACTTTCTACCTTGTGTTTGTTTTCTCCTTCAAGCTGAATGGCAACTTTTGCCATTTTCATGGCGTTCTGAAGGGGTTTCACTGTTCCGCTGTCAGCAGTAGCCATGGTCGCGCTCTTCTTCTCCCCTTCTAGCCTGTACAGAGCAGCAGCCACTCCCGTCACAAAGGACAACACTGCCCCCTGCTGGCGTGTCTTTTTAATACCGCCCTGATTCAGATTCTGAATTTTGGCAGGGGAACCTGTTCCTCTTGGAGTCTGGCTGCTTCAGCTCAGAGAAAAACGATCAAGAAATAGTGTGATGAAAATAAACTAGCATTAAATGTAATATAAAATAAATTAAGCAAATACTAACATTACAGTTTCATATCTATACCCAGAAAAAATGTTTGTATGTATACAAATTTTATTCCTAATGATTATAGCGATACAATTACTTATAATAATGCTTATAGTAATTTAATTCAAATTTGGCATGTGAAAAAGTACTTACAATGATCAAAGACAGCAATGTATAGTTTAAAGTTGGGTATAGAAGAATATTGAAGCGTATCGTATTCGAAAGACATTCGTTAGGGTGTTTTGGTTTAATGTCATCTATTTTCCGGGGATTTTTTGTGTGCGTGTGTGTTTTACTAGTTAATATATTTTTGTGTTTTTTGTGCTAATTGTTTTTGCATCTACCAAGGCAAAATGTGTTATTTGTTCTAAATTTTTTGGGTTTGTTAATTATTTCATGTTTTTCTTGCACATTTATTTTTGTGCTAATACTTTCACATGTTTTTTGTGCTAAAACACAATTTTTTTCTTTTGTTTTTTAAACTGAATTTATTTGGAAAATTTTAACAGTAAGCAGGACTTTGACTGTTTATATTCCAATGTCTTGCATAAGATAATATTCATTATATGCAATAAACAACATTTTGGGCATTTTTCTCTGATAGTCTTTCTATCATCTTAACCTCCATCTTTTATTTTTTATTTTTGGGTGCAATGGGTTAACGGTGATGATGTAGAGCAGTCGACCTCTGTCCTCCGCCATATAATAACACCATTTACTATTTTGCAGATGAAACATGCAGATGTCACTGCAAATTACTTTTTTGAGCTTGATGGACATAAGAATTAATTGGATTTTCTAAAAAAGACTCAAGTGTGAGAGATTTAAGCCAACATTCACCTATAATCAGAATTCATTTTAAACTTACTATGTAGAAAGAAAACTCTTTTTAACATAGAGCTATAAGGACAAAGCATAATGTCTTTGAAATTCTTGGCAATAAAAACTTTATTAAGTCTCTGTGCCTGAACAAAGCAGAAGACACAGAAATACAAAACGTTCAAAGTATAAACCACAAACAGATATTTGCCAAAGTAAAATGACAACTTAAAAAAAAGCAAGAACACAGTTATCCTTTAAAAAAAAGAGTAATTTTATGTTTGTGTTAGAGAATGGAATGCTATTTTAACCGCTTCCTTCAGTTATCCTGTTGAAGGTGTCCACAGCCCACGTAAAGTTGTCCCTAAAGCAGAACTCCCTTCCGACAACAGTAGAGACTCTGCAAAGCAAAACAAAAGTGTTTGGTCACTTTTAGAGACATAAACATGGTCATTCTGTTATAAATGTGGCATGGGTTGAGAATTTCAAAATTACACTATAAAAAAACATTCCTGTCAAGTTAAATTTTTTCGTGCCGTTTCAGGATCCAATGAAGGAAATTCTACTAAATCCAGAAAATCGTGTTGCTTATTTTATTTATTAATATTTAGGAAATAAAACATTGGAAAACTTGTGAATATTAAAAAAAAATACGTATTCCACATGAACCAATTATTATCGTTTCCAGCAATGCAGTAGTGGCAATGTTTATTCGTCCCCTCTAGGATTTTAAAAAGAAACCCACACAAACTAACCTGTGTTTTGCTGTATTTTACTATGTAAGATAATTCTTTCAAACCCCAAAAAACAATTAAAAACAATCCACATTTGATTTCACATTAAAAGAATATACATTTAATTATGACTATCCATGTTTTTGTGTATCAACTACAGACTTACATAAACGCCTGATGTTGACAAAGAGGATGGGTTTTGATGATTCCAGTCACTCTCTTGGGTGGTAGTGGATTTTTGCTGAATTTAAAGCAGCACGGTCCATGACCTGTCAGAGAAACTGCACGGGCTTGAACAGACCAAAATAATCAAAGTTAGTATAATTATAGAAAAAAAGACTCAACAATTAGAATGAGGAACAGACATGACAACTTACGCATGGCATTACTGCAGCAGACAACAAACAGCAGCAGCCCCAGAGAGAAGCAGAGAGTCTTCATGGCGTTCTTTCTGACCAGGTGGAGATGAGGACGATGATGTTCTTCTCAATCGGTTCTTGGATCTTCTGGAGTCTCTGCGCTTCTGCTGCACTTTTTTATAACAGATCTATTGCAGAACCAACATGATCATGACATCACAATTTCCTAGTAAAATTCAACCTTCATAGAACGTTGTGGGCAGAAAGCCCCAACACCTTCATGTCGCTGCCATTTAAAAAAAGATTGCATCAATTTCCATCAGCGGTCACAGTTAAGGGAAGGAAGTGAATTTTTTCACCCCTCACCATCTTCTCCGTGAGCCATTATTAACAGAAGTCTTGATGAGAACTCTAAACACTTTTTAAATGAGTAAAAAATAAAATGACTTCATGTTTGATGCTTTCACTTTCTTTATGTTTCTTAAACAACATTACTTTCTATTAAAAAAATATCTATTGTTTGTGTTGTAATAAATAGTAATACTAAAGTGGCTATCCAGCTAACTCATTGAGACACACAACCCCCTGATTCATAATAATACAAAAGAACAAATGAAATGTGAAAATAAAGCAACATTCATAAGAAGTATTTTAAAGTGTGTTGTCACATACCTGCTATCTTTCATTGTCTTTGATTTGTTTCTTTCAGGAAAAAATAAGAACCAAATAAAAAATAGACTTATCCCACTTTACATTTCCCTAAAACTTTCATTTTACATGCATTTTGTTTACATTTTATTGAATGTTTAACCCTTGTGCTGTCTTGGATGACCCCACCCTTACTTTGACGTGTTCTCCCATCATGACAAAGGTGGATAAAGGTGGAAAAATTTCATGTAATCTATGGACACCAATGAAGATCACAAAAAATTGTGACACATATTTATTTGTTTAATGTGTGTGTTTTTTATTATGATTATTATTATTTATCTATTTATTTATGTATCTATTCTTTGTTTTAACACATTAACTTATTCTTTTTATATTTCAGGTATTTTAGGCTTTTTATGCATTAACTTATTTTAATTGTTTATGTTTGAGCTGTTTTCATATTTTAACCTTTCTATTTATCACTTTAACATTTTAGACGGTTTACGAGTGTTTTGGGCTGGGGTGTTTGTGTCTAAGCTGACAACCAGGCCAACAGGTTTTAAGTTTTTTTATTCTAAAGTCATTTCTCTTTTACTTGTGCTTGTCTTTGTGTATTTTATTATGAGGTGCTTATTCATTTATTTATTTATTTATTTATTGCATCCTTGTTTGTTTAAATAAATATGAATTTGAATTTGAAACAGTCAAAATAATGCAGCAGCTTTGTTTCAAAGTTAAAACCTCACATAATAAACCTCTTCCTCCTTCACAGTCGACCAGTTTGTCAGACTGAAAAAACGTGTGTGGTGGAGACTTGTACGTGTGATGCCGTCATGTTTATTATGGTAACCCACAACCCAAGAGGTGTGAAAAGGTTCAGATGTAAAGTTCTTTGCCCTCTCCAGCTCTGGTGTGACCTGGTTTGCTGGAGGACTGGTTCACTTATGGTTTATTCCAGGTTAGTGAGTCAGTTAGTTAAGCTAATCACCTGAAAAATGAAAAAAATGAAACAAAATTCATAAAACAACTTTAAACACATGAAAATAATTCCAAACGTAAATTTACTAATTACAAAAATGAATTCAATATGCATCTAAATGTTTTTCAAGTAAAATTTGAGGTTTTTGTTCAATACCAGCAGCATCTAAGGTTTCCTTTCTGAGCTTTGACTTTGTCACCCAATGGGGAAATTGAAACGTTCAGATGATATTTTAGTATTCAGTTCCAACCAGTAGGGAAAGTTTGAAACCTGTGGGACTTTCATCTGGTTACAGCTCCTAATGATGACTTAGTGCTCTGAAGTGGGGGCTTTGATTCTATATCTGGGGGTGGACTCATTTCCATGTGGATCGTGGGCGGTTCAAAGTTCCCTCTACCTGGAAATGTCTCTGCTCCACTGAGTGTCAGGAAGAACCCTGTAGGTTCTTGAACAGAACTGGCACCCGCCCATCTTTGTGTAATCTAATGGACAATAGTGGGCGGAGTTCTTCTTCTATTCTAACTTCTATTAATTACTGTAGGTTTAACGCACCTCGCTTAATTGTGAATTGGTGCGTTGCAAATAAATTGAATTTTATCACTTTGTCTTGGACGTTTTCTAAGTCATATAAAAAGAATGTTGTCTTTGTGTGTTTTTTTCTATAAGTTGTAATTTTAGCTTCTCTGATCTTATCAGCAGAACCCGATATTCACGTGAAGCTGGTGGTGAGGAAAAGAAAAAGGGAGACAGAGGAGGTAGACATGTTCTTCCTCTCACAGCTACATGAAAAACCTCAAGATTATTTGAAAAGGAATAAACAGTATATGCTATTGCTGGTAAATATTATACAAAAAAGGATGTAGTATTATTTCTTCTTCATTCATGGAGTCTGTCTCAACCATCATAAGATGAAGTTAATTCTTGACGGGGTTCCAGTTCATTACAAGGCCACATACTGCAGATGATTCAACTCTAATGTGTTTTAAGGCAGTTTATGCATGTTGCTGCAACAAACAGGAGGCTGGAGAACCGGCAGATAAATCATGCAGGCACAAAGTTCCAGTGCGATCACAGAGAAATACAGTTTAATTACTGGAATCTCCGTGTAGAGATGGTGTCAAACCTCAAGCCTCCACACAGTCCCGTTTTGCTGATACTACAAGATTTGTGCATGTCAATTAAGGAGAAAAAGTCTGATGCTTCTTGGAGTTAACCCCTTCAAGATGTGCCAATCTTTATTGTTTTACATTAAAATGTCTGCTCCAACAGATAAGCCCAAAGAAATTCTTAAAGATGTTGTTCAGTTTCCTGAAGAGACAGTCTTGCTGTAGATCTTCAGTGATCTTCCTCACCGATATTTTCCAAATTATGGAAGCGATTGAAGAGATTCTGACCCCAAATGGAAGTCTTGCTGACACAGATTTTCCTTATTCTAGTCTCAACTCTGAAAAAAAGGCAAAAAGAGTTGGTTTATCTAATATTAACACATGAATTAATGGCCTGCAGTTTCTGAAATGATTCATCAGAATAACCATGGAAATGAATAAGAAAACACAGTGAAGCACAGACTTACATAAACCCTTGAATGGGACAGGATGGATGAGTCTTCTTGATGTTGACCACTAGTCTTAGCGGAAGTTGAATCTCGCTGAATTTTAAACAGCAGAGCGTAGATTCCTCAAGGTCATGCAGCTCTGCCTGTGAGAATGACCAAGGGAATTTCAAAGTCTTTTAAGATGCTTCAAAAATACGATAAATGAACCACGTGGCCTTATTCCAGGTACCCAACATAAAAGTGAGACTCAAACTTGCCAGTGCCTTGGTCATTCTAAACAGAATGCTTTGATATATATAATGGTTATGGATCTTATCTTGTGTTTTATGGAAATGAAAAGAAATTGAGATGAACGTGCAGGTAAACTAATGAAAAGGCGGCTTACGCGATGCATCAAAGCAACAGGTGGTGAGCAGCAGGAGGCAGAGAGGGAAGCAGATCATCTTCATCTTGGTCTCCATGGCAATCGAAGAAGATGTTCTGTGGCAGTCCTGTGCCCCGTTCGTATGCTGGGATTTAAAGGGGACGTTTTTGATGCTCGTCTTTCCACTAAATATGAATGCAGCACTAAATGTTATCAGTGAGTCTTTAAGCTAACAAATACCCATCTGTTTATGATGGAGTTAATGATCAAAAGAGGATAAACACTCCTTTCCTGGAATCATCTCTATTGGGGTAAAAGGTTTTTGAGAGAAAAGTCTATAAAACAACAAAATGTTGCTTTTGTCATTTTTTTAATTATACCTAAGTCAAACATTTTATTTTCTTCTTTTTTGGAAGCAGGTTAGAGAAGGCTTTAAACTATAAATACAAGTTTAACAAATAAAAGAATAAAACTTTCAGGACTGTTTATGAGAAACGAAGCTTATTTAATAAAGTTGAGTAAAAATGTCCAAAAGGCCCTCAATCCTCACAGGATGAAAATAATTTAAATATCTTATCACCGTTTGTGGATTTTTTCTTTAAAAATAAACAAAACAAAAGCAACACAACTTATTGTCTTAAAAAAATTCATGTGCACGCTTCAGCAACTGTCTCTATTGCAGGTTACACAGAAGTTTGACTGTTTCAGTGCGTGCACCATGCATAAGCAGAAGTCACACATCGATTCTATGCAGCACTATTGCCAAACTGTGAAATGAGCGTCTTTATCTGACTCTGGATCTGTGTTTGCAGCCAAGTGTGAACAGTTGCTTGTTGCACGTTGTTTTAAAAAAAAAGAGATGTCTCCCAGTTCTAGCCTCTTTTGACTCGTTATTTGTTGAATAAAAACGTTTTTATGAGGGCAAATGAAATGGCAGAGTTTTCATTTAATGTTTAAACCTGGAGTTTTGACTTTAAAGCAGCACAGTTTACAGTTACAGTTTTGGCTCTTGAACTTCATTAACCCCTTCCAGCCGTATGTCAGTCATTTGTCCATTTTAATCCAGGACTCCCTTTAAATGAACTACACCTGGAATGGAAAAAAATACTGAAGAATATATTTCTATATAATTGGAAATAAATTCAGGCATTAATGGGTTAAATTCAAACAAAGCATAAAGCATTTTCGGCAAAAGCTCTTTGCTCTTTCTACCTGTGCAGAGCAGCAGCCACTCTCGTCACAAAGAACAACACTGCCCCCTGCTGGTGTTTCATTTTAATGCAGCCTTGATTCTGGCTGATTTTTGCAGGGGGGGACCTGGTCCTCTTGGAGTTTGGCGGCTTAAGCTTAGGGAAAAAACGATCTAGAAATTTTACGATGAAAATAAACTAACATTAAATGTAAAATAAATTAAACAAATACTTACTAACATTATAGTTTCAAATCTATACCCAGATGCTTGTATGTGTGAAGCTGTGAAGCTGTGAAGCTGTGAAGCTCTACTGCGTAAGCTTACATACAGCCTCATGGAACGCCTGGACAAATCTAAGAACTCAATTATCATGTCTCTGACTGATCCCAAAAGAAGCTCATGCCGCTACACTTCTGCCCTGAGGAAACACTGGAGACAGCGATTATACTCTTCTTAATTTATATCTTTTTACTTTTTATTGTGTATCCTGTATTTGAATATTTTTTCTATGGACCAAATCTGAAATAAAAGTGTTAATATGTATACACTATTTATTTCTAATGATTATAATGGTACCAATTAATTACAATAATGCTACTTATAGTTTTTAATTCTTTCAATAAATATGCTACACGGTGGGGCAGTGGTTAGCGCTCTTGCCTCACAGCAAGAAGGTCCCAGCTGGGGGACCTGAAACAAAACAGCAATGGGGGACCTCTCTGTGTGGAGTTTGCATGTTCTCCCCGTGCATGCATGGGTTTCCTCCGGGGTCTCTGGCTTCCTCCCACAGTCCAAAAACATGCCTTACAGGTTAATTGGTCACTCTAAATTGTCCGTTGGTGTGAATGTGAGTGTGCATGGATGTGAGACGGTGGCCCTGCAACAGATTGGCGACCTGTCCAGGGCTGCGGCAGCCCCGTAAACCCAAAAGGGAATAGATGAATATTTTTAAATTCAAGTTTTGTATGTGTAAAAATACTTGCAATAATCACAGACAACAATGTATATTTAAAAGTTGAGTATAGAATAGTATGGAAGTGTATTGTTTAAAAAAATGTCAAGGGTGTGTTTTGTATTTTTATTTTTTCGGTTTTCTTTACAGTTTTCTTTAAAAAAAACAAAAACAAAAAAAAAACACTTTTTTTGTGTGTTTTATGTGTTTATATATTTTTACGTTTTTTGTGCTAATCTTGTGACTAAAAGCCAAATGTGTTATTCATTTCAATTTTTATGCGTTTTTTAATCATTTTAATATGCACTGTAAAAAAAGTCCGTAAAATTTACAGTACAATTTTGTAAAATACCAACATAATTTTACTGTAATTGAGAAAAAAACAAAATTGTGTATTTTTTACGTGCATATGTAGCATTTAAAATAAGTAAATATCCTTGTTATTTTAACAATAAAAACATGTTAAGTATGTAGATATTTCCTTGTAAAATATACGGGTCACCATAAAATAAACACAGTTGATTTGTCATTTGGAAAACAATATAATCTCATGCCACCAACAGCATAAATATGTGAAAAATACATTTGTCCTTTGTTAAGAAAAAACATTACTGTGTGTAAATGTTTTTCGTTGCTAATGTATTTTTTGTTTTCGTGAGACCACACTTTTATAAGTATATTAGTGATTAGTTGTTAATACATTTTTTTAATCATTGTCTTTATACACTAAACATTTACCTATACCTCTGCATTTGGGCAAAACCAATTCCCAATTACCTAGTTTACTGGGGCAGGCTAAGCCCCTTCTTTAATTTTTTTGTTTTGTTTTAAGTCAGTGTTTAGATTTTATTAAAGCTCAGTCAAAACTAAGCATTTTTTGTTGGTGGTGGATTTTGGATGAACTCAACAAAGTTTCCCATTTCCCTTTGTCCTGCCAGGGTTCCTTTTTTTTTTTTTTTTTTTTTTTTGTTATTTGTTTTTGAGGGTAGCGGAGTAATCTACAGGAAATGTACCTGGAATAGTCAGCTCATTAGGATCCCCTAATAAGGAACTGAAATGCTTTTAGCAGGAGGAAAGTGTTAGATAAACAGGGTGGACGGCTGTTTCACTACATAGATTTTCACAAATAGTAATTTTTGCACTTTAAACAAGATAAATAGGGACTGATTTGCTATAAAATCTAAAAATTCATGATTGTAACTTGCTTTAAACCAAAGTCCCCTTTGTTGCCTGTGGTTAGAGGCTCCTCTCATGGACCCGATCAAGTCCATCCCGAAAAAACGATGCAGGATTACTCTCCAGTGGCCCATCCACCTGCAGGATTCAATTCAATTCAATTGAATTTTTATTTGTGTGGCCCAAAATCACAACAACAGTCGTCTTGATGGGCTTAAATAGTAAAATAAACTAACGAACTGACTAAGCTATACTGGCATCCCTGCCCTTAGACCCCCCTTCGCGGTAAGGAAAAACTCCTAAAAAAACGGATTCCGGAAAAAACGAAGAAACCTCAGGGGTGCCCGCATGAAGAAGGGATAAAAAGGAGAGCTCAAAAGGGGCCGGGCAATGTAGTTTGGGTGGCAGTTGGATGCGGGTGCCTCAGCGGCCCAAACCCCGGTCATGGAGCTTGACTTTAGGGCCATGGAATGTCACCTCTATGGACGGGAAGGAACATGAGTTTGTGCAAGTGGACCAATTTTTTAACCTCCACTGTCTCTGTTGCTGTTTGGAGCTGTGGTCGCAATGACTCTGGGGCCGCTTGTGGTGGCAACCTTCGAACCCGGTGGTGGACACCAAAAGTAAGGGATGAGAAGTAAGGGATGCCGGCAGTCTAAGCGAGCTGTGGCCTGGGCTTTTGCATCCTCAACAGCCGGGGCCACAGCTTTTGGCCTTTATCTGACCTGTCCGGTGGAACAGGTCAGATAAAGGGCAAAAAGCTCTTTATTGGTGAGAAAGGGCTGCCCTTTATCACTGGTTCTGTTCATAGTCTTTTTGGACAGAATTTTCAGGCGTAGCCAGGGCCAGAAGGCGATCTAGTTCAGGGACCACAGGATTTCTTCTCTGCTCTTTGCAGATGATGTTGTCCTGTTGGGTTCATCAAGACAGGACCTTCAGGATGCATTGGAGCGGTTTGCAGCAGAGTGTGAAGCAGCCGGGATGAGGTTCTTAGACATAGTGGTGCTAAGTCTGAGACCGCTTTACAGCTAAATCTGGGGCCATGGTTCTTGATCGGCGAAAGGTAGTTTGCCCTCTCTGGATGGGTGGAGTGCTTCTGCCCCAGGTGGAGTAGTTTAAATATCTTGATGTCTTGTTCACGAAAAGGAAGGATCGGAGCGTGAGATCAATAGGCAGAATGGAGTGGCATCCGCCGTTAAGCAGTCAGTATACTGATCCGTTGTGGTGAAGACTGAGCTAAGCCAGAAAACAAAGTTCTTAAATTAACAGTCAATCTTCATTCCTATACTCATCGACATGATCATGAGCTCTGGGACATGACCAAAAGAACAAGGTTCTGAATACAAGCAGCTGAAATGAGCTTCCTCAACAGGGTGGCTGGGCACTTCCTTAGAGATGGGGTGAGAAGCTTGGTCACCCAGAGATCTCGGATTAGAGTCGCTGCTCCTCCACATCAAGAGGAGCCAATTGAGGTGGCTCAGGCATCTGGTCTGGATACCTTCCAGACATCTTCCTATGGAGGCTTTCCAGGCATGGGCAAAGGCCCCAGGGAAGACCCAGAACGCAATGGAGAGACTATGTCTCTCAATTGGAATGGGAACGCCGTGTGGTCCCCCTCTACGAGCTGGAGGAAGTGGCTGGGGAGAGGGAAGTCTGAGCATCTTTGCTTAGACTGCTGCCTCTGCAACCTGGTCCCCAGATGAGCAGAAGATTGATGGATAGATGGGTGGGTGGATCAGAATTGGCCAAAAAATGCAGACTTCGAGTTAATTTTTAGTCATAAAGGTGTGGCTGTTAACTAGTTCTCATTAAACATGTTTACCTAAAATAAACACGGCCTGTCTGAATAACATGATTTGGCATTTTTATTAAAAAAAAAAGGAAATTAATAAAAAGGATAAAAACAAACAAGCAAACAAAAATCCTATATTGAACAGAACTGTTTCTTTAATGTAGTGTAACATTAATTTGTCGTTACAAATGGCAATTATTAATAGTTACTTTATCTTTGCTCTAAATAACATTTGGCATTTTTCATTAAACATAGAAATGAATGCAGAGAGTAAAAACAAACAAACAAACAAAAAACAATTGTAATTTTCAAAAACAGTTTTTTCACTGTAGTGAAATATTAATATGTCACTTTTGCTTATTTAAATGCAATATTTCCTTTGTTTTTTACATATGGGATCGATTAGTCGTTACCTTAACTTAGGAATTACAATGCAACTATTCCCTCCAGAAAACAGGGGTTAGTGTCTAATTTTCAAATTTTAGGCGCCTCACCTCCCCCTATCGCTGTGCAGCTTAGTTTGCTTCTGCTTGCTGATTGGACCAACAAGAGCGCACAGTCCGCCCTCCTGCTGGAACTTTCCATACGTGATTGACAGCCACACCAGAAGAGATCTGCGTGCGGTAAGTTTTTCTGTTCCTTCCAAACTCTATAAAACGCTAATATTATGATATTTTGCTGAGGTTAATCTGATGTATTTGTTTTTCTAATGCTGTGGACTGACGCTACTTTAGCTAATAGATACGATGCTTGCAGGTTTGTGATCGTTTACGTGTACTGTTCTGCTGCAGACCGTCGATGTTAGCTTACATGCAGTCATGCTAAATGTGGCGCTAACGTTTGTTTCAGCCTCACAGACAGAAGCTTCGTAGAAAACTCCACAGATATGTGGGATTTATGACACGTTCTTCTTTTAGCTGAGAAAATTGTAATGATATTCTGTAATAGTATTTATGAGTGTTTTTTTTTTGGTAGTAGAGAGAGGTGAAGTTCATATGCATTAGTGCTGAGAAAAGTTTTATTTTTAAATATTGGGCTCTGAGAGTTGTCACATGACTGAGATTTTATAGAAAAGTCTAAAATCTACATATTTTCATTTTTTATTTGACTGACTAAATTAAGATGTATTTATTGTATTTTTTCTGCTTCAAATTGAAGGGTTGTTATCCAGGACACACCAAGAATTTATAGAAAACTCAGGAAGTTAGCACAGGGGAATGTTCTGACAATAAATATGTAAATTTCTCTTAAACAATTTTGTCTTTGTACAGTTCTGCATGTTATTAATTTTTAATTTTTTCTCTCTCTTGTTTTGGCTTTTCAGGTGCAGTTATTGGGCCTTTCATTCCTGAAGGACTAGACTATAGTTGGTAAATATGATTACATGTCAGTTTTGCAGTTGAATATAAGCAACATTAAGGGGATTTGCATTGTATTGTAATGTTCACAGAAATTAACCTAATAGTGTTTTTTTAAGCGCCATGACCCAAACTGTAAGCGAACATTTACTACTTATGCTGCTTTTAAGGCCCATTTTTATCAGGTTCACAGTTTGCCCACCCTAAAGCTAATTCTTCTTGTGTTGGCATAGATTTAAAATGTGTTTTTGACCTGTGTCAACTTCATACTGTCAAAGAGCTTGTAATTTTAAAGACCTCATAAGGGAGGGTTGCTTTGTATCATGTCCAGTGACTGGTTTTAAAAACACATTTAATTACTGCTTATGTCCAGGAAAAATAGAATATTTACAATGATTGGAAAATATGTGTGTAGTGTTCAATAAAACAGTTACTAAGCTTTCTGATGTCACTTATGCAGTGATCTGCTGCTGCCCGACTTGGATGAAAAGGAAGATGCAATGTTTTGCCATGTGGATGACGTGTGCCTTCCAGAAGAAGTAAAAACAGATGACGTGAATTTGACTCCTAATTGTTGTAGTATGCGGTAAGTAATCAATTTTAATTTTTTTATACTGGCAGGTGCAAATAGTTGATGATGGTAAAACAGATCTGTGACTCAGTTGTCAAGTCATGACTTCTTATTACGTGTGTGAATATTTTTCACTAGTTGTATCTCCAATCTGTTTAATCTCCAATCTGTGAATAGAGATAAACCAATATGCAGTTTTAGTAGGGAAACTCACAAAATGTATATAGAAATACATAGGTCGTATTTTTCTTGAGAGGTAATTCCTTCCATTAAAGTCTCATTAAAATGGCTTTTCTGTTTGCTTTTAATAAAATAACTTAAGGCTTTGTGGTTTATTAAGACATATGTTCTGCAGAGAAGCTGTAGCTCATTAGAAATTTGCTTCTGAGTTGAGGCTGAAACTGTTAGCCTTTCACTAATTTCCCTCAACCCTTTGTTTAAACTATAAGCCAAAACTAACATTAGTTTAGCAAAAAATGGTGAACAACATTGGAGCAATTCAGCCGTACAGTTTTGATCCAAATGACAGCTGAGATGAGAAAAATGAAGACCAACATGGATCTTTTTTTATGTAAGTGGAGAATTCAGAATTTGAGTGGAAGACTTTCACCCACCCATCGCTTTTTCAAACACCGGGTTTTTATCTGCTCCTCATCCAACACAATTTGAATAAATAAACACTCAGATGCCAAAATTTAATCTTAAACTATTTTATATATATTCTTCATCATGAGAAAAAGGCTACAAGAACCTGTTAAAAACACCAAAAAAGGGGGGTCTTGAAAGACCCACTCCATTGGAAAATCTTGTTCTTGCTCCTTCGTGGAGCAGTTTAAAAAAGCTTGTGTTTGTGACACAGCAACTGCAATGGGCGAGCCTAAATCTCCCTGCTCTGATAAAATTTAATCTGGCTCAAAACTGTACAAATGGATAGCTCCAATATTGTTTCCACTTTTTTTTGCTATGCTAATGTTAGCTTGTGGTTGTGGGGAGCTGTAAGCTAGCGAGAGGCAGTTTAAACAAAGGAATGCTTGGATACACTATATCAGTGTATCCAAACCTAAAAGTATTTGCTAACCCATCCAGAATCAGGTATCTGAATCACTTGGTCTGGCCACAGGTGTATTAAATCAAGCCTTGGGTTTTTAAAATTACATAAACCTAACCTTTTTTTTCTACTCTTCCTCATTTTTAGGGCATTCCTGCCTTTCTGCAAGAAAGTTCATGCTATGTCTGGATGGAAACCTTGTGCAGGCCAGCATTGCTTCCCACATTTCTCTGCCATGCATGATCTTCACAAACTACTAGAGCTTCAACATCCACTATCCACCGGAGCTGACATCAACTTTGGAGTTTTTACAGAGGTTTGTCTTTTTAACTTCAAGTTATAATTTTACAGATTTTGATTGCTCTAGAACAGGGGTGCTTACACTTTGTCAGCATACGAGTTACGTTTGACACTACAAGCTACAAAAGATCTATATATATAAAATTAAAATTATCATTTATGTGCTTAAAGACACATACTAATCGTGAAAATCAGATTTAAAATTGAATGGATACATTTAGATTAACATGTAAGATAACAACATGATAAAAAGTTTCCAGCAATTTCCCTTTGACAACTTGTTGAATCGTATCATGTCAGCGGCTCCGCTCAGCTTCTGTGTGCGTTCTGTTCTTGTTCTTTTTTTTTTTTTCCTTTTTTGAGTGACTGACCCCAGGCCTGTCTAGACTAAATAAAGCGCATTAACAGCTACATCTACGGTTAGGAGTCTGACACTGAACATTCACACCTTTCTTAAGACGGGAAAAAGAAAAACTCTACATTTAGCGCTCATTTTTTTACTTTTAACTTTGAGACAAGCATATGCTATTGGTAGGATCAACCAGGTGTCCCCCAGAAGCCAGACCGTATGGGAAGGCGGTGGGGGGGGGTCACTGTCGCTCACTCAGGCTTTGTAATGGGTGGCGGGGCTGGCGGCGAGAAGTGGTGGCGACAGAGTACACGCCGTGCAGCCCAGCCAGGGCCCCGGTCCTTGGGCAGGGCTTGAGAAGCACATGCTTCTGGACGACGCTGCTGCCTGAGCGGGCTCGGATCACTTGGGCAGGAACTGCGGACTTCCCAGCAGTCGCCATGACAGGACGGCTTGATCAAACGGGGCATCTCTGTCTCGCTTCCAATTAAGGATGAATAAACACTCCTGCGGGTCGTACTGACCCTCTGCTGGGACCTGTCACACAGCTGGGCCAATAGAGGCTCTCTCCCATGTCAGCCACAATTTGCCAGTCGATCACACATCTGGCACTCAGTGTAGTTGAACACGCATGTGCAGTGACATGTATCAGAGGATGTTTGACTGGCCATTGTTCATGTCAATCAAGTGACATCATGGTGAGGAGGATTATTCCCTGACGGCAATGTTTTAAATGTAATATATTTGTATTTTTTTGAGTATTTAGTTTTGATGTCCCAGCGGTTTATTGGGTAACACGATTGACGTAATGAGCACCCCTGCTCTAGAATACTGGAACCGCAAACTTAATATTTATCTAAAGTGAGCCCTTTCATCGAGTGTGTATTAGTAATGACTTGCACATTACTTTCTAACTTTGACCCTTTTTTTTCTCTCTTTCTGAAGATGCTTTTTCTCCATCAACCCAGAGAGAGGGACCAGAGTGGACAAGGAGGGCAAATCTCGTCTCATCTTGAACCCAAGAGTCCTAACCTCAGCAACGGTCAGATTTTGAATGGAGAGGCGTGTAAACACTGTAAGCAACATTGCAAGCAGTTTAGTTTTAAGGTTTCTTTGTTCTTTGTTAATCTTTTGCAAAAAAAAGTGATTACATAGTTTTCTGTTTTATGTGCTATATTTTTTAATAATGTTTTATTATCTACAAATGACAAACATTTGCTGTGTTTAGAGGCAAAAGGTTGGGTAAAATAAATGTATGTAAAGACGTCTTTGTATTGGAGTGATTCTTCACTTTGAATTTCGCTTCACAGTTAGCAGATATTTAGAAACTGGGTTACATTTTCAGTACATTTTGCTTCTTTTTAAGTCTTAGCAAATCTAATGACCAAATGTAATAGATTTCAACAAAAAAGTAAAACGTGCAAATATTTTGTTTATCAGGATTGTTGAGCAATGCTTTAAATTCATCAGTAAGATTAGGAAACGCCTAAATTCAAATTTCCAAATTACATTTTATATTCTCTATTTGTAAAAAGTATCTTGGTTTCAAAAAAGGAATTAAACACAAGAGTATGTTACTGTGATTGCATTTTGCATGGAAAAAAAGGAAAATTTTGTTATTTTTACGAAAACAAATTGGCAGCAGTGGTTGCCAGAATAAAAATGTAGAAAATACGGTAAAAATGTAAACAACTTTACAGAACACTGTATAAATTTAATGTCATAATCTTGTAAATACAACAACACATCCCAGACTGTGAAACATCAGGTTGTTGTAATTAAGACATTATTTTATGTAAAACAAATGTTTATTGCCGTAATTTTTACCCATAATATTGGTCAAAATAACCTTAAAATTCAGTATTTTCTATAAAATAGGACTGTTAGAATTACAGTATAGACCAGCAAATTTAAAAAAATTACCTGTAGGTTTTATCAGAAAATAATTTTTAAATTACAGCTTATTTACTTAAATTAAAACATTAAAGTATGTAATATTTACGGTGTGCCTGTAAAGTTGTTTACATAGTCGATGTATTTTTTACAAGTTTATTCTGGCAACCACAGCTGCCAGTTTTTTTCTGTAAAAACTACGGAATTTTTTTTACAGTGTGTTTTTCTTGCTATATCTTTATGCTCTAATATTGTTTCATGTCTTTGTGCTAAAAACACGAATTTCTTTGTTTTGCTTTTTAAATAGATCACAATAGGCTTTTATATATTAATTTACTTAAAAAATTATCAATAAACAGGACTTTGGTTGTTTCTATTCCAACCTCTTGCATAAGATATGCATTATGTGCAACAAACAACCTTTTGAGCATTTTTCATTTTTGATAGTCTTTCTAGTATCTGTGCATCAGTCTTGTGGGGTACATTGGGGTTAACGGTGATGATGTTGAGCATCAACCTCTGAGCTCCGCTATATAATAACGCCATTTACTATTTTGCAGATGAAACATGCAGATATTACTGCAAATTATCCTTTTCGAGCTTGATGGACATAAGAATTAATTCGATTTTTTTTAAAAACAGCCTCAAGTGTGAGTGATCTAACCCAACGTTCACCTATGACGAGAACTTTATTGTAAAGTTTCTACACAGTAACTTTTAACAAGAAAACTAACAAGAAGTTTTCTAACAAGAAAACTCTTTCTAACATAGAGCTCTAAGGACAACAAAGTCTTGGAAATTCATTGCAATCAAAACTTTATTAAATCTCTGTGCCTTAACAAAGCAGAAGACATGAAAGAAATACAAAACATACAAATTATAAACCACAAACAGATATTTGCCAAAGTAAATTGCCCACCTTAGAAAATAACAAGAACATAGTCATTCTTTGCACAAAAGAGAGTAATTTTATGTTTGTGTTAGAGAATGGTATGTTATTTTAACCGCTTCCTTCAGACGTTAACTTTTTGAAGGTGTCCACAGCCCACTTGAAGTTGTTCCCAAAGCAGAACTCCTTTCCAGCAACAGTAGAGACTCTGCAAAGCAAAACAAAAGTGTTTGGTCACTTTTAGAGACATAAACATGGTCATTCTGTTATAAATGTGGCTTGGGTTGAGAATTGAAAAAAAAATCACAAAATAAAAAAGAAATTCCTGTCAAGTTAAATTTGTCGTGCTGTTTGAGGATCCAATGCAGGAAATTCTACTAAATCCAGAAAGTCGTGTTACTTATTTTATTTATCAATATTTAGCAACATAACATAATCTAAATGAACCAATTCACATTAAAATAATATACATTTTATTATGATTATCCATATTTTTGTGTATCAACTACAGACTTACACAAACGCCTCATGTTGACAACCGGGATGGGTTTTGATGATTCCAGTCACTCTATGCAGTGGTATTGGATTTTCGCTGAATTCAAAGCAGCATTTTTCAGGACCTGTGCTGTGCTGAATTCCAGTGGCTTGAAGAGACCAAAATAATGAAAGTTAGAATAATTATAGAGAAAAAGATGCAACAATTAGGATGAGTAGCAAACATGACAACTTACGCGTTGCATCACTGCAGCAGACAACAAACAGCAGCAGCCCCAGAGAGAAGCAGAGAGTCTTCATGGCGTTCTTTCTGACCAGGAGGAGATGAGGATGATGATGTTCTTCTCACTCGGTTCTTGGATCTTCTAGAGTCTCAGTACCTCTGCTGCCCTTTTTATAACAGATCTATGGCAGAACCAACATGATCATGACATCACATTTCCTTGTAAAATTCAACCATCAAAGACCGTTGTGGGCAGAAAGTCCCAACACCTTCATATCTCTGCCATGTAAAGAAAGATTGCATCAATTTCCATCAGCGGGCACAGTTAAGGGAATAAAGTGATTTTTTTTTTCACCCCTCAGCATCTTCTCAGTGAGCCATTATTAACAGAAGTCTTGATGAGAACTCTAAACACTTTTTAAATGAGTAAAAAATAAAATGACTTCACTGTTTGTCAATGAAAGATATACTTTCTAATGTTTGCTGCTTTCACTTTATGTATTTTTCTTTATTTTAACAGCATTACTTTCTATAAAAGAAAATCAGTTGTTTGTAGTGTAATGACTAGTAATACTAAAGTGATCAACCAGCTAACTCATTGAGACACACAACCCCCTGACTCATAATAATACCAAAGAACAAATAAAATGTGCAAAAATAAAAAAAAAAACATTCATAAGAAGTGTTTTTAAAGTCTGTCACATACCTGCTACTTAAAATCATGTTTGATTTGTTTCTTTCAGGAAAAAATCAGAACCAAATAAAAAATAAAAATAACTGAAAGAAGAACACAGAGGAAAAGAAAAAGAGTTAACTTTTAGAGGCTCTGTCCCTAATCTACATGTTTGTTTATTCATGTGTTAAATACTTCAATGTGAGTCCCAGACCATCATTTATCAAATAATTATCAGAAACTGAAATCTAAATGAAGACAATCATCCAACAATTTCACAGAATGAAGGACTTATCCCACTTCATAAAACTTCCATCTTACACGTATTTCTATTAGAAATGAATGGTTTGGGTTTGGATTAAAAAAAACTCAATTACTGTAGGTTTAGGTACCTCGCTTGATTGTAAATTGGTGCGTTGCAAATACATTTACTTTTATCACTTTGTCTTGGACTTTTTCTAAGTAATTTACAAATGATTTTGTCCTTGTTTGGTTTTTGCTACAAGTAACAAGTAACATGGAGAAAGGTCAAAGATGCTTCCGCAGCAGCGTTTTAGCCTCTCTGATCTTATCAGCAGAACCCGATATTCACGCTGAGCTGGGGGTGAGAAAAAGAAAAATGGAGAGAGGAGATAGACATGTTCTTCCGCTCACAGCTGCACGAAAAAGCTCAAGCTTTTTTGCTATTGCTGGTAAATATAATACAAAAAAGGATGTAGTATTATTTCTTCTTCATTCATGGAGTCTGTCTCAACCATCATAAGATGAAGTTAATTCTTGACGGGGTTCCAGTTCTTTACAAGGCCACATATTGCAGATGATTCAACTCTTATGTGTATTAAAGCAGTTTATGCATGTTGCTGCAACAAACAGGAGGCTGGAGAACCGGCAGATAAGTGATGCAGGAACAAAGTTCAAGTGCAATCACAGAAAAGTATATTTTAATCACTGGAATCTCCGTGTAGAGATGGTGTCAAACCTCAAGCCTCCACACAGTCCCGTTTTGCTGATACTACAAGATTTGTGCATGTCAATTAAGCAGAAAATGTCTGATGCTTCTTGGAGTTAACCCCTTCAAAATGTGCCAATCTTTATTGTTTTTACATGAAAATGTTTTTCTAACAGATAAGCACAAAGAAATTTTTTAAAATGTTGTTTATTTTCTTATGTAAATGACATGAAGTGACTAGAGAAAATAACTAAACTCCTGAAGAGACAGTCTTGTTGTAGATCTTCAGTGCTGCAAATCTTCTTCCCCAATATTTTCCAAGTTACGAAAGCGATGTAAGAAATGCTGACCCCAAATGGAAGTCTTGCTGATACAGAACTTGTATCTTCTAGCCTCAACTCTGATAAAAAGCCACAAAGACTTGGTTTATCTAATATTAACACATGAACTAGTGGCTTGCAGTTTCTACAAAGAAAGAAATTAAGATGAACGTGCAGGTAAACTAATGAAAAGGCAGCTTATGTGATGCATCAAAGCAGCAGCAGGCAGAGAGGGAAGCAGGTCATCTTCATCTTGGTCTCCATGGCAATCGAGGAAGATGTTCTGTGGTAGTCCTGTGTCCCGTTCGTATGCTGGGATTTAAAGGGGACGTTTTTGACACTCGTCTTTCCACCAAGAATAAATGCAGAACTAAATGTCATCAGTGAGTCTTTTCTACACTAACAAATACCCATCTGTTTGTGATGGAGTTAAGGATCAAAGGGGGGATAAACACTCATTTCCTGGGATCATATTGGGGTAAAATGTTTTTAGAGAAAAGTCTATAAAACAACAAAATGTTGCTTTGGTAGTTTTTTCTATTATAAGTCAAACATTTAATTTTCTTCTTCTTTGGAAGCAAGTTAAACACCGGGAGCCCCTGGCCCCCACCCCGAACCATGGCAAAAAGATGAGGAGCAGCGACGACCAGGCCCCCCACCCCATAAGGCATGGAGTTAGCTATGGGGGACCAGAGAGACTGAATTCTTTCAAAGTTACTTGAACTTTGGGCTGACATTTTTTCCAAGCTGACATGATCAAACAGCAGATTTCTGTATTGACTTACATTAATATTTTTCTTGTTTTTCCAATTTATTAAAATTGTTTTTTTTTTTTTGCAATACAAAGAGTTCTTATCTAACTCTACAACTACATATTTAAAGTCCAGCAGATGAGCTTCTTCCAGCCGGAGTAGGGGGGACTGTTGGGGGCGCAAGTCGAGCCGGAGACAGGATCCACAGCCAGGTGTAGGAGCAGGAGTAGAGTAGTATAGTACTTCAATATAACAATCTACTTGGAAAAAAATGATCAATATACAGGACTTCCCCAATTTATATTCCAATATATTGCATAAGAACATGCGCATTATATGCAACAAATAAGAATAATTGGATTTTCAAAAAAAATTCAAGTGTGATTTAATCCAACATTCACCTATAATCAGAACTTCATTGTAAAGTTACTGTGTAGAAAGAAAACCTCTTATTAACATAGAGCTCTAAGGACAACAACAAAGTCTTTGAAATTGATTGCAATAAAAACTATTAAATCTCGGTGCCATAAAAAAGTTATTCTTTACAAAAAAGAGAGTAATTTTATGTTTATGTTTTAGAGTAATAGAATATTCTGAAGCATTTTAACTGCTTTCTTCAATGTTGAACTTGTTGAAGGTGTCCACAGCCCACTTGAAGTTGTCCCTAAAGCAGAACTCCCTTCCAGAACAGTAGAGACTCTGCAAAGCAAAACAAAAGTGTTTGGTCACTTTGAGAGACATAAACATGGTCATTATAAATGTGGCTTTGGTTGAGAATTTAAAAATTACAATATAAAAAAAGTGCTCTCAAGGTAAAATTTTGTTAAAAAATACTAAAAAAAAAGATACTTAATCCACATGAACCCATGATTATCCTTTCCAGTATTACACTGGTGGTACTGTTTTTTCATCCCCTCTTTAGGATTTTAAAAAGAAATCCAATGAAACTAACTTTGTTATGCTGTATTTAGCTATTTCAGATCTTTCCTTAAAACAAAAAAACATTTTTTTTGATAATCCATATTTGATTTCATGTTAAAGAATATACATTTTATTATGACTATTCATGTTTTTGTGTATCAACTACAGACTTACATAAACGCCTGATGTTGACAAAGCTGAGGAGTTCTGATGATTCCAGTCACTCTCTTTAGTGGTAGTGGACTTTCCCTGAATTCAAAGCAGCACGGTCCATGACCTGTCAGAGAAACTGCATGGGCTTAAACAGACCAAAATAATCAAAGTTAGTATAATTATAGAAAAAAGATGCAACAATTCGAATGAGGAAGAAACATGACAACTTACCTGTGGCATCACTGCAGCAGACAACAAACAGCAGCAGCCCCAGAGAGAAGCAGAGAGTCTTCATGGCGTTCTTTCTGACCAGGAGGAGATGAGGACGATGATGTTCTTCTCACTCGGTTCTTGGATCTTCTGGAGTCTCAGCTGCTGCCCTTTTTATAACAGGTCTATTGCAGAACCAACACGATCATGACATCACAATTTCCTTGTAAAATTCAAGCTTCACTGAACGTTGTGGGCAGAAAGCCAAAATAACCCAATGAAGTGAATTTTTTCACCCCTCACCTTTTTCTCAGTGAGCCATTATTTACAGAAGTCTTGATGAGAACTATAAACACTTTTTAAGTGAATAAAAAATAAAATGACTTCAGTGTTTCTCAATTGAACATATTATACTTTCTAATGTTTGCTGCTTATACTTTTTTATGAATGTTTTCAGAGGCTGATTTTTCTTTATTTTAACAGCATTACTTTCTATAGAAAATCGGTTGTTTGTGGTGTAATGACTAGTAATACTAAAGTGGTCAACCAGCTAACTCATTGAGACACACAGCCCCCTGATTCATAATAATACCAAAGAGCAAATATAATGTGCAAAAAAAACATTCATAAGACCTATTTTAAAGTGTGTTGTCACATACCTGCTACTTAAAATCATCTTTGATTTGTTTCTTTCAGGACAAAAACACATAAAAAACAAAAATAACTAAAAAAAAAAGAACAATTAGGAAAAAAACAAAATAACTCTCAGAGGCTCTGTGTCACAACAACAGGCAGACGGCTGGATCCAAATGCAGCAGGTTTATTAGCTCAGCTAAAAGTCCACAAAGTTGAATCGGGGTCAGGCAGGCAGGAGTCAACAACAAGCATCAAAGGACAAACAGGAGAAGTCAGGATCCAGAATATTCGGGGCATGCGGCAGGCAAACAGGGTCAGGAAAGCAGAAGATCAGGCATGGATATAAAGAGGACAGAGTGGCACAAACAATACTTTGCACTGAGTGAGGCTCAGCGCAGTCCTTAAGTATGCTGTGATTGAACATGAGAGTCAGTTGTGTGGCACCCAGGAAGTCTATACTTGGTCATCGATCAGGGAGGGGTCAAGGATGTCGTCAGCTGCGACCCAGGAGCGTTCCTCGGGGCCGTACCCCTTTCAATCCACCAGATACTGAAGCCGACCCCCTTGGCGCCGGGTGTCTAGGATTTCCCAAATGAGATAGGCCGCCTCGCCTTCCACCATCAAGGGGGTCATGCAAACGCCAGAGGGCGCAGACTGCGAGCCCCCATCCTGACGTCCACCACCGGGCTTTAACTGTCAGAGGTCGTAGGTCGCCAAGATGCAGTAATAAGGAGGCAAACACAGATGATAAGACACAAGGGTGATCTGCTTATCTATCTGGAATGGTCCCACGTACCTGGGACTGATTTTCTTGCTGAGGAGCCGTAGCCGAAGGTCTCAGGTGGAAATAGACTCACTGATAGGGACCCATCCAACCCATCTACACCAATCAGCCTGCACTTTGGTTCAGGAAACACTTTGCTGAAGCTGTAAATGAGCTGCCTCCCACGTCTCTTCACAGCAGCAGAACCTCTCGTCCACTGCTGGCAGCTCAGTGGGTTCTCCTGACCAGGGAAAAAAATGGAGGTTGAATCCCCAGCACACACTGAAAGGGCGAGAGCCCCGTGGTTGCCTTCTTTAGGGGAGTTCTGGGCAAATTCGGTCCAAACCAGGAATCGACTCCAGCCCTCTTGGTGTTTGCTACAGTATGTTCAGAGTAACCGTGTGATCCCCTGGTTAGGGCATTCCACTTGGCCGTTGGACTGTAGCTGGTAGCTACACTGGTCACGGTCCAACATGATGTCCTCCGGAAGGCAACAATTCGAGAACATGTGGTTGATGAGTCGATCCGCTGTTTCCAGAGCTGCTGGCAACTTTGGCAGAAGGATCGACCAGTATGACTTGGAAAAAGGATCAATAACTGAGAGAATGGTGGTGTTACCGATTCAAACAAGGTAGATCATGGATGAAATCCTAGCTGGAAGCTGTCGAGATGACTTAACCATTTGGCAGGATGCACAGAGAACGCCTCCTTCGTGGCCAGCAGTTCCCGGTCGGCCACATCATAATTCCGCTCATCGTCATTAATGGGGGTCGCGGTCTGAGCCCTCTGATGTTAGCATACCCCTCTTGATAGTGGATGGCGAGGGAGATCCTAGATTCCCGGCGCAGAGGGGGTCGGATTCAATATTTGGTTCATTGGGAGGGGTACGGCCCAGAGGAACGCTCCTGGGAGTCCACGATGACATCCTTGACCCCTCCCTGATCAGCTACTTCCACGGGAGCCATCCGGACAGGCCAGCACCCAGACCTCAAGGTCAAGCTCGGCAACAGAGGGGCCCTCGCTTCAGGAACCGCTCGCAGGAGGGAAGCTCTGTCTGTGGAGACTCGTCGCTGGCAGGAGCAGTCTCCAAAGAACTGAAAGCACTACATCTCCCAGCACCCCAGCGTGTACTTCCTGGATGCCACACACCTGACTCTCTTCTACTCAATCAATCACAGTCTACTTAAGCACTGCACTGATCCACACTCAGTGCAAAGTGTTGTTTGTGCCACTCTGCCTGCATTACCAGAGTGTTATATTTTGACCTGATCTTCTGGTTCCTGACCCTGACTCTGACTCTGTTTGTCTGCCACATGCCTCGACTGGACCCTGGATCCTGATTACCCTGTCTCTTCTTTGATGATTTTATGCCTGTTATCGACCCCTGCCTGCCTGACCCAGATTTAGCTTCGTGCACTTTTAGCTGAGCAAATAAACCTGCTGCACTTGGATCCAGCCGTCTGCATGTTCTAGTGACAGCCACATACTGTACATGGTTCAACTCTAATGTGTTTTAAGGCAGTTTATGCGTGTTGCTGCAACAAACAGGAGGCTGGAGAACCGGCAGATAAATGATGCAGGCACAAAGTTTAAGTGCGAATCACAGAAAAGTATAATTTAATTACTGGAATCTCCGAGAAGTGATGGTGTCAAACCTCAAGCCTCCACACAGACCCGTTTAACTGATACTGCAAGATTTGTGCACGTCAAGCAAACGGAAGAGGTTTGTTCTAACAGATAGGCATAAAGAAACCTTAAGAACTGCAGGTCCACTGCTTTAGATCTGCAGATTTCTGACCTTTTTCCAATAATGCAAAGATGCAGAACAAATTAGAAATATCAACTTTCTAGGATTTAGGAGAAAAACCTCACAGATCGTGAAGAATATTATAAATACTTTATAAAAACCTGAAAGCTGTTCAATAAAATCTTCAGTTTTTAAAATTAGAGTTGAAACTATATTTTTGAATCCCAATAACTAATGTAAACGTTGCATTTAAATTTAAACGCCGTTTTCTGGCTCTGCATGAATTTTTACATGTTTTCTTCGAACTAAAAAACTTCTTAAATATAGTTTATTGTTTTTGGATTAAGAAAGCAGACAATCTTCTGAATAAAATACACATACTGCCTTGTGGCATAGCTAAATGTTGGAAGGGAAGCTGTTTAATCAAATATTAGTTGTTGTTTTTTTAGTTTACCTGACATGTTTTCACCTTTCAAAGATTTTTTTTGACAAAATCTCTTCTGATTTATCTCTACAAGAGGAATTATTCAGATTTTTTATTTCAGGACTACTGATTACAAATTAACCCTTGTACTATCCAAGGCACTTTAATATTGGGAGTGGGGTCATCTAGACCCACTAGACAGAGCTCTGAACCTTTTTTCTTCAATGATTTGTGATCTTCACTGGTGTCCATGGATTACATGAAATCCTCTCCACCTTTGTCATGGTCGGGATTACACATCAATGTAAGGGTGGGGTCATAGGATAGTACAAGGGCTATAACCATCAAACATGTTGGTGGCTTCAAAGTGGGTCACATAGACACAGAAACATGCAGAAGGAAGCGCCTGACACAAAGACGGCTCTCAGACAGAGCAGGAAAGAAGTTGCGGGAGAATCTTTGAACGAATTGTATGAACCCTAAATGGAGACGTGATTACTGATGTTTTAGCCCAGTGGACATTTCAGAATAAAAGCACTTCCATTGCAGATATATTTCCGTTTTGAGTTGAAGTGTGGTGAATTATTGTGTTGTGTTGTGAGTTATTGTTTCATGTTGTGAGTTAATTTGTTGTATTGCGACCCTTCTGGGCCACCATAAGGAAGCTAATGACAGGCATAATTACAACCAAGACAAGTAGCCACAAAGTTTAATACATGAGCAACACACACAGATGAGAATTGGTAAAGATACCAGAGGAGTCAAACACCAACTCCTGCTTGACAGAACAGTCGCTCAAGACTTTTCTACCTTCCTCAAAGACCCAAAGCGCTTTACAGTCACAGTCACACATTCACACATACATTCAGTCAATCGATCAAGGATTGCACCAAATCAAAGGATTTTGTCTTTGTGTGGTTTTTGCTATAAGTTGTAATGAGGAGAAAGATCAGAGATGTTTTCAAAGCAGCGTTTTAGTTTCTCTGATCTTATCAGCAGAACCTGATATTCACGCTGAGCTGGTGGTAAGAAACAGAAAAGGGAGGCAGAGGAGGTAGACATGTTCTTCCTCTCACAGCTGCATGAAAAAGCTCAAGATTATTTGAAAAGGAATAAACAATATCTGTTATTGTAAAATTAAAGAAAATGATGAGTGTTTTTTCTTCTTCATTCATGGAGTCTGTCTCAACCATCATAAGATGAAGTTTATTCTTGACGGGTTTCCAGTTCATTACAAGGCCACATACTGCAGATGATTCAACTTTAATGTGTATTAAGGCAGTTTATGCATGTTGCTGCAACAAACAGGAGGCTGGAGAACCGGCAGATAAGTGATGCAGGAACAAAGTTCAAGTGCGATCACAGAGAAATATAATTTAATTACTGGAATCTTCGTGTAGAGATGGTGTCAAACCTCAAGCCTCCACACAGTCCCGTTTTGCTGATACTACAAGATTTGTGCATGTCAATTAAGGAGAAGCAGTCTGATGCTTCTTGGAGTTAACCCTTTGAAAATGTGCCAATCTTTATTGTTCTTACATTAAAATGTTTGTTCTAACAGATAAGCACAAAGAAATTCTTATAAATGTTGTTTATTTTGTTATGTAAATGACATGAAGTGACTAAAGAAATAACTGTAAACTCCTGATGAGATAGTCTGGTTGTAGATCTTCAGTGCTGCAAAGCTTCGTCCCGGATGTTGTCCAAGTTTTGGCAGCGATTGAAGAGATTCTGATTTCAAATGGCGTATAATGGCGTATACTTATATAGTGCTTTTCTACCTTATTCGAAGGCCCAAAGCACTTTACAGTCCATTCACACACTAGTGGCAGCTCCCCTGCCGAATACAACTGGGAGTCATTCCGATACAGATATTTTTTCTCAACTCTGGAAAAAAAAAAGGCACAAAGAGTGGAATTTTGTTCAATCATCTCTTTTGGGGTAAAATGCTTTTGAGAGAAAAGTCTATAAAACAACAAAATGTTGTTTTTGTAGTTTTTTTTTAAATTATATCTAAGTCAAACATTTTATTTTCTTCTTTTTTTGGAACCAGGTTAAGGAATTCTTTAAACTATAAATACAAGTTAAATAAATACAACAAAAAAACTTTCAGGACTGTTTATGAGAAAATAAGCTCATTTAATAAAGTTTATTAAAAATGTCCAAAAGGACCATTTTAAGCCCTGAATCCTCATTATTGCAGGTTACACAGAAGTTTGACTGTTCCAGTGCGAGCACCATGCATAAGTAGAAGTCACACATCGATTCTATGCAGCACTTCTGAAGCCAAACTGTAAAATGATCTTCTTTATCTGATTCTGGATCTGTGTTGCAGCTGAGTGTGAACAGTTGCTTGTTGCATGAAAAGATACGTCTTGCATGTTCTGGCCTCTTTTTACTCTTTATTCCTTGAATAAAAGCATTTTTATGAAGGCAAATAAAATGTTGTTTAATGTTTAAACCTGAAGCTTTGATTTTAAAGCAACACAGTTTATAGTTACAGTTTTTTACAGTCTTTAACCCCTTCCAGCCGTATTTCAGTAATTTGCGCCATTTAATCCAAGACTCCACATTTTCATGTTTTTTGTGCTAATCTTCTTTGCAACTACAAAAGGCAAATATTTTATTCATTCTAATTTTTTGTGTTTTTGTAATATTCTTTTCAAGTTTTCTTACAAGAATAATTTTGTGCTAATACACTTTCATGTTTTTAGTGCTAAAAAGTATTTTTTTTTTTTAATTCAACACAATACGCTTCCATATAATAATCTACTTGAAAAAAAAGATCAATAAACAGGATCTAGACTGCTTAATTTCCAATGTCTTGCAGAAACAAACAACCTTCTGGTCTTTTTTTTCTCTGATATTTCTATAATCTTTTTTTTTACTTTTGAGTGCACGGGGTCACGGTGATGTAGAACGGTTGACCTCGGACCTCTATAAGTATACGCCATTTACTATTTTGAAGATTAGACATGCAAATGTTAATAAGAATTATCCTTTTCGAGCTTGATGGACATAAGAAGTGTGAGAGATTTAACCCAACATTCACCTTTAATCAGAACTTCACCGTAAAGTTACTGCGTAGATAGAAAACTCTTTCTAACATAGAGCTCTAAGGACAGCATCAAAGTCTTGGAAATTCATTGCAATAAAAACTTTATTAAGTTTCTGTGCCTTAACAAAGCAGAAGACATGAAAGAAGTACAAACATACAAAGTATAAACCACAAACAGATATTTACCAAAGTGAAAAGCCCATTTTGAAAAAAAGCAAGACTACAGTTATGCTTTACAAAAAAGAGGGTAATTTTATGTTTATGTTAGAGAATGGAATATTGTGAAGCATTTTAACCGCTTCCTTCAGGGTTGAACTTGTTGAAGGTGTCCACAGCCCACTTGAAGTTGTTCTTGTAGCAGATCTTCCTTCCAACAACAGTAGAGACTCTGCAAAGCAAAACAAGTATTAGGTCACTTTTAGAGACATAAACATGGTCATTCTGTTATAAATGTGGCTTGGGTTGAGCATTTAAAAATGACACTATAAAAGAAAATAGCTTTTAAGTTGTTGTGCCGTTTCAGGATCCAATGCAGGAAATTCTCCTAAATCCAGAAAATTGTGTTACTTAATTAATTTACTAATATTCAGGGGAAGAATTTGATAAACTTGTGAAAATTTAAAAAAAAAAAAAACGTATTCCACATGAACCAATGATAATCCTTTCTAGTAATGCACCGGTGGTACTGTTTATTTGTCCCCTCTTTAGAATTTTAAAAACAAATCCACAAAAATGAACCTGTTTTTGCTGTATTTTGCTATGGAAGATAATTCTTTCAAACCCCCAAAACAATATAAAACAATCCACATTGGATTTCACATTAAAAGAAAATACATTTTATTATGATTATCCATATTTTTGTGTATCAACTATGGACTTACATAAACGCCTTATTTACACAACGAGGATGGGTTCTGATGATTGCAGTCACTCTGTTCTCTGGTAAGTCATTTTTGTTGAATTCAAAGCAGCATTCTTCAGGACCTGCGATGTTAGTAGCTCCATGGGCTTGAAGAGACCAAAATAATAAAAGTTAGTCTCATTAAACAAAAAAAGATGCAACAATTAGGATGAGGAACAAACATGACCACTTACCTGTGGCATCACTGTGGCAGACAAACAGCAGCAGCACCAGAGAGAAGCAGAGAGTCTTCATGGCGTTCTTTCTGACCAGGAGGAGATGAGGACGATGATGTTCTTCTCACTCGGTTCTTGGATCTTATAGAGTCTCAGTACTGCTGCTGTCCTTTTTATAACAGGTCTATTGAAGATCAACACGATCATGACATCACAATTTCCTTGTAAAATTCAAGCTTCACTGAACGTTGTGGGCAGAAAGCCCCAATACCTTCATATCTCTGTCATTTAAAGGTTGCATCATGTTAAAGGTTTATCTCTGTCAAAAAGGTTGCATCAATTTCCATCAGTGGTCACAGTTATGGGAAGGAAGTGAATTTTTCACCATCTCCTCAGAGAGCCCTTATCAATAGAAGTCATGGTGAGAACTCTAAACACGTTTTAAATGAGTAAAACATAAAATGACTTCAGTCTTTCTCAATGAAGTATGTATTTTTTAATCTTTGCTGCTTTCACTTTCTTTATTTTGCTTTATTAAACCAACATTACCGGTACTTTCTATTAAAAAAAATCTACTGTTTGTGTCGTGTCACGGAGCCTCTGTCAGCTCACCTCTCCCTCCCAGTGCTCCTGCTCTGCTGATTGGAACCAGCTAACCTTCATCACCTCAACATCCTGCCGGCCTTCATAAGGGAGTTCCACCCCAGAATCTATCGCCAGTTCATTATACTCACTCTGGTGTTTATGGCTGGCCTTTTAGTCACTATTAAGATTCCTGCTTACTTGTTACTTACCACGCCTTGTACTCACCTTCAGGTTAATTCCCACGGGTCACGCTGGTTCCTCCTCATCCAGAGCTCCACGCCTCGCTCCAAGCTGGTTCTGCTGTTCTTAGCGCCTCGCCCGGTCCTCGCCACCATCAGCCTCTAGAACGTCGAGATCGTTGTACGGAGGATGAACTTACCACGCTCTCCAAGAAACTCTGTACCCCCCCTGGAAAAAGTAAACTATTTTCAAATACTTCCTGGTTCCGAGTTACTTCCGGGTTTCAGCTACTGGGTCTGTTATGTCTTTTGACGCCATGACAGAACGAACTGGCCAACACCCAGACCCAGCTGACCTGGAAGGACTCCGCCTCGCCGTCACGCCGCCAGCAAGGCTGGTTGAGCTAACTAGTCAACAGTCGGCTAACGCTACCTCAAACTCCTCACCTTCCGCAGCTGGAAGTTCAAATCAATCCACTGCAACATGGACTCAGGAAAATTATCGACTACAACCAGAACCATTCCAAGGTGATGTAAACTCATGGAGGTTTCCTTTTACAGTGCCAATTAATCTTCTCAGCAGGCCCCGCGGTATTACCACGCTGACCACTGCAAGATTACCCTCGTGGTTAATTCCCTCAGAGGTAAAGCACTTTAATGGGCTCAGGCCTATTTAACAGCTAACCCTATTTTCCAAGCACCGTTTGAACGTTTCATCGGGGAGTTTCGCCCGGTCTTTGACCAACCCCGCAAAACAGAGGAGGCGACTCGCCGCCTTCTGGGACTAAGACAACGTAAGTTGTAAGTGAACATTTAATCAATTTTCGCATCCTAGCAGTGGAAGCTGGATGGCCGGACGTCGCCCTCAAAGGGGTGTTCTATCAATCACTTAACGATAATATGAAAGACCATCTTTGTTCACAGCCAGAAGCGAGAACTTTCGACGAGCTCGTCACCGCGGCCTTATGGTCTGATGTGCGGCTTTGGGAACGCCAGGTGGAACAAACACGTCAAGAAAAAAGAACTACTACTAATGTTTTCTCTCAACCCCCCCCCTCCCCCCCCCACATCAGAACCATCCCCTTCCAGCTCACTTGAACACGTCAACTGACCCTCTGAGGAACCGATGCAGATCGGTCACTCTAAGCTCACTTCAGAGAAACGTCGCAATCTGGTCATCAGGTTCAGCAATGCTCATTACGTTTAAGATGAAAGATGGTGAACTATGCCTGGGCAGGGCGAAGCCAGAGGAAACTCTGGTGGAGGCCCGCAGCGGTCCTGACGTGCAAACTTCTGAGGGAACCAGCTACTAGATGGTTCGATTAGTCTTTCGCACCTATACGCAGGTCGGACGACAGATTTGCACGTCAGGACCCCTGCGAGCCTCCACCAGAGTTTCCTCTGCTTCGCCCTGCCCAGGCACAGTTCGCCATCTTTCAGGTCTTATCGCACGCGCTCATGCTCCACCTCCACGACAGGGCGGAGTCTCCATCTGGTCCAAAATAAATCATACCGGCCAACCGAGTACTCCATCACCGGCACGAGGGCAGAGGTGATCGCCAACCTCCACATGAAAACATGAATCTAGACAGGTTCCCAGGGGAAAAACCTTCAACCCAGATGGTAGAGATGTAGTCCATGGCATATTTATTGCTTCTCTGGAAAACTCCTAGATTTGCACAAAGAACATCCTATTTCTTCACAGGGGTTTGCAAGGGGGAAAGTTTGCCGCTGCAGCTGTAAACTAAAATAAAGGTCACAGGAGAATAAATCTTGAGTTCAAAATGAGTTCACTTCACACTAAAATAAAAACATACATTTCTATACAGGTTACACAGACTGTTTCAGTGTGTGCACCATGCATAAGCAGAAGTCACACATGGATTGGCAGCACTTCTGGTGAAATGAGCTTCTTTATCTGTGTTAGCAGAAAAGTCTGAACAATTACAGAAACAACCTTAAAAATAACTGATGCTTTAAAAGGAGACGTCTTTCAGTTCTGGCCTCTTTTTTACTCATTATTCTGTGAATAAAAGCATTTTCATGAAGGCAAATAAAACGACAGGTTGTCATTTAATGTTTAAACCTGAAGCTTTGATGTAAAGCAACACAGTTTATAGTTACACAGCAGTGACGTGAGGTCAGATGAGGCAAGTGAGGCTCGGCCTCACCCGTCATTGTGATAGGAAAAGGTAAATTAAGTAAATGTCATTTTCCACTGATCCGTTTAAAAAAATACATATTCAGTTGACTCGACACGTTTTTCCAGTTTCTGGGGTTTAAAAATCGCCTAATTTCAGTGTTGCGCGATCACAGACGGAGCGGAAACTCCGGCTGAGGCTCCAGAGCGCTGTGCCTCGTGTCTGAAGGCGGGACCCACGTGCGGTGAGAGCGCTGCTGCAAGCGCGCGGAAAATGCAGCAGATGAGGGCTGGCCTCGCCAGCAGGGGGCAGCCGTGAGCTGACAGCTGCTTTGTAGCGACACTGGTGCCGTAAAAACAGAACAGACCGAGGAAGTCTGTCTCCAGTGAGAGGAAGAAACTCATTAAACTAAAGGAAAATAAGGAAGACTTTTCCAACTGATCATAGAGCTTTTTGTGGAGAAGGATCGCCTCATGGAATCAAAAAGTAAGGCCTAACATGGTTTTCAATTTTTGTTTTTAAAAATAACATGAAAGTAAGTGGAAAATGTGTAAGTAAAACTAAATATGAGGAATAAAAGAATTACTTTATGACAATTTTCACAGACAACATTGGATAACATCAAAGCACCAGAATTTGAAGTTGGAAAAATACCAGAAATACTTACCGATATACTGAAATACTTACTAATGAAATGTTTGCTGAACACATTTGTATACTTAAGTTTGTTTACAACAGTGACGTGCAGTCAGGGGAGGCAGGTGAGGCTGTGCCTCCCCTGTCATTATGGGAAGAAAAGAGAAAAAGTAAATTCATTTATTATATTTAATCAGTAATTTGTGCTTTGCAGTCATTTTCCATTTAAATGTACCATTTTTGGGTGTTTTTTCTTTTCAAAATCGCTGAATTTCCGCATTTGCCGTTCAGATACTAAGAAGCGACGTGCGATGAGGCACCAGCCCGCTGAGCCTCACCTTGGATTGCGCAATACCTATGCAGTCAGACGGTACTGCTGTCTCTCTGTATGTCGGTTCAATCACTTGTACTATATGAGCTGAGTTTACATAATTTAGCAGATGTATATGATGTACAGTGTTTGTTTTTATAAATAACTGTATGTGAGGGACGTGTTTCTTGTGCTGAGCGCTAAACGCCGGCCAAAAAGTCGCTGGGTGAGGCCAGAAGTTCTCGTGCCTCATGTTAGGGGGCGCCGGTGAGCCCGAGATTCTGACGCTAAAAAATAATAGAAGAAGTGATAGCAAGCGGCAAGTCATTTTCTTTAGAAGGATCGGCGTATGGACTTTATTTACAAGTAAAGGTAAGACGATAATAACGTTTGTGCTTTTTTTTATGTAACCCCTTGTTTTTCGCGGGGGTTACGTTCCAAAAAGAACCCGTGATAGGCAAAATCCGTGAAGTAGAAACCTTTATATTTTTTTTAAAACTATTATTATACAATAAATACTGTTATAAATTAAAAAGAAAGAACAAACCATTTACAGGCTCAAGCATTTGTTTCACAAATAAAAGTACTTTAGAAACGTTTTTTTAGACAGATAACTTCTGTACTGTCAAAGAATAATTTTAATAATCAATGTGAGCAGAAGGTTTGAAATCGCGGAGATTAGCCCCGCCCACCGCGACCCGAGTGATTAGATGAAACGGGAGAAAATGTAAAATTATTATGAAAAAAATACAAAGTACAGTGGGACAAATAGTGACTGAGGTGTTGCAGCCGCTGCATCCTGACTCCCCTCTGCAGTGTTTTCTCCTTTTGAAGCCCGCGGTGCAGGCGTGTTTGTTCGGGAGAAGAAGACAGTGATAGGCAGTTGTTGTCGCTCTTTTTTCTGCTTTGCAAAAAGATCCATATACACTGGCAGGCCACCATCAAGAGAATTTGCTGTTTTACGTACGTGCACATATTAAACTGCAACGTTATTGACGCACAGGTAGAGAAGAAGTGATTTTTTTAGCCAATCAGAATGCAGAACACAATGCAAATCCGTGAAGTACCGAAACCGTGAAAAGTAAACCGTGTTATAGCAAGGGATCACTGTATATGGAAAAAAAAACATGTTGAAATGATATTTTAAACAAAACACGTTAACTGTTGTCAATCAAATGGTGAATAAGTTACTCAGTATGGTTCATATGTTTGTAAATATGACTGATGACGTCAGTGCCTCACCAGCCATAAACCCCACCGCACGTCACTGGTTTACAATATGAATAATTTATACACAAGAAGAGTGTTCTATCCATGTCAAGAAAAAATATTCTCTGTGAGACAAATATGTTCTTGTGTGTATTTTATGTGCTGTTACCTGCTGTTGGATGAATGGTGAAACATTCAGTTCTTGTAAATCTGACTCCAGAGGAGTCGGTCCCTCACCAGCCATCAACCACGTCACTGTTACACAGTTTTGACTCCTGAACTTCAGTGACCCCTTCCAGCCGTATGGTTTCTGCCAAAGCTGCCACCCTTTTAGGGCAGTAACCTACTGCCACACACACCCTACATATAATTCTTCACATTGTGCTCATACCTTTAGACGGTTTCTTTTTTCAAACATATGTCAAACAATTAGTTGAACATAAAATGTTTTAACACATTTTGGTTTACTTTATTGTAATTTACTTTCAGTAATTTAATGCTGTGTTGTTTTTGAGTTACCGGTGCTGAGGGGATCATTGCTGCTGCTGCCTGACACAGGAAAGCCTGCCAGTCAGCAGAGGCCTTATATGCAGCAGGCAGCTAATTGGACTGAACCATCGCCCCGGGGAGAAGAAACTCTTTTGTGTTACTTTACTTTAGTTTCTATTTTGATGTTCCTTGGTTTCATTCATTTGTGTATGTTAATTTACTACAGGATGGACTACATTAGTTTCATTTGTTTGCTGAATTTTGTGTTAGTCTTAGACCTCATTGTATATTAAAGACCTCTTAGTCCCTTACCATCCAAACAGAACACTTTGCTCACTAAATGCAGGACTGCTTGTGGTTCCTAGAATTAGTAAAAGTACGGTTGGAGGTAAAGCGTTTAGCCATCAAGCCTCCCGTTTTATGGAATAAGCTCCCAGCTCATGGAAGAGAGGCCGACACAGTTTCTACATTCAAAGTTAGACTGAAAACATTCCTCTTTGGACAGGATTATTGTCAGACTAGTTAGTATTAGGTGTAAATGGTAAATGGCGTATACTTATGTAGCGCTTTTCTACCTTCCTTGAAGGCCTAAAACGCTTGACAGACCCATTCACCCATGTACACACACACACATTCACACACTGGTGTCATTGTGAGCACACATGGGTGTGTGATTGTTTTGGCACCATTAAAAAAAACTTCAGTCTCAATAACGCATAGCCTAATTCAAAGTTTAGCATAGAATAATCTATCTGGAAAAACTAAGAATAAAGGAATTGACCTGTTTTTTGTTGTTCTATCTAGAAATGAATAAAGAGCATTAAATACAAAAATATTTTATGTATTATTCTTTCTATAATCTTTAACTCACTCTTTTTCTTTAACTTTCACAGAGGGGACTTGGATGTTTTTGTCAAATTTTCTTCTGAGCTTGATAGACATAAAAATCAACAGGATCCTTAAAAAAAAAAAAAAGTATTTTATTTAGACTTTAATGTAAATTTGTTTTGTAAAGGAAAAACTAAAAGCAACTGTATAGGAGACACCAAATAAGTATATGCATCTTTGAATATGAGATGAGCATAGAGCTCTGGACAGGACAGCTCTCTGAATATCATTGCTATGAAAACTTTATTGCATTTCTGTCTGGCACTTTAGAAAAGCAGAAGACATGAAAGAAGTACAAAACATTTCAAGTACAGTAAAGAAATAGATGTTTGCCAAAGTTACACTTGAAGAAAGCAAGTTATTGTTTGCACAAAAAAAGAATAATACGTTGGTTTATATTAGAGAGCAGAATATTCTGAGACATTTTAGTTGCTTCCTGCAGAGCTTTTCTGGTTGGTGGGTTTGTTAACCCACTCAACGTTGTCGTAGCAGATCTGTTTTCCTTCGACTGTTGTGACTCTGTAAACAATTTCAAAAAAGCGCTTTTTTAATGTTAGATCATGTTAAGACATAAAACATTGTCATTCAGTTAAATATGAGGTGTAGAAATTTAAAATTTACTATCTAAAAGACAATTTAGGATCCAATGCAGAAAATTCTCCCAAATTAGGAGAAAACATTAAAAAAAACTTATGAATGTAAAAATAAACTTTGTCCAAATGAACGAAAGATCATTTAAATGCACCCCAGTGGTACTGTTTTTGTCCCATCCCATTTTATAAAGAATCTTATTAAAACTTTTTTTTTTTTTTTTTTGCTGTACAAATAAAATACTGATGATACTGATTCAAAACCCGTAAAAAGTTTTAAAATACCCCCCAAATGATTTCATATTCAAATATATCACATTTCTCATGATTATCTATATTTTTGTGTGTCAACTACAGACTTACATAAACCCAGGCTTTGAACACTGAGTATGGGTTCTGATGATTGCAGTCACTCTGTCTACTGGTATTACACTTTTGCTGGATTTAAAGCAGCATTGTCCAGGACCAGCAACTCCATGGGCTTGAAGAGACCAAAATAATGAAAGTTAGAATAATTATAGGGAAAAAGATGCAACAATTCGGATGAGGAACAAACACGACAACTTACGCATGGCATCACTGCAGCAGACAACAAACAGCAGCAGCCCCAGAGAGAAGCAGAGAGTCTTCATGGCGTTCTTTCTGACCAGGAGGAGATGAGGACGATGATGTTCTTCTCACTCGGTTCTTGGATCTTCTGGAGTCTCAGTGCTTCTGCTGACCTTTTTATAACAGATCTATTGCAGAACCAACACGATCATGACATCACAATGTCCTTGTAAAATTCAACCTTCGCAAAATACTTCCTACCTGTGATTGATTGATTGATAAAATCAATAAAAACAAAGAAAAAAAGGCAATTTCTGTAAAATTACATAGACGTATCACATCTGATATATTCTACAATACATTGATTAGAAAAAAAACATTAGATCAGATCGGATCAGATCAGATTAGATTAAATTAAATTGGGTTATGTTAGATTGATTATTTTTACTGTCACAAGTATAAGGAAATTAAAATGCTTACTAGTCAGTGCCTAATTTATTCTGTTTCTAAAATATAATAAAATATAATTTATAGCTAAGAGTTTAAGAATAAAATAAAATAAAATAAGTTCTAAATACAGTCATACCACATAACACAGTAATAACTAATAAGAACAAAACAAAATATGTAATAGATACAGGTCATAAAAAGAAAGAAAAGACAATGATGCTATCTTCTTGATATTATAATTTTCTTAATTATAGATAAACATATTTGCACTTATGAATGCAGTACACACATAACACATTCAATCTATTCAATATAGTAATTGCCAAATAGTTTGATATTAATAAATAAAAAGGGAAAAGGAGGAAGCAAATATATATAACCCCACTCTTATTTTACATAATTACCATATTCCACTTCTTAACATCTAGCTATTCATATTTTTTTACTCCAAGAACAAATTACTTAAATATATTATTTTCACAGCAGGTCGGTCAGAATTAAAAGAACAAAACTATATTACAACGATTCTAAGTGATGAAGTGAAAATCTCTCCTTTTTATCTTTTACCTTTTACTTTATTTTTTTACTTTGAGTAAACGAGATACAGAGAAGAAAGAATAAATAGGAAGTGTGTTTTCTTTGAAAATCTATAAACATAATGCAGCAGCTTTGTTACAAAGTACTTTTTAAAACTTCAAAATAATAAACCTCTTCCTTTTTTTCAGAGTCGACCAGTCTAGTTTAGCGTGTGTGCTGGAGACCACAACTGCTAGTTTGTTGTTTTCACGACATGCTTGTAATGGTAACCCACAACACAGAGGTGTTTAAAATACAGGAATCCAACATTTCTGCTGCATCACTTCCTAATCATCATTTGCTGCCACTGAAAAGCTTTTGTCTTTTGACTTTGTCACTGACCATGGGGATTGAAACATCCAGATAATATTTTAATATTCAGTGCTAACCAGGAGGGAAAGTTTAAAAACTCTGGGACTTTCAACCTGCTACAGCACCTATATTGGCCTCTGTACCTGTGGGTAGCAGCCACTCATGGGGCTACAATTGTTTCTGCTCCTGACAGGGTGTCAGTGGAACATCCAAGAGCAGGTTCTAGAACAGGTCTGATCCATCGTTGTGTAACAAGCTGCATCACATTTTTTTCTATATTTCGTGAGCAACCTTCATCACCAGGATACCACAGGGGACACGGTCAAATGCCTTCCCAAGAAAGACATATGGACTGGATGAGCGAACTCCCACGAACCCTCCAGCACCCCTTAAAGAGGGTGTAGAGCTGGTCCACTGTTTCACAACCAGGACGGAAACCATACTGCTGTTCCTGGATCTGAAGTTTGACTATCTAATGGACTCACCTTCCCAGTATCCTGGCATAGACTTTCCCAGGGAGACTGAGGAGTGGAACACACCCTCCGGTCCCCCATCTTAAAAAGGGGAACCACCACCCCTCTCTGCCAGTCCAGTGATGCAGTTCCCAACTGCCATGCAGACGCCAAGACACTCCCACAGCATCCAGAGGCTTGAGGTACTCAGGGCGGACTTTGTCCATTCCCGGAGCCTTGTCACAGAGAAGCTCATTGACTAGCTCAATGACTTCAGCCCGGGTGATGGACTGCCTCACGCCAAAGTCCTCATCCTCTGCTTCCTCAAAAGAAAGCGTGTCAGTAGGATTGAGGAGATCCTCGAAGTATTTCTTCCACTGCCCCACGATGTCCCCAGTCGAAGTCAACAGCTCCCCACCTGCACTGTAAATGGTGCCTGCAGAGACCTGTTTGCCCCTTCGGAGGTGCCAGGCGGTTTGCCAGAATCTCTTTGAGCCCAACCAATAGTCTTCTCCATGGCCTCACTGAATGCCTCCCAGGACCCAGTTTTTGCCTCCACAACAGTCCGGGCCGCAGCTTGCTCAGACTACCGGTACCTGTCAGCTTCCCTTTGGAGTCCTCAAGCCAGCCAGGCCTGGTAGGATCGGGTCGGGGGTTAGCACTGCTACAGGCACCAGAGACCTTGGGACCACAGCTCAGAGCAGCAGCAGAGACAATGGAGGTGGATAACATGGTCCACTCGGACTCGATGTCCCCAGCTTCCCTCTGTACCTGTATGACGCTCTCCCGGATGTGGGAGTTAAAGACTTCCCTGACGGAGGGCTCGGCTAGACGTTCCCAGCAGACCCTCACAGTGCGTTTGCGTCTCCCAAGTCTTTCCGGCCTCCTTTCCCACCAGCGAATCCAGCTCAGCACCAGGTAGTGATTGGTGGACAGCTCTGCCCCTCTCTTTACCCGAGTATCAAAGACAAAAGACAGAAGGTCGTCTGAAACAACTACAAAGTCGATCATTGACCTCCTGCCTAGGGTGTCCTGATGCCACGTGTATTGATGGACACCCTTGTGCTCAAACATGGTGTTTGTTAAGGACAAACTATGACGAGCACAGAAGTCCAACAACAAAACATCGCTCGGTTCTAGTTGGAGGAAGGCCATTCCTACCAATCACGCCCCTCCAGGTGCCACTGTCATTCCCTACATGGGCATTGAAGTCCCCCAGGAGGACAATGGAGACCCCAGGTGGGGCACTTTTCAGTACCCCATTCGAGAGACACCAAGAAGGCAGCGTACTCCAAACTCCTGTTCGGCCCGTAAGCCGAAACCACAGTCAGAGACCTGTCCCCCACCCGGAGCGGAGGGATATGATCCTTTGATGATCCTAAGTGATTAAGTGAAAATCTCTCCTTTTATCTTTTAAATTTCATTAAAGCTTTGAGTAAACGAGATACAGAGAACAAAGAATGAATAGGAAGTGTGTTTTCTTTGAAAATCTATAAACATAATGCAGCAGCTTTGTTGCAAAGTACTTTTTAAAACTTCAAATAATTAAACCTCTTCCTTTTTCAGAGTCGACCAGTCTAGTTTAGCGTGTGTGCTGGAGACCACAACTGCTGGTTTGTTGTTTTCAACATGCTTGTAATGGTAACCCACAACACAGAGGTGTTTAAAATACAGGAATCCAACATTTCTGCTGCATCACTTCCTAATCATCATTTGCTGCCACTGAATTTAGTCCAAAAGCTTCTGTCTTTTGACTTTTTCACTGACCAAGGGTATTGAAACATCTAGATGATATTAATATTAATATTAATATTAATATACGTTAATGTTAATATTTAGACGACCAGAAGGGAAAGTTTAAAAACTCTGGAACTTTCAACCTGCTACAGCACCTAATATTTGACTCGGTACCTGTGTGTAGCACCCACTCATGGGGCTACCATTGTCTCTGCTCCTGACAGGGTGTCAGTGGAACATCCAAGAGCAGGTTCTAGAACAGGTCTGATACCCGTCCATCATTGTGTAACAAGCCGCATCACTTTTTTTTTCTTCTAAATTTGGGTCTGATAAGAAAAGATAGACGCTATCAGACACAAAAAAGATTGATGAATACAGTTGCAGAGGTAATAGAATAAATGCTTTCAGAGGGGAGGGTCAAATGGAGGCAAAAGATTTGCTGTGGAAAGATCCATCCATCTTCTTCCGCTCATCCGGGTCGCGGGGCAGCAGTCTAAGCAAAGACGCCCAGACTTCCCTCGCCCCGGCCACTTCCTCCAGCTCCTCTGAGGGGACCCTGGGGCGTTCCTAGGCCAGCCGAGAGACGTAGTCCTTCCAGCGTGTCCTGGGTCTTCCCCGGGGCATCCGCCCAGTGGGACATGCCCGGAACACCTCCCCAGGGAGGCGTCCAGGAGGCATCCGGACTAGATGACCGAGCCACCTCAAGGGGCTCCTCTCGATGTGGAGGAGAAGCGGTTCTACTCCGAGCTCTCCGCAGGTGACCGAGCTTCTATCCCTATCTCTAAGGGAGCGCCCAGCCACCCTACAGAGAAAGCTAATTTCAGCCGCTTTATGCATGTTTAAATATTTGTTTAATACATTTTGGGTATAACACAATAAACCCATACATGTGGTATCATCCATCCATCCATCCATCGTCTGAACCTGCTGATCCCTTTCAGAGTCACGGGCTGCTGGAGCCTATCCCAAGCACTGTGGGACAATGATGGGGTTCACCTTGGACTTGTTGCCAGTCTGTCACAGGACCGCACAATCACACACTCACATCTAAAGGAAATTAGAATCATAATTAACCAACAAAGCATGTTTCTGGACTGTGGGAAGCCAGGGAAAATCCACACATGTACAAGGAGAACATGCAAACTCCACACAGAAAGGACCTAGTTGGGATTTGAACCAGGGCCTTCTCAATGTGAAGCGAGTGAGGGCTAACCGCTACACCACCCCACAGCCCATAATGTCTTTTTAATATTCATTATTACTATAACACTAACAGGTTCCAGTGTGTGCACCATGCATAAGCAGAAGTCCCACATCCATTCTATGCAGCACTTCTGCAGCCAAACTGTGAAATGAGCGTCTTTATCTGACTCTGGATCTGTGTGTTTGCAGCCAAGTGTGAACATTTGCAGAAACAACCTTAGAAATAACTGATGTTGTTTTAGAAAAGAGACGTCTTTCAGTTCTGGACTCTTTTTACTCTTTATTCTGTGAATAAAAGCATTTTCACGAAGGCAAATAAAACGTCAGAGTTTATCATCGTAATCGCTTGATCTCATTTTTGTTGAAGTATACTGAAGTATTACTTTTTGGGAACATCATGACAAGATTAAGCTTTTTTATTTTTTATACTTTTCATCTAATGAATTGAAACATACAAATCTAAACAAAACAATAATAAAGATTTGGAAATGAAATAAACCAATTACGCTTTAATCACATCAAAAGACCAACAGCTCAGTAATATAAAGACAAACAATAAAGATTTGTTTAGAAGACTTATAAAGAACTATAATATACCAAAATTTAAACTATAATAAGAACAAGAAGTATTAAAAACATAAAGCAAGGATTTTAAAGTAGATTAAAAGGAAAGTCATAAAAGCAGGTTTTATTATTATTTAAAAAATTCACACAAAGTAGAGTTTTGTTTTACATTATAAACTAATTAGTGATTATCCTCCCACTCCTTTTCAAGTAATTCATTCAAATGTTTCTCACAAACATCGCATTTAATATATATTTTGTGTCATGTATCGTTTGTGTAAGTACAAATATGTCTATTTATGATATAAAGAAATTAAAAAGCATCTGTATGTGTAAAGTATATGTATGGATAAGTATGTATTTTATTTCTAGTTTTTTTGTTTTCCTTTAAATCCCGACTATTTATCTTATTCTAAACTCTTATTTTCATTTGTGTTTGAAATAAAGAAATTTAAATTAAAATAAAAAAAGTTTTGTTTGTCGTCTTTCTTTAACAGATTAAATTAATCAATTCTGATTCCAAATGCCAAATTACTATTTGATAACAGGCTTTGAAAGCAGGCTTTTATTCTGTAAAACGCATCAGGTTTAAGCATTGACCGTTTAAGCGGTTCATTGGTCCGCCTGCTCGTTAGGTGGCGCTGTTTCCTTCATATTTCCGATTGTCCGTCTGGTTGCACTTCCGGGGTACAATGTTTACAAACGAGCTGCGGCAGAATATTAGTATTTTTTTAGGCTGGATAAAACACGACATGCCGTTCGTGATATAGGATTTATGCACCTTTAAGGTAAGCTTCGCTTGTAGTCTGCATGTAGCTTCATGGAGTTCGTAGTTTTTCTGGAGGGAAAAATCCGTAAACTGTCGGAGCAAGTTCAGAGGCTAACCGAGCTAGGCTAATGGGATGTTTTTGTATGCAATGCTTATGCTAACTGTGTGTTAATGTCATCGAGCCTTCTTGTTTATTTGTTTATTTATTTATTTTGTAATAGTATAGCTTTACAGCATCGATTTATAGTATTTAATATAAGAATTTATCATTTGTGTTTAAAGGCTGTGTTAAAATAATTTATTTCCCTATGCTCAATCAATGTAAAACAAGTTTAGAACCAAAGAATAGTACTGAGGTTTCTTTTAGGGGTTGTGGGAGTAATTTATAATAAAAGTTTAAAATGTTGTCATTTTAAATCTTAAAAACATTAACCTTTAGAATGTGTTATAAAACCTTTCAATAAGTGTTATTATATTTATTTACTATAAAATAGAAAAAAAAATATTTGTAGATGCTGTCGTAGCAATCCTAATTTGCTAAGCCTTTTAATTTAATTTATTACATAACTATATGTGGCTTTCATTTGTACTCAAGCAGCAGATTTTCCATCATTAGAGCAGCTGCTGACAGTCCAGCCCTAAAGAAAAGGCATGAAGAAGAAAAGCAGAAACCCCAAAACAAAAGAGTCGCCGTGGCTACAGACGACGGGGGAAACAAACGAGAAGAAAAGGCCCACCGGCAGCAGAGGGAGACCCAGAAAAGGTCAAGCTGCCACTACAGACGGCTGTGACGGCACAGAAACAGATCAAACCGCCAGCACAAATTTCAGTGTGGCTGCTGATGAAGCACAGAAACATGCAGAGAGCATGTGCAGCTCTACAGGTGAGTCTCACAGAGGAGCTAGGGTTTACAGGTGCTGAAGATTTGCTCTTTCAGCTGGAAATGGCAATCACTGCTCGTGTGACTCTTGTTGGCACTTGTTGTTAATACTCATTTAAAAGTTTTAAAAAGATAGAATGGGGCAACTACGGTGGCCCTGAAGTGCAAATCAGATTAACAAATCTCTGAACGCAAAAACAAATCACGACGACAATTAAGAAATTAAAACAAAATTACAGAAACCAAAATGTAAAAAAAGACCAAAAAAAAAGTGTAATATCCAGTAATCCAAAAGATGATAATAATGTTTGAGTTTAAAAAAAAACTGTGATAAAGAGTTGATTCACTTTTTCAGTGTATCTTCTGTCTGAAGATATCATCATGACAAATAACTTCCTGTTGAGAAGGTGAACAAAGGTCATCATCCAATCAGGGATGTCATACCTGTATAATACCTACCTTTTCTGTTTTTTTTTTAATTGTTTGTTTTTTTAGCCTTTTCTCTTTATTACTGGAAATTAGTTTCCCATAAATGTTTTTTTTCCTCGTCTGAACTGGCATCTAGATGAAAACTGTACGGCTGGATAGTTCGATTATTGATCGCCATTTTTGTTGCCCCTTTAATCTTAGGTTGGGGGTGTGAGGGACTTTAAGCTATGGGGAGAGCATGTCAACAGAGAGTTATGGGTGACGGGAAAGGGGGTGTGGTTGCTCCTACTGAACTACTGCTGCTCCACAGAAACTATGTCCTAGAAAAGGACACAGGTTATCTACAAAATATTTTCCAGGTGTAAGAAAAATCCCTTAAAGAAGTTCAGGAGAACCTCAGTAATGCCGTTTAAAGCTGTAAATGTAATTTTTTTTTTTTAAATCTACAGGCAGGCTGTCTGCTGCCGTCTGTCGACTCTGCCATGGGAAGTTCTCCCCTCGCAGTCTGCGGAACGCCTTCAACAAGTTGCCTCAGGATTCCCCGGACACAGGTGGCGCTGTGACCCAGTCGCCCCTTCTGTTTCACTCAGACTTTCAGCGCTTGGTCGGGGTCCGCTTGGACCGGGACCCTCGGCTGTCGGAGTTTATCTGTAAAAAATGCCACGCCAAGTTCTACAAGTGCCACAGCATCCTGATCCGGTTCCTCCAGAGAGTAAACATCCCACCAGTTGGAAAGGAGAATCTAAAAATCCAGTGAGTCAGAACGAAAACCAAAGTTTAATGAGTCACTATTTAAACAAAGTCCGGATCTATACACGTATGTCTTTTTTGTATGTTATTCAGGAAGAATGCAAAGTGTCCAGAGTCAACAATGAACTACAGTTCCAAAAGTAAAGGAAAGCATTTCTCTCTCTTTTTGGATCTAACGGGTGAATTGTTCATTTACTCAAACTCATTTTGGCTCTTTCAGCACCATCTTCCTTCACCTCAGACACAAAGTGCCTCCACAGCCTGGTGTCCTGGGCGCACCACCACGGGGAGGCCTGCCGCTTCTGCCCCGACCTGAAGGAGGTGCTGGAGGGCCAGTGTTGGGGCTCCGTTAAGGCCGTGTGGGGCTGCGTGGACGGTCACAGATACATCATGGACACTCGCTACAACCCTCCTCCGTGCCTAAGTCGCGCGAAGAGCCTCAAAGGTGGAGATCTGGGGAGGGGCATCGGTGATGGAGAACTGTCGGCTGAGGATGAGGAGCAGGATGACGAGGAGGAGAAACAACCTCCTGGGAATGGAATGACGTCATCGGAGGATGTGAGCTCTCAGCGTCAGAGTGGTCTACCTGCAGCTGCAGTGCAGACGCAGAACTCTGCTCCGGATGAGTGGACTGGCAGCAGTGAAGGTGAGACCTTCTGCATTTCAGAAAGTCCTCCAGCGGCACTAAATGCACCATGGAGCGTGATGCAGGGTGCGGTTGTCTGACACCCTGATGCTACACGGCTTAAGCATTTCTATTTAATGTCAAAATAAAAAAAAATGCTTCTAAATTAACAGAAAACAAAGTTGGTTTCTGTTCCAGCAAACACCATGTTTACACGGACGGGTTCTGGAAAAATAAAAGCCTGAGTCTATTTTCAACAACGCAGCTGAAGATCATTTCTCTTTACATCACATCAAATATAAACAATCCAAAAAACACGTTGATAGGTCCAGGTCGTGTAAATAAGGATTGATTTATCTGGTTAAGTGTACGTAAAAAAATGTAAAAAAAACAAAAACAAAAAAACCCCCAGTTTTAGGCTATAGTCAGACTGGACACATTTGGTTTGCTTAAAGTGAACCAGAGTTCGTTTCTTTCGACAATCCAGAACAGATTTTTACTTCGAAGACAACCAAACATGAAAAATGTAAATAAAAACAACAACAAAGTATGTGTCTGAACTCTAGATTGTGAGAGGAAACCAACATAAAACGGATTTAACTGGGTTTAGTGATACTGAGGATACTCAGATAATTGCTTTTTCTCACTTCAAGTCCTTTTGTTATATGCTTGCTCATGTTTTTGTAGAAATATTAGGAGTTTTCCGCTGATTTCTTTCTGTCTATTTGGGCTCTGATGCGTCCGTCAGTCTTGGACTTGAATAGTTTTGGTTTCTTCTCTGTGACAGACTGTGCAGGTCCAGAAGAGACCGCGTCTCCAGCACCGGCCCAGCTGGAGGACCAAACCGCCGACAGTGATCTGTCTGACCGGTGAGAGAATTTCTTTTTTTTTTTTTACTATAAAGTATTTGTCAAGTTGAAAAACAGCTCGGCTTCAAATTTCATAATAAAACCAATTAGTGCCCAAGTCACCTGAACAATATTTCTGTACTGGTAAATATTCTGTTACCTGACCGGTAGATGTAAAAAAAAAAGAAATCTTGAAGTGAATTTATGGGTCATATCAGCTTAAAGTGAATAAAAAAACGATTGTAAAATTAAAAAATTTGTAAACAGTTTTAAACTCTAAAATTAACATTGTAAAGCTTTAAAGAAAAGTTGAAAAGAAATAATTGTAAATGAATTTAAAAACCTACTCTTTAGATTGAAGCCCACACAGTAAAGAAGTTCCCTCTGTTTCTTCTGTTTTATCAGACGTTTGTGATACGTTTTGTTTTTACTTTGTAACTTCAGATGTACATTTCTTTGTTCATCTATTTTATGTCTTCCTTTATACGTTTTTATCTTTTGTAAGTCTGTAAGTATTACTATTAAGAAATACAGAGAACTTGATTAAAATAAAACTCTAAACCCATAACTTTGCTGCTGCTTTACATTTCCAATTTTTGTTTTATTCAAAAAAAAAAAAAAACATATATATATATCAAATTGTGGAATTTTTTAATGTGTAGTTTCAAGTTTAAAACGTTTTTAATTTTTAGCCTGGTTTTTATTCTCTTCAAGCTGATCCTCATGCAACCCCATATGAAGACATGAATTCATGTTTCTGTCTTCTTTTTCCTTCAAATGTTTAAATTTTAGTTTTGCTTTCAAACGGGTTCAAGACGGGTTTGGTGTGTTCAGGGTCGTCTCTGAGGAAGAGTGTGAAGAAGGCACAAAGGGAAGCCTGTCAGACGAGGAGATGTTTGAACCGTACGCTGAAAAGAGGTTGGTCAAAAATGACTTTTATACGGACCTGAGTGGGAAAAAGTTAGAAGAACTTTAAGGGATTTTTATGCTCTCAAAGGGCTGCGATGAAGAAAACAGGTGGTCTTCATCACTAAAAATATGTTCAGATAAAGATGACACTGAGCAATATGAACTTATGGAAGGACAAACTAAGAATATGAAGGGTAGAGATAAATGTATTATTATTACATTATATTCCTACTATTTGGAATAAAATCCTTAAAAACACGCCACAGGGAAAGAATGGCTGACTGTTTTTGGTAGTTTTATGGACTCTGCTGTCCAATAAACATTTTAGTTTTTGTCCTTTGGATGTTTCCAGTATTTCTGGAACAAAAATGTTTTCTCATTTTAAATCCAGATGTATCCTGAGCCAATGATCTGTGGAAGGTTTTTTTTTTTTTTTTTCCAACTATCGGGATGAAAATGAATACGACTTCATTTGGTCCTTTTTTTTTTTTCCCCTCCAGAGCTCGCAGAGTAAACGGCCCCGACAAGAGGAGACAGAGCCTTAAATCCACAGAGGAGCCCAAAGTCAGAAAGAAACCTGGACCCAAACCAGGCTGGAAGAACAAGTTTAAACCTAAAGGGTTTGTGCTGAGCGCAGATTTACACTATTCTGAGCATCTCCTCCATCCATGCGTTGTACTGTAGTTCCGACCAGAACAGGATCTGTTCTTTAAGTAAGCGGACTCCAAACTTTTCCAGGCCACGGGCGGCCCGTACGAGGCTAGAGGGCGTATCTGATTTGTTTATTCATTTATTTATTTTCAAATCTTACAGTTTCCTAAAACCTTTGAGGGTAAAGTTTCTTTTCGTTTTCTGTCAATTCTCTGCAGCTGCTTTGAACTTTATTTGAACACTAGATTTTGTATAGGAACCATTAAAATGGGATCTAGATTAACCCAAAACTGTCAAAGTGGAAGCTAAAGAATCAGACGCCAACTTCAGCCTCGAATGACAACTGTTTTGAAACAAATGTTGCAATAAATCCATACCTGGATTTTGGTAAAGGAGGGTCCAGTTTAGCTTAGTCTGTTTAGTTTAGTTTATTGAATTTTATGACTGATTCTATGTTCTTATACAATTACAGGTATGAATCCCATTGAGATGACTATTGTTGTAATATTGGGCTATAGAAATAAAATTGAATTGGAGTAAAGACTGCTTTTATTTTGAAGCTTCTTCTGTTTCCTCTCTGGATCTTTTCTACCAAACATATATTTCCAAATATGTTTGGTTTTTGTTAGTTTTGCTGACATTGGGGGGGGGGGGTTCCCATTTAGCGGTCACAGCAGCCGCTTCATGAAAGCAGTGGGTGGGTTTTCAACACGCAACCGAGTAACGGGACACGCGTCAGAAATGAGTCGGATGTGGTGGAGAGAATCCAGTAGTTTTCCAAAATAAAACGTTCTTCAGAATCAGATTATAAAGAACACAGAAGAATGTAGGTGGTGGTTTTTTTTTTTCTTTCTTTCTTTTCTTTCTGCAGCCCGGTACCAACTGTCCCAAGGACCGGTACCAGTGTTCAGCCCGGGGTGTCTGACGTGTCTGAAGTAAACAACAACTTACAGGCGTTTCTAATGTTTTTCAGGGAGGAGCTTCCAAACATCTACAAGTGTCCGTATCAGGGCTGTACTGCCGTCTACAGAGCACCAGATGGACTTAAGGTAATTCATTCATTTAAAGAAAGTCTTCTCTCTTATTTGTCTTTTCCGTTTCTGAAATAAAAATTCTAAACAAGACATAAAAACAAAGAAAAAGGGAGTCAGTTTGTGGATTTTCCTCTAAACTGCAAAGGTGCAAAATAAACCAGTAAACACCCATCCTATGTGGGGAGAGACAACCGATTGCACCTATCCCATCTGGGATTAATAAAATATCAAGTCTGATGAAGATTTATTAGATTTCTTGTACGACTCTTACATTAACATTATGATAAAAAAAAAGTCCTAGATTTTATTTTGTAAATTACCTGAAATGTCTGTCGTGGAAACTAAAAGAGGGTTTTCACACTGAGGTACGGCCGTTTTTGTGTAAGAAACAGACTCTTCTTCAAATGTTTTGTCTAGAAGCACATTAAAGAGCATCACGAGGACATGAGGGAGAGACCCTGCCCCCATCCCGGATGCAACAAAGTGTTTATGATCGACCGCTACCTGCAGAGACACGTTAAACTCATCCACACAGGTGAAGGAAGACTGTTTCAGCGTTTTCTCTGTCCTTCTACACTCTGATTCCTCAAAGTAACTCCAAGTCTTCCTCCTTTCATGCTTCCAGAGGAGAGGAACTACATTTGTGATCAATGTGGTCAAACCTTCAAGCAGAGGAAGCACCTGTCAGTTCACCAGATGAGGCATTCAGGAGCAAAGCCACTTCAGTAATTTTCAACTTTTTCACTGTTTGTGTAGATTCTGAGCTGTTTTGTTTCCAACATGATTAATTACAGAATAGTTTACACTGAAAGAAGATTGGGAACTTTAGTAAATTGAATCTCAACTCTTCTTCTAAATACATTGTTTTCTTATAAATCCAGAAAGTATTTATCTTTGTTTTTTCAATGACATTTTTAGATGTTTTAAGGCTGTAAAAGTCCAAAATACACACTTTATAAATTTTTCTGAGACAGGCATTAACGTTTTCATACTTTTCTCTCTGGTTTAAGTTCAAACATTCATAGAAAAATAAGTCTAGTGTTATTGCAGATTAAAGAGAGATTTATGTAAATTTGGCAAATTGAAGGCTATGGAGTTAAATTAGAATCAGCTTAAAGTAATGAAAAACAAGATTTTAAATAAAAAAAGAAAATTTGGAGGAGTATTGAAAAAAAAAACCATAAACTTAAAGCTTTTAACAAATTAAATAAAAAATGTTTATTTGTGGCACCTGCTGTATTGTATTTACATTTTTTGTTTCTCTCCTTTGCCTTCAGCATGACTATGTATTTTATAACTAGTTCAGTCGCCTGAAAAATATGTAATCTATATATTCTCTATTACTTGAGAGTTAAAAGTGAAAATATGGCGTCCAATTAGGATCAGCCTAACCCTGGAGAACCCAAGAACTATTTTCTTCTGAGCTTTGAAAGTTAATTTAACCTTTAATTTTTTTGTCTTTTTATTTTGGTCAGCAGCAATTAACAGCAGCCACAAAAAGAGAAAAAATAATGAAACTAAAAAGTGAAAACAAAAAACAGCGGCTGTTACAAATAAACATTTTATTTTGATTTGGTAACAGTTTTCGGTAAATAGTTTTGTTCAAGTTTTCAGTATTTCTTCAAATTTAAAATATTTTTTTTCCCTCCAATTTTTCATTTTTCTTTTAAGTTACTTTTGTGTATAAAACAGTTTCTAAATGTTTAGAATTTTTCTTTTACAAAAAGTACAATCCGTTTTTTCGTTCACTTTAAGCTGATCCGGATTTGACTCCATAGAAGGCGTTCCGGACCGGAGACACGGCAGATTGATGGAAATCGTCTTCAGCAAATCAGGATTGGTTATAAAAAAATGAAAAATAAAGAAAACGATTGTAAAAAAACAAAAAAAAAACTGTTATTGTGAAAGAAGAAGCATATTATAGTGAGGGAACACTACCTTTCCTAACCAGCTGTGATCACCTTTGGTTAATTATCATCTTAGTGTTCATTTTATGTTATTTCACAGCTGGAAGGTTAAAAAGTTTATTAGATTAAAGACTTTGCGAATACTAACGACATCTTTTTTTCTCTCCAGATGTGAGGTGTGCGGTTTCCAGTGTCGCCAGCGAGCGTCTTTAAAATACCACATGACCAAGCACAAAGCTGAGGAGGACCTGGAGTTTCAGTGCCTGATGTGCAGTAAACGCTTCGAGAAAGCGCACAACCTGAACGTGCACATGTCCATGGTTCACCCGCTGACTCAGGCCGACGGCCAGAGGGGGGGCGGCGGTCAGCCGCAGTATGCAGACCTGCACACCATCACTCTGAGCGGAGAGCTGGTTCAGCAAGACGGGGACAGATGACAGCAGGGTGTCCGCCGCAGAGGTACAAAAGCTGCCCAGCTCGCCGTGTGGCTCCACCCAGTTACAACAGAACAGTAAAGTAGAAAAGGAGGAATCGGTTCTTTCATCTGTGACATTAGAGTCTGTCAGGACCCCAAAACTGACTTTCATTCCAGATTTTTATCTGTTGGAAATTTCCTGACCAACAAAAACAACTCCGGAAGAATCATTTTGTTACCAGAGACCGAAGACACATTTCAAAGAAGCTGAAGTTGCAAAAGATTCTATGTTTGAAGACAGATATGAAAGAAGCACAACAAAAAAAATGACTAATTCTGTCATAGTTACTCTAAACTGGAATCATCAGCATCAAAATAAGGCCAAACACAAGTGAAAGAACTTGTCCTTCAGGTTACCCAACACAACAAACAGAAGACACAAAAGTCTTTCTGTCCCCCCACCACCTAAAGTAATAAAATAGTTCAGCTGTGCTTCTGTTATTTTGTTGGAGTTGTTTTTTGGTCCACTTTTATGTTTTTAAATATAGACTCTTGAGTTATCAGTCATGACTTCTCACATCGCTGATAGTCAACATGCACTTTCATGTAATAACAGCTGGAACTGATGTAATTCCTACAACTCTTGTTCTTTGTAAGGCATTTGCTCAGAATATGCAGTTTTCATTTGAAGAATCCTCAGTTTTAAGTTATTACACTTTAAAGAGTTTATTTTATAATTTAGCAATGGAAGGGCTTCAAATGTACATGTGTGTGTAAACAAGTGTGCATTGTGTGTAAAAAAAAAAAGCAAATAAAATGTACAGGTTTTTTTTAACATTTGTGGCAGAAACGTGTTTTCAAGTTGGAACAAAACCTCCGTAAAGGTGAACGTCACGGTTGTAGAGCTCTGCAGGTCAGAGGAAGTCGATCTCAGGGCTGAGGCTGTGGGGGTCCAGGTGCATGGAGAGAGCTGCAGCCAACTCTGGGTCCAGGTCTGCACAGCGGGACTCAAGCTGCAGCCAGAAACCAGACAAAAACATGCAAATGAGTCAAAGGGGAGAAGGGGCAGAAGAAATGTTGATGTGGGTCAGATACCTGTCTGAGCTGGATGGAGGACAGGGAAGCTGGAGACGTTTGAGGAATCAGACTTAGGAGAAACTGCTTTGTGAGGCTCAGAATGTGGGAAGGCTCCACCTGAGGTAGAAAAATATATATAACAGAAATTAGAAAATGATTCTATTAGTATGCATGGACAGAAACAGCGCAAACAAATCACCAGCTGCTTAGTGGGTGTGGGAGTTTGTCCATCCAGGTAGAGCTGCAGCGCCGAGACATAGCAGAGGATGGCGGTACGCAGGAACCCCGGACATCGCGTGGCGCTCTGAAGCAGACCTGCCTTTTCCTGAAAGAGCAAGCTGGGATCAACGTGTTAAAATTTGTCTCACAGAACAGAAGGGCAAAAAGGTCATAGCCTTTTAGCGAAAGCTAAAAAAAACTATCAGTTCAGCTACACTTTGAAAGCTTTGTTAGGTTTAGTAATAATTTTGCATCTACAGATATAATGATTTAAGTGAAATATGTGTCTATTTTAAAGACTGTCCAATAAATACAATTAAAAAACAGCTCAATAGTTTATAAATGTACAAAAAAGCATTAAAGAACTGACTGAAAACTAGACTAAACACTAAATAAGTGGACAAAAAAACTTTTAAATATCAGTGTAGACACTTGAAGCTAAAGTCCAAACAAATATAGAGGTACGTACCTGCAAAAAGCCCAGGGGAATAACAGAGCTACCCTGTCGGATGTCACTCTGGTTACCAAATGATAAATGCCTTGCTCTAAAAGTGTAAAAAAAAAAAAACTAGGATGAGTTTTAATATCAGATCAAATGGTTAGCTTTAGAGCTGCTGCAGGTTTGTACCGTCTGTTGTGAAGAGGAGCAGCCAGTCGGCAGAGTTTATCGACGCGCTCACAAGCTCTGTGCAGAAAAGTCTGATTTGGTCTACATTCTTCCCCTATAACAAAAAAAAAACAAAAAGTGTCAGGAAAAATGTTTCACTCATCACATTTTTCCCCACTTCTATGTTAACTTGTTTTCTTTTTTCCCCCAAAGAAATTTGAATTGGATTACTTTCTAACCCCAAAGGTTGAAAATGAGTTACCTTTAAATGCCTCCAGGGTAAGATTTGTTTGACAGTAAACTAAATATGCAGTCATTGTTTAAAAGAATATATGGGACAAGCTAAACCTCAGGATAATTCTAACTTTTATTAGTCACCTGTCATGGAGATGTCTTAGACAGAAAAAGAAAACTTCTAAAAGAATCAAAAATTTGAAACATCTGATTCTGAATGACTTTGAAAATTGACTTTAATTCTAAAACCAGAGTAAAGGACGAGGACCTGCCTAACGTTTCCTTTTTTACCGTCATGCCGACAAAACCCCACAAACAATTTTAATAAAGAAGCAAAACACCAGCAATTGTGCAATTTCTTTAAAACTGGTCACCAGTTTGGAAAAAAAACTTCGATAAATTCAAATTCAAAATTCAATAAATTAACATTAATAGGGAAAGCTGATTAAAGTTGGAGGTCACTGACCCTTAATGATTAGGGTCAGGAATATTAGGGTTTTAAAGAGACTGTTTTTTTTAGGTTCTCTGAAGATGTGTGTGAAATTCAGTTTTTCTAGGTACTTAAGTCATAAAACAAGACATTTACTCACAATCATCGTTTATAAAAACTGTGCCTGACATTTTCTAGTGTGACAGGAGAGGCTCTAGTGCTCATATTCTGTAAAACTGCAGCATGTAAAGCCTATTTCTTGTAATCCTGTGGTGCATCAGTTGGAGTACAGTTACCTCAGGATCCAAAAGTGCTGACAGATAGTCGTTGACGTGGAAGAAGAGCAGAAAAACAAGCACCTGTGAGCAGAAATGACACCACAGCAGGTAAAAGCATAACACAGGAAAACAATATTTCACACTTTAAATTAAAGCAATGCGAGGTTTCTATTATGTTCACTAAAAACTGTTAGGATGGTACTCTGATCATTCAAAAGTACCCCCTCCTAAACAATAACTAACTGTTATTGCAGTCAAAAAGGGATGTTTGGCTACAGACGATAAAATGTTGTGTCTAAAGTTACAAAAGAAAAAAAAAACTCGTTTTTTTTTATGTGCAATAGCATCAACTCAAACAGTGAATTAAATGGAAATACTTTAACAATATGTGTCAAAAACATCCAAATAAAGGATTTTCAAGGTTTTCAAGCTCTTAGAAGAATCCTGCATCACACTTTTCCAAAAGTGAGAGGTTTTTCTCTGACCTGCTTATATTTGGCAGTCTTTCTGGTGTTGCAGTGAATTCAGGGCCACACGGAGGCTTTTTACTTCACAGCTTTGCCAAGAACGATGAAGGCTGGCCGCCAAAAGGAGAGCTGAAGCTGAAGGCATCGGCAGCCCTTGACCATTCACCAAGCTGCAGAACAAACAGATGAAGCTCACAGCAACAGTTTTTAAGGCTTCATCTACAATTTTTACCTTTTAATACCAGACAGAATTTTACTAAGATACAATCCAACGCATGAATCTGCAGAAATCTGACTCTTCAAATTAAGAGGTTATCTTTACAGTCCCTCTGGTCAGCATCGGTAGTTTTTGCTGTGCTCTAAATGTGCAAAGTAACAGCTTTGACTGTTATTTTCCATTGCTAGCAGAATAATCTTACCACGACTTGAGTTACATGCTAACTCGGCAGAAAACGGACCTTGAGGATGTGGTTTTACCTGCTGGCCCAGTGCTGACAGTCAGTGAGGAGCTGCAGCTGCTGTGGTGGAGATGCGCCGTCACTCAGGCGCCGCCAGAGTGAAAACGCAAATGCAGACAAACGTTGCCACCAGTGCTACACTCACAAGCAGAAAAATACATTAAAGAAATGTTTGTTTTGTTTGAAGATTCAAAGTATTCCTTTTAGTGATACAATGATGGTTAACGGCAAAAAGAATCCAGTATAGAAGTATCATTTTTAGCAGGAAGTACCGCTGTAGAGACCAGCATCAGAGGACAGTGAAGACCTATGTGAGACCAGACTTTGCTCAATTCTTCTACTGGATGTTTACACTGCACACAAGCATATATCAGGCCCTGGAAAATAAATGCAAATATTATTATCTCTGTAAATTCAGTCAGTTTGTACATGTTTTAGTGAATAATTCCCACCTTCAAGAAGTGTGCAGTTATGTGGCTGGGCAGCAAGCCGGCCGGAGCGCACGCCGTCCTCTGATGATGAAGAAGACAACAGTAATTACCGCCTTTGCCATGATCAGCTTTGAGAGAGAAGCTTGAGGTTCACCTGATGCTGGTTGACATGTTCTATCAGCTTGTTTATTTCCACAGTTGTTCTTTCTCCTTCTGTCTTTACTCGGATGAAAAGAACAGCTGGGAGAGACGGGAGAACCCTGAGAGATCCACAAAGGAGAACAAATAATAAAAAAAAACAGTTTACAAAATCACCAGTGACTAGTTTGTCTTTAATGTTCAAACTTTTTAGAATCCCAAAATCTGTTCAACTCAAATTCTGTGGATTGTCTGTAATTTTCATGGGATTAAGTTGAGCTTTTTCAAAAACTATATTTCCCACAAGCCCCTGTGGCACGGGGATCGGTTATTATTCTTATACAGTGGTCACCTGTTCCATGTGTGCAGCGTTTGCTGCAGACTGAGCTCGGTGCCGATGCTCATCGAGGCTGACGTCCCTGTGGGCGGGCATCTCCGAGACAGCAGCTCAAACAGGAAGTCGCACAGGTCGAGTCTGTGACCACAGCTGACCTCCATCTCGTAGATCAGCTCCTTTGTGCAAACAACAAATTTGCATTAACAGCATGGCTCTACAGGCTCACCAAAAAATTTCACGCAGGCCACTTCCTGTACAGGTTTGCCCATTTTTTTAGCCCTAAGGGCAGTTCCCGCTCATTCTTCCACGGAAGAAGAACCCTAAACATTTGATCATCTTCATAAAGTCTTGTTTCCTTCACACAATACATTTGTAAGCATTTTTACATTATTGTCTACAACAAGAAGAAGCCACTTACTTCTTAGAAAAATTCTCTCAATTTGTTCAATCAACAGTAAATCATCAAACTATGTTTGGTTCATGAGAAATGGACTTCACACACCTGTAACCTGGACAGGAGGTCTGGCAGGCAGCTTCCTTTCTCTGCTGTTCCTGCCTGAAGGAAAGGCCTTTCAGGGCTGGAGTCACTGTTGACATCATCCACAGAAGCAGAACATCCTGAAGGTCAGTGTTTAAATGCGCTCCTTCTCAATTATCCAGAAAAACCACGAACGTTACAGTGTTTGGTAAATCAAAGTGATGAGAGCGATGGCACCTTAGCTGCTGGTCCATGATGGCGTTGAGAAAGTGCGAGCAGAGGTTCTTAACGTCTCCACCGCAGCCTCCATGCTCCTCAGGAAGAGGAAGATAAAAATCCATACAAGCCCATTGCTGATACTCCTGACTACGCAGAAGAGATTGAAAGAAGAAATCAGCTGTTATTTCTATTCTATGCTGTTTTTTTTAGCTTAAAAATTATTTCTTGCTCTTAACGTTTTCCAATAATATCGATGGTTCATAACTTTTAAGGGCTGCACAGCATGTCAACAGTTATGTAATATAGATTTTTGGTTTCAGCATCAAACTGAAATCTGAAATATTAATGGAGGAGAAAACTGGAAAAAAAATTTAAAGTCAGCCAGCCTGATGCTAATATCACCTAAAAGAAAAAATAAATTTCCGGAAGCGAAGATGGAAGCGAGGAGTGTGAGCTCTTTCTCATCAGGTTTTGGCCCTTTTTTTTTGGTTTATTCACAAATCATTCCAGGATCTTTGAGCCTCTCCACTTACCGCTGTGTGTCAGACAGCGCGTCTTCACTCCGTTGAACTCTGAGTTCGCTGTGCAGCCATTCGGAGAAACTCAACTAAAAGATTAAAAAATAAATAAATAAATAAAGGTATATATATCGCCCACAACCCCTGGAAATCTGGACAGAAACTCTAGATTCCGAAGGGGTAAAAACAAACTCACCCTATACTGCGGCAGCAGCTGGAGCTGTTGGAAGGCTTTGTGTCTCCACAGGCAGCAGGCAGCCTTGCTCCAGGTGCTGTTGCTGTCTGTGATGCTGCTCCACAGACCACACTCCTCCTGATCACTCACAGAAGCCTCAACAATAGTTCCTCTGGCCTCCGGCATAAGTCTTGGTATGAGGTACAGGAGCTAAGCAAAGGCACCGATATGTGGTTAAAAGATCTTGATTTTTAAGGGAGACGGTTTTATTCTTGACTTGCAAGATTTCCTTATCCTGGCTAATACTTTTTTATTCCCCCAGGACTTCCATCTTGGTTTAAAGTGGTTTTAGGTAAACCCGTTATTTGTCATCATCATTCGGTGGAAAACATCATGGAAGAAGACATTTTATGTTAATTTAACTTGTTTTAAAAAGACAAATATACAGACTAAACTAACATGGATGTATTTTCAGATTATATGACTTATCTAGTAATAAAAACTTTCAGCATTTCTGTGTGGAAAAGACAGAAATGTGGGCTGCGACTGACTGATGTGAAGGACTGGAGTTATTTAAGATTCTCCAAAAAAACATATACCTTCTTAAAAATGCTGCTGGGGATGAACTCCTGTTGCTGCTGTTCAGGCAGTGAGTCTCCGGCGCAGATCCCATAACACACAGCGGCAACACACAACCTGGACAGCAACAGGATGACAACCAATTAAAGGCCCACTCCAATCATCCTTTGAACCATTTTTAAAGCCTTCCCAGTGGTCTTGTAATTATGAAAAACTGTCGTTTTCTAGGACATAGTTTCTACAGAGTAAAAGGAGTTCGGGAGAATTCGTCTCCGAGTTTTGGGTGTGACTGTTGGTTCAAAGCAACCCTGACAGGCCTAACCTTCGCTGTTGAGAGCTCTCCGTCTAAACGCTCTCCCGCTAGCTTACAGACCAACACAACACCTACATTACATTACTGCTGCAACAAAAATGGCGAGCAATATGAGAGCTATCCTGTCGTGCAGCTCAGACGAGGAAATCAAATCATGGATCTATTTGTCTGAAAGTGGATGCATCAGAATGGAGCAGGGAGCTCCACATACAGCTATGTAAGTATACGTATGCAACAAATAAGATCCTTTTCAAACAGCATTTTTTCATCTGCTCCTAATTCACAATTATTTGAATACATAATATAAACAATATTAAACTTAATTTTCTTAAAAACATGGATTTTCTTTGGAGAGGGTCTTTAAAATGCTGGAATCAAGACCAACAGAGTATCTGTATCTTACAGGGGAAGCGTCTGACCTTCAGAATGTGAAAGATTGGGAAAAACCTTTATGGAGAACAGAGGAAGATAATCTACAGTGGAAGTTGGAAGCTTCCTAAAGTTTCCTGGATTATGTTGAGATCCCAGAACGTATAATGCATGCTAATAAAAAGCAAAAGTCCTATGTAAAAACACATAGAGCTTTTAAAGATGGGTATTTATTATGATCAAAGGTTCAGGTTTCATCCAAAATATGTAATTTTTTAAAAGAGAAAATTCATCTTTTGTGGTGGCCAAAGGTTAATTTTGAATATATATACCCAATGAAATAAAAAAAAAAAAAGAATAACATTGAAATAAAAAGTCTACAGATAAGAAAATGATTTGCAAAAATTCAACAGATATTTAATACTTATTTAATCAAATACATTTTTGAGTTTGTGGGAAATGATATCAGTGCACCATCTTATATTTCATTAGATTTTGTTGTAATAAAGGCTTAAGATAATCTTTATTTAGTTTTCTCTAACTAAGTTTAGTTAAGTTAAAGTGTTATAATAAAAATACTTAAATGTTTAGGAGAAAAAACAACATAAGCATGATTAAATTTAAAAACTGTTTAGATAAACCATTAACAATAATAGTGCCACTTGAAAAACTTTCAAAAAGATGAAATTACAGGGTTTTTTGTTGCTTTTTTTAATGTTCATTATCTTCTGTGTAGGTTGTGTAACGTAGTTCTAAGTTGGTGGTTGTGTTTGGGAATTGAGTCGTTTCTAAAAAAGACTTTGCAAATCAACATTTTTCAATAGCAAACCTTTCTGGTGTCCAAAAAAGAAAATAAACATAAAGAAGGACGAGCAACCTGCCTGACACAGAAGAGCATGTTGGGGAGCGTGCTGCACTCAAGAGCCGAGCTGAGAACATTTCTGAATGGGATCGGTTCTTGTCGAACAGTTGACGCCACCTGAACCAGAGGATTGTGGGACATGGAGGCCTGAAGGTGAACCACAAACACTGCCAATCCGAGTACATGTGCAGAATTAAGCAATGAGCCCTTTGAAAAGAAAATGAGAGATAAACAGATTTAAGTTAGAATAAGACATTTCTGGCAGGCAGAGATGGAGATAAATGTGTTTTTATGAACCTGGTTGTGAAAAAGGTCCCACAGTCTGTTCATGAGACTGGATAGAAGCTGCGTGTTCCCAAGCAACATGCAAACAAACATGGACGCCCACTGGTTTTGTCTGAAGAGGTAGGAGGGAAACAATCATGTACATAAAAATGAGCAGACCATGGAATTATGTAAATATACAAGTATTGATAACCCAGCTACATAATCTAATGTTCCATTTTTTGCCGATTTCGCTTAGATGGGGTTCATTGTATTCTCAATTAAAAGAAAAAATAGTGTAAGAAAATATTAGCCGTTATTGTAAACAAGATCATGTTCTTCATAGCTAACCTGGTTAAATAAATGTTTTTTTTAAATAAAAGACAGAAAATTAGAATTGCATCCGTCTCCAAGTGCAATGAATTATGAATTATGAATTATGAATTAGATTCCAGCGTTGGAAAGATAACCCTCAGCTTTTCAAACATTTTATTTTTATTATTCATATTTCCTCTACTGATCACTGTTTCTTGGAAAAACTAAAAGATCAGTAAAGCACATAAGAAATATACCACCAGTTAATCCGAGTTAAACAATTTGTAGTCATTCTATGCTCAAAAATAATTATTTTTTAATTAGATTTTTTTTCTGCCTTTTTCAGACTAGACTGGCTCAGAATGTCAAACAGGTTTTAATAATGCAAACATATATATTAACAGGGTGCAGTTACAAATTTAGGAGCATTAATCCTTTTATCTAGAAAAACAAACATGCATGAATTCTTGCAAAAAAGCTTATATTTAACAGCAATAGAAAAAATATATAACCGATAATCTATTGTTAGGCGTTTTAAAATAACTAAGGGTAATCATATTACATAACAATCATGCCAGGGGCGTTAAAATAGGCTCAGTTCTTTTTACTGCAAAACAGATATTTCAATCTCTCAATGAAAACTTTTAAATAGGTCTGAAACATGTACATTTAAATAGTTGCATTAATGTATTTATTCCCTGTTTAGGATTGAAAACTGATTTAAATATATTTCCTAGTAACTTGTTTACTAGTAACTACCGCGAAGGAGGGTCTAAGGGCAGGGATGCCCAGTTTAGTTTAGTCTGTTTAGTTAAAGTTTTAGTATAATCCTATTGAATTCTATGCATTTATCCTTTTTTATCCGTTTACCTTGCAATTACCGGTACAAAGCCCCTTGCAACGACTGTTGTTGTGAACTTGGGCTTTACAAATATTGAATTGAATTGACTTGAAAAATGAAACTTGTAACCAACGTTAACACGAGCATACAGTTACACACAAATCTATCACATGGCTTCTTTCCAAATGGTGTTTAACAGCAGTCAGACTGCAGAGTCATACTCACTGGTTGGGAGAGTTTGATCTGGAAGCGTTTAACAGACACTGACAGAAGTTTCTCAGGAGGATGTTGACAGCCTGAAGATGAAATTCATTTAAAACAAAACAGGCTTTTCAATAATAAAGAAGACCTTGAAGTTTCACATTTGGAGAGAACAAATGAATTTCAGTACAAACGTTCAAGTGCAGCTCAGCCAACAGAGCGCCGTCGGTGTTCAGGATGATGACGGTGTTTCCAGTCGGTTCATTGGGACAACCAGGAAAGATGACGCTCAAAGTGTGGGAGATCCGGGACAGCTGGGCTGACATCTCTGCAGATGCATGACCAATAAACAGACAGTGTGCACAAGCCCACAGGTTTTATGTTTTTTAGAACACTCATTGGGGGCAAAGATAAATAAAAAGAGTGACAGACACCGACCTCCATGGTTTCCACCAGTAACCAGCTCTGTGAACTCCTGCAGCTGAATCCTAACAACCTCCAGAGGATCATCTTTGGTGTCCAAACACACAACGCTTTCTGAAACGTAACATGACCATTAGATTTTCCTCCAAGCGTCATTTATGCAGATGAAGGAATACAATATAAAAGCTCATTTGTCCCTGAGCCTTTATAAAACAAACCTATAAACCATAGAATCACGATTTTCAGCTTTAAACTGTGTCAATAGCTTTTTGGGTGCATCTAGTATATTTAAAAAAAACCAATAAATCATTAAAGTCAACATAAACATACTCACTTTTCTGCTGTCGCTGTTTCTGACAAGACTCTAGATAAGAGGAATACAGTGCAGCAGGGATCTTATCTGCCCTAAAAAAAACCATTTTGAGTGAAAATACAACAATTTATTAAGAACAGCAGTTATTGATAAACAGAGACACAGCTAGAAGGGCTGATGAACAGTAACTCACTTCTTTAAAGCTTCAATGAAGCTCATCAGATCATCTTGTTTCACGGGAAGCTGTCAAGGAAGCAGTTAACAAAAAGAGAAGAATTCGTGAAACCAAAAGCTTCTTTCCATGTGGAGATGCTCCGTTTGTGACAGAGTAATACTCACCAGTCTGGGCTTCAACAAAGCAGGAAGGAATCGGGTCAAGAAATATGGCCTCCGGAAGATGCTGCAAAAAGACAAAACTGATGGGATTTTTCAGAGATTTGAGAGATGCTCTCACAGGCTTCTCTTGGCTTTTTCATTCAATTATCTGCTAACTCTTGTGGCCAAATCCTCAACATGGAGTTGTTGAATTTGTTCTATATTAGATCTGCTGGTTTTCAGTCATTGTGCTGGTTTTTTTGTCATGATTTATGAGTGTTTTGTGCCTTTGTGAACGCCTTTTCCATTATCTGCAGACCATTTGTTAACATTTTGTGAAACTTGTCCGCGTTCCTTTTATTGCTTAAACTATTTTTATGACATTTTTGATTTCATAACCTTTTCATCCACTTGCATATGTTTTCTCTCCCTTCCAGGTTCAAACCTTCTTAGAAATATCCAAATTTATCATCAAGTTAAAGCAATCTGTCTTTAGTGAGACTGCCTTCCTACAGCTCACATCAAAGTCTGCTTTCTTTTAATGACCCCTCAAATCCTTACTATTTTTTTACTCCTCTTGCGTCACTGAAACGCCACCTAAACCTTTAAATCGGCTGCTATGAAGAAAAAAAACATCCCTTCCCCCCCCCACTGTATATTCTGCCCCTGTGCAATAATTTCCATAAAAATACAATTTAGCAATTTTAGATTAAACCTTGTCTCTACTGCCCTTCAGGCTCATCTCTAACTTTCTCCTTCTTTTCTCTTGACTGCTTAACAGCAATCAAATCTTGATTTTCCTCAAACTTTCTTGAATTCAACTGAACAGAGGTGCCTTAAGTTCATCATATATAAACCAAAAGTTTTTCCTTTTCATCAAGACCAACTCTGTTCCTCCTTCGCCTCCAGTCAGTCGTCTGTATGTCTTCTCCGTCAGATCAGTAACACTACCTGTTCTGCATACTTCCACTAGTGTAGGTAGAAATATGCAGGCCGGGATGTTGGGATGTCCTTTAACTCCCCAGATTCTAAGTTCACTTACTGTTGACATCAGAAACTTCACTTTGCTCTTCTAATCTTCTCACTGAAAATAATCTGTTCAAATAAAAAGCAGCAGAGTCTCATTTTAATATGCTTTATTTTTTATTTTTCTGTACTTTTGATTTTGATTTTGTGAATTTTATTGATTTATTTTGTGCAGTGTCCTTGAGTACGTCATATAAATTATTACAATTAATTTATGCTTAAAATGTCTATAAAAGACTTGATTGTCTATTATTAATAATGTGTTTTAGTGTTCTTATTTGATTTTACACTAATGTGCTTCAATTTTCTAACTTGAATAGCAAATTTACTGGTGTTTCATCACCACTGTTTGTCTTTAAAGTGTCCTTTCTGTCATTTTTCTGTTGTTGTTGTTATCTAACGGCTATTACTTTAAGATTTTGTGCCATATTTAGGCATTTCCTCTAAAGTACAGAAAGTGCTACCTGGCCTCCATGACTGTCGCAGAGATTCTGCCAGTGGTCCTGAACAAAGACACGGCTTTCTCCACATCCTGCTCCGCCTGACATTCGGGCTGCAGCAGAACACAAATATTAAAAACACATGCTGAACTATTTTCTATGTGTGAATATTTGGCTAATCGTGATTTCTCGATTGATAAGTAGTATAAAAGCAGATAGAAAGATGTATAACCTGATATTTTTCTATCTGCCCTCTAAAACTTCAATAAATAACAGCAGCTGAAGATAAAAGGAGAAATTCCTCCACTGTGTGTCACTGTTACCTGCACTGCTGCACCGGAAACATCTTCATATAAACCCATGTCCTCCACAGACTCCTTTGAGTTCCCAAACACACAAATGTTAAACATTTATAATAAAGTGTTAAAGCTGCAGTCATGTGTGACTTTAAATTCATTTTGATTACCTTTAGGTCAGCAAGTCGAGTCTTTGCCAAAGAGACGTACTCCATGAGAAGACTGCGGTGTTTCACAGGCACATAAGGAGGGTTCAGGATGTGAACCTGCCGTGTGAAAGTAACAGTCAGCTGTTAGACATCAGAACGAAAACATTTATCTGTTCCCAGTGGATTTTTTAAACACCTGTAGGTTAAAATAAAAACGTGTCCCAGAAAATTCTATAGATGGAAGTGCCAGCAGACAGAAAAAGCTTTAGTATTTTATCAAAACTCTTCAGTTTTGCTTAGCTATAAAATGAGAACTAATCACTATGTTCAAAACAAATCATATTTGACATTCAAACAACCTCAAATGTGTCAAAAAATAGGGATGTAAAGGATAACAAAAAATTGATTTTTTTACTGCAAGTAACAGCAGTATGGGCTAAAAAACCACAGATATGAAAAAGATTATGTTGTTAAAAAGGAATAAAATCAATCAGGAAGTGAATAATTGTTGTCCGTTTCTCTTCATTTGCTTGTACGTTTGATGTGAACAAAAGACATCCAATCACAAGTTTGCTTTTAACAAGTGGAGTCAGTTACAATTGGTTGAAGGAGAACAACAGTGAGGGATGTGTGTTCACTAAACATATAATAACCATTTTTTTAAATAATAAATTATCATAAAACCCTTTTTTTTAACCACAAAACAGTCTAAAAGATCCAAAATCCCAGGTTTGAATGCTTAAAGACTTCAGCAGCACACGTCACGTAAATATAGTCACAATATAAAACCAAACAATGACCTTAGAGTTACTACAATTTAAAATTTAAAGTGACTTTTATAGCGTTTCAGCCTTTACACAAGCAGATTAGATATTAGATTTAATATCACTAAGATTATATGAAATTCTCAAACTCACACATTTGTCAAAGTATGAGATCCTTTTTATATCAAAAATAGACGTCTGCTTTAATGAGATCAAGCCTTTGGCCACTTCTACTCGATGAATGAACTGTTTCCTCTGTCATCATTAAAAAAAAGAAATCCATGAAAACAAATCTACCTTACACCAATACATATGGATTATGTCTCATTAACAACTGTTGCTTCCTATTAGTAGAAGTTTCTAGTCACCTTGAGGTACTGTGGAGGCTCAAAGGGCACCAGGTCAGAGAGGAACTTCAACAGGAACACCAGGGATTTCTTGCTGCTTGCATGGTAGCCACTGCCACTGCCGAAAGACATCTGAGAAGACAGAAAAAGATCAGTTTACTGGTAAAATAATCTCACAAATCTCAAAGATAGACTTGTTGCATAAAACATACAATGAAAGAAATTAGCAGGAAATAAAGAGATCACACGAAACTGGGTTTTGGAAAAAAAAAAAAACAATATGATGTGCCAGTAATTTGAGGGTTTAGTCATTAAATAAAGGTCATTGAATGAAATAACCATCTACCTGTATTTTCTGGAGTATAAGTCGCCCTTTTTTTTCATAGTTTGGCAAGGGGTGCGACTTATACTCCGCAGCGACTTATATTAGAAATAAATTGAAATAAATACACTGTTAACCCTCCTGTTATGTTCATTTGTGAGGAACAGAGATGATGTTCCTGGGTCAATTTGATGTATGAGGTATGTTAAGTGTTAAGAGTATGGTAAGTGACTCAGAGAATCAGCAAACTTTTATTTACAGTAAGATCTTGAAGGCTAACAACATAATATTCTATTTTCCAATGATTTCATAGATTCAGAAATGCAATAAAAAGGACAACTGTTTCTACAAATACAGGATGAAAACAGAGTATTAGTTGGCCAATGATGCTTCATGAAAGGAATAAATAAATAAGTTTGAGAAAGAATTACTGTGAAATTATGAGATAAACAGTCTGCTATGATTGTGTCATATGAGGTTGTGCAAGTTATTAGTTCTTGGTCTCAGATTTTGTCAGATAAATTTCCTGTCAAAATGCGACTTATCTGTGTTTTTTTCTACTTTATAATGCATTTTTGGGCTGGTGCGACTTATAGTCCGGAAAAAAACGGCAATTCTTTAATAACTTGCATTTATGATGACATATTGGCCCCATCTGGATATTCTAAAAAGAAAACAACAAGGAAGTAAATAAAATGAAGGGTGGTACTGAAGAGCGGGTGTGTAACCTTGAACCAGTCACTGTAGGAAGGAAAGATGGCGGGACCCTCCAGCGCACCCTGTCGAGCTAACAAGAAGGCAGTTATCATGTTCTCCAGGTCATAGCCTTGAAATGCAGAGTTCAGAAGTCTGGACAGCAGCTCTGGCAGACGCAAAACAGAAACAGAGAGTTTGTTGGTATTAAAAGAGCTGGTTTCTACTGTTTTTAAAGCCATTTAACAGGAAAAAAAGATCCTCCAATTAGTCAGATTGGAACAAACTCTGTCTTTGTTGAAACTTTTTTTTAACGATTTAACATTTTTTAGATATTAACAAGATGTTCTATTTCACCTTTGAGGCTGGACTGGGCAGACTGCTCATAAACCAAGAGAGTGGAGAGGAAGCAGAGGACATGTTTCCAGTTGACCTCGTGAGTTTCCAGAACCCGCTGCAGGTGACCCAAGAGCTGGCCTACGCTGAAAACCACCGCCAGCTTTCATGGAAACAGACAACAGAAAAGCTGCACAACTTTCCTGCAAAACTTCAACAGGGATGTACAGATTTGTTTTATGCAGGGTAATGGAAAACTCTAACATGCTGACAATCACAACAGTGTTTTTGTTGCCGTTTTTCTAAAGAAATAGCAGACCATGAACAGCAGAGGTTTGCAGGAACGGCAGCTCACACTTCTCTGTGACTCAGAAATCCACAGGCAGAACAGCAAATTCTGAAAAGCTAACATCTAAATACATGTTACTTTTTAAAGCTGTGCTTTATTGTAGCTGACTTCAATAATCCTGAAAGGTAAAACCAGAGTAACACGGACTAAAAATGCATACCTTTCGGAAAAGTGTCGTCAGAAAGCAGCCGGCTTTGGCAAAAGTCCATTCATTCTGCAGACTTATGGCATCCGACACTGAAGACAGAATAATTACATGTCAACAACAAGTAAACTAGTCTCTTTTTAACAAACTGCAACAATGAAAACAAAAGTCGTCCTCATTGATTTTTTATCATTTTCATTTACATACATTAGTCCTAATGTTACGGCCTCTGGTCTTGTGTGGGTTTGTGCTTTGTGTGAGTTTTCAGCTCCTGCAGAGGTCCAGCTTCATCTTTGCTGCTGACTCCACCTCTGACAGGACTGATTCAGGCTTCTCCCTCCACCAATCACCAGGCTGGGGGAGCAGCTTAAAAACTCCCAGAAACCCCTGCTCCAGTGGCGGGCGGATTCCTAGGTCTGCCTCGGCATAGAAGCTCATTGAATCTTGGCTTTTTTTCTTATCTTGTAGGTTTTCATTTCTATTGTTTTACCCTCGTTACCTTTTATTCTACAGTTTTTTCTTTCTTCTTTTGTTTCATTTTCTTCTTGGTATTTTATAGTTTTCTATTTGATTAGTTGTTGTGTCTCTGTTTATATTTTAATGTTTCCAAAAACGTTTATAATAGTGGCTTTTAAAAAGATTTCAAGTCACAAAACTTCTTGACATTTAGGTAAAAATGTTGCATAATGTACCATAACTTCTATTCCAGCTGTCAAAAGAAAGAAATCCTAACAAGTTTGATTTGTTCAACAGTAAAAAAAAAAAAAATTAAAACGACTTTTTTAATTTAAAAAGAGCTCCAGAGCATCAGTATCTAACAAAGTAATTATTACAGACAGTTATTTAACACAGAAAATACTTAAATCAATAATGAAATAGAAATAGAATCCATAAAATGTTCTGTAAACATCCTACATTTTTCAAAAGCTGCAGATAAGTCATTACATTTCTGATTATTTATGTATGTGTAAAGAAGAAAGGTCGTCATGCTCCAGAACCTTTTCAATCCCCTGACAATAGTGATCATGAATAATGATTTTTCTCATGAAAAATAATATGCTCATATTTTTATTGACATAATAATTATGTAATTAATCTTTGTCCTGTGATTTATTAATGCTTAAGAAATCTGAATGACCTGAATCTGTGTTGGTAAGGTATAAATATCTGAAATTATGAACCGAATAATGATAAATCATGTAATAAAATGGTTACAGTAGAACAAGGTGGGTTTATGTAAATTCGCTTCCTTCCACTCCCTTTCAAGGAATCTATGATTTGATGACTAGTTAAGTCTGATACGTCTCTGTTTGGATGTAAAACTGTTGGTTGTATTGTTTGTGCATTACTCTTGCTTTGATTGCTTGAGAATAAACCATTTCCAAATCAAAAATCCAAATTGTGAAAGCAGTATTTAGGATAACAGGGGAGGCCATTTGATGGGATTATTGTTGCTTACCTGATAGTTGAGGTTTGTAGGTGAGAGTCTGTGTTAGGAAATGAGTGAAAAAACGCTGGACGGCCTCTTCTGTGGCTAAAACCCCACAAAGGGATGAATCAAATATTTCAAGCCTGTAGACAAAAGTAGAAACTATTTTCAACAATGAATAAATGAATATATACGGAGAGTGCTCCCTCTGATTTAAATATAGATTTTTTTGTGTGGAAATTAACAGCTGAATAGATGCACTGCGCATAAAAGAAAGCCAACTTTAACACTGATTTAAGCCAACAAGTCCAACCATAGATGCCAAGTCTACAGCTCTGGCCTTTTCAAAACCAGAGAAGCGTCAGTAATTTATTTGGCTCGAGTCCTGCTGGATTAAAGGGTTCACAAAAGTAGTGACTAAGCTCCCAGACCGGTAACAAAATGTTTTACCGTCAAGTTCACCATAAGTATTCATTTGTCATTACTTTACCATCCTAAGCAATGAAAAGAACTGTTTCAGCTTTGGATTCAGTTTTTATTTGTCACAACAAGTCAGATTTTCCCTTAGAAAAAGAAACCTTAGAAGGTCTAAAAGTAAACTGTGTCTATTATTATTTCACTTCACTGCTATAAATGAGAGAACACTTTTACCCTAATATATAGAATTTATACAACGTGGTTGCTTTTTTATGTCTGTTTTTGTTTGTTTGTTTGTTTCCTTTACAGTCTGAGTGAAATGTCTGTATTTCAGCATAAGTTGCACATATAAATATATTGTTCACCACATTAAAATGCACAAAAAAGAACTTAAAAGTCAAACCAAAGCTTGGCTCCTGTCTCAATTGACTGATGTGCTGAACTTTTGTCCACAATGTCCAAAACCCCTGAAGAAAATAAGAGAGAAAGGAATAAAAAAGAAGAGTTGGTAAGAGATCAAAGGTGTTAAAAGTTTCATTCAATATGATCCTCAGAGATCTGCATAAATCAGTCTGAGACAAAAACTCACAGAGGAGCAGATCGTCCATCACAGAGCAGCACAGTGGGGAGATCTTAACGTCTGTTGCTTCGGCGTCGTGGATCTGCTCGAAGCCTCCTCCGACCAAGAAACCAACCACAGCTGAAATACAGGAGACATTCATACATGTTTACACTAATTTTACCTTACAGAAGAATTCCACAGCTAAAACAAATATATATATATCTTCTAGTTTTTCAAATAAACAGATGAAACACACAAATACTAAGTTTTTACTTGATAAAACTTTCTTTTGAACTTTCTTGGTTTCTTCCTCTGTGTCTGGAGGTGTCCATTCAGAGAGAGCTTTCATTTGAGACAACAGCCATGTTCCAACACCTTCATCACTGAAATGAAACAAGTTAAAACCATCTGTAAATGCTTGTATGCTTATATATATTTATATATCATATATATATAATAATATATATATATATATAATAATGCAGTTAGTCAAGAAACCTTTTTTGGGGTCAAATCTATGTAGATTTATGTGAATTCTGTGTTTTACAGATGATTAATTCTTAACTTTACTTACTAGTTATTTGTTTTTATGACTCAAATACATGAAAAAAAAACACTGAAAAAAGCTCTATGAAGAGTAGAAGCAGTTTTTACCTCTTCATGATGGACTTCAGGGAGAGGATGTTGTGTGAATGTAAATAGTACACAACCTCCAGTTTGGGAAGTTTCTGAAAAAAGAAAATCATCATAAACTTTGTTACATTTTAGAATTTGTAAGTATTTTTCAAGATCCCCTTTGATGTTTTACTAAATATAGGCGAAGTACAAATTAAGAATATTCCTTGACTTAACATTTTCTCCAAATAACGGTGTACAGTTCTAAATCTTAAAGGATTTTCTTTTATTCCTTATTATGTCATCTGTGACACCAGCGAGGGTGAGGAATTTTCTTCAGCCGTCCCCATTTTACAAGTTAAATCAAGTCAACTTTAACCTTGAAGCCCTTTAACAAAGCAAACAGTAAATAAAACATTGATTAAAGGAATAAAATAAAAGCAGACCACAATAAACCCAAATGAAAAGGTTTATTATACTGTTTTATAATAAGACTGTGCATTGTATACTGACAAATGCTCCATCTTTATGTTGATAACAAGCCCATAAAAGCAATTGAGCAATAAAAAAAACTTTGCTTTTAAGTCATTTAAAGTGTGAGCGCACACACCTGACCTCTCCTGTACTCCTGCCAGAGCAGTTTAGGGCAAAGGGCTCCCAGTGACAGCAGTTCTCTGCAGGACTCAAACAGAGCACACAGCTGGACCTGCAGAGAACACCATGAAAGCAACACCTTGAAAAAACTCCATCATTAACAGCTGCTCAGAAAGCAGCTCTTGTATTAATAAGTTGGCGCTTCAGCTTCACAGACAAAAGAGAGAATCTGCTACACAGATGTGATGTAAACATCTATCTTTATTTATAGGTTTTTGTGCTATTGTTATTCATATTATTATTATTATTATTATTATTATTAAAATTGCAGAAAATGTCAGTAATTTATGCATGTTTACAATTTATTGCAAAACTGATAAACAACAAGTTTAAAGGACGTCAGTATTTTCTGCCCATAAGGTTTGTTTGTGTGAAAGGATTGACAGCAAAAAAAAAATAACAGCTTTCTTTGATTCCTACATTTCTAATGTATTTTAAATTCTTAACTTGACTTAGCTCTAAAAGAAAGACTTTTAAAAACACCTAATTGAATTTAAATGCTGTTAAACAATTAAGGACTGTTTCGTTGTTAAATTTCTGTGCAAAAAGCATTTGTTCCACTGAAAAAATACAATAAAAAAATAAAGAATACATAGATACATCAAATCTATTTAACATAATAATCAAAACATTGATTACCAAATAAATCAAAGAAAATGATGCTACCTTTTTGACATTATAAACAGTCATATTTGCATTTATACATAGAGTATACACATCACATTGAATCCTTTAAAGTTTGATCAATTGACTGAATTACTGAGCTGCTTTTTACGGTAGAACAGCTCTTGAACAAACTCGCCTCCTGTAGACTCACCCTCTGATGACATGTGAACATCCCTCGGCTCCTGTTTTCTTCCTGCTTTTGTTCATCGGTCCCTTGAGTGATCTCCACCAGTCTTTCCAGTATCATCCTCGCTGAAAGCACAGTGACCGACACGCCTATTTGTGCGGCCTGGCGCTTCAGTTCATTCACTGCACACAGACATTGCAGCATTACCCATCAGAAATTGATTATTTGGGATCTCTTGTTGTTTTGGTGACAGCGAAAAAACACAAAAAAACATAAAATCCCCTGTTGTCGATCAGATACACACTCTGACAAGGAAAAATAATTAAAATATGTGATATTTGAACAGATCAGGTGTACAATGAAAATAGAATTTGTTCCGTCTTTACCAAAAACCTCTATGCATGGCTGGTAGTTACAGCAAGTTGGTTGTGTCCATCAGCAAACATTTTCAGTGCAAATGTTAAACGCATAAATCTCCATTGCTGAAGACACATGAAGATGCCTACACAGCAAAGATCCAGCGAAGGGAGAGCAGATTCCCTTCGGCAAAGATGGTTTCTGTTCATTGTTTTGAGAGCCCAAAGTGTTGCACAAATCTGGAGTCTATACAAAAATATGAACAAATGCACATTAGCAAAACCAATCTAAACAAATCATAATCATAATATAATAGCTTTTCTAAAAATGTCCCCTCGCTCACCACCACCTCCTTAAACAGGCTGCTAAGGTCCTGATGTTGCTCCAAAAGTTGGATTGCTTCCACCTGCAACCTCTGACCATCTCCAAGCTTTGGCTTCTTCAGCACGCGACCAGCTAAGAACAAACCAACAGGAGAAATAATCACAATATGAGTAATAATCTAACAGAGTCTTTCAGTATTTAGCAGATTGAGTCAGTTTTGGAACTTTTTAAAACCAACATTCTGTCTCTGAATAGAAAACTACATACACTCATACACTATGTGCATATTCAATAGGCACATACATAGCTTCAAGGAATAACTTGAGGAATAAATATAGCTTCAACAAGAATTGTTGCTAGCCTAATACCTCTGAAAGGAGGGCAGAAATGTAAACAAACGTTTCATTTTCCTTATTGCACAGTCTTTTTCCTCAACGTTAATGGTGCACATTTCGACTTCCCCGTTTTTATTTATTTCAACATGAAAGCGCCTTAGCTTAAGGCTTAATGACCACAAATTAGCAACAAGCCTCCCTGGAGCTTTAATTAACCCAGAGGTTTTTCTTTTCTTCATGGCGAACTCGTAAAAAACGCAAAGAATTTGAATTCATTTGCAGCTTTCATTTGTGTTTTAGAAAGCAAACGTCTTCCTGAAATATTTGTTCGCTTCGAATCCGGGCACAATCATCAGACCAGTAAATTAGAAACTCTGTCATTAGACGTCTAACTCACCGAGGAGGCTCGACAGCGTCCTTTTCTGAGCAACTGACTCACACGTCGCACTCAAAGACATTTTTTATCGCGACTTTAATACAAAAATGAATAAATTAAAAAAACGTTTTTTAAACATTAATAGTTCGTTTTACAGTTATCAGATCTTTTTCTTGACAGTTCAGGCGATGTTTTGTTTTGGCATGTCCGCCATATTTTTCTTCGGCGCGCTTTTTTCTCTCATTGGCCCGTAAGGCGGCCAATCAGGAAAGAGTATTTACCTCTAACCAATGATGATGCTCCAGCTATTTTTAGAATCTATTTTTTTAACAAACCTTTATTAACCCAAACATCTTTGTTTTTTTGTTATGTCTTGTTTTCTAAAACAATCATCTTAATAGCAATTGTACTTTTCTATTTTCCCTATCGATTATAATATTTTTTTATTTAATCCTTTTTGTTTCTTAGAATAGCACAGTGTGCTAAGCACTAATAATTTACATAAAATATTTCCTAATAAAAAAATAACTAAAGAAATTATAATATGTAAAATATGTATTATGCAAAGTGCTGTATATACATAAATATATACATTTAAATACAATATGGAAATATTTCATATGTAAAGTATGCTCATCTTTGCTCTTAGGTTGCTCCCCTGTGGTCTTCACTGCTAACTCAAACCATTTACCCTCATGTCCTCCTTCACTAAATCCGTGAACCTCCTCTCTGGTCTTCTTCTATCCTCTTTTCTGGTATCTCCATCCTCAGCATCTTTTTGCCAATATCATCACTTTCCCTCCTCTCAAAGTGTCCAAACCATCTCCAGCTGCTTCCTTGCATTCATCTCCAGAACATCTAACATGAGCTGCTCCTCTGATAGAGTCCTACTGGATCCTATCTCCTCATTCCCAAAAGAACCTCAACATCTTCATCTCTGCTACCTCCAACTCTGCCACTTGTCTCAAAGTCTCTAATCTAAACCAACAACATGTCTGCTCTCACCAGTCCTCTATGCGTTTCCTTTCCTTCTTGCTGTAACTCATCACATTTGAAATCTTCCTCCTCCTGTTACAACTTGTTTCCACACACCTCTTTCTTACAATCTCATGACCTAAAGTCCTCCACCCTTTTCACTTCACTTTCACTTCAGTCATTGCACATTGGAAAAACTGAGAGATCACACTTCTCTGCTTATCTCTTACTTCTTTTGAAAAGCAGGAAGTGGTAATCACACTCAGTAAATATGCAAATCAGCCTGTAAAGTTCATTGTCTGTGTTTTTAACCCGTCTGCATTGCAACTGTCATGCCACATTCACATGTGATATCCACAACCATGTCACATCATGTCCACAAGAAAATGTGACTGTTTTATAGCTTTTATCAGCAGTTAAGTAATTAATCCTTTCATTAAAGTCACAGGCTACTTTTGTAAAGTTCATGAAGGTAAATCATGATGTGTTGCAGATCATTGTGTGCAGAAACAATAAAGTTGAAGCTGAACCTCATTTTCTGGTGAGTAATTCTTGTCTGTTGAAACATGATTTGGAAGGTGATAAGTCTACAAACATCACTGTTATTTGAGTTTTTTTTGTCTATTTATATTTCTTTGACTAACAGTTTTAAATGTGCATCTTCTTTTACAATTTTTATTTGGTATAACAATTCAGTACAGATTTTATTACTATTTTACAAATTGGTTCAAAGTAATTAGATTGACATTGTTGTTTTGCAGTTTACTGACAGCTAACATATTTTGTTTTTGATTATAAAGGAGCGTTCGCAGTTTTAAGCAGCCATTCTCTGAAATATAAAATTCTATCAAAGACCCTCTCCGATATTCTTTTGAGCTATTTTAAAAGCGTTCCTAGTGGTCTTTTAAATATGATTATGCTATTTTTAGAATGAAAAAAACTCAAAGTCATTTTCCAGGACATAGATTTAGCAGAGCAGCAGAAGTTCATCAGAAATTTGCCTGAGTTGTGGGCGGGACCATTGGCACGGAGCAGCCCCGCCCCCTCCCCATTTCTGAGAGCTCTCTGTCTACACGCGCTCCTGCTAGCTTACAGCCCCTCACAACGCCATCCTAACATTAGTGGTGTAACAAATACGGCTTTTTTGAGTCTGTTTGTGATTCTCAAAGAACAAAAATGCAATTTAGAGTAAATGGTGAATGGTGTATACTTATATAGCGCTTCCTACCCTCTTACGAAGGCCCAAAGCGCTTTACAGTCAAAGTCCCATTCACCCAGTCACACACACATTCACACACTGATGGCGGCTCCTAGAGCTTAATTTTCTTAATATATGTCATCAGAACATGTTAAAAACACAATTTTCTATTGGTGTGGGTCTATAATTCTGTTCAATTCTTTCATCCATGGAACGATTTGTGTCCAGAATTTTGTTATACGCCTTTGGTAACCTTGGCAACATTGACGAAGCTTCGCATTAATCCAATCGGATCGGTCTATCGCGCCAGCTGCCCTCCTCCGTCAGACATGAGCAGAGGAGGTCACATGGCGCAGGGAACACCGTGATTTGTACCCTTTTGGGGGGGGCAGCCAGGGATTACCCGTGACATGTAAACACTAGAGCGCGCGCGCGCATCCCGTGCACAGTGGAAAACCAAAAGAATCTGATCAAATATACCAACTATGAAAGTTGTGTGAGTCCATCACCCAATGTGGACTGACTATAAATAACTTGCAAAACAGGTTAAAGGGCAAATACTCAACTTTAGAGGCTATTGTCATGGCAAAGAGAACGAAAGAGACAGAAAATCAATCCTGTAGTCGAGTGAACTGCAACTGAGTAAAAACACAGCTTCTTCTTCTTCTGGTATAAATAACTTGCACATCATGGATCCGGTCCATCAGTGTATAAAGTGGTTTCCAATCACAGGATGTTGTTTGGGCGGTAGCCTCAACTCCCTGCTGCTGCACTTTCCCACACTTAAAGACGTATCCACTGAAAAGTAATCCCTTTTTCTGACTACTGCTGTTGCAGCTTGTTTTGCTCCTCTTTTGTGCTGATTGTTGGTATGGATTAGCATCTTTGTTTCTGAATTTGTTTAAAAGAAATCTTTAACGGCAACGGTGTAACTACAATCTTTTCACCAAACTTCATCCTTTGTCCTAAAATAGATTTTAGGACCCTAGTGGGTAAATTTAGGCTTCAAGATAACAATTGTCAGCAAGTAGTTTTTGTTGCTGTTTTGTGTACAGTTTAAATGCTGATGTTGTTGTACACAGAAGCAAAGCATCAGTTTTGTTTATAGATCACTCTGCTGCTGTTAAAGTCATTTTAAACAGCAATTACATGGAAAACCTCAAGTGTAAAAAGGAAGTGCTTAGTAGCTGTGAATTTTCATCACTACATTTTATCTTCCACTGCATGAAACTGCTTTTTGCACAGCGAGCTCCTCTCTTAGTGCATTTTTGGACCTCCCAGCTCCACAGCTGCAGGGCAGACAGCGGGAACACCGTCCCATGAGAGTTGTGTTGGGCAACTCATGAAAACTTAATGCAATGTGTCCTCATGCATCTTTAAGAGCTCTCTATTTTTCTATTGTGCCACTAATGTGTTAGAGAGAGACATAAACAGGAGTGCTGCCGTGCAGAGAGAGGAAGTGCAGCTGCAGCAGAGCATCATGACCTGTCAGACTTGTGCAGCATAACAAACTCTGACACCTGAGGGCGCACGTTATTTCTGACTTCAATCAACTTGTAGGACAAACTGAAAATGTATGTTTGCAATAATAGCACGAGAAAACTCAGGCCCCCGCTCAAAATAAAACTTCTCTGAAAAGTAAATATACAGCTTTACCTGCTATTTGTAAATTATGCAACAATTTATTCCTTTAGAAACAGAAATTCCAAACTAACCAACATCACATATTTGCGTTTTAAGAAAAATTCTATCTTATCTTTTTTCGAAAAAAAATTTCAACCCTGGAGAACATACGGGGTCAAATTTGGCTGCTGTTTTTGTGTCCCACAGCGGTCCTGGACTGCAAAGACCAGATTATTTTCACTATCCTTATTTTTTATTGAGAAACCATGAAAAAAATAAAAAATGATTTCAGAATCAACTAAAAAAGCCACACAAAAAAACCCACACATGCCCGAGATATTCAAAGAAAGTTTTGAAATGATCATGGCGGCCGTTTTTGTTGCAAAGGGTGAAAATTGGCGACCAAAATATACAAAAAAATGTTTGTCTCTACAACATTTCCCATACACCAAGTTCTGTCTACAACCACGACCAAAGTCCCCTTTGACCTCGGGGAGAGGCCGCCATCTCTATTTTTTTTTTTATTATTTCTCTTCAATACCAGCTACAAATGAAAATTCCTCCCAGAGATTTCAATGTAGCGCTTCATAACTCCTCAAGCATCATTGGAATAATGGGAAAAATTTGGAAATAAAAGTTTGTAGATTTGGAACGGCATTAGTGTGGCAAGTTCACAAAAGTGGCGTTCCCCTGTGGCAGCTGCTGAGCCAGTGAGGGCGGGCCATACAACACAGCTCAAAGCTTTGATTGTTTTTTTATTTATTCATTTTCTTTTTTGTGTTTGTTTGTTTTTAATTTTTGTCAGTTTTTACTTGCTGGTACCCAAAACGAACAAGCAAAAAGAAAAAAAGGGTCAAATTAACTTTAAAAACCCAGAAGAAAATTGTTCTTGGTTTCTTCTGAGTTTAAGCTCTTAAAGAGACAGATCACTTAGTAAAATTTCACCTTAACAAGGTCATATGTCAGATGTCTTGTCTTCTTTGTTTTGCTCTTTAAAGGAAAATTGCCCCATTTGTTGAAAACCGTTTACCATAGATTGTGCACTTAAAAATAACTTTACTTTTAAAAATGCTTCCCTATGGTGGCATTCATGCGCACTTTTCTATCACTAAATTCTTCTAATGTTTACATTTTTATAATAGACAAAAATCAAGAGCATCATATTTAATAAAAAGTTTAACCACAAGGAAAATCACTTTTTGCATCGAGTTTTAGAGAATTGGATTGATGATTTGATGGTAAGACAGCTGCACTCTTGTTTGTAGTTTCCATTTACAGTAAGTAGGTCACATGTATGCCTCCTCTGATCAAACTCAACTGTGATCCACAAAACAAAGAAGGGAAGTTTGAAATGTGAGAGAACAGGGAACCCGGCCATGACTCAGGGATCCAGTTTTTCTTATGCAAACACAGAAACACCAGAGGCTGGAACAGTCCTCCTGTGCCTTTTAACACACAGTACTTTGAGACCTGCAGGCGTTAAAGTTGTGCTACATTCCAGACGGCTCAGTCATGTCTATGGAAAACAGCAGGTCTGAGTTCTCCTGTGATATTCCACTGAAACATAACCCAATCTGCTCCTATGTGAACTGTTACATCAGGTTAAAATACCTGCATGTTCTTGACAGCGCGCTTTGAGGTCAAAACTATGGATTTTACAAGCCAACTTGTTCTTCTGCAACACTGATTTGATAAAAAGTGAACTTTGTCCACTAGGTTTTACTAAAACAAAGGCATGTTATTCAGAATGTGGCACAAAAACCTCTAATCCTGCTAATCTCCCACTTTTCCTACAATTCCTGTAAAGCCCGCTTTTGCTATACCAGATTTAATCTATGAGAACATTCAACAAACAAGAGTTTAGTCCCGTTTACTGGCCTGCTTTCACTTTCTGCCTTGCTCCGTTTAGGCAGGAACTTCCTCTTGTGAAAAAAAAAAAAAGTTTGGGAAGTTTTAAAACATGTTCTCCACGATAAAAAGGTTCACGGTCTGTGGCCTCGTTTGGTTTTAGGCCGACTGCAAATGTTTTGACGGTTACAGCTTGAGAAACCAGTTGCTAAATCTTTCCATTCCTGATATTTTTCCTCACAAATGACATTGGAAAAGCAACACAACTGAACTGAAGACGGGTGTGGTTTTTCTGCACAAGTCTTTTGAGACCTGGAGAAACTTAAAAAGTTAATTTTAATTTTATTAAAATCTATTTTTAAAGCCCTTTCACACCATGCAACACAAAGCTGTTAGTTTTATCATCTGCGTGTCAAAATAAAAGCATTCTCCGTCTGTCTGGGAAGAAGGTTCTGACAAATCCAACTCGGTTTTAGCTTTGAGTAAATGTCAAACTCTGGCAAATCCCTTAACAAAAATACCAAGGAAAACAAAATATGACAAAGGATTGAATGTACTTTTTAATTTTTTTTCCTTTGCAAATATTCAAGTACAAGGATCTTAAGATCCAGGACACACAATCACTGAAAAAACATTTTTTAAAACCAACATTTGAATCGCATTCCTTTAGATTGATAACATTTCTGCATGTCCGCCAATAAAATTCCCTCCAGGCTGCGACATGTGGACCTCTTGTAAACATGATACAAATATGTCTTTGATTTCCGATTACAAAAAAGTAATCTGGTATAAAAATATCTTATCTTTGATAGGTTTTTCTCATTTTATGAATATTTACATCAAAGTATCTCACAGTATAATCTGATCTGAAAAAGTACGTAATGTAAAATCAACACAAAAAGGTCTCAAAGAGTAGAAGGCCTTTGGTCATCATGAAAAAAACAAAACAAAAAACAACGAAATAACCACAAAAAGTCCATTCACCAGCTTGTGTACAACAACAGTGATGAGTGGATAGGAATTTGTCGGGCGTCTTGCAGCCAGAACTCCGGGAAACCAGATTTCCACAGGATTCATTCTTCACAAAAGTTCAGAACAAAACTGCAAAGCTGCAGCTACAATCAGGCGTCACTCCTGAGGATGGCCGACCCACACAACCGCCGGTGGACGAAGTTTCCCAGGACCATGAGCAGCATCTCCGAAGTGCTGCTGAGGGCCACGATGAAGGGTGCCTGGGATGCGAAGTCTGCCTCCACCCTCCGGAAAGACAGCTGCATGACGGCGAGGGCCAGCAGGCTGTTCTGGACGCCCACCTCGATGCTAACGGTCTTCTTTTGCGGCAATGGCAGGCCTGCCAGCTTAGCCAGGACGGCTCCAACCGCCAGGCCCAGCAAAGGCACCGTCACTCCAACCACCACGATCTCGGGACTGACGTTGGCCAGGATGGACGCGCCCATCTGGTAGGCCATAAAGATGCCGCCTATCATGAGCACGATGCTGAAGGGTCGTATGAGCACCAGCAGGACGCGGGTGAGGCCGGGCAAGCGCAGCTTGATCAGCATGCCCAGTGAGATGGGGATGGCGATGAACAGGAGCGTGCCCAGGATCTTCACAAACGGCACGTGCAGGGCGGCGTGCACGCCCAGAAGCCGGCCGTACAGGGCAGACGACAGAGGCATGGCTGCAGTGGCCACCAAGGTGGAGACCAACGTCATGGAGATGGCCAAGGTGACGTCCCCTCCAAGCAGCAGGCTGTACAGGTAACCGCCTCCACCACCCGGGGCAGAGCAGGTGATGACCAGGCCCAGGGAGAGCGCCGTGGGCAGGGAGATCAACCGGGACACGCAGTAGGCATAGAATGGCATCACCAGGAACTGACCCACCACACCCAGAAGCAGTGGTATGGGGCTCCTCAGCAAACCCCTCAGCACCTCCACCTCCACCTTGCACCCGAAGGCACACTTGTTGACGAAAATGAGAGGCAGCAAGGCGAACAACACAGGGTTCTCCGTGAAATGGGACAAGCCCCCTGAATGGATGAGCCGGGTGGCCGGGTCATGGTCAGGCGCCACTCTGATGGAGTAGTCTGTCCTCTCTTCAATCAGAACCGGCATAGAGTCCCGGTCCTGGTCCAGGTCCAGCAGCTGGATCTGCAGCTGAGCCCGGCCTGGGAACCCGGAGCGGATGTTGATGACGAAGCTCCTGAAAGGACCCGCGTGGCTCAGGCTGCTGTCCGTCACGTTCAGGATGGAGAGGACCTCCGGGTCCAGAGAGCGAACGCTCACCGTCTGTCTCCGGCGGTCTTTCCTGTCGGAGCTCCGAAACCGGCTGGAGATCACGATCACCCCGTCCGAGTTCTCCGGAAACTCAAATTCCTGCAACGATCCGTCCCCGATTCGGAGGAACCTGCTGCTGCTGCTGTCGGTCGTCAGGTTGGTGCTGCTGCCCTCGGTCGCCGTCAGGTTTTCGCCGGCCCTCGCCCAGCTCGCTCCGCCGGTAACCAGGAAAAGACAACAAAATAAGAGGAGCTTCCTCATCGTTTTTGACGGACAGGGGGCGGAGGCGCGCCGCAGACACCCGCTTCGCTTCGCTCAGCCGCCGGCCTCTCCTCTCCTGACGGTTACGCGGCCGCCCTGCGACACCAGCTCGCTCAACTTCTCATTCTACTCTTCCATATGCGCGCTCTGCGTCGTCTGCCGGCCCCGGGTCTCTTCTGGTTTCCATTTTCTCACCGTCTTTATACCGGAACCTCAGCATCACCCCGCCCTGTCGCGTCGGAGCTCAGCTCCGCGGCGGCGGTTCCGGGCGGAAGGCTCACTCACACAGGTCTCCCGCCTTTTGGTCTCGGAGGTCCAAAGGTCACCATAAAACAGCCTCGCATCGTCTTCCAGGATCAACACATTTCCGATAAATCGAAACGGAGAGCACTTTTCCTGCCCTGTCGGTGATTTGATGCTCGGAAACGTTAAGGGTGAAGCTGGTGGAAAAACAAAAGGTAGTCTTCCGGTAGCGAAACGCCAAAATAAAAGCTCTTTCTGTTTCGAAATCATTTTAAAATGTGATCGTTTACCATCAGAAGTGCGTCTAAGCGCCACATATATTTCAAACCGCTGGAGTAGTCACACAGTCAGGTGATTGATTCCAACCATAGATGAACACACATTTTTAAACTGAAAGGATTCTGAACAGGAAGTGAACAGTTCAGATGTGGGCGGAGCACCATGACAGTGATTGCTCCGCCCAAATCAACAAAATACTCTAAATAGACAAGTTGGTGGCCCAAAGTAAAAAGAGTTTCCTTAACTCATCCAACTGTCAGTCAAAGAAGGAAAACGAAAAACAGTTCTAAAGAAAAAAAACTAGCTTGGGCATCACAAAGAAAAGTTAATATAAACAGCTCAACTTGTTGAGCCAAATTACCTTCTTTTTTTGTGTACCCATTTTCACACACTGAACAAAAAATAATTTTGTTGACAAAGTGTTATCACAACTGGCACTTATTTTTAAAGGGAAACCCCACTACTTCCTGTCCGCCTTTGGTAACCTTGGCAACATTGACGAAGCTTCGCATTAATCCAATCGGATCGGTCTATCGCGTCAGCCGCCCTCCTCCGTCAGACATGAGCAGAGGAGGTCACATGGCGCAGGGAACACCGTGATTTGTACCCTTTTTTTGGGGGGGGGGGGGGGGGGGCAGCCAGGGATTACCCGTGACATATAAACACCAGAGCGCGCGCGCATCCCGTGCACAGTGGAAAACCGAAAGAATCTGATCAAAGATACCAACCATGAAGGTTGTGTGAGTCCATCACCCAATGTGGACTGACTATAAATAACTTGCAAAACAGGTTAAAGGGCAAATACAAAAAATAATTACTTTTTTAAATATCAACACTTTACAAAAAAATGGGGGATTTACTTTTTAGTTTTAAAAGGTCCAAAGCAAATTCCCTAAATAATTATAACCATCATAATTTACAAATATACATATAATTATTTTTAAACAAAAAAATCAATAGAAAAAAATATTGGCACTACTACCCCTGTGATAGCCTAACCTTACCACTCTATGGCTACCAGCACAGTCTACTATACATACTGTACATAAGATTTATATACTTTAGATGTTTTTTTCTGTATTTTACATTTACAGGTTTTTTTTTATACCTAATCCTGACATTTTTATAAATTCTTTTAAACACCAAGTATTATTTAGTTGTCCTTTCAATAGTAATAAATGAAATTCTGATTTTGAAATTCTAAATCTATAAAAAAAAAGAATGCAAACACATACTAATAAGATAATTACTGAAAAATGAAGAGCCAAATGAAATAAATCAAAACTACCAAGATTGCAAAAGACTCCAGATGGATGACAAATATATGTTTTGATACATTAATTAGTCTATGATCATGGTGCCAAATTTCCCAAATATCTATGGAGATCTATTCTGTTGCACTTTTTATGTCGTTATTACATGTGCATTTGTAGTATTATCAGCCGGGGAAGCTAAATAAAGTTGGCAGTAATTAAAAAAAAAAAAACATTCGATTTTTTACATCAGCTCTAATTAAGATTAGGAAATTCAAAATTTTCTTTTTAGTCCTTTTTAAAATATTATGGGATTGATCTGCAGAAATGAAGTTGATTGGTTATTTAACCCCCCCCCCCCCCTTCACCCTAAGAAAGCTAAGGAATGAAATAGTCAAACGTTTTAAGACTTAAAAAATACTGTGAATGATTTGCAGTAACCCAGTCGTCACGTCCCACCATGCTTTCATTTAAAGCTTCCAGAGAGAGAAAGTGGAATGTTCCTCTCCATCGCCCATTAAATCCGATAGTTTCCGTGTTCTGATCGGTAATTACCGGCTTGTCTTGTGACACGGATCCATTTAGTCCACTGTGACAAAACAACACTCTTCTATTACAAACCCTTTGTCCCACACAAACAGAGAACCCGATACCGAGGACAGCAGCAGGGAAGGGGAACTCCATTCCATCAGCTAAGCTGTCACAGCCTATTTTTAGGGCTCCTGTTGGGAGACACTTCCATTTTTTTTTATTTCATAACAGCTGTGCTGCTCAGATGTGCCTGAGTCAGTGAGGTCAGTGAAGGCTTATCTCTGGCTGTGGTTAAATGAAAAAAAAAAAAAAAATCCCTTCTAGGACAGTGGCTCATCATCTGTTGCCTTTTCATGAATTGCGTGTCCTCCTTCTGTCAGCTCGGCTAAGTCTGGGCTTCCAGAAAAAGAAAAGGCGGGGGAGTCCTCAGTGAAAAACACTCCGTTCACGCATGAGAACCTGCTGTTTGTGTATTATCCAGCCTACACTCTGACATTTCATGAGGACGCAGGGAGTTTGTTGTAAAGACACCAGGGCCAGCACGCTTCCTAAATGCTTCCCTCCACAAACATGTTAGTTTTTCATCCATCGCAGGATAATTTACCGCATGATGATGATGCAGAGGAGACAGAGAAGTAAATACACAACAGATTTGTTGGAAGCGCATGAGGGAAATATCACAGCAACCTTTCGGCTTGGGATGCAGCCTCATCTGTTTACTCAGAGAGCACAGCAGCCCGCATCAGCAAACCTCATGAATATTCATAAACCAAGTGTTATTTTCAGCTCCGTGTTGCAGATGAGCTCATAAGCACCTTTGATGACTAATCCAAAAAACACTGTCCCGATGTGTCAAAAAAAAAAAAAAAGAAGGATGGACACATAAGTTATCCTGCTGAAAAGTCTGAACACTATGAACACGTCCTGCTGATGGAGGCGGTTCAGTAGAACCACAGATGCAGTTTGGGATTAATTAAGGATTTGATTTGCATAATATTCCTGGAGTTACCACGGTAACCGGGATGGAGAGAGATTAAAGCATCTTCTTGCTTCCATCTAACAAAATTATAGGAGCCACTTATGGGAGATCAGAGTGAGTGAAAGAAAAACGACAAAGTCATCATTTTACAAAAGTAAAGCAGCATTTTTTTTTGTGTCTTTTAGAAACTCCACAACAAACTCTTAAAATGTTCATGTGACACATTCATTAAATGGATGAGCCTAAGTATTTACAATACAGTAAATAGGAATTATGCTTTATTTATAAAGTAATTCCTGATGCCATCAAGGTACAGAAGTGCTTTAGAATAAAAAGAGAAAATGCAAATCTGAGCAAATTGGAACCAATTATTACAAATATAACATTACAAAGGGCAGTAAAATACATGAGCAGCAGAAACAAAGTGAAATAAAAAGAGTAAAAGAAAATTAGTGCATTGAAAAACTTTCCAAAAATATAAGTTTAAAACTGTTAAGGTCATGTGCAGCTCTGCAATATTAGTCCATCACTTGGGGGGCCGACAATGGAAAATGTCACCCCTGTGACTCTGTGGTGACCTGGCAGATTGGAAAACTCTGGAATGGCTGCAAGCAGTTAAAAGATGGGGCAAAATAATTAACCCTGATTTAGAGAATAAAAGACTTTAAATTATGATTTATGCCGTTTTTAGCCAAACTATTAAAAAAAAATCTGTCCTTTTCTAGGACAGTTTCTGCAGAAATTCACCTCTGAGTTTTGGGTGGAACTGGCGTGAATCAACCTCGATCGCCCTTACCCTCCCCATTGCTGAAAGCTCTCTGTTTACACTCGCTCCTGTTAGCTTACATTACTCACCCCCCCAGCTCACCCCCCCCCCCTCAAGTTTACCAGTGCAACAACAATGCTGAGCAATATAGCAGCTATCCAGCCATTCAGTTTAGATTCCAGCTCAGACAAGGAAAACAAAAACGTTCATGGATCAGAATGGAGCAGAGCGGGGGGGGGGCTTGTCACCCACCCAATGTGTTTTCCACATCACAAATAAGCTCTTTTTCAAACAGCACTTTTTGGCCTGATCCGGATTTACATTGAGTTGCAAAAGTCAGACAATCAAAAAAACTCAGAAATACTATTTTAAACTTAATTTTCTTAATATATCATCAGAAAAAAATGACACAAAAGCGTGTTAAATCCACTAAAAACTACAATTCCCACAGCCCAAAATCCCAAACGTCCTCTGTAGATACAAAAAGGAGTTTATGCAGTGAATGGAAGATCTTCAAGTCTTCTAAAGAGGATGAAATTGTGTTGCTAGTAGTTAGGAAATTAAAAGCTTTTCAAAAACAAACAGTAAAACTTTAAACTGAAATGTAATTGACAGGAGGGTGAGTTGAGAACTGAAGGAATGTAATACAATTGTTCAGTAAATTCAAAATATGACATGTGAATGTTTATAACTTTTGGTTGTTTGTCCAGAACAATCAAACCTATTTTCTCCAAATGATTCTTTTTTTTTAATCACTAGTTTTGAGTTGGTAAAACCAAGTATTTAGTAAAAAGTTAAATCATGTCTGAATAAAACAAAAATATAACCTGAAAAACAAAAACATTTTTGTCTGCTTTTTTCTAATAAAGTCAAACGACAAAATGGACTGAGAGGGCACAATTTTATTTCCACAATATACAAAAACAAAAGTGCTGGAATCTGCAGAACTCGCATATAAATAACTTCTCCTGTGATAAAAAGGAAAACTTCATCCAAGCTTCTCGGTCACGGGTGGTCATGTGACCAGGCCCATGTCTGACAGCGATGGTCACCGACACAGTGAAACCTCTTAAAGCTCGCGACGCACATCAAGCAAAACCAAAACACGGACTAGTTACTTTTAAATAAAACCATTCCGATTCTGCGGCGACCTTTCTGAGCTGCAATTAACCTGATCTCTACACCCACAGCTCCAGCAAAAACAACTTTTCCAGATCTAAGCCTAAAGATGTCCTCAGGATGGAATTAAAAAAAAAAAAAAAGATATCTTGATGAGGTTTCAGCGTGGCTTGAGTTTAAACCCCCCCCAAGAGTGACCAGGCTGCAGACGGGGAGATGAGAAGTATCCATGACTGCAACCAGAGCTCCCCATCTCTGCGACCGTCTTTCAGGCACTGAGGGAGGAAGCATCTACATGAGCACATGCATCCCGGAAATAAGGCGTTCAAAGCAGAGAAACGGGAATCCGGAGAATAACCTAAAACAAGTCCAAATAAACACAACGGAAAAAAATATAGAAGTGTCTTTGTTTGTTTTCAGTGTTAAGAAAAAAAATCTAATCTGATGAAGGAAATTGAACAAATGCAGCAGATTCTGGTGCTTCTTGTGATTGAAAACATTCCAACACCAGCGTGTGACATCCAGAGACTTACAAGTGTTTAAAACCTCATTAAAACATTTGTCTTTGCACACCATTTATAACCAAATGATTTTTAGAAGAATCGAGCAGAAGTAAAACGATATGAAACTGAGAGGAAAGAGGGAATGGATCGAAACCAGGAGGGTGAACCAGAAAGACGCCCCTTGCCCTCTCAGGTGGTGTTTCTAGTTGCAGTGTTTGTGTACATTTATTTATAGTAGAGAGGAGGAGGGTAATCAATACACCAACGGTCTTCCTGTAGAAGCAGTTCAGTGGAAACACACACACAGCTTCCTGCCGCCGCTGCAGATGCAGACGGATCCAAGCGGCTGCCGTGGAGCGGCCTCCTCCAGCCTTCAGTTTCTGAGAGCCGCCAACCTGCGGGCAAAACGTGGAAACAACTCCGTTTTATGAAACACCACAGTTTGATGCATCAAAACAAATGTCCGCCGTCATCAAACGGCTACAAGAACATGTTAGAAACACAGAAAAACGCAAATATATCATTGGAGTGGGTCCTTAAAAAGATCACTGCAGCTTCATAGAAGTCTGATGAAGGGACAAAAAAATCGTGGTGCCTACCGTCGAGTCAGCAGGTCCTCCTTGTCCTGGCTCCGTGTGCTCTCCCCTCCTAGTGAGGAGGCGCCCGCAGGCAGCTGGTTGAGCTGGTCCATCACCTCCAGGCCACCCTCTTCTGCTATTTGGTGGATGAGATCATCCACCTGCTCCTGAGGCGTGGTGAAGCGTCATTGCTGAGCTCATGGAGTCCTCCATGACCTTTTCCAGAAGGAGAGAATGGGGTTTGAAACTGAAAACAGCGCCACAAACCTGAAGATCTGGAGTTGGAAGACATACGGAGATGTCAAACGAAAGATCAGAATATGCAGCCACTCACGGAGGTGTGGACATCCAGGTTCTGAACTTGGGTTTCAAACTTGTCCATGACAGCAGAGACTTTCTGGAGGTCCATGCTGTTCAGAGCTTTGTCCAGGGCCTTGGTGACCTGGCCCATATTTTTGGCCACCTGACAGTACAAAAATGTATGCAAAAGTTTATGATCTGTCAGCACCAAGTTGATTGTAAACATGGACAAAAGAAAATAAAAAAACAAGTTAAGATTTGAGTGCTATCTTCCTGCATCATCAGCAGCATGTGATGATTTTTTTAATAGGATTTAGTGACTTACTCCTTTCATAGTGACCGCAGTCTGGACCTTAGAAGCCACTGCATCGACTCGTGACGCCATACGCAGCCAATTAAGACCCTCATTCTTTTTCCGAATGGCGTTCTCAGCGTACACTCTGGCACATTCCACATTCTTCTGCTGCAAAGCCTGTGAAAGAAACACAATTATATACATTTGATTTGTTTCTGAGGGATTCAGTTCTGTTTTATTTAGTTCTTAGTACCGTAGGTTTGATTTTTTGTCAATGATCATCTTGGGGAGAGGATTTTTTTTATTTCTTTGAATGTTCTCTCCTTGAAAAAACATTAACATCCCAGCCAACCAGCCAAAAAAAAACAATTGCCCTCATTTAAGCAAACTATGACTCTATTTAACCACAGAGCAGTTTCCATTTTAGAGCTGATCTTTCCTGTTTGGCCTGGTTTTTTTTCATATCTTAAAGCACAAGGTGTCTCACAAGCTAATTGCAAATAGAATTTGAAAATTCAGCGAGGAAGAGGGTCACAGCAACATGCAGTCTTAAATTTCTCGCTTTCCCTCATATTTATGAACATTTTATTTTTCCATTTAATCTCCTTTGAACTAGAATAAAAAAATGTCTGGATAAGACATGTATTTTACTCTTCACAAGTCTTGTTTAATAATATTCATTAATATCTATAAAAGTGGCTGGATAGCTCAGTTTGTCGGGCGCAGGGCTATAACGTAAAACTATTTCTGTCCTTTATCCCACTAATGAAATCACAAGTCAAATGACTTGACATTAAAGAAGCAGCCAGATCAGTTTTCTACCAAGACACTCAGGTCAGCCCAAGGGTTCAGTCATATGGTTGTACTGCCCCCTGCTGGTTTGAGAGTGTTACTCCCAGTCACGTGACCAGAAAACACAAAAACAAAGAAATAATGCGAGAAAATTCATCATGTGTCAAACATCACCAAGAGAACCGCTGCTCAGAGACACTTGGTCACATGTTTTTTGACATAAAAACACAAAACAACATACATTGCTAATACTACTATTACTACTACTAATACTACTACTACTAGAAAGTTTATATAATCTACTACTGCCACATGATTTGCTAACACAATCATCGCCAAGAGATGTGGGATCCTTGGCTGACTAAATAGAAAATTAAAAATCATTTAAAAACTGTTATATTTACTGCCAGCAGTTTTTGTTTTATTTTGGCTGCTGTGTTTGTTACTGTTTCATAAAAGCACACGACTGCTTAGTTTACCAACTTCCCAATTATCCTACAGAAAACTTTTCCTTCATCTGTGTCCATATCTAAAAGCTCTGATCTCAGTACTCAGACAGACTGCAGACAGAAGATGGCAGCCTACTATCAGGAAAGACATTACGTCAGTCAACACACCCAGTGCGTGATAACCAAACTAAGTGATGTCTTAGATGAAATAACCCAGACGTCTGTACATTTCATCTGTGCTGAAAGGTGCCAGCAAAAGTAAACATTAATCTTAAGATATCCCACCTTCTTAACCTTTGCCTGCTCTTTCTCAGACTCTTTCTCTGCCTTCTTGGCCAGTCTCTCCAGCTGTTTTGATGTAAACTAAGGCAGAAAATAAAGAATGTGTTAAATGACCAGTTATCCATTTACCATCTAATATAAATGACACATATTGTGAAGAACTCACCCGTAACTGGAAAAGTGTGTCTATGGAGAGAAGGAGCATAAAAAGAAAACCAAAGTTATCCCCATGACATACTAACATTTTTAGCACCTGGAGATAAAGCCAACAATGTCTATACAAAAATCTGTTTATTTTTAAAAATTATAGACTATTTTTGGAAATGTTATAAGAGCTGTATTTTGTTCTCAAACTACAGAATAAATAAATGTTGATTCACAAAAACAAAGTTCAATCTTTCAAACATAAATTCTGAAAAAAACATTTTGATTTGGTTATTGAAAACAGTTCTTTAACTAAACAAAAGTGGAACTTTCAAAAGTTTGATCTCCTACATTAAAAAATTAACAGCTTTTATCTGTAAAAAGAAACTAACTTAAACAAAAAATGATATGTGGATTTCATGAATGAAGGCTACATTTCTAAAAAAAAAAAAAAAAAAAAAAAGGTTTTCAATCAAAATTTCTTAAACCTCAGCCAAGTTTGGGGACTGGAACTATTATGAATCAAGTACATTTGTTGCCTTTCAAACTTTTAAGACCAAAGAGGAGCATAAATTACTACGAGCAAGAAAACCATCGTTTTGAAAGTTTTGTGTTGTTTAAGGTTAAGATTACATCTATTTAGAGCTCATTAAGATTTGATAAAATAATATTTATGGTAAGTCAAAATAAAAAAGGCAAAACTAGACAGTGAAGTAATAAGAAGTTATGTATAAGTAAGTTGTTAATATGTTTATAAAAAGTCATGCATTCATCTTCTAAATCCATTTTGTCCCTTTCGGGGTCACTGGAGTCTATCCCAGCCACTCGCGGCCCTGGACAGGTCACCAGTCTGTCACAGGGCCACAATCACACACCCATGCACACTCACATTCACGACTAGGGACAATTTAGAGTAACCAATTCATCTATAAGGCATGCTTCATAGGTGAAATGGATTTGGATTTGGATTTGAATTGGATTTTGGAGTCCCCAGAGAAACCCCACGCATGCATGGGAAGAACATGCAAACTCCACACAGAAAGGCCCCCCCCCATTGCTGTTCTATTTCAGGTTCTTCAGCTGCTGTGAGGCAGGATGGCTAACCACTGCACCACCATAAAGCCTTTATAAAACAGTACACATGAAAAAGCAAGGAAGAATTCTTTAAAATAAAAATAAAAGTAAAAAATGTTCTTTAAGTCATCTTTATTTACTTATCATACTATGGTAACAAATTAATTACCTAATGTTCTATGTTTGGGAAAATAAAATCAAACTCCAATATTTATTTCACACGAGAATTTAACAGGGTTAATCATAGACGTTCAGGAAGTGCTGCTGCTGCTGATCAAAATTCTGATGGAGAATATTCCTGCTACTATTAGTCATCAACTAAGAAAATAGTTACAGAACCAAAACAACGAAACGCTAAACCAAACAATACTTCAGTAATGGAACTGTAAAGTTTTTCTAACTCTACGACCGAGAAGACAACAAGAAGTTATTGACAGCTAAACCTTCACCTGGCTAGGCTAACGCCCAAGCTAAAATGCTAACCCTAACTTTACCTTTCTACGGGGAAACAGCCGAAAAAGAGAGAAAAACCAATGAATTTCTGTTTAGATTAAAAAAAATGTGTCTGTTGAAACTAAGAGACATACCGTCCATCTCGATAACAGTACGATGTTTAGTCAGCTTCTTCCAAAGCTGATTTGTTTTTGTAAAAGCGGGTCTTTTCCGGGTTTGAGAAGTACCACGTGACCTCAATCCTTCTTCTTCGGCGCCTCTCTTTTATTTTTGCCCGTGGTGGTGCGTTTCTTATGTTCGCCACCTAGCGCGCATTTGCCGTTAAGGTCTGTAATCAAATTCGAAAAATGAATTATATGTAAAAATGTATTAAGAATCCAAACAGTTTATGGAATATTAGCCAAAATAATTTATTTGGTCAAATGGGTGGACTCAAATTCTTGCTATTTTCTGTCAGGTAGCTTCCTGTCAAATTAGTAAGTAAGTAAAGTAAATTGTATTCATTAGCTCGTTTTCATCACCAAGTTTTATCACAAATAACCAATTTAATTTAATTTAATTTAATTTAATTTAATTTAATTTAATTTAATTTAATTTAATTTAATTTAATTTAATTTAATTTAATTTAATTTAATTTATACATTTATTTATACATTTGTTTTTTTCAAGCATTGTAGTCAAAGCAATGAAGAATGTACACGGATTCATAAAACTCATTAAAGAAATGATGAAATGCACTCTTTTATTCAAACAAAATTTTTCTCCCCACAGTTGCACTATGTGGAAAAACTTACATTTTTTACAAAAACAAAACTTTATATTTGCATAAATGGTTTATTGCTAAAGTTTACACTCTGAATTTATTATTTGATGATAAAGGAGAATGGTGCAGATATGATCATTTTCTGAAGTAAGTACAACTTTGTTGTACCTATGAAAGAATTTGAGCTGGCTAAATAAATCAAAGCAACATAGTTGACATTTATTAGCACTACATATAAAAATTGACGATCCAAATTTGAAACAAAGCATGATTTCTTTTTCAGGGGAATTTGGCCTGATTGATAGAAAGTGTAAATCCAGGTTCATCAGATCTCAGTAAGATATCCAATACCGGTATGTAAACACTGATGGACTTACTTGAGGAAAATTCAATGGAATACAATCCTTTAAATTCATTATTGCCAATATAATCAAATAATTAACATTCAGTGACATTATCCAGGAAAACATTTTATTTCCCTAATATTTGTAAAACGTAGTTTTCTGTCAGGGAGATGGATAAAACAGAATATATTTCTGTGCATTTTCCTTTTGTCTCTAAATTTTGACGATGAATGATCTACAAACATAAATTACATTAAATTAAATTTAAGAAAAATGTGTTTTTTTAAACACAAGATATTAGTCATCTATAATGACTCAATTTTCTCTATTCCAATGACAGATTACGAATGGTTATCTTAATCATAACTTTGAAAAAAATATCATATGCAGAAGAGAAAAAGGTCAGGAGAAGTTCCCCATACTGAATAATTTTCAAGAAACTGACTTAAAAATATGTTTGACCTGTCTAGAAAAATGGAGAGAAAGATGAAAGTTGTAAAAAAAATGAGATTATTTTAAGTTTTAAAATGTATTAATTGGCCAACCAATATTTTATTTTATCTTTTTACTTTTTTATGATTTATGTCATGCCAGTTGTCTTTACATTATTATTGACATGGATTATTGTAACCCCTATTGTAACCAGAGCTTTTTATTGCTTTATGTATTTTGTTTCTTCTTATTTGAAGGTTCCTCATGCTGAGAAGATTTTTCTGGTTTTTGGGAGAACCAGGGGGTTCTGATTGAATTGATGGGTTCAGGTTTTGGAGATTTGGGATGATTTATTTTGGATTCTTCTGCCCTAAAGCAGTTTGTGCTTCATCTTAGTTTTTTTTAAGTGCTTTGAAAATAAAATATTTACTAAATGTTATTTAGATTACTGAGAGATCTCAATTTTAAAACATATTAAAAGAATATATGTTGATTCCTCAAAGTCAGAATTGGCAGAATTTTCAGATGTTGGAGAGACTAAAAAACTAAAATACAGCAAATGTAAACTGAACTGATTAATTCCTAACTGTTTTTTATGTGTGTTTTTACTCAAGAATGTAACTAATTTATTTCTGAGGTAAAGCTTCAGCAAAAACTGTGAACTTAAAAAGAAGCGCAAAAATATAAGAAAACAAAAAAGAGCAGACAATGTTTTCCTAGTTTGCTAAGACTTCCCTTTGATTTCTCTGTCTCTTTGTTTCCCTGAACTCAAACATTGAGCATCTCACTTTTTCCTGGATGATCTTCCAGACGCAGCTTTGATGCTTTCCTCAGTATGGGGTTGAGAAAAGCCATCGTCCCCAGAGATGTAAGGAGCCAACAGGACAAGATCAATTTCCTCCTTTTTCTGAGTAGATTTTTAGAGAAGCAAAAGGCATCAAATCTGTGGAAAAAATATAAATATAATAAATATCTGTTCAAGTGGCTTCATCAGACTGAGGAAAAGAATGACAGTGAAACATTTCATAACAGACAACTAGTCCAGATACCATGACTCAACTTCAGGATATTGTCCCCCTTGACTAAATGAGATTCTTTATCGACGTTGTCATTTTTATTTCTTTTTAAGCTGTCTGTCATTTATTTTATTTACAACAAAACTTTTATTTGAAAAGACGGAAACTATGCTTTTAATATGGAGGACCAACCGGAAACACGCGTTATAGGCGCTACCATAACAACAATAATAACACTATTACTAATAACAATAATATTTGTTAACGGTTTTAGGCATTTGAGTCAGAAATTGAAACATACTATTTACCTGCTGATTCTGAAGTTTCATTCTTTGTAATAATTTGATTTCCATCCAGAAATCAACAAAAACTGTTTGTTTTTAGCTAAATAAATAGAAATAAAGTTTACTTTCGAGGTTTGTTGCTAAATTCGATTGCATTATTAAAAAGAAAACACATGCAAAATAGTACTGACTTAAATTTTCTATTTGAATAGGAAAGTGTCTTCTTAAAAATAAATAAAAAAAAACGTTAAAAAACCGAGTCTGCATGCCCGCTATAATGTCGAGCTGCGGGGGAAAAGTCAGGAAACCCGCGGCCACTCAAATCCACGAGCTGCTGGTCAAAAACGCAGAACCGTCGCAAAATACCATTAGGCAGGAACTTTGGTGGTCAAAGAAAGACCGCAGAATTATTCGAAGAGGTGAGAAATCTAATAGAAAATGCTTTTTTTTTTTTTTTTTAAAAACAAATGTTTAATGTCCCGACGGAACGTTAGCTAGCTATCGAGCTAATTAGCATATTAGCAAACCTGCTGCAACAACAATTAAGATGCAGAAAAAGTTGGAAAATATAAGTAAAAAGACGATATTGTATTTTTTATAATAGCAAACAATTTAAAAGTGTTTCAGATACCAGTTGAAAAAGCCAATTTACTTATAAAGTAGACACTTTTTCTTTTGGAAATACTGTTCCTAAATTTTTTTTTTTTTTCAGTAACATTATTAAATCGTTAAATTACAGTGAGATTGTTGCTTTAAATCTAAATATAATATGTTATAGCTTACTTAAAATATTTGTATGTGCATGTTATTTATTTTTAATTTTTACTTATTAAATTATGGCTTATTGCATTAAGTTAAACAAACATCTTTATCACATAAGTTTATTTGACAGTTTTTACATAGACAAATAGGTATGTTATGCAAATAACCATGTTGTGTCTTCAGAAGTTCCTTTTTCACTGTATTATCTGTGTTCCATGCGGTGGATCCAGTGGTTCTGCAGGCGTTTTATAGAAGGAAGAGCCCCCAGAAACACCTGCAGCACTTCGGCTGTGCTTTCAAGACCATGAGATCCGCTCTAGAACACGCGTAAGGAAGGAAATGTTCGCAAGCAAAAGCTTCTTTAAACCAGTGTCCGACCTACAGGGTTCCTGATGGATCGTAGAAAATCCCAACAGCCAGAGATGTATACATCCACAATAAATACCTTCAAAAATTCCTAAAAAATATATCAAATGCAATGTGGTCACTGTTTTACTGTTAAGTTTGCGATATTTCCAATCCACAAAAAAAGTAATGAACTCAGTAATGGGTACACAACCTAAGAAGACGTGACCTCAGAACACTAACATTTGCATCAACATTGACTCCAAACAGCACAAGGAAAGAGCAAATGAAAATGGTCTGCTTGGAGAAAAGGTCCTCTTCAGCTTGGTTTGCTAAAGTGGAGAAGTAGATGTTTAAGAGTCGCTCTACCTTCTGCTTTGTTTGGCTGACAATTGGGAATGAAGAAATTTGTTTTCTAGGGCAGTGTTTTTCAACCTTTTCTGAGCCACGGCACACTTAAACTTAAAAAAAAATCCCGCGGCACATCAGCATCAAAAATAAAAAAGGAGGAACTCAGAGTCTCTATTGATCTACTGTCCCTCCACAATCTCACGTGCATTTTTGAGATAATGTTGGCAGAAAAAGCTGGAAGCTGCAGCCGTTTTTTCTAACAGATGTAATACAAGTTAAGTTAGAAGATTTAAAAACAGTTTGAGGTGTGTTCATTGGTTTCAAGACGTTTGACAACAGATCTCCTTGTGCGCTGTCACTTTAACACAATGCATCATGGGAGATGTAGTGCATATAACGGCCGGAGATCACTTTTCAGAGCTTCGTTGTTTTGTTCACTTGTTCCATGATCTGATACCGATACCGATGATTTCTGTGGAAAGCGGACAAAGAAGTGAAGACTTTAACCTCTTCTGATTGGTCAGACTGATGACATGTGATTAAGCCCCCAAGAATGATTGGTGGAGACAGTTAAAGGGGCGGGGCTTTTCCAAAATACAGCCGAAGGTGCAGCTTAATCGCGGTACCGTCATTCATCAAAATGTCTTTAGTAAAATAAACACAAAGAAAAAAGTATTTAACGATCTTTCATATTCCTAACTACTCAGTGTTTTATCAGGGCCTGTTTGGATGAACACAGAGCTGAAATCCTGGAGATGGTAAATGTTTTTAGATCAGTTAATGAGGGCAATTTCCCACGCGGCACACTGGTTGAAAAACACTGCTATAGGGATCCTAAAAAGTCCTGAATGTAACTTGTAGGAGCTCTATTATGGGTCATATATTATAATTGAAGATTTTTATGTTAACTTTATCTGAGCTGAACTTGTTTACAGTGAAATCATCAACAAAATGAATGACCTGATAAATGACAGCATGAAGACCGAAGACGCTACTCCTGATGTGTCAGACTACTTGTCTGTAAATGAGGAGGAGTTTGATGAGGTGGGTGAAGGAGGCTCTCCTGTTTTAAAGAAACTTCAGAAAATTCCTGGACTTTTTTCATTTGTACTAAATCGCCTATTTTTAAGTGATAATAGCAACTCCAGTTCTTTGAATTGAAATACAAAAAAAAAAAAAAATTTCAGATTAAGAGACTTTGAAAACCATCCACCAAAGACGCAAAAGGGCTTTCACAAAGATTCATTTTGGCCTGAAATGCGAGAAAAACTACACTTTAAGACTGAATATATAATGGAAGCAAGTCGGGGCAGGTAGAGGCAAAAAAGAAGAGGTACGCAGATGGAGCTCAGAGGAACCCCTCAAGAGAGAGGATAGAATAGGATAGTTAGTCTCCGAGGCTGACACCAAAGGTTCAGTCGGATGTGAAGTTTTCAAGTTTTAGCCTTAAAGTTTTGGTTTAGAACTAATATAGCAGGAGTTATGACACATACTTGTGACATCACTTGGATTTAATGCTTAGACATTGTTGTTTTGTGGAGCTTCTCCTGGTGTTTTAGACTTTTTTTTTACATTGTTTTGACTTTTATTTATATCATTTTTATTTATTATTTAAATAATTACATGTTTGATCATGTAATATACCATGCAAAACCGTTTGATCTCAATTTTTGCAGTAAAAAAATGGCTAAAGGCATTTGTCGGAATGGACCTTTTTATATAATGTTTGATTCATTTCGGAATTATTGTCTAATTTAATGAAAAATATTTTTGGGAAAAAAGAAGATGGGGTTTTACTAAAAAGATAGATATCAGGTATTGCCTCATAAAGCAGTTTTAAAGATGAACTATTAGAGCAAATTGAACAAAATGCTCTAAAAGGTGTGGGACTACTAAGAGTGAAGCATTTATCTTTTGGGTAATGAATGATTGTGTCATTGATCTGAGCTGTACTCACCCTGTTTTTGATATGGTTGAGACTATCCAATCCATGTTTTTATAATCCTGTTTGCTGTGTTTCCTACAGAATGTTCTCCTGGCAGAGCTGGAGAAGCTGGAAAAGAGTTTGGACGAGAACCTGTTTGAGGCGGAAAGAAAGGAGGTCCAGGAGTTTCTGGCTGCATCACCATCATCGCATCACGGTGAGAACCTCTGAGCCACTGGATGAAGCCAAACTCAGATGAGAAGAAGCGTTGAAATCATCATTTCTCTTGTTTTTTCCTTAAAGCCAAGCTGGAGGAGGAGGAGGAGGACATCGAAGAGGACTTGGAGTATCTCCGACAGTGGGCCAACTCCCTGTGATCCGACCCAACACCTTCAGAAGAGGAGAGACGAATGAAATGCAGGAGCAGCAGTTCCCACGACTTTTCTTTGTGTAAAAGTGTTCACGTTCTGTCCTCTAAAGTCGCAGTAAATTAAATGTATAAGAGGAAGAAAAATGAGGTTTTTGTTTTTGTTCTGTCTTACAGTTAGATTGCAAGTTGCAGTAAGTTCTCGGTGCTCAGCTTGAACAGAAGGACCAGTTCAGTTTGTTGTGGTCATCAGTTCCACCATCTCAAAGCGTCTCACTGACATTTCTGTGGTTCAGATTTATTTCACCTGATCCGGTTTGGGTCTTGTTCTCTGTTTCTTCCTCTGAACGTTTTATTCATTTATGGTTTTGGAATAAACTGCAATGCAAATCGAGTGTAATTTATTCATTCACTTAAAAAATAAATGAATTCTTTTCATTTTAGGTCATCATTTTGTTGAAGTTATTTTCAGCTGAAATTACTACAAAGACAGCGAGCAGCTGGAGGAACATCTAGAGAGGTCAGAGGTTTACTCTGAAAAGCAGAAGAATGAAAGCAATGGTGAGGGGACAGAGAGCAGGGGTGGAGAAGGTGGAGGACTTTAGGCTCAGGACAACAGAAAGTGTAGGAAAGAGGTGTAGAGGCGTGTGCAAGTAGGTTTTGGAACAGGTGGAGGAAGGTCTCGGTCGTGATGAAAGGAACGGCGTAGAAGACTGGTGAGAGCAGCCGTGTTGGTTTAGAAAGGCCGATGCAGAGAGGAAGATGTTTAGGTTCTCTTTGGGAGTGACCTGGAATGAATCCATCAGAGAAACGGATCCCGGTAGAAGTTTTGGAGAGAAATGCAGGGAAGCGGATGAAGATGGGTTAGACAAGTTGAGGAGAGTAGAAAAGGAGGGAATGAGGGAGGCAGAGGACTTGCTGTGGCGCCCCCTAGAGGGAGCAGCTGAAGGACAGAAGAAAGCGATTCTGTGAGGTGTAGCTGTCTACTCTCCCCTGGATGGAGAAAAAACGAATTTTTCAAATATTTTTTTTTCTTTCTACTTCTGGAAATTTCAATAACAAGCTATACTCACCGTATTTCCTATTTCTAAATCACATTGTTCCAGGTTTTGTGGAAACATGGTTGTGTTTCTTTCGCTCTCAAACAAGATTTGCTGGTTAAATCCTGGATCCTGTACTGTTGCCATAAGCAACTTCCCCGGATTACTGTCCCTCAGTCGGGCAGACAGAGATGGGACGAAGACGCAGACTGACTGCAGCTTAGAAAGCATGAGCTTCATATTTGTGGATATGAATGAGTTCTGCGACAGCTGAGTGAAGCTCAATGGGTTCTGGAGCAAGCCAGAAGGAATATTCAGGTAAGAACCAAACTCTGGGATCCACCAGAATGGAAAACAACACACAGCAGCAAAGGACTGACATAAACAAACCCAATCAAGTTGATATTAATCTAGATGTCAAAGGAAGGATTTACTGTAAAAACAGTTCAGTTTTCATGACACAGTTCAATGTTCAATGGCGTGGATGAAGGATGGAGCATGCTGAAAGTAAATATTTCCTTCAGAAGAACACAAAGTGAAACTTCATTCAAAAAGTTAAGACAACTTGTGTGAATTTACACAAACCTTAAAGGAAGCTGCACAACTCCTTTGACTCCATTTCTTTTCAGAAGAATGGCATTAGGACAGTTTACTGATCATCATTAACTTTAATCTGTGTACATCCATGCAGTTCCTCTGTGATCCAGACACAATCCTTACACCATTAGGAAATTAGCTCAATCCAATTTGAGAGGTCGGTTGCTGTTCACGCCAGAGAACTGCTGGGACCACATGACTGAGCTCACAGACACACACAGCGGCTGCTGGATATTCCCGAGTCAGCAGGTCCGGTCGATCAGCTGGCCTGAGCTTCAGGCCTGAGAGGACGTCCAGCAGCAGGATGTAAAAAAATAATAATAATAAACAAGCCGCTGTGCCTTTGAGAACCACTATGAGATACAAACTCCACAAGTGGCTTAAAATTCACTGTAAATTAGAAATATCCAGCTTCTGCTGTTAAAACTTATACTGGTAAAACATTATTGTCAATTAATGCAACTCCAGTTTTTATGTCAAAAGTAGTTGATTTAGTAGACATAGAGGCTGTGTCCCAATTCTCACCCTACCCACTAACTACTAAAAAAAATCATATAGTACTGCACTATGTAGTACCCTGGATTTTAAAAGCAATTCAGACACCATGCTCACTGCTTTTTGTTTCTTTAACGGCGAATAGGACGTCATCGATTTCATGAAGTGAAATTCTAATTAATATTAGTGTTTTGCAACAATCATTTATGAATCTACTGAGTTCTTAAGATAAAAGATACTTATATTTTATTCAAAAAAAAATGCATTTAAATACATTTTCTTTGCAAAAACATGTTCAAACGCAATGCATTGTGTTCTATATTCACCAATCTAGTGAGCATCAATGCACACTGGTTTTTCACAGAGACTTCAGAAGTTTTTTGGGGCACTGGATTTTGGAATTGTAGATTTGGACAGAACTACAGAATGACTATACACAGTGCACTATGTAGTGAGTAGAGTAGTGAAGGAATTCAGACACAGGTACTAAGATTCTCAATGCAAAAAATTCTATGGAGGGGTTTTTTGTGCCGTTTGCGCAACACTCACTGTTTTGAGCATAAAACTTCAACAATGTAATTTTAACTCGAGAGAAATTATTACCCTTCTGCACTCGAAACAGAGCAGGGCACCATGCTACGAATGTGCCACAAAAGCCAGCCAATCACTGACACAAGCATGAAGGTTGATGCCGATTGGTCAGAGGTTCTTCCAATCGGCTCGTAGACTGGATCAGGTTTGTAAGCGATTGAGTTTCTAGGGCATTTTGATGTTTCAAGTGCAAAATAGTTTTTTGAGCAGGAATAGAATTAAACATTTTCTATCGGTAACAGAGAATCTTTCTTAAATACCCGAGGGCTGAGGACGAACTTTTATAGAAAAAAGTAAAATTAGTATGTTTTCACTCACGCTTCCTAAAATGCTTGTAAATCAAAAAGATAAATTTGTCATGAAATAAACATTTGCAAAGAAACTACATTTTTGAGGAAAATATTTTTGTTTTGCAAGCAGTTTGACAGTCCTTTTAAGGTAGACATTTTTTTAAATTTCACATGGTGGAGGTTGTATCATGCTGGTGGACTACTTTAATGGTTCATCCTAAATGTTTACCAGTATTATTTAGTTTACCCTTACTTAACTTACTGCAATACTGCTTGGGGATTCACTTTCTCCGAATGGAACACACATAGAGTGCACCTTTAATTGATTAACTCAGAATACCAGAAATTTATGATATAAATTTGCTTCTGCCAGTACATTTGTGTACGGTGAACTTTACAATACCAGTTGGCCTTCACACATAAATTATTACTTAATGTTCAATCACCAAATTCATCTTCACCTGAAACTGGAAGGTCGTGGGTTCAACGCAGATGGGTCAAATGCAGGGAACAAATTTCACACACCTATAAGTGTGTGACAACTAATGAAAATTTAACTTGACTTTAACAAAACAGTCTCTAAAGGTTCACTTACCTCTGTAAAAAAGAACATGTGAACAATTTACCAAAAGATATCACAGACCCAGATCATGGAATACTCACACATGTACAAATCCAAATTCAAAAATAGACTGTTAGCCAATTATTTTATGCAAATTGTTTTGTATTTAGTGGCCAAAGGGTTTTACAGACACAGTCCCATTCACACACTTTCCATTTCACTTTAGCTCAGACTCTGAGGTGATTTATTTATTTATTTCAGAGGCGGTATTAAAAATACAACAGCCTAAGCAGGATCATTTAGGTTTTTGATAAGTAACATATTTTTCATTAGTCATTTATTTCATAAAAACATTTTTTTAGTGAATTACTCCCCTTATTGTCATGCTAAAGCCCCATTCGGACACTGGCGCTATTTTAGTTACAACCTAATGGACAAAACTATAATGTTTGAAAAAACATCAAAAATCTAAGATAAGATATAAATTATAATTAGACAGAGCTTAAGGATGATACCTTCCTGTCAACTACTACACAAATATTCTACTAGCAGCTGCAAATCAGTCTTAGTGATTTACAATTCTTTCTATTTTTTTGGAGGGCTTTAATAATTTACAAAAACATGTTAGAAATCTTTAATATTTTTAATACTTGCACATTTTTTAAAGTTAAAAAGGTACTCAGTGGGCAAAATGACTTATCCTTTTTTAATCTCACCTCACTCTTTCCAAACATGCTTTCTGGTTCCACAGTGTCGGAGAGTCCTCCAGCATCACAGCCCAACAATGAGATGGAGGCGGTCCAGAATTCTGAGCGTCGACCTGTCATCGTCATCACCGCTCCATCAAGAGATGACATCTACGCCACGCCGTCCAACGTCACCATTGCTGATGCTCTGAAGGAGCGAAGGCCGTGTTCTACTCCTTTCGTTGTGGGGAAAAAACAGATTGCCAGACGGTAACTCAGCCATCATCCAAGGTAATGATCATACTCAACTATGATTGATGAGAAGCAGCATTGTTAGGTTTTTACTTAAAACAAATAAAGTCAATTGTTTGGAAATGTTACATTTTATTTGGGATATTTTGTGAACAATCTCAGAATGAAGAGAATTTAAAAATGGGAGGAATGGTCTGTTGTGTTGCATTGTGTGTGTTGTCAACACCTTCTAGGACTAAATGAGCAATTCCTTCCATCCTTTAACTAACTCAGGTTCCACTGTGTACTCTCTCAAATCAAGAATTTAAGACAGAAAGCCATCAATCAGGTACAGGTTCAATCAGCAGACATTGCATAGTACAGTATGACCCTTTACAAAATGTTGAATTATTTCCAAATCAGTTTGTTGGAGTTTATGAAGGGAGACCTTTAGACACTTGAGTGAGAAGCCTGTCTTGCAGGTCTAATTCATCCCCAAAGGTGGTGGTTTACTGAAAACTTTCCCACATAATGATGCAGACTCCACCATGTTTGATTTAAAAATGGTCTCTTCACCATTATAATTAATTTCAGAAAAACAGATTCACTATGTGACAAACAGATTACGTACTGATAATTCTATTAAAATAGTGGTTTCAAGGAAGATTAATTTTGTCTTTCCTTTTAAGACGGACATATTGACTTGAACCTGAGTCTTACTTTCTGTTTATGCTTTATGTGTGTCTGTTTATCATTCTTGTTTTGTAGTTCAGGGACATACCTGTCACATTTAAAAATAAAAGCTGTCTTTGCAATGCTTTTGGGAATGCAGAAACACAAACCGCATTATATTTTCGTTCCCAGACGTTGTTTAACAATAATTTAATGACAATTTGTGACAGTAGAATATGAATTTACCCATACATTTTTGGACTTGATACTTGACCTAAACTTAAAGAATTAAAGATGCTGTATATATAATTTATGACTCGTCATGCTGTTGTCACATCATTTACGAACGAATAAATAAGTTAAAAAAAAAAATATATATATATATATATAAATATATATAAAAATATTTATATAAAAAAAAAATATATATATATATATATAAATATATATATATATACATACATATATATATATATATACATACAAAAAAAAAAAACGCCCCTCTCACCCTCCGCGGGTGGTTTCTCCTCCAAGCTCGGGTCCTCTACCAGAGGCCTGGGAGCTTGAGGGTCCTGCGCAGTATCTTAGCTGTTCCTAGCACTGCGCTTTTCTGGACTGAGAGGTCTGAGGTCTTTCCAGGTATCTGTTGTAGCCACTCCTCAAGCTTGGGGGTTACTGCCCCGAGTGCTCCAATTACCACAGGCACCACTGTCACCTTCACTTTCCAGGCTTTCTCCAGTTCTTCTCTGAGTCCCTGGTATTTCTCCAGTTTCTCATGTTCCTTCTTCCTGATGTTCCCGTCGCTTGGCACTGCCACATCCACCACAACGGCTTTCCTCTGTTCTTTATCCACCACTACGATGTCTGGTTGGTTCGCCATTACCATCCTATCAGTCTGGATCTGGAAGTCCCACAGGATCTTTGCCTTCTCATTCTCTACCACCTTCGGAGGTGTTTCCCATTTTGACCTTGGGGTTTCCAGTCCATATTCTGCACACATGTTCCTGTATATTATTCCAGCCACTTGATTGTGCCGCTCCATGTATGCTTTACCTGCCAGCATCTTACACCCTGCAGTTATGTGCTGGATTGTTTCAGGCGCCTCTTTGCACAGCCTACACCTTGGGTCTTGTCTGGTGTGGTAGATCTGAGCCTCTATTGCTCTGGTGCTCAGGGCTTGTTCCTGAGCTGCCAGGATGAGCGCTTCAGTGCTGTCTTGTAGGCCAGCCCTTTCTAGCCATTGGTAGGACTTCTTGATATCAGCCACTTCAGTTATGGTCCGGTGGTACATCCCATGGAGGGGTTTGTCCTCCCATGAGGGTCTGTCTTCCAGCACTGTATCCTCTGCTCTCCATTGCCTGAGACATTCACTGAGCACACTGTCAGTTGGGGCCTTGAGCTTGATGTATTCATGCATCTTGGATGTTTCATCCTGGATAGTGGCTTCTACGCTCACTAGTCCTCGGCCTCCTTCCTTGCGGCTAGCATACAGTCTCAGAGTGCTGGATTTGGGATGGAACCCTCCATGCATGGTGAGGAGCTTCCGTGTTTTAACATCCATGGTCTGTATCTCTTCCTTTGGCCATCTTATTATTCCTGCAGGGTATCTGATAACTGGCAGTGCATAGCTGTTTATTGCCCGGGTCTTGTTCTTGCCATTGAGCTGGCTTCTCAGGACTTGCCTTACTCGTTGAAGGTACTTAGCTGTTGCAGCTTTCCTTGTTGCCTGCTCCAGGTTGCCATTTGCCTGGGGAATTCCAAGGTACTTGTAACTGTCCTCAATGTCTGCTATTGTTCCTTCTGGGAGTGAGACCCCCCCTGTGTGGACTACCTTGCCTCTCTTTGTCACCATCCGGCTGCATTTCTCGAGCCCGAATGACATCCCAATGTCATTACTGTAGATCCTGGTGGTGTGGATCAGGGAGTCAATGTCACGCTCGTTCTTAGCATATAGCTTGATGTCATCCATGTAGAGGAGGTGACTGATGTTGGCCCCATTTCTGAGTCGGTATCCATAGCCAGTCTTGTTGATTATTTGGCTGAGGGGGTTCAGACCTATGCAGAACAGCAGTGGGGACAGAGCATCACCTTGGTATATCCCACATTTGATGGACACTTGTGCAAGTGGTTTCCCATTGGCTTCAAGGGTGGTTTTCCACAGCTTCATTGAGTTTCTTATGAAGGCTCTTAGAGTCCTGTTGATGTTGTACAGCTCCAAGCATTCAGTGATCCATGTGTGTGGCATTGAGTCATAGGCCTTCTTGTAATCAATCCAGGCTGTGCACAGGTTGGTGTGTCGTGACCTGCAGTCTTGGGCGACTGTTCTGTCTACCAGGAGTTGGTGTTTGGCTCCTCTGGAGTCTCTACCAATGCCCTTCTGTGTGTTGCTCATGTATTGATCCATGTGCCTATTTATCTTGGTTGCAATGATGCCTGACATGAGCTTCCATGTTGTGGAGAGACAGGTTATTGGCCGGTAGTTGGATGGGACTGCACCCTTTGAGGGATCCTTCTGGATCAGGATCGTTCGCCCTTCCGTTAGCCATTCGGGGTGAGTCCCATCTCTTAGCAGCTGGTTCATTTGTGCTGCCAGGCGTTCGTGGAGTGTGGTAAGCTTCTTTAGCCAGTAGGCATGTATCATGTCAGGGCCCGGTGCTGTCCAGTTCTTCATACCTGAGACTCTTTCTTGGATGTCTGCCACTGTGATGGTTACTGGATTCTGTTCAGGGAGGTTGCTGTGTTCTTTTCTCAGAGAGACCAGCCACTGGGCATTGCTGTTATGTGCTGTCTCTTTCTCCCATATACTTTTCCAGTACTGTTCAGTTTCTAGCCTTGGTGGGTCTGCTCGGCTGTTTTGACCCTGCCACTGAGCGTACACTTTCGCTGGTTGAGTTGCGAACAGCCTGTTTATTCGTCTGGCTTCATTGTCTCTTGTGTATCTCTTTAAGCGGCTACTCAAGGCTAGGAGCCTTTGTTTGGCAGTTTCCAGGGCTTCAGGTATGGGCATCTGGCTGTATCTCTTCGGTACTTGCTTTCTCATTGTACCTCTCTGAGCCTCTGTTAGCTTACTCACATCCTTCCGAGTTGCCTTGATTTTGGCCTCTAACCGTTGCTTCCATGGTGGGTATTGTTTTCTTCCATGGTTGCTCTTGTAGCCAAGCATCTCAAGGATCACTGCTGCTGAAGTGTAAACCAGTTCATTGGTTTCTGTGATGGTTGTGGTAGGAATTGCCCTCAATGCTTCATTCACAGTTTCCAGTAGACTTTCAGGCAGTACATCGCTTAACCGTTGTAGCTGGTGTCGGGGTTGCCTAGTGTTCATTGTAGACATTATCTTGTTTTTCAGGTCAGTTGCTGCCTCGCTCAGCGTAACTGTGGTTGCTGGGGTTGTGTACCCAATCTCAGGGTGTGAGTGTGGTATAACCTCCTCTCTGACCTGTTGTTCTGGCTCTCCCGTGGTATTGGCATTGTACTGTATCACTTCAATCTCAAGCTGTGATAGGAGTTGGCGTTTGTGGATATTCGAGCATTGGGCTACCAGTTGTTTGGCAGTTAGCCTTGATTGTGGGTTTCGAAGCATCCATTCATTCCACATCCTCTGCATGTAACCCCTCTGGGTTGGATTACTTGAGTAGTAGCATCCTAGCAGATCCTTGTTCTCGCATCTAGTCCATTTCCGTCTTGTTCCAGTAGCCCACTTTCCATCAGAGTGCTCTGGTCCCCCAGCACCTGACGCAGACCTTGTTTGGCCGGGCGACGTCTGAGCCGGCATGACATGTGGTTCATTGTCTCTCATATAGTGAGGTAGGCATTAGCGTTAAGGGTCTTGCCCAAGGACCCTCACTGGGTGATGTTAATTGCCCGTCATTGTTAAGGCATTTGCCCCATTTCCATTGTTATGGCCCCATTCCATTAATCACCATTAATTGTTCATTCCGCCGTGGGAATCGAACCCGGGTTTCCAGCATGACAGTCCTGCACCTTACCAACCGAGCTACCCAGCCGATATATACATATATATATATATATATATATATATATATATATATATATATATATACATATATACACATATACACATATACATATATATATATATATATATATATATATATATATATATATATATATATATATATATATTTTTTTCCCCCCCAAATGTATATAGTTGTCAAATATTCTCATGAGTAAACGTATCGCGATATTGCGATGGTCTAACTCCGGAAAGGTTTTTATTTATTTATAAGAAAACATGATTTAGTACAGTATATTTAGGCTTTCTTTATTTATACTTTGTTTATTGTTTACTAGGTTTGTTGACAATTTTTACATATTTATTTTATCCTAAAATAACGAATTGAATAATTTTTGTTAAAGCTAAAAATCAATTAAATCTGCTGTGGTTTAAAAAAAACAATTATCAAACTTAGAGTTACATTTAGAATTATGTATTCCTGAGACTCTATTTAACTTGGACATAATCTACATATATTTATTTTAACAATGTGAAACTGGTTTAAATGTATGAATATTATAGTTTTTCTAATGAACCTGTGGGATTTGTTCGTGTTTGATGCGTTTAAACTCCGGGAAAGTTTTTGATTGACCTCCGTTTCGATAAACAAACATGGCGCTTCGCAGGGCAAAATCTTGACCTAACTATTGTTTTTTTCTTTTGGTTTTTAACCTGAAATCTCTACCTTTGATTAAAGGATGGACGCAACCGGAGAGGAAGATGCAGACACGATCCGACTGAAATCAGTTAAAGACTATAAAACGTTTACAGTGCCTCAGAATGACAGAGTAAGTGTGACACACAGCATGCTAACGCCTGATTTACGTTCACTGTTTGCTTTAAGTGCGACATTTAATTGCGACAGAATAACCCCCAAAAGTATTGGCCAGGAAACACGTTGCTGAAATAAACTCAGACAGTTACATTTTAAAATATAAACCTATTCCTGAAATAGCTCAATAGTAATTTATTCTGGGAAGCAGGAATCCAGTTCCACAGTGACGCCATTGTGTGTCCTTATTTGGGTTTCCGGTGCTGAGTCCTTTTCCATTTAGTCACTGACAACCTTTATCCTTGCCTGAGGCTTTAAATCTTCTACTTTAAAAGCGGCTATAAATCCTTAGATTGGTTTTTAGGTTATTTTTTTAATTTGCTATTTTTAAATATTTTTTCTCGCCTGAATCCATGTTTGATTTTGTTTACAGCATTTCTGGAAAATGTTTACATTTGCGGGCATGTAGAAGTTTTTCAGTTATTCGTTCAAATTATTATAAAGTCAGTTTATTGATTCTGATTAAATGTGGATCAAAATGTGATTATATGTAATACATTCATGGTAATATGTTGGTTTGTAAAACACAGTGTTTAAATAATGTCTTGTAATTGCTAATAAAAACCTACATATTTAACTTTTCAGTAACACCAGTTTTTGTGTTTTTATTTGGTTTTTGTTTTACAGTTTGGGAGCTGCAGAAGTGTCAGAGAGTTTGAGAAACTCAATCGTATAGGTGAAGGAACCTACGGCATTGTGTGTAAGTCTTAATTTGAAAATCACAAATAAATTAAAAATACAAAGTAGTTTAGAGGTTTAAAAAAAACCATCAATTATTGTTCAAAATATGGTTACAGAAAGTCGAAATTATATTTAGCCCTACAATAATGTATTGTATCATACACACAATACTCAAAAGTATCGTTAACATTCACTCTACTTTAAAAAAGTGCGAGTTAATATCTACTTTTTGACTCACACCATCCACTTCAACACAAGTTAGCAGTCATCAGAACTCTGAACCACAGGGCAGAGAAGTGCAGGGAGGAACCAGAAACTAGAGGGAAAACCAGTCATCCCACATGTTGCCGGGCTTTCATCTTCCACAACCACAACATCCAGGTAAACTTCACACTAGGAAGCGCTTTGAGGCAAAGACTGGTCCACCCAAAGGACACAAACCGAGCGACGTGGTGTATGCTGGGAAGTGTAGTCAGGAATGGAACGACTTGTACATTGGGGAAACTAAGCAGCCACTGCACAAACACACGACGCCCAATCCCAGTGGACCAGAGTCAGCCGTCCGCCTCCACTTAAGACACAAAGGACATTCCTTCGAGGACAGTGAGGTCCAGATCTTCTCTGGGAACATCGCTGGTTTGAGAGCCATCTTTGTAAAAATAAAAAAAATCCCTCACTGAACAGAGGAGGTGGACTCAGACTCAACCTTTCATCCATTAACACTCCGTTTTGAAGTCACTGCACAGACATACTCAGCATGACGACAGGCATCGTTATCCAGAGCTGTAATTCAGGACAGGGGATGAAACTCAGCAAGGAGCATTTCTATCTGTAGCTCAACACCAGTCGGACAGAACCGAAGAAGCGGCTCGGATGAAAGCCAAACGTCTTCAAACCAGAAATTTTGTCCGGTTGAATTTTTTTAGATAACTTTATAACATATCACCTTTTTAGACCTGAAGACATCACATTTATGAACACAGATTTATTATACATATGCTAAATAATTAATTATCCGCTTTTTCCATTTCACTACAGCTCAGGCTTTGAGGTGATTTATTTATTTATTTAGAGGGGGTTTTTAAAAAATGCAAGAGCCTAAAAGGGATCATTCAGGTTTTTGATAAATAAAATATTTTTTTATTAGTCATTTATTTCATAAAACCATTTTTTTAGTGAATTACTCCCCTTATTGTCATGCTAAAGCACCATTTCTTTATGTCTTCCTTAACTTCGATTCCTTTTGTAGACTGTATTCCCGTGTGTCAGAATACAAGGATTGTTTGTACAACAACACTTTTTCCCTGCTGCTGTTGGACTCTGTTCCAACCGTTTATTCATCTGTCACATACCTAATGATCAGTTTCATTGCTCTTGAGTGATGTCATTTCCTGTTTCAGACCGAGCCCGCGACACCAGGTCGAATGAAATTGTGGCTCTGAAAAAGGTCAGAATGGACCAAGAGAAAGACGGTGAGTTTCTCTGTTTGCATAGTTGTCGATGGAGGCTTGAACTCCTTAAAAAGAAACTGTAGATTCACAGCATTATTCTCCAAAATTAGTCCACTCTTTTTATTCAATTATTACAGTAAAATGCAGCTGTTTGTTGTATTCTGTATAAAACTGTCCACAAAACAGTAAAATCTAAGAGGAGACTGGATTGAGATCATCATTTAATACTTTTTATTTACTTTATTTTGGTCGCCTCCACTTCAAACGCATTTGCTTTCTTCCGTTTTGTTATCATTTTTAGTTGCAGACAAATAAACAAGAGTTCCAGCCTGAGCAGCCTGTAAATAAAATGCCACAATGTGTCGCACCGACTGTTTTCTTGCTGTTGGTGAGTGAAAAAGTTTCTCTTTTCCTGCCAGGAATCCCCATTAGCAGCCTCAGAGAGATCACGCTGCTGCTGAGGCTCAGACACCCCAACATAGTGGAGCTTAAAGAAGTGGTTGTGGGCAGTCACCTTGAGAGGTAACACACACACGCGCGCACACACACACACACACAGACACACACACACACAGACTCACACAAGCATTGGTTGGTGTCTGTCCACAGACAAAGACTTTTTTTTCTGGCCCTGAACTCTTCTTTCCACGCTTAGATAAAGCCACGCTGAACTTGCTTCTGTGATTATTTGGGTTTTTTTCTCCTTTGGAAATCAATAAGGGGGCAATATGAAGCTTCGCTGCAGGGAAAGAGTGCAAAGTTCTCCATTTCTGTGTGGAAATTTAGACTTTTGTTAGGTTGCGAGACTAGCAAACATTCCACCAATTTATGTCTTTTTTTTAAGATTACTCAAGAACATTAAGCAACAATTCTGTTGGGTGGAATTTTTTTTATAAGTTTCTACTTCAGACATGTGGAGTTTTTACGCCCGTTGTTTTTGGGCTTTTCTCAGTCCTGGTCCTGCATGTAGAACTGCTGAAACGTGCAGTACTGGAGCTGCACGCCGGACAGGAGAACGGTAATCGATAAAGACCTGAAAGACCCACTCCCATCGTCTTTTGATCTTTGTCAAGGTGTTCTCTTAATAAACAGGAGGAACCCCGTACCCTCTCCTGTCACCCATCTGTTTAGATCAGGGGTCGGGAACCTTTTTGGCCGAGAGAGCCATAAACGCCACATATTTCTAAATGTAATTTCCAAAGAGCCATACAATAATGTAGCGTCCCTTTCCCACACTGAGGCACGGAGACTGAACCTCTTTTAAGGTTATTTATTCTGGTTACTGCAGACCGCAACAAACACCGAACAATTAATTCATCAACTCCTCAATCTCTCCCGCTGAGACGAGAGCTCTTCTCCCACTTTATATTCCTCTGCTCCCGCTCCAGCCCTCCCATTTCCCTTATTGGGCCCATAGCTGAACCCCATTGGTCCAAACTACCTCACAACAGGCTGAGCGACAGAACTGAGAGCCAATCAGATCTCTGCTTGATGCGTTTGATGAACTCCAGAACTTTTAACGCGGCGCAACAGCAGGACCCAACTCAGTCCGCAACAATATGTTTAAAACTAAATATACAAGTGAATGTGAGCATTTGATGTAATTTCAACATTTTTAAAGTACAATAAGTCTGTGGATTCTTTTTAATAACATTGTTATGCTGTTGCTAATAATGATGAGTATTTCTCGTGGTGGTTCTGCTGATGGTCTAGTCTGGTTGACCGTGGTAAATTTCTGCTTCATGCAGGCGTTGAGACTTTAAACGTGATCGTAGGTCTGAATGTTCTGTAGATGTGACAAAGACTCACACGCAGACGTGGAGCCAAACACACACTCACACACTGCAGTGAGTGACGGGCAGCGGGTTTCACGTTATTACAATCCCTGTGCGATTCACCTGCTGCCTGTGAGGAAGAGAGCAGAGGGTGGGGGTGCCCCCCACCCTCTGCTCTCTTCCTCACATCCCGTCCCCGCATCTGCGCGCTCCCGTCTCTGAGAAAGGTTTAGGCACGGCAATTAATAGGTTTCCTGCTGGAATAAACTCTGTGAAATAGTAGATAATAGTAAACTGATTGCTGGCGCAGATTTTTCTCTCCAAGCACCGCTACTACTGCGCCTCTGGCATCGCGCACGAGGACTGGTCTAATGAAAAAAAAAATGGTATAAATAAAGATTTGTCTGCGAGCCATACGTGACCATCAAAAGAGCCACATGTGGCTCGCGAGCCATAGGTTCCCGACCCCTGGTTTAGATGCTCTCCCGCTAGCTTACAGCCCCTCACACCCCCAATCTAACATTACCAGTTCAATAAAAATGGCGTGTAAGATTGGAGCTCGCCCAGCGCATTTTCTACGCCACAAATAAGCTCTTTTCCAACTGCATTTTATCGTCTGCTCCCGATTCACAACAATTTGAATAAAGAAATATTCACAAAAGCAATTTTAAGCTTCATGTCCTCCATCATCAGAGAAATGCTACAAGAATGTGTACAAAAAAAAAACAAACTTATTTTCACAGGAGTGGGTCTTTAAGGATGTGTCATCTTCTGGAAAACATCAGTTCCTGGCAGAACCTGAACCGAATCATAGTGGAAGCTAAGAATAAACGCTCACACTTCTGGAAGACTTTTTGCACAGAAGTGGCAATTGTTTGTCACATTTTGGGGTATTATTTGCTGACAGAGAGTCAGGTGTGTTCCAGGCAGGTGTTGAACTTCCGTCATGTTTTCCATGCTCCGGATTTACTCTTCCTCTCTGTGTCTTCCTCCTCAGCTTGTTTCTGGTGATGAGTTACTGTGAGCAGGACCTGGCCAGTCTGCTGGAGAACATGCAGACGCCCTTCTCTGAAACCCAGGTAGGACCGAGTGGAGCTCCAAGATCTCACCAAGAGAAATTCACGTCACGCGGTACCGGGAAGGTTCAAATCGGACATTTCCTCATTGCGGGACGAATAAACGGTTATTTTATCGTTGCTGTCTAGAAATAAAACTTAGCTAAAGACGTTAGATGAGAAAAATGGGTTCAGCTCCAGTCAGGAGATTAGGATTCAAGTCCAAACGATGGTGACCTACTTTTTATCCATGAACTGAAGGCTCATACTCCTCCTGTGGGAGGGGCTTAGGGCCACTGTCAAACTTTGTATTTATTTATTTATCAAATGAAGTTATTACGTTTGGTTTGTTTTTAATTATTATATTCAGAAAGATTTGACAAATAATTGTTTATTTAATCTTTTATTGGTTGGAAACTTCTGTCAACAGACTTTAGTTGATGCCATTAAGAGGCCCCTTCAAAATAAAAGTTTTTTTTGGTGTGTGTGCTTTTGCAGGTCAAGTGTATTGTTCTTCAGCTGCTCAAAGGATTGGAATATCTCCACCACAACTTCATCATACACAGGTGACCAACAGGGAAAATTTAGGTTCCCAGCCACAAGATGAGGTCCATATTTTGTTTGTAGCTGAAGGTAAACGTGGATGAACATCAGAGTTTTAGGACCTTTTAGGAGTGTGTGTGCAGAGCAGGCGGAGAACATGAAGTGTTTACTCTGAGCTGTCACGGGTCAGAAGATGCTGCTGCAGGTCTGCTGGGAGCTGACGGCTCTTTATCCCTCCTGATCTCCTTATCAGGGACCTGAAGGTGTCTAATCTGCTGATGACAGACAAAGGCTACGTTAAGATAGGTGAGTGTTCTCAGTCAGACTGACGACTTTCACAGGTATCAGCGTAATCACATCACTGCTGCACTGAGGCTGCATTTCCTTCACCTACAGAGCTTAGTTTTGTCCGATGAAAAGGCTGTTTTGAACATGTCCTTGTGGCATTTTTCTGATGATGGAGGACACATGTTGCATTTTTGAGGATTTCTTTATTCAAATTGTTAAAATGCTCTTTGAAAAGATCATATTTGGGATTTAGAAAGTGCGCTGGGTGGTCCAGAAGCTCCTTGCTCTGAGCTCTCAGCAACGGGAAGGGGGAAAGGGGCCGGGGTTGATTTGTGCCAATGTTCCCTCAGACAACTCAGAGGTGAATTTCTAATGAACTCCTGCAGCTCTGCAGAAACTATGTCCTAAAGAATTACAGATTTTTATTCAAATTTTGGCTTAAAAGAGCATAATTATAATTAAATCATCACTGGAAACGCTTTGAAAATAGATCGAAAGTGGTGATCGGAGTGGGACTTTAATAAAAAATATGATTGTGTACATTTATTATAATGCACCCTATTCTAATTGTTGTAATGTTGGGTGCCTCTGTTGATTAAAAACGTTGTCAGAACAAAGTATTTGGGGATTTTAAAACACAGATGGAGTTCAGGTTCTGTCCTTTGATAGTTTAGCGATGGAGTGAATTGGGAATTTCAAAATAAAATGAAAAACCCCTCTGTTTTGATGGATGTGCTCTCTGCTCACATGACCGCAGCGGATTTCGGATTAGCCAGGATGTACGGGATCCCCCAGCCGCTCATGACTCCCAGAGTGGTCACGCTGTGGTGAGTGTTTATCCAGGAATCCTCACACCACCCTGCCTCTTGAATATGTTTTAACCCTAGGGGAAAAAAAAAAAAAATGTTGCAATTTTTTTTCTGTGGAGGATGGGTAAACTCCTGAGATCTGAGAAGGGTTTGGAATTTCTTTTATGCATAAAAGCAATTCCGGCATCGTCCAGGAACAGCAGAGGTATTTGTTGTGATGGGGTCCAGGAAGTTCACGCCGTCCTCCTTTTTCTTGACAAGCTTTTACCTCGTCTTCATCAAACTCTGTGGCGTTCTCTCCCCTGTAATCCCTTACCGTAATCCACTTTCATCACCTCTGCAGTTAGTGAGGACGTGCTCTCTGTGTGCAGGTACCGAGCTCCAGAGGTCCTGCTGGGAACCAAGATCCAGACGACAGCTCTGGACATGTGGTGAGGAACACGCGTTTCCTTTTTTGGTCATGTGATCACAAGCACGGCACCGATGAAACCGTCTGAATGCGTCCCATCATCAGGGCAGTGGGCTGTATCCTGGCGGAGCTGCTGGCCCACAAGCCTCTGCTTCCTGGAACCTCTGAGATCCAGCAGGTGGACCTGATCGTTCAGCTGCTGGGAACTCCCAATGAGAACATCTGGCCGGTGAGACCCTCGCCCTTTTCTGGCTTTTTGGGAGTATCTCCAGGTCGTGGTCCTCATGGAATGTTGCTGTGTTCAGGGTTTCTCTCAGCTGCCGCTCATCGGTCAGTACAGTCTGAGGAAGCAGCCCTACAACAACCTGAAGAACAAGTTCACCTGGTTATCAGACGCCGGACACAGACTCCTCAACCTGCTCTTCATGTACAACCCACAGCGCAGGTCGGCGTGGACTTTGGACTCTGGACAACCCCAGAATCAAAGCTTTTCTGTCAGCTACAACCTTTGTAAATGTTAAAATACTGGAGAAAAAGAGTCAGTAGAAAAAAGTCACACCATTTCTTAACAAGCTTGTAAACCTGAAAGACAGAGATGTTAGGAAATTAACTTTTGCAAAGATAATACATTTTTGAGGATTAGATTTTGGTTTAAGAAACCAGTTTGACAAACTGTCTTCAGTCTTTTATGCGAAAGAGTCATTTTTAAAATTTGGCATGGTGGAGGTTGTATTATGATGTGGGACTATTTGAATTACCGTAAGTCTAGTGAAAAAAAATTGTAATGTTCAGAACACGGAAATAACCCAAGAAACTACTGAATAGTTTGGCTTAGATACACTATATTACCAAAAGTATAGTGTACCTATAAGGTATTTTCTGAATTATTTCATTTTTTTTCTGCTTCTGATTAACAATTTCAACAAAAAAATACTCAGAAAGGCAATTTTAAGATTTTTTTTCATATATGCCCTCCATGATCAGAAAAACACTAAAAAGACCGTTTTCAGCAGAGCAGATCTTAAATAAATAAAAAAAGATATACAGTAAACTGCAGAACAGGCATTAAACTACCTCCTCTCGTCTGTTCTGCAGAGCGACCGCCAAAGACTGTTTGGAGAGTTCCTACTTCAAAGAGAAGCCTCTGCGTGAGTACAGACCTCCAGGATGTTTGTTCAGAAAGTTCTCCGGCTGCTCAGCATCTTAAAGGCCGTCTGTCCTCCTCCTCTTCCTCTCAGCTTGTGAACCAGAGCTGATGCCAACGTTCCCCCACCATCGAAACAAGAGAGCCGCCCCTCCAGCTGAGAGCTTCTCCAAACGGAGTAAAGTTTGACTCAGAGACTCTGGACTGGAACCCAAAACTCCTTTGCTCCTCACGTCCGTGTGGATCTTCTGGAAAACTCCAGGCCAGTCCGAGGAGCTAAACGCAGAGCCGTGAAGAACGTCGTCATGGTTTCCGCATTTTTTTACTGAACTAGTTGACTTAATGGAAATGACTTGGAAAAAAAAAATCCTTTCTCCTCCACATCCTCATGATTCTCTGAGGTAACTTCATTTGTAGAAACAGACTAAATAAAACCCCATCATCTCCAGATTTATAACTAAAAGCTGTTAGATGGTGTTTGGTCCTCAGTGCTGAGAGGATTTGTAGATTTCTGTCCTCAGATCAGATCAGATCAGGACTGGGCTCATAGTGAATCAGGTCGTTTTCCAAACTCCCGTTTGGATGTTGAGCTCCTGAATTGACTCCTGTTTGATGCTGAAACCAGAGCATTTCCCCCAAAAATGCTTCATCTCGGCTCGGAGGCCGTCTGTCAGACGGCTGCTGCTGTGCTCCTCCTGCAGTGTAGAAGCTGGCCTTTGCTGCACTGCCAACACCGATTTCAGCTCTTTTACCGTCTCCGGTGGCCAATGTGACAACATTTCTACAAAAATAAAAAAATCTACAAAATCTTTTTTTGTAAAAGAAAAAAAAAGCGTTTCCAGATGTTTTCAAATACAACGTGAGCAGAAAATAAGGACCTTATGCAGCTTGTAAACTAAACGCCTTTTGAGTTCTTTAGTTAAAAAACTGAATTTAAACTTGAATGACCGGTATACACTGCAAAAACTGAATCTTAGATTTAAAAAGTCCCTTGTTTTCAGAAAAAAAGGTTGATTTTTTTGGTCTAGAAAGTATTTCAATATTCTTAGTCTGAGAAAACATGTCTTAGGGACTAAATTGTTTTCTTTTTTCTTCTGGCAGATTTTCTTTTAAAGAAATGGTTTCAAATTTTAAAGCATTTTTGGCTTTTTTTCTGGAGGACCTGTTTTTGCAGTGTGGATAAACTTATTTAAACTACTGTTCTTTAGAAGAATAAAAACAACTGAAATCCTGTTTTTCTCTTAGTAAAACGATGGTGGAGGGCTGGAGTTTTTATCCAAAGCGTCTCTTATTTTGACCGCTTCATGATTTGGGGTTAAAAGGTTTGCTCAAGGGCACAACGCCGGTCACTTGTGGGATTTTGATCTAAAAGACGACAGCAAAACGGTCTCTGTTAACAACTTCATTTGAAATGTCAGTCTTTATTCAGTCGGGTTAAATCAGTAGTCATGGTTACATGGCCGGTGGCATGTTGGGTCCTCACACACACACACTCACACACAGCACCGAGTCTGTAAACAAAACGGCGAGCAATCCCAGATTTGGTGGAGAACATGCAGCGTCCCGGGACTCTGTGGACATTAACCAACATTTCCTGAACTAAAACAGAAAAACGCCTCTTCTCGACGCTCCAGCACACGTCAACCTGCTTGAAATGCAGATTAAATGATGGAAATGTTGTGACGCTGGACGAAAACGAAATGCTTGACTGACTCTCCTTTAAAGCTTCATTCTGGTGCAACAAATAATAAATTATTTTAAATTATTCCAATTTTTGAATCCTTCATTACCCGAACATACTTTGCTTCAATAGAAACAAAGTAAACAGGTCAAAATGGACATTTTTGAGGTTGGAATGGAGGCGTTGACTCCGTTTTGGAAACAGCGGTTCCAATTTCGAAAGGTTCAGTCGAGCACTTCTCGGGTTTTGTCGATACTTATCAGAACCAGAGATCCAAACACTGATATTAACATTAAATAAAGCAGGGGACTCCTTACATTCACCGGCATTAAGACACACGTTTTAATAAAAACACGTTGTGCGTTGACACACTCGCATGCCCGGCTGGAGCGACCTTCAAACTGTCCTTCACTGGGATTCAAAAACAAAGTGCAAGATGGCCACGAACCGTCCGTCAGATGGGCTCTCGGCTCGGAGAGGCGTCTAAGCTTTTCACCCAAGAGTTCATGTAGTGGAGATGGCGGAGCAGAACGCGGTCTGGATGTGGATTAAAGACGTGGGATCTCCCGTCACAACCACCTAATGACGTGGATCCCGGCAGGAGTGTCCTCTGAGGAGTCAGAAAGAGCAGAGGTCACAGACAGAACACGCCCGTCTCTCGTTGGGACCCGTCACAGGCAGGAGACCATCGATGGAAGCCTACACAGCGGTGAAAAGGGGTGAGGAGGATGGCAGTGGCGTTACTGGGAGCACACGTGGGGGCGGGCGGGCCCGTCAGCCTTCCATCCCAAAGTCCTCTGAGAACTTCTTGACCTTGAACAGGTCTTCGGTGTTGACGGTGGGGCGGGTGGTGGACAGCGAGCGCAGCATGTCGGACTGTGGGGAACCCGGAGACGCAAACCGTTTAGAGTTCTGGAACGTGTCTGAGCGCTTTCAGGTGTGTGCGACTGCTCACCATGCAGACTACGGGCTCCAGCAGCTTATCACTAGGCACGTCCATCCAGGTCATCTCTATGGCGTCAGGGTCACCTGGCGAGCACGGGGTCAGGAGGTCGTCCACCATCACCTGGTTGTTGCTTCTAGACGGACCTCGAACCTGCAGGAGAAAATCCAGAGGTTGTATAACAATCATCGTGTCTTCAGGTGCCATCTCCTCTGCAGCCGGGTCCCACTCCCTCACCTTTTTGAAGTGGGTCGCGGACTGGACCTTCCGAACCGGCTGCATGAGAGCGTCCCGCACGATGATGCCGATGTCGGCGCCGGAGTAGCCCTCGGTTTTGTGGGCGAGCTGCCGCAGGTCGGCCTCGCTGAGGGTGTGTGGCGTGTTTCCCAGGTGGATCCGGAACATCTCCGCTCTGGCCGGCTCCTCCGGCAGAGGGATGTAGATCCTCTTCTCAAATCTGACACGACAGAGAAGCTTCGTTCAGGCTGCGGATCGTCACACGGTTCAGTGTAAGCAGAGAAAACTTTATTTAAATCACACTTCCTTTCTGTTGTTTTCTAACACGAGAAAAGGAAATGTGCTGCATAGGCTCGTTAGATCAAACACTAGAACGATCAACGGGGAAAGACGTCTGTCAGCTTTAATAGAAAACACACCAACTTCACTCATTTTTATTAGAACTGATGTGAAAATGAAAACTTGTCAGTGACAAACTGCAGTAACGTCTTTGAGATCATTCTAATAAAGCAGTTCTTGTTAAACAGATGGATCCGTTTTTTACTCGCCATTTTTTGACCTCCATTAAACCAAATGTTAGATTTTCATTCAAACCAGCAGTTCAAACATAAATTCTGGTGACAGTGAGCGCTATAGGCAGCAAACCATGAGTTTCATTATAAAGAATAGCTGGACGGACGGACGGACGGACGGACAGTGGGACTGGAGTTGGGATGAAGCTGCTGACCTTCTGCGGATGGCAGCATCGAGCACCCAGGGGATGTTGGTGGCACCGAGCACCAAAATACCATCGTTGTTGTTTCCCACACCTAAATACAAACAAAATTTCAATCAACTGATTAATTGAATTAGTTCAATTTAAGGAAACTTAAAATGTAATTTAAGAGCGTGTGTACAATCAAATGTAAACAAACTGGAGTCGACTGTTTCTCGCTGTATACATGTGATTCCGTGGTTTGAAAAAAACCCCCCACAAGAAATCCGGCTTTCATACGTGCATATTCCTGCAAAAATCAGCTAATTAGCTAGAAGGGGTTATATCATTTACACGCACTTCCCCAACTTTTGACTCGGCACATTCACCAGAATTTCAGATAAATGAATGAACCCAATCAGATGAAAATTGTGTTTTTGCCGTTTCAACTTGTTCTTGTGTTAATCTTTTCCGTAGATGGAGGAAATTATGCTAGAAAATTGCTTTCTATTTCTTAATAAAGTCCTGCAGCTCTGCAGAAGCTATGTCCTAGAAAACGACATTTATATATATATATATATATAGATGTACGCTAACAACGGCATGACCATAATTAAAAGATCACAAGAAACAATTTGAAATTGATCAAAAGATGATTGGAGTGAATCTTGAAGGCCTTTTTGTTTTAGTTAAATTACACAGCCACCCTGAACAATCCTAAACAACTCAACTTTTCTGTCCATTTATGGCTTATATCCCCATGTTCTTTATTAAACCGTAAATTTTATAGCCATTTTTCTGTTACAGATGTTCTCCAGAACCCCAAATCATTCTGATTGTCCACGAAGAATATTTTCTTTCTAAAACCTAATGCTGCAACATCTTTGCAGTGATGAAATACTGCTAAATTCAGAGCGATTTGACGATAAATTGTGGTCTGTCCCCGTTTGACCCACCTTGCATCTGAACCAGGAACTCGGTCTTGATGCGGCGGGCGGCGTCGCTCTCGTTCTCGTTCCTGGAGCCGCACAGCGAGTCCACCTCATCGATGAAGATGATGGAGGGTTTGTGCTGTCGGGCCAAGTCAAAGAGGTTTTTCACCAACCTGAGAGGAGAGATGGACAAATAAAAGGATCCATGATCAGAGGTGCATTGATTGATATTTTAAAAAAAAAAAATACATTTTTTGTCCTGTTTCAGACAAAAAAGGTTTTCTATTTTAAGTAGAAAGCTAAATTTATCAGACATTTTCCATTTATGGAATTATTTTTCCTTCCTTTTATTAAATGACTTTTGGAGCCACACATGGAAAGCAGACAGACATCCGTGTTTGCCGGTTCTCCACAAACAGTTCTGATGAAGCTGCAGCTGCAGCTTCATCAGAACTGTTTGTGGAGAACCGGCAAACACGGATGCAGCATCACAAATCACAAACTTACTTCTCACTCTCTCCCAGCCACTTGGACATGAGGTCTGAGGAGGACACGGAGAAGAAGGTGGAGTTGTTCGCCTCGGTGGCCACAGCTTTGGCCAGGTAGGACTTCCCCGTGCCCGGAGGGCCAAACAACAGGATGCCCCTCCACGGAGTCCGCTTGCCTGATGGCGAAATAAAGACGGATTTGATTAATGCCAATCATCAAATAGCTCCACACAATCTTCTGCGTATCCGATAATTATTAGATCATATCTAGGGATGGGTATCCAGAGGAAACTAGTACTTTTGAAACGGATCCGGTGCTCAAACTGGTACTTCACAAAAAAAGAATTGCCATTTTTTCCCCAAACAGCGCTTGAATGTCCCTAAGATGCTTTATTTAATTTTTTTTCAGACAGTCTTTTCACACATGGACGTATTTCGCCTCTCGTCGTCATGGCAACCATCTTTTTTTTTTTCCAGAGCATTGACGACGACGCTCTTATCCATCAGGTCGCTGAATTTGAATATTTTTGCTGTAAAGTCAAATATATTGTGATGTTTTTTTGCCGGAAGCCCCGCCCCTTCCTATATGAGCCCGCCCCCCCCAATTTCTGGAAAGCTAAAATGATTGGCTAGGATGGCACAGCGAAACGCAGGTGACCGACACGTCTGGAATGAAGCCCTGAAATCTGCCTTTTTATCCGGTACCAAGTGCGTCACCTGTGAATAGGTGAGGAAACTTGATGGGCAGGATGACGGCTTCCTTCAACGCCTCCTTTGCTCCCTCCAGTCCAGCGACGTCGTTCCACCTGACGTTGGGTTTCTCCATAACAATGGCGCCTAAACAGACGACGAGGGAGGTGACACCGCTGCAGGAGCGCATGCGACACCACATGCATGCAGATTTACAGCAACACAATTATAAACAGCCATAACCACTAATCGTTTCTTCAGGAACTTTTATTCGTCAAATCATGCCGTCAGCAGAAAAGTTAGCGTGTATTTGTGGGAGGTTGAGGCGCACAAACTCATTCAGCGAAAACATAGAAACGTGTGTAAATGCGCAGATCTATAAACAATGCTACTATCCTTTCATAGCCAGAAAAATACATCATTGAACTTTTTTATTTATTTATGTGAGAAATATTTGAAGATACCAGAGACTGACCCATAAGCTGCTCCTGCAGTTTCTTCTTCTCTGGGTTTTCGCCCTCACTGTCGCTGTCGCTCCTTTAACACAAAGACAGAAACATTCAAGCACAGCTAGACGTCTCTATGAGAACATCAGAAGATGGTGACGGCCTACTTGTCATTGCTCTGTGCCTCCTTGACGGGCTTCTTTCCTTGTTTGTCTTTGTTCTTCAGGTAGTCCTTAAGTTTCTCCGCTCTGTCCAGGTACTGCATGCACTTCGCTCGAATGCTCTCCTTTGCTTTGTCACTGTGGGCCTCATCTGAGCCGCAAATGGAAAAATCCGGTTAGAAAGGTGGCGCCGCGCTCCCCAGCACCGCTACACAAAATCCTTACATTTGATGGCATGCAGGAAATATTCCACTGCATGCTGGTACAAGCGCAGGGCCTCCTCATAGTTCTTGGCCTTGTCTTCCTCTGTGGCTTTGGTGACAAGATCGATTGCTTTCTAAAGGAGATGCAAAGTGAAAGGACAAATTACAAACACACATTGCTGCAGCAACTAAAAGACAACGACAGCTTTTTTCAAATAAAAAAAAACCTTCATGTACGTCATGTTCAAGAAGCAGAGGAAAAAATAAATAAATAAACCAGAAAAACTTTCAACAACATCATGGAAAATCAATTAAAAATAAACCTGAAAGTTATAAAAGTGAAATGTTTCATTTTTATGTGAAGTTATTTCATAGTACATGAGTTTGAAGACTAAAATTCTTCTCTCTATTTCTGGTTCAATAGATTTCTGTAACCATGAAGTTCTAGTGCAGTGTTTTTCAACCAGTGTGCCGTGGGAAATTGCCCTCATTAACTGATTTAACAACATTTTCCATCTCCAGGATTTCAGCTCCGTGTTCATCCTTACAGGTCCTGATAAAACACTGATAAATTAGGAATATGAAAGATCGTAAAATCCTTTTTTTCTTTGTGTTTATTTGATTCTATTAAAGACATTTTGATAAGAACGACGGTACCGCGATTTAGCCGTAGCTTCAGCCGTTTTAGGAAAAGTCCCGCCCTTTTAACTGTCTCCGCCAATCATTCTTGGAGTCTTAATCACACGTCATCAGTCTGATCAATCAGAAGTGGTTAAAGTCCTCACTTCCTTGTTCTTAATTCTGCTGATAAAGTCGCTTAGTTCCAACAAAAATAGCAGCTAAAGCTCGTCTTTGGCGGTGTAGTTTTCCACAGAATCTGGTATCAGACCGTGGAACAAGTGAACAAAGCAATGAAGCTCAGATTACGTTAGTCTTTTTGCGTTCGGCGAATATTTGAACTCCATCTCCCATGATGCATTGGGTTAAAAGTGACAGCGTGAGCGTCTCAGCACACGAGTCTCTCTTAACGTCTTGAAACCACAACGAACACAAATCAAACAGTTTTTTAATCTTTTAACTTAACTTTTATTACATCTTTTAGATAAAACAGCTGCAGCTTCCAGCTTTTTCTGCCACAATTATGTCAAAAATGTATGTGAGATCATGGAGGGACTGTAGATCAATACAGACTCTGAGTTTCTCCTTTTTTAAAAATTTTTTAATGCTGGTGTGCCGCGGGATTTTTGTCAATGTCAAAGTGTGCCGTGGCTCAAAAAAGGTTGAAAAACACTGATCTAGTGGGTCTGCATTGTGTAAAAATTGAGTTTAATATGGACAGGTTTGCATGAAACCACAGATATTTAAGAAATCTTGAAATCAACAGGTAACCAATGTTGAGAGACTAAAGAGATGGGATCTGGGTAACAACTACAGGAGCTGAAGACCTATTGTGTTGTTGGGTTAAACAAATTCAAATGGGAATAACATGATCTGTGCCTTTAAATATGAATTGTAATGTCAGCTGACTTTAGCCTATTATTATCAACACACAGAGATCAGGAAATAGTTTTCACAAAAACCTCCAGCCCTCAAAAAGCAGTAATAATTCACATCTTTACTCTTTAACTCTGCATTTAGGCATGATATTAACCTTTCTGAGAAAAAGTGTAAGTTTCGATAATAAAAGGGGTTTTTTTCACAGCTGCTTACGGAGGCTTGCAGGAGATTATTACTGAATATTTGTAGCAACAAAGATAGAAACCACGGAGAAAATGCAAACGGAGCAAAACTCCAGGCCAACAGCTACATGATTTGGAATAAAAGGCAAATATTTGGGTAAAAGCTGAACTTTGTTTCTATCCTGTACATTTCTGCTCCATACATTTTCAGAAGATTTTCAGGCATTTAGGTCAAATTTAGCTCCTTTCAGGAGACTTTTAATTGTGGCCTTAGTTTTACTTTTTTCTCTTTTTTTTAATTATATTAAAAAATCTTACTCTTATTGAAACTACACATTAAAGGTCTCAAATCATTTAAAAATAAAATATCGTCCAGTTTAAATTATGATACAACCCAATTCTCTTGTGCTTGGCTTTAAAAAAAAAAGTCAGAATTGATTACTATTTAAGTTTAGTTCAAATTTTAGAGTAAAGTCTTTTATAATATCTTATGACCTTTCTTTTATACTTTGCAGTCACCATTACAAAAATGTCAACATTAATAATAAAACGTGTCAACTAATCCTGCATTTAGAATTTATTTATTTTTACAGATTTTGCAGTTAAATCATGTTTTGAGACTACTAAGATTTGAAATATTTGATGGTATTTAACTTTTTCTTTTTTTTTGAGAATTTTCAGCAAACAATTAATTCAGTCTTAATGGAATGCAGTTCATTCACATATTTTTGTATATTCAGTAACACGTTCAACTGTTCTCACGTCCATATGAAATTATATTTTCATAGATTAAATTAAGAAATGTGTAAGTAAAAAAAAAAAAAAGAAAAAGAAAACTAATAATTCATAAATCCATCATCATAGGTTCAGCTCGGACACAGACGCATCAGACAATTCTAAAACACTCATTGGTGTTTCATGACTACGTTTACGTTTTGCAAGGTGTTTTATTTAGCACAGAAAAGTTAGCCTTGAAGTAAATATAATTTTAAAAAATTAAAACCGATTTTTATCTAGGGTCAGTTGTGGCTAGCTGCTGGCGTTAAGCTAGCTAGCAGTAGCCTACCTGTAATGTTGACGTTGTCATTTCATCTTCTGTTCTCCGCCCAAATTTCTTTCCTGTGACCCGCCCCAAAGAAGGAGAAGCTAAACCGCCCGCGGGCCTATTTTAGGAGGAAACGTGTAGCTAATGACATGACAAATGGAGAAACAAATGCGACAGCTTCACCAAACAAAACCACATCAACACCGCAACTTCCGTCAAGCTAGCACATGCGCAAGAAGAGACGTCCGTTTTTTTGCTTTCAAAATTGAGCAGAAAACGGCTGGATTAAGAGCCGTAAATTCTGTTTATCACAGTAAAAAATAGCATATAGAAAAATATGTTGTTTTTTTTACTTTAAACAACAGAAAATATGACAAAAATTATGAAATTTAATTTGAAAAGGAAAGTAACCAACATCCGGTTGAGTGGCTACAAAAGCCACAGAGCGAACGGAGCAGCATGACGTCAGAAATATATGAAACTGTGGACCGCTACTGCCACCAAGCGGCGAACTTTGTCAATACACACATTTAAAATAGTACGTACATAGTGAATTTCTTTGAGAAACAATCTGGACTTTAATGAACTACAACAATCTTAAATAATTACCCCCCCCCCCCAACTTTAATTTCTTTTTGGTATAGTCTTGAAATAACTCCAGCTGTGAATATGATCTCTGTAAAGACATAGAAATAAATAAGTGTTAGACCACAAATCAAACATGCTCAAATGGTAAGAACTTCAGAAGTTTCTTTAGTATTTCACATTTTCTAGGGGGAAAAATGTGATAATATTTTTAAAAAATAAATTATGACATGTTTTGCTTGTTTTTCCTTTTTGGGTTGGATTAATTAACAACGGCCAGAAAAATAAAAATACAATAAAAAATAAATAAATAAATGAATAAAAAAAACAAATCCTGGGCCAAATTTAACTTGGTGGTTTCTTCAGAGTTAGTTATTTTTTTTATTTTGCTCAGTTGTGCAAAAGACGGTAAAGATAATTATTTATAAAATGTATAAATTAAACTAGAACTTGTAAAAAACAAGTTAAGAAATGAGGCGAATACAGAGTTTACATGGCTCAGCTGGCAAGCAGAGGTAAGAAATAGCTCAAATTAAGGATAGATCTGATTCATGAAGATTATTTTGTTAAAGCTTCTGAGAAACTAAAGAAACAAAAAAATCTAGAGAAAATAAATTGTGCAACAGCTGAGCCACAGGTGAAATAACCCGATTTAAACAGATGAATCCAAGTTTATCTCCTTAACATAATCCCCCAAAGTCATTTAATTATAACCTAAAAGAGTCAAATCTTTAGATTTTTGTACAAATATTAGCTTGTGTTTATTTTCAGACTTAAGAAGTCAAAAATAGATACATTTAAAAACTAAAAAATCTAAGAGTTGAAGAAACAAACATCTAACTAGGATGTGGTTGTTGACACAAAAGAAAAAAAACCCATCAGATTATAGAATTTATAAAGGTTTTATTGGTGTTATTTACATTTGAAATAACTACATTATCATTATACATTGTATACTGGAAAGACGTCTACAATACTTTGCATATAAGTTGCTGCAGCAGCACTTTATCCTCGTGTAACGCTTCATTTTTATGATTGTGTAGGACGCAAGCTGCCACAAGTAATACCTTTGGTTGAAAAAAAACAAAAAACAAAAAAAACAACCTTCTGGAAGCGAGGCTTTGCATAGACAGGAGACAGTTTGGAAAGCGTCACAGACTGGAGGAGAAGAACAGAGATCCTTATTGGAGCAGAGAAGGTCGCCTGGTTTTCCTGCAGAACACGAAACCAGCAGAAAAAAAGACGACTTCATGTGCATTACAGCCATGGAACGCAATTAGATGAACTAAACAGGAAGTAGATAGAAGTAAAGTTAAAAATCTGAGAACCTGGTGATTTTAAAGCATTTTCCACAGCTTCCAACACGATTTACCGTCATACAGGGACTGACTTGGTTGAATAGTTTTGCTTTAAGTGAAAAACACTAAAAAATTCTAAATGGTTTAGTATCTAAGCAGCAAATATTAAATACATTTCTTAACTTTTAGTTTAGTTTGATATGAGTAGTTTTAAAATGAAGGATTTAAGATTAACAGAAGTGGAGCTTTTATCAATAAAATAATTCTTACTTTGAAAACAAAAAAAAACAAACAAAAAAAAACGTAATTTGTCAGTCATTTTTTATATTTAATTATTTTTTACACTGTTCCTGATCTGGAGGCTTTAAAATGATCAACCATAGGAAAACATTAGAGAGCATTACAACAAAAACAAAAAGAAGACAAAAGTGAGAAAGACTTGAGTTAAAATTTTAAAATCAGACTTTTTTTGATGACATAATCGTTGCTGGAATTATTTTACATGACTAGAAAAATGAGAAATATAAAAAGTAATCAGTAGAAGATGGAAGTAACCGTAACTGGATCTGGAAAGAAGCTATGCAGCCCAGAAGTTACCTTAAAACTGATGAGTTCACTGAGAAAATACTGACAACGTTTTATTTGAACTCTTTGAAAACAAACGAAGAAAAGTTGTCAGAAATATTTTATATGTATTTTGTTTTTTCAACTGTTTCTGACCTGGAAGCTTTAAAATGATTGCCGATAAAAACATCTGAAGAGCATCAAACCATGAAAAGAAGAAGAAGCCAAAAGTGGCAAAAGGTTCTTAGTTTTGCTTAATTTAGTGTTAAAATGTTTTTTTTTTCATGATTTAATCTTTGCTCAATCCTTTTAAATCATTAGAAAAATGAGGAAAATAAAATGTAAGTTGGGAGGATATAGAAGTAACGGTAAGGTGATCAAAGCTCAGAAGTTACCCGAGTTAACTGAGAAAACGCTGAGAAAATTTGGATTATTTTGTGTTATTAAACTTTTTTTCTATCTTCCTTACGTTATAAAACAGTAAAATGACGCTGAAAGCTTCAAAAATATCCTCTCAAATGGTCTTTTTGTTGACGCTGTACTTGTTTCTGTGTAAAATGTTTGAATTACAATATAAATATACGGGTAATATTTAGTTCTAGGGAACTTTTAAACATGTCTCATGGGCTTTGTTGGATGAAGCCTACGAAAACATCCGTCTTTGGGATGAAGGAGACAAAAAAAAAAAAATACAAAATGCAGGTAACACGGTGCTGTGACATCATCAGGAAGCGTGAATCATCTCATTGTGTGGCGTTAAAAAAATTGTTTTCACTACATCTCTGAAGGCACTGTTGGTGATCCTGATTCTAACGGAGGTTTGGGAAGAGGAGCCATCAAGCCAGCGGAGTCCCGCCCACTCGCTCCGCTCAGGTAACTGCATCCCGATGTCCGAAGGCTTTTCCGGAATGATAGGCAGAGAAAAACGGCGCTCAGCTGTGAAGCAGCGTCTACAGAGCATGGCTGCATCTGCTCATCTCTATCACAGCCGACACGTTATAGTGTTCACAGATTAATGGAGGTTTAGATCGGGTGTTTTTAAACTAAGTGCGCTTTGCTTGAATCTGGCCTCAGAGTGCAGGGAGGGGAAGCCGGAAGGCACATTTCTGCGGGTTCCCTGCAGCGCCGCCTAAGGCCCAACTTCAGCTGCGGTGGCGGGTGGGGATCCGATTAAAGGAGAGGGGGGAGAGAAATCCGTTTGTTTGCGCTGCTGGTTCACGTCAGGAGGCCCATGCGGGTGAGCTTAGCCGACAGGAAGGAGTGGAGGACAAACACCACCGGCTTTGGACCCGAGTGGAGGTCGAACACCTGAGGGGTGGAGGCAGCAAAGGAACGATTATCAACATATTTATGGATTAACAGCAAACAGGTGAACAAAACTTCCATCGTTCGAAAAAGCTGCAACACAACTGGAAAAGTCAAAACAGCAAACACTCCTGTTGGAGGCGATGACAGACGGATCCGCTTCATCCAAACGGTTTCACAAAGACGGAAAGTTTTCACCGTCAAATATGAAGAGTTTCTGCAAACTTCAACAAAATTCCTGTAGATTTGAGGTGAAAAACATTCTGTACTGCAAAGTGAGAGTCAAACAGTTTGGAGAGTGAATCTAAATATTCAGGAGAAACAAATACCTCTGATGTGATCATTCAGATAAGACTACATTACCCACAAGGCAACTCCCAGTCACATTTAGACCATTGACTGCATAATAGAACTGGACTGAGTCAGTGAGACGTCACCGAGAAAAAAATGGTTTACCTCTGGCTCCAACCAAATAAAGTCCATTCAGGCGCCATTTTCTGGCAACATGGACGTCGCCATGCTGGAGCCAGATGACCCAGGAAGCAGTGATTGGTCTGAGTCAACGCCAGCGGGGAGGTCAATGTTTTGGACTATAAAATAAGTGAGGCAACCACTGAAAATACCCCACATCAAAAGGTTCCATCAAAATAAAAAGCAGATTCTATTTTTTACTTGATCCTGTCGTCAAATCTTTTACTTTATTTTGATCTGTGCTGATTTGAAAAGCAAAACTGGCATATTTTTGAACTTTTTTAGTGATACTATTATGTTTTTGTAACTCTATAAACTATTTCTTTGCAGAGTCACAGACAAAAAAAGTCTTTTTCTGTTTCTCACACTTGTTGGAAAAATAAAAGACTCTTGCAAACAAACCATTTCTCCCTCCGGACCTCCAAAGTCCAGATAAAGGTTCCGTATTCCATCGTCGGCGGACATTTTGAGCTTCTCGTAGGGATATCTGTAGAGCACCTGCACCCCCTGGGGGGTCGGCCGGCTCCCTCGTCACGGTGAAGCCCTTCTCGAAGTGCAGCGTCAGTCGGACGTCCTGCCTGTTCAGCGTGCAGCCTGGCGGAAAACAGCAACAGGTCAAGGTGGGAACGACCACGCCCTTCCTCACCTCAAGCTTTTAGGATACATTCAGAGAAGTGAAGCTGTTCAAAAGAAAACCACAAGAAACGGAGCACATAAATGTCAACGGGAAAAACAGCAACTTATAGTCAAGTGAAGAACTCGATAAAACACTAAAAAAGAGCAAAAAAAAAGCATTGAAAACCTTTGGAATTCAAAATGTTTTAATTTAGCTAAAAGTTTATTTCTTGCAAAAAAAAAATACAAAAAAAACAACAAGTTTGTTCTGTTGTTTAAAGACAGCTGCAATTTTTTTCACAAAAGCCAGTTGCCCTGGTGCAGCTCCCTGTGAGGTCATTTGATCTTAAAGTATTTCCATGTGTTGGATTGAGAGGACCGAGTGTTTCTGAACTACTGTTCCTGTGGGACGGCCAATGGCTCGGTGTGTTTCTGTAGCTGCAGGGAGCAGCTTCTCCATGCAGCTGTTCTCCATACAGCTGTTCTTTGCAGCTGCATGGAGAAGCTGCTTTCTGCAGCTGCAGAGAACAGCTGCAGAGAACAGCTACAGAAAGCTATAGAGAGCAGCTGCAGAGAACAGCTTCTCCGTGCAGCTGTTCTCCGTGCAGCTGCATGGAGAAGCTGCATGGAGAACAGCTGTTCTCTTCAGCTGCTTTCTGCAGCTGAAGAGAACAGCTGCAGAAAGCTATAGAGAGCAGCTGTAGAAAGGAGCTACTGAAAGCAGCTGCGGAGAACAGCTGTTCTCCATGCAGCTGCATGGAAAACAGCTGCATGGAGAAGCTGTTCTCTGCAGCTGCAGAGAACAGCTTCTCCATGCAGCTGCACGGAGAACAGCTGCATGGAGAAGCTGCTTTCTGCAGCTGAAGAGAACAGCTGCAGAGAACAGCTACAGAAAGCTATAGAGAGCAGCTGTAGAAAGGAGCTACTGAGAGCAGCTGTGGAGAACAGCTGTTCTCCATGCAGCTGCATGGAAAACAGCTGCATGGAGAACAGCTGTTTTCTGCAGCTGCAGAGAACAGCTGTTCTCCATGCAGCTGCATGGAAAACAGCTGCATGGAGAACAGCTGTTTTCTGCAGCTGCAGAGAACAGCTGCAGAAAGCAGCTTCTCCATGCAGCTTCTCCATGCCGCAGCTGCATAGAGAAGCTGCTCTAGGCAGCTACACACCTCATCTCACAAAAAAACCCTGCATGTTTACAGGAAAAAGCTTTTTTATATTGTCTGCTGGATTCGTTTGTCATTCGTTTGTTTTTTTTACCCCAGAAAAAAGTAGAACATTGTAATATTTGTTGGTAAGCCTGATGATGTCATGGGCAAATGGAAAACCACATCCTGTGTTAAACCACACTGCTGCTGATGCGCTTTCCCACACAGCAACAACAGCACATGTGCACGGGGGCCATATGGCATGTCAGGTGGTTCCTGACACAGCACGCATGACAGGAACCGTCTGTGTCAGAAGCCACGTCATTTACAAAGGTGACATGTTTGTAAATAGGTTCTTCTGTGTTTTTTGGGCCGATACCGATCATCAGCAGTCAAGATGGCAGATAACCAAATATGTGGGGCCAATATTCATTTGCAGTGAAAGTACAAACATTTGTATCAAAATGTAAAATAACAGTCATGTCAGGAGCCATACATACCATTAGCCCTGCATGTCAAGAACCTCATTCTCTCCCAATAAAACCTTTTCACTATTTTCTCAGTGAACTCATCGGTTCGTATCGCTTAAAAAAAACAAACATCTACTTTATATGCACCAACTATAATGAAGCTTTCAATTTAAACAACTTCTGAAAATAAACTGAATTGATGTTTTTCTACTAAGCCTGATGGCAAAAAGACATTTAGTGAAACTTTACATAAAAACAGCAATTTAAGAAAAATAAATCCGTGTTCCTATTCAAATGCTTTCAAAGTTTTCTAACAGGGAAACCTTCTGTTATCCGGTTAGAAAAGCCTTTTCCTAACGTAAACTCGGAGGCCGGCATAGATGGAGTTTCATGTTGCGGTCGCAGAGGTGAGTGGTGTCCTTTCACCTCACTGATCTGAATCTGACACAGTTTGCTCCACACGGTCATGGGAGAGGATCCCTGCTTCATGTGGACATCCTTGAGGGTTTTTTTTTTCCTGGAATCTTTTTTGTTTGTGGAGTTTTTCCCTAATCGGAGGAGTATCTATGGGCAGGGATGCCCAGCTTAGTTTAGTCTATTGTATTTTATGACTGATTTGATGTTTTGTACAATTAGTGAAGCCCGTTGAGACAACTGTGTTGTAATATTTGGGCTATAGAACTAAAACTGAACTGAATCAGCTGCTCTGTAGCTGAGATGCTACAAACACAGGAGCATCTGCAGAACCTGCTGGCGGTTCCACAAACTCTCCGAGTCTTTTATTCTGTTTCTCCATTATTGATCTTCCTGGTTTTAACGTTGAACCATACTTTGTCCATTTAGAGGAAACTTAAAGGTTTTTGATTTTAAACGTGTTCATTACTGAGGAGGAGTTCACATTCAAAGTAATCCGATTACTCAGGTCTCTTTCTTTTTGGGGAAGTCCCTTTCGAAAACCTGCAGACTCACCGATGGAGACCTCCTGGATGATCTCTGCAGCCGTGTGGACGCCCTGCACCAGAGCTCGCGTCCAGGAGGACAGGTCCCAGTGGGTTTCCACGCGGAAGACGTGCGACTCGATGCCTCGACTGGTGCCGGTCCGGGTGGCAAACGCCATGTCCGACCCCTGGGAGGGAGAACCCCCGGAGCTGCCGGAGTGGACCAGTCTGAGGAGACACGGATGGAAGTTCGCCCTGAAGCCAGGTACCGAATTGAAGGGAGCATCATTCCTCCAGACACGATCTGACTCCACGCTGCCTAATTTACAAACCAAGATCATTCAGAGGCTTTTCCTGCGTTAAGAAGACTGCTTTAGACTAAATTTATTAACTTGTATCCACTTTTTATTAATGGTAGAGAGGTTTTGTAGACCTAAATCACAACTATATCCTTTTCATTTATATAATTGCTAAAGTATGATTAACTTTGAATGCTTTTCTTGTGATAATCTGTGCAGATTATTGGAAATAAGAAGGTTCACGTGGACTTCATAGTGTTCCCTCACCATCATGTAGTTCACCTTTTGCAGTCTTGCTGTGTCCCTGGTTTTTTATAGTGTAATTTTGCATGTTTTTTTTGTTTTTGTTTTTTTTACATAGGATTATGTTCTACATTCTGATTGGCTGTTGACCTTGTCAATTAGTCTCCTCTGTGCCGTACCTCCTGAATGGAATGTGTTCAGTTTGCCAAATTCAAATAAATGTTCCACTGCGGGGTCTTTGTTTTTCATTCTTCAGTACTGGACTTCTTCTTCTACTGTCAGCTTTGAGAGTTTAAACAGGAGAGAAAAGTGTGAAAACGTCTGTGTCTGTCTAAGAAGAGTGTATATAAAGTGTGTAGCAAGGAGTTGTATACTTGGCAGGGCTGGGCGATTAAAACGATGAAACGAATGTGTTGTTTTTTTTTTTTGAAAACCAAGGTTATTTTTTCCCAGCTCTCTGCTCTCTCGCGCTTCCGTTGTTCGGACTAAAGTCTGTCCGCCGGTCTCTTGCGAAGCGCAGATGTGAGAACAGCAGCAAGCGAGGAAGAGCTACTTCCACCAGGCTGAGAACAAAACACAAGCGCATGCGCCGCAAGAAATAAAAACCTGTATTTTATAAATATAAGAAGAGTGACAGAAGTGTCTTTGTAACATTACAGAGCCGGTCTTTACTGTCAACAGCAAGAATCCAAAACATGATCATGTTTTTAGACTGTTTTTGTTATATCATGTAAAAATGTATCAACTGGAGGCAGAATGAGGGAAGATATCTGCTCCTTTTTAGTAAATCTGTCTTTGTTTTCTCAGCGGGTTTGAATTTGACTTTCCAGTTGGTTCAGACTACAGGTGTCGGACTGAAACCCCTCTTCTCATGGGGGCGTTTCTCAGCAAGAAAAAAGAAACAACTCAGTTGTGACAGGAAATCAAGCATTTCATAGACGGCATGAAAACAGCAAAAGCAGAGATAAAAGACAGGAGGTCCTTAGAAAAAAAATAAATAGTTGAGACTTCCTCTCTGTTTGCATTTAACATAACGTCATTTCTTTTTTAAATAATAGTTTTAAGTCTCTGGGGTTGTGACTTAAAACTTGCAGCATCAAACCAAATGCAGCAAAATCGGTTTCAAGGCAGTTGCTCCTTAAAAAGCTCAGCCCAGTGCGTTCTAGTAATTCTCCTTTGAGATGCTTAAGCTCCCAAAAATCATCTGCAGCATTGATGTGCAAACATTTTCACAGCTTGTATTTAGTTGAACTTTGTGTTAGAGCCAATTTCCAAAGGAGATGTTAAAATAAAATAGTATTTTTGGTTAAATATATTCCATCATTTGTAATTTTTGGTTAAAGAAAGTAAAAGCAGGAGAAAAAAAAAAGAAGATTAAAAATTGAATTTGGACAAAAAAAAAAAAAAAAAATCTGAGGTTTTATATTTTGGCCTCGTCTTCCAGCTCCACCCCCTGGTCAGGTGATATCTATGTCAGTGTTTTTCAACCTTTTTTGAGCCACGGCACACTTTAACTATGAAAAAAATCCTGCGGCACACCAGCATAAAACATTAAAAAAAGTTAAAAAAAAAAACCCAGAAAAGCTCAGAGTCTGTATTGATCTACAGTCCCTCCATGATCTCACGTGCATTTTTGTGATACTTGTGGCAGAAAAAGCTGGAAGCTGCAGCTGTCTTTTCTAAAAGATGTAATAAAAGTTAAGTTAGAAGATTCAAAAACTGTTTGATGTGTGTTCGTTGTTGTTTTAAGACGTTAAGAGGAGAGACTCATTGTGCTGTCACTTTAAACCAATGCATCATGGGAGGTGTAGTGCAAACAGCCGACGAATGCAGACAGACTCGCGTCTCTGAGCTTCATTGTTTTGTTCTCTTATTCCACGGTCTAATACCGGATTCTGTGGAAAGCTACACCACTAAAGACGAGCTTTAGCTGCTATTTTTGTTGGAACTGAGAGACTTTATGAGCTAAATTAGGAACAAGGAAGTGAAGACTTTAACCACTTCTGATTGGTCAGACTGATGACATGTGGATTAAGCTTTCAAGAATGATTGGTGGAGACAGTTAAAGTGGCGGGACTTTTCCAAAAACAGAGCTTAAGCTACGGCTAAATCGCGGTACCGTCATTCTTATCAAAATGTCTTTAATAGAATCAATTAAACATCCAGGGAACACAAAAAAAAGTATTTTACGATCCTAACTTTTCAGTGTTTTATCAGGGTTTTTTTGTTTGGATGAACAAAGAGCTGAAATCCTGGAGAGGCTAAATGTTTGTAGATCAGTTAATGAGGGCAATTTCCCGCGGCGGCACACTGGTTGAAAAAACACTGATCTAGAGATCGTTACCTGGTGGCGAGCAGAGGGTGTGTCAGCAGAGGCATGGACCAGGACTCTCTGCTCCACGGCACAGACTCAAACAGCAGGATGTCCTTCTCTGTCAGCGCCATGACAACGGGCCGGTACTGCTGCCTCCCACCGTCCAGCTGGACCTACGGGGGGACAAAGCAAGAGAAATTCATTTGTTATGGCTGTCACTTTTGGATTTATTAATGTCTACGAGAGTTTGTGACTTTATTTTTTTCAAGGTGAATGTAGAAAGACGGCTTTAAAGGTGAAATAATACACACAGATTTCAGGGACCTGCTGGTCTCTGTACCTTGAAGACGCTCTGACTCTAAGCATTTCAAACTTCTTTAGGCTTCTGGAAAGTCACTGGCACCTCATTTTTCCTGCAGCGCCTAAAGTTCCAATGTTCTATCACAGTGGTTCCCAACCACTACCGGTCCACGGGACGGTTGGTGCCGGTCCACAGAGGGGAAAAAAAGCCAAAAAAAAAAAAAAAAAACTTCTAATTTGCTTGTAATTTTCCAAATACGTGCGGCCAGTGCTGAACTTTTTTCTTGGACGCCCGGACCGGGCGTCCAAGAAAAAAGTTCAGCACTGGCCGCACGTATTTGGACTTGGACCACCGGACTTGGACCACCAATCGGTTCCTGAGCGCGGCCGCACGTATTACATGTGGCCAACGTGAATTTCCATCACTTTTTGTGCTGGTCCCACGTAAATATGTGCGAACAAAAACCCCTATACAAGTTTTCCGTTTTATTTATAATCTGATTCTGAAGGAAGTTTTATTTTGAAAAACTCCTGGATTCTCTTCTTGGTCACATGTCGAAAATCCAGCCGCTACTTTCTTAAAGCGGCTTCACCGAGCGTTATATTGAAACCCCCAAGCTAGCAAAGTTTAAAACCCCAAACATAGTTGGTCATTTTATTTAGGGAGAAAAGAGGAAACAGAAGATGAGCCTTCCCCTTCAAAATAAAAGAAATCTCCAATAAACAGACAAAAACCCGACTCCAAATATGGATTTATTGCATCATAATATTCAGCAACTGGATGTCTAATGCTACCAGGATGCTGCTAATAAAGTTCTATAAATGGTAGATCTACATTTATTGTTTTATTTTGAAAGCACCAGTTATTTTCTTCTTCCTTAGTGAGCTTTTGTTTTGCATTTAGTCAGACGAGGCTGAAGTTGGCACTCTTCACAGATGTGGCTCATCTGATTCAGTGCCAGAGTAACTTTATTGAAACGCACTTTCACTTGTTTCACTAACAGGAAACAGCTGCTTTAAGCCAAACTACAAATGACATCACTAATCTATTTTTTTATTTTTTATTATTCCCTCTTAGATTGTAGAGTCACGAACTTCACGCGTCGAAGTTTGGATGAAATGTTAAAGCTCTAAGGACAAAGTTCGGAAACTCCTCGCGTCTTTGATGAAGGCGTCGACGCGTCGCGCTTTGCTTTGAGTCGCAATAACGCAGCTTCAGCGCTGAACAGCATCAAAGGTGGTGAGGGGGCGGCAAGAAGCTTCTTTCTGGGTTTTCCAGCAGAGCCCAGTCAACAACCACACACCCAGACCTCCAGAATGAAACCAAAAAAACAATCTGCAACCCTTAAAGTCGACAGAAAGCTTCTCTGCTGTGAGGCCACGTTTGAATTTAACAGGCCTGACTGGATTCCACTAAGTATTCAACTTTTCTTTGTTAAATCAACACATTTTTTTATCCCTTTAAACTCAAATATTGACAGAAATAAAGTTTCCGTTGTCCATGCACAATCTTAGGAACATGTTCAACTTCAGTTGTAGAGCAGAATCTCTTAAATGACTCATGTGAACAGTCTCTTCAGGTTTTTGTGTTCTTTAATCATAATCCAGTTTTGAAGGTTTCCAGGAGGTTAGCCTCATAGAACCACTGTTTGTTCTCTCTGATCAACTTCCCAGGTTAAATACCTGCAACCTGTTCTAATTACTTAACCATTTTGTCATTTTTCCATTCTGATGGGGGGGGGGTCCACATTCATGTTCTATGACTGGGGCAAAGTGAGTTTGCAGTAGCAACATTTTTAGCTTGGCTCACATTTCAATTCAGATAACCGTTGTGCTATCTTGTGGGGTCCAGATGACCCCACCCTTCCATTGACGTGTTCTTCCTACCATGACAGAGGTGGATAAAGGTCGAGAGGATGTCATGTAATCCATGGAAACCAGTGAAGATCACAAATCATTGAAGAAAAAAGGTTCAGCTCACTGTCTAGTGGGTCTAGATGACCCAACTCCCAATGTTAAAGTGCCTAGGATAGCACAAGGGTTAAGCTTTATTGACGGGAGGAAACAATTCCAGGGATTCCGTTTTCCATGCTTCCATGAGTCTCGATCACGTGGCCAGCCTAAAAAAATACTAATGCAAAATAAGTAAATAAAGAGTCTCTCTCTGGTATTGTTCAGGGGGCTGGGTCAAATGGGTGGGTGGGCTGGAATCGGCCCGTGGGCCGTAGTTTGGGGGCCTCTGTTTTAGAGAAATTTTTTGGAATACCGATATATATAAGGGAATCTAGATCAGTATTTTTCAACCAGTGTGCCGTGGAAAATTGCCCTCATTAACTGATCTAAAAACATTCCCCATCTCCAGGAAATCAGCTCTGTGTTCATCCAAACAGGTCCTGATAAAACACGTTAGTAGTTAGGAATATAAAAGATCATAAAATACTTTTTTTCTTTGTGTTTATTTGATTCTATTGAAGACATTTTGATAAGAATGACGGTACGGACGATTTACTCGTAGCGTCAGCTGTTTTAGGAAAAGTCCCGCCCCTTTAACTGTCTCCACCAATCATTCTTGGAGATTTAATCACATGTTCATCAGTCTGACCAATCAGAAGTGGTTAAAGTCTTCACTTCCTTGTTCTGATTTCATAAAAGTCTCTCAGTTCAAACAAAAATACCAGCTAAAGCTCGTCTTTAGCGGTGTAGCTTTCCACAGAATCCGGTATCAGACCTTGAAAAAAGTGAACAAAACCATGAAGCTCGGAGACGCGAGTATGTTTGGTTGATTATGGTTGATTGTACTACATCTCCCATGATGCATTGAGTTAAAGTGACAGGGGTCTCAGCCCACAACGAGTCTTCCTTTGACGTCTTAAAACCACAACGAACACACATCAAACAGTTTTTTAATCTTTTAACTTAACTTTTAACTTTTATTACATCTTTTAGAAAAAACAGCTGCAACTTCCAGCTTTTTCTGCCACAATTATCACAAAAATGCACGTGAGATTGTGGGTGGGGCTGTAGATCAATATAGACTGAGTTTATCCTTTTTTTTTTTTCATGCTGGTGTGCCGCTGGATTTTTGTCAAGGTTAAAGTGAGCCGTGGCTCAGAAAAGGTTGAAAAACACTGATCTAGATAAAGACAAGAAAACATCAGGATGCTTGAAAAGGCACCTGGTCCTAAACGCACCACGGACTGCATCTCACAGAAATGTACCTGCTCAGCCAGCCAGCCGATGTGTTTGAGGTGGGGGTGTGTGGAGGCGGCAGACGACGCCCCCAGGTACGCGTTGACGTGCGCCAGGGTGTGTGGAAGCAGCGCGGCGATGTTGGTGTGGATGGCGGTGAACCAGGAGCTGGCAGAGGGGCCGTCTTTGCAGCGCAGGACCACCGTGTGCTGGCCGTCTGGGGAGTGGAGCTCCAGCAGCCTGAATGCAACCAGACCAAGGAAGATCTGACACCAAATGCAGCTCTCATCAAGAGAAGAGAAGTGAGGAATACTCGAGGCTTGACCAGAATCTCTCACTTTTTACTACAAAACATCAGAAAAGCTGTCATATTCTGAAAAGAAGTTTGTTTCTGTCCATTCATTTGTTTATCTTTGTGACACATTTCCCATCTTTTCTTTGAAATACATATTAAAAACAATTTGTCCGTAAATTTGAAACATTATTAATATTTTCTGTACTGATAACCTTCAAAAATAACTAGATTTTTTCATACTTGGCATTTCTCTCCTAGTTTACAAAAAGATCATAATAAATGTGCTGCACAATCTCAGGTTTCACTTTGAATACAGTCAATAAAGTGATTTCTTTTTAATTAATTCATCAAAGCAAATAGTGGAGAGAACAACCAATTCATCTATGAGTCTTGGGAAAGGTTAATTTCCGTCATGAGGATTTATTTTCAAGGTGAATTTTTTAGGCCAGGTGTATAAAAGCAGACAGGAAACTTAAAATAGAAAAATGAAGAAAGTCTCTTGTGTGCAAATGAACCAAATTCCAGGTTATTGCATTTTTTATGACTAAGTCTTTTCTGCTTCATCATTTAACAGAAGACAGATGTTAATGCAGATGTTTCACAGAATGTGACCCATCAGTTTTAGTCCATAGACCGCTGCACAGAGCTTCCAATTGAACCTCCACAATGGTCTGCTGTGGACGTTTTAAAGAGCAAACATTCCAGAGGAATGAACAGGAAATGACCACAAACCCACGACAAAGACCACACCTAACCTCCCACACGCCCAGGTATGTGTGTGCAGCGCCGGACCTGTTTTCCAAATCCGGCATGGAGAGGTTCCGGCTGATGAAGCACATCTTCAGGCCGATGACCTTCCTGTCTTTGGACGGGGAGGAGGAGCTGCTGTGTTTAGGAGAGCCCGAGTCCTCGCTGCCGCTGTAGCTGGGCGACTGCGGGCGGACGCCGTCCCACGGCAGGTCTGCGACCAGCGATGGTTTCTTGAAGAGCGGTGACACCTCACGAATGTACTTCACTGCGGAGAGAAGGTACGGATCTGCACGTCAGAACCCGACGCAAAACCTTCATTAAAAGAATAAAGGCTCCTGTAGTAAAAGCTGATGTTTTCCTGCAGTTAGTCATTAGACACCCACTCTGATAAAAATTGTGTTTTTGTGGCATTTTGTTTTATGATGGAGGACATAAATAAAAAAATAAAATAAGTTGAAAATTACTTTTCTGAGCATTTCTTCATGAATCAGGAGCAGAATTCATGAGAGACCCGGCAGGGGCATTTGATGCTCTCCGTGGTTCTGAGAGTTCTGCCATCAGAGTCATGTATTCTTGCTGCCAGGGTCTTGTTTAGAGGCCATGTCTGTGAATCAGAGTGCTGCTGAGTCGTAAACCTGGAGCTTTGTCTTGTGTGAGATGGTTTGATGCCGCCAGCGGAGCCCAAACACACAAAGCTTTTGGTGGCCTCATCTGTATTAATGCCACACTGGAGGGTCTGTGGCATCCCCAAATATACATGAATCTGGTCCATCTTTATTGTAAATTTCCAGACCTTTTTAGCTGACAGGATGTACTGAACAGGATGCTATCGTCAGTGTATTCTAGGTGGGTCAGATACTAATTGCCAAGTGATCCTCCAGGGAGCATCGACACCAAAGTATCGAGATATAAAAACATGTACATCATCAAATTAGGTATCTTCTACTTCATTCACTCATTTCCTAAATTTGTTTTTTCCCTTTTGGGGTCACGGGGCTGCTGGAGCCTATCCCAGCCACTCATGGGTTAAGGCAGGGGACATCCTGGACAGGTCGCACACCCCACATTAATTGGTTGACAGAGTGACCAATTAACCTACAAAGCATGTTTCTGGTTGGTTAAAGTATTGATTACTAATTAATAAACAATTATATTTGATTTTTGGTTATTACGTGAGCTACTGCAGTGTTTTGTACCGAAACACCCCCGCCCTGCAGCATATTGAACTGCTCCATCTGACCAGAGGAGCCGCGAGTTGCTTGCAGGTTCCCCTTAGCAACAACACGGCACGGCACGAGTGGGTGATTTTTGACACATTAATGGCATCACTTTGGCCAATTTTTGACGGTACTGTATTTGCTCTTAGGATACCAAATAATATGCTTTAGAAAAAAAACTAACACGTAGGAAATGACTAGTAGTCGGTATTAAACATTTTACAAAAGAATTACCGGTAACTGGTATCGTATGGAATCTTAAAAATGCGGATCGCCCATCACTACCAGGGCCTCGCTTGTAGACCCGACACATCAGAGGGACCGTGAGGCAGCTGATCAGGTTATATCAACAACAATAAAGTTAGTGAAATCTGTATCTCCTTCAATAAACATCCAGCTAATAATCAGTTAAATGAAAGAGAAGAGAAGTTCTCCACATGTGTTTGCTTTAACAGGAGGAACGCTCCACTCCTGCGCCAAAGCAAAGCTTCAGCTGAATCACTGCTAAATCATTTGAGCAGCTGTGGCGCTCTCTTCCAGACCATAACCATAAAGGAAATTCTTCCATATTTTAACATCAGTGTGTTCAAAACCCCGCAGGCCTGCTGGGGTTCAGAAAGGCCAAACGTGTGTGGAGGGACCTCAGAGACAAAAGCTGAGTTTGGTGTACAGATGTGACCACGGCCCCCTTAACCACACAAAGGCTTTCGCCGCCGCGGATCCGGTTCCCAGATTTGGTCCTGCTGCCTTTCATCCCCACGCTGGCCTCACCGTACTTTTGCATCGTCTTCTCTTGTGTGCTGAAAGCTTTGAAGAAAACGAGGTTTCTGGCTTTGTGGGAGAACCTGAGAGAGTCTGAGAGCTCCGAGTGAAACCCGAGACGGAGCACTCAGGAGATGAAGTCATTCATGAAGGCAGACTGAAATGTTAGCGTGCAGAAGAGTCCACAGCTGCACTATTGTAGACACAGAAATGCATCCCACACGCCGATTTAGAAACACCTAAATATGCAGAGATCTGTCATCCTTTCAAAATAAAACCAGAGAAATCCTTTTAATATCCTCCTGACTACCAGCAGAGCAAATCTGTCCTCTAAACATAATTATCTCATGACCACTGCATTCTTCTGAATCAACTCCTTTTGATACTTACAGAGGACATTTTGGGCTTTTCAATGATGCCAAATGTGAAGAGGCGGGGCTCTGGGAATTGTAGTTTTTGGTGGATTTATAAAAAAAAAATTGAGTGCTGGTTGTTTGAAAGCGGCTATTTGTGGAAGGGGAATGGAAATGTTCAGCCTCAGAAACACAAGACTGTCTACTGAGGCCAAATCACAGCCAAGAATGTAGAGGAATCATGTCACAGAGGGAGAGCGGTTGACCTCTGACCAGAGGATCACAGGTTTGGTCCCGTACATGTGTTGAATTGGCAGTAATTGGCAGTAAACCCCCATTTTGCTTTGGTCAGTGCCATGGGAGACGGCTTTGGAAAGCGCTGAGGCGGCGTCCATGGTGCAGAGAGAGCGGAGGATTGCAGGTTTGGCTCCCGTCTTGCCCACCCATGTGTTGAAGTGTCCTTGGGCAAGACTGAACCCCTTATTCTTCTTGGTGGTTATAGGTTGGCGCCGGTGTTCGGCAGCAGAATGTCATCAGTGTGTGAATGTGTGTGCATGGCTGAATGGGACTGTGAGGTGCTTCGGGCCTTCTAAGAAAGTTGTAAAGCGTTAAAAGTAGATGCCATTAACCATCTAACCGCGTTTCAATAAAAACTTGGCTGAGTAAAAACAGCCCAGATCCTCTGAATCAGCCATGACCCTAGGATGTGAACATCCTTCTTCCCCAATCTGGTTCCTCCTCATCAACCGCTTGCGATTAAAAAGCTTTCCTGGAAATAAATGTAAAGAAAAGACAACAGCTTTGCACAAACCATATGATTACATCCAGCTTGAGAAACGTTAGCAGAGAAGACTCACTGCAGAGTTTGGCTTGAACGCAGCAGAATGTTTGTGAAGCTCAGCAGAATCTAGCTTATCTGTCACCTTGAAACTGACTGCTGCTCGGTGGTCGCCGGGTGCAGCGCGTGTTGCATCTGCAGACTTTCAGCTGCGCTGCTGCGAAGTCCAGCCCCTTACGGAGCCGCGCCGATAACAATCCAGCCAAGGCCTGCCATCCTAACCGCACAGCAACAAGGTCTGAGGTTTTTCTGAAAGCGTAGGTGGCTTGGAGTCAGTCAGCGAGCACCAGAGCATTCCTGCACGGCCGTGTTTATGTGTGAGGCTGAGAGGGAAGAGCACGTCTCTGTTACAAAGCCCGGCTCGGAGAGTAATAGATGTCGAGATGCTTTCCATCTGCAGAACCGGGCCCCATTTTTGGCTCGGACTGTTTACATTCCCACAAGCTGGAACAGAGGAGGAACTCACTTTCACTCAGGTTAGCTTTGGAGTCATCACTAATGAATGTCTTTTTTCTTTAAAACCGCATTTAAAGCAAAAACTACAATAAGAAGTTTTTTAAAAAAAATAGGGAAATAAAACTTTAATTAAATTTGAAGCTTTACAGATATGTTTGTAGACCTGTTTGGTGCGAAGTTGGGTGCAGCTATGGAAACCAGTTCACCGGTTTGCACAACATTTAGGCTTGTTCAGAGGCCGGCCTCTGCAGGAGAACCCCTGCTGACCTCCCGTCCTTTGCAGACAGAGCACAGAGACTCATTAAATGCACACGCATGGAAAGCTTCAGCACTGCTGACTCAAAGTGCAGCATGAAAAGGAGAGAAGATGGCAGAAACCCAGACGTTCTCGTCCAGCAGGTGAAGCATCTGATGGAGGTGGAGGAAGCGACAGTTGGAGCTTCTTGAGTTTTAAATGCTTCACCACTACAATGAAGAGTGACTGGATTTAAGCCTTTGAAAGCAGTTTTATTTTACCTTTAAAACTGTTTTTGGTGGCAAAGTTTTAAATACTTATATTTAGTTCAACTATAGCCTTTTTTCCCACAGACATTTTTTTATTATATTACACAAAAACACCAAATTAAACCTTAAACTGCACAAATACTCAATTCTGAGTAGTAAGTGTAGTCATTTTTTACTCTAAAAATTAATATCAAACTGTTGTTTTTAATTTTATAACAAAGATCAAAGGGTTTATAGATAAAAAAGGGTTTAAATCCAAAAATAAAGCAAAGACGAGGTCAAAATTATGTTAGAAAACAGGCTAATCTCCCCTGAACTATACACAATGTTTAAAAGATTTATGGCATCACAATTCTACGTCATAACTCTTCCTATGTTTGTCTTGAACCAAAAATTTCAAAATTAAGAAATGTTTTTGAATCAAAACTATTTGAATGGCAGCTGGTAAACACACCAGTGAGTTCAGAGACTGTTGTCTGATCAGTTAACCACAAAAACCTCAGACCACTTGAAAACCAGAAATCTCCCACAGTTCATTCGGTGCAACATGGAGACGGTCAATTGCTCCTTTTTCATTAAAGCTCCTGCAGCAGCCAGTCAATTTACACAACAGGACATGACAGCAATCAGTGTTAGTTTGTCCACAAAACGACATTTTATTTGACCAACAGTAAAACATCAAAACAGAGACAGCAAAGTTGGGAGAATAATGGAGGAGGAGGAGCTGGACGCTGCAATTATGTTTCTGCCTCGCCGCAGAGCCTTTCCAATGCTCGGTTGTGTAATTTGCTGGCATGAAACCAACGTTTGTCCGTCTGCTTCCATTTACTTTTTGTCCTTTAATCGTCTGGACTCCGTGAAGTCTTTGATGTAGTCACAGAATCCAGGCTGGCCCCCTTTAAAACCTGAGATCTTCAAACCCAACTACGGTTTTATTCCCGCCGGTTCTACCTGATGTGGAGCCGCCAACTGTGTGGACGAGGGACATACTGACCGACAACCACAGCCTGCGGACCAGCAGCCTAAAACCAAAAACAATAAGAGTCCGAACCAGACATTGTTGGGTAAGATTTGCTCCGCAGGATGGACGTTCCTTCACTGAAGATACATTCACGAATCAGGAGGTTTTTCTGGTTCTCCTGCTGAAGAACTACATGCTTTGCCTACGTTCCACCATCAGACAGATTCAGAGCGTTCTGCTTGCATCACGTTTATCCATCAAGCCCTTGTTGGCGTCGGACGACCACGTTAGTTTAGTCGGGGTCTACTGCACAGCTCCAGTTCTTTCAGTCCACAGGAGACCATCCGCTGTGTGCATACGTCTGAGTGCCTTCAGTTCCTTCATGAAGCCGAACCCCCCAGAGATGCAGGCGAGCGTCTCAAGAGGCCGGCCCCATCTGCTTCCCGTCCTCGTTTTTCCCTGCAGGGATGAAGGCTGGACGGCAGCAGAAAACAGGCAGAGGCAGGAGGAGGGGTGGTCTGACTCCACGCATACTTGGTTGTGGTTAAAAGCAGTCCATAAACCACTTTTCTTCCCCACATACAAAAGTAATCATCTCATGGTATGGCTGAAATAATAACCCACGGAGCAGCGGGCCCCCTCCTCCCCGAAAATGTCTCAGGAATTCTCATGTGGACCACAGTTTTCTCCTCATCGACTTTCCCTCATTCCTGCAACCTTTTGACTACCCCCCCCATGAACAGTGTTCTTCTCCCTATTCAACAAGAGTTTACCCCCCCCCCCTCCCCCCTCCGGGCGCATTGATCAGGTTTTCCATTTTGAATGGGATCTGATCCAATATCAGTTCCAGTTTTAAAGCAAAGCTGTGCAGCCGCTTCAAAGTCTAGATCCCAGGTCTGCAACCTTCAGCTTTACAGAAGAGCCGTTTGTCGCCGAGCAAATCCCAAAATACAACACTGCTGTGTATTTATGTTACTATGATTTATATTTTAAAAATAAAGCTGTTTTTTTAATACATAAAAATGGAAAAATAAAGGAGAAAATAGATTTTTATTTTTAATATAATCTTGGTTTTTAAATTTTTACAGAAGGAACTTATGAGTCATTACTTATAATAAAATAATGTCACCCTGTGACACAAAAGACTGTCCACGACTGCATTAAAAACATGTTGGTCAGAGTATTGTGAAGTATTTGTAGGGCTAATGCAAGTTTCACACAAGTCAATCATTCCATGTTCTATTTCCATACCATAAACCCAAAATTCACCAATTCACAATAAACCCAGGACTCCACTTAGTTTAGCATCACATTGAATGGAAAAAAAAAGATAAATCCAGACATGAAGGGGTTAAGTCTACCATTGGGGGTCATCGTCTTTTTTCTCTAACTCACCACTGATGTTAACCTGAATAAAAACATGCATTCATAATTCCATAGAAAAACCATAAAAGCACAAATATAAATGTTTATCTTTTCCCGTCTGGACAAAAAAATGTATCTTTTTGTGCATCTTATTCTTAGAATAAACTGATCTCAAAGGGGATCCAACTTTTCACCAATAATTTACGGCGGGTATTTTCAGACTGGACACATTTGGTTCACTTTAAGTGAACCTGAGTTTCTTTCTCCGATAGTCCGGGACAATGACTACATCCAGGCGGACCCCGGCCCTGGGCCAGGAACCGTTCTCGGACCCATCTTTGGAGGTGGTCTCGGTTCATTTCCAATCGGACTGAGCTTCGGTTCGCTCTGAGATTCCTCAGTCTGAATACAGTCCTCGGAGCGGAACAACTGGACCGACACGGCCGCCGTAGCAGGTGGTCACGTGATGCAAACAGAGTCAGAATGTAGCAACAGATGAGCATTCATTCATTTTCTTATCCGTTTTTTCCCTTTCGGGGTCACGGGGCTGCCGGAGCCTATCCCGGCCACTCATGAGCGAAGGCCCTGAACCCTGAACAGGTCGCTAGTCTGTTGCAGGGAAGAATTTCAACAATCACACAGCCATTCACTCTCACACTCACACCTAGGGACAATTTAGAATTGCCAATTAACCTATGAAGCATGTTTTTGGACAGTGGGAGGAAGCCGGAGACCCCGGAGAAAACCCACGCATGCACGGGGAGAACATGCAAACTCCACACATTGATGTTGATTTTCATGTCCCCCAGCCGGGAGGCCTTCTTGCTGTGAGGCAAGAGCGCTAACCACTGCGCCACCGTGCAGCCCAGATGAGCAGCAGACAAATATAAAGCAGCGATTGTCGTGTAATCAAACACAAAAAACAGAGTCCAGCTGTTTATTTGTTACACAGCTAAATAACGGGTTTTTTTTTAAATTATGCTTTTTGTGTCTCGTTACACAACACGGCGCTGCTGCAGAAATCTCCTAAAACAAGGTCATCACACCACAACGATGAGACACGTCAACTCATTGAAATGTGATTGGATGAATGCAGGCTCATTAAAAACTAATTTTAACATGATCCACATTGCCTCTACCCGTTTCCCTGACAATCTATACATTATAAACGGCTATACCATGGTCCGGGTGAATACTCGATTCTGATTGGCTGCTGGGTGTGCATTAAAACCTGATAACCGCACGGTGAAAAAAGAAGTTCCGGTCACCTAGCTTAGATGTTTTGTATCACTGCGCCTGCTTTTTTAAAACAACCTTTTGCTTCATCATTTGGACAGATCTGCATATATATATATATATATATATATATATATATATATATATATATATGTATATATATATATATACACATATATATACATATATATATATATATATATATGTATATATATATCGCCGAATCTTGACTGCAAAGGTGGTGCATCATGTGACAAAAAGTCCAAATCGGAAAAAAAAAAGAATAAAAGGACTAAAAACTGGTTAATATGTATTGCTTTTGTAAGCGACCATGGTAGAAGCGGGTTAATGGGTTATTACTTTTTAACGCAATTTGCGGAAGCGAGGCTTCCATGGCGTGTGTTAAAAAGTAATAACCCAGACTTTGTCGGCCATTAACCCTTACATAAACTAGAAAACACCTAAAGCTGAGAGCATTATTTTCCATTTTAAAAATAAAGTTCAAAAACAGAAAAGTTCTAAAGTCGGACCGCCTGACTGTGACATCCACATCCCAGAGTCCTAACAGCTGCAGATGCAGGACGTCTTAGGAGGCAAATGATTTTCCCATAAACAGCAAAAGTCAAAGCCTAAATGACCAAAACATTACAGGCATTGCTATAAGTTATATGTAGGTCACTCTGGGGGAAAATGTTTGCCTTCCTTCTACCAAAAATCCACACGTCTGTTGGTCTCTGACCAACATCAAACCTTTACATTCAAGTCAGTCGTCTCCACCGATTCTGACCCTAAAAAGGGTCCAATTTCACAACATTTACAGCAAAAGTTGCATTTAAACAGCAAGGTATGAAAAACGGGTTTTATGGTAAACAAAAGTATCGTAGAAAGTCGAGAAAAAGTCACTAAATGTTCGACTAAATGAATAAATATGAACTAAAGGCCCAGTTTGTCTCTAGAACTTCAGGATCTTCTTTGCGATTTCTTTTTAACAAATAAAAAAAGAAACAACTCATTGAGTTGAAAATATTAAAAATTAAATAATAGTTTATGAAAAGCACCTCAAAATTTAGATTTGATTGAGATTGTATGGTGTGAAATAAACTGAATTACCTCAAAGTGGATTGACTCGGATAAGAACAGACGCCAGCTGCAGCCATTAGAGGATGAATTTCTAAAAATCAGCTGATTAAAAACATAAATAATGGCTGACAGCTGCACCAGTGAAGCACAAACCTCAATCTGGATCTACAAACTCGTCTTCTGGATCAACGTTTGGAAAATAATTCATGAATTTGAGCAGAGAGCATGCTGGTACCTTCATAAAATGACGTACGTGTGTTTTCTGTAGCCTCAGCGTATTTTTTGTGCCCTTCAAAATGTCTGTCAGTTTTTTTTTGGTTTTTTTTTTAAACAGGATGAAGCAGATTACGGACAAAAATAATCACAATCCCAAAGTGCACTGAAGGGTTATAGATTACCCATCAGTCTCCACTGAGAGCATCATGGATGCAGGTTTAACTAATGGAATGAAAAGGCGCTTCATTCAGTTCTTCAGAGCATCTGGATCCAGAAGACGCTGCTCATCTGATGAACTGAAGACAAGTGATGCTCCGCTCACATAGACGACCCTTTAAAGTCCAGCTGTTCCGTGAGAACACGACCTGGATGACGGAGAACCTTCAAGAACGAGACTGAACAGCAGCTGCTTTCTCATGGAAAAGTGTTTTCCCCAGTCTTGATGTATCGGAAACTCAAACGTTTTGACCGACCTGAGTCCCACAGCAGTAGAAATGTGTCAGAAGAAGGTTCTAGTGTCATGGGGCAGAAGAACGAAAGAATGCAATTGGTCTGCCTGTCCAGAAACTCCTAAATACTGTTAAAAAACTCGGCGTCTCTCAGAGTTCTCCATGTTTGTTACAGAAACCCACATCTGTAAGCCTTACTGAACGTCCCAACTCGGATGCACACATTAACCTTTCCCTGAGAGCTCTCAAAGTTTTCTCGGACTGGCTCTACTCAGACTTTAGGAGTATTGAAATAGTTTTTATGTAACCGATGCGTTCCGTTATTTTACTTGAGAATCTTTTTGCTTTACATTCTGTTGCACCAAAGTAGCTCTGAAAGTTAATTTTTGATCAATCTGGAGAGTGAGGACGAAGCTCTTTGGTTTCTTCAGTTTGTGGTCCAGGTTTCCACGGTGACCTATCGTGCAGGACTTTAGAGGAACCTTTCAAAATAAAGTGCAAACCCCAAGACTGGCTCTGACGGTTTATATAAAAAACCTCTGTGAGCATTTTTTTTAGTCCACCTGAACCTGATGTATTTGCTGCAGAAACCGTCCAAGAAGTTGACACGTACATGTCAAAAAAACATGATTTTCATCAGAGGGGGGCTTTAAATGTAACCAGTCAGTGAAAGTTTCTCCTCAACTTTGCTGTTGTGACCAGGACAGGCAGATCGTCACTAAGACCTGGTAAAAACAGAAATGCAGAAAAAGAATCCGAGTTTGGACAAAAAGGATGTCGGAACTGAAAGTCCAGTAGGACGACGTTCTGATCCGAAAACTGGGGGAAAAAAAAAAAAAAGAAAAAATCTTTCATTCCCTAACATTTATGTCAGGAACCACTTGTGGGCAAAATTAGATTCAATCTTGTGAATTTGTGAAGGGAACACTGTTGTTTTTCTCTCATCATCAAGTATAAAAAAAACCCAAGACAATTCTTCTTTAAGCTACTTCAGGAAACAATGATCCTCACCCACTTTTGAAACAGGAGGGGGGGGTTCTGCTGTTCATTTCGATATCTTGTGCATTTAGCACACGTGTATTGGAGTGATTTGTTTTTAGCTTTTAGAGAGTGGTTGGAAATGCGGTTTGGTCATTTGTTGCATTACTTTAGGTGATTTTTCTGTATTTTAGGTCTCAGATCAGACGTGACATCTCAAGAGTTTTTTTTTTTTCCCCCCCTCAAAAATGAGCTTTCCAAGAAAAAAAGCAGCACAAACTGAAGTCAAAGTTAGAATGTGACTGAACAGCTTTCTGAATCGCTGATCTGAAGGACAGCGGTGAACCACCGTCTGAAGTCTCTGTGTGTAGAAACCCACTGGCTTCACTGTAGAATCTGTTTATCTACCACTTTTCAAAGGATAGCATGCTGGCTTTGACAAAACCTGCTTTTCCAACCTGTAATTTTCTTGACACTGAAGACTACAGAAACACGCCCGTTCTCTCTCGTTCAAGAAGACACCGAGAGGACGGCCGGCTCTGGAGAACAGAACCCGTCCCTCAAAAGGCCTGTCCCCTGTCAGCCGGCGCTCGGTCGGCTTTTCTTTTTATTTTTATTCTTCCAGTTCCACGCATAAAAACCTGCGGAGCAGCGGGAAAAGGTCGTCAGACACAGACGCCGCTGCAGAAACTCAAGTGGTCGATGAGAGCCGTCAGTGCTCAAAGGTGACCCACGACTGGTTCGAACGTAAACCTACAACCTCCCGCCCAACTCTGCATGCAAACAAGAGCTCGCATTTCTAAAACCCAAGACGAGTTCATTCAAACCCAATGAAACTCTAACGGCGACGCTTAAATTAGTAGCTAGGCTGCTTTTAACCTCCAGTATAAACCCACTGAGCTCTTTATTGGGAGCACCTGTTTAATGCAGAGCAGCTTCTGAAGACTAAAGCCTCTTTATTAACCCTTCTGCTGAGCGATACGGCCAAAGTCACGTAAAAAAAAACTGAGGTAGAGATGCATGTGTCCAATAAAAGCCGTTCATACAAGGCATAAAATGTTAGAGCTGCTGATTTGGATGAGAGTACATAAAACTCACATTTACTGCATTTACTGTAGAATCTCTCAATCCAACATCTTTAGACAGAAGTGATCTGGATCTGCTCTCCATCCATCTACATTGCATTTTTTAACTGAATAGGTTCAAGCTTAAATGAGAGCCCGTCTGAGGAGCAATGCTTCCACTGTGACTCACCTTTTAATCATTTTGGCTTTAATGAACCCACATTTATCTGTGTGATCGGTCTAAACACAACCTAAAGCTGATTAAAAAGTAATAAAAACATGAAGTTTAACCTTTCCGTAAAAACTCCACTGCATAAACTGAACACAATAAATAATATGTAGTCCTGAGAAAACACACAGGTGATCACAGTGGACCTTCAGGGACGTAAGAAGCGGCTCCTGACCATGACGTGCATCGTCTACAGGACGCAGTGAAGACGCTGAAGCTCTGCAGTGAGTGTGTGAACAGGTTGGAGGTGTTAGGAGAGCAGATTTTCCTGGAAGAGATGAGTCTTAAAGAGGGAAGCTTGTGATGCTGCTGCTCAACCGAACCCATTCACTGCTTCTGCCAAGACAGAACTCACATTAAAGCCCCACTCTGATCACCTTCTGATCCATTTTCTAAAGCGTTCCCAGTGTTCCCTTTTCATTATGCCATTTTTAGGCAAAATCTAAAAACTGGTATCGTTTTCTAGGACAGCTTCTGCAGAGCGGCAGGAGTACATTCGAAATTTACCTTTTTGTTTATATGCTCTCCTGCTAGCTTACAGCTCCTCACACAGGACTTGTCTTGTCTGCTCCTGATTCACGATTTGAATAAAGAAATTCTCAGAAATGCAGTTTTAATCTCCATCCATCCATCCATCTTCTTCCGGGTCCGGGTCACGGGGTCAGCAGTCTAAGCAAAGATGCCCAGACTTCCCTCGCCCCACCCACTTCCTCCAGCTCCACTGGGGGGACTCCAAGATGTCCCCAGTCCAGCCGAGAGGCACAGTCTCTCCAGCTTGTCTTGGGTCTTCCCGGCGCCTCCGGCCAGTGGGACATGCCTGGATCACCTCCCCAAGGAGGCGTCCAGGAGGCACCGGTACTAGATGCCCGAGCCACCTCAACTGGCTCCTTTCGATGTGGAGGAGAAGCGGTTCTACTCCCGAGTTCTCCGCGGGTGACTGAGCTTCTCACCCTATCTCTAAGGGAGCGTCTAGCCACCCTGCAGAGGAAGCTCATTTCAGCCGCTTGTGTTCGGGACCTCGTTCTTTCGGTCATGACCCATAGCTCATGACCATAGGTGAGTATTGGAACAAAAACTACGAACGCTGCTTCGATCCACCCGTCAATCTCACGCTCCGGTCTTCCCTCACTGGTGAAAAAGACCCCAAAATATTTAAACTCCTCCACCTGGGGCAGGGACACTCCACCCACCGAGAGATGGCAAACTACCTTTCTCCGGTCAAAAACCATGGCCTCAGATTTAGCTGTGCAGACCCTCATCCCAGCCGCTTCACACTCGGCCGTAAACCGCCCCAATGCCCGCTGGAGGTCCCGGCTCGATGAAGCCAACAGGACAACATCATCTGCAAAGAGCAGAGAGGAAATCCCGTGGTCCCCAAACCAGACCCCCTCCGGCCCTGACTGCGCTTAGAAATTCCTTCCATAAAAACTATGAACAGACGTTTTAATGTCAATTTTTTTATATGTATCACAAGAAAATTACAACAAGACCATGTTAAAAACACGACTTTCAAAGACGCAGACTTTTGCAAGTCTGCTTGAGTTAAAACTACTAACAACCCTCAAACGTATTTCTTCTTTGTTGCGATAGATCGGGTGTGTTTTCTTCCTCAGATGCTGTTTTTCTTGGTAATGTTCATGGTGGAAGCTGCTGCAGTTTGGTGACGCGTTGAAACGCATCCTGCAGGCCTGCCTGTGCACTGACTCATGAAGTCAACAGGCGCTGCCAAAAGGGCAGCAGGCGAAACCAGAGAGAGAAAAGCACATTTTTTTGGGTTATATTTGCCTTTTTCTTAAGGATAAGCTCTGAGGCTTTTCTCTAAGACAGGATTCAGCACCAAAGGGAGGCTTAGTGTATTTGATTTAAACACGGTTGCACAAGCTAACACACGCCAGCCGCATCATTTTCCATTAGTGGGGCGTTTGTCCTCGTCGTGCAAAAGTGCTGACTGATGAAAAAAAAAAAGATCCATCAGGGCTGCTGGTTTTCTGTGAGCTGCTGCTGCTTCAGGTGCTGCAGACAGAAAACTCTGGTTGATGGAAGAAGAAAAAAAGATCTGATCCCAGAGAGCTAAAACACTGAAGGAAAATCAATGGGGGGGGGGGTGTCACGTAGATGCAGGAGGAGATAAATATGCACAAGTACAACAGAGGAATTTGTAGCAGGATTGAACGCTTAAAGAAACAGAAAAGCAATCAGGGAGCAGCATTCTTTTCAAAATAAAAGTTTTTACAGGAAGGTTATAGATTTAGAAATACATGCTTATTATTTTAAAGTTAACAGCGCTCATCATCATCTATCAAAGGAGACGTCGGCGTCTTCTTCGGGCCGTGGAGCGGCGAGCTCCTTACGAGTGGGAGTGGCTACGGATGAAGCCATTCTGGGAAATGGTGGTTGGTGGTTTTACTGAGGAGCTGTGGATCCAACCATTCCACGTGACATGTTGAACTTCTGATGAGCTGTGTGATGCTGGGGGACCTCCTGTGGCTATGGCTGCCATAGAAAGTCTATTTTCCTATGGTAACCATTCTAACCAATCAGAAATGACCTCGCTGTGCAGCGACCCAGGCAGGCAGTGGTGTCCGGTTGTTGGTCAAAATAGTGTTTCCATTGCAGTTTTGCAAAATATGTTTCGAAATGCCGCAAAAACCACCTCCTCCAAGCACAAAACCTTTTTTTTAGTAAATGCAAGGTTTTTTTTTTTAATTGTCGTGTTTCCATAAGGCAAATTTATTATCGCAAATCCAATTTGTGCAATTTCATGGTCAATGGAAACACAGCTTGTGTGAACTGGACTGAGTGAGTGTGACGGCACCCAGAGAAAATGGTTTACTTCCAGCTCCAACCCAATGAAGTCAATTCAGTCGCCATTTTTTCACGATGCGAACGCCACCATGTTGGAGCCAGATGACAAAAAGTGGTTGGTTGCCATAGAAAGTCTATTTTCCTATGGCAGCCATTCTAACCAATCAGAAATGGCCTTGTTGGATTTCCGAATGAATGTCGCCAATCCACCATAACAACCTACTTTTACTGAGGCATCTGATTGGTCAGTTTTTAACTTGAGTAACTTGAACTACAGAAAAAATAAAAATATTATCTACAAGGGATTGTCATTATCAATCTATCAGAAGCAAAAGCATAAATATTTTATATTCTAGATGTTTATTTCAGCCAGTTTAAAAAAAATGCAATTTTTCATCATATGTGACAGATAAAAGTATAAAAACTGACAATTATGCGGCTGGAATCATAACGTTTGGTTATTTTTTATGCTTTTAACTCATTCTAACCCTCATAAAACGCAGCTTTTTGTAAATGTGTTGCTTCTCAAAACAAAACTATTGGTGGTAAGTTTTTAGCACAGAGCATGCAGGTCACAGTGCTGACCTCTGGTTTACATAAGCACACAGAGGTCAGGAATGTGGAGCTCCTGGCAGGACTGCGGGTTGACCTGGCGGCTTGCGTTTGTGCATTGGCTTCGTTCTGATGGAACCCCTCTTTTCTCAAAGCAGTGGGAGATCCACAGACGGACCGGCGGCGGATACCCGCCACATTCCAGCGACCGAGAGCTGCAGATCAGCTGACGTCAGGCGCAAACTTTTGCTTCTAAACCATTAGGAGCTGATGAAACACGCAGGAGCTGCAGGTTTGCGTGTCTCGAGGGCATTTCAGGTATTCACGTGTCGAGAAATGTCACTGGCTTCATGATTTTGGATCCTCCATTTAGATCCTCTCTGACAACCCTTTTTTTTTTTTTAGGAAGTAGAGAGCAGGCCGGATTTGAACACAAATGTTCCGCGCATTGATTAGTTCCTACAATTCATGCCTGTCAGGCTTCACACAGCATTCATTCCGAACCATTAAACTCTGCTTTTAGCTTTTCCTGGCCTAAAGTTTCCGACGGGCCCTGTGGCCTCTGCGCCGGCGGTTTGATCTTTTTCCATCTCTCTGACCGACTGAACAGGAACTGTCAGAGTTTGAAAACTGGGTGCACCCCTGTGGTGCTCAATGAAGCCTTATTGTCCCCCCCACCCTCCTGCAAGCACGTCCAAGCAGCCTGACACTTCCAGGGACAGCCAGGCATTTAAAGCAAAGGTCACTGTGGTAAAATGTGGAAAAAAACTTCATGGAAACAAACTTTTTTTTTTTTTTTCCCCTTCAACAAAAAAACCACAAAACAATAGCTTGAGAGCTCACATTTAAAGACCTGCTCTCATCATCTTCTGGGATATTTTCAAAGCGCTCCCAGTCATCTTTCTATTAGGATTTTCAGCCCAAAATCTGAAAACCTGCGGTATTTCCCCAGACAGTTTCTGCAGAGCGGCAGTAGTTCGGAGTTCAGTGTATTTTCTACGTCACAAACATGATCTTTTCAAACTGCTCCTGATTCATAACTATTTGAACCCAGAAATACCCAGAAATGTTAATATATGTCCTCCATCATCAGAAAAAATGTCACACGAACAAGTTAAAAACCCCATCAGAGCGGTTCGTTAAGAAATGAAAAAGGGATCGAACTTGTCTGTTATTGGAGGAACACATTTTTTTTTAGAAATAAAACCATAAAAAAGATGGAGGATGAAGGGGATGTTTTTCTGTACGTGCTTCAGCCGTCATCTGCAGTCTTTCTCAGACTTTGCAAGCTTGCAGGAGGCAGATGGACGACAGAAAAACGTGCAAAATGAAAGTTTAAATTCACTTAATCCTGACAGGCTTTTGTTGGATGAGCAAAGCAGAAGTGTAACGAATGCCTGAAACTTTCATAAGGAAAATCCAACAATGTACTTCAGGAGTAAATTAGCTTTTACTTTCATTTTAGCACATCATGTTGGCTGAATCGTTTTTTTGCTTTTTGTTTTTATCCCAGGAGATCATTTAAAAATGTAAGAAAATATTTGACCTTTACAACTATTTCTCTGTGTTTAGTGAATGGAGATAAAGCTTTTTCCAAATTTTTTTTAGCAAAGTCTTGGCAAACGGGTGTGAATTTTCCCCCACAAATTCTCAAATGAGCGCACAACTATTTTCGCACGCACACACAAAAACTTTCTCCCTTTATCCTTTAAAAGATTTGTCTTCAGATTCACTCAGACTGTAAAGAAAATCTATTTCCCTTTTTGGCTGCTAACATGTGAAACTGCTGCTCCCTGTGGGCTTATAAACCCTGACAGAAGTCACAATTCATGGAGCTCCAGATGAAGAAAAAAAAAAAAGCATCAAGGACATTTATCAAACAAGGAGAGATAAAGGCGGGAAACCTAAAAAAAAAATCCTCTTCAAGCAGCAAATCTATTTGGGACTTGTCGGTCTTCATACATCTGTAAAACGTTCACACACAAACCTCACAAACTCACAGTTTGTCTTTAAAAACATCGTCGCCATTCAGGCTGTAAAGTGTTTAACTTGGACCACACTGTGGTTGTTGTCTTGTGTAAACTAACCAAAGGTTTTGTGTTTATTTGATTCCAATAAAAGGTGCATCTCCTCCTCTGAAGAGAGAATCTGTTTTCTGATCAAGTTTGAAGGATGTAAAGTGAAGAACCCAGAGGTTCTCCAGCATGATCATCTTTTTCTTATTCATTAATTTAATTTATTTATCGTGTACGAATTTCAGCAGAAAATATCTAAAAAAATAAAAGAAAAAAAGAGCTTCAGAAAAGGGGAAGTTCTAACAGGTGAGAGGTCAGGGGTCGAATCTTGGCCCTCTCAAATCCCCGCCCTCGCGTTGGCCAACTTACCCTCCAGCGTGACTTCTTTCCCGGCCTTCTTCAGAGCCTGGACCGCCATGTCGTGCGTCGCCTCCCGGAGGTCGTTCCCGTTCACCGACAGTATCGCGTCGCCCACCCGGAGAGCCCGGCTCTGGTCCGCAGCGAGCCCGGGGAAGATCTTGGAGATGAGGATCGGCATCCGGTTCTCGCGCCCGCCCTTGATACTGATCCCCAGCCCGCCGGACTCCTGCTTGACAACCCGGACTTTCCGCACCGCCTCAGACGAGCCGTCCACGCTGACGGGGAAATCGCCCTGTCTGGATCCGAAACTCGACCCGGGACTCCCGTAGCTGGAGCCGGGGCTGCCGAAGTCAGAGTTGGTCCCGTTATTCGGGTACTTTCCGGGGCTGTTCATGCCGTAGTTTCCCTCGTACTGACCGCGAGTGACGCCCGCCCGACCCGGGCTGTTGCTGCGCCCTCGAGCCCTGTAGTTCTGCACGTGGTCCTGGCCCGAAGAAGAACCGCGGCCGGGACTGCCCAGGTTCGACCCGGGGTCGTTTCCGTTCGACATGCCATTTCGCAGGCCAGCCGAAGAAGAGTGGTCCCAGTGATTGGCCCCCTGTCCGGCGAACTCCACTTCGGCTGTTAAAGTCAGCGTTTCCCGGGTGAGTTCCGCTGTCACTCGGATCCAGCGGTCCCGGAGCAGGAGGTCCAGCTGGCCGTTTCGGTCCGCTCTGGTCCAAACTGCCATTCCTCGCCGCGTAGCCTGCTGCTCCGAGGCGGGCCGCCTTACACTAAAGTCGGCATCAACTTTTTCCTCTTTTTCGGAGTGCGCACCAACAGAAACGAAGCTAACTGTCCCACATCGACACACCCACTCCCGCCGTGACTGCACCGAGGGAGGGGGTGGCGGGCGGGCGCGCGCGCGGACGGAAAAAGGAGACCAGAAGAACAAGTGAATCTGACTTGTTGTCGAGAGTTTAGTGTAAAGCTGATGGAGTTGTTCTCTCAGAAAGTTAAACGCAACCACAATGGGCTTTTCCGGTTAGGCCTTTCAAAATAAAACAACACGCTGTTGACGGACATGAACCACACGGATCACATTGTTCATGACCAAAATCAATCACCCTAAAACTTTTTGCAAAAATACATTTATGGGCTAATTAGTCTATAGTGTTTTCATTTTTTCTTACTAGTTCAGAAAGCTGCACGTTTAAAAGCATTGAAAAAGGGGATTTGACATTTTAAAAGATGTAAAAGTATCAAATTTAGAATATTAACGAATAAAAAAGTAAATAGGTACATTTTCTGAATTATGTCCATACAAAAAATGAAATGCTACCATTGCCAATAAGCAATGTGAAGACACCGTTTTTAAATATATGTATATATGTGAACTTTATTAATTGCTTTATACTTTTTTTACATATATAATTTTTTTTTATTATTAAAAGCATTTAATTACTTAACAGTATTTATCTTAGAATGTTTCCTTATAACAGCGACACTTTTCAGCTGCACTATAGATTCAAATGTCATCTTTAGAACTGTGGAAATGTAAATTATAGACATATATTTTTAACCTTAGTGTTTACACTAACTGTTTAATTGATGTATACATTTATGTATGTATTTTTTGGCATTTGAGTATTTTACAACTTTTTATACTTTATAATTTGCAATTGATAAAGTACCTTTGTAAAGGTGCTCTACAGATAAAGTGATTGATTGATTGATTGATTGATTGATTGATTGATTGATTATGCTACACTTTAGCGTATGAATTGTTCTTTTAGTAATTTAATATGATGGTTTCTTTTTATTTTGTGTGTCTGCTTGGCTCTTCATAAACATTCATTTCTCGTTAGAATAATAAAATGCATTTTTTTTTTCAAACTGCAGTTTAAGTTTACAGACAATGCGGTTGATGAAAGTTTCTAATACCAAAGAGCTTAATAAAATGCAATACAGTAAAAATACAGGGGAAAAAAGTATGGACATTAAAATAAAATAAAACAGTATTTTATGTATTTTCCTTTTTTTTCCGCATCTAATTTGTTTCGTTTTATCAGTTGCATAGATTGTTCAACTGTAGATGAAATTTGTAAACTTGAACCCATCTGCAAAAACCACAAACAAAATATAAATGAGCAATGAATTGATTGAAACCCTGCATTCTGATACTAGTTGTACAATAAAATAAAACTCGAGCACTTGAGAAAAAAGTTAGATTTGAGCACACAAAAGTTAACAAAAGCTATTTTTACTCTTATTGTGAAAGTATAATCACTTCGCTTCCTGTGCATGTCTCGAAAGTGCGGTTAGAGGGAAGTCGGACGACATAAGTACACAGCCAATCATCGCAAAGCATCACATAATTTATTCACGATTGGGAGGCGGGGCTTCAGGCCAGGAATTATCGATCTGAAGACAAAGCCTTCTTAAGTCACTCACTCTATTAATGGATCCTGCAGCTTCCCGTCTGTCCGGCCTCACGGAGTTAACGGCGGCAGCGCACAGAAACGGGCTGAAACCGCTGCTTCCGGCTACGATTGAAACCTTCTTTCTGGTGGAAGAGAAGTATTTAGAGTTCCAAGAATACTTATTTCCTTGTTATTTTTTGAGCGACTTGTCTAAATGTAAAGTTTAGGAAAAATGCTGGGAATTCCAATTTTTTGTGTGGTCATTGAATCAAGCATTATTAGAATCCTGACCAAAGTCTGTTTTTTCACTTTATGACTCTAAAAACAAACAAAAACAGATGTGAAATGTCCTAATAAAATTCTTAAAATTGTATTTTGAGTTTAATTTTATTTTTGAAGGTCCGTTAAACAAAAACAAACAAAAAAAAGGTTTCTTTAGAACCTACCAAAAGCAGTTATAAAGGACACAAAAAATATTTTTAAAATGGGGGTAAAGCAAATAAAACAATTAGTCTGGGTGTACTTTTCATAAATTAGATTGTCAAACAGTTACACAACACATGCCATGCATTCCTACACTGCCCCCCCCCCCCCGCATAGAAACAGCATGAGTTTTTGATCAACGCTGCTTTGTGTTACATCACATCTGTAATCAATTTATCACAGAGTCAATTCCACTTTGATTGTTTTCTATCAGAGGAGCTGCGTTATTCACTCGAATGAATATATTGAAGTGTTTACAGCTTTTCTCAATAAATATTCCAGACATTTCTTTTACCCTGAAGTGTAAGTCTTCACATCCCAGTCTGGAAAATATTAGAAGTACCGATTGTTTTTTTTGTTGCTCGACAGTGCTGACCCTTTAGATCTTCATCAGAGGGGCAGTTGTGGAGGGGAGGCACACTCCTGCTTGAAGAAAGAGGAAAGCAGGGATGAAACAAGTTCTCGTGATCTTCAGAGACTTCCTGGAAATGCAGCAGCTGAAGAGGGAAACTCGCAGACGCAGCGCTGGCTGTTTGTCAGAAGGTTTTATTGCAGCTGAGGTTTGCTTGGCGTCTACAAAAACCAGAGCAGATTGCAAGGGGGGGGGGGGGGGTGAGGGGAAGCAATGCAGAGGTGTGGGGGGGTGTGTGTGTACATCTGCTCTCCTCACGCCGAGCATCATCAGCATCATCATCATCATCATCATGCTGCGTCAGTTTAGGTGCAGCGCCGCCCGCTGACATTCACAGTGTCAAACGTCTTCCGGCTGGGTTGAGGGCGTCACAACAAGCTTCGGAATGAGAGAACGTCACGATGCAGCAGCCGCTCTTTACAAATCCCCTCAAAGATCATTTAAAACAAACTGCTATTTTTTAATCATAAGCCTTTAATTTTACATTTCTGTTAAAGTTACATTCATGCCGAAAAAAGGCAGCAGAGCTAAAACGCTAAAACCTTTGCGTCACCTTCCTGATAGGCCCGCCCACCTGCTCACACCATCACACTGTGTCAGGTGAGCTCTGTGCATTAGTGCAGAAGTGTGTGTTTGTGTGTGTGTGTGTGGAGGTGGGTGATGGAAAAGTGATGCAGTTGTGTGAAGCAGTCATGGCTTAAAGTTTCTAGATTCTGGCTAAAAAGGGTAAAACAGTTCTTTAAAAAAAATTCTGGTAGATGCATCATCGCAGCTCAGTTATTATTAGAGGTTGCATTTCAACTAGAAAGCACCGCTCTGATTCTACATTCTTTATGTTTTAATAACCCAGGCAAATTGTTCTGGTCTGCAGCTGTGCCGAGCTTGCTGCAGGTCTTGGAAGACCTGGTTTGGTGGTGGGTGCACCAGGTGGGGTCGGAGCAGGAGTCCTCTGGATGGGTGGAGCTGCTGTCATTGGGGTTGTGGAGGAAGTTGGGGGCTTGGTTGGGGAAAACCCTCGAAGCGGGACTGACGCTGCAGCTGTGGCCTCTGAGCGGCGGCAGCTTTGGCCTCCTTCTTGGGAGTGTTGTATAGGATATCCACGCTCCGGCGGCTGGAGGAAATGATGTCGGCCACGAATTTGGTGCATTCTGCGCAGACGTCACGCAGCGTGCAGCCATGAGCGTATAGGTGAGGGAACTCCGTCTCCACGGAGTGACGGGACAGAGTTCTCAGAGATCTGCAGGCAGACAGGGCAACTTAGAATTAACAGGAGATCGGCTGCAGATGTGGTGCATTAATCCATCCATTTAGAAAAGGACAGCCCCTCCAGATGTTAGAGCTGCTCTATTTTCATAAATGTTTTCAGATTTTTTTCTCCTTCCAATCTTTGTGCCATCTGATCAGGAAAGACAGGTGTGCGCGCTGCAGATGATCAGCTGGACGTCAGGAACGGAGAGTTCTCCCTAAGCTCATTTCAAGAGCCTGAAATGTAAACAAAGGGAAGCAGCAGCAAAGGGGGCGGGGCCGTATCTGTCAGTAACAAGGAGATTAAGGTCAGCGATTCTGATGAAAATATTAATGTTTGCATTGGTAAAACCTTTTGTGGTCCTCCATGATGGGATTCATTCATCAAACCCATCATGCTCTCCGCGAGGTGCCGCCGACAGCTGGGTAATTATTGCATAACAGCTGCTCAGAGGCGGCACATTGATTACAGAAAGAGTTTGGGTGGAGGTGGGGACTTGATCGGATTGAGCTGGAACAGAAGCACAAACTCGAGGGACTGAGGTGATGGAGGAGGCCAACAAAAACAAACGAAAGGTTCGAACTTATCCACAGAATAACATGTTTGCTGACCAGTTGCATTCTGGGAAAAAACCAATAGAAAAATGCGCACTCAGCAAGTTTCTGTGGCATTTCCTGGAAAAAGGGGCCCAAAATAATAATAAAGAGGAACATTTTGATTCTTTCGAAAAAGAGTTCAAGCGTCAGATCAGTTCAAGTAAAAAATGTTTTTAATTTTATGACGAAAACAGAACATCATTTAGCTTACCAAAAGGAAAAATAAATAAATAAATAAATAAAAATACTTATTCCAGCAGTATCCAGCATCTTCAAAATCTAAATGTTTACTAAATATTTTTTTATTAGTTACAAAAACCAGATTCAAAAAAGGCTATTAAAACCAAAACTATATAAACTGTTTTTTGGACCATTTTGTGGATTTTTTCTCATTTTATTTTATTATTTTTTTAAAAGCATACATTTTATTTTCCATTAATAATCTCCATCCCAAATATTTATAGTTTAAGTAGTTTCTTGTACAACATTAAAACTAGGGGATATACAAACACAAACATAGATAAAATGTAAAAAAAAAATGTGTTAAGAAATGTATAATTTATCATAAAAATACTCTCTTTTTTGCACCTAAAAGGAATAATAGTTTGATCAAAAGTCAAAGTGAATAAAGTTTTGTAATTTTTTTCCTAAACTTAAGAAGCTCTGACTTCAAGTATCACAAAAGAAATAAATATTAATTTGTGTAACATAAGGATGGTTTATTTAAACTTTATTTATTTAGCTTCATTAATTATAGGTGAAAAAGGCATCCAACAAAAAAGCATCAAAACTGTGTGAAAACATGTATTTGAAAACTACATAGAGTTGTTAAAAAGTATTCAATCATATATGAAGAACAAATGAACTTTATCATTCTCTTCTGTTTTAAGACTTTATCCTCAGACACAATATTCGCCATAAAGCAGCTCATCAGAGCCTGTAAACCTGGGTAAGTGGCTCCGCTGTGCAGGAAAAGGTGATAAAGTGTTGGTGATTAAACGGTGTTAGAACAGAAGGCAGAGCCGTAATCTGAAGCAGGAGCTTCATGAAGCTGCTTGGGAGATTCTGGACTCCTCAGAGATTTAACAGCAGTCGGGCTAAAAATATGTTGGTTCCATAGGAAGGACACGGCGATCATCAGCACCACTGACCAGCACAGGCTGACAGAAATAACCTGCTTTTCGTTATGATTGGGGCTTTTGGGGCTTTCTACCAGAAGGAAATAACCTTGAAGTGACCCTTGACCCTTCGTGGTCTCTGGATTCACAGGTGAGCTGGCCAATTACATCTACTGTTTATAATGATGCAGGAAGGACATGGATCCGCCCCATTGGCGTGATATTCATTCAAAATTAAATGAGAAGGTTTCAAAAAGTTTTTGGGTTTGAAATTTTTGGCCTTAAAATAATTTGACTCATGGTTGTGATACACTGGAAAAAAAATCTTTGGAACATTGTCGTTTATTGGACTTTCGGCTAATTTTTGACGTTTTTGACACTGTTTTGACTTTTTCTTTCCTTTGTTTTTGGATTTATACATTTTTATTTTTGGCGCAACATTTTAAATATTTTTGCTTTAAAGCTTAAAAACGGTTCAATCCCATTAAAAAAAAATTTTTTTTAGAAAAAAAAGAGCAAATTTGCCACTCAGAGTTGAGTTTTTGTGGTTCATCTTGGAACTTTTGTGCAATATAATGAAACATTTCTGTGAAAAAAAAAAGCTGGGGTTGTAATAAAAAAGATTGCTATCAAGCATTGCCACAAAAACAGTTTTACTAATTAATTAATAGAGTAAATACATGGTAAAAAAGCTCAAAGGCCCCAGACTACTGAGGGTTAAAGACTCACTTGTAGACTTGGTTTTGGAGCCCAGGTTTCTTTGGAGGGCTTTGGAAACCCACAGTGTACACAGGAATATGAGCCATCTTCTTGGAGGGAATCTTCATCTGGAGAAGGCGGAGGGACATGAAAGGAGAAGAAGAAACAATGAAGGAGAAACGGAATCCCGCTGGGACTGAGCGGGAAAACGGTTCTCAGTGACAAGTTTCCAAAACGAGCAAATTCAAACGCCACAGAGCAACAACAGCAAACACGTCAAAGAAACAAAAAAAGAGCCACAGCACAACACACACACATCACAAAAACAAAGCAAAGTCCAAACCTAAGGAGCACAGAACCACACATCCAACACGGCCAGGACTGAAGGAACCAATCAGAACCCAAAGAACAAAAAAGAAAAATGAACGTGAGCAGAGACAAATATGCTCCGGCTCCTCTGCTGCTCTGTTTCTTATTACGATCACAACATGTTGTTCCCAAAACAAGTGTAGCTCTGAACATGAAAGCCATTTTGTTTTTCTTACTGTGAACACAGAATATGAAACATGCTCAGTTCTGGTTCTCCTGCTTTCTGGATCTGATGTTTGAACAACAAATCTTTTTTTTCAAGTCAAAGTAGAAAAATCAAACAAACAAAAAAACTGGTTGGTCATATTTTTGGAAAGTTTTTTTCACCCATAAGTCAAACGGGTATTAAATTCTCAATTGACAATTTAATTAGCGAAAGTACAATTCAATCTTCTATTTTTTAAAGTACAATTTTAAGTAAAATTAAAAAATAATGCAATTTGTCAGACTCTTATCAGGGCGGGTCCCACCTTCCTAAATCCGATAAGTCCCGCCTCCATTGGCATGTTGAACGGCCAACTGCAAAATGTATTTTTAAATTCTATGATCAAACTGCAGACGGAATATGTTAACTGAGAATCGCTCATCGATTTGAACTGTGGATGAAAAAAAAAACCGTCCCTGGACTTCCAAGTTCAAAAAAGTCCTGGAATCTTTCTGCTGTGCAGCTTGAAGCTCTCAGCAGCTGAGACAGAAGCTCTGTGGTTCTGATGGACGACAGCAGAGTCTCACAGGTGCTTCTCTGACCACCTGATGCGATCCTGATCACTCTCGATTGTTGTAAAGCACCACCCTGATTTAAAAAAAATAAAAAAAACTTTAAAGGAATTCTGCCAACAGTCTGTAAAACATTGAGTCCTTCCCAGTAACCACAGAGAGTAGAATGAAGCACAAACTCCAGAAACATTGGATCAGCTGCTAAATTTGCTCCATTCTGACTGTAGTTTTGATTGAGCGCCGGATCGTTTAGTAAATGATCGACTTTGTTTTGCTGTTGTCCGAAGCGGACCCACTTTGTGTGTTTACCTTTCTTCAGTAAAAATATATTTTTCTGGAAAAGAACAACAACAGTTCAAGATAAGGTCACGATCTTTCACTTACCTTTGCACTGCAGCAGCTACAGACGGACCTGTCAGAAGAAAAAACATGTGTTTATATATGAACATAATCTGCTTCTTAAGGTCCCGTTCTGATCATCTCTTGATCTATTTTCAAAGCGTCTCCAGTGGTCTTTAATTATGATTGTACCGTTTTTAGCCTAAGTCATTTTCTAGGGGCATAGTTTCTGCAAAGCTGCAGGAGTTCATTCGAAATTTGCCTCAGAGTTGTGGGCAGGACTGTTGTTGTGGGGCAAGCCCACCCCCACTTCCCCGCCGTGTTCCTGAGAGCCCTCTGTTTTCATTCTCTCCCGCTAGCTTACAGCCCCTCACAACCCCAACTTTAACGGCGTAACAAAAATGGCTCCAGATTCCAGCTCAGACGAGGAAAACAAAGACGCTCATAGATCTAGTCGTCTACACGTCTGAATGAAGCTGAGCAGGAAGCTTGTGCCCCGCCTCCTGTAGCATCTACGTCACAGCAAAAGGCTTTTTCAAACAGCATTTTTTAGTCTGCTCCTGATTCACCACGATTTAACTGAAGACGTACACAGAAATGGAATTTTAAGCTTAATTTTCTTTATATATGTCTTCCATCATCAGAACAATGCTACAAGAACGTTAAAAACACAATTTTCATCAGAGCGGGTCTTTAACAAAAGAGTCGAGCACAGAATCTTTAGACTTTTCTCTGGTACCTTCTGCACAGTAAACATGTAGATGGCCACGAGAAGAGAGGAAATTTGACTTTGCAGCAGCAGCAGACCTAAAAACAGACAGATGCTGAGTGTTTCCTGTGAGCGGCGGCCAAGCAGCGCTGCAGACAGGGCGCCAGCCTCTTACCTTCCCTCTCTTCAGGTTGTTGTACAGCTCCTTGCTCTGAAGAAACTTCTCCATCTCGGCTTTGACCAGCACTCGGCGCACATTGATGACCTCATCCACCGTTAGGGCCAGACTCTCCACAGGATGACTGAACTCATCCTTAACAGAAGCAGAGCAGGAGAAAACCCATCATCCTCTGATGCAATCACTAACAACGGCTGAATTTAGAAAAAAGGATGAGATTCTGGATTTTGATCTTTTACGGCGACAGCTTTATTGTTACTGTTGAAATTTTTAAAAAATACGATCATTTTCTGTCTATTTTGCTGGAAATCATTGTCGTTCATTTCTCAGCCTTAAAGACCCACTCTCAGGAAAATGGTGTCTTTGGCCTTTTTAACATGGTCTTGTGGCATTTTTCTGATGTGAGCTAGCAAGAGAACGTGTAAACAAAGAACTCTCAGCAATGGGGAGGGGAAGGGGGGGGCAGGGATGCTCCACGGCAACAGTCAGACGTGACATTCTAATGAAATATGGTGTTCCCTCGCTATATGATGATGATGGCGACTTTATTAATCCCACAATGAGGAAATTTCATATATCTGTGGCAGCAAAAACGACATTCAGAAACAATCTATACAATATAACATCAAAAAAGGGCATAAAAAAATGACATTAATATTAAATATTAAGAATATTAAATTATTAAAGATTATAGTTACAATTATTATTGAAATTATTATTGAAAATGAGATTCGTCTTAAATAAATAAGTAAATATTAAATACTACTACTACTATATAATAATAATAACAATAATAATAATAACAACAACAATCACATCGATAAAAATAAAATATATACAAAAATATGTAGTATCGCTATTCACCTTTAGGAGTCTCACTGTTTCATCGATTTTTAATGTATGCTTTTTTTAAAATCTTTCCAGTGCAACGTGTTCTGCGTCCTGATTGGCTGTCGAACTCAATCTCCTGTGTAGAAAGTGTTCAGCTTGCCGTGTTACACAAATCTTGGACACATTTTTCTACAAAAGTTTAAACTTTCTGCTGCTCTGCAGAAACTATGTCCTAGAAAACGACATAGGATTTTAGCTTAAAACTGCACAGTCATCATTAAAAATTAACTATTAATTAAAGCAAAAATGTAACTTTTTTTTTTTACTAAACTAATTTCAAAGATGGTTATTTTTGAATATTTTACTGTCTCCGTTTGTGAGAAACCTTTTTAATACAAAGGAGTGGCATCTTGTGACTCTTATTTGAGAAAATGATTTTCAAAGACAAATCCCTGGAGAAGTAAGCAGAGTCCTGTGAGCTAAAACAGAGATCCGTCTGATGCTGTTGAGATTTGGATCTCACCATCCACTGGTGCTCATCTCCGGAGTCCGGTATCGTCCCCGGTCCCTCTGTGGCCTCGTCGACTGAACTCAGAGACAGGCGGCCGGGCGAGGGAGGCCTCAAGCCGTAAGCGGGGAATGAGGCTGTGGGGAAATTGAATTGCATGCTGGATTACATGAGAATAGGGTCCAAAAAGTCCATAAATTACACATCACCCCCCCCCCTTGTCTCAGGTCTCAGCTCCTCGGAGGGATTGGCGACCGACTCCAGCCGCTCATGCATTATTAACCTAACTTCAGTGGAGGGTTTCAGCTCATGCAGCTCCATGTGTAACTTAGAAGATGGTGAGGGATCCGCTCAGCTGTGGTCCGGCTCTGCAGACCACACACAGTTCTGACCGGGCGCCTCCTCCACCCAAACAAGGGAGGTGTCACTTCGCCTCTAATGGAAAGTAAACGGGCCGGGAAGACGGGTGGAAGTGAGCAGTAAACATCATCTGTACACATAATTTGGATCAGCTGCTGATGACTGCAGAGAGGCTCTAAAGTTAGCTTTGTCTCCCCCTGCTGGAAGAGTCATGCATTACAAAAATAAAGCTGGATTCTATCATTACTCATCTGATTCAGATCATGTGTTTCATTAAAGCCTCACAGACACTCAGGAAAGATATAGAAGTCATTTTTCACAGAATATTTATAAAGTTTTAGGAAATTTATGTCCACAGGATGGAAGCAGCCAAAAATGTACAAAAAATCCGTACAGGTCAATCCGACTTGTGCTTTTTTTTAGGACTTTTATCCCGTGAGACTTCTTTATCAGTACCTTTTCAATATATAATGAGAGTCCATCACAACTCTCAGTCACGACCTCTGACGGCCCCCCATGCATAAGTGTGGTAGACAGAGGAGCTCATGTTTCAGAGGCAAAACCAGAGTTTAGTGTGCTTGAGGCAAAGATGAGGAGAATGGTTTCCACAACCACTAAACAGCCGTGTTACACCGACGGTTAACACTTCATTGAGTCGATGGAGGATCTGTCATAGCTGCTCTGCTGCTTTACTTAGCAGAGGAGAAGCATCCGTCTCTGCTTCATTCTGTTTTTCTGAAAAGAGCGAGAAGAAGTAAAACAAATGATTGTTGGAGATCCACCTTTAGATGGAGTTTGACACTTCTGGATTTCACTACTTATTTTTTTTTTTCCAATTTTAAGATTCCTCTTAAACATGAAGGTCTTAAAGTCTTAAGTTTTTTTTATTTCCTAAACATTTCTTTAACTGTGTTACATTCAAGCGGGCTATGAGACTGGCTCTTCGGATGGCTTTTATTCCTAAATGTAATTGAATAAAGCCGTGATTGGTTTTAGCTCCAACTCAGAACATTTGACTGAAAAAGGCAGAAGCAAAAGATCCATAAAGAACATGGAGGAAATCAGGATTTATAACATGCTTCTTCTTTTCAAAGACAAATAATAATTAGAGGAAACTGTATTGATGCTGGATCTGCAGTTGGGTCCAAATGGCCAAACCTTCTGCTGCTGACATGTCATTTGATTAAATGTACTTACCTCTTTATTTATTGTTCTGTTTTGATTGTTTAAAGGTTTTTCACCTACCGCCAATATCTGCTACTACTACCAACTGCTGCTAAAAACTTGGAAAGAGTGAAATCCCGGGTCTAGTCCTGTCCCTTTGCAAGTGTGGAAGCACGCAGTTCATCACAAATACACTTGACAGCAATACTGAAACATTTTGATGCACTGAGTGTTTGACATTCATAAAGCCGCCATAAATGCGTTTCTGCAGACCTGGGAGGAGCGTCAGGTAGAAAAACTGTTCCGTGTCGAGTCATCTGACCTCTGTGATGGGGAGGAGGTCCGGCGCCGGTCAGCGTCCGGGATCGAGGCCTCATGTCCCGCAACCTGACCGGCTCCCCCAGCCGGGTCGACTGGGACGGCGACGGAGGGCCGTCTCCGCGCAGAAAAGCCAGGTCCTGCTCCGAGAAGGAGCGATCCCTCTTCATGGGAGCGGGGGAACTCTCCGTTCTTCTGAGCTCCCTGCCGTCTGGAGAATCCTCCTCCTGCAGTGGTTTCAAGCTCCGAGTCAGGCGATTTTCTCAAAAAGTGAGGTTTAAAACTGTTTCAGGGTTGAGTCAAACCCTTCACAGGAGTATGAATATATCACACCTTAGATTTTGTCCTAAATACTCTTAAATTGCTGCATGAGATACAGAGAGAAGGCAAATCATTCAAATCAAAAATATCAAATATTTTTATAATAAAACTCTTAAGAAGAAGTACATCATCCCTCTCTCCTCTGTGTCATGTAAATCCTATCCATAAATCATATTTACTCTTCTTGTTTTCTTTAAAATAATATCTGCTCTGATCTGCATTGAATCATCGGAATTCCTTCATTTTATGACAGCAGGAAACCAAAGTTCTGCTTCTGTCCAAAAGCAAAGACGAGAGCGGATCCAGATTTTTCCAAAAGCGATTCTGGCAGCATCTTTAAAAGGTGAAAGTAAAGTGAGATTCCGGATGAAAGTCTCCTGAAGCCTAAAGCAGCGGGAACGTCTTCCTGGCCGTTTGTTCCCAAACAAATCACTAAAAATCCTTAAGAGTGTATAAATGTACAGATACAAAAACTCAAATTGTTCTGTGATTTTTTATTCAATTTTCAGGAAGTTATCTTAAAGTTGAATAAATGTTGAGAAGTGACATTCAGTCATTATTTTATGAAACAAATGTTTAATTTATGTCAAACAATAAGTGCTAGTTTTAGATTTTATGAGGATTCATTAGGATGGACCAACTTGTACTGAGATTCTAATTTTGTTGAGTCTTTTCCACTAATTACACTAGTTTGTTGTCCCTTTAACCAAAATGAACCACAATTAGGTTAATAAAAACTCACAAAATACAAACCATTTGCTCATAAACTAGCAAAATATATACTTTTTATTGGGTGATATAGCATTTATTCTATCATTCTATTGAACAAATAGCTTTTCAGCTGGTTTTTCCCTTTTTGAATGCTTGTGTTGAACTCCTTGTTTCTAGATTTTAACATCTTATTATAAGAGTTCTTGTTCAGTAAAAAAGAACAAATAAATCTGAACAACAATGCACTCATGAACTGCACATGTAAATATTGTATGTCAGTGGTAGATCACATTTTGACCTTTGAATTGTTTCATCATAATAGATATTTTTTTTCAATTTGGATGTAAGTTTTTGATCAACTGTTTATAGACTGCTCTATTTAACCTCGAAACTCCTTTTACTTTTCATTTTTATTGTTGATTTTGTGTTTTGGGTGTTTGCTGTTGGCAAACGTCCACCTCGCCCTGGGGCTACGGTTCAAAGTGAACATTTACAGAGATGTTCATTGATGTGCACTGTTCCTGTGCAAAGACATATTAAACAGAGAAAAGATAATAATTAAATAAAATGCTCAGAAATGCATATATGTAAAGACTAATAAAAAAGATCATTTGACTACTTCGCAGTGATTTTCTTCTTAAGATACGCATTCGTTTTCTAGTTTTAGGCCACCTCTTTTGGCAGCTCACCTCAGAGATGTTCATCTCCTCCATTTCTGCCAGCGTGGGGGCCTTGAGCAGCACTCTAGGACGGGCCGGCGGCCGAGGCCCGAGCCCAGACGCGGACAGGTCGATGCAAGACGTGGATTTGACGTCGCAAGGACGCGTTTGAGCCAAACACGGCAGAGAGCCAAACGCTGAAGGAGGAAAACAGCAGATGTGTTCTGTGCGTTTAAACTGCTCGATACAACTTTCCCAGTCACACTTTAGCTTTTGTTCAATACATTTTCATCTAGTTTAAATTGATCTTTTTTTTTAAATTAATTTAATCTTTCTGCTCAGACCTTCACTTGTTTGGTAGGACATTAGAATCCATCAATCGATCCATTTAAGCTAATTGAGACCAAAAATTGGTGAATTTCTTTTTGTCCTCTCAGCCTGAACGGCACAATGATCAGACTCATCTAGCTGCTCAGATGAGGAACTCTCTGACTTGCCCTGAAGCTGGTCAATATTTCTGAAAGTAACACCACTCCTCAAAATGGAAAAGTGCTTCACAGGATGCAGCTCTAAAAATCAACCTGATGTTCTTCCACCACAGCAGAAAACGCTCCCAGTGAGGCTCTCCTGTCCCATCCAGCATCCAGACCCGGTTCACAAACACATCTCTAATCTAGTTTTGTTCCCTAACCTTCCATTGATGATTGATCTTTGATCAGAAGGACCTGAGCAGACTGTAGAAGGTGAACATAAAATGAACAAACTGTGAACCAATGAGAGAATCAATACCTCACAGAAATCTCAGCAGCACTTTTGTTTTACCCGAGCGAAAAAGAAAAAAAAGAGACCGTCCTGGGCTGCAGGTGATCTTTTCAAATCTCATATTTGTGAACAAGATTCCTGCAGCAGGTAAAGTGCAGAACATTTGCCCCACTGCATTTCATCTGATGACCAGCAGGTGGCGACTCCTGGCTGCAAAAGGTAGTTTAAAAGGAGGAAAATGTAAATATGTTTTTTTCATTTATGTTTTTTCTAAAGTTAAGAACCCTTTGGAATTAATCAGACAACACAACCAGATGTGCATCGTTTTTTGGTTTCTGAAACTGATCTGCATCAGACGTGCTAACACTGGAAGTCCTCACTGTTGCAGGTTCAAATCCCAGTTCCGTGTCATCGTCATCCTCCTTTCTTGTGCCAGCTTTGGTTTCTGTGTGGCTGCTCTCCGCTCCAGTTTCTGCCCGTCGACCTAAAAGCCGTCACAGCTGGACGCTTTTCCAGCTTTTCCCCTTCAGACTGAGGAGAAGGAAGGTTTGCGGGAGCGTCTCCTTACATTTGGTGCGGTGTTGACCCACAGGTCTGAGCTTCCTCTCCTGCTTGATCTCTGCCAGAACCCGGTCATGGAGGGACTGCTGCTGCGGGGGCGGAGGAGGGAGGCTGCGCTCTGACACCTGAGGACGAGTAATCAGATTACATCCTGAAATACTAGAATGTAAACTGTAGAATGAGCAGAGATTCTGTAGTTTTGTGTGAAAATGTGTGCACATTTGTGCGCACGAAGACTCTGATGCTGTGATCCGGATGTTGATATTCTTTACTTTTCTGAGCATATTCCTGTTAATGCACCATCAGTGACAGATGATCACCTGACAAATGAAACTCTTTGACAGAAAAAGGTTTCCGTCGCCTGATTTTACACAAACAAGCCCCTTTTATGGTCTTTTAGTGTTTACATACAGAAATGTGGTTGATAAAAACATCTTTTTTTATAAAAATATAAAATATTTCATTTTTCTGTTGATGTCAAGTCTTTTTACATGGTTGTCTTATTTGGCTTGTAAAAAAAATTGATGTTAATATGAAATTTAGGGTTGTTTTTTCCTGCATTTTTTGAAAATGTCTCTAATTATTAGGAGACTGATGAGAACAAAGAAGAAAACTGCTCATTAGAAATCATTTCCTGCTAATTTTACCGGAGGATCTAGAAAAAAATTAGTAGTTAAATTCTTGAAAGAATTTAAAGAATTTAACTACAAGGTTTCATGCAGGGCCCACAGGAGCATTACATTAGTAAGAAGAAAATACAAGTTTAATCAAATGAAGGGATTCATGATTAAAAAAACAACTTTATTCCAGCTCCAAACTTGATTTGCAGTTGAAGCATCATTTACAGGAATTGCTTTTAAACACTAGTCTTGATAGAAGAAGTTGAAAGGGGTTTTCATTTGAGCACACAGAACAGAGGTGTGGGCTTTGTGATGCTTTGTGTTGTTTTGTGGGGGTTTTGTGGCATTTTTTGCCCCATAATGCTATTCAATGCTAGGGCACCGAATAGTGAAACTCATTTTATTAACCAATTTTCTTCCATCTATCGTCCATCCATTTGTTAATGTTTCCACACATCTATCCTTTATCCTTTCATCCATTTTTCCATTTATGATCCATCCATCCATCCATCCATCCATCATCCATCCATGTTTTCATCCATCCATTCATCCATCCATCCATCCATTCATCATCCATCCATCCATCCATCCATCCATGTTTTCATCCATCCATTCATCCATCGAAGCACCTGTCATTCCTTCATGTTTCCATCGATCGCCCATGCATCCATCCATGTTTTCATCCATCCATCCATCCATCCACCCCTGCAGTTTTACTTTGTCTCAAGAGCAAACCAAACTTTTTTTCCTTCCCAACATTTGATCCGCTGACACATTAAGGTGACGATGTCACAAACGTCATCTGAAGAGTACAGCTTTAATAAAAAAACAGCCCCATTAAAGGGACAAACAGTTATAGCAGTGGTTCCCAAACTTTTTCTGCAGGGCCCCCCTTTCTGAAGATTAGATAATTTTCGAGCCCCCCCACACTGACACAAACATACAAATCCTTTGTTTCTAAACTCCACCGCGCCTTATAATTTGTGGTTAATGAGAAATCTTTCTCTGAACTGTACAATTCTGTTATCTAAAGCTGAAGGAATCTCTAGATCTGTGGATGTGTCTCTGTCTTTAGAAATGCCAAAACACATCTATAACCTATTAAACAAATTTGGAGGAAAAAAATGTCATTACTTAAGGAAAAATGTTTTGTGTAACACCAGAAAACATGGGGGCATGGATGTATTAACCTTTAAAACTTTAAACAACTCTTTTAAAATAAAGTGGTTAAGTAATTTATTGAAAGGGAAAGACAATATCTGGAATGTTTTTCCCAATTATATATTTGACACACCGGGAGGCATTAAATCTTGCTAAAATGTAATTCTTAAATTGAAAAATTACCCACAAAACTTTCAAACTTTAACAAAGAAGCCCAGCTGGCCTGGAAACTCCTTTATAAACATACTTTTTCTCCAACAACTTGTTGTATTTGGAATAACAGTAATGTACAATACAAGAATAAATCACTTTTTTTCCTAGGTGGTATGATAATGATATTGTTTTAATCAGACAACTTTTCAATTCTCATGGACATCTTCTGATGTATGAAGAATTTATTTTAAAATTCGGTATTCCTGCTCCACCCAGAGAATATGCATTAGTGTGAGATGCCGTTCCAACCAGTCTACTACAACTGTTTAAAGGGATTTAGAACACAAGTCAATTAAGAACCCAGACAATTTTTTGGACAATGTGGATATTTGTGTTAATTCAGTTTCCAATAAACAAATAAGAAATCTTTTACATACCACAACCTTACCTGCTGGGAGGTTTTATTGGGAATCCACATTTGTGGACATTAAATGGACTTATGCTTGGACTATTAGCAATAAATACTGTCTAAATAACAAAATAAAAGAGGTGTCCTTCAAAATATTGCATTGTATATATCCTACCAAAAAGTAGATTTGTTGTGGACATGGACCTGTTTTGTTCATTCTGTGGAACTCAGGAGGAAACTATTTATCATCTGTTTGGGGACTGCAGACATACAAATATGTTTTGGATTGAAGTGGGAAACTATATTGGAAGAATAACTAAACAAACTGTTACATTTTTAGATAAAGACATTATTCTGGGTTACCTTAATGTCAAAGTAGACAAAGATTGTATCTTCATTACACAATTGTTTTTATTATTGGCAAAATTCCATATCCATAAAGCCAAATGGTCAAACTCCAAAACTAAATTCCAGCAGTTTTTGAGTGAAATCAATCAGTAATGTACCATTATCAAACACCTGCAAAACCAAAAAGCAATTTGAACTAATTTAATTTTTGAAAGATTTAAAATGTATTAAACCCCAAAGTTTTTTGAAGTGATAATTCTTTTTGTCTTATGTTGTATATATATGTGTATGTATTTATATACTTTTTGTTTTATTTCTTATGTTTTTCTGCAATATGTACACATTTCAATTCCCCCTGAGACATTCACATTGTTATTGTATTATGTTGTTTGTCAATAAAGTATGAAAAAAAAAACTCCACCGCGCCCCCCCTGCAATACCTCCGGGCCCCCCCTAGGGGGCGCGCCCCCCAGTTTGGGAACCTCTGAGTTATAGGAACCTTTTGTTTAAAAACAACAACAGAAACCGTTATTTTAAAATGTCTTGAACTCACTGGTTTAAGTGGAGGTCTTGATCTGATGAATTCCAGGATGAGTTCATGAGCATTTCTCTTCACTCTGGTAGGAATGTCACCGTCAACCTGGTCAAGAGACGGTACAAGCAAGGTCAGAGGATGAGAGGACACTAAAGATACTTACGTTTCTTTTTTATTTAAATACTGAGTCACTTGCTCCATCCCAACGGTCTCACCCACGACCCACGAATGTCTGATGAACTCCTGCTGCTCTGCAGAAACTAGGTCCTAGATAACAACAAAGGTTTGGGGATTTTGGCTAAAAATGGCATATTAATTAAAAGACCACTGGAAACGCTTTGAAAATAGGTCAAAAGATGATTGTAGTGGGTATTTCAGTAGTTTAATGATCACTTCTTACATTTTTCTATTACCAGTAAATATTTGTTTTCATGTTTCATGTAAAGCCCTTTTAATTTGAATCATCTTTGTCCATAAAATGTGGTATACCAATAAACTCGCCTTGTAAAACTTCTGTCTTTAACCAGAATTACAATATGTGTAACTCCAACACTCCACTGTCTCCACTGTCTCCTTCCCAAAGGGTTACAAGAGGCACCTTTGTGGTTGACTTTTCTAATACCAGTAACATCTGATGACGTTAATCCAGTCCACTTCCACGTCCTAAAAAAGAGCTGCAATGAAGCTAAAACAACAGAATCAGGGAGAATTTCATGAAGATTTGGGCTGAATGGGTTGAATAATGCACCACACAGGAGGCCTCATGGCAGCTTTCTGCTGCTGTGCACAGCATCCCTGCTGCAGTGAATGCATCGGTGCTACACTGGGTGGCGCATGCTCTTACTGCAACAAACAGTTGACTTGTTTTTCCAAACGCTGGCTTTGAGCGGCTTCCCTGGTTTCAGTAGAACCTGAGCAGCGCTCTGGACTCTCACCATGACTTTGCGGAGCTGGAAGTTGCGAGCTCGAATGTCCTGCATCAGCATCTCGAAGGGCGTGAGGCTGAACTCGGTGGGCAGCGGGTTGAACGGCTGCTCCTGCACCTTCTTCAGCTTCACTCCCTGCCGGAGCTCCTTCATCAGCTGCACCCACAGGCGAGCCTGCCGCGGAAACATAAGCAACATGGCTGCATTTGTCAAAGCGGCAAACACACGGGCGCATTGTCCTCAAAGTGAACTCCGTCACCTCCACCCACCCAGTCTGTGTGTTTCAGCGCGTCCAGCTCGGCTGCAGATCTGTCCCCAGGAGATTCCTCGGTTGAAATCTTCTTCAGCAACTGTGGAAAACGAGGAAAGATGACCCAACATTCATGTCACACATGAAGCCAAAAGTAAATTATTAACACTTTAAAATGTTTACTTCCCAATTATTTTATTGTTCTGGCTTTAAAATTGGTTCTATTTATGTGTTTTTTATTATTATTTTTGATTGGTTGGATGTCTAATCTTATATGCAGGTCACAAAGTAACCAAAAGCAAACATGTGATGATTTCAGAAATCATATAAAACGCCTAAAAGCTTTGATTACATTAAGAATTATAGTTTCCAAAGACACTAAAAAGTGAGTTTTATTCTCCAGATCATCCAATAGAAGTGACGGATAATGGTTCTTTTTTTTCTTTTTCTAACCGTTTGGTCGTCTTTGTTTCCTCTCATGTTTCTGAACATCAGCCAGTGACAAACATTCAGGAAAAAAGTGGATTATTGATGAATGAAATACTTAATTTGATTAAAAAAAGGGCATTTTTGGAAAAAAGTATATCTTCCAGAACAGGAAGGGATGAAGCATCCAGAAGCTGATTGCTGCTTTTTACCGTCCTGCGCGGGATCTCTTTTTCTTTTTTGCATATGTCGGTGAATCCATACCTGTTTGTGCAGCTATGGATTCACTGACAGTTCAGCAGGTATGCAGCGGTGCAGGCTTCACCGAAGTGACAGTGTGGGCTGAGCGCCGTGGAGGCGGCATGTCTGCTGCTCCTCCAGCGTCTGCTCTGGAGTTTGCAGACAGGAATATTAATGGAGTGCGGTAAGAAGCATTTCTAATGTAGAGCGCACAGGCAGGTGCACATCTCTGGAGGCAGAAACAAAGAGCGTCCAGTGAGGTGGAGGTTTCCACATAAAGCCGATCTTCCTCATTAGAAGCATCAGGTGTCACGGACTGAGCAAAATCGAAATGTTTTCCTTTTCATCCAATCTTGCACTGAAATGGTCCGATTTTTAAAAATAGTCAAACCCCTGAAGACATTCTGGCAGCAGCGCATTTTCATTTAAAAAATCCCTGTATATGTCCTCTTGGAGACATGTCAAGACTGGGGGCAGGACGACACAGAACCCTCAACCCTCCCTTCCGAGGTCTGTGGAACAGGCAATTCTGGGTTGTCATGGAAACGGTGGAGCATCCCTGAAGCCGTTTGTGCTTAGGGTGGAGTATGTTCTGAATTCATAAGAGCAAATGACCTTTGGTCTCCAACCTCAGACCAACACAGAGCTTCATGAATGCTCTGGACCATCTTTGTCAACCATGTAATACAGTTTATTACAGTGGCACCCCTGCATTTTTAAGAACATAAACTGTTTTGTTTAGCAAGGTGATATTTTAAGAGATATTTGGAACAAATAAATGAATAATTAAGCATTTTTTTTAGAGATCTGAGCTCCTGATTCCTGACGGTTGATGATCCAACAGAAAAGGCCATTTTTGCTCCAAGTGTGAAGCATCGAATTGATGTGACTCTCCACCATTTTTGTGCCAAACAAAGATAACAATCAGAATAAAAAATACAATTTCATTATGGGCTACAGTATTGACTCTACTGACTTCAGAAAAAGCAGTTTGTGTTAAAAGTTCTTGCTTAAAATTGATGCAAGGTATTAAATTGATTGATCTTGAATGGATGAATGAATGGGCTGTATTTTTATAACATGTGCATTACCATAAGAAGATAAATCATACGTTTGTTTTTCAGCAAATTAAGAATTAAAATAATCAAATCATATAAAATCTTCATGTTTTCTGCTCTGTAGTTCATCATCGTGCCACTAGGGGCAGTAGAAGGGCTTTTTCTGCTCATAAACAGACCTGTTCATCAGGAAAGGTTTTGCTAATTTCCAAAACTTTATAGTGAGAATAACTTGTCTGTTGTTATTCATTTCAATAAATGACTATTTACTGCGTTGAAAGAATGAAAAATGTTTTATTGAAAAGTTACACCATGTTAAAAATGTGTGGATCAAATTTGAGACAGTGTTGGTGAAAAAGGGCCTTTTCTCCGTAGCACTCGTTTCATGACTTTTGCGTCTTCAACTAACATCTTTGTGCGCAAAAAACTTACCAAATGACCACAGGTAAAATAACTGACACTGTCTATATCCCATTAAAAATGACATTGTTATATATATTTTTTGAGGATTTCAAAGGGTTTTAAAAACATCTTGATCCCCAAAATGTTGAATTTTCTGTCAATCCTGTGATGTAGTGAGCGGCTTAAGAGGATTACAGTACCTCCTTTGCATCTCTGATCTTGGTGAGGAAGGTCTGCAGCTCCAGAGTCTCTACAAACAGAGCCCTGCAGACGGCCTGGTAGTGCTCGGGGGCCACACTCGGGTTGGCGAGGCGAGATGCGCACAGCGCCATCACCTGGCGGAATGTACACACTGGTCTTGTTGTGCCCTCCTGCTGCTGCTCCTCTTCTTCCTCCTCCTGTCCACTGTACCCCTCATCCGATGTGCTGTTCTTGGTCATGCTACGGACCTCTTCCTCCTGGACCCCCGCGACCATTTTCTCGATGAGGCGCTCCAGCTGTGGGCTGAGTTCCCTCTCCTCGCTGTCGTCGAGTCCCCAGTCCAGAGCTTGGTAGATGACCACACCAAGGGACTGGACCAGCTGGAGGAGATCCACACAGAAGTCAGCTGCTGCTTCACATCCAACCTCAACTTGGACGCACCAAAAGAACTTTTCACATTTTACAGTGGTTCTGTTTTCTCAGCTCCTCATTTCTGTTGTGTCTTCCAGGCTTCTATCTGTTTCTTGATATTCCATTTATATGTTTCCTGTTCAGTTCTGCTCTTAGGGAACATGTAGTTTTATTTCTATATATGCAGATGACACTAAGATTTACTCCGGTGCTGAAATACGCAGTCATTCGTGGAAGGTGTTTGCTGTGGCTTGCATGCTCTGTCAGAACCGCTGACTGTATGGGAGAACTGGACTGAGTGACCCCGCCCCTTGCACTCCAAACAGGAAGTACCCACTGGCTCTAAGAAGCCAAAAACCCACAGACGACTATTACTCAGTCAGTCATTCTATTTGTCAGAATAACCATTTTTACACTGATACCTTTTCTTTTAACATATTGTTGACAGTCCTATTTTTTTTTTTGCAGTGCAAATTATTGAAGTCATAAATTGACCAATCAGATGTCTCAATAAAAGTAGGTGTTCTCCCATGGAATGGTCGAAACTGACAGATTCTGTTAAGCCTGCTTTCAGATGATAGGGGTGTGGACTTTTAACAGCTCACTCGCGAAAGCGGATGCCATGGAAACAATGACTGAGACCGATTTGGACCAATCACTGCTTACTGGCAGTGTCTGGTTCCAACATAGTGGCGACTGAATTGAGTTTGTTAAGTTGAGTCGGACGTGTTATCAATGGGTGACATCACGCTCACTCTGTCCAGTTCTGGTTCACACAGACTGCAGAAGTTTGCGACAACGACACTTCAATGCATCTGGTTTGGCTCAAATTTAATAAGAAAAAAAATGTTATGGATAATCATGGATAACTCCTCCCACCCCCTGCACCAAACTGTAGAGGCGCTGAGCAGCTCCTTCAGCACCAGACTGTTGCACCCACAGTGTAAGAAGGAGCGCTACCGCAGGTCATTCCTCCCCACAGGTATCAGACTGTACAGCACCTTGTTAAAGTGACACTCCACGGTCCCAGGGGTGTTTTTCTTTCACTTACTTATTCATTTACTTTTGTTGCAGTTGTTGCTGTGTTAAAATTGTTTTACAATTGCTTTTGTTCCCGAATAGTTGTTTGTTTTGGTGTATACTTTATTACATTACTTATTTCTGTATTTATAAAAAAAAACAAAAACAAAAAACAAAAACAAAACGTTTTTACATGTTTTCTTTACAGTATATATATGTATATATATTTATATATGTATATATTTTTTTTCACTTTCGCAGGTGTATTTATTTAATTTTTTTTTCTTAATATGAATCTCATTTTTGATAATAATTGTAATAATAATTTTTTATAATTTCACATGACTGTCATTTTTATGTCCTTTTTTGATGTTGTATTATATAGATTTTTCTGAATGTTGTTTTTGCTGCCACAGATAAATGGAATTTCCCCATTGTGGGATTAATAAAGTCATCTATCTATCTATCTATCTATCTATCTATCTATCTATCTATCTATCTATAAGTCTATTTCAATGTAAATTCTGAAATCAATTTCTAATTCCAATTGACATATGCAATGAAAAAGGAAAAAAAATGTAATTATACTCTGTATATACATATCAGCAGGTTTGAGGTTGGAAGTGTTTTGTGACTGGATGGAGAAAATGTTTTACTAAAATAAAATGTTATTAATTTGTCTAGACTACAATATAGAGCTGATAAATCCTATCAAACACAAAGAAACAGATGATTTTACCAACAAAACATGTAAAAAAAAAAATGTATGTTGAAACTAGTCTTCTTTAAAACTTTTTTTTTTTTTTTGTGTTACATTTTTGTCAAACTTGAAATTAAAATAAATCATTTTAAGCAGAAGTCTGACAACAAACAGAGGCAGTTTTTACAACCTGCATGTTCAACAACATCTTACCTCACACTCTGCAGTGGGTGGAAAAGGCGCTTTGTCAGCATCATCTGATAAAGACACAAAGATTTGGAGTGTAAGACAGAAAAATCCACATTGTTATTGTTGTTGTATTCTGACCAAACCAGGCTTGTAAACAGATCAGTGCTGGTAGAGAGCAGAGGACGGATGAGGAGACATTTGTCATCTTTCAACAAACAAACCTATGAAATCCTTTAAACATTTCAGTACAAAAAAAATGATAAAACGTCTATTATACATCCATTCACTGAATAACCTGACTAAAACAGTCCTGGTGAAAACCTTTCACTCATTTCTCCACACACAGACTTGTGTTGTTAATGTGCCTTCGTGGGAGTGTAACAGGGGCTTCCCCCCCAACACAGATACAGGCAATGACACCGACGTGCCCTGAAAGGCCTCATTCAGCAGCTTTCACTGCAGAGAAACATGAGAACGGACGGAGAAGCAGAGACGCAACGGAGACGAGAGTTCAGAGAGGAGGAGGAGAAACCACAGAGGATGATAATTAAAGATCCATTTGACCACTGATTAGTGTTTAAATCACCAGAACAATGACATATTCACTTGTTTTTCACCTTTTAACAAGGACTTGGTGGGATTTGGCTGAGATAATGTCAACTTGAAATGTAAAAAAAGTTCTCAAAACTTTCCAAAATTTTAATTTGCTTCACTTTTAAATGTTTTCTTGAATATATATATATTAAAAAGGTGTCTGATAAACAGGTGGAGAATGGAGGGAGAGGGGGTGGCGGGTACCGCTACAAAGGGCCGAGGTCAGGATGTGACCCGGTAGCGACAGAGCTCCTCTCTGTTCCCGTCTGTCAACACAAACACTGCGACCAGGAGCAACAAAGGAACCACCGTGAGCATCCTCCTCATGATAACCCGAAGCCCTGGAAACCTGTCACACAGGTTCCCATAATGCACTGCAGAGACCACAGACCAACGATACCTACAGCACTTTCTCACAGAAACAGTCCACTAAACAAAAGGAGGAGAAGCTCTTCTTTAAGGTGGAAACAATTGTTCCAGCTCAGAAGACAGAAATCTAGTAAGAAATATACAGGAGACACAAGACTGTTAAAGCGTCAGTTATTCTACACCATGAGATGTTTTTCCATCAATCTGATTTCTTCTAAACAACAAGTCCCTAATTTACGTTATTCGAACAGGAGGTCTTTATAAAAAAAAAATTAAAAGCTACGTTCACACGGGGCTCAGAAATGTGCGTTCAATGGACCACTTTCAATAAATAGTTAATGCAACCATGCGTAAATGCACGTCTCGCATGCATGATATGACGCCTCGATTCATCATTTTCTCCAAAAGTCTAACGTAACCTGATTCTCAGCAGAGAGTTTTTGATCTGCAGACAACTTGACCTCAACTTTCACCACAGCTGATATCAGCTGAAGAAGGATATGGACCTGAATCTAATGTCTGCAGACACAACAGTGAAGAGAACTAGAAACTGTTTAAACCCAGAAGACCAGCTGTTATTCAGCAGAAGAAGAAATGCCAACCTTGGACAATAGACAGATTATGGAACCTTTTATTTTCCCCTTACAGCATTACTTTATTATAAAAAAATAAAATAAAAAATAAATAAAAAAAAAGTAAAACAAATGATTAATCACTTATTGAAAATGGTTAAATTGATCGATGTTTAATGATATTACTTCACTTGCTCCAAAAATTGATACACTGATTCAAAAATCTTTCCTACTGTAACATAATTTTGCACGTTTTTAACTTTTGATACTCGATGAAATTTTGCTATGAAAATCTCTGAAACAGTGTTGTGTATATTTTACTGATATAGTATTATTTTTAATCATATGAATGACTTTTATAAGTAACACAATCTGCATATATTTTAGATGACTGATCTGCATTTGCCAGGTTGATTTCTAAAATAGTTATTTTTACATAATAATTAAGTAATTCATCTTTGTCATGTGCTTTATCGATACTTTATGATACTTTATGATACTTAATTCTGTCTGATAAAAGCTAGGAACCGGATATTGATAAATCATGTAATAAAATGGTTATAGTATAACGGGGTGGAATTATATAAATTCACTTCCTTCCACTCCCTTTCAAGCAATATTAATTAATATGTCTAATTATCCTAAGTTTGATTCCTTACTGTATGAATGTATAACTGATGATTGTATTGCTTTTGTGTATTATTTCTACTTAATTGCTTGAAATAAACCATTTAAAAAAAAAAAAGTATCGCCTTCACGCGTTGGTACACAAGTTTTTAGGTCCGGGCTGTATGTACAAAACACCGTATTGAACGCGTGTTGAAAGTTAAACCAGTTGAACTTTGACCAATTAGGGACTTGAATTTGGTTGTGACATATGCATCCTTTTCAAAACATAGAAGTATTAACCATTTGAAAATTGATCATGAAGGAAAAACAAGCAATTATGTTTGCGCCCGGCTCTATTCTGCTATCTGTGACTTCATATATCGGAACAGAGCTGTGAAAGAAAAAGCCTGGAGCAGGATTTTCCCCCCTCAATACTTTGCACCAAGCCTCTTGAAACTGTCGGTACATATTGTCCAGTGATGACAGTTCCGTGTGAACACCATATGCTGAAAGCATGTTCATTAGAAATTCACCTCTGTGTTGTGGGTGGGACTGTTGGCGTGGAGCAACCCCACCGCCTCTTCCCCTCCATATTGCAGAAAGCTTGGAACAGGGTGTCACAAATACCCGCTTTTTCATCTGCTCCTAATTACAGCAATTTTGATAAAGAAATGCTCAGAAATGCAATTTTTAATTTAATTTTCCTAATATATGTCCTCGGCCAAAAAAACAAATGCCACATGAACAAGTTAAAAACACCATTTTCATGTTGGTGGGTCTTCAGGAGTTGATTTATTAATTGAGTCATAATAGACATAAATACTGCTTAAAAACCTGAATTAAATAGATACATTTAAACTCAGTAATATTTATCTTAAAATGCATTTAGTGAATTAAAAAGGAATTAGGATGATAGTCTCAAGTGATGACTTATCACTTCCAGCTTCCACACATTTTAGAGGGTCAGCATCTATGAGCTGAGGTAGACAAAAATGATGGTGACCATGGTGGGTCTGTGCAGAAACTGATTCAATCATCAGCAGGTAAAAATCTCATTTTTGTCTATTACATGCCATAAAATCACTTCTGTTCAGCTGGAAATTACATAGTTGGTGGAAGTGTTTGCTTCTCTGAAGCTCGACTCCCTAAAACCACCTGAATCTCACACAAACACAAACAAGAATTCCCATAAAACTGCCCTCTGTTGCCATGGAAATGAGGTCTGGAAATCCTTAGTGACAGAGAGAGAAAAATGAATTCAAAAAAAAGCAGGAGTGTCAACAAATAAACAAGGAGCCAAAATGCAACAGAAAAACTTTTTTTTTTATTAAACCAGATTTATGACTCCTTCTGAAATACACAGGAGTCCATCAAACATAGAAACTGCCTCAGACATTTTCCTGCTCTGTTGATGATGTAATCATGAATTCTGTTTAATAAGATTTCACCAGGTTTAGTTTAGAAAGCAGAACAGAGGGTTTTTTTTTTAAAGAGCCTTCAGAAAGTCCTTAGGAATGTTTTCTCCAAAAAAAAAAAAATCTGAGACCACAGAGTATGTTGTTTTTGTTTATTTGATACCCTCAGAATTACTAATTAATTTTTTTACACCACATTTGATTCCAATTAATCTAACAGAAAAAAAAACTGTTAGGTTTCAACACTTCCTGCTCTGCCTTACTAACTACAACAACAAATGACACACAGTAAGGCGAGGTAAATAAACTCCTAAATAAAATACATTAACTCCTAACATGTAAATGTGTCAGAGTGTTATCAGAGTTACAAAAGAAAGAATTATCAGAGGAGCTGATTCTACAGCTCCAGAAACTAACGGTGATGAAGATCCACAAACCCTGAGGGAGTTCAGACGCACAAGTGGTGCTTGAACCCTGAAAATCGCTCTGAAGGGGAGCGTTCATCTCTGGAGTAGGATGTGATGTTAGAACCATGAGATGCAGGTGAGGGTTCAGGTGAGATAACCACAGCCTTTATGGGAACTGCTGACATTTGGACTCAGATATTTTCATGACAATTCAGTCTTTAATTTCAGATCAAGGTGGGAGCCGAGGAGCAGGTGGGATGATGAAAAGGTAGAGCCTTTTGAAGTCCCGCTCCAATCGTCTTGTGGTTTATTTTCAGCGTTCCGGGGGTCTTTTAATTATGATTATGCCTGTTTGTAGGCGAAATCCAAAAAACGTGTCGTTTTCTTGGACATAGTTTCTGCAGAGCAGCAGGAGTTCATTAGAAATTCACCTCTGAGTTGAGGGCAACTCCTCGTTTACACGTTCTCCCGCTAGCTTACAGCTCCTCACAGCACCAAGCTAACATTAAAAATGGCGAGCAATATCTGAGCTATCCAGCCGTACTGTTATGAGCCAGATGCAAACTCATAAGAGCGGGCATTTAATCTGAAATGGAGGCAGCTAAACTCCTGTCAAAGGCCAGACCTATAGCAATGCCTAAAAGAGGCTTATCTATATCACATGCAATATAAAAACGTATATGTTGAGTAAAATCTGATGTGGGTAGTAAACTAAAAGAGGAAATCGCTCTGCTGAGGAGAACCTTTGCTCTGGCAGCAGATCTGGACTTTGACAGTTGGTCTTATCTGAGCTCGACCGTCGGCCTCATCTTTGATGCTTCACAATAAGCCGCTGAAATGTTGATTCACAACCGAAGCCTCAACGCCGCTCTGAGTCACGGCATTAGCGACTCAAGCCTGGAGTTCAGGGACCGAACGGGCCAAACCTGCAGCCAGAGAGAGGGTTTCTTTTCTGGGTTTGCAAGAAAAATATGCTTGAAGATGAGTCAGCTTCTTTGAGTGTCTGAGAATCAAGAAAAATTCTCCAAAAAAAAAAACTAGTTTTGCCACAGAAAGGGGGGGGTGTTAAAAAAGGTGGCTCATTTCACTGCTGGTGCTGCAGCAGCAGCTGTCCCGGGTTAGATTTGTGCTGGCTCCCAGCAGGCAGACAGCGCTGCAGCTGATGTCAGCGGCATCAGATTGCTGCACCCGGCTTCTTGTGTTTACTGCCGTCAGTCATGCTTCATCCGGCAGACAGAGGAGGATGAGGAGGATGGAGCAGCAGAAAGTCTGTGGAGCTGCAGGCGGCGTGTTTTTGGTCTCCGATTAAAATGCAGATTCAGTCTCCTGTCTGGATCCTCTCTAACCTCGTCTCCCAGCGCAGACTTTCACGACCTCCCGGTGAAGGGTATATTTTCAGGAAACGGAGGGTAATTTGAGACCGAGCAGACTGTGGGCTGTGAATGCTGATAAGGTGGTTTGCTTCCCGTTTCATAGATGTGACCCATAAACTCACATCACACACACACACAGTAAAAACTGCAGGGAACAAGCTTCGCTTATAGAATGATTAAAGTCAAGCTTGTTTACCAGGACACAAAAAAAAAAAACTGTTAAAAGAAACAGTTAACTAAAAACTGCAATAAGGAACAAAACACAAACTCCTTTGTTTCAAAAAATACCAAAGAACTTCAGTTTAACCCCGGAATCAAATGTTACAAAGCTTTTAAGATACGTTGCTGAGAAAATTTTGAATTTTCATATACTCAAAGTCATTGTTAGTTTAAAACGTTTCATACCAAATCATAGTTTTCTTGATATTATCATAGTTTTAGTTGACAGAATTGTTAGACACCATATATTTTTTTTTAATTATGTGGCAACCAAAAGAGCAGACATTCGTCTGCACCTTGATGCACCGACTCCTAAACAAACATAACTGACTGGGGTAAAGGGTGCAGTTAAAATTGGCGGGTAGGGCACTGAGACAATGTCGATAAAAACGGAGATATTCTTAGAATATCCTGTGATGTCACCTTGCCTCTGTGTTGCTCCGCCCACGAAGGTCATAAATCAACTCCACAGAATATTAGAGCTTTTCCTCACCACTTCATGACCCCTAAAAGACCATATATGGTGCAATAGTGAAACTTAATAAAGTTTGGACACATGCTCCTTTTTCTTTAACACCAAACATGACATCAACCTAATAAATAGGAACATTTTACAAAGAGTATTTGTGAATGTAATGTGTTCCTATGATAAAAAATAACATCCTCCTCTGGGAGAATTTAACATCTAGAGAATTTGATGGTGGTGGCACTGGGGTCAAATTTGCCTTCAAAGACAGAAAAAAAAAACAGCGATAATAGTCATGAATGAATTTATATGATGGCCTTGCACTTTCTTTACAGGCTGGCGCCATAATAATGGAGCTACCAGACAAAAACTTCAGGGTTTTTCCTCGTCCTGCTCTGTCCCAACGGGGGGCAGAGCTCCAAAAACAGCTCAAGTGTTCATGATCTGGACACAGCTCAGTGTTTGTGCCCTCATGTTGTTCTCTTAGCTTGTTTGTTTAAGAAAACGAGTAAAAGTCTGTCCTTTAAAGCAAAGATCCTCCTACTGTCAGTATCCTTCTTCATTTTCATAGTTTCTCTTCACTTAAAAATACCTGAATATAATAACAACTTTTAAGTTTTCAGTTCTGATCAGAAAAAACAACAACACTTTGTTTTATTAGTTTTACCTCACAGGAAACAAAAAAAACCTCTTTAAATATACCAAAATCTGACTATTAGTGACTACACGTGTCAAGTTTATGATCAAAATAATCGTTTTAACGACATTAAAATACAGAAAATTTTTATTTTATGGTCAATTTTCTACTTTTTATGACAGGTGAACAATTTTGTCTGAAGTCATTCCCTCTCAGTAAAATTCTACCTCATGTTTTATACCAAGTATGATCAATACAACCAGTAATATTTAGAATTTGAGCATAAAATATAGTTTTTCATCTGCATTTAACTTCAGCCTCAGCAGTTGAAGGTCAGAGGTCAGTGTCTCCTGGTTTGTGTGTTTCAAATGTAAAAACAGGAACAAAAGTAACTAAACAGAATTTCTCAATAGAATTTAAAGGCCATGTCATTATGCACCTTTGTACATTTTGGATATTTCCCATGTATGAATTATCAGTCTTACGTGATAAAATCAGGATTTTTCTAATGAAAATAATCTGCACATATTTAGATAACTGTATGTGTCATGTGTCATGTTGATATCCAAAGTAGAGTTTGGTCGATTTTACGTAATTATTAAGTAATTTGTCTTTGTCATGTGATTTTATTGATACTTGAGGATTCTTAATGACCTGAAACTGTGTTTGTGGCATAGATTTCTGATAAAAGTTATGAACCGGATAATGACGAATCATGTAACAAAATGGTTACTGGGTGGTTACAGGGGTGGGATTATATAAATTCGCCTTCTTCCACTCACTGTCAAGCAATCTTTGATTTGATGTCTAATTATTCTAAGTTTGATACGTCTTTGTATGAATGTATAAGTGATGATTGTATTGTTTTGTGCATTACTTTTGCCTTGATTTTTTAAATAAACCATTTCAAATCTGAATACAAAAATGCCTGATGGCCTACAGGTCTTCATGTGAATTCAGTTTTGACCTGCTCAACATTTTCAGTTGCAGTTTATGCTTATTTTATAAGTCGTTTAAACTTAATCCTATGCAATTGTGCGTGATTTTTGCTAAATGCAAATTTCCACGACCGTTCCATGTATGACAACATGTAAGTCTAACTGACTTTTCACGCACGTACCACTGATGTGTCACTTTCCTATCACGTATACGCCACACACGTCACGTTCAAGTAAGGAATTATAAATAAACAGCGCATAATCACGCACTGTTCGTGTTTTAAGGTGATTTAAGTGTTCTTTGTGTGGTTTATTCCTACTTCTGTGGTTTTAATGTGGTTCATTCGCGATAAAATGAAAATTTCACGTAAAGACCACAAGTTTTCTCACTATTTCCACGGATATTCACGTATGACCAATTTTTATCCGTGCTACATGTATGCAGTGACCTTTATATCAGGTTGAATAGTATGTATAATCTGTCATTTTTACACCTCTAGTTTATAGTTTAAAGAAATCTGCGCCTGACCCCACAGGATCTGATTTGTATGCATGTTGTTAAAGGAATAAACATCAATTTTTATTGTGATTTATGTGATTTCAGGGAGATAAGCTTCCAATTACCTCTGAAATTTACACTTTAATGATTTTAAAGCTGTTATTGCCGTGAGATAAGAGGAGAAACGTGGTCTTAGGTTGCCTCCATGAATCCTTCAGATATGCAGGAAGACATAATGCAGGTATAAGCTAAATTCAAATTGAATGGGAAAATGGAAATCCCTGGGGCTTCTTCCTCTCACCCTTTGAAATCTCCTAAACAGTCTTTGCATAAAAGGCATTCTGGGTGGAAGCCGTATACTCTATGAATTATTTATGGTTTGCCGGAATTATAAAAGTCGTTGTTGCAGACGAAGGGATGCAGACTAACACAGACGGTCTGTGGCGTGGAGTTAAAAAGCTGTTTGTTGGGAGGCTTGGGGCTTATTCTGAATGAAAATAAGTCAACTCCTGCTGTTCAAACATGTTTTTGAGGCAAAAAAATAAAAATAAGAAAATAAAAATGACCTGTTGTTTATTTTAAGGATAAACAAAACTGTAATTTATGGCAGATTTAAGAATGTTTACATAACTTTGACAGACAAAGTTGATTAAATATTTCTGTTTTTAAAAAATGTATTTAAAACTCAAATGACAAAAATGTATGACATCCTATTTTCCACTAAAAAAATACTTTGGGTGACATGTTCTTTCTAGTCTATTCAAAGCCAAGGAGAGTTGGGGTCAACAGCCCTACCGTTCGGCCTCAGAGCCACCGTTCCGTCCCGGTACAGGAGCAGGGAGGACGGGTCCTTCACCCGGTCCGCTCTCCCCGGCGGAGGGTGGGGGACCCGGAGCCCGCTGCAGCACTGGTAGCACACCGCCCATGCCTGCTCCTCGTTGATGGGCTGCTCGTAGGACTTCAGCACCTCCTCCAGAGACAGCTCCCGGGGCTCGGATAAGTCCCGCACCTCCCCGCGGTCCGTGGCAGCGGTCACGCGCGAATCTCCGTCCCTCGCGCTTCTGTTTGCTGATCTGGCCATGACGGTGGTTCCGTGGAGCCCATCCTTCACTCGGATGGCGCGGGGCCCATTTACGGCGTCCAGCGCTTCCCCGTGCGCCACATGACGTGCTCTCAGCAGCTGGACCTAATCATGTCCGGCGTTGTCAAGGTAACAATGGATAAGAAGTCCTTCCGGTTTAGGGGTTTCAACAATAAAAGGTTGATTACGGTTATTATTATTTTTTAGGTTTATATTTGGGGTGGCCGGATCAGTTTAAAACTGATTTTTTTAATTGAAATTGATAAATGCAAAAGAAATACTCACACAAAAAATTGTTCTGTTTATTTGTGCCTTTCATGAAGATCCACATCATTATTATTATTTTTTAATTTAACCCTTATTTAACGAGGAAGGTCCCATTGAGATTAAAAACCTTTGGCCTTTGGCCAGCAATTTTTAAAGCAACAGTGAATAAAACAGATAATATTATTAAGTTACATTAAAATGTCTTGATTTATAAATAACAGATGCAAGTTAATGAAGCTGTCTCTAGGTCTTTCAGTCACATTTTAAAAGTATTTAAAGGCAGCAGATCTGTCAGCTTCCAGTCTTTCTGTAGAGTGAAGAAATGCTTTTTTTCTCAGCTCTGCATGAGCAAAACACACAGTCAACAGTCTCAGCTCATCCGATCTCAATGAGTACAAGTTTCAATGTTTCTCCTCTAGAGTAAGGAGCACATGTAAGGCGGTAGAAAACTGTGGAAGTCACAGTGGTGTGTTATTGATTTACAGTTAGTTATGAACCTCAAAGCAGAATGAAACATTGTGTCCAATGAAGCACTGCGTCCAACATTTGAAGACATGATAACGGGGCATTCATATACAGAATGTCACCAGAATCCATCACAGGCAAAATCGTGGCAGCAAAATGTCGCTTTTTTACTTCAAAAGAAAAGCGTTGCTTATTGCAAAACACAAAAACAAGTTTTGGTTTGAATTTCTTTACAAGTTTTTCTATGTGTATTTTAAAAATGAGGGAGTCATCAATCCAGACATCTGGGTACTTATATTAATGAACTACCTCGATGATGGGTGGACACTACAGGAAGAACTTCAGGAACTTTTTGGAAATAGAAAACATCAACTTAGTCTTATCAGCATTAAGGACTCCTTTTAAGGGAACAAGCGAATGCTGGACAACAACAAAGGCTTTCTGTAGGGTTTCAATGGTCTGAACTAGAGCTGAACCATAACAATAAATGACTGTGTCATCAGCATAGAAATGCAAGTTAACATCAGTAATATTTTAAACTAGATCAAGGGAGCGGGTACAAAACAGAACCATGTGGAACGCTTTAGTGAACAGCAACAAAATTAGAATACAAATGTTCATATTTAACAGACTTTCTGTTATTTAAGTAGTTTGTGAATCAACCAACTGCATACTCTGACAATCCAAAGCTGATCAGTCTGTTTTTCAGGACAGCATGGTCAACAGTGTCGATTGATCGATTGTCGATTGATATTTGGAAAGAAGATCGTTAGAGTTCAGGAACTCTTTCAGTTGATTACAAACATCTGATTTTAAAAAACAGCTTTGGGAAAAAACACACAAGTTTGAAATTGGCCAACAATTAGTTAACATTCAAGGATCTCCCCATTTTATTAAGGGGAGAGTAAAATCCGTATTTCCAGACTGATAGGATTTCTTGGGTTTTAATTAAGAGATTAAAAATTATTGTAAGGGGTTCTGCAATTAAATCTGCTCCCAATTTTAAAGCTTGGTGGTTATACACCCTTCTTGTTTAAGTCAGTATACAATATAAATCCACTCATCTTAATCACAAGAAAGGAACAGTGAGAAGAAAAAAAAATATTTCTGTCCCTAAACCAAATCTTGTAGAAAAAAAGAGACAATCCTAGAAGTCCTTTACCTCCTGCTACTGTACACAACACTAATCACATATTAAATATTCCCAAATATTCTTCCTTACAAATATTTTCTTGAACAAAAGATTATTTAAACAACTTTACAGAACTTTCTGTTGGGAATTCCAAACTATAACGCAGACAAAAAAGAAACATGTTTGCTTTAAAGTAGTGCAAGCAACTTGAAGTTTAAAATCATATCTTCTCCTGTGATTTTCATCTTCTGTAGTAAAAGAAAATAACTTTTGTCTCTATAACTAACTTTAAGTAGTTTGCTGTTCCACTAAATCTTCAAATTCCAACAGTCCTGACTTAATAGATAAATCACTATCAATATATTACTGCGGCATTTTATTTGACATGAACAATGACGGACTTTTTCACATACGAATACGATGTGATGCTTTTATTTTGGTTTTCCAGCGCAGATACTTCCGTCAGCGGTCTGGTACTTTTTCAGTGATTGACGTCGCTTGTTGTCAAATCAGAGGGGGGGGGGGGGGGGGGGTATGACTGCGCGTGCGGGAGACGAGCAGCGGCGAGGCGGGAGCGTCTTCCCGGCTGCCGCATTATCCACCTGCAGGAGAAACGTCCACCTGCTGACCTCACCCAGGGGGACCCGCGGAGGTGGGAGGAGCGAGGAGGAGGTGGGAGGAGCGAGTTGGAGGTGGGAGGAGCAGGTGACACTTTTAGTCATATTTACCTTTTACCGTAAATATGAAGGTTATTTATAATAATAATAATAATAATAATAATAATAATAATAATAATAATAATAATAATAATAATAATTATATATTATTATTATTATTATTATTATTATTATTATTATTATTATTATTATTATTATTATTAATTTTTATCATTATTATTTTTATTATTGTTATTATTAACCACTATTAATATTTATGGATACCTTGTTTGATTCTAAAAATAATCTTTAAGTGTTTTCTTGTGTTATGTTCTCATTCCGAGCGTGTTATTGTTCATTTTGCTCTTTATGGTTAATTGTGTCCCTTTTATTGTGTTGCTGCTTTGCCCCTTTTATTCAAAATTGTTTTAATCTTTAAAATTTATATTTTATTTCCTACTTGTGAGTTTTTTTTCTACTTTTTTTCTTGATTTTGTAACTTCTTTAAGATGTGTAAGACATGCGGTTTTTAAGGTTTTCTGTTTATTCTGTCAATCTGACCAAACACCTCAAATATACAACTCTCTAAAAATATAGAGCGCCCTCTGTGTTCAATTGTGGTATGGCACACATCTGTTTTACCCATATGTGGTTATCTGCCGATAAAGAGAAACTATAAACCAATAGTAATAACTTTTCTAGGGGAAAAACAAAAATACAAAACCAGGATTTCATAATTAAAAAACAAATTTACTGTTTCAAATTCTAAGTATTTCTAAGTAAAAATCTTTAGAAGTTAGATTTCTGTTAACAGTTAAATGTCTCTACCCCACAAGTCTGCAACTTTTAACCCTAAAAGAGCCATTAGGTCCAGTTTCTTAAAAACCAAAATCCAGAGATGATATATTTTTCTATAATTATATTAATTTATTGTACTTTTAACAGCAGCATACGTTCCTTTCAAAATAAAATACACTCAATGTCAAAGAATATCCTCCTGTTGCAGCAGATTCACTTAAAGTAAAAATACAAGAAAGCTCATTTAAACATGACTTTTTCTGTTATTATAACGTTTGTTTGGCATCATACTTTTTATCCTTTTACTACCAAATACATGTAAATGTAATTTTATTTCATAAAAACTTCTAGATCAAAAGTAGGTTTTTCTTCTATGGACAAATTCTATGGATAAATTAAAGCTTTTACCATCCATTTTCTTGTAATTTTGTTGTTAAAAATCAACATGACTAACAAAACTCAATTGACAAAAACAAATAAACAAAAACCACAAACCCAAATTTTAATCAAATTGAGCCAGAGATTGCAGACCTCTGGTCAAAACTAAGAGAACAAAAGTTTAAAATAAAGTTCTCCTTGAACAATAAAAATTTAGAACTACTGCAAAACTAAACAATAAAATGAATTCATTTTTTCTATAGTTAGTTTGCTCCTTTACTTTTAGCTCCTCCAACTTTTTGCACTTGAAGGAGGTCCCTCATTGGTTGAGCTGCTCCTCCTTCATTCTGCAGCCATGACGGATGAAGGGGGAGCAGCTCCTTCATTCTGCAGCCATGGCTGGACGCTCATCTGTGCTCTCCTCCAACCCTCTCGGTTCCTGGTTTTCCAGGTTCTCCTGCAGGATTTTAAACAACTTTGGCTCACCGTCCTTTCATAAAACACAAGGTGGAGCTCAAACTGCCCTGACTGTGTCCTTTAGAAATGATCCAAACACTTGTGACACTAAACACAACTGGAATGGAAAAAAACAATACAGTAATCAGGTTAAATTTTTTTTATTAAAATATATTTAAATAAATGATAAAAATCAGCATGTTCATATTATTCATAACAAATACGACATGGAATATACATTCAGCCAAGAAGTGGAGCACAGACAAAGTTTCTTTTCGTACCAAACCATCTCAAAACAAAATAAAACTAACACATTCAGAAAAAAATAATTATCACAGCGACATTTCCTTTGTGATCTTTAACAGGGAATAAAAAACAAAAACAAAAAAATGACACCATGAACCTTTCATCTTAATTAAGGTAAAACAGACCAAAACACAGAACCAGCTGATATAGATAGAAACCCTCGTCAATCACACGTTTTGACCCAGTTTAAAAAAAATCCAAACATCACCTTGATGAAGGTTCACATATAAAAACAGTGGATTCACACATCAAGTTTTTTGGGCATTTAAAAAGGGTTTGTTAATTTATGTTTTTTATTATATGATAGTAAAACCAAACATTTAGCTGATGCGTGCAAACTTGAATTTGACCAATTATCTAAAGTAGCAACACTAAAATACACCAATGGATGCAGATGAACCGCATCTGTACGTTTGCTGCTTTAAGTTAAAAATCTTCTGTGCCACCGATAACTTCTTGTTTCCTTCATTGGTGCTGTGCACCAGCGTCCCTCACGTCACCCTTGTGCATGCTCTGCATGACCCGCCTTCAGTGACTTGAGGCTAAAAATCTGGAGGAAAAAGTCCTTTGATGCTTTCATTTCCTTCCTTCCCATGGATAAAATGTGCCAAGTTTCATTTTGTGATGAACATAAACCCCCAAATCTGGTGGGAATCATTCCACAGAAGAAAATATTTGTACCATGTGTTCATGGCTGCAGCGTTAATACTTCTGTCTCAAATGTCTCAAAGCAAAAGAAACATCTGATCGCCGTCAACTGAGGACAAACACACGGCAGCCAATAAAAACAAGAGAAGACAAATGGAAGTTTCAGATCTGAATTTTTTGTTTTCAAACCACACAATCAATCAGATTCACACCAGCAACCTCAGATGCAGCAACTGCCCTTTTCTGTGGGTTTCTCCACATTTACAAATAAAATGTTTTTTCTACATTTATGGAGGATTACTTTCCTGTCTCGCATAAAAAAATGAAATAGTTCACCTTCATAAAAAAAAAAGGTAGATACTGCTTAGAACAGAGCACCTAAGAAACTAAACTCCTTTGGAAAAAAAAAAGGCGTTACATTAATCGGTACCTTCAATTATTTATCAACATGTCAACAAAAATGTAAATATAAACTAACAAGTTATTTACATCTATAATTTATTCATTCCTGCTGATTTCTCAGAGTGAATAAATTCAGTCCCACTTGTTAAACAGATTTAAAACATCTAATAATTAAATTAAATTAAATTAAATTAAGAAAAAAACATGTTAACAAAGCAGATTTTCAGGGTTTGGAAGAAGTCTTCATGGTGTTCTGAAGCTGTTTGACAGGAACTGTCTAAAAAGAGGAAGTTAGATGATCCAAACTTTGCTCTGAGGAGCTCCATCAACACATTAATAATGTTTTTTTTAGCTCATCTGCATTAAACCCTCCATCAGAGCTGCTTTTTGTCTCAAAGTTCAGGGATTTGATCAAAAGCAGGGGTGTGGACTGAACCAATTGTCTTCCCCTTTCGTAATAACGAGGAAGTAGGACATTCCCTGGAAATAAAAAACGTCCTCCCTCCCAACATTCTCCACAGCAGATATCATATCTCCCAAAAAACAAAAGCTTATTACGGTCTGCTCTACATCCAGAGTCAGATAAGAAAATCGATAAGAAACGGCTCTTCCAGCAGACACACTTTCTACCGAACGAGCTGAGATTGGCCGTCTGGGTCAAAGGACGTGAGGAGGAAGCGTTGTGCAGCAGAATGCCGGGAAAACTGCAAACGTGCTTGAAAAGAAGTGACAGTTGGGCCTCATCAAGAGTTGGGAAACTCATCTGACATGATGAGGTTAAACTCATCACTTCTATTGTGGGAACCTGCTGATCAGGTTTTTTGTTTACTACCTCAGCTGCTGAGAACTACTAATAGGGCCTTATAAAAGAAGAAAAATAAACTAATATAGTAGGGGGACAAAAGTCGTAAAACTGAGAGAGTACAGTCATATAATTATCAGAAGAAAGTTGTAAATTGATGGTTCACAAAAATGATCATTTTCACAAAAGTTCTGCTTTTGTCAAAATAAAGCAAAACAAAACCAGTTTGATTTATGTTAATTTGGAGAAATGGATGGACTGCTCAGCGATGTCACTAAATCTGTTTGAATTTTGTTTGTAAATTACAATTTTGTTTACTTATAAAATCACAACTTTGACTCTAGTTGCATTTTGTCCAGTATTTGAATCTAATATTTCTTTGTTGTTTTCTTTTATGGTGGCCCTAACACTCCCTCATAGATGCATGGAAGGTTGTTTTTTTCAATCTAAGATGATGTGGTTCGTGGTTGAACCTGGAAAGCTGAAACATGCTAGCTTAGAGAGTGTATTGCATAATTTCTGAACTTTGACCATTTCAAAAAAAACTTTGAAACACAATGAAGTGAACAAAAGGTTTGGGTGTTCTTCCTTTGTTGTAGTGTGCTGTTCTGAGTAATGATGGGGATAAAATGCTAAACCTCAGCAGGAAACTATGCCGCTGCCGCTGCAGAAAAGGCTTACGATGTTTTGGAAATAGTTTCCTGATCACAAACTGGTCTAAAAGTCCTGTTCTCACTGAAAATGTAAGTGTACATGGATGGGTCCTCTCCTGGGAGAGGCTTCATGAGCGATCAGACATAAAGTCGTGGGTCAGAGGGGCTAAACCGCTGCTGAACGAGACTCAACCTGGAGAGAAAAGTGAAGACTCGCACATCCACACACATACGTAAACTTCTCTTTCGTCTCCAGCTGGACATGTGCAAAAGCAAACGGTGGAAAACTCTTCCAAAGTGCTTTGAGGCTCCGTCAGCGGCGGTAAAACTTCGTCCTGAACTAGGATCACTTCGTAAAAAACGACTTTCTCGCATAAATCTGCGGATGGATTTCTGCAGCTAGCCTTAACATTTCCTTCACTGAGTCCGAATTCAAGCAGCGAAGTATCCCAAGTCTCCATCGGTCACACGTGAGCGTTCTCTACTTGAAACAAAGGAGCCTGTGAAGTTCTGTGGACTCGTACAGAACTGGACCGGGTCACAGGTTGGGGCCGAGCTTTAACTCTCGGCAACCTCCTTCTTTGTGTTCACTTCCCAGTCGAACTTGAAAGGCAGCTTTGGCACCAGCAGGTCCATGTCCATGTTCCTCTGCTCCCTTTCACTGTCCACGGTCCTGTAGCCCAGCAGGGACATGGCTCCTTTACACGCGTCCTGGATCTTCTTCACCTTGCTGAACGGCAGCGCTTTGCGCCAAGCCTGCGTCACGGCTTTGGAGTTTCGAGATGTAATGTCGAAGGCGTCCTTCACGGAGCCCTTGCCCTTTCCCTGCGTCACAGTGAGGATCCAGTCTTGAAGCTCGGGGGTCATCTGTAAACCTACGAAATCGTAAATGTCATTGATCTCCTTGAGGGGGTTGAAAGCAATGTCTTCGAAGCGAACCATTTTGTAGCGCCCTTTGAGAAACGGAGGGGGCTTGAGCACGGCGCGCTCGTTGATGCGCACGTGGCTGCGGCAGATCTCCTGGATGGCCTGGTACTGCACCTCGCTCGCCGGGATGTTTCTCTGCTCCAGGACTATGGCGTTATCTTTCACGAAGGAACCAGCCGACTGCTCTTTAGACCTCACCACGGCGCGCGGGTCCCGCACCAGGTGGACGATACGGAAATCCAGGGTCGGGTCTTTCAGGAGGGGATAGAGAGACTCCAGTTCAAAGAAGCGGACCTCCTTTAACACCACGTGACTATAGGTGTTGCAGGTGTCCTCCACCTTGTGGAGGCCGTCGGAATCACAGCTTTTGTAGCACTGCGATTGGTTGCTGAGCTGGCCGCGCTGCGTGAGGGAACAGGCCGGCGGCGAACACAGCGCCCGACTGTGACTAAACATGAAGATGTTCGACATGTTGCGCTGTTCCGCCATGTAGGAGTCCATCACGGAGAAGTCGCACTGGAACACCCTGTGGATGAGGTCTCGCACAGCCATCCGGAGGAAGCGCATCCCCACTCTGGGGGCGGAGCTCCACACGTGCCAAGCAGGCTCCATGAGGTAGAAGACAGACGGGTGCTGGCTGAACACCTGACCCATGAACGACGAGCCCGATCGCCACGACGACAGCAGCAGCACGTGGACTTTGCTTTGGGTGGGCGGAGGGCTTTGGGGTTTCACCTGAACATACCAGCCGTAGAACATCAGCAGGGCCATGCCCTGCAGGAACACTAGGACGATCAAGGAGGGGTAGCTGATTTTGCAGCGGGACATCATGGTTGTGGATGCAGGCCAGCCTCTTCTCAATCCAACTGGTCTTCTGCAGAAAAATAAAAAAAGAGAAAAACATATTTTCCTTATCGCTGTAAACCACCAAACAAGCAGCATAGGGCCCGCCCCACCTGGGATGAATCACCTTCAGCACCTAACAGCAGAACTGGTCTTCGAAAAGTGAAGTTCATAGTATATAATCCTGATAATGTCAGGAAAAGTATTTCACCTTTGTTACATGACAAGTGATGTCTAATAATATTATCTGATAATAATCAATAAGCACTTAATCTTTGTTACTTGATTAATAACTTGGACTTGGACCAAAAAAAATAAGAATAACTAAATGGAATTTAAGAACCGGATTAAGGCAACTTGGGGAGTGTAGCTACTGTCGCCCCAACCCCAGCTGAGGACAATGGACTCTTAAAGAAACAATGCAGTCTAAGTAGACAACACTATCCAGTTTCAGGTCTGACTCCTCCCCCATGAGCACATACATACCAGCTCTTTCACCAGCTATTTCAGAATTGACTAAGCCTTTTGGATAAGAGGTGAAACGTCTTCAACTTTAAAAAACAAGTCCAGATGACATTCCCTACAACTACTACTATGATGAAACCAACCTGGATGAATGAGAGTCTTCACAGACATTAAGGCAACTACGTAAAAAAATAGTTATTAAAAAACATAATCACAATGGGATTATTTAAATTAGTGTCCTTCCACTCTCTTTTAGGCAATTAATCAAATTCTACTTGACCACTATGTGTATGATTAGAACCAATCATAGTCCAGAAGATAGTATTTTTTTATTTTTTCTAATCAGTTTATGAATTATTATGTTTATATATATATATATATATATATATATATATATATAAAAACATATAAACATGTTACATGTATATAACATTAGGTATATATATGTATACATACCTAAGAAATACAGCCAGATGCCCATACCTGAAGCACTGGAAACTGCCAAACAAAGGCTCCTAGCCTTGAGTAGCCGCCTAAAGAGATACACAAGAGACAATGAAGCCAGACGGATAAAAGTCTGGGTGATGTTTAAAAATAAGAAACAAGCCTAACGTGTTAAAGCCATTGTAGAACAGAGGATTTGGAGGCTGGACGCTCTACCATCAAACAGGGACGGACTTGTTTAAGAAATCTTCCTTAAAAAAAGAGGGTTGCTGTGCGCTTTGTTTGGACAAGCCAGAAACATTTGCTTAGTTACATAAATTAATTATGGATATATTTGTTTAAACCATTGACTGTATATGAGAACTGGACTGAGTGACTCCTCATCCCTGGTGTTCCAAACAGGAAGTACCTGCCAAAATCCCACAGATTTCTATTGAAGTTTTGAATGTTTGAAATGTTTAATTGATAGATTGTGTGTATCCCGCTTTCAAGTGGTAGGGGTGTGGCCTTCCAACAACCTCACTACTGATTGGTGAGAGTGGTTGCCATAGAAATATTGCTTCAGAACGCCTTAGTCCAATCAAAGCTTACTGACGTCTCTGGCTCCAACATGGCACCGTCCATAATGCAAAAAAAGAATGACTGGAATAACTTTAATTGGTTGGAGACAAAAGTTAGCCATTTTCTATGTGTGATGTCACAGTCAGGTGTTCCAGTTCTCACATACAGTCAATGGTTTGAACTGGAGAGCTGTGAGTTAACCATTCAAGACGGGAGCTTTTCGACAGCCGTAACTCTTCAACCATTTCTGCAATAAATGCATTTCTAGTGGATTCTGAAGTGGAGAAAAGCAGCCTGACTTGCAACACTTCACTTAAGTGTTTACATAGTAAATCACCTATTTCTGACTTTCATAAATCCAGTTTAATTCACATAAAGTGTTGTTTCGTGTTATTTAGGTGGAGTCATCTCCAGTGTTAAAGGGTTAAAAACCCAGCATAGAAGCACTTTGGACACCAGTAAAATACAGGAAGCTCCTCATTAACATCGATGTAATTAAAAGATGGTTAAAGTACTATGATATAATGTTTGTTGAAGCTTTTAGCTTTGTTTCTGGACAGTTATTTTTCATTATTATGGGTGTTCTTTTGTGCTTTTCAACAGATGTTTCCTACTAAAAAGAAAATCACAATAAACTATTACTATTTACTTTCAAATTTTAAAATAAGAAAGAAATGGGATTTTTTTTTAAATCAACATGTATTAAGGATATAAGCACACACTCAGACCACACTGAAGACAATCATCTTGTTCTTCTGGCCATCATTAGGTCCTACCTGCTAGACTAGCAGCTACTCCTTTAAATTTAGACTTGCGGTAGAATTTATAAAAGCCTCCATTACGAATTCTGTTTGGCGGTGATGAAAGATGATGAGATAATCAATCAGCATGGCATGCACCGCACACAAAGCTGGGAAGGCATAATGCCAAGAAGCCATGAAGTTAAGCATGTGTAACAAAGGACGCCTGTCAAAACAGGCGTGTTTGTTCATAAACACTACATGGCTGGGTGGAGCCACGTGGATCCTTCTTATCAAGATCTTCAGCTAACGGCTGTAACGGGGATATGAGTTTTAAGGGAGCCGATCCTCCTTCGTCATACGCCCTGAGAGGGTTTGATAAAGGGGTCGGCAGCCTGGAGGGAAAGACGGTGGCACGCGGGGGTGTCCTCTGTTTGTATTTTTCTATATAACAATAAAAAAATTAAAAAGGGTTTGAGTGACAATCTCATCTCATCTCATCTCTTCTCTGTGGTCATGTCTTTGGCATTGCTGACACTCATGACGTCATGTTTCCATATAGGGATCTTTTGTCCCAGGGCTCACTGGTTTAGTCTGAGGTCTTGCCCTAGCTGGGGTGGTCTAGCATCACCGCCTCACGGCTGTGGGGTGACCCTTCTGTCTGGTGTGGGCGGGCGCTGTGGTGATGATCTGCGGCTGACCCGCTCTTGGTATAACAGGTATATTGTTTCCTCACAGAGGAGCCACGCCATACGTCTCTTATAATTACAGCCATTTATTCCTGCCTGTGTGCATTGTGTGTGGGGGGTCATGGGGTAATAAATGTGAACGGAGGGGAGGGGGTAGGGCAAAGGGAGGGGTTGGTTTTAGTTTTTTGTCTTTTTTGTTGTTTGTTTGTGATTGTAAAACACTTTGAGTTTCACGTATGAAAAGCGCTTTTAACAAATAAAGTTTGATTAGTTGATTGATTGATTGATTGATTGATTGATTGATTGATTGATTGATTGATTGATTGATTGATTGATTGATTGATTGATTGATTGATTGATTGATTGATTGATTGATTGATCAGTTTGTTGAATAATAACCAAGCAAGGTCAGATTAAACCCAGACTCTCTTTCTGGTCTGTCAAAATGAAATGTGAGCAAGTTTTGAACATGTGGATGAAAAAATGAATAATGACACTATCCAACTATAAAAATGTATATGACTATAATTAGTAAATACATTTAATTTTACTATCACAGAATTAACTTACATTAAGTTACTGACTTTGTCTCATAATGGAACAACAGATTAATTAGCAAAAAGCAAACATTTTGTTCCTCCATGCTAATGGCTGTGAAGTCCTAGAAATACTGATGGTATTTTGTATCCAGTCCAACTGCTGTAAGTACGACATACCACAAATGTATTTCTGGTTTTAAATGAATGTAGTTGCAACACTATTTCAACTTTTACCTTGTTTTCGTATGCCTTAACTCAACACTTTTTGAGTTAATGCCAAAATATGTTTAAAACACCATTTGACCTGCTGTTTGAAGAATTCCAGATAAATTGGAAAAAAAAAATGTTTGTATTTCTTTGCATTAGAGTTCACAGTATTGTTGGTGATGGCACAGTTGTTGAGAAGAACATTTTGAATTCGGACTTCATGTCATAAAGGTTGTTGACCCGTGTTTTAGGGATTGAATGATGAGAAAATCGTCTCAGGATTTAGAAGCACAAGAAGAAGAACTGAAATTTCCTCAGGACACAGATAAAAGCTGAAGATTCCCTCAACTTCTAGATTTACATTGTTTTGCATTAAAAAAAACTAATAGTTTCAGTTTTTCTTAGGTCAACTTGGCATTGGTTTATTCCGTGGTAACATGTTCCTAATAATGTCCCATTATTAACTTTGTTCTTGTGAGCATGTTTGTCTTTCCTGACCATTGTCATACAAAGTTGAACAAACAAGCAAATGTACATTACGACCAAACAGGTGCTCCCGGTTCTCTTTATTTGTGCACATTTGCTTTCTGTGTTTACAACAGTTTTTATTTTTTATTTTAATCTCTTGAGTTCAAAAAAATTGATATTTCTCCTTTTTTTTTCTGCTACAAACATGACAGGAACAACAACAAAAACAAAAAAAAAAAGTGCTTTTTAAATGTTGTCGTGGGTGTTTTAACTACCTTTTCTGGATTTACCCTCCCTGGTAAGGACACAGCACAGCTAAAAATAGGAGTGGAAAGACTATTTGTTCAGGCAGCTCCGCCATGGTTACCAGAGGACTGCCGCTCATCCCCTAAAGACTGAAAAAAAAAAGTGCTTTTGCTTTTCTATTGCTACCCCATGAGGACCAGAACCAGCTGCAGAGACGGGCTTGTTTTCTTAAGAACGGATCTGAAATGAAAACACGCTCAGCTGTGTGCAGGAACAGAAAGTAACCGAGTCTCCGAGTTCTCACGTCCATCTCACAGATGGAGGGTTTGCAAAACCCCACAAAAAAACTGGATCCTCGCGAACGCCGCGCAACAGAGACCAATAACCTGAACCCACAAAACATCACCTGCGGTCACCTTTTGACTGATTTTCAAAGCCTTCCCAGTGGTCTTTTAATAATGATTATGCTAATTTAGATCAAATCAAAACCTGTGTTGTTTTCTGGGACACAGTTATACAGACGTTCCAACAGAACTGAGTTGTGGGTGGGGTCACTGTTTACACTCTCTCCCACTTGCTTACGGCCCCTCACAACCCCAACCTGACACTACCGGTGCAACAAAAATGGCGAGCAATATTGCAGCCGTTCAGTTTTGAGCCAGATTCCAGCTCTGATGTAACTGGAGGCATCCGTAAGGACAGGGACCCACCCAACTGTAGCTTTTTCATGAAAAATACAAGATTTTTCAAACGTTTGCTCCTGATTCACAAGAATAATAAAAAATAAAAAATAAGCAGAAACGCAGTTTTAATCTTAATTATTTTGAATCCACCAGCGTTTTCTTCCACCATGGGAAAAATGCTACTAGAAGATGTAAAAAAAAAAACCAGCAAAAAGCCCATTTCTATGGGAGTGGATCTTTAAACAAATATTTGTCAAAAACTGCGATAAGACTTCTTCACACAAACGAAGCTCAACTAAATGAAAAGGTCCGTTTCTTCCCCTCGGCGTCGGAGTTTCCTGGTCTCCCAAATCCTGCTGCTTTTTTCTCCTCATCTGATGCTTCCTGTCCCTTTGTTTTCTTGAAGTGACTCAGCATGTTGTGTGTCGGAAATCCTGACTTTACAACACGACAACAGTTGCAGCAACACTACACGAGGGTTTATGGGGAGACCAATAAAAACCTCGTCTTATACGGGAGAATACAGAGAACTGCTGTTCTGTGCATCTCTGTGACCATAAAACCTTATTGCAGGCTGTGAACTATAGATAACAACAAGCACAAACTATCTCGATAACAAAACTGAAACACTTTGTTTTTCGGTAAAGAAAACTAACATTTGGGATAAGACAAAGACAAGAACGAACAGAACCCTTCAAAGAACTATCAAAGTCTAGAGCAGTGTTTTTCAACCAGTGTGCCGCGGCACACTAGTGTGCCGTGGGAGATGGTCAAGTGTGCCGTGGGAAATTGCCCTCAACTGAAACATTTATGATCTCCAGGATTTCACCTCTTTGTTCATCCAAACAAGCCCTAAAAAACACTAAGAAATAAGGAATATGACAGATCATAAAATACTTTTTTCTTTGTGTTTATTTGATTCTATTAAAGACATTTTGATAAAAATGACGGTACCGATTTAGCTGCAGCTTAATCTCCGTTTTAGCAAAAGTCACGCCCCTTTAATTGTCTCCACCAATCATTCTTGGATTCTTAATCATGTGTCATCAGTCTGACCAATCAGAAGTGGTTAAAGTCTTCACTTCCTTGTGCATTCTGCAGATAAAGTCGCTCAGTTTCAAATAAAATACCGGCTAAAGCTCGTCTTTAGCGGTGTAGCTTTCCACAGAATCCGGTATCAGACCGTGGAACAAGAGAGCAAAACAATAAAGCTCAGAGACCGGGTCGTTCTGCATTCGGCGGATCATTGAACTACATCTCCCATGATGCATTGGGTTAAAAGTAACCCAACTCGTCCCTCCTCTTAACGTCTTGAAACCACAACGAACACAAATCAAACAGTTTTTAAATCTTTTAACTTAACTTTTATTACATCTTTTAGAGAAAAAAACAGCTGCAGCTTCAAGCGTTTTCTGCCACAACTATAAAAAAAGAATGTGAGATTGTGGAGGAACTGTTCAAAACAGACTGAGTTTCTCCTGTTTTTTTTTTTTATTTTTTATTTTTTTGAATGCTGGTGTGCCGCGAGATTTTTGTCAAGGTTTAAGTGTGCCGCGGCTCAAAAAAGGTTGAAAAACACTGGTCTAGAGAACTGGACCTTCTGGAGTGGAGCGACAGTTCAGGGATCATCTGCACGCGACAGACAGAACAGCAGGAATCTGTCTGTGGAGATCAGAGACGCCTCAAAGTCAGCAAAAAGCATCCTTTCCTTTCAAATTCCCTGGAATTTTTGGGGGGATTTTCCTAATCTGAGGAGCATTTAAGGGATTTAGTCTGTTTAGTTTAGCAAACAGCGATTGTATTTTATGTTTTGTACGATTAGAGAAGCCCGTTGAGACAACTGTGTTGGGCTATAGAAATAAAACTGAATTGAATTGACAGTCTTGTGTTTATTTTTTAAAATAACTTTTTAGAAGTTTAGTTTTGTCCTTTGACAGGAATTAGAAGATCATTCACTCAACCAGAGAATTTTGAAGACAATTTGAAGGATGAAAACAGAGCAAAGGAGCTGTCGAAGTGTGTGAATTTTAAATGCCTTTATGCACAAATACTTTCCCTGACAGAGCTCTCCGGTTACACCGCTTAGCTCCTTTTGTCCCGAGGTTTGCTGAAGGTTAAGCCGCTGTCTACTGAGACCCTTCACAAATGTTTCCTCAGGATGTCCTAGTCACTTTGAGGAGCTGGTTCTTTGTTATTATTTTTGAGAATCGCTGATGCAAATTTTATTCTATAATCCTGACCACATATTTGATACCTAAAAGTAACGCCATTCATTTACCAGAATGCAGGGGACTTTTAATGTCATTCACAAAACGATTTATGGGATTTTAATTCATTTATAGGCAGAAATTCCTGCACTTCTACATCTAATGAAAACAAAACAAAAAGAAAACTTTTAAGAAATACGTTTATGAAAACATCTCTGTGCTCTTATATGTAGATGGGAATCTTAAGACTTTATAAACAGGAGGAAATAATCAACCACAAACCAGGCGTGAAGGGAAAGGATAACTGATAATTAACTTTACCAGGTAATGAACAGCTAACTTAGTCAATCCTCAACAAATAATGTTTTTATGTTCTATTTTTTATTATTTATGTGTGAGGCTGTGAGGTATCTATCTATCTATCTATCTCTATATATATATTGTAAGACAGCTAAAGTTATTTTTTGAAGATTTACCTTTAATAAATAACTAAAAACTCTGTATTTATTTTTTTAAATGTACATGCCTTAAAACTGAATAACTTTTCAGAGTTTTAAATTAGATACCGTTATTTTTCTACTGTTCCCCTTGTTTCATGGAAGGTTTGTGTTAAAGAAAAGCGCATTATTACAAAATAAAACAAAGGGCTCCTGTGAAGCCCTGAACATCACAGGGTGGCACAATTCGGTTTAACACCCCCCCCAAAGCGTCTTGTTTTCACGCGCGTGTCCTTTTTAGAGCCTCGCGACCCCTCTCCGTTTCAAACCGAGCGTTTGCCGTGTCTGAGCAGAAACTTCAGGGTCAGTTAACTTTAGTCGTCCCCAAAACGGTCATTCTTCCTAACGGACAGAGGAGAAAGTCGGCGGAAGCTGACCGTTTCCCCTGGTTTTCCTCTGAAATAAGACGATTTTTTTGTTTGGTTTTACCTCTTAGAGATCCGTCCGCGGGGTCCCCTTCAGGCTCCTCGGACGCGGCGCGCGCGCTTCTGTCCGTGGCGGAGTTTTGAGACGTGGCCGGTGGCGCCGCTGCTGTCCTGGGCGGATGGATGGGTGGGGGCTGGAGGCGGCGGGCGGGACGTGCCCTTATAGTGTCCCAAAAGCTGGGGTACTGCCATGACGGCACATATTTCAGGTGTGGGACTGACTCTAACGAACGGAGTCGGGCCCTGAGATATCGCGAGAAATGGTGATGCCTGGGAGCGAAATCTCCCTCCGGCTGTAGACCTGCAGGCGCACCTGACACTGTAATAACAACCTCTTCATATCTGTTACAGAGGATTAATTTCACAAAATATTCTGATCAATATTTCAGAAAACTCTCACGCACGTTTTTATCAGAGTTTATCAAGCCTGTAGGGTGTTACAAATTTAGTTTTATTGAAAAAGATGTGTATTTTTGGTAGAATCACAGTGAACTTTCATAAGGTAGAAGGGGATGCATCTGGTTCCTGTGTGACCCAGACTCATATCCTGTCCTGCTGTCCCCTCATCCTCTCTCCCATCCTCTAAACAGTGGATAAAAAAGCAAACGACTGAACAGAGGGAAGATGGTGACTTTGCTTTAAAAAAAAGGTGTGTGTGTGTGTAAGGGTGTGTATTCAAGGGTGTGCAATAGGTAGTGTGTTGTCTTTGGTTTCATATTTTCATGGTCTTTTGAGAATATTGTTTACTGTTTAAACACGCATCTTCAGTGGAACAAAGTCTTTAGCGTCACAGTAATGGCATGCTTGAAATTCCTGTGTGTAAAAATAGTGACTGTGAAAAACAAAAGCAAAAAAGTGAAAAAATTAAAATCACAGTTTGTTCTTTTGTTAATGTTGTGCTTTGTTAAACTATTAACCAACCATATGGCATGAATTTTTTTTTAGAAAAACAATATTTTACTACAATTTTCTTCTGCCTCCCGAACCAGAATGTCGACGTGGCTCCTCTGTGAGGAAACAATATACCTGTTCTACCAGGAGCAAAAGTTTGATATTTCTCAATGTTAGTTACACCCATGACATTCTTGTGCTACTATCGTGGATGTCACAGTGAATGACGCAAAAAATGAAAATAACTGCCCACCCAAAACATATGACAGCAATGCCTCAGAGAGCCACTCCAATGCCCTGCAGCATTTTGCACATGTTGCATCACGGATCCCTCTTTTACATGTACATGTTAAAGACCCACTAGAATGAAAATTGTGTTTCTAATAATGGAGGACATAAATGAAGAAAATTAAGCTTAAAATCGCATTTCTGAGTTTTTCTTTATTACAATTATTGTGAAAAAGAAGTAGACGAAAAAATGCAGTTTGACAAAAAGTTTGTAGGTGTGATGTGGGAGATGCAGGCCACCAGCCCCCTGCTCCGCTCCATTTCAAAGCATCCACAAATGGATCCATGTGGGTCTCTGTTTTCCTCGTCTGAGCTGGAATCTGGATCCAAACTGTACGACTGGATAGTTCCGATCTTGCTCGCCATTGTTGTTGCAGCGATAATGTGACATTTTGCGCATATTGCACGGATGAAAAGTGACCATACGTGAATATATGTGAGAAAAAGGTGCGGTCTTTACGTGAAAATTTCACAGATTTATCACAAATGAAACACATTAAAACCACGGAAGAAGTACAAATAAACCACGCGCAGAACACGTAAATCAACGTACAACATATGTAAAGTGGAAAAAGGTATTATGTATGAACAAATCTTCTTAGTCATAAATTGTAGATATTGTGACCCATACATAAAAAAAAAACATCTTTAAGAATAAAAAAAATAACTTAAAGGTTTCAAAATCCAGAAGCAGCAAAGTTAGGTATAAACTAGAAGAAAAAAGGCTATAAAAACTAAAAATACTAGTTCAGTTGACAACAGAAGTAAATTCTTAGAAGTTACTGTTCTGAGTTATAGAAGGAAGTCATTTTCCTTCAGACTGGGAGGTTGTGGGTTCAAATCCATGGTCAAATCAAACCAAAATCTTTAAAAAGTGGACTGAGTTTCTCCCTGCTTGAGAGCAATAAGTGGTTGGCTTTAGGGGATTGAGTCATCGGCTTCCGGAGCGCCGCTGTGCCTGCAGCTCACACCTTCACCACACTTAAATGCACGGGGATATTGTATGTTAAATGAGGCGTTGATATGTCAAACAAGTGTGTGACAGTATATGCAAGTTAAACTGTGGATGAACCAGCCTCATGTTTCAGCCCAACAAAGGAGGAGTATTGTGTGTCAGTATGTTTGTATGTGTGTCGGTTCAAGGATTCTGTAAATCAGATTGAATTGTCTTGGTTTGCTTTTCCCTCTTGCTTCTCTTTTGCTATTCCAGTTGTATCTAACCGCAATAAGGAGATGTTTGATGTCAAGCGTTTGAACGTAAAAAGCATTTCAGAAATTTTATTATTTCCTCAACACAATGCATAATAAAATATGCATTTAAAGACTTTTAAAAAAAGGACTGTAAACCTCGGTCACAACTGGATCGGTGGATTGGGGATGATTGCGGGGGGGAATGGGCAAATCTGTACGGGGCACGCTGGTGACCTGCACAAAATATCGAGGTCATAGACTGCTCTGTGCATGTAAACCAAAAGTGTTCTGGTACATTTCTTTTCTACAGGCATGCTGCAGGGGACAGGTCAAAATGAACACGTAAGCAACACCTAAGGGTGAAGTAAGTGAGACGTTGGCATGTTGTTTTCATTTTTATCTCCCTGCCTATCAGAGCGCACTGAGCCCATGAGTGCTGTTCAAATTCCAGGTTTTTTGGTTTTCACAGCTCTGCTCCTATAAATGTCAGTCTTGGTGTCAGATCAATCTGGCCGGGTACAAACGCCAATTATTACTTTGACCTTTGTGATCATGTTTACAACTATTGACACCATTTGATGTTCCGCTAAACTGAAACTTATGAGAGCAAAATCAAAGATAGGGAAAAAGCCAGTTAAGACACAACGCATGTGAAAACATTTGTCTTGCAAACGCAAAAATATTTTTTTAAAGCAAATACATTTTTGAAATTAAAAAAAAAATGTTCAAAGCAAAAAAAAAAATGTTTTAGAGCAAAAACATAGAAAATGTATTTGAAAACAAATATTTAATATTTTCATTTGCAACGTAGTTTTGTTTGCAATGTGGTGGCATAAATATCACTTCATAACACTTCAGTGTTTTGAAAAAAACGCTTCTCTACATGTCACTAAAAAAGTGAAAAGGTTTAACCGGTTGAATTTTCAGTGCACCATCATTGCACGCCTTTGTGTGTAGAGCCCGCAACCACAATGAAAACCTTGCATAGCAACGTGCGATCACAAGCGTTCCGGACGCGTAAGCCCGAAATTCTGGTCTACGCATCTTTGCATAGACTTTACATTGAAAGTTGTTGTGTGAACGCCAGTCGACGCAGCCGGTGTAAACGCAGCTTTGGAAATGAGGAAATTAGACAATCAGAGCGTAGTTTGTGTCGAAATCCTTACGTATCATGTGCAAACCCCCTTGAATGTGTATTTGCGCGTGATTAGTAAAGACCCACTCCAATGAAAATCATAAAATTAAGCTTGAAATTGCATTTTTGAATATTTCTTTATTCAAATAGTGGTGAATCCAGAGCAGACGAAAACAGGTAGACAATTCGCTGGGTGGGCTACAAACTCCCTGCTCTGCTTCATTCTGATGCATCCACTTGCAGACAAACAGATCCACGTTCGTCTCTGCTTCTTCGTCCGAGCTGCTATCTGGTTCTAAACAGTACAGCTGGATGGCTCCAATATTGCTCAAAAATTTTGTTGTACCGGTAATGTTAGGTTGAGGTTGTGAGTGGCTGTAAGCAAATGGAAGAGCACGTGATCAGATGGATGACAGGAAGTGGGGCGAACTTACTCAACGCCAAGGGTCCCGCCCACAACTTAGACATCAATTTTTAATTAACTATTGCTGTTCTTCAGTGTGTCTTGGTTCTTTTGGATCAGTTTTTAGTGAAAACATCAAAAATGCTTTTTCCCTAAGATTCCCAAGCCTGCACAGCAGGTAAGGTGGCACTACGGGTTGCCATCACTCCAAACAAACCAAGTGTGTTTGACATTTTTCTGTTTTCTGTTTAGCTGACAAAGATGACCCCACAATGAACTTCTCTCTTCCTTATCTGACTTCCTTACATTCTCTGGGAATGACATTCATGTTTTCAACCCCTTTAAAGCCGTTTCCACCTCAATGGAAGACGAGCAAAATGCACGAGCAAGCTGGAAAACTTCATGGATGTCAAACTTACTTAGTGCAAAAGCTCATTCAGAATGCAAGTTTCACAGCAAAAGCATCAGAGGAGAAGCACATGAAGTGAATAACTATAAACCATTTGTTTTTTTTTGTGGTTTTTATTTGCTGTACCACCCAATCTTATGAGGGCTACGCCCTGTGGAAAAAGAAAACACAGCAGAGCAACAGCGGCAGAAACAATTTTTTGAAAACCATGCAGGCTTGACTTTCTTCCTGCAGCTTTTCATGTGGGTAATCTCGCTACCTCCTGATATTTACCTACTACTGAAAGAAAGAGATAGTGTGAACCATGGGTGGAACTGGAGTGTAATTGTCTGTCATTGATCAAACATTGAACTCTGGATTAAAATGAGCTAACAGAGTGGCAACGATCCAGGAAAAACATATGTAATAGACACACAGCGCAGGTTTTATGTGGGCTGGGCAACTAATTCATCTGTTATGGTCAGAAAACCAGACTGTTCCTTCAAAACTGAACAGTTTGGGGAAAAAAAGAAAACTAAATCAACTCAGGATGCTGGTACAGAGGTCGTAACTTGTGACTAGTTTGATCAAATCACAATGACACTTTGTGCTCCGTGAACAGTGATAAGGTGTAAATGAGGTGTAATGAAAAGATTAAGACAAACAATGACAGCAGAATTATGCGTATCAATGACGTATCAAACTCTAAACAGATGTCCATTGTTCTGTTCTGCTGCTCCTCCTGCATTCCAGCAGAAACTCAATTTCCTCTTTGAGGGCTCAATCTGAATGCAAGGAACATTATTTTTCCTTACTTCCTTCCGATCTTCTCAACAATAGATTAACTGGAAGTGATCAGTAACATTTATCCTCCTCCAATGTTCATGTTAGTGTCTGAAAAACAGCCATCCTAACCTTTTTTTTCATGAACTATGCTCTCTTTATATGCATGTATATGTTTCTGCTGCCAGTTTTGTAGTTTTCATGAACCTTTTTCCTCTACTTTTAGTTTTGTTGGAGTTAACAGACTTGTACCTGAACCTTTTTTTGAAAAAAGAATTCATGACAAAAACATTTAGCATGTTTATATCCATATCCATGGGTCATAGTATCAATAATGTGCATAATTAATGACTTGAAAAAGACCCATTAAAATAAAATAACTTTTTCCACTTTATTATATATTAAAATTGTGGTATTTCGCTTCGTGCCTAACTGGCACGAACTGTGCCTAACTGCTTAGCTGTTGCCTGTTGCCTGTTACCTTGTTGCCTGCTCCAGGTTGCCATTTGCCTGTGGAATTCCAAGGTACTTGTAACTGTCCTCAATGTCTGTTATTGTTCCTTCTGGGAGTGAGACCCCCCCTGTGTGGACTACCTTGCCTCTCTTTGTCACCATCCGGCTGCATTTCTCGAGCCCGAATGACATCCCAATGTCATTACTGTAGATCCTGGTGGTGTGGATCAGAGAGTCAATGTCACGCTCGCTCTTAGCATGTAGCTTGATGTCATCCATGTAGAGGGGGTGACTGATGTTGGCCCCATTTCTGAGTCGGTATCCATAGCCAGTCTTGTTGATTATTTGGCTGAGGGGGTTCAGACCTATGCAGAACAGCAGTGGGGACAGAGCATCACCTTGGTATATCCCGCATTTTATGGACACTTGTGCAAGTGGTTTCCCATTGGCTTCAAGGGTGGTTTTCCACAATCCAGGCTGTGCACAGGTTGGTGTGTCGTGACCTGCAGTCTTGAGCGACAGTTCTGTCAACCAGGAGTTGGTGTTTGGCTCCTCTGGAGTCTCTACCAATGCCCTTCTGTGTGTTGTTTATGTATTGATCCATGTGCCTATTTATCTTGGTTGCAATGATGCCTGACATGAGCTTCCATGTTGTGGAGAGGCAGGTTATTGGCCGGTAGTTGGATGGGACTGCACCCTTTGAGGGATCCTTCTGGATCAGGGTCGTTCGCCCTTCCGTTAGCCATTCGGGGTGAGTCCCATCTCTTAGCAGCTGGTTCATTTGTGCTGCCAGGCGTTCGTGGAGTGCAGTGAGTTTCTTTAGCCAGTAGGTATGTATCGTGTCAGGGCCCGGTGCTGTCCAGTTCTTCATACCTGAGACTCTTTCTTGGATGTCTGCCACTGTAATGGTTACTGGATTCTGTTCAGGGAGGTTGCTGTGTTCTTTTCTCAGAGAGACCAGCCACTGGGCATTGCTGTTATGTGCTGTCTCTTTCTCCCATATACTTTTCCAGTACTGTTCAGTTTCTAGCCTTGGTGGGTCTGAGTAGCGGTTTTGAACCTGCCACTGAGCGTACACTTTTGCAGGCTGAGTTGCGAACAGCCTGTTTATTCGTCTGGCTTCATTGTCTCTTGTGTACCTCTTTAGGCAGCTGCTCAAGGCTAGGAGCCTTTGTTTGGCAGTTTCCAGTGCTACAGGTATGGGCATCTGGCTGTATCTCTTAGGTACTTGCTGTCTCATTGTACATCTCTGAGCCTCTGAGTTGCCTTGATTTTGGCCTCTAACCGTTGCTTCCATGGTTGCTCTTATAGCCAAGCATCTCAAGGATCACTGTTGCTGAGGTGTAAACCAGTTTATTGGTTTCTGTGATTGTTGTGGTAGGAATTGCCCTCAATGCTTCATTCACAGCTTCCAGGAGACTTTGATGGTTACTGGGTTCGGTTCAGGAGACTTGACCATTGTAGCTGGTCTAGGGGTTACCTAGTGTTCATTCTAGACATGATCTTGTCTTTGAGGTCAGTTGCTGCCTCGCTCTGCGTATCTGTGGTTGTTGAGGCTGTGTACCCAAGCTCAGAGTGGGAGTGTGGTATAGCCTCCTCTCTGACCTGTTGTTCTGGCTCTCCCGTGGTGGTATTGCAATTGTATTGTACCGCTTCAATCTCAAGTTGTGATAGGAGTTGCCGTTTGTGGTATAGGCAGTTCACAGAAATGCTCCTCTATGTTTTAGGTATAGATAGACAAAAGATGTTCCAAAGAAAAAGACAGTTACTGGGATCTTCTTAATAAGATAAAGAAACAGAAAAACACCATTAAAAACTTTAATTTTTCAAATTCATATGCAAAAAATTCAAACAGACATTCAAGAGTAAAGCTCAGAAGACAAGTTTTTAAGTATGAAACAAAGAAATTCTGTCTGTTAGGAACAGCACATTCTACGCTGCAGGAAGAATGTGCTGTTCCTCTCAAGTGGAATGGCATACATTTTTGTCCCCTAAAGGTGTCTTGAAACCAGTCTGCATCAGGTGATATCTGTCTCTTCAGTTTGCACAGCTCAAACTGAGCAAATTTCTCACACGAAGGTCTGACTTACAGCTTGATAAACATGAAGTTGCATGAACACGTCCCTGTGGATCAGCTGCTGTCAGCACCTGACACTGCAGGCCTGACGCCTGGGTTAAGTCATGAGAGATGAGGCTTCCCCACTGGGATGGACACAGTTGTTAGGACCTGGTTCTGGAAAACAAACCTCTGGACGCGTTCGAAGACCCAGATGAAGATGAGGAGGATGCTGACGTACTGAATCCAGGCCAACTTGATGGTTTCCCAGAATCCAGGCCTGTAAGTGGGGGGAGCTGGTTAAGGCGGAAATGATCATTAAAATGTGTCAGGACTGACCTCGGCTCGGCTTACTGCTGCTTTTTATGGAGTGTCCTCTTTGAATGACTCAGACTTAGAAATAGGTAACTAAATCCTATTGAAACTCACTTTTTATGTTGACATAATTTACAGTCGACAGAATCAGCAAGAAAAAAGAAGTCCATCTGAACAAACTAAAAAGTTGCGACACAAAAATAAGACCACTTTATACATTACAAGGAGCGAAATACATTATGGAATGTAATGATGTCCAAGAATCAGAGGTGAATGGGTGGTCAGAGTTCTCTCTGCGTCCTCTGTGATTTAAAAACATAGAGTTAATTGTGTTTGTGTGTTTTCTTTGGTTGAATTGATTAAAACATTCCTCTCATTGATTGAGCTTGTTCACTGAGACGCGGCAGTCTCGACTCTGACTCCTCTAGAGCTGATGCTCACGCGTTTAAATCAGCAAACAGCTTGTTTGGAGGTTTTAAATTCCCTCTAGCCAACAAACTTTAGGGTTTAGTAAACACAAAAAGGATATGTGATGACCTCCACAGGGTACCGAATTTCAACATTCAGCTCAAAGGGAGAACCAGCAGCTGGGCCCACAGTCCAGACCGGCATTGGACACGACAGTACTGTTGTTACTAAAGCAGAAGGAGAAAAATAAATAAATCACTATTTCTTCCTTTTCTTTACCTGCTCCATCCTGTTCAGTGTTGTAGTTCAGCCAAAGAACTCACTGTCACATGTGTGGCAAACTCATGATCACCAAGAACACGCAAAGGAAGAACATGCAAACGCCATGTGGGCAAATCAGGTGGCATGTAAACCTTCTTGCAAATAGACGGAATCCCAGCATGCCTGAGCTGCTCCAGAGAAAGTAGAACTATTCTACTGACACGGCTCTCGTAAAGGTCTCACGGCGGCTCATTCTGCTCACTTCACTGTTTTAGTGCTTCTGGACCTGAAATCTGCGTTTGATACTGGATGTCCTTCCGTCATCACTGCTTGCCTTCATGATGGTCTTTCTGGGTTTTTAAAATGGCTTGCCTCCTACCTTTTAATGTCGCTGTAGGTTCATTAACCTCTGAAATGAGAATTATGTCTTGTGGCATTCCCCAGGGTTCTGTCCTAGGTCCTATTACATTCATTTTAAATCTGATTCCTCTTGGGAAAACTAATTAGCAAACTTAGCCACATTTCTTATCATTTTTTGTTTGAACAACATCCAGCTATATTGCTCCTTCCCTGAAAAAAAGGAGAACAGTTTGTCTAACTTATTTGATTGTTTAACTAGCAATACATCGTAGTCAATCAGTGACTCATTTATACTGGAATGGTCAGAAGACTGATGAGCAAATGTTTGTCCCTGAAATCAAAATCCGTCCAATCAAACAACTCATGGGCTCTCTAAGCTCCTCTGTTCAGTCGAGTCTCAGAAACCTCGGGGTGACGTTTGACATATCCATGTTTCTGGGACATAACAAACCGTCAAAATTAGTTTCTATCACTGACTGTATAAAGAGAACTGGACAGAGAGGGTGGTGACATCACCCATAGAAAATGCCTTACTTCCAGCTCCAATGAAATGAAGCCAATTCGGTCACCATTTTTCAGCTCGGAGCCAAACAACAGTGACTGGTCCGAGTTGGTCTCAGTCTCGTTTCTGGGGCAACTACTGTCACCAGTCAGGAGCAAGCCCCTTCCACTGAAAGCGGGCTGGGGAGAATCTGTCAGTCAAACATTGAGGTGGGGGCCAGCCGGCACCACATGCTTTTCATTGAGGCATCTGATTGGCCAGTTTATAACTTAAATAGCTTTCGATAAAGAAAAAATATCATGAAAAATATTAAGTTATCAAGAGGATGTTAAAAAAGGTATCAGAGCAAGAATGGTTCTCCTGACCAATGGAATGACTGAGTAACAGCTGTTTATTTCTCTCTAGATGTCTGTGAGATTCTGGCTAATTGGAGCCAGCGGGTACTTCCTGTTTGTAATGGGGGGGGGGGGGGGGGGTGTTGCTCAGTTCTGTCCTCCTATACAGAGTCTACCTGAGAAACATGGCAAAATTAAAAACCGTTTTATCCTTTTATCTTTAGACTACTTGTTTTATCAAAGGCCTTCAAAATGTGTTCACCTCATCCAAAATTCTGCGGCGAGGCTTTTTACAGGTGCCAATAAACAAGTTCACAGAACTCCTCTGCTGTCCTCTTCACAGTTAAATGTAGAGTTTATATTAAATTTTTACTTAAAGTTTTTACAGCCTTGCACAGAAAAACACCTGCATACATTGTTGACCTTTGAACCCCTTTTAAACCAAAGGCTATTCCCAAAACTTGCTATAAAACCAGAGGAGATCGCGTCTTCCAAGTGGTTGCCCCTCGTCTTTGGAACACCTTTGTCATTAAAACATATACATACACGTTTTTATTCAGAAGAGCTTTATTTGAAATTGTTTTTACTGCGATTAAATCTTTATTTTAGTCTGTCCTATGAATGAGATGATTGCTCCTATTTCCTTTTTGATTGTATGTTCTCTTCTACTACTGTGAAGCACTTTGTGATTTTATCTAAAAAAGGTGCTTTACAAATACACATTTAGTTACCGGTACTTTACTTACACTCTTGCCCATGCCATCTTCTGTCAACTTACAGTTTCTGGCTTGGTAGCTCCTGACTATGTTCTCAAGGTCGTACGCACTGGCAAAGGGGCTGGAGCCATCGATCACCGACACCTCAATGTCAAAGAAGAAAAATAAATAAAAACCACTGAGCAGATGCAGATTGTATTTGCATCACAAGACGATGGAGAACGCACAAAAAATACTGAAGAAGTGAAATGGTGGGAGATGCTTTGGAGTGTTTTCTTTTCAAAATCACACTTTTTTAGTTTCCTCTCACATTGTAGATATTGTAGAGCCCTCTGTGGGGCAGGGGGGTCCTCTGCTGCAGCCTCAGGTCCCCGCTAATGAAGAGTTTGGCTCCGGGGACAGGAGAGGCGAGCTGCACGAAAGCCAGACTCTGCATCACGACTGTGGACATTCGCTGAAAAAGAAAAGCAGATCACTGAGATGTTCGTTAGCTGGAACATTTACAAACCAGTTCCAACATACGAACTGCCTTCCAGGGAAAAGCACCTGGGGGCAAATGCATTCTTGTAACATTGAGTTGAGGCAGCTTTGCATAAATTGAGGATTATTTAAATTGCACCCAGCTTTGATCTGTGTCCTCCAAACCTTCTTCAATAATTACAAAATATTTACAAAGTAAATGTTTGGCAGACAATCAGAAGGAAAGGTGTGAATGGTTTATGAGGTCCTGGAGCAGAGCTGGAGGCTATGGTAGCAGTTATGAAACGTTGAGAACTCTTTACATCATATCCGGATCAGGCGTTAGCGTGCGGGTGCGGAGGCCGAGGCGCATAGAGGAATACGTACAAAGAGCTGGTAGCTGAAGGTGAGCAGAAGCTGGACACTGTACACTTGTTCGTTATTTTTCAGAGGAAGCTGCAGCTGAAACGTCAGAAGGTCCAACTTTCCGTCCTTGTTGAGGTCTTCCTCCCTCACCTGCAGACACAAAAACAAGGCAACTGTCAATGAAATTAGTCAAATTTTTAGAAAAGAGACAAGGAAACACGGTGTTCTGATCATTTAGTGCTGCACTAATCCTCCTTTTTAAACAAATGAAGGGTTAATCCTTCGATCTTTGGTTTATTCTCAAGGACAGAAGCAGAATTTCAACTAAAGTTTTAAAGGCCCAATCTGATAATTTTATAAGCTATTTAACTGACTTGAACTTTATTCATCTAGTAGGGAGAAATTCACTTGTCCTGAAAGCCCAAAGAAAAGAACAAGTGATTATTATAATTACAGCTCACCAAATATCGGATTACACAAACACAGAGTAAATAGGTACATAAACAATTGTGCAAATGTGTGCAAATTCTCTTCAACTGGAAATACAAAGGAGTTGTGTGTTCTGATGGCTGTGGGAATGAATGACCTGCAGTCCTTAAAAAGAGTTCCCTGGGGTTTTTTTAACCCTTTGATGCCTGATCTCATTTCCAGCTAGGAAAAAAAAGACTTATGGTTTTATTTTCAAGTGGATGCAAAGTTAAGGTCATTTTGGAGCCAACTGGACTTGATGCATATTTGCATCTATAGGAATCAAGAGGTTACTTATCATTATGTTGTTTTTTTATCCAAAATAAAAAAAACCAGTGTTGTTTTCTAGGTCATAGTTTCTGCAGAGCAGCAGGGGTTCATTAGAAATTCCCTTCTGAGTTGTAGGCGGGACTGTTGGCGTGGAGAAACCCAGCCACTCGTTTCCCTCTCCGTTGCTGAGAGCTCCTTGTTTACATGATCTCCCGCTAGCTTACAGCAGTCCCTCATACTCCCAACCTAACATTACTGGAGCAACAAAAAGGCAGCCGTGATCCAGATTCTAGCTCGAATGAGGAAAACACGGGTCTAGTCGTCTACAAGTGGGTGCATCAGAATGGAGCAGAGCGGGGAGCTTGTAGCCTGTATAGTCTGCGTCACAAATAAGATCATCTTCAAACTGCATTTTGTCGTGTGCTCCTGATTCACAATCATTTGAATAAAGAAATACTCAGAAATACTGAAATTTTAAGCTTTTTTTGAATGTTCTCTATCATCAGAAAAGGCCACAAGAAACACTTTTACATCAGAGTGGATCTCCAAGATCTTAGATAGGAGCCTCCCTCCTACAACAGGACATAACAGAACTATAAATCATGATGAGCCACGATGAAAACAACCACATCAATCAAGAAGAAGCACGTCAAGGTTCCGGCTCAACCGGTTCCCTGACGTTAATTATAGAGAAGAACTGAAACGAAAAGTATAAAAACTTACAAAGATAGTACTTACAAACTTACAAAAAGAATGAGAACAATTAGAATTGTAAATCCCTCTTCCTATAATCAATCCACAAAACAAATATTTCCAAAATTAAGGGCACTTACATTTTTGGAATTAGTTGATCTTAGTATTGGAATTTTTATGTTTAAAGTTAAAAAATAAATGTGTACCTGCCAAAATACCGAGTTTGCTTGAAATTATAGTTAATAATTAAGAATTTTTTAGGGTAAAGATACGTTTAAAAACAAAGTGGTCAGAACTAATGCAATAAAGAATAGTATGTTTGTTCAGGGGGTCAACATGTGGAATTTATTATCCGACGATCTGAAGAATGCAAACTCCATATATCAGTTTGAAAAATGTATACATTTAAAATATAAAAAAAATCCCTTCTGGACTGAGAGACTTTTGTGGTTGTGAAGCAATTTTGAGAAGTGTTTTTTTTTTCCTCTTCCTTGTTTTTTTTTTTGTTTTTTTTTCTTCTAAGGTTCTATCAATTTGTAGGTAGATGTTTGTAATCAGGGTCGGAAAATAAGCCTTGGCTTCACTCGACACCTTTTTCGGTTAATTTTGTTCAATGTTTATGTTGATTTTTTAAGTTTGTGTGTTTAACATAACCCAAATAAATGTCTTTCTCACAAATATCTACAATCTGGGCAAACAGCTCCATTATGAATCTTAACCTTTGTGTTGGCCAACAAGACTTTCTTCACCAACTATTCACTAACTTAATTAAAAATATTTGTTGGCATGCTTTTCTAAAGTTTTCATTGATATTCCTTCTAATCTTACAACAGTTATGCCCTTTACTGTTGATTAACACATTCATATTTTTGCTTCTACTTTGTAGGAATCTGGTTTTACATTAAAGGTTATTTACAATAAATATTCATACTAAGACTAATTTAATTGACTGTGAGTGATTTATGAAGGCGATAACAGTGACAAACTTCCAAAGAGGTGAATATGTTTGCTGTACATTGTGATCCTCTGACAGCTACAGCTTTGGGCAGGGAATGTAACTGCCAGAACATTTCAACACCATGATATTTCTAGAATTTCTGAATACCGGTATTCTACAATGACAGTGGTAACATTCAGTGCTAAAAAAAACATATGTAGAATGGAGTTTGTGAGAGACAGTTAAAGACAGGTTGGATTAGTTTTTTGGATCAGTTATGGGCTAAAACTCTCTTAAAAGCTGATGCGTAGACAGTAGAGACGTGTGCAGTCAGCTGATGCTCCATGCCTGAACTTTCCTCTAAATTAAGGGCTAGTGGTTCGTCTTTAGAGAAGCAACCATGCGGATCATTTAGCCTTTTTATTTTCTAATAGTTCTATAGAATCCATTTTTTTATGGTAAACACGATTACTGAGAATATTAGGTTAGAATAAAATCTGTGACGCAGGAGCAACTTTCTGGGTTCGTTTGGTTGAAACGCTCGCCTGTTAGCCAAAAAAAGTGATGTGATTCAAGAACAAACCTTAGATTTCAAAAGGGCCAAAGATCCCAGTGGGCCAGTAAGTATTCTAAGTTGACTTTAGTTCAAAAAAATTCCTCATTTCTCACAGTGTTAACGCCATATTGTTCATATTTTGTTCAAAAACTGTGTGTGGATCTACAGAAGTACTTTCTCTTTGTCCGTACTCTGGTCATTTTTAGGTAAATGAGTTTGTGTGTAAACGCACGACAACATACTTTTCTGGTAATGGATATTTGTCTTAATGAAATATTTTAATTAGGGTAGGCATATTTAAAGTATAGAAGCAAAAAGCATGGAACAGCTTTTCATCAGGGCTAATCAATGAAAGATTGCCATGGCAACAGGAGCAATGCTTTGAAATGTAGCTTACGCAATGACATAGGAATGTGGTTCCTAAGACTTGAAAATGTCTCACACATATCAGTGATGCACAAATGTGTTCTTACAGATACGGCAGGGATCCGCAGGTTGGCCCCCAGCATGTTGTTGAGGTGTGGGAAGGTACTCCAGGCCACATAGTCCCCTTGAGTGCCGGTGGCGGCAACCATCAGAGTCTGGTACTGAAACCTCACAACCGGCTGTTCTTCATACGTGCTTCGCTTTAACCAGAAACCTGAAATTGAAAAAAAGAAAAAAAAAAACCTATAAGGTTTTTAACGTTGAGATTTCTTCTAATTCTGTTACCATCAAACCAAAGATAAAATAGTACAAGACTTCCATTAGAGAGTCCTTCCACCAAACTTCCCACAATCTCCTATGGAATTTGCCTTTTTCTTTTTTTTTTTTTTTAGGTATGGTTCGAACTCTCAACTGGTCATTCTAACTTTTCGGTGTCCTCCTTTCTTTAGTTTGTCACGCAGAAAACATGTCCATCTGAGGTACCCAGAATGCAACAGCTTTTCTGACTTTTTCATGGCATTTTTACATTTTAACCCATTTTTAAAAAGTCCAGAAGACGTTTTAAAAGCATAATCTATCATTTACAAATTATGTGCAAAAAGTTCAGTTAAAAATGGCAGCATTTTGTCACATTTGATTCAAAGCATTAATAAGGGCATTTTTGAATGGTAATATGTGCTACAGTTGTTTCCTTGGCTGTATTACATGCAAAGGCACTAATGTTCAAGGAAAGCCAGCATGAAAACAACACAAAGTAAAATAGTGGCCTTTTAAAAATGTGTTCCTGTATTGCATTTGAAGCATTCAAATCAAATAAAACTTTATTTATAGAGCACTTTTTCCAACTTGTGTTACTCAAAGTGTTTTACATAAAAACATAATCCAATTTTAAAAAACCAAAAGCAAGACAAAAACTATGTATAAAATGCATACAATGTCTCCCGCTGCACACACACATGCATGCTCACTATAGTAGTGCATCAAATGATTCACTAAAATGATGCAAAGTAGAAAGTAGAAATGGGATTATAAATTCACTTCTTTCCACCCAATTAATCAAATTCTATTTAACAAACGTAATATTTAATGGATTCAATGAATTGCACGTGTGTGTACTGTATGTATAGGCGTAGATTCATGATTCATTGTAATGTCAAGTGCATAAAACCATTTTCTTATATTGTTTATTGTTTTTTTTTTTTGTCAAACCTGTTTAGGTACAAATATTTTAAATAGATACTATATATTATTTATTTTTTTTATTGTTTTTTTGTTTGATTTTTAGTGCTGAAAACTGCATGAAATCCATCAATCAGATTAAAGCATATCATTCAGATTTAAGACTAATCTTTCAACAGGCAAAAATATATTTAGTCATTTTGAAAACTACTCATTTCTAACCTTAAAGCAATAATTGTAATAACTTGGATTATTTAAAATAAATACTTATTGATATGCATTCAAAGAGAAGAGTTGTTGTCTAAATCAAATAAATTTGATTAAAAAATGTAAGGAAATATTGCTGAAATTTTATTATTTTGTTATTATTTTTACTGGACTAATACAACTTTATTTATAAAGGCCCATTTTATTCATAGGCTCTGTAACGTGTAAAGTAATATAGATAATAGAAAAACATTTTTTCTATTCTAGCATACACAAAGACTTTAACAAAAAAAAATACAATATATTCTATTGTTCAAATGAAATAAATGGACACAGTTTAGTTAAAGCCTCGATATTGACTGTACCTTGACTCCTGTAAGCTACAAGCAGAGGTGGGATGTAGGTTAGGCACAAAACAACAACCAGGAACAGCGTGGCCTTTGTGCAAACACTGGTTTTGTACCGAATTACAGCCGGGTGAGAGTATACTTCGTAGAAAGCCATACGTTTCAGTGTAAAGACAGCTAGCTGTAAGGCTACAGCTAACAGAGATGCTAACCTAGTAGTAGCGGACTAATGATTACCGGCGTATGTAGAAATTCCTAAACTGGTCGTTAAGAAACTCCAAAAAAAATCTTCCTCTGGGTTCTAAATGCCAGTAAATTCATATTTTTTGGACAACTTTTCGTGCTGAGATGCTATTTTGCTAGCCCCTACAACATGTAAGGAAACGAGCCCCCCGCCATATTTCTGCAGCGTCCCTCGGTTTCCATGGCTGCCAGAGTTCAGGATGCATTCATGAACTGTGGGGAAAGTTGAAACTCTTCTGTGGTCCTGAAATGAAGTAATGTACAAAAGTAGTTATTTCGTTTCATGCCTGGAAAATTCCCATATATTATCATCTTTGTACGTTGTTATGGGAACTATTAATTTTAAATAAAGGCTCAAATAAAAGCATTACAAAATATTATACAGTTGTGTTACTAATAATGATTGTTTATGACCGTTGTAAGGCATTTCAAGGTATCTCGTTTGTTTCATTGTTTATTCAGTTTGACTGTATTAATTTTGTATTTTTCTGGTGTTGTTTTCATTAAACTAGAAGAACTTTTTTAATTTTTTAAAGCAAACCAGGTTTATAAATGACACTTTACATTGGGGGGGGGGGGGGGGGGGGGGGGAGTTAGATACTAATGCGTGTCTGTCAACAGCACCAACTACAGGGACATTTTTGGACCGAGCACTGCTGGGCGCACGTGAACGCACCAGGAGCACCAACAGCCAGACGGTGACGTCACCTCTCCGCGAGACGGACAGCTGAGCAACAGAAGCTCTTTGTTGACGTTTTGTTTTGGTCGCTTTGGGCAGGATTTCTGCAAGTTTGACCCCCCAACAGGGTTAGCTGATCGTGAAGCCCGCCTTTCGCCCCTGCCGTCACGCATCAGTGCGGGAATCCAGCAAAGATGAAATGGATGTTTAAAGAGGACCATTCCCTCGGTAAAAAAGGGTTTGGGTTGTTATGAAACCAGAGAGAGATGTCCTCTTTTCATGTCGCGTGTTTTCCTTTTTGCTCCGCGGACTGTGTGTCCTTCGACGTGGCTCCACCACCCATCACAGACACACTAACTAACGCAGGGTTTTCGCAGGAGCCTGCCGGAAATCGATCCTGCTTAGCTTGGCATGATGATGCTAACACGCATTTGCTGCAGGTTGTTTAGTATCACCTTCAGAGAAACGCAATTTAAAGCATTGCATCCTCATCTAGTGTTGCTTTAATTTCAAGATTTTGCATGCATTAATTAAAAAGGTGTGGTTGATTTAAAAAAACAGCATTTTTTTTAATTTTCCCTTGTTTTTTTTTTTCAGTATTTAAACTCCGAAGGCCTAGATTGGGCTATATAAGATCCTTCTGTGAAGTTTTGTCTTGTCATTCTCATGTTATTTGGATAACCTTGAGGACTTTTTTTTAAGAAACACCTCTGAAGATAGACCTTTTATCTGGGCTAATGAGCCTAGATGGAGTCCTCCCCTCACTCACTCCTTCCATCCTCCCTGCACATCCGTGTGCCTGAAATGAAGATGCATGAATAAATTGTACTATTTTTCCTCTATCTTGTGTTGTGCTTGTTCAAGGCTGAAGACAGGAAATCCCCAGAGAAGGCACTGATCCCTTTAATCCCTGACTTCCTGTTTGTTTGCTGTCTCTTTCCTCAGAGCACCGATGTGTGGAGTCAGCCAAAATACGCAACAAATACCCGGACAGAGTACCGGTGAGTTGTGGGGGGCTGGGTGCTTTTATCGGAAACGGAAATGCAGAGATGATCAGAGGGAATCAATACCGAAATCTCTGACATCCAACCAGCCTGGATGCTTATGTATTATAATAAAGAAGTCAGGCATCTTCTGAGTGCAACGTTATTCCTCTTTTTCTCAAATTACAAAGATGACCGATGAACACAAGAGAGCTCTCACATTTATGTATCCACTTGCTCTTGTTTGTGGATAACATGACCTCCATTTTCCATCACCTCTCATGTTTCAGTGATATGAAGAGCCAGCATTCCTTTCTCCAGCTCCTCCTGGAGATCAAGAGGCGCTTTTAGATCAGAACAGACCTGGAAACCCTCAAATGTGCTTTACTTGTCTAAACCCTTCACAGTCTAAGCCCTGTTAAGCGTTTTTACTACTTTATTTACAGTTTGTTCTAAAAAATTTACCTTAAATTGTTTTTCATGGTTATTTTTAGTTCAAACTCCAGTTTCTTTTTCCACAATAAACCTAAAAAAAACCAAAGAAAATTCCAATTTTGAGGAGGTCTTTTTGTCCTAATAAAATCACAAAAATTGGGGCCAAATGTTTGTGTATGTAATTTTTTTTAACAAAGATCAAAAATGTACAAACAAAATGTAAATGAATAAATAAAAAACAAAGTGAAACCAGTTTAGTTTTATCGATTTCATGGAACCTTAAAATGACTGCAGTCAAACAATGTGTCGTACATTAAAAGCTAAAAAACAATAAAACAACAGCTAAAAGGCTAAAACAATTAAAGTGATATAAAAATTGTAAAATAGTCAAACAAAAGCAAAGCATAACAATAAAGCAGTAAAACACACCAGCAGAGCAGAGTCTCATGCTGTGTCAAAGGCCTGGGGATAAAAACGGGTTGTAAAACGTTTAAAATGACTGAAGATGCCTGCTGAATATTCAGTGGTAAGGCGCTCCACAGCTTTGGTGCACAGACAGAAAACACTTTTCTTACCCCCTGAGTTTCCTCTTGGGCCTCGGTTAAAAACAAATAAAATTCCTAGGCAGCCAGTGAAGTGTAGCCAGCAGGAACCAGAACCCGAGCAGCAGAACTCTGGACCACTCTGGATGACGGGCTGACTCCAAAATAGAGAGAGTTACAGTCATTCATCTGAGATGTGATGGATTACTGTCTCAAAATGACGTTTTGGTAAAAATGGTTTCACCCCCACCAACTGCCTCAAATAAAAGAAGCTAGATTTCAGTCATGTTTAAAGTCATTTTCTGTTTTAAATCCCAGGTTTGACATACATTGTTTTAAATGTGGAGCCGTTGAGAAGGGGTCACAGGAGCTGCTTGGACCGAACACCATCACTTCCGTTTTTTTGTCATAAATTAAAAAAATTAAAAAACTTGGGCTCATCCAATCTTTGAGGTCTTGTGAACAAGTGTAATGAAGCAATGAAAGGAAACTGTGTTTCCTCAGGATGGAGCCCAGAGAAAGGAGGTACAAAGAGAATAAAAGTGGTCCTAAAATAGAGCCCTGGGGAACCCCAAACAACAGTGGAGCAGTTAAAGAATAGGATCCGGACACACTTACACACACAGTCCTGTCATTAAAAAAAAAAAAAAGCAGGGGGAAATGTCTTAAAAAACAGGTGAAGCTCCACTGAACTACAATGTTCCAAGTATTTTCTCCAAGAGGAACCACAGTTATGTGTAATCACTCTTATGTTTGATTTAAACACAACAAAAAAAATAAAACAGCCTGATGCGGTTGGCATCTCACCAGAGCTAAGAGAGTTTGGTAGCCTGTGTACATTTGAGCATGATCTGATTTTAAGTTATTCAAACAGTTAAAAATCAAACAGGATTCAGTTTCTGTTTACGTCATTTAAATTGGCAGTAAAGTTCCAGGTAAATAACTATTCATCCAGGTCAGATTTGTTTTTCACTTTTTTGCATTTTGTTCTTCAGGATCTAATTTCACAGACTCTGACTGAAGCCATTACCCTCCACGGAAATGATTATGTTTCATTTTTAATCAAATCAAAGCAAACATTTTAGCATCACTGCTTTACAATTCAGAATGTTTTCTTCATTTAATCTTCTTTTTAAAATGATCCCTTTCAGTTTAAACATCCGTAACTCCTGTTATCGTCAAATAACTATTCAAAACAAGCTTCTGCAGAAATAAGAAGTTTGTGGTTCTTAATATCTATCTGCTTGATTGTGAAGATGTGCTGCCATTTTTTAGCGCTTTAAAAATTACGTTTATTTTTGTTTTTCAAGTACTTTTAATTTAAACTGATTTAAAAACATTGCTGGTGAACTTGGATTTAAAGCCTTTTTTATCTGAAAGTATAACCGGTGGTTGAACTTATTTTCCTTTTTTTTAACTTGTTTGTTTAGAAGCTGAGTTAAAAAAAATAGGCTGAGTAAATCAAACATTTATTATCTTCTTTGTTTGCACCAGGAAACAAAGTTTGTATTATTGATGTAACTGTTCTAACATGCAAAAAAGTGCTGCACATGTCAACAAAGCCGTCACGCTCCGTGTTCCCGTGTGCACCAGGTGATCGTGGAGAAAGTCTCCGGCTCTCAGATCGTGGACATCGATAAGAGGAAGTACCTGGTGCCGTCTGATATCACCGTGGCCCAGTTCATGTGGATCATCAGAAAACGCATCCAGCTGCCTTCAGAGAAAGCCATCTTCCTCTTCGTCGACAAAACTGTCCCTCAATCCAGGTGAAACCCACAGGAAAAGATGAAAAAATAAAGAAAAATCTGTTGTTAGTAGGAATATCTTTTCCTCTCACACAAATCCACATGCATCTCCATACATGGTCCACGAATCAATACATAAAAGAGTCAGCCAAGTTTGTGGTGATACCATACAGCCTTTGACCTGAATGAATGCAATCAAGTTATTTATTATTCAATTGGCATTTAAAACTATCTATTTCTAACTTTGTTTTTATTTTTTATCTTAAGCAACAAAACAAAATGTCTTTGACAAATAAAAGCTTTAAGCGTAAAAAAGACTGGTTTGTCCTTTGCGTCTCATATTAATGAATTTTATTTTCTTTAAAAAGGGTTTGTTTAGTGAACACAACACACATCCCTCTCTGCGGCTCCCCTTCAGCCAACTGCAATTTACTTGACTTGGTAGAAGAAATCTTGAGATTGGACGTCTTTTTGCTTCATCACATGTACATAAAATGGCAAAGACACAACAGAGACACAACAGAAAGAGAAACTGACAAAGTTGGACAGTAACTGATTAATTACTTCCTGATTGATTTTATTCGTTTTAATATTATAATCTGGATCTCTGGGCGTCAACCGATACTGCAGTCACTAAAAAGATCTATTACTTCTTATCTTTTATAACAAGTAAAGAATAAAGAAAAGCCTCTGTTTTGTTATATTTTTCTGCTTAATTTCCAAGAACTCTCTGTTTACGTGCTTTACTGCTAGCTTACAGCTCCTCACAACCCCCAACCTAACATTAGCGGTGGAACAAAAATAGCAGCAATATTGGAGCAATCCAGCCACACAGTTCGGAGCCAGGTGGAAAAACAAAGACGTGCATGGATCTAGCCATCTAGAAGTTGGGAACATCAGAATGGAGCAGAGCAGGGAGCTTGTTGGCCGCCCAGCATAGGTTTTTTTTTGTTGTTGTCACAAACACGATCTTTTTCAAACTGGATTTTTTCATCTGCTCTTGATTCACAACAATTTGAATAAAGAAATTCTCAAAAATGCAATTTTAAGCCTAATTTTCTTTATAAATCTCCTCCATCATCAGAAAAAAGCCCAGTGAACATGTTAAAACACCAAAAACACTATATTCACTGAAGTGGGTCTTTAAGAAGATATTTGATACAGTTGCACTATGTGCAAATGCTGAACTCCCGACTGGAGCTTGAAAACTCTTCCTGTTTTACAGTTTATGTTTTTTTCCTAGTTTCCAAATGCGCTGCTGTTGATTCAAAAGCATTGATTTGCTTTACAGCAACTTTTAAAAACAAGACTTCCTTTAGAACCTAAAAAAACAATGTCTGTGTTGCAGAGTGAAGAGTGAATTTGTTTTCCTCAGGGGCGAGGTGCTTATGGAACCATAAAAGCTTTTATCTGTGCACACGTTCTTTTTTCCATCCGCCTCTGAGGGTAAATATGAGGAACATTTAACTTACTAATCTGTCTCACTTCAGGCACTTCAACCCCTCCTTTCTCAAATTTTCAAGGATTACGCAGCCAAACTTTTACTGATGTTGACATTTGGATTTGATCTGGGACACTCTCTCCGGAGGTTTATGACGCACTGATGACGGCTTTCTGTGTCCTTTTAGAGCAGCTTTATCTAACAGAGTGACCGTTTCCACTGTGATTTAGCCTAAAACAGCATAATCAGCATAAAAAGAGCACTGGGAACGCTTTCACAATAAATCAAAAGATGATTGGAGGGGGACGTTAACGGTTTGATCACGTGTGGCTTTTATCCTTTTGATGTGTCTCTGTGTTTTTAAATTGTTTTATGTCGTTTTTAGCATTAACTATTGATTTATTTCTGGTTTTATTCCTCTTCTAAACCCGTTTTTGTTCCTTTCGGGGTCACCGGGCTGCTGGAGCCTATCCTGGCCACTCGCGGGCGAAGGCAGTGGACATCCTGAACAGGTCGCCAGTCTGAACATGTTTTTGGACGGCTGCACGGCGGTGCAGCAGGTAGCGGTCTTGCCTCACAGCAAGAAGGCCCCGTGACAAGTCCCGGCTGAGACCTGAAACCTGTTTGCATGTTCTCCCCGTGCATGCATGAGTTCTCTCTGGGGACTCCGGCTTCCTCCCTCTATCAAAAAACATGCTTCATAGGTTCATTGGTCCTTCTAATTTGAGAGTGTGACCCTGCATCAGACTGGCGACCTATCCAGAGTGCCTTCGCCAACGAGTGGCCGTGATAGGCTCCAGCAGGCCTGAAGGGAACAAAGAAGGGTTTAGAGCAGTGGTCCCCAACCTTTTTGTCACCGTGGACCGGTACAACGCAAGACACGTTTACCGCGGACCGGGGGTGGTATTTTCTCTTTAGTAATAATAATAACAACAATAATAATAATTTTCCCCTTGTCAAAGCAACTTTCTAAAGAAGTTTGTTTTTTGCTCATTTTGGTTGTTTGGGTTTAATTTTAGCGGAGTGTACCACCTGATGTTTGGTGTCGCGACTTTGACGTGCGTTAAGTGTGACAGATGTAACAAAGTGAATCCGGTCACTTTTCAAAATAAAACGTTTTTGTCGGAAAAAAAACAATAAAATGGAAATTATTTTTTCTTTCTGTGCGTCCCGGTGCCAAAATTTCCCTGCGGCCCGGTACCGGTCTGCGGCCCGGTGCCAAGTGTCCGGTGGTTGGGGACCACTGGTTTAGAGGATGAATGAAAAGTTTGACATGTCTATTTGTGTTTTTTTTATTCCTGTTTTTCTAAAAAAGAAAAAGAAAAAAGTCCATCTATGCACAAATTCTGCAAATTAGCTTCTGGTAAAAATATTTTGATTTGGGCATGGGACTGCTGTCATGATCTGCTTAAATAAGGACATACTGGCCTTTCCAATGAGACCTCATGTTTGGGTGGAATTATGGGAAGTTTGGTTTTCTGGGGAAACAGAACAGAGTCTACAGCGCTTATAAATGATTGTGCTGGTTCTCAGGATGATATCCTACTGTTTAACTTGGTGGAAGATATTTTAGGAACAAACCATGTTTTAAAAACAGCTTTAGGGTCACTGTCAAGGTTATTTCTGAAAACACAGGACAGTATGAAAAACACGGACACCGAGAACCCAGTATAATTTTTCGCGAGGAGAGTCCAAACAGACAACTGTCCAACGCCTCATGTGTCATGTCTGTCCAACCTCTTATTTTATTTACAAGTGGTTGCCCTGATTACAGAAGTCTAACAAGCGCAAGGTTAGCAGTTAACAAATCGTTTAAAACCTTTTGCTGCAAACGGGGGTATCTTGGTTCACAGCTCTTTATCAGTCTGTATTCCAAACTGCTTACGCTTTCCCAGACATCTCCTTCTTCCAGACGGCATGTGGAGAAGATACAAAACTCCCAACGCAGCAGCTTTCAGTCTATATGGGTCAACAGTTTAAAAGCAATCTTAGAAACAGCAGTTAGAATGATAATAAAATAAATAAAGTATATACATACAACAATCATTAATGATTTCTCAATGTTTTGCTGTTTTTACAAAAACGCATTTTTTACTGGAAAATAGAAATTCCCATTAGATGACCTGTGTTGGATGCATCTCCAGCCCCCTGGTCTCAATGCAAAGTTAACTTTTTGAGCTTTCATGTGTTTTATATCTTCATTCCTCACTATTTAACCCCAGAGCGACATTTTGATTTGTTCGCACACTTCTGAGTATTTTTTTAAAAAACCTGCACTCTGAGCACCAGCCCCTCCCAATCCACAAAAAGGATTTGTGATGTAACAAAAGTGAGGAACCGCCCCTTCCAGGAAGAGTCTGCGCTGCAAGCTCCGCCCCCAGGCCAAAACACACTCTTTCTGAGTGGAGCTAGCCATGATCGACAAAAACTCTTTCCCTTTTTATGCACAATCTGCACATTCATCTTTGCAAAAGTTAGGATGTTGTTTGTTAGTTTATGTGGGTGAGACGCAGACACGCTGCCGAGGCCGACTCTAGGCTGACGTCATTAAATGGGCGGCACCCACAAGGAGCGAAAGGCGGAGCCTCAGAGATCAAGTGGTTTTACTTCCGGGTTGGGAGAAAGCTAATATTTAAAATATTTGCCAAATGTAATATATTACCATATACTGGGATATTGTTTACTCTAAAAGGCTTAAAAATAGCGTGGTATAGGTCTTTTAAAGCAGTCCTGACTCTAAGGCGTAAAACTGACCAAATGACTCTGCTTTGTTCTTCTCAGTCTGACGATGGGCCAGCTGTACGACAAGGAGAAAGACGAGGATGGCTTTCTGTACGTGGCCTACAGCGGAGAAAACACCTTCGGTTACCTCACAGGGTTGATACTGCACTGAGCCCCCCCCACACACACACACACCTACACAAACACACTGACAGAGTCGAACCTGGTGCAAAGTACTTCAGACATCGGCCCTTATGTGTCTCTGGAGTTCTGTAACGACACATTTTGTCCATTTTTATACCGAAAAATACCAGTTTGTTTTGAATCCTCGACTAAATAACTGCAATGTCGTTAGCGGACCAGTGAGCTTCAAGCTTTTGGTTTGATATTTGAATCCAAAAATTAGCCTTATAAGCCTGCGAGGGGCCACTGCTGTAAAACCTGCCCAAAAATGAACAAACTTGAGATAAAAGTTGGGATAATTGATTGACCTTTTATGATAGTCTGGATGCCAAGTAAGCTTGGAGGAGCAGGTACCACCTGGAATGGAAGAAAACAGTTAACTAAGCAGAGATCAAAAAATACAAACACCTTTCTGCTTATTCCATCACACGGTTTCAGACTGATGTGCAGTGTGCATCACTAAGCATCCAAGAATAATCTTCCTTTTGCTCTAAAGTTGCTAAATTAATGGCCTGGGGTCAAAAGTTTGGAGTCTGCAGGATGGAGGTGTCCCGGGGGTTTGGAGATCCAGTTCTACCGGCTTGAAACTCCATTATGATCACATTTCATTCTGGCACAGAAACTGTATGAAGAAATATCTGCCTGGCACCGCAGTGACTCCTGCCAAAAATCTGTTAGTCTTTTTCCACATGACTCCGTCAGGTGTTGTTGATAGATGGAGAAAATACCTTAAACACTGCCGGAAAGATCTAAAAAAAAAAACAATTATGTCAATTTCCTCAGCAAAGGAAAAACTTTTGGATGATACCTGAGGCCACATCTATGAAGCTGTGCAGATGTGTTTGTGCTTTTCCCCCAAACCATGCAGGCTTTGCATATGTTTGTTTCTCCCCCTAATGAAATAAACTGTTTGCATGCGCGTTGCTTTCACTTCCACGTGAAGCCAAGAACGGAGGCAGACTCACCTCAGGCCACCCTTTGGAGGATGAAAACATCCTTTTGACCACAGTTGAACTGACAGAAATGTCTGAACATGCAGTTTAACGCTCATTGGTCAGGCTGGGAAACGGGGTTTTTCCTGCTGTCTCAGCTTAGAAACAAAAACTAACGCCTATAAAAGTTCAACTTGTAAAATAATCCAATAAGACACTCCTAACTTTCCCATAAATCAACATCTGATTACAAAATATTTAACACATTTTCTGCTTTTTTGGATTTACATGGTAGACTTAGTTTCTTCCTGTAATCCACATGAGTCAAACTCAAATTTGTCCTGTAGTGTAATTATAATTGGCCCGCGATATCATATCACATGTGCATTAGAGCTGGCCTGCGGTATAGACTATACGAAAATCCCACAATGCTTTGCTAGAATGTTGGTGGACAGTCAAAACCGGCAGTGCTCCTTTTTTCCGTTGACAGCCATGCTCCAGTTACATCGGCCAAATTCATGGCCGAATGAAAGATGCAAAACAGGAGCTTTAAAGACAGGTGGGAGGCAGATTATCTGTTCACAAATATAAAGACAGGCGTGTTTGTCTTGTGTGTGGCGCTAACGTGGCAGTAACCAAAGAATATAACATAAGAAGGTACTATATGAAAAGGTTAAACATTACATAGTAGTTGCAGTTAATCTTTCAATAAATATTGAGTCTTGCCCGTGACTTTACTTTACTGCTTAATTTGGGAATTTGAGTTTGACACCCCTGCTGTAATCGGTTCTCCAAAATAAACCCCACCTGGGTTCACCTAGAGCAAAATGAACTTTGTACTCCAGGCCCGTTTCCAGATTCTAGCCCCCGATGAAGCCCTGAACGATATTCACTACCATGAAGGACTATACCGTCTTCAAATGATGCCAGAACAGCTGTAGATTCCCATAATTCCATAGGAAAAGGCTATTTTTTAATAGAAAATAAGCATGACATGAAAAAACTTTACAAAGTTCTGCCTGTTTTGTTATTATTGTGAGTCTGTGTGTGCATACATGACTTCATTTGGACTTCTGGTATCGAACCAACACAACCAAAAGGCCTCACAGGGTCCAAAAACTTGATGGAAATGTGGGAAAACATGGCCGTTAGGTTAAAAGGATGATGTGAAAGCGGGTTACGGTTGGATTTGCATGTCGTTAACATGTTTTAGAAGAGCACTTTTTTTGCACGCACGTTCATCACACAGACCTCCTTCAGGTGTGTGAAGGGAAAAGGGAACGGCTCAAACCGCCTCTGTGTGCGCGAGGGCTTCAAACGGGACGCCGCCAAGGCTGCGGCCCCCTCTGGAGCGGAGCACTCGCTGCTCGTCCTCAGACGCCTTTTTCAGTGCTTCCCAGTCTAATTTCTGTTTATTTGCACATTTTGCTGAACTGGTTTCAGCAGCATTTTGGGATTGAAACTGAAAGAAAAGCTTCAGCATTTCGCTTGATTAAATGTGATATTTATGGGATTGTCCCTTCATACTCTGTAAAACTCTTCATCAGTTGCTTCTCTATGCCAGGATAGAAATCATTTCTTTCATTTAGCCAAGATCTTTAAAAAACTATAAAGCTAATTGGATTTAGAGAACAAGCAATCCCTGTTTTAGGCAGCTCTGTCTTAATAATTTATAAAGCTATTTATGCTCAATACTCGGTAAAGTTTAGTTCTTGACCTTTATTAAGATGATAAAAAGTAACTCAAGTATGAAATCCACTTTTTAAAAAACAATAATTATCAGCTTGATTTCTTTTTCTAAGTAAATTTGCACATTATGTTGTTAGTGTTTATTTTTATTGGCCTTTTGCCAACAATTCCCAGAATGCTCCCCTGCAGCTGCTTTAGTTTCTGAATAAATCTGTTTAATATTTTTACACTAATTGCTCCATTAAAAGAAAAAAATCACTTAAAAGTATCATTGGAAAACAAATACAGCAGAAACATTACGCTGGTACACACAAAACTCTAAAATATGATGTTTGATGTGTCTATTAATGTGTCTGCAGCTTGTTTTATCACAAACGGAGGCATGCCTTGTTGTCTGAGGAGCTGCTTGCATTCAGAACGTCCGGTTTTAACTGTGTTTACTCCAATCCTGGCTGTCATTTCTGATGCAGAATCAAAGCAGAACATGTTTCTCCTCTTAACCCGAGTGAAGAATTCCTCCCTGTGCTCCACAAATGTGATTCAGGCTCTTTGACATGTCAAATACGTATATGATATGAGAATATTCAAGAATGTCTTGATTCCGATCTGTGTTGTCTCATCGTCACGTCTATGTTTACCACACAACGTGATTTTAGATATTTGAAGATGGAATTGTAGCTGGAAATACGACCAATAAAAACATCAGAAAAGCTTTTTTGTTTTGTTGTTGATGAGTGGAAACGTCTCATGTTCACGTGTCAGCGTCGCACTCGCTGCAGCAGAAAACATTTCTGCTAAATGAAAGTTTCTCTGAATGACAAAGTGGGGAAGTACAGAAAAAGAAATAGAATAGTTGCAAAACTTAAACTTTTCTAAATATTAACTATTTAAAGCCCCACTCTGATCATCTTTTGATCTATTTTCAAAGCGTTCCCAGTGGTCTTTTAATTATGATTTTGCTGTTTTTAGCCAAAATGTCCTCCATCATTTGGAAAAAAAGCAACAAAAACATGTTAAAAACACCATTTTTATTGGAGTGGGTCTTTAACACAGCTTTCATAGCAAGAAAAAAACTGATTTCTCAGGGACTTTCTGGGTTATTTGCTTTTGTTTCTTCTAGATGACTTGTTAATTGTTTAAGCACATTAAGAAAGTACATTTGCAGACAGCTTTTAGCCTCACTTTTGACAAATTAGCAATCTGTCCACTATGGACATTGGGTTTGTAAAAAGAACAAACCAACAAGTGTTAAGATAATAAAAATAAAAATGTAGTGGTCAGTTTTATAGAAAAGAGTTAAGATTTTAACCCTAAAAAGACTTGCATAAACTTAATTAAAGTCAGACGCTCAGGTTTACCTACCCTTATTTGTTAGTGCTTACATTACCCACAACACCCTTGGGCAGTCTCCTGGATCTGTAGAGGACATGTTTCTTTTCCTGATTAATGTTGGATCTTCTGTTTCATTTTTCTTTTATTCTTGGTCGATGTTTAAATATCAGTAGTTTTTCTTTGACACAACTAAATAAAAATACATTTAAGTGAAATTCTGCCAACACATCTTCGACTCACATCTAATTTTGAGAGTATTGCGTTTGAAAGTAAACTTTTAAGAGAAGATAAATCATTTGACTGCGATCAGGTTTCAGGTCGATCTTCTCTTTTGTTGGCGTCTGGCAGCATCTTCTGGACTTTTTTTTTTCTTTTCTTATGAAGAATCATTGATTCAGGCTTTTCAAAGTGGCTTTTCTGACACGCTCATCTTTCTCCAACCTGTGTCGTCTGATTGTTCCGCACATATAAACGAGACAAATGAGTTTTGGGGTTGCAGGTGGAAGTTGGACCAATAAAAACACTAGAAATCTGTCGTCCATAAAGAATGGATTCTGTTTTGCACAAGCAAACAAAGAGAAATTGTGCTCAATGTTTAAATAAATATATCTCAAAGTTTCTTCAGATGAAGAGCAGCAAAGATCCAGCAAACAATAAGAGGAAGAGCAAACTGTAGACAATTAACACAGATAAAAGGATGCAAAACCATAACCATATGTTTTCTCATAAACATGTCACTTGCATTAACATTCTTTTTATATGATTGATTTGCACAAATAGATAGTTTTGATTTCTAAGCACCTGAGCACATTGATCCGTTTTCAACCTCATTGCTTTTTCCTTGTTGTCATTAGGATTATTTATCATCAGTCAAACCTTTTCCGATGTGGTGGAAATATTCCAGTAATTTCATTTGCCGTGTTTTGCCCTTCTTCCTTCATACTTGTGATTCAATAAAAACAAGCAAAAACCTGAATAAAACCTTATGATTCATAGAGTAGGAATGTCAAGTCAATAAAAATCTCTTCCTTCTCATTTTGCATGATTCATTTGTAGAGCTTTCTAAAGTATGAGTGACTTAGGTATCGGGCACACCAATTGTTTTTACCGGTTTGAAGCCCATTGAGATGACTGTGGTTGTAATATTGGGCTATATAAATAAAATGGAATCAAATTGAATTGAATTGACCCATGATCACACCAGGCACAGACGCAGTTCTCTTAAAATATATCATTTATTATAATAAAAGAGAAAGCCCACCAAACCGGGTAAGCTAAGCGTAACATTGTTCTTTGAGTCCATGATGAATGTTTTCTCTTTAATAAAAATAAATTATATATTTTAAGACCCCCTTCAATTGTGCCTGGTGAGATCCTGACTGAAAATAATTAGTGAGCACAACAACCTACACAACTTATGATGCCACATAGCCTCTTTGTGCCATATTGTCCATGATAATCTCCTATTGGTTGGAGGACGGCCTAAAAGTGGCCGACACAAAATTATATTTCATTAGACAGCTGCACACATTTACATTACAGGAGTTAGGAGTTTTTTTTTATTTTTTTCTAACTTGTCCTGTCCAGCAGCTTTAAACCCCTTTTGTATTTGAGGCTAAACTTTATTGATATTAATTTTGTTTGTATACATTTTTTTGTTTTACCTGATGGAAAAAAGAAAAAGGAGAGAAAGAGCGAGGAGGATGTTAAAGAAATAAAGGGTGAGAGAAAAAAGGTGGTTAAGGAAGTTGGAGGTGGGGGGGGGGGGTTGAGATCACAGAGCAAAGCTGTTGGAAGTTTATGATTTTTACTGTCAGGTGTAAATGTTAGTCAAAGGGGCCTGTCCACAAACACACTCAAATATTGCAAACACACCTGTTTGCTCCAAAAATCCTGACACACACAATGCAAATACAGTTCTCACACACACACACACACATTTATGCATCCAAACACAAACATGGCGAGAATATCCTTCTGTTATGCATACTGTTTGGGCAAAGGTGAGCTGGCACCTGTGCTCAGGTGAGTGTCAGTGTTCCACTGAGGTGGATGATGGAATGTAGAAATAGAGGGAGTGGCCGGTCACACCAAGACAACCGCTGAAGGCGAGGCAGCAGTGGTAGCCAGGCTACTAAACAGACTAAACTAAACTGGACATCCCTGCCCTTAGACCCCCCTTCGCGGTAAGGAAAAACTCCTTAAAAAAAAAAAAAAAAACGGATTCCGGAAAAAACTAAGGACCTTCAGGGGTGTCCACATGAAGAAGGGATCCTCCCCCAGGACGGACAGGCGATGTACCAGAACTCATAGAGAAGAATTAGCTTATCTAACTCTACAACTACATATTTAAAGTCCAGCAGATGATCTTCATCCAGATGAAGCTGTGGGAAAGTGTGGGAAAGACGGACAGTACATGAATCCCACTGCACCAAACAGGCACTATGAGGTTTGTAATATAGGACGGGGCCATACCATTACATGGAAGAGCCCCCATCAGCCCCAGCCCACCCAGGAGTTACTGAGCACAGTAAGATAACATATATAATGTATTTTTCCACTGAATTAATTGCTTGAAAGTCCTTCTTTTGCAGCCATAATAGTTTCAAATGAGTCAGATATTGGCTGTTTGAAAGTCAGATACATAAAAAAAGGGAAATTTCATCTGAAACTCACTTAAAGAGCCTCTGGTTGTAGTTACAACATTAAATAAGTACAAGTATAAACAAAAACATGTTCAACTGTAATGCATACCCTTTGATAAAGATCAGACATTCCTCCACTTCTTCCTCCTCTTCAGAAACGCTGACACTAAAATCCCTTCCTTATTCTCTTCTCTGTTGTCAACACACCCACACACGCACAAATGCCACCGTAAACATTAGATAAACTGGAAGGTCCTGAGGCGTTTCACAGATCAAATGTGACAGATATGTGGTTCATTTAAGGCAACATGTAAAAACTTTCCCTCAGATTCACAAACTACAAACCTGGAGAAAAGTGGATATTTGCTTCTAAGAAATGTTTTGGGGGTTTTCCTCCATCAGGGATGAAAATAAACAAACCAGACTGTGGATATGGAGGATTTCTCCCAGAGGAGAACATGGCACACACCGTCTATGAAGACTCTCATTCATCCAGGTCGATTCCATCATAGTAGTAGGTTTAGGGGCTGTCATATGGACTTGGTTTTTAAAGTTGAGGACGTTTCACCTCTTATCTTATAAAGGCTTTGTCAATTCTGAAATAGCTGGTAAAAGAGCTGGTATATATGTGCTCATGGGGGAGGAGTCAGACCTGAAACTGGATAGTATTGTTTCCATAGACTACATGGTTCCGGGTCATTAGGAGTCCTTTGTCCTCAGCTGGGGTTGGGGCGACAGTAGCAACCGTCCTAAGGACAAAATTCCTAGTTACAAACAGAGCAACATTGTGTACTCTATCCACTACAGAGAGAACTGCAATGAACAGTACATAGGAGGAACCAAACAACCTCTACACAAGCGGCTTTACCAACATCACAGAGCCAACTTAAGTGGACCTGAGTCTGCAGTACACCTCAACCTGAAGGCCACAAACCACTCGTCCGAGGATAGTGAAGTCCGAATTTTAGCCAGAGAGAAAGGATGGTTTGAGCGAGGAGGGAAAAAGCCATCTTTGTCAAGAAAGATAAACCTTCTCTTGATAAAAACAGTGGTCTCAGGTTTATTCTTCCATCCATCTACAGTAGTGTTTGAAACCCAAACAAACCGAACCGGTTTCACCTAGGTCATTAACAGCTGAAAGAGATGACCAGGTTGGGGAGGGTTGCTACTGTCTCCCCAACTCCAGCTGAGAACAAAGGACTCCTAATGACCCTGGAACCACAATACTATCCAGTTTCAGGTCCGACTCCTCCCCCATGAGCACATATATACCAGCTCTTTTACCAGCTATTTCAGAATTGACAAAGCCTTTTGGATAAGAGGTGAAACACCTTCAACTTTAAAAACCAAGTCCAGGTGACAACCTTTAAACCTACTACTATGGTGGCACACACTGTTGCAATGTAATCTGTGGGGACAAACAAACAACAATTTGCTGGTCATCAGTATAAGTAAAATAAAAAAACTTGTTTCTCCTGTTGCAACAACGCTGAAAAAAAACACCAAAGTACAGTACAGAGCTAAAGTTTGGACACACCTTCTTATTCTTTTTGCCTTCACTCTGCGGTCCAGCTTACCCCAAACCATCTCTATTGGGTTCAGGTCCAGTGACTGTGGAGGTCAGGTCATCTGGCGCAGCCCCCCCCATCACTCTCCTTCTTGGTCAAATAGCCCTTACACAGCCTGGAGGTGTGTTTGGGGTCATTGTCCTGTTGAAAAATAAATGATGGTCCAACTAAACGCAAAGCGGATGGAATAGCATGCCGCTGCAAGATGCTGTGGTAGCCATGCTGGTTCAGTCTGCCTTCAATTTGGAATAACTCCCCAGCAGTGTCACCAGCAAAGCACCCCCACACCATCACACCTCCTCCTCCATGCTTCACGGTGGGAACCAGGCATGTAGAGTCCATCCGTTCACTTCTTCTGCGTCGCACAAAGACACAGTGGTTGGAACCAAAAATCTCACATTTGGACTCATCAGACCAAAGCCCAGATTTCCACTGGTCTAATGTCCATTCCTGGTGTTCTGTAGCCCAAACACATCTCTTCTGCTTGTTGCCTTCCTTTAGCAGTGGTTTCCTAGCAGATATTCTAGCATGAAGGCCTGATTCCCACAGTCTCCTTTGAACAGTTGTTGTAGAGATGTGTCTGCTGCTAGAACTCTGTGAGCCATTGACCTGCTCTCTAATCTGAGCTGCTGTTAACCTGCCATTTCTGAGGCTGCTGACTCGGATGAACTGATCCTCCACAGCAGAGGTGACTCTTGGTCTTCCTTTCCTGGGATGGTCCGCATGTGAGCCAGTGTCTTTGTAGCGCTTGATGGTTTTTGTGACTGCAACTTTGAAAGTTTTCCCAATTTTTCGTACTGACTGACCCTCATTTCTTATAGTAATGATGGCCACATGATTGTATTTAGCTGCTTTTTTTCTTGTCTTGAAATACAAACTCTAACAGTCTATTCAGTGGATCAGCTGTGTATCCACCTGACCTCTGCACAACACAACTGATGGTCCCAACCCCTTTTAAAAAGCAAGAAATCACACTTATTAAACCTGACAGGTCACACCTGTGAAGTGAAAAACATTTCAGGGACTACCTCTTTAAGCTCATCAAGAGAAGTGTGCAAAGCAGCAATCAAATTAAACGGTGACTCCTATGAAGAACCTAGAATATGACATTTTTTTCAGTTGTTTCACACTTCTTTGTTATGTATATAATTCCACATGTGTTAATTCGTAGTTCTGATGCCTTCAGTGTGAATCTACAATTTCCATAGTCATGAAAATAAAGAAAACTCTTTGAATGAGAAGGTGTGTCCTAACTTTTGGTCTGTACTGTATGTCTGGACTTGTGCTGAACTTGGCACCACAGATTAAATATTTCAACGGACATTCATGTTAATCAGGCAGACGTCATGTGTTAATGAAGTCACTAAAAATACTGCTGCGGCTCACGGATGAGTTGCTTTCTGCTGGGGCATTTGTACTGCATTAGATCCAGTTTCTAACTGATCAAAGTCCAGGAAAAGTCCCTCCTCATATGTAGAAAAATCCATTTCATTTATAAAATACAGCTTTTAAGGAGAATAACTCAATTTTAACAGTGTTCGATTTGAACTAATTTTACATTTGACAATAGCACACAAGTTCGTTTCAAAATAAAATACATCCTGTGTCCATTAAGATCCTCCTGCGGCAGCAGATTTACTTGAATTAAAAATGAAAGACAGTCATTTTAAACAAGGTGTTCTCTATTATATGTCATAAATTTGGTGGCGCCCTCAACAATCTACATCTCTACTCAACTATCACATCTAAACATAAAAATATTGGTGTAAAATCCCTTTTTAAAGATTTGATTAGATTTCCTTTTATTTTCAAACACAAAATAAAAGAGTTAAATAAACTTGATGATCATAAAAATCATATTAACCCCCCCCCCGTCTTACAATTTTGAAACATACACTTTTATATGTTTAACATGTAATATTTTATTCACATAAACACAAGCATCAGAGTATCAAAATACCATCCTGAAGTCATGCATTTTCACTCATTTGAATACTTTCTTCCATGTTTTCCACAACCTCACACCAAAAACAGAAATGTGCAGACTCTTTGTCCCTACCAACGTTATTTGATGTCATCTTTAAATCCATCCATCCATCTTCCTTCGCTTATCTGGGACCGGGTTGTGGGGGCAGCAGTCTAAGAAGAGATGCCCAGACTTCCCCCGCCCCGGCCACTTCCTCCAGCTCCTCTGGGGGAACCCGAGGCGTTCCCAGGCCAGCCGAGAGACGTAGTCCAGCGTGTCCTCCGCCCAGTGGGACATGCCCGGAACACCTCCCCAGGGAGGCGTCCAGGAGGCATCCGGACTAGATGCCCGAGCCACCTCAACTGGCTCCTTTCGATGTGGAGGAGAAGCGGTTCTACTCCGAGCTCTCCGCGGGTGACAGAGTTTCTCACCCTATCTCTAAGGGAGCGTCCAGCCACCCTGCAGAGGAAACTCATTTCAGCCGCTTGTATTCGGGACCTCATTCTTTCGGTCATGACCCAGAGCTCATGACCATAGGTGAGTTTTGGAACGAAGATCGACCGGTAAATTGAGAGCTTTGCTTTTTGGCTCAGCTCTTCACCACAACTGACCGATTCAGCGACCGCATAACTACGGACGCCGTTCCGATCCGCCGGTCAATCTCACGCTCCGGTCTTCCCTCACTGGTGAACAAGACCCCCAGGTATTTAAACTCCTCCACCTGGGGCAGGGACACTCCACCCACTGAGAGATGGCAAACTACCTTTCTCTGGTCAAGAACCATGGCCTTGGATTTAGCTGTGCAGACCCTCATCCCAGCCGCTTCACACTCGGCCGTAAACCGCCCCAATGCACGCTGGAGGTCCCGGCTCGATTAAGCCAACAGGACAACATCATCTGCAAAGAGCAGAGAAGAAATCCCGTGGCCCCCAAACAAGACCCCCTCCGGCCTTGACTGCGCTTAGAAATTCTGTCCATAGAAACTATGAACAGAGCCGGTGATAAAGAGCATTCCTGCTGGAGTCCAACGTGCACCAGGAACAGGTCTGACTTACTGCCGGCTATGCGAACCAAACTCTTACTCCGGTCATACAGAGACCGGACAGCCCTCAGTAAGGCTCCCCGGACCCCATACTCCCATAGCACCCTCCACAGGATGCCACGGGGGACGCGGACGAACGCCTTCTCCAAATCCACAAAACACATATGGACTGAATGAGCAAACTCCCACAATCCTTCCAAACCCCTAAAGAGGGTATAGAACTGGTCCACTGTTCCACGACCAGGACGGAAACCACACTGTTGTTCCTGAATCTGAGGTTCGACTATCGGACGAAATACATCTTTAAATCTATTTATGTCGATGTATTTCTATATATATGCTATAAGGCTCTGAACATCAAGATGAGAATATGCCTTAACCTTCTTTTTGTAACAGCAGATTGAAGCTTTTACCATCATGTTCCTCAGTTATCTGACATGTAAAAAATCTAAACATAAAAGAAACAACAAAACATATTTACTGAAACAAATAAATCCAAAGCAGTCATTTATTAAAAATGAATAGCCAAGGAGCTAAAAAGTCACAATTGAAGGGTTAAAGACCCAGTCCAGTAAAAAAAATAAAAGGTGTTTTATTGATTTCTGATGATGGAAGACATTTATAAAGAAATTATTTTTAAATTGTTGTGAATCAAGCGCAGAAGGAAAAAAAACCACTTACTTTGTTATCTTATTTGTGACGTAGAAAAGCTCCCTGCTCCGCTCTATTCTGATCTATCCATGTCTTTGTTTTGAGCTGGTATCTGTTTGGCTGCAATATTGCTCACCATGTATTTTTGCCGTCATCTTGTGTTGATGTAGAATTAGCCTATTGTATATAAGAGACGTTTTTTCTGTTTCCAATTCTTTGTAGCTTGTGTGTATTTTTTTATAAATATCTTGAACGCATAGTTAAATCGCCACAAACAATAAACAAAACAAAAAAATATTAGGGTTAAGTAACTTTTAACCCCTTTTTGGGTAAATTCCCTCCTATTGTCCTCTAATGGTGTCAAATGATTTACCACAGTCTAACCTGAATTCTGTTTTTCTGTTAACCAGGAATCTTTCTCAACTCTTCACACAATTTAAAGTCATTTCCGGATCAGCGAGCAGCAACACGTCCTCTGGGAACCTGTCTTTTGTCTTTGGCTTAACTTGAGCTTGAAGTTTTGTGGTTCAGGGTTGGGTTGACACACCAAACAAACAAACTATTTATAGTAGTTTGTACACATAATTATGAGACTGGTATTGAGGAAGGATTATCGACATTCTCTGAAGCAAAAAAAATGAGGTGTCAGGGGGAATGCGTGGCTTAGGATAATTTATTTTCCGCTTTATGTTTAAATACTAAACTATAAAGTGAAGTTAGTATCGTATCTGCCTGCATGCTCTGCTCAGGTAGACAGATGTGGGGGGTTTTTGGGTTAGTTTGCAGCTGCAGGAATCCCACGCGGCGCGAACATAAGGCCCTCCTCTGCAGAGATGGAGGTCATCAGCTGAACATCAGAGCGGGGAGTCCTGCTGGGGAGACGCTGGGGGCTCCAGCACAGCTGATCTAACAGCCAGAAACACACACTAAAGCCAACAGGAAGAGTCGCTTTACTCAAAGTCTGACGAAATCTACAACACTTTTGGAAAATGTACCAACAAAGGAGGAGGCTTCCGGGTAGATAAACATCTGCAGGTGGATCGTGAGATAAAGCTGGTTTATAACTTCCTCAATGACGATTTCTTGTCTTTATTTATTTTATTATTTTTTTTACTGTAGAGGAATTAATAGTCATTGAAAAAGTAGAAGAGATCTGTCAGCGCGAGGCCACAGAGGGAAAACCTGACGGCACAGCTGCTGCCAGGCCTGCTGGTACGGCTGGGACGCCTGCTTGTAGTCCCAGTAGGTCTTCAGCTCCGCTGTCCTGTACAAACACAACAAGGCCGTGATGGCGTAACACTGACATTCTTATTCTCCTTGAATACACACCCACTCCGACTTCTTGGTGTTTTTGACTTGTTCTTGTGGCATTTTTCTGATGATGGAGGGAAAAAATATAAAGAAAATTAAGCCTAAAAACTGCATTTCTGAGTATTTCTTTATTCAGATTGCTCCAAATCAATTTTTTTGTTTTCTAAAAAATTCCCTGCTGCTTTGCAGAAACTATGTTGTAGAAACCGACACAGGCTTTTTAGATTTTGGCTAAAAACAACATCATCGGAATCAGAAGACCACTGGGAAAGCTTCAAAGAGTCCTGAGAAACATTTACCAAAGTAAAGGAAGTAAGCCGGCACTCATTTCCCATGATCCTTTTTAACATGCTCTCCCGCTAGCGTACAGCCCCTCACACCCCCAACAGCGCTGCAACAAAACTGGCAAACATTATTGGAGCAGTTCTGAGCTCAGACGAGGAAAACAAACATGGATCCATTCGTCAGCATCAGAACGAAGAGGAACAGGAAGATTTGCAACAATTACAATAAAGAAATTCTCAAAAATGAAGTTTTAAGCTTAATTTTCTTTATTTTATGTCCTCCATCATAAGAAAAATGCAACAAGAACTAGTTTAAAAGTTTCTTGGAGTGGGCCTTTAAAGACTAGAAAGTTCATGAAGTCAACTGATTCCAAATAAAAACAAATCAAATTTAAATAAACTGTACTTTGAAGATAAATATGAACAGAAATAAAATAATACAAAGTTATTCAGCAAACTGCTGCTGTTGCAACAACAGAGCTCATCAATTATTTACCTGCAGCTTTCATGCTCAGTGAAACCAAACAAAAGAAGATGTCAAAGCGGTGACTGTGCACTCATCCAACAATGAAACAACGATCAGCTTCAGAAATGATGGATTACATTTGTTTTTTTTTCCCCATAAGTGGCATTTTTTCAAAGATAAAAGGACATTTGTCATCACAGGATGGAGCGGCAGGATCTTTGGGTGAAAAGGCTCTCAGGTTTTCTCTGGGCAGGTGAGTTTTGGGTTTCAGGCGGCTGAAAACTGCTGGGGTTTCATGAAAGGGCCCCTTGTTTGTTACCTGAGGGAGTCGGGCAGCGATGAGGGGTCGGCGGTTTTCACCAGAGTCAGGAAAGAATGAAACAGCTCCAGCTTACACAGACGAGACCTGCAGGCGCACAGACAGTCAGCAAGAACAGTCACCCAGAGCCGCGCGTGCACAGCAGGGCGGGCGGGCGGGCGGTCGGCCTCCACCTGGCTGCCGGTGTGTTCAGGGCCTTCTTGGTGACTCCGTGTTTGAAGCCGTTGGCAGTGACATCTAGAGGCTGCTCGGTCACATTACACCAGCTGATGGCTGAAGATAAGGGAAGATGAGAGTTTATTTACCCCACCACGGGGAAATTCTTCATTTCATAAATCTTTACTAATCCCCTATATGTCTTTAACATATACCGTATTTTCCGGACTATAAGTTGCCCTTTTTTCATAGTTTGGCAAGGGGTGCTTTGTTGTACATTGTTTACCCTCCTGTTATGTTCATTTGTGAGGAACAGAGATGATGTTCCTGGGTCAGTTTGATGTTTGAGGTATGTTAAGTGTTCAGAGTTTGTTAAGTGACTCAGAGAATCAGCAAACTTTTTTTTACAGTAAGATCTTGAAGGCTAACAACATAATATTCTATTTTCCAATGATTTCATAGATTCAGAAATGCAATAAAAATGACAAGTGTTTCTACAAATACAGGATGAAAACAGAGTATTAGTTGGCCAACGATGCTTCATGAAAGGAATAAATAAATAAGTATGAGAAAGAATTACTGTGAAATGATGAGATAAACAGTCTGCCTGCGACAGTCTGGCGACCTGTCCAGGGCGTCCCCTGCCTTCGCCCACAAGTGGCCGGGATAGGAATCCGGCAGCCCCGTGACCCCGAAAGGGAAAAACAGTTAAGAAAATGAATGAACAGTCTGCTATGATTGTGTCATATGAGGTTGTGCAAGTTATTAGTTCTTGGTCTCAGATTTTGTCAAATAAATTTCCCGTCAAAATGCGACTTATCTGTGTTTTTTTCTACTTTATATATAATGCATTTTTGGGCTGGTGCGACTTATAGTCCGGAAAATACGGTACTTGTCTTTATTGTGGTCATGATCTTAAAGTTTTCAAAACCTCTAAGTCCAAACCAAAAAAACGCCATCGTTCCTGTACTTAACCCTGTAGAATGTAGTTTCTTCTGGGCTTTTAAAATACATTTGACTTAAAAGCAATGAGGAAAAAAAAATGTAAAAAGTTATTGCAGGGTTGAAATTTATGATAAAAACCTTTTACAAAAATGAATCAATTATAATATCACAATGATAAAAAGAAGAGTATATTTTATTTTATTATTTTATTTCTGCAAACCACTAGAAAAGTAATATTTTGTAAAAAAAAAAAAAATCCATTCAATTGTCAATTTTCTATCCTCTTGCTGAAGTCAAAAACTTTACATGATAGCAAATCCAAGAAATCTTTCTTCAGTGACAGACCAGACACCTTAAAAAAAATACTGTTTGATAATTGTTTGATCAATTGTTAAAGCGTTTCCAGTGGTTATTACCTATGATAATGCCTTTTTTTTTAGCCAAAATCTAAAAACCTGTGTTGTTTTCTTGGACATAGTTTCTGCAGAGCTGTTCAATAGGAAATCGTCTTTGAGTTGTGGGTGGGACTGTTGGCACGGAGCAACCCCGTCCCCTCTTCCCCTCTTCCCCTCTTTGATGCTGAGAGCAGGGAGCTAGTGGTCCATTTAGCGTTTTTTATTTCAATCTTTTTCAAACAGCATTTTCCCTACAAAAATGCAATTTTACGGTTAATTTTCTTTCTAGATGTCCTCCATCGTGAAAAAAATGCCACAAGAACATGTTAAAAATAGAAAAAAAAACAGGATTTTGACTGAAGTGGGTTTTTAAGGACCTGCAGCGTCTCAGAGAGCGAGGAGATCATGAGGAGACCTTCACACCATTCGTAGCCTGTCAGCCTGATTTTATCCATCAGAAATAAAGACGCTCTGCATCTTTTGGTTTCATCTGAATTATCAGACAGCAATCCGGTTTCATGCAGATTCAGGTTCAGGTAATTATTGGCTTTCCAAACCCTAAATCATGATGCATCTCAAACAATAAAACTAATTCATTTAAATTACATTTTAATGAATCTGTCTCACCTGCTCCGTACTCCGGATTTAAAATTAAAAAAACAAAGTACTTCCTGACAGTTGAAAGATTCCTTCTGGCTTTTCTCAGCTCTAATGAACATAAATCAACATTGAATTACTATGAGAAGCCTTTGTTATATAAATGTGTTTGTACGTTAGGTTTTACTGAGGTTTTTAGTTGCGCCTGAAGCTCAACGCTCCCTGAGAGGACATGTTTGATCTAAATCCAGAAACTGAAGTCGGTGTGTGATGGACACACGGAAATCAGCCCAAGAGGATAAGGAGAAAATGTATAAAGGTAAAAAATTAACATGAAAAACTTTTTTCTTTTTTACTAGAAAAGACAGTAAAGTGGTCGGTCAAACTAAAATTCAGTTGCGTACACATCCAAGCCTTCGTGTTCTGTGGTCATAACACATTTTCTAACACAAAGCTCATCAACATTTTGTCCAAAACACTCTTATTTTTAGATCGTATGTAGATTAACTGACACGGAGCATGTAAAACATGCAAACATAGGACAGAAGGAAAAAAAAATTACTGTTGTGTCATTGTTATGACAGCAAAGTGGAATTTTCTTTTGGGTATTAATCAAAGTTTTCCATGGCGAGATCTGGGCTCTCATCGTCTCTATTGTTCGGGTTCAAACTGGTATAACCAAATAAAAAAGTTTGTTGATTTTAATCTTAGTAAAATATCTTATCAACTTGTTTTTCTACTTTATTTTGTTTCTAAAGTGATGCCAACAGTTTACCCTGGAGCACTATCACTATCACCAGAGCAAAACTATTCACATGAATTTTAATGTGTTGCATGTCGAGTGTTCAAAAGAATAAGAAATAAGAAATAAGTAAAGAAATAAAATTGACTAAACTATCCCGATGGTCTCCTAAAAATAAAATAAATGTAAATGTAACTTTTAAGTCTTAAATGACCTTTTTTTTTCCATTTAAATCAAAAGTAATGTCATTTTTGTCTTTCAATCTGCAGCTTTTATTCATTTCATTAAATCTTCTGATCTGTTTTTAAAATATATATAAGCTATATAAGTATACGCCATTTAATATATTAAACAATCAAAATAATTGTTTTAATTAGAAATTAAAATATTAATTCTTAAAATGTACAAAAAGGTTTAGTATGGAAGTGTTTTTTTTTGTATTTGGCAGAATTTTGTTGTTGTTGAAAATTCTTATTTCTTTCACAAAAATTCACCTTTAGTCAATTTTAAAAGAGTAAATATAAAAAAATAGTTTTTCATAAACATAATATAGTTGTTTGAGAATGAAAACCTGACAAATAAATCCATGTTTGTGTTGTTAAAGCAGAGAATTAAAATGTTTACAGTTAATAATTAGCTCCGACATGAAGTTTATTGGTAAAGACTCAAACTCAAACAAATACATTTAAAAGGAAACTAAAATGAGTCAAATTTCACAACATTCTGCACTATGACGAGGTGTGATTGTGAAATCCGGCCCCACAGTGTCTCCGGTGGAGGAATGGAGGTTCAGACAGGAGTGACGGGGTCGACAGTTTCAATAATAATCCACCCACGGAACCGACTCAGGACAGAGAAGGTGTGGGTCTGTTCTCCTGCCAGGTGCAAATTCAGATCTCACGCCAAGCTCTGCATAGTCATCACACCTCTGACATTTGTGAACTTCCTTCACACCCAGATCAAAGATGATTCATTTGTGGATTAGAGAACAGAAGACGTTTTGTTAAAGTTACATCAACATAAATCAACCCGGGGGAATTTCTTTATGCGATCATATAAATTAAGTTGGGAAAGAATAACCAGCTTCTTTTATGGTGATCAGATATGAAGCTTTTTCACACTAAAGGCACGTTTTCTACTATCTACCAAGATAAAAAAAAGTCCAGTTTGACCTCTAATAAATGTTTTTTTTTTTTTTCTACAGCACTTTTACAAATGTACAAACTTTTGTTTTAATGTTTACAAAAAAGATAATTGATTGAATTATGGCAAAAATGCCATCTTATAATGAATTAATTAAATCAATGAAAGGTTTTTTTTAACATGTTCTTGTAGCATTCTCATGTTGGAGGACATATATCAAGAAAATTAAAATTAAAATTCATTTCTGAGAGTGTATTTATTCAAATCATTGGGAATGAGGAGCAGAAGAAAAAACACATTTTGAAAAAGTTTGTAGTTGTTACATAAAATCTACAACCGGTGGGCTACAAGCTTCCTGCTCTGCTCCATTCCGATCCTTCCACTGACAGCCAGCTAGATCCGTTAACGTTTCTGTTTTCCTCTTCTGAGCTGGAATCTGGATAAAAACTGTACGGCTGGATAGTTTAAACATTGCTCGACATTTTTGTTGCACACGTAATGTTAGGTCATGGGTGTGAGGCGCTGTAAGCTAGTGGGAGAGAGTGTAAACAAAGGGATGATGGGAAATTTCTGATCAACGGAAACTGTGGCTATGTCCGAATTTCCTCACTACTCCCTATATAGTCCGTTTGCCATTTTGTAGTGATGTTTGAATCTACAATGCTCACTAGATTGGTGAATATAGACCACAATGCATTGCGACTGCACAATTTTTGCAGAAAAATAAGCAGCACTTTATTTCCTAAAGCCTACCTTTAGAACGTTATTGGTTAATGCACATTCATTCCGTTTTTTTCCTTCACTGGAAAATATTTTGTTGTGTAAATCAGATAATGTTGACTGTTCTCTTTGTATATTTTAAGTTACCAAAATAAAAGCACTAGGAATTTGCTTGGGTAAAAGCAACTTGTACATGAGATACAGTTGCAGTGCTTCACATTGTGATCATTACATAAAATACACTTTGCAATTTTATGAAAATGAAATAAATATTAATAGTCAGGCAAAGTTTCTTTATAAAAAAAAAAAAAAAGAAAATGAGTTCCAGTACAATATCGCGACAACGGCGGGTTGCCTAAGGAATTGAGCATTTGCAGTTGACCACATATTTTTTGTATATATATTTTTTTATTATTGTGATTGTTATTATTATTATTGTTATTATTATTATTAGTAGTAGTATTTAATATTTATTTATTTAATATGAAACTAATTTCCGATAATAATTTCAAAAATAATTGTAACTATAATTTTTAATAATTTAATTTTCTTAATAATTTAATATGAATGTTATTTTTTATGTCCTTTTTTGATGTTATATTGTATAGATTGTTTCTGAATGTCGTTTTTGCTGCCACAGATTTATGAAATGTCCCCATTGTGGGATTAATGAAGTCATCATCATCATCATGTTTTGTATTGTGGGACGCATATTGGGATACGTCTCGTATCGGCAGACTCTTGCCAATACACACCCCTAGTCATTTTTTATATATAGCCTGCCATCAGTGTGTGGATGTAAGTGTGTGTTTGGATGCCTAGAATCGTGACTGTGAAAGCGCTTTGTTTGAGCGTGCTAAAACTAATATTGAATCTCAAAAGACGTTCAGTTCTTGTTCTTCACATGCAAAGTCATCCATGTGGCTCTGCAGGAAAAACCTGCGTGTTGTGTCACGGAAAGGTTAGCTTGAGGCTTAAACAGCAGCATTAGATCAAACACGATAATCTGCGCTAAATGTGCAAAAAATCTGAGTGGATCAGCAGGTTCATCCTCTCATCAGGGCCAAATGTCCTCATTGGAATGCAAAAATATATCTATTAAATGAAGCTTCTATCATTTCAAACTTCATTTAATATAATAATATCGTTTTTTTCTTTAAATTCAAGCTGAAGCACCAGAGCGCCTCATGGGAAACGCTCTCCTGGATCGCTCCAGGGTGAGACATCACCTGCTCCACAGGGGGAGACGCGTCCCTGTCCGGGTCGGTGTTGAAGCCGGGCCTGGTTCTGGCTGAAGGGGAACTCCAGGCTGGACTGCAGCAGAGCGGGGGAACATAAAGAAAACCCAGACGGGAGTTCTGATACGTGGGAACACCTGAAAATGCAAACATTAGTAGTTCAGAAATCTTTTCTTTTGACTGACCAACTGAACTTCTGCTTTAAAAACAGGCATAAAATGGTTAAAATGATGTTGTTCTCTGTCCTTCAAAGGATGATCCGCTTTACTGGTGAAGATTTCTTGCAATAAAAGTGATCTAGGAAACTATTGGTGGACTTTGTTTCTTTGAAATAAACTTCTCCATCATCTGGACCAAAACGTGAGGTGAGGAGGTGAACTTTCCCTCTGAAATGAGGCTTTGAGTCACGATGTTTAGCTCACTTTCCTCCACTGCCGGGCGAGGACGGTAACCGTTACCATGACAACACACTGCCCCACGTATGACAGAGTCCGCCTCTTAAGAAAAACTATTTATTACCAATTACTAATAATTGATTTAATTTTTCCGTCTTTCGTGAATGACCATAAGACGGTTAATGCTCATTATCAGAGATGAACCTTGAAAAGCATCATCACATATGTATAAAATATTAAAATATAAATATATAATCACATTCAGAAAACATTAAAGTTGCCTTTTTTTCCTTCTGCTCTTAAAAAAATACCACTTAAATGTCTATTTTCTGTCAATTAAAAATCAGAAACTACGTTATGAATAACACGACTCCCACTAACGCTGATAACACGCGCGTCCACTCCTTAACACAAACATGAAAGCTACGTGCACACAGGGCATGAGTGGCTGGGAACTTAGCATTAGAGGCAATGATCACGTCACTTTTGTTTACTTATTATGGACAGGAACTTCATACATGAAGATCAGACAAAAGAACCAAGTCGTGAGTGAAAAACAACCTGCAGCGGCGCTGATTAAACGCCCACTCATCAATGTCTGAAAACTGGGTGAGCCAGAACCTTGAGGTCCTTCTTCTTCATCTATGTTCTGGTTGTCTTTGATGCTCCTGGCATCCATTGTCATCTATGATGATCTATGATGTCCTGGTTGTAGGATGGTGGCTCCCATCCGAGATCTTAAAGATCCACTCTGACAAAAGCGGTGTTTTTATCATCTTCTTGAAGCGTTTTTCTGATGACGGCGGACATAGATAAAGAAAATTAAGCTTTAAATGGCATTTCTAAGTATTTCTTTATTCAAATCGTTGTGAATCAGGAGCGGAAGAAGTTTAAAATAAAGAGCTTGTTTGTGACGTAGAAAATCTGCTCCGCCCCACAACGGGGAGTATAATGAGGGTGTAGCTTTCCACAGAATCCGGTGTCAGACCATAGAAAAAGTGAACAAAACCATGAAGCTCAGATATGTTAGTCTTTCTGCATTCTGCTGACTCTTTCACTACATCTCCCATGATGCATTGGGTTAAAGTGACAGTTTCGGCGCACAATGAGTCTCTCCTCTTAACGTCTTGAAACAACAACGAACTCACGTCAAACAGTGTTTAAATCTTCTAATTTACCTTCTATTATATGTTTTATAAAAAAAAACAAAAAACAGCTGCAGCTTCCAGCTTTTTCTGCCACAATTATCACAAAAATGCACGTGAGATTGTGGGTGGGGCTGTAGATGAATATAGACGATGAGTTTCTCCTTTCTTTTTAATTTTTTTTTTGGATGCTGGTGTGCTGCGGGATTTTCGTCAAGGTTAAAGTGAGCCGTGGCCCAAAAAAGGTTGAAAAACACTGATCTAGTTTATCCGGGCTGGGGACCAGCACAGGGAGTCCCAGACTAAGCTCCTCTTGTGGCTTTACAGTCAGGAAGTAGCATGAGGGGCCTTGCCTACACTGGATGAGGCTCATCGTGCTCCCTGGGAAGCAAAAACCAACGGAGCCATCCGGCCGACTGAAGGCCCCGCCCACAACTCAGAGCTTCTGCCGCTCTGCAGAAACTAGAATTGTGTCCGATTTTGCCATTTCAAATTGTTGTCCAAATCTACAGTTCCACTGACTGCCCTAAATATTTCCCAGAAGTCTTTGCGTAAAATCAGTGTGCATAGATGCTCACTAGATTGGCAAATACAGACCCACAAGCATTGTATTTGAACAGTCCTTCATGTTAAAAAAATGCATTTTAATTTAATTTGTATAAACCATTCAAGTTTTTTATCTTCAGAACGATTTCTTTTTAGGTTTGTACTCTGAGAAATCAGTGACGTCTTATGAAAAAACTAATGTATTCTGCATTCAAAATCCACGGCAGTAAATAGTACGAAAAAAATAACACGTTTTGGCTAAAAACGGCATAATTATAATTGAAAAAAATACTGATCGACGCTTTGAAAATAGATCAAAAGATGATTGGAGAGGAACTTTAAAAAGGGAAATTTATTCCCAACGTTTCTTTATGTCTGGCAAAACCGCAACAGTTGATGAGAGCAGAAGACAAATTCAGGTTGGCTGACGATGAAGGATTCATCCACAAACTTCCTGCTTTTCTTTTAGTGCAGCAGAGATAAAGTGTAAACTATCTACCAAATGACAGTGACAAAATATTGAGTTGGGTTGAAAATAAACAGAAATGAAATGTGGAGTCTGGGTGCAAACAGTTTCTTCACAGTATAAACCTTTGAACTCCACAGAGTGAGCTTCCGCTGACACGTCTCACCTCTCGATCACGGCTCGGCGCATAGCTCCTGCGCTGTACGGACACTTCCCCACCACCACTGTGCTGAAGTACAGAGCATCCTCCAGATAGTGGGACAGCAGCGCTCCCTGGAAGCCTAGCACCCCCCAGCGGCACAGCTTGTCACTGCAGGAGAGGGACATGGTAGGTTCTCCTCTTCCCGGCTTCACCCGCAGCAGTCCGGCGCTGTGGTACCCCGGTCCCGAGAGCCGGGGATCAGCCGGCCCACCTGGGACACACTTGGCCCCCGTTCTGAGAACATCTGGGATTTGAGGGCATTCCTCAAACGGAGCTCTGGGACGTGTGCGGGTCTGAGGTTCAGCTTCATGGGGCGCCTTTGGGCCACTAGCGTGAGTATTCCGGTCATCTGGGTTTTCTGAGCCTCCGTCTTTTGCCTCCTGTTCCTCCAAATGGGGAAGCTTCGAGAGTCGTCCTTCGTTTGGCTCCTCTGCTTTTCTTTTCAGGGAACTTCCTGCGTCCGTCCCGCCTCGGTTGTCCACAGGAGTGATGGGATGGCACGGTTGAGCCTGGCAGGGCTGGAAGCTGTCAGTCACAGGGATGATGGAGGCATCGCCACCTAAGGACGAAATTGTGTTTAATTATAGGGAGCCTCCTGACTGTAGATGAGGACTGTAGGTGAAGACTAAAGAAAATAAGTTTACTTAAAAGTTAAAACACATGAATATTATGAAGATTAAGATTAAGATTTAAGATGCAAAACTAAAATGACAGAAAAATTCTGGAAGTTAGTAAAATCATCTTAAAAAAAAACATTTTAAATTTACTTTGCAGTCAAGAACATGAAAATCTCTCACCTACTGAAAATATCATCTCAACACTGAAGCACGTCGGAGGTAGCATCATGGTTTGTTAATGAGAATCATCAATTCAATATGTTTCCCTTATTATTTTCTTTTTTTTTATTTATTTTTTTTTAAACACAGGGTCAAAATATGACATTAACATATCAGTTTACGCTTCAACTCGACTGAACAATGATATTTTTGATTAATAAAGCAGCAGCTTGGGAATCTGGGAACATCCTGGACTCACAGGGAGTGTGACTGGTGAAGAAAACAAAGGAAATTCCTGGCTGAAGCTTCCACCTTCCTCGCTGATCGGACGGACGAAACACAGCGCTGCTCCGACCGCCGACAGCCTTATGGAGCTCCTCGATCAGATACCTGGATAAAAAAAAAAAAAAAGAAAAGCTGCTGTGACAAACTCAACTCTGTGAATAATCACGAGGGTTTGAGCTCCAACAGGCGGAGAGATGAAGCCAACAAATCACTCACCGGACGCAGCCTCTTCTAGCTATAACCTCTGCATGGCTGTCATTGAGAATATCGCCTATAAAAATTGTGAAAAATCACATTAAACAGAATTAAAACACACTTATGCTAAAATCTGCTTAACATGATTTATTTGGGGAAAAAATCTACAGAGATTTCAGTTCATGATTTTAACTTTGCTTTAAAAAAAAATGTAAAAAGCAGGAAAATATTATCTTGTAAGTCAGTCTAACACACAACACACACACACACAAAAAAAGGAAAAATAAGAATTTCTCCATTACACACCTCTGGGACTCATGGCTGCCTGACCGATGCATTTGGTCCCGGTTCCCATGGAAACAACCTCCATCTCAGCTGTCAAAGGAAAACCAACCGGTCACAGTTTTGATTTCAAAAGCAGTTTAAAGACCCGTTCCGATTGCAAAATCGTGGTATTTTTCTGACGATGGAGGGAATAGAAATGAAGACATTTAATCACAAAATCGCATTTCTGAGGACTTCTTTATTCAAATGTATTTTAAAACTGTAAATAGAAATATGCACAACATAAGGCGTGGGAAGATTCCTCTTCAACCTAATCCTTTTCATGCAACACTGTCTTGTTTTATCAACTTTAAACACTTGTATTTATTTTCATTTTGCGTTTAAAATAAAATAACAATTAAAAAAAAATCATGACTCAGGAGCAGACGAAAACAATGCCTTTTGACAAAGATGGTACTTGTAACTTAGAAAGCTCCCTGCTTGCTCCGCTCTATTCTGATGCATCCGCTTGTAAGCTAGCAGGAGAGCTTGTAAACAGAGAGCTCTCAGCTACGGGGGGGAGGGGGCGGTGGCCACGCCCACACCTCAGAGAGGTGACTTTCTAATCAACTACTGCCGCTCTGCAGAAACTATGTCCAAGAAAGTGACACAAGAAAACGACCATATTCATGGTTTTTTTTTAAACTAAAGGCGGAGTAAAAACTATTCGCTCTACCGACCTGCGTCAGAGCTGCGACCCGGCTGGACTTTGAGGACAGCGGCCAGCAGGGTCCACTCTCTGCCCGCCTCGGGTTTCCCTCTCTTAGGCAGCTGGTTGAAACGCTTGTAGCACAATTTGGCGACTTCATCCGCGTCGATCATAATTTCTTCTTAAACGGGCTCCGAAAAAAAAAAGTCGCGGAAACGCTGCAAATACTTCCAAATATTTATTTTTTTAAAACAGCCGCTGCGGCGCCGGAAGTCTCGGCGAGATGATGAAACTACTTCCGGGCTAAGATAAGGTTGATGGGGCTGTCAAAATAAAAGTCTGGACTTATAGGTGAATTGTTTTGTTTCTATGGAATATGTAACATTTTAAATCTTCCTATCAAACAAAAATGTAGAATTCTGGTGTAATTTAATATTCTACCTAGCAAAATATTGTATACTTAGACAAAGAGTGCCGATAAAACCTACTGTCAAAACAGGAAATGGACATAAAATATATAAAACAAAATTTGTGGTGGGGAAAAGAAAAATAATTCACAATAAATGTGAATAAAATATATATGGGGGGTTCTAAACAGCATATCCTAGTGTTTTTGTTCGCTTTTCCTGAATTTTTGTTTTGCATAATTTTTAGTTCCCTTTTAAGTATTTAAAAACAACAAAACTAAAATTCTACCTGATGGTAATTTGCGTTTTTTGTTGTTGGTGTTTAATTCAATGCTGAAATAATTCACCTTAATGCATTCAAAAACTTTTCAGTGTTGCTGTTTTGTGATTGTGTTTTCTGGTGTTATTTTATTTTAACATTGCAATTCTTTGTGGATTGATGCAGAGTTGCATGACTTTGCAACTACCTCTGCATCTTTGCAGCTGCATCTGTCCACAGCTTCTCCTAACAGCCTTTAGATCCAGAACGTGGTCCCGGATGCTGGGCTCTGCAGCCCTGTTTTTTCCTGCTCAGTTTCTAAATCCTGCTTTGCTTCTTGGTACATTTCCACTGTTTATTTTTCAGCAGCTGCTCAGAGCTCCGTGTCATGGCTACAAACTGCTGTCCTGCCTGAAAATATTTACTGGACAGCGAACGAGACACAGAGAGTGGAGATGACATAAAGGGTTTGTTTGTACAGTTACTTGAAAACATGTCATTTCAATTATTGGGACGCTGCCTGCCAAACCACAGACTGAGGCCTGATGAGTGGAAAAAGCTGCCAGCTATATCTACGAGAACCATCCTTGGGCCAGGTTTATTTTTTCATAGCAGTGGAATAATTTATGACAAAATGAATGAAAAAAAAAAAAAAACTTACCATACATGCACTCTACTAATAAAACCAGAGTACTAATAAAAGTAAATGAAACCAATATGCCAACAGAACATAATGCTTTTTGAAAATGGGGAAAACATTAAAGCTTAAGCTGAGGACTTTATCAGATTTACACATCAACTCACTTAGATCCATTGAAAAAAAACTGTTTATACAACAAATATCATTTAAATAACTTTAGAATCAAAAACATACCCCCCCAAAAAAATCAATATTTTAAATGTAAACAATTGAAATGTGATTCTGTTCATGCGTCTGTGTATGGCAAGCAAAAAAATGTAAAATAAATAAATAAAATAGAACAATTGTAGATGGATGGATTAAAAAGGGGCATTCTAGTCATCAGTTCAGCCCAATTTTTTGCTCTTTTTCTAAAGACGCAGTTACAATAAATCAAGTCATTCACATATTTTCATTTGGTCTTTTGCTTTGCATAAAGTTGTTTTAACACAAAAAGTGTTTCAAGCTCCAGCACGCCAGGTCTGCTCACCGCACTTTGCTCATCAACTCTTTCTAAATATCCAGTACGGCAGAAAAAAGTGTTTAGTCATCAAGAAACCGAACAGAGACCGTCTGTAGCATTGAGCAAACAAGACCCCTAATTATATGCAGCCTAGTTGTCCGTCATCTTTTCTGCCTCTGGCATCCTTAACCAACCACGTTACTTATTAAAATAATTAATACCACAGTCTAGCTGTTTTAGTTTCAACCCTGAACTGGATCAGGATTTCTATAAGGCGTAGTGTTTTTTAACATTTTGTCTTGATGTGGAAGTTAACAACTTAAAATAGGCTTTCAGAATGACATGAATATTCACCTAACTAGCGAGTTAAATGTTGACTTTGTGCAATAATTTATATATTTAACCTTCATTTATGCAGGCAAGACAGATTAAGAAAGAAAAAAATCTTATTTTCAACTGTGGCCTGGCAAAAGGCAAGAAAATAGAGTTACAGGAGACAAAAATCGGGATAAAACAGCAGTAATAGAGACAATCATTAGTCTTATACATTTAGGTTACAGCAACAGTTTTTTTTTAAATGCTCATTAAGATTCTTTTTAAAAACTCCAGACTCAAAAAACTCAGTGAGGCGTTAATAAATTCCGTTTTGCAGAGCGGATGTTGTACATGAGAGATGAAATGTGCAAAAGCTGTCTCAAATAGGAGGGAAAAGGGCCAAGGAGGGTTTTGTAAATGAACAGCAACCACTGGATTTTCCCTCCAGTGAATAGTGAAGTCCGGTTTTAGTGACGAGTGGAGGGTCCAGCGGTGGTTTTTGAAGGGAGCATTTCTTTTTCCATCGAATGGCAGAAGGGTAAAGAGTCCATTTTTTTCCCAGCAAATGTTTCTTAACTGATCAGTAAATGACATCGCCAACGTCAATTATAAACTATAATTGACAGACAGCTCTGGTATGTGTTAAAAAAAATCCTGGATTAAGGTTGAGATCTTAAGGACCTCATCAGGACAGAACGCTTTTACTCAACGTTTGTGCGAATACTTGATCATTTGAATCCAAGAACTTTCTGCTGTTTGGCTTTAGGAAGAATTAAAAAACAGAAAATTCTTTGGGGTGCTGGTCAGAAAAATTCAAAAAAGGGCCCAAATGTTAAACCATTGACTCTTATTCCTGCTGTAACCTTTTAAGGTTGAATCCTTTTTGTTTTTGACACTAAATCTTCAAATCATTTACTATAAGATATTTCTACAACATTAAATCACATTTTACTTTATTTATCTAACAGATGTTTTAACAATAACAACATATTCTGTTTTAAAATCTCAAATGAGAGTTTTATTTAAAAATCCCCATTAATGAGGGACAAATAGTCATTGTCCCAATTTATTTTGCGATTATCGGTTTGATCAAACAAACCGATTGATTACATTTTTAGTCAGTCAGTTAGCATCACAGTTTTTTATTCTTTTGCATCTTTAAGTTATCAGTCTAAATTAAATATGTGAGAAATGAATAAAAAGTCTTCATAGCAGCACAATAGCAACAAACAGCAGCGTGTGTTGTTTACCTTCAGTCGCTTTTTTGTTGTTGTTTAGTTTATCACAGTTTGTTGACTCCGTTATGTAGTTTCAGATCGACTTCTTTAGTTTTCACACTGGTTTGATTTTGCACAACTTTGTTGGTTTAATAGTTTTAGTGTTATTTACATTTTTAAGCCCAAAATTCCAAGATAAAAACTTGTGTTTAAGATGAATAAGGAGGAAATGGTTGATCAATCTGCATGAATACGATGATAAGAAAACTGTTGGGCGGGGAAAAAAAAAAAAAAAAGACAGATATCCAGGTTAAGACTGTATTAAGACTCAGTTTTTATTTTTTTTTTTGGATCTGTACAAGAGAAAATGCTGACTTTCACAAGTAACAGAAAGATAAAAAATAAAATTGCATCTCCTCTCTTTAGCCTCAGTAACAGACTTGGCCCCGGACAAGCCCCCAAACGCGGGGCCTGGGGGGGGGAGTTTAGCCCTGTGGTTAACAAATGAAGGGAAATCATTCATGTACTCAGTCCGTCTCGTTCGCTGCTCGCTTCAAAAGGTTAAAAATGTGTTGTCTGAGGTGGATTCGCTTTACTGCATCTGCGGGTAGCTGTGCTGTTGACAGGAGGTGGCATTAAGGCCGTAATGCCGTCTGGCTTTAGTGCGCTTGGAAGCGGGCAGTGGAGGTGTGTCTTCTCTTCAAACCCACACACACACACATACCGTCTATGTGCATATACACAACATGAGCAACTACACACACACGTCCTCTGTGTTTTGGGTCTCAAACGTCATGTTTCAAGCTCACGCTCAGGACTCTCCCCCCCAGATGAGGCCAAGGTTTTAACCCCGGGAGTAACACATGAATTTAAAACAATAAAAACGGTCATGCTGAATTTAGTGTTTTTGTGTTGCCGGATGCAACGGCTGTGAGTCACTCCTGTCCGAATCCTTCCGTTTCCTCGATGGCGAAGAGGAGTTTCTCTCGGAGCTGCTCCAGGCTTTTGTAGGGCGGCAGGTCCAGACGATTGAAGCTGAGAGGACAAAAACAAGAACTAGGTTCTTCAGGCTGGAAATACTTCACCATAAACAAAGAAAAACTTATCTTAAAAGTTGTCCAAATTCTAAAAATATTACTGAAAAAATACATATGACCCACTAATATCTTTTTTAAAACAAATATAGTGAAATAAAGCACAGCAGAGAAGATCTCACTCACCATGTGTGGCTTCTTGGAAGCCAAGTCTCCTTCCCCACTTTGTCTATGCAGAACTTCTGGGGACCATTACTTCCTGCAGATGACAAACATTGATTGATTGGTTGGTTGATTGATTGATGGATGGATTTATTTCAAGCGTTGTAGTCAAAACAATAAAGAATTTACACAGATTTATCAAACTCATTATAGGAATAATGAAATGGATAGATAAAAAATAAAAAAACAAACAAAAAAAGACACTTAAATCCCATATAGTTAATTAAATATAGTGATCATATAGACATGCAGAGCTCGATTTACTGATTTATTTTCTTGAATATTTGAACCTTGTTTGAGCTCATTACTTAACCCGTTCCAAAGTTTAGCTTTTCTTTGTGGTTCTTATCAGTTTGATCCCCTCAGTTTGTAGCCTCCTTCGTTTTCCAAAAACTGCTTTTGGATACTGAATGGTAATATTTTCCCACCGGCTCTGTATAGAAGTTGAGACTTCAGTTTACATGTGTCTGATGTGAGGCTTACAACTTAGTTTGTCATTGATAGCAACCCCCAAGAATTGGATCTCTGTCACACTTTCAATTGAGACATTATTTATTTAATTGAGAGGTCTTTATTTGCGTTGTAGTTACCAGAAAACATCACTTTGGTTTTATTTAAGTTCAAAGATAATTTGTTGTAATCCATCCATGATTTTATTTTGTTTAACTCTGTGTTCCCCTCATTGACAAGTTCCCTATGATTGGCTGTAGAGTAGAATATACTTGTGTCATCAGCAAGTAATATGAGTTTTCAAAGTTTTGAAACACTGAATATATAATTTATGTAGGGCTGGGCGATATGGCCTAAAAATAAAATCTCCGATTTTATTTTTTTTAATTCGATTTCCGATTTTTTCCCCGATTTTTTTCCCCCCAAGGAAAGCAATAAGTACAAATGGCAGACAACTTAAAGCAAATGTTGCTTTTATTTAATCAAATGCAAGACAAATGTAACCCCCATTTCTGGGATGAATAAGAAATAAATAAAAACACTCTTGGAATTAAAGTTAAGTATAAAATTTTTCTTCTTCTCACTCTCTTTTGGACTTGTGTTTATATAATTTTGTTGCGTTTTATATAATTTTTCTTGTTTTATATAATTTTTGTCTAGTTTTTTTCTTATTTAGTTATTCTACACTTGTTTTCACTTGTCCAAAATAAAAAGGTAACTTACTTCAAGTCCAAGCTGGGTTTTAAGTCACACTTTATAGTCTAGACTAAAATGAGACAAACATTCACCTTGAGAGTAGCAGCATTTTCTAAAAAGTTATCAATACAGCTCATATCTGGGTCTAAAGTTTTAAATAAATTAATAAACCCTGTCTTCTCCACGGAGAGGATGATTAAGCAGCAGGAGTCGCGGTTACCCCCCCACCCCCACCCCCACCCGCCTCCTCCGAAAAGAAAATCCTACGGTGGCCGCGTCGCAACTGAATATACAAGCAATACTTACAACGTAGTATTCTTTATTAACAAATAACAGTAACAACTAACTATCTAACTAATGAACTAACTATACAGGCGTTGTAGAATGAGTATGTGTGTGTGTCAGGTCGCGTGTGTGTTAGGGCGCGTACATGTGTACAGAGGACTGAGCGCGTGCCACTCGACCGCGCGTGAGAGCCTTTGACTCCGATGGGCTCCTTTAGGTAAATGTTGCAGCGTGGGGACTCTTCCTCCACGTCTGTGACAGTAAAGCCACACCAGTTCCAAACAACAGATGATTTTATTTCTTTCTTGGGAACAAACTGCCCACTCTCACCGGTAGCCATGCTGTCGCGTGCTGTTTCGTGTGTTGTTTGTTGCATGCCGTGTGAAACTAAAGCTACGGAAGCTCTGAGGAGCCAAAAATGCGCCACATAAAAACTCGATTTAGTTATTTTGGAAATCGCCCGTAACAAAAAATTCGAATTAATTCATTTGATCGATTTATCGCCCAGGCCTAGATTTATGTAAATATTGAATAGCAGCGGGCCCAGAATTGATCCTTGTGGGACGCCACAACTTATCTCTTTGGCTTCTGATGTAAATTCATCAATCTTGATAAATTGTTTTCTTCCCGTTAGATAGCTTTTGACCCAAGTTAGCGCTAGTCCACTTATCCCATAACCTTCCAGTTTGTCAAGTAGGATGTCATGATTGGGAATCAAATGCTTTGTTTAAGTCGAGGAAAACCACAGCTGCATATTTCTTTTTGTCCAGAGCATTACTATCATACTATCACCATTTCATATGTGTGCTGGGTTTTATTTCTCCATACTGGAAATTGTTTTTAATACTGACTTTGTCTCATATTAACTGTACAGCACTTTGTAATCTTGATTTCGAAAAGTGCTATATAAATAAAGTTTATTATTATTATTATTATTATATTGTTTTTTTATTTATAATGTTATGTTTATCAATAAATAAAACTAATCTATCATTTAATATTTTTACTAAAATTGCTGAGAATTGTCGAAGGAGAGAAACTGGTCTATAGTTTGTAAATTGGTGTTTGTCTCCGTTCTTATAGATAGGAATGACTTTTGGTACTTTCATTTGGTTTGGGAATCTCCCAGTTTGTAATGATGAGTTACATATGTATGTTAGAGGCTTGGAGATATTATTAATGAACTTTTTCACCACTGTCATATCTATATCCTTACAATCTTTTGAGTTTTTACTCTTGAATTGATTTAAAAGTAACATCAGCTCATGTTTGTTCACAACAGAGAGAAGGATTGAGTGTGGGTTGCGTCGTTTTTCTCTGCAGCACAGTACCAACTGTCCCTCAGACTGCTACTGCCGCCCGGTTCGAAACCTCTGATCTCAAGGATATAAAAACAAACCAAAAAATCCCACAAACTGGGCGGTCTGTGAAATCTACAAACTAAAGGATAAATGTTTTGTACCTATAAGTTCCTGGAAGCCGCCGACCGGCAGTCGGCAGGTTCCTGTTACAAACTGGAGCAGACGGATTCTCTTCTCGTTGTCCATCTCCTTCACCACCTGTAGGAGCGCAGCGTCAGTCGCCGGACGTCAGTGTGAATGTTTACCAAACACCGGAGTGCTGCTCACCTGCCAGAACCAGTGGATCTGCTTGCTGTTCTTGGTGTAGTGTCGGTAGATGGTGTTCTTCTGCCAGTCGGCCAGATCGATCTCCTGCATCCCGCAAAGCATCAGCTGCCACGGAGACCAGACATGTTACTGTCCCGCTGCTTCTCTACAACCTCAACTTAAGCAGACGTTTAAACTAATTCATCTTGTAAACAAACGAAACAGGAAGCCTCTGAGTTTTTACAGAGGTGGAAAAATATGGTTTACTATCTTAAGTATCGTCTGCATTCACATGCAGATTTGAAGCAAAGTATTGAACGACCTCTGGAGTCCTGAAGAGTTCCATATTTGTGAGGAAATTCTCCTCTCAGACACCAGGTCGAACCTCTGAACTAATGCCTCTAGGATGAGGTGAGACAAAATCTAATGCTTCCTGGTGATTCTGCTGGATGATGATGCTCAGCAGGTGTTGAACGAGTTTCAACTGGGATCCTCAGGAGCTCGTCCAGATCAAACACATTTTTTAGTAAATAAAAGGCTTGAAAACCGTCTCTCATACCTCCAGCTCTTTCTCATCAAAGTAGCGAAGCCACTCCAGAGGAACCACCTCGTTGAAGCCATCAAGAAAGGCTTTCGTCTGCTCCTCCACCCCGCGGGTGAACCTCCAGTCGGTCAGCAGGCTGCAGGAGGTGAAGGCGGTTCATTTAGGAGCTCGACCTCGGCGCTGACGGTCAGCTGGGACCGTTTTTTTGTCGGCTCACCTGATGTACTCTTCCTTGTTTTCCTCCGTCACCAATTCGTTCTCGCCGCCGTCCTTCAGCTGGTGGGTGGAAACTTTCCCGAGGATCTCCATGTCCTGAGCGAAGTACAGCTCCACCCCACACTCCGCCAGGTTGTTCTCCCTGAGCGCAGAGGCAAAACGCCATAAACATCAACTTATTGAAAACACGGAAGAAGCAATGAAAAATAGTTAACCATAGTTTAGTTTTTCAGTTTTAGAGACCATAAACTTTAATTTTAGAAGTTCCTATTTGGTAAAAAAATATAAACAATTTCAATTTGTTATTCAGAATAGACCTTTAACATCATCTGCTAAAAATGAAAACATCAAAGAAACATAGAATTAGGTGTAAAAAAACAACATTTTAAACTTCTTGGAATTTAATTGAAGATGTTAAATCGTCTTTAGCATTAAGGTTAACCCCTTTTCTGATTTTAGGAATCTAACCTTTATCATTAAAGGTCATTTATGGCAACAACATCACTTTAAAGTCCCACTGTGGTCATGTTTTGTTACATTTTTCCAGTGGTTTTAATTACGATGATGCCGTTTCCTAAGCTAGAAACTAAAACCCTGTGTCGTTCTCTAGGACGTAGTTTCTGCAGAGTGGCAGTACTTCTTTAGAATTTCACCTCCAAGTTGTTGGTGGGACCATTTGCGCTGACCAACCCTGCCCCCTTTCCCCTCCCTGTTTAAGCAGAGCAGGGAGCGTGGGGACTGCCCAGCATATAAGCCTTTTTCAATTAATAGTCATTTTGCGTCTGTTCCTGATTCACAACGATTTGAATAAAGAATTACTCAGAAATACGATTTTGAGCTTCATTTTCTTAATATATGTCTTCCATCAGAAGAAATGCTGCAAAAGCATGTTAAAAAAACACCAAAAACATGATTTAAAAAAAAACCAAATCAGAGTGGTTCTTTAAAAACCTACATGAGATGCTTACTGATAATAGGCTTTATTAAATAATATTAGCTGAATAAAATGCTGGAGGCTGTTTTTAATAACAATAGTTGAAAGCTAAAAGTTTCACAGCTTCAAACATTTAGACAGTGTTCTAAAAAAGACAAATTTGAGGCAATTTAAAATTTTCTTTGATGGTTTTTACATAAAAACATAAAGCAACATGAATTTTCTGGTGCAGCAGCTGCTTTACTTACTTGACCCACATGATGGAGTTATAAAACTCGGGGTCTATGGACTCCAGGTCTTTGAGGGTGGGTTTCTTGTCCAGCATTCGCTTGTAGAACGGCAGCGTGAAGCCGGTGTCGATGAACTTTCCGTGGTACAGAGCCTGCAGGGAGAAGACTTCACAATGAGGAACCCCGCCTGGCGTTTGCCGCTCAGTGCAAAACTCAGAGACGCCCAGTAAAGGTGAGGATTTCACAGGTTTGAGTCCAAAGAGTCTAGGATCAGCGAGTTATGAGCTTTTTATTTCAGAGGCCTGTGATCGCATAAGGTGTGTGACATTAACCAACTGGTGGCGTTTCTTTGGCGTTTAAAGCCAAACGGAGTGGCTTTAAAGTTACAAACCCATTGGGGGTTCAGGCCTGTGAGAAGCCAACAGCAACAAAGACTGGACAGACTTTTTTCCGGTGTTCTGACGGACCAGATCTTCGTCTCTCAGCTGCCTGACGAGAGACAGAAGGTCTCTACGCAGATAGAGGGCAGCAGAAAAAAGGGTTTGGAGCACTTATCTGGGAAAGGCATCTTTAAAAAGCATGCGAGTGGAGTGCATGCTGGAAGTGAGGAAAGGCAGCTCCAGAGGGTGTAGGCTGGCAGGAAGGGTGCGGCAGTGAGGTCATGGTGTGGGAAGGAGGGCGGAGGCTGTCGGCTTCGGGACAGACGGCTGTTTGGAGCCGGTTCCACACAGAGAGACGCTTTTATGGCTCTTACTGTACATTCACAAGGCTGAAACGGGGGTTTACATAGACAAAAACCACAGAAAAGGGACCCCAACTGCACCAATGTGCCCCCCCCACCTTTCCACTCCACCCTCAGTCACGCCACAATGACAGAAAAAACAAAAAAAAACAGAAAAATCAAGAGACTTGAAACCTTGTTTTTAGACATAATTTTGCAAGTTTGAAGTTGTTTTGATTTTAAATAAGCTTTTCCCAAAATCAGCTTGGTGGAGAACTTTTTGTCTCATTAGGAGATCTAGAAATCTAGAAATAAGGAAATTATTAATAAATGAGTCTGAATCATTTTGCTCCATAATCTTGACATTAGAGAACTTGATTTAAGACTTAAAAAAAGAAGAAAAAAGTGAAATTACCCCATTTTGGGTTGAAATTGAAGAATGTTATGTTATAGTTAAATTGTAGACTGGCATTCACTGTCATTGAAAATAATAATCCATATTTATGTTCTAGTACTAGTTTCAGATTTTGAGGGTTTAAGAAAACTTGTACTCATATCATATTCTCATTTTGTTCACATTTTGTTCTAAAATGAGTCATTTTTACTTAATACACTAGTTTGTTGTCACTGTAATCAAAATAAATTAGAAGGATCTGCATTTCCGGAATAAAATGCAGGGTTGAATGCTTTATTGGTGCATAAAAATGAAACTTAAAGGGTAATAATTGGCCCACAAAAAAATAATTCTATTAAGAAATGATCAAGATTGACCATAAAGTGAAAACAGCACAATAACAAAAAATATATGTTTGTGAAAAATGCCAGCGCCGGGTATCGAACCAGCGAGCTTCTGCACCAAGAAATCCTGGAATATCTTGCAAAGTTCAAGGATTTGAAGGACTAATAGAAGTTTTGCAAACTTGGTAGCTCACCATGGCGATGAAGCGGCCGATGAAGCGGAAGTAGGTGAGGTGGTCGGGGTTGATGGAGGAGGCCGGGTTGATCTGGAGGCAGTAGTTGTTCTTGCCGGCGTATTCAAACAAACAGTACATGGGGTTCAGGACTTCGTGTGACAGCAGGAAGAACCACTCTCTGCAGAGCGAGAGGACAGACGGCGTTACTGCAGGGCGGAGCAAAAACCTGAAGATCATTTACGTCAGAACAACGGCTTTCATTTAGGGAAGGGATGGCGGCGCAAAAGCTCAACAACACATGTCTGCAGATAGCACCGTATAAGAAACACCAAGAAAAACAGAAAGTCCCAAATTCAGCAAAAAGACAAAACCTGTAAACATTTTTCAAACATGGAAGGATAAAAATAAAAGACATATAAGTGAAAACTAAAACAAAAAGAAACAAAAGTATTACAACTTTTCCAACTTCATAAGAAAGTATTTAATGTTTTTCATGAAGTTTAAAGCCCCACTCTCATAAAAATTGTGTTTTTAACATGTTCTTGTGTCATTTCTCTCATGGTGGAGAACACATATAGAGAAAATTAAGCTCAAAACTGCATTTCTGAGTAATTCTTTATTCAAACCGTAGTGAATAAAAAAAAAAGGCATTGGAAAAAAAACTTGGGTGACATAGAAGTTACTACGGCAAGCCACAAGCTCCCTTCTCTGCTCCATCCTGATGCATCCATCAAATAGATCTGTGAACGCCTTTGTTTTTCTTCTTCAAGCTGACGTCTGGCTCAAAACGAAAGAATAGCTCTGGTATTGCTCGCCATTTTTTTTTTGCACCGGTAATACTGGGTTGGGGCTGTGAGGGGATGTAAGTTAGCAAGAGAGAGCATGGAAACAGATGGACGATGAGAAGGGGGCGGGGCTTACTCCGCACCAACAGTTCCACCTACAACAAAAGGTGAATTTCCTATAAACTACTGCCGCTCTGCAGAAACTATGTTCTAGTAAATTACACTTTTTTTGGCAAAAGATGATCAGAATGGGACTTCAATGGATTATAGACTTAAAAAAAATTACATTAAAAACGTTAAAAAAATATTTTTATTTCCCAAAAAAATGTGTAAAAGTTTGTCTTGAAGCAATTCCGATGAACGAGCGAGCAGAAGAATCTGAACAGCAGATTAGACAAACTGTGGAGGAATGAATGTTAGACAGAATGAAGCCCCCTCCACCACCACCAGCAGCAGCAGCAGCAGCAGCAGCGCTCCCTAAGCCCCGCCCACACCCGCGCGGGGGGGGCGTGCGGAGCGCTGGGTGTTATGGACTGACGGACGGGCTGACGGACGCAGACACCTCCCAACATCCCGTCCGTGGTTCTACCCTGTGGTAGAACAGCATGATGTCACCTACCATAGGGTAAAACCACTGACGTGACACCGGAGACAGAGACACAATGCAAAAAAATAAAAAACCCAACAGGGAGAACGATGAGAACACCACAAACAGAAAAAAAAAATGCAGATAGGAAGACCTGAAGGACAGCAGGAGGCGTGACAGGAACAGATGATGGGTGGGAGGACAGGGGAGCTCCAGGAGGAGGAGGTTCTGCAACAAGCTAAAACATCCCTGTGCAGCGATGGGATGAATCTTCACACAGAAGAACACCAGCGGACGCTTTTCTGACTTTAACTTTGGCGTTTAAACACAGGGGAAGCTAACTGATGATTTCCACAAGAACCTGTAGGATCATGGATCTCCAAAAGTGAGAAAACTTTAATTAGAACTCAGACAAATAGCAGCAGGATTACAGGGTTTAGTGCCGAACCTGATGAACCCGGTGATGCCGAGTCCTGTCGCTACGGCAACAATCGCTGCCAGCATCGGGTCATTAAAACAACTCCTAGTGTATGTTGGGACACCAGACTCTGATACTTTAAAACTAAAAACAGTTTAAGTCACGAGTTGATTTTGAAACAAAGTATGACAAACTTTGCATTCATTCTCCATCACTAAACCTGAATATGTAATCTACAGGAGGAGGAAGAGGAAGCGGCAGAAGTTAAACATACACCAACACCACCCTCACCGACATCAAACATGGAGGCTTGTGTGAAGAATACCCACAGGTGGATGAGATGCAGCAAAACCACAGAAGGCACATAAGACAGAATGCGAGTGAAGGCTAAAGCGGAGGTGCGTTTGGATTTCTCCTCACCTGGCGATGCCGCCATAGTCAAGCCCCTCCTCCCCTCTCATGATGATGTAGAGTCGACGACGAAGATCATACGGCTTCACATTCATGATCTAAAGAAGAGAAGTGGGAGAAAAAAAAACACACAAAAAGAACGTTTCCTCAATGGTGACGTTTCAAGGATTATTGTCCCCAGAAAAAGAAATAAATAAATTACTGTCAGCATGAATATGAAATGAATTGAATTACTGATGCATTGTCTTGCTGGAGTGCAAGTCAAAATGCTTATTTTGCCCTAAAAAAGTGTTCCGTTATGTAAGTTTTACACAAAATATACCAAAAACACACTCAAAAAAACTAAATCGTAAACATTTTTGTCAAGTTTCTAGTTCTTACTTTAAGAAAAATAAGGTTTAGAAATAAGGACTGTAGTAGCACTGGGAATAGCACAGGATGTTTTTTATTTATTTTATTTTATTTTTTTGGGGGGGGTATAAATATATCAACTTTAAACATATACAACTTTTTTTTGGTTTTTTTTTAGCAAAACATGTTTTTGTTTTTTAGGATGAAATAGTTCCAGTTACAAGAGCAATATACCTGACACTGAGTGCCTAATTTCCAGATTGAATTTCATCTTCAAAGGCCAGAAGATCCTAATTTGAAGATGAAATCTTAACACAAATTCACTATTTCCATTGGCACTTTTAAGCCAAAAACATCTCACACTCAGTGTATGATTTTAAAGGCGGACAAGAGAAAGGAAATGAAACTTGACGTCACTTGTTTAGTCTATGCTCAAATCTTAGAGTAGTTTTCAGTCTGACCTGCTGAAATGAATCCTCAAACAGCGTCTGTCTGGACACGGAGATCTTCACGTGGCTTGGCAAGGCGTTGGACTGCAAAGCAACAAGAACCACGAGAGGGTAAGAGTTAATCTATCTGTTAATTTATCTATCTATCTATCTATCTATCTATCTATCTATCTATCTATCTATCTATCTATCTATCTATCTATCTATCTATCTATCTATCTATCTATCTATCCATCTATCCATCTATCCATCTATCCATCTATCTATCTAACCTGAAAATGCATGACAGAGGTTTCACATTCCTCACATCCCTGCAGGACCCCAGAAGAATTTAGCATGCACTCACTGGTCACTTTCTTAGGCACACCTGTCTAACTGTAGCAGCAACTCGACGCATTGAGGCATGTAGCCAAGGTCAAGACGGTCTGCTACAGTCCAAACAGAGCATCAGAACCAGGAAGAAATGTGGTTGAAGTGACTTTAAACGCTGCATGGTTGTTGGTGCCAGACGGGCTGGTCTGAGGATTTCAGAAACTGCTGCTCTTCTGGGATTTTCACCCACAACCATCTCAGGGGTTTACAGAGAATGGTCCCAAAATGAGATCAGAGGAGAATGGCCAGACTAGTTCCAGCTGATAGAAAGATAACGGGCACTCAAAAACCACTGGTTACAACCAACTGAGCATGGTGCCACCGCCACAGTCTACCAGAGTACTGTTGCTGACCACGTCCATCCCTTTCTGACCGCTGTGTACCATCTTCTGATGGCTACTTCCAGCAGGACAAGGCGCCGTGTCATAAAGCTGGAATCATCTTAGACATGACAATGCGTTCACTGGACTCAAACGGCCTCCACAGCCACCAGATCTCAACCCAATAGATCACCTTAGGGAGGTGATGGCATCATGGATGTGCAGTCGACAAATCTGCAGTAACTGCGTGATGCTATCATGTCAATATGGACCAAACTCTCTGAGGAATGTGTCCAGAACTTTGTTGAATCAATGCCACTAAGGATTTAGGCAGTTCTGAAGGTAAAGCGGGTCCAACACGGTACTAGCAAGGTGTTCCTAATAAAGTGGCAGTCTGTTTCTGGCTTCTGTTTCTTTATTAAGATATTTTCACTACATATTCATTTCAAAATAAAATAAATTAATGGAGTCTGTTGATTTTTACTCTCCTCACACATTGACATTCTAACAGCTTTTAATATTTTTTTAAAGCATAATAACTGTTCAATTTATAATTTATCCAACACAAAATTAGCACGTGATCCTTTTGCCTCAAATAACAGAACAAAAAAACTTTATTTTTCTGCTTGGGAGGAGACAAAACAATCAGTGAGAGTGGACCCAGACAACAGCAGCTGACTCCTAAAATAAAATGAGGTATATAAAAAATTAAAAATAAAACGACTTAGGAAAGAGTTTATGTGCTGTACATAAGAGCCAGAAGAAATGTGACCTAAATTCAGGCCTCTCCGCTGCTCAAACCGCAGCAGCTACCATCAGCGGCCTGCTTTTCCATCTTTTCAGGATGTTGACATTTTAAACGGACAAGCAAAACGCTACTGTTTTGTTAGTGTGCACAGCTGCTCCGGGTGTTTTTCTCCACATTGTTCACATGTGAAACAATCCTCTTTCCCCGTATTTTCCCCTCTTCTTCTTCTTCTTCTTCTTCAAAAAAAACCCACCCTCAGCCAATAAATATATATATTTTTATATTGAACATTGTTTAAGTCCGCAGACTCTTTCAACACTTACATGACACAGGAAACGGAACTGGTGGTATTTCCACCTAAAGCTGCGATCGTATGCTCCGGGTGAGCCGCCCTGCCGTGACCTGCACACACACACACACACACACACACACACAAGCAAAGAAAAATAAAGTTTTCATGAAAAAAAATCGTGAATCTATGAGATAACGGTTGGCTCGTTTAGGAAACCCTAATGATGCTGGTTGCATTTTCATTCCACGCTTTGTGCTCTACATGACAAAAGGGATCTGGGTCTCAGAGACAGAGCTGAACACGGGTCTGCAGCTGTGTTAGCATAAGCTCCACCAACTCTTTGCACACACACAGACACGCAAACCCCATATGTGCTTCGTCAGCAGCAGAAAAGCAGAGATGCAGAGAAAAAGAGAGTTGGATGATGGGAAGGAGGAGGAGGAGGAGGAGGAGGAGGAGGTGGAAGAGAAGAGTGAAATCAGGAGGAGGAAAGAAAGAGGCCTCTAATGTGCTGGCTTTGCCATTGCCAGGTTGCCAGGCACATCTCGGTTTGGGTTAGGAAACGGAGACCGCGGCAGCAGCAGAGCGCTGGCCACAGACTCACACTGCAGCGAGATCCAGAGGACCAGCGGCGAGGGCTTCTTCTGCCGCCACCGGGCCTAAAAATACATGCAAACATCAGCAGGAAAGGGCTTTCATGCACATGCACAAACGGCGTACAACGGCAGCTCTGCACAGAAAAGCACAAACAGCCACACACATGCCAGGTCAGGCGGCTGTGGATCTGCTGTCGCACTTCTGCACATTCTGCAGGGGGATTTCTGACTGCTTCAAGGCAAAACAGGAAGAGTAATGTTTGGATGAAGATGCTGCTGAGGTTCCACAAGGGAACTGACGCAGAAGTTAATCACAAGCCACCCAAGGAAACCCAGCAAAAACCAATGGATAACAAATGGGCTCAATAAACTCACTGATGAAACTGGATTTAAAATAAAAAAGTTCAGCCCGAGTCAAAACAATGGAGTTTGTGGATTCTATTCTTCTTCCAGTTCTGCAGGTTAGCAAGATAATAGTTACCCTGGCTCAAACCCGGGTCTGGGGTCTTTAAAGGTGGTGGTACGGGAGTTGTGGTCCACAAAATATCGGACTCCCTCCGCGGTGTACTTCATCTCCCAGCCCGGGGGCAGGGGGTGCTCCTTGATCATCCTGCAACAGGGAGAGGGCAGTGAGCACGGTCCCAGTCGGAGAGGCTCAGTGAGGCGTCCTCTGCCGACCTGCTGGGCTAAAGGTCAGGATGCTAAAAACCCCAAAGCATGCATCAATCTGCCGTGATGCTTTGCTGCCAAGTCTGTGGTTTAAGATCAGAAGAGGAGCAAAAATCTCAAGGATTTTACAGGTACAGAATGTCAGCATTTATACATCTGCATACTTTGACGATACGTTTTGTTATTCATTTGCATGTTGTTTGGAAATGAAAATGACATGTATATGTGTACATATACACTTGGGTAGGGCACTGGAATCTGATGGTGGGAGTACTGGGTTTAGTTGGGAAAGTAAGGACTTAAGGTAAAGGGGGGTGAGAGCTTATAAGATTTTTCTTCTACTCACTCCCTTTTGGACTTGTGTTTATATCATTTTGTTTTGTTTTATATAATTTACTTGTCTTTTTCTTGTTTTTTGTAAGTTTTGTCTCATTTTTGTCTAATTTTGTTATTTTATGCTTGTTTTCACTAGTCCAAAATAAAAAAGACTACTACTACTACTACTACTACTACTACTACAGGTGAAAGAAGCAGGAAAAAAAAAATCAGTGGGTTAAAGAAAATCCTAAAGTTTTTAGATCATTTGAGTATTTCTCTGAAAGATGAATCCGCTGCACAGGAAAGTAAAATCATGCAGACTTTAAACTGATTTGGTTTGAACCCACACTCCATTAATTGGTGCTAAATAATGAGGTGAAATGTATTTTGTTACTTCAATTGTCTGCAGACATTAAATGAGTCAAAGGTCAAATGGGACAGAAAAAGTCTGGATTTTTCTCCTATTAAGTGATTCTAAGACCAACAAAAACAAAAATGAGAAAATAAGTGGAACAGTTTGATGTGAATGCATTGAAGCAGAGCTGCATGTGCAGAGTTTGTAAATCCAGCAGATGATAATCTGGAATAATCTGATCAGTGTGCTGTAATGTGGATGACTCAGTCGCTGCTGTTTTGTGTCTGCCAGCAACTTTCTCAGGATGACTAAACACTTAAAGCACCACCTAACAAGCAGCATGCACACACACACACACACATGCACATACACACACACACACACACACGTGCATCCGTGGTTGAAGCGGCTCTCACCCTTGGGTCCGAGGATCATCCCACTGAGTCGTCCGTGTGTTGTGGTTGACAAAGTAGACTCTGCCGTTGTCCTGACGCTTCTCTGCAGACACACACAGGACAGGGGGGGGGGCTCAAATGAAAAAATTCTCCACACAGACAGGAGCCGCCTGTCTGTCTTTGAAGAGGGGGGAGAAAAGAGAAAAAAAAGTCTCCACCATGAGAGAAAAGCGGCGAGTCGGTGTGGTATTTTGCTGCGACTTGACGTGAAAGGCTTTAGTGTGCAGGAGCGCGCCTAAAGGATGGGGGGGGGGCAATACGGGTGTCCGGGTCACTGGAGACGCCAATTTCCAGGTGATGTCCTTCTGAAAGTGTGCCGTGGTGTGCACAGCAGTCAGAGGGGGCGACCGGTGACCCCTCCCTCGGTTGCCCTGACATCTTTTACTCATTAACGGGAGCGTGTGGAGGGCCCAGAAACAGTAGTGCTCGCATTGCAGCTAGCCTTTACACCCCCCTTTACCAATCATTTTGAAACCCCCATCCTTTTTTTTCTTCTTTCTTTTCTTTATGGGCTACCATCTCTCCCCCTATCCCTAATTTCTTCTTCTTTTTTGAGTCTAATATCAACCACAGATGAAAAAGCGGCTCAGCAGAGCCCTGACCGTGAGCCAGGGATTTGAGGTTTTGATGCACCGCAGCATGTTGAAAAGGCATCACAGACGGGGACTGGGATTTTTGGGAGCAAACGCGCCTCAGAGGAGGAAAACGTTGATGGGACCTGAGCTGCCAGCAGATTATAGAGGACAGTGTGACATGACTCTGCTTGGATCCGACAGCTTTTACTCATTTGGGAGAAGCCTGGATGATGAAGAGGCCCATCAATAACGCAGCCTCTGAGACTTGGAGGATTAAAGGGGGTCAAGCAAAGTAATAAACGAGCGCAGAACCAAATTTAAAAAACAGCTTTTCTTCCGCTCAGTGAAAATAGAGATTATTGGAGCGGAGAAATGAATCAATTTAAAGTCTGATGTGCTGACAGCCAAGTGCAAGCTGAGTAAGAAAACAGGACCATGTGGCCTGCGTCGATTCTTCTCTTTTTGAGTGTCACAAATGACTTTAAAAATCTATATTAGACACAAAAGAGCTCCTGATTTACAAACTTTCTCAATAATCAGAAGCACCTTCACTCTATAAATGCTTCCTCAGGGACAAATGTTGGCAAACCGTGTAGGATGTGAGGGCAAAAAAAGTAAAAAAAACAAAAAGAAAAAAGCAGAAACTCTCTAATGACATGAAGCAAACTTACCCCATCCGGGAGGCAGCGCGCCCAGAGGGTCATTTTCCACCGGAGCACCAGACGGCTGAGGCACGGGGGGGACAGAGAGAGACAAAGCAAATCCAGTTAGGACACTTTTGCCTCCTTCATGACTTCTTCTTCCCGCCGGATCTCGCCGATTGTCCGCGTTGGAAACCGTGATGTGAAAAACTTCATGTTGAGCTCAGGAATCAGCAAAGAAAAGTTGGAGAAAAGGGGACAGAATAAAAAGTGAAACGTCTTTTGAGCTCTGATTTGTATGGTTGAAGTGTGAGGAGTAGAAGATTCCTCACTGCTGCTGCGGCGGCGGCGGCGGCGAGGGGCGACTGAGGGAGCTGGCCGGCCGGCAGCTCCTATGCTTTCCAAAAACTACACGCTTGGTAGGAGGATGAAACAAAAACACGGTTCCAATGAGCTCAGTGGCTAGTTGCAAGCCCCGCCCCCTCCCCTCAAGCTTCCCGCTCACCTCCTCAAATTCACCTACCCCCCCCCCCCCCCCCCCCAGCCCCACCCTCCGGTCCTCCTCCTTCCTCCTGCTCTCTTCTAGCACTGCTGTGAAAGTAGGCAGGGAAGTGTGATGTCTGAGGGAACTGAGGGAACATTCATGCTTGTTCCAGACTGGACACCCCACCTCCTAGACAGCCCCACCCACCCAAACTCTGACAAAAGGCACCTTTATTCAACCTGGGCCTGGAAACCACTCTGGGGTTTACTCAGCCTGCAGTCATACACACAATTTAAAAAAAAAAAAAAAAAAAAGTGTGTGCGCACCATGATGTGGAAAGTTTGTCTGCGGCAAACAGTCGGTGAAAGCCGGCATTCTTATGTACAGAAATCAGCATGAATAAATTAGGTGCACTGGAAAAGCAGATGAAAAGATGCTTGTTGGGATGGAGCAGCTGCTGCTGATTTCACGAGGCCGCAGCATCGTTCATCGTTCCACAATCTGCCCACACAAAATCTCCACTCTGCACCAAGAAAGTCCGGTTTTCGGGGGTCTGGATGGCATGAAAAGATGATTTTCACGAGGGCATAACGACGACGGCGTTCTGTAACAGCATCTCTGTCATGGAAACTCTGTGGGAGTCGGGACGGAAAGGAACGGGCCGGTCGGAGGACCCAAAGCGGGCACAGAACAGGGTTAACGGCAGTGTGTGTGCCGCTGCCATCCACAGCCAGCAGCCCCACCCGTTAGGGCTCTCTGTGACTAAAAAAGGTAAAAGGAGAATATAATGATATAAAGACACGATGACTTCATCCTGGCTCTGACCATTCAGGCTCTTCGGCGGCTTCCAGACGGAGCGAGGAAAAGAAAGGCAGGCTGAGAAAACATGGGAGGGAGAGGAAGCAGGCAGAGAGCGGCGCGTTGGCATCAATGAAAGCTTAACGCCGCTGACGGGGGGGGGGGGGAAGGGGTCAGAGCCAAGCAGTGCAGGTGAAGATGGCTTTAAACCTGCAGCCTTTATGCAACTGACAAAACGTTACTCAGGAAAAAAGGGAAATTAAAATCAAACAGTTTAAACATCGCCAGAGAGTGGGGACATCAGGAGCTCATCAGAACAAATAAAAGTTTAAGTTTCCCAAAAGTAAAGCAAACACATAAATCTGAAAGTAAAATTAAATATATTAAAAAAAAAAGTAAAACAGCAAATTTCGTCATTTTAAGGTTCCCAACCAACAACGTTCCTCATATAATTTATTAAAGACCCACTCCAATAAAAACGGTGTTTTTAACGGCGTTCTTGTGGCATTTTTCTGATGGATGACATTTATAAAGAAATTTAAGATACAAAAAATTCTTAAACATCTGAGAGTTTCTTCATTCAAATCATTGTGAATCAGGAGCAGATGAAAAAAATAAAAAACTCAATAGGAAAAAGCCTGTCCACTAGTGATGCTACAATCTGCAAGCAACACTTTCCTCCTCTTGGTTAATAACTTGTACGGCTGCATAACTCAAATACTGGTCGTCATTTTTGTAGCACCGTTAATGTTGGGTTGGGGATGTGAAGGGCTGCAAGCTAACGGAAGAGCGTGCAAACAGATGGATGATGGGAAATGAGCACTGGCCTCCTCACAACTTGGAGGTGCATTTCTGCTGAACTCCTGCCGCTCTGCAGAAACTATGTCCTAGAAAACAACTGATAATCATAATTAAAACACCAGCAGGAATTGCTTTGAAAATAAAGTGGATCTTTAGCGAAATACATTTCAATTAAGAAGCTTTCCCTTTTTTTTCAGGATCTCAAAAATAAGCTAAATCTAATGTATAAATGATCAAACAAATATTTGTAATAATTTAGCGTTTTAATACTATAAAATTGATGCAAACTTATTTAAAAATATCCGAAAAAGTGGTTGGTAAAGTAAAAAAAAAAAAAAAAAACGTTGACGGAGCTTTGGTGGGATTTGTTCTTTGTCCCTTCATGGTATAAATGTCAGTGGACGAGGGGACATGCCGACGGGTGGAGTGAGAAAATGAGTGTGTGAGTTTTCCTGTTGGGTGGTGTGATGCTACAACACAGGACTGATTCAGGCTCTGCTGTTAGTTAGGGAGGCCCTGTTCCAGCTGACGTGGAGGAGAGGAGGGAATCCAGGACTCAAAGAAGGGCAGGAAGCAAAAAGCAAAAAAGAAAGAAAGCGATGGGTTCATTGCAAAGGAAAGGAAAGGATTCTTCATTAAACTACAGGGTATAAAGAAAGGAAATGACAAATTGAGGGATTTCTACAGAAGAGAAAAGGTGATAAGGAGGGGTTAAATAGAAAAAGTAAACGTAAAGGAGGGAAGACTGGCATTGGGGGAGGAAACGGCAGTTTCTGGGGGCTGCACTCTTAATGAGCAGCAATTACTGTGCAAACATACATTTGTGCTTCTACTTCTCCAGGAACTGCAACTACAGTCGGTCAATATTTTCATTACTGATTAATGCAAAAGACTTTTGACTTGTTTAAATCCCCCAAAATACAAAAATTTTTTCAAATGGAGCACCAACTCAAATACCAAAAAACCTTCAGCTGCTTTATTTTAATGTGATAAGACACGACACAATTTAAATGATTGAAATATTTACATTAGATCAAAAGGTTGGTTGATATAAAAGCTTTTGAAGTCCCACTGCGATCATCTTTTGATTTATTTTAACGGCGTTTCCAATGGCCTTAGAATTATGATGCCATTTTTAGGCAAAAATCCTCCCAAAACTGCAATTTTCTAGGACTTACTTTCTGCAGAGCACCAGAAATTCATTAGAAATGTTTGGTTGTGGGCGGGGCAGTTGGCGTGGAGCAAGCCGAGGGAGCTGTGGCCTGCCCAGCAAATTTTCCACATCACAAATAAGCTCTTTTTCCAAGAGCATTTTTACGTCTGCTCCAAATTCAGAACAACGTCAATAAGGAAATACACAAAAATGGAATTTTAAGCTTACATTTCTTCGTACATATTATCCATCATCAGAAAAATGCCCCTAGAACATGTTAAAAATGCAGAAACAACCATTTAATTCGAAGTGGGTCTTTAAACAGACAGACATGTCTGAAATGGTCCAGAGGGAATTCTTCCTCACACAAAAAAAAACAACTTAACATCGTCATTCAATCACAGCTACAGTGGCAAGGAGCAGGTTAACTTAAAAAGTAAACAGGTTGAGCATAAATCGGACTAATCTGATCCTCCAGAGGGTTCGCCTTTGTACAACCTGTGTGTTGTTGGAGTCATGGCCCCTTGGCCCTCCCTGGTTGTCATGTGCTGCACAGAAGAAATGTTGCACCTGACCTCAACATTACAAAACTGTGAACACATGAGCTCCAACACAAGCAGGAGGAGCGCATGATCTGCACTCACTCCAGCATCTACAGAACCCGGCAGCTCCAGAGGAACTTTCTCAGTATGGTTTGTTCACATAAAAAGGACCAGATTCAGCGCCTGAACATCCCGCAGAGTGTGTAAGCTGGGGAGCGCAACGATGAATCAACTTAATCAATGAATTGATTTATTATAGTCCTACCATCCAACCAGATCAATTTGTGTGAGGCATAATTGAATATACCCTTATAAAATCCTTTCAAATCCTCCTTCAACTTATTTATGCTATGACCTTTGGTTTTTCAAATCCTTCAACTTTTTAAGATATTCCAGGTTTTCCAGGATTTTTTGCCCTATTAAAATACATCGGGAAGTTATGGTGCATGAGGTGCCCGGTTCAAGACCCCGTTCAGACACTTCAAATTTTTCAACCATTCAACTATTAGCCCTTGTGCTATCCTAGGCACTTTACCGTTGGGAGTTGGGTCATCTAGATTCACTAGACAGTGCTCTGAACCTTTTTTTTTTCAATTTTTTGTGATCTTCACTGGTTCAATGGATTACATGAAATTTTTCCACCTTTATCCACCTTTGTCACGATAGGGAGAACACATCAAAGTAAGGGTGGGGTCATCCAATATAGCACAAGGGTTAAAATGTTCAACTCTTTCAACTAATTTCAGCTATGACTTTTGGACCTTCAAATCCTTCAACTTTTCAAGATATTCCAGCATATTCCAGGATTTTTGCTCCATTAAAATACATTGCGCTTAACTTCTTTTACAGTTTTTTACCTACTTTAACCATTCTGCTATCAAACAGTTCAGCTTATTCCTTTCCGCTAACACATTTTTTCCTTCAAATCTTCAAATTTTCAACAGTTCAGCCATTTCTTCAACAATTTCAGCTTTCTTGCTTAACTCCTTCTACATTTTTTTTAAACCTATTTTAGCCATTCTACTATTACAATGTTTAGCTTTGACTTTTGATCCTTTATCTTTTCAAGATATTCCAGGTTTTTCCAGGAAAGTTCAGCCAGCTCTGTGTTCAGCTAATTCAGCTTTCATTCAGCAGTACAGCATTCAACCCTGCATTTTCTTCTGGAAATGCAGCTCCTTCTAGTTTGAATTGAGAAACAATAAAACATAAAAATGTATTGTGCATCGTCTTTAATCAGTCTATCATTCCAGTCCAGTGAGTGGAAACACTCAAAAAACAACAGTAACTTTAGGAAACTAAGATGTGAATAGTTTTGACATTCATTCTTGTTCACTTGTTTGTTTGTACACATTTATTTTGAACTTGCTTATCTTGAAGAAATCTGGAAAACTTCACCTGAACCGTTCAGTACCAGGTATTTCTCTTTGAGTCACACTAGTTGAAGTCTTCCTAAATATTTCCTGGATCCATTTTATGTCAGAGAATCGGATTGTTCAAAATTCTAACATTGACAATGAATAGTATCGTCCACCACAAATTATGATATGATTTGAATCGAATTGTTAAAATGGATTGTTACACCCCAAGTGTTAAACATGCTAAACATTTGGAGAGAAGAGGAAAGTTCAGTGAAACCATGAACCCTTTCAGCTCCTGCGTTCACACACACTGCGGTCAGAAATAGCTGCAGCTATCAGCAGCGTGGGCATTCCAAGACGGAGCAGTGTACTGTCAACAGGGAGGACCGCCTCCCCGCCATTCTCTCACAGCAAGCGCAGGAGGGCGGGAGGGAAAGAAGGATGCAGAAATTTCCAGCTCGTGTTCTGAAAACACTCTGCGTTTCCATTACACATGCGTGCAAAACTATATTGAAATTCTAGAAATGTCACACACACACACACACAAAAAAAAAATACAATTTCGCAATTACACTGTTTCCATTCAATCTCAACTATGTGAATAAACACAAACCAACTCGTGCGATAATTCATTCAAAAAAGAATTTTGGCGATAAATGCAATTTTCTTTTTGTTAAAGTGTCGTGTTTCCACTATAGCAAGTTCAATTTGCGCAATTTCCTTGTCGATGGAAACGCAGACTTAACGTTAGACTTACTTACAACTGCAGGATATGAGGGGAACCTAATAATTAAGGATATATGAGTTCAATCAATATTGTGATCGCAGTTAACGCTGTCTTTTGCAAAACGTGCATCACAGGCGCCCCCTCTGGCAAGGGGTGGGATATTGCAATCGCATGTGCAGGCCTAACGCAAACTCCAATACTTGCATGGAGGGATTACTCATTCCGTATATCAGCCAGGGATTGATTTTCTTCAAGCTGAGAGTTTTTTTTCCCCCCAGCAATATTCCCCTTTTATTAAATAGTGGGACCAGAGCACAGACTCTGCGCAAATTATTAAAACTCACAGAAAATTACAGGCAATTGCAGTTGGTGGAAACCCATCCGTCATATAAAGCTTTCACTGATGACGCAGATTACTGAACAGTTCACAGGAAAATTGCTGCAATAGAAGCTCCTCTCACTGCTGATCCACGGTGGAGCGGCAAATTTCTAGCTTCAAACTCCTGCAGATGATGTGAGACGCAGCAATACCACGATGACAGCTGCATAAAATCCAACCAGCGCTAAAAACAAATCTGCACGTGTGGAAAGAAGTCTTAAAATTTCAAAATGCATCTCTGAGGATGTTTGGATTTAGTTCCCCTGGAGTTTATTCAACCGTGCAGCAAAAAAGCAGCAGTAATTTATTTTATCGCTAGGATTCTTTTGCTGTTTGGTGCCAAACTAAAGCTCAAACAGAACTTTTTCTCAACAGAAGAGTATTTACTCAAGATTTTCCAGTAACAACACAATTTTTTAAATTAAAAATGTGGTATACATTTTCATTTAAGTACAGTTTACATTTTTAAATATTTTTTTTTTTCTCAGAAATTACCTTACATGATGGGAAACATCGTAAATCTGAGATGCAATAAGTGTTATGTGATATAATAATATTTTATCCTGGACAATCTAAAGGAAAAAAGAGACTAGATTTTATTAATAAATAAACAAGAAATAACCAAAAGTGAGTAAGAAGATAAATCTCTCTAAATTCTCACCTCCATGCCCCAGAACAGCTGTAATTAAATAAAATGTAATATATAAATAATATTATTTGTTAGTGTTGATTAAAGTAAAAAGCATTTGAGCAGATCAGAATTGTTTTTTGGACAGAGGAGACCCCGTTTTTGGTGAGCAATGACTGTGAAAATCCTCGTACAAAGAATGAAGCATGGAGGCAGGTGAAATCACGATATTGGCTCATTTTGTAGCTAAGAATTAAGCACCAAATAGGCTTACATATAACAAATCATTTTTTGGGGACACAAAAAAAAAAAATAGTAGAAAAAAGAAAGAAAAAGAAAATCCTCTGTGCACCAGAAAGAAATGCAACAAAGGGCTAAAAAAAAAAGCAGATCTGCATTTCTGTATCTAAAGTTAGGGAGGTAGACAATATGTAGGGATGTAGAGTAACACCTCCCTGAAGGGCTAGAAGCCTACAGAACTGACGCAAACATGCAATGTCATGCAGGGCTCCAGACTGCGACCAATTGGTCGCATTTTGCGACCAAAATTTGAGAGTGTGCGACTGAATTTTACATCCAATCGCACATGCGCTACCCGTAAATTTGCCTCCCCCACCCTACGTATTTTTTTTATACATTAAACGTGGAAGGGGCACGTCAATGATCAATGAAATGATCAATGAGACGCGAGCGCACACGCACGCAGGCAGACACACACACTCGCGCACATACTCGTGAAACGCGAGCACACACTCGCGTGATGCCCGTCTGTGAGGCGGCCAATGCTTGTGAGAAGAATAGGGAAAGTCACTGTGAGTGGCTAAAATGCGTGGAGGGGGAGGGGCCTAGAGATAAGCGAGTGCGCGTTAACATCTGTGGGAAGGAAACTGAGACAAATATCATCACAACCTGACATGTGCGTCTGAGGTATGAGTAAGTGAAATATTGATTCATTCTTCCAACCTGCGGCTAGTGTACCAGTGTCAGAGTGTACAGCAGGGGTCTCAAACTCACGGCCCGCGGGCTATTTGTGGTCTCCAAGATGATATTTTGCGGCCCCCGCCTTAATATGAAGGTTTAATGTTACTGCACCCCGTCAGTTTTAAGATGAAGGCGAATCTGCAGCGAGACTGAAGGACAACAGGAAGTTGGAGTAGTCCTTAACATTCAATTTAGTTTTAATATTCCTCTCCCCCTTCGTGTGATCTGTGTTATTATATATTTTATGATTATTTTAATGTTTTGTAATGTATGTAGCCTTTTTTTAATGAATTGGTATTTTAAATTATTTTAATTAATCACTCAACTACAAAAACCATCAGGACACATGTCCCATAATGCATTGTTTTGTAGTCTGCAGGGCAGCTTTCAGTCAGTTCAGTTTCCAGCTGTGTTCGGGTAGGTTTGCCCCTTGCTCCCGCCCCTTTCTCGCGATACTTTTGTCGATGATTGACAGGTGATGTTCGAGCAAAAACAAAAATATACGTCACACACCAGGTGATCTGCGCAGCGTTGAGTTCACCTGGGTGATCTCAAATACGCTTATTGTGCATCTTGGCTGCACCTATTTGGTGTCACAAAGATACATTTCCATCTGTTTTCTTTACTATTTGTACTGTCATGACAGCAACGGTGCTGTCAGTTTACCTGTTGTTGCATCTTCAAAAGTGCACAATTAAATGTGAGACTGAATTTGAAACAGCAATTTCATTGTTCAATGTAATTTCTGCATCTATTATTAAAGTATTTATTAGTAATACAGTGGAAATTAGTAGATTTGGTTAGCATGTTGATTTACGGTATGCGCCCCTAAATTTTCTGGTTGTGCCCCTGAAATTTTCAGTTAGGGGCCACTGTGCTGCTGGTGAAAAAAGTTAGTCTGGAGCCCTGTCATACAAAAAAAAACTTACAGAATTCATTGAAGCCTGTGAAGCCTAAAAAACTGGATTTGCTAAAGGTCCATGGAGAAATTCTGCTGTTTTCTTTACAGAAGTCTGAACCTTCACACGGAGGATAAAGAGGGCCTGGCAGACCCTCAGCCTCGCCCCCATCCCATGATTATCCCAATCAGATACCAAGTGATTTGATTTTGAGAATCTTCCAGTACTGAGTCCCGATCCAATACTCTTGTAAAGCATGAAAAAAGTAAAAAATTAATTTAAAAAATGCATTAAGTAATTATAACTCGCTCATATCAATGGAACAATGTTTTAAACTTCAGCTGCTTTAGTGAGTGCTGAGAGTTTGGGGCATCATATCCCTCAGAACCCCTAAAAATGCTTAGAAAATCATGCCATCATCATATCAGTCCATCCTCTCCTTTAAACTGTTCTAAATGACTTATAAGTTTCATATTGAATGCTCTTCCTGACCCTACCCTCTGCATTTATCGGGCTTGGGAAAGGCAGAGCAGGACACTGGTTTGTGCCCTGTTGGGGTTTATTTATTTTATTTTCATGTCTGTCTATTTGACCATCTGCCTGTACGTCCATACGGTTATAAAATGTCAAAATGTTGTGATCCGTTAATGATATGCATACTTCTAGCAGGTCTTTTTTTTTTTTTAAATAATTAGCTTGAAATATATAGTGGAGATCAAAATAATCATAAAATAAATATTCGATCCCTGATCAGGACGCAACATCCGATATGGATCGAGTCTGAAACGATGTGATTGGACCCAATCTTCAATCACGTGATAAGATCATCTCTGTGTTCAAGGAAATGACGTTTCCCAGGACAGTTTTCAAACGTCTTCGAATATTTGTTTAGCTTGAAAGCCTAAAGTAAAACATTTTTTTATGGTCAAGAGGAAATCCCAGCCTTTATGGTTGTTATATATCTTGTGTTTTTTTTAAAGACTTTTTCGGCACTGGTTAGATGACTTCACCCTCCAGTTTCCTGAATATTCCCCCAATGGGAATATTAAATGTTATATTGCATTGATGTGAAAGGACTAAGACAGAAAGAACCAACCCATGACCCCCCCCCCCCTTAGTGCTCGCCGGTGGCGGCCTGATGTACCTGGTACAGGAAGCGCTGGCTGAACTGGTGCATCGCGCCCTGCAGCTGGCTGCGCTGGCTCTGCCACTGCTGGTAGTTGCGCACCGACTCGGCCGTGGGCCTCTGCCACGTGGTGGTTCTGGTGTTGTGGTCCACATAGTAGAACCGGCCCCGCTGATCCACTCGCTTCTCCCAGCTGGACCGGTTGACACAAAACAGGAAAGGAGGGAGAAGACTTTCACAATTCAGACTTTCAAGCGTGGGCGGATGCAAGAATAAGCAGCTTGGAGGTCGCGCTACAATTAAAGAAGGTTAAGTAAAATAAACCAAGACAAGGAAAGGAAGAGAGAGAAAAAAAAGGAGTTTAGGAGAGTAAAAGCCAAGAATAAGAAAACATATAGATGCTTGTGGAATTAGATGGACGAAAAGGGAAAAGGAAAACAGGATGAATGAGATGTTGCTGTGATGGTTAAAGCTGTTTTCAGAGATCTATGTCGGCGTTGACATACCGTAACACTTTTTTTTTTGCGTTTGTTCAAACAGAATAAAAATTCCAGGTATTTTTATGGGTTCTTTTGTAAAAATGTCACTTCTTAAGGGCTTATAAAAGCTTGATTTAACATTTTGACTTTGCTGTCAGGGTTCCAGCCTCCCTTTGACAGAAGAATAAGGTCCATGAGAGGCTTCTGACTGACAAAAACCACACCGCGGCGTGAGGCTGAGCACCACGGCTGCCGGCGGCATTACCCAGAGGTTTTCTGAAGGTGCCGCTCCTCCCCTGAGACGGGGGGGTGAGGGGGGTCTAGACAGGCACCGAGATACAGAAGGCGGATGGAGAGGATGGTAGAATAAAGCCCCTAAGAACAACCCACCCCCAGATGGTTTCCATGGGCTCACCAGGGCTGCCTGCTTGTCTGCTGCTATTCTCATATCTGTGACTTAAGCGCCACAGAATTTGGGGGAAAACAGAACGAACTTCCGCTCGCTCCCTAAAACACACACACACACTGCAGATAGGCGGGCATCTCAAACAGTTCCTCTGCTGGCCTTTCGCTAACAACCATCTGCACACTTCAGGTTCAGAGAGAAAGTGAACCTTTTCCAGTTTCCCAGTGGTCCACCAACTCCAAATAGACTCACTTTTGTCAATGCAAACTCGCACACAAACACGGCCCCTGTTTTAGGGCAGAGCGACGGCGTGAGAGGAGGGCTTTTCATGCTCACGCCGGTCTGCTGGGTGAATTAATATTTGCTTTAAACTGAGCTTACATCTTTCATGAACAGTCAAGTTTGACATGCTTATTGCAAAGCAAAGAAAATTAACTTTAAATGAAATTATGAGGTCAAAAGACTTGGCAGTGCTTAAATCAACATCTCTGCAAAAACCAAAAACTAACCGAGCTTAACCGCAAACAATGACAGAAAAAACATCTCTGCTTCAATCTGCTCATTCTCTTGGAATTTATTTTGAAAATATTGTTTTATTCCTGTTTAAAGCACAATTAGAGGCTTGGTTTAGGCTTTCAAATTAAAGCAGTAAAAATTGTTGGGAAAAAATAAAGTGTTTTGAGACTTTGTGAGTTTAAAAATCTCACTATCTAAACTATCCAAGGACATCTTATTTACACATGTTGCTTTAAATAATCCCAAACTGTTTTGCCGTTTAAGAGACGGTTTATGAGGTCTTTTTGTGTCTTTGCCTGAAAAATATGAACATTCACGTTTCAAATTAAGGTTATTAAAATTATGCCGTTTTTAGGCGAAATCAAGAAACCTAAGTTGTTTTTTTAGGACACAGGTTATGCAGAGCTGAAGTAGTTCATTAGAAATATTAACTTTCGAGTTTTGGTGCAGTGACCTCTTTCCCTCCCCACTGTGAGCGGAGCAGTTAGCTTTTCTGGGACAAACTTTCTGCAGAGCAGCAGGAGTCCATCAGAAATTCACCTCTGAGTTGTGGGCGGGACTGTTGCGACCGCTGAGCAACCCCTCTGTCTATTCTGCTAGCTTATGGCCCCTCACAACAAACAGGCGAGTTATATTGAAGCTATTCAGCCAAACAGTTTAGATCCAGATTCCAGCTCAGACGAGGAAATCAAAGACGTACACGTATCTATTTGTCTGCAAATGGATGCATCAGGATGGAGCGGAGCAGGGAGCTGTGGCTTGCTGCAGCAGCTTCGTCATCACGCCTACAAACTTTTTCAGTAACTCTTTCTTTTACAGTACAGTACTTACAGTGTACTTAAGCCGTATTTACATGGTACGTATTGTGTAACTACTAGGTACTTACAGGGTATTTACATGGTACTTATTGTGTAACTACTAGGTACTTACAGGGTATTCACATGGTACTTATTGTGTAACTACTAGGTACTTACAGGGTATTCACATGGTACTTATTGTGTAACTACTAGGTACTTACAGGGTATTTACATGGTACTTATTGTGTAACTACTAGGTACTTACAGGGTATTTACATGGTACTTATTGTGTAACTACTAGGTACTTACAGGGTATTTACATGGTACTTATTGTGTAACTACTAGGTACTTACAGGGTATTTACATGGTACTTATTGTGTAACTACTAGGTACTTACAGGGTGTTTACATGGTACTTTTTAATGGGACTTACTGGGTACTAACATGGTACATAACAGTAAAAAGGAGTATTCCAAAGAACAGATTTTTTTCATATTATTTATCTTTTCTCCCAGAGTTTTGTGTTGTTCCAGGGATGATTCACACACCTTTGCAAAGCTCATGAGTTTGTTACCCACCGTGAAAAGAGGAAATGGCCCCAGATCCTCACCTTGTTTTGTTGAGAACTTCAAACAAATTTCATTGTGATGACTCTTTGTATGCAGCTGAAGTGTAGCATATTAAATATAGTTGTTTTCACTGCTGTCTTGTTTTTTTTGTTTTTATTTGCCACATATTACAAGAAGTAATCAGGCTAGAATATATTTTTACAATGCATTTACTTCACCCTTACCAACAAGTTAGCATATATTGTCTCATTAGGTAAGGTCAGAAGACCAAGTGTGTATATACACTGTACGGGAAGGTAATACATAAACATACCCAGCATTTAGTACTGAAAGTACCATGTAATAGAGTGGAAATAGGGCTGACTTTCTTTTACAGTCCAGTTTCATTGCATTTAAGGGGTAGTTTCTGTGGTAAATTCATGGTAAATGGCGTATACTTATATAGCACTTTTCTACCTACAAGGTCCTAAGCGCTTTACAGTCACAGACCCATTCACCCGCTGCCGAACACATGCGCCTGCCTGCCACCAGACGCAAGGTGGGGTTCAGTGTCTTGCCCAAGGACACTTCGACTCATGGGAATCGAACCTGCAATCTTACGATCATGGGTCGATGCCCTACCGCTCCACCACGGCCGCCCCGACAATTACCTCAAAGTAACACAAAAGACACCTTTGCACAACATGTAAATACCCAGTACGTACATAAATAAATATCCAGTATGTACCACATAAGTATGAACCAAATAGTACCACAAATACACAGCAAGTACCATGTAAGTACAAAGTAGACACAAAAAAGTACCATGTTAGTACCCAGCAAATTCCATAAAAAGTACCATGTAAATACCCTGTAAGTACCCAGTAGTTACACAATAAGTACCATGTAAATACCACTTAAGTACACTGTAAGTACTTTACTGTTAAAGAAAGCGTCAACACTTTTTCCAACAGTCTTTTCCGTCTGCTCCTGATTCTCAATGATTTGAATAAAGGAACCCTATGAAATGCAATTTAAAGCTTAATTTTCTTTAAATATGTCCTCCATCATTAGAAAAATGCCCCAACGAAAGATTAAAAACCCCAAAAACACCATTTTCATCGGAGTTGGTCTTTAAGAAGAACGAACAGAAACCTGTCCCTGTCGAATAAAACAAGTTACTTATAGAGCCACGGAAAACCCAGATATTATATTAGATATCTCTCACTTTATAACTAAAAGTCCATGAATTATAAAGTTTTTAAGACAATATTTTTCCTTGTTTGACGCCTCTCTAATTTTGCATTAACACAAGGTCAAAAACTGCCATTCCAACAAGATATTAAGTATCAATTTGTATCTTAGGTTTTTTCAATACCATGGAGATGCCACAGATATCGGATCAGTCTGTGGAAGACAAAATAATGTATTAAAATGCCATAAAAAGCCAATTTTAGATCCTTTGTGCATGAAATCAAAACAAGACTATACACTCCCATGTAAAGTTGATTTATTTAAGACAAACGTTGTGGTGCTATAAAGCCAAAAATAGATGTCATTAAATAATGTCACAGTCACTCTCAAACGTCCAGCAACAACGTAAATATAAGACTGGAGCTCATTTTCGCAGAGTAGGACCGGGTCCACTTGGCTTCTTCTGTTATTAGAAGATGATGAGTGACAGCTCCTGACATGCAAGAGCACAATAGCATGATCAGCCTGCAGGCTTAGGGAGGACACGCATTCATTCTGACAGTCAGCAACTCTGCTCTCGATCATTTCTTAAACAGAGAAGTCCTACATCAGATGTGACATTTATCTGAAGTTCCTGACTGGCATAAGCTGTGGTCCTGCAGGCCGTTCCTTCATATTCAGACCTATAGAGCAGCTTGCAAGAAAGAAATTGCTGGTTGTGTGAACGTGTCAGAGCTGTCAGCATGCAGAACGATTATGGCAAATTAAAAAAAAAAAAACATCTGCAATTTATCAACACATGACATATGAAAAAAATCTGCTCTACTTGAAGTCTTTAAACCTAATCGGTTTGTGGTGAACAACAGTTTATAAATACAGTAAAACATTTATTATTGCAAGTTTATTTCCTTTTCTGTATTTAGCATAAAAAAGGATTTGATCCCAGTTTGACTGTTTGGTCTTTCAGAAAGAGAGAACATTTCCGTCGCGTCACTTAAAGTTAAAAAAAACCTAAGGACTCCATTTCCCAGAATAGATTTTTATTGTCTTTAAAGCTCTAATATTAAAACCTGAGCTTTTAGACTGAAAAACATCAAACCAGAGGAAAAAATAACTATAAAAATGACTGCAAAGACAGAGCAGACTGCAGGTAAATTCATAATAAGATATATAACGTTAATATAATATTCTAAAAACTTGTTTAGGAAAGAAAATATCTTCCTACTTTTGTGTAATGAAGATATTTTAAACGAGTTAATGTGACATTCTTTCAGTGAAGACTTTCAAACTCAGCCAGGAGAATAATCAAAGAAAGTCTTTTTTACTCATATTTTGGTTAAAAAAAATAAAAATAAGCAAGACTGTTTTTAATATTACTAAAAAATGGAAGCATAGTAGATTGGCGTTTATAGCAGCCTATCTCCAATGTTGCATCGTCCATATGACCTTTTTCCGGCGTCATTTATCACGGATAACCCACGTTGGGTCACGACAGCTTTGTTTACCAGAACTCGAGTGTTGTTTGTTCAAACAAGAACCAACTGCTGCTACACAGCAGTAACACAACCACATTAAAGCTGCGGCCCTGATTACTGATCGCAGCCCTGATTAAGTCATGCACCAGCTCCTTTTCCTCGTTTAGACTGAGAAAACATTGAGAGCAAAGGACGTCGATGCGCTTCGGTTTGGCATTGCAGGGTGTGACTCCCAACACCCAATCTATTTTAATAATGTTCCCAGTGATCTTTTAATTATGATTGTGCCGTTTTTAGCAAAAAAATAAAAAAATAATTTAAAAAAAACTGTCATTCACTAGGACATTGTTTTTTGCAGCGAAGCAGTAATTTATTAGAAATTCCTCTCAGATTTGTTGGCGGGACCGTTAATGCAGAGCAAGCCCGCCCCCCCTTCCTCTCGTCATTGCTGATAGCGTCAAAAAAAAGCTCTTTTTCGAACAGGTAATGCTCCTGATTCACGGTGATTTGAATAAAGAAATACTCAGAAATGCAATTTCAGGCTTAATTTTCTTTCTACATGTCCTCCATCATAACGAAAAAATGCCACAAGAAGATGTTAAAAACTCCCTTTCATTGGAGTGGGTCTTTTAAGACTATGCTTTGATGAAATAAAACTGTGGCACAGTCTTGTCGTGAAAAGCTGACAGTTTCGCGTACTGAAGAAGCGCTCGGATGTTACATTTGTGATGCATTATGGGTCACACACTGAACAATTGAGTGAGGAAGAAAAAAGAAAAAGACAGTGCGACTCATGAGCTCTCGTCAGGCTTCCTTCGGATGGCTTTCATTATTTCAGCTTCCAGACCTCGATTGCCCAACTACCCCAACCCTGCCCCCCTTCAGCCTCTAAACAGTTCCTGGTGTGTGCATCTGGAGCGTTAGCCCCGGCTCAGCTTGCTAATTGATCCTCTGAAGAGCCATGCGGCCGGCAGCCAACACAGTGGTGGATGGAGGTGCATGTGGCACTAAGAAAAGACTTTTGTTCTCGGGGCCCCCACACTCTGGTTCCTCATGTGGAAAAATTGAGATGGGGGTTTGGATTTAAGGGAAGGTGACCTTTTCCCAAAAACAGCTGCTTTTTTTCTTCTTCTCCCCCATCATCCAGTCACACACTCTGAGAAAAACAATAAATAATCAAGCGGAGTGAAACTGCTAAAACCGTTGCACATAATGCTGCTTTTGAACATCAACAACTGTAGGATCAGTACGTGGTTCCGCGCCACATGTTCCACAGAACATAAAACACAAATTTAGAAATTAAAAAATGACAAGGAGCCCGCCTTGAAGCGGAACGACACGGCTGAACACGGACTCCTGGAAAAACACTAAAACCTAAACACAGGAACACAAACAGAATCGGAACTATGACAGATCGCTCGCTCAGAGGTCCTGATAGTCCTTTAAAGACTTAAGGTGTGTTCAGACTGGAAAAATCCTTTGTTCCGGACCCAGTCGGTTTCATTTGTTCCGGATCCAGTCCTGAACCTCGCGTTTGGTCTGAATTCAGACTGCCGGCAAGCAGACCATTCTGCTCCGGGCCAAAGCTTGCAAACAAAACCATGTGACTAAAGATCTCTTCTGTCATTGGCGAGGAACTACGAGGGCGGGTCAACACACAAGAAAAAGTGACATATCGGGACAGTTAATAAACAGTTATTAAAACCTTATGTGTCGATTATCTGTTTTGGTCGATTATCTGTTTTGCTACTTTGGTACGGCGGAGGCCTGCTGCAGGGCGGTTACTGGCAAGGAGACGGGGCGTGTGTGCTTTAACTTAGAGGATGCTAGCAACTACAGTGATGAGGGGATGACAGTTATGAAAGTTAATTAATTCAATTTTATTTATAAAGCTCAAAATCTTTAGGATGATAAATACATAGAATTCAATAGGTAAATTCTAAACTAAACTAACTAAAACAGACTAAACTAAACTGGGCATCCCTGCCTTTAGACCTTCCTTCGCGGTAAGGAAAAACTCCTTAAAAAAATTTTTTTTTTAAAGAACTTGTTCTTGAAAAAGAAGAAACCTGTCGACATGAAGGAGAGATCCTGTCTCAGGATGGACAAGTGATGTACCAGAATTCTGCAAGTGTACCAATCCCCAGCTAAATGAGTCTGGAAGGATTGATTGTGGAAGTGAAATGTTTTGCACCATTTGTATGTTTTCTTTTCTTTTCTTTTTAATTATGATTGTGGTTAATGACATATAGATTGTAGGGAAAACAGTGAGATTTGTGCTCAACTTCAATGTCCATCATCTTTTTTATTGCACACATTGTGAACAGCTAATAAAGAGGTTAATTAATTCTACTTCCTCCTGCTAGGTTTTAGGTCTTTATTTGGTTGAAATAAACTGAACAGAGATCAAACCCTGAACCGAATATTACTGCAAACTCACATAAGGATTGTTTGTAAGAGCATCAGGTCACTTCAATTTAAGGAACTGAAACTTTGCATTGTTTTCCAGTCTTTAAACAACCTGTGCATCAACGGAGTTAACAAACTTATAATAACAAACATACCCTGCAGGCAGTGGTCTCTCCCAAGTTGTGGTTTTGGTGTTGTGGTCGACGTAATACACTCTCCCGTGAGGCAAAACCCGCTGCTCCCAGCTGCACAAACACACAAATACACAACCACTGGAGCAGTAAGCAAACCACCAAAATCGCTCACTTCTAAAATTCCCAATTAGCTCTAATTAGATTCCTGTTTTAAGCAGCATTTTGCATGAGCTGGAATCATATGAGGATAAAACTGACACCTGACAGAGGAAACACGGCTCTACATGAGTCCACTAATTACTCAATTAAGTGGTTGGATGGCAAAACCATATTTATTTTTATTTTTTTGTTTCTCTGTGTATGTGTTGCTAAAAAAACCCCAACTCATTTGACCGTCATAAAAAGAAATCAACGAGCATCCAAAATGTTGTTTGACTGCAAGTATTTTCCTGGTTTTAATTGTTCCGGTTCCCTTTACAAACACGGTGTGTGATGAGCACTTCTAATCCTGTTTTTATAATCTAATGGTCTAAATCTAATCTTAAACGCTGATATATGTTCAGCTATGCAAGAAACTACATGTAGAAAACATTTTTTGTCTCTCTTAACAAATAAAAAAAGCCAATATATTGCATTAACTTAGTCAAACAAGTCAAAATAGATTAATAGTTTTCTCTTTAGTGATCTGTGTGATCATCCTTTTTTTTCTGTCCTCACAACATAAACCATATTCATGAAAAAACATTTTAAGTTTGAGCAGCACCTGAAGCTTCTTCTGCCTGTCCTTTCACAATAAAAGCTGAGAATGTTCCCTCTAAACCTTAATATGGTGGTCCCTCACAATATTGCGATTGACTTTTCTCAGTCTTGCTGTTTGACAGATTGCAATTTTGAATGTTTTTTTTATTTTTTATAATTTTACAGCAGATTGTGTTCTGCGGCCTGCTTGACAGTTGACACTGTCAATAAATCTTCCATCACGATCAGATCTTTGTTTTCATTCTATAATCCTGGACTTAATTTTCTATGAAGGTTTGGAGTTTGAGAGTTTAAAAAAGACAGAAAAGTGTGAAGGTGTTAAAGTCTGTCAGAGGAAAGTGTTTAAATGTAGTGAGGAGTTTTTACATCTTTAATGCTACTTCGCGGATTTCCCCTGCTATTGCAGGTTCTTTTTAGAACGAGACAAACGAGAGGGAACACTGTTTTTACCAGCCTTAACGGTTTCAACGGTAAACGGTACGGAGCTAAAGCTGACACAAGGCGGAATTTCTGTCTTTTCAGTGATAACAAGTAGTTCCGATCCAGAACCTTCAAAGGACACCCACATTATCACACTACTACCCCCATGCTAGAATAACGCTGTGACGGCCTTTTTATAAAAATACATCTACATGTCAGAGAGAGCCTTTGAGAGAGCTTATCTTTTGTTTCATCAGTCTAAAGAACTTTTTTTTTTTAAGTTTTGGGGAAGTTTTTGTCAAACAGGAGATGAGCCTGTTGTTTTTGCTCAGCAGCATAATTTTCATTGAACTCTCCCGTGGATTTTAATCCAGACTCTTTCTTGTTCTTCAATCATGAACAACTACTTCATAATTTAAACATACAAAACAATCGAAAAGGAAATGTTTTTTTTCAGTGCTGTACAAGGAAGTCTGACTGAAGTCGTGAAAAAAATACTAAAATAGTTTAAACAACTGAATGGTCTCATTTTTTACTTTTAAAATTCTTTTTCTTCTATATATTTTAGCACTGAATTTACCCACAAATGCAAAAGTTTCATTTGGCTCTGCGACCGCAAAGTGCCCCAGCTCTTACCCAGTTGGTAGTGAGTCTGTGCTGGGCTCTGCGGTGCTGGTGCCGCTTTGTTCGGAGTTGGACGTGGCGTTGGGGCTGGGCTCTGCGGGGGCGGCTGTACCCTGAGCCTCCTGACCCGGAGACGGGCTTCCGCTACTGCTGGCGGCAGGAGAGCGGCCCGATGGAGAGGATGGAGGAGGAGGAGTCTGTCGGGCCACGGTCCCACAACTGCTCTCCATCCCGTTCGACATGACCTCCACTTTATCTATGGGGGGGGGGGGCAAACGGAGGTCAAAGAGAGCAAGAAGGTTTGACTGCAAAGAAACAGGTCTGTATCAATGGGATCTGAAGCTTTCTGTAACAATTACTATATTTTTCAGAGTATAAGTCATGTTTTTGTTTTGTTTTTTGCATAGTTTGGCCAGGGGTGTGACTTTTAAAAAGAAACATTAGCTTATGAATTTGTTATTTTTCCACTTAGCTGAAGTTTCCCACTAACGACCACTAGAGGGCACCGTAGGTATAAATATCAGTAATCGTTACTGACAGCAACAAAGAAGAAGAAACCCCATCCAAAACAAAAATGTGGGACAGCAAGTCATCAAACGGAGTTACAGAGACGGAAGTACCGCTGAAAGTAGCATCATTCAGACGCAGTTCCTACAGTAAAATGTAAAGTTGCAGATTCGGATTGATTTTATGGACCCAAACATGGAGACGTGATCCTCGATGTTCCTTTTAGAACTCCCAGCAACAACAGTCTTTGGTTTATAAACATGTTTAGACTAGCATTAAACTTGACATGCACCAAAAATGAGGCAACGGAGGCATATTGGACACATGCATCCTGCCCAGCGTAAATGCAAAGTTGTTTAAAACGCTGCTTTTTTTTTTTTGCCAGAGTACGACTTATGCTGCAGTGCGACTTATACATGATTTTTTCTTCTTCATTATGCATTTTTTGGCTGCTACGACAACATACATCTGAAGAGGGGGAAAAAAAAAACGGGTACTTGTTTTTAAACTTTAAAAATTGGAACATCTGAGAAACAAATTTCTACACTTGGAAGATAATATTCATTTCATGGAGAACATTCACCAGAAAGCATAAAAACAGCATCTAAACAAGCTAAACCTGCTGATTGTCGTGCACATGTTCTGCAGAATATTTACCAGCACTGCCCCCAGGACTGCCATGACCCTTCAAGGGCGGATGGCGAGCACAAGAGCCTGGCTCCTCGCTCAGCTCCCCATTAGTTAAAGAGCTCCCCCTGGAGCCCCCTGTCGTTTCGCCATGCAGACCCCCCACTGAGAGCCTGTTGCTCCTGCAAACAAAAATCGATGAATCACAGAAGACATAAGGAGGAGGAAAAATTAAAAAAAACACAGTTCAGACCCCCCCCATTCCTGTCTTCCATTGACTCGCTTGGAACGGACATCCCAGAGCTCGGCTGCTTCATGACTCAGTGCTGCAGAAGATCAAGTGTGCTCAGCATCAGAGCAGCACAAGCGGAGGAGGTGTTGGTCCCTTTTCACGGCTGGGTATTTTCACAGAGCTAAATATAACTTTGCTCTTTAGTCGAGAGCTTTCACATGAAGAAAAAACACGCTGGCTTTCCTTCTCCAGGATGGAGGAATGCTGCGGCTGCAGTTGGAACCGCTTCCAGAAGACCAGAGAAAATGGATAAGAGGCAGCAGAAGACAGAGGCAACAACCGGACCAAAAAAGCCGGTCCGGTGCCAGCGAATCCGTTTTCGTGTGTCCGTCCAGCTCCGAGCTGTCTCAGAAAAATGCGTCTGCTGTTGAGGCTTCTAATCTCTCCTACACAGATGTTGACCGCTTCTCCATGACTACAGCGGCGCGGACCCTCGGTTGAACCGGGCTTAATGCCCCCCACAGAGTTTTTATGGAAATACCATCTGACCCCATGCACTCCCGCAGCTAAGCTTTGAAATAAATGCAGGCTTTTTTTTTCAATATTTATTATCCCACTACCGTTCTAGCCAGCGAGAGCAGCGCTTCAAACCACAGTCAGTGGGGAACGGTTTGCTGGCGCTCTGCTCAAGCTCTTCAGTCAAACAAACTGGCACTGCACTCCTTCACCCGAGCCTTTTCTTCTCCTCCTTCCATTTATTTAGAATAGAATTACATCCCAGGTTCATTATTTTCATTTGGGTGCCTTGCAAACAGTATTTTAGAAGGAGGTTACACTAGTTTATTATTACACTATTATTCTTATTATAAAACACAAACGTCTGCAGAGTGTTGAAACCAGAAGGATAAAGAGCTCTCCTCGATTGTTGGGTTTTACATCAGTCTTTCAGGTCATGAGAGGCCGAGCTGCTAAATGTTGATACTGAAACAACCCAAACAGTCAACAGTTCTACATTTAAAGACCAAAATAATTAAAATTTCATCCATTTAAATTATTAAGATTAACCCGATTTTAAGAGATTTTTACTTCTATTTAAAAAGAAAGCGAACTCAAAAGCCTTAACCACCACTAAGGATGGGCCGATATCCTTTTTTCCTTCCAATACTTATAACTTATATTTCAAACCCTGCAACTCTGCCCGATAGCCAATATTTGCCAATACTTAAGTGCCCATACGGTGCATGGGGTGGTTGACCAGCCATGCACCCGTCTCTACGCCTCCTCCTACACTTGGCTGTGGATCCCGCCTCTGGCTCGTCTCGCAGCCTCAGCCTTCCCCAAACTCCATCTGGTTGGAGCCCATCTGCTGCACTACTCAAACATGTAGTTGTAGAGTTAGATAAACTAATTCTTTAAGAGTTCTGGTAGATGGCCTGTCCATCCTGGGAGAGGATCCCCCCTTCCTGTGGACATCGCTGAAGTTTCTTCTTTTTTTGTCCTTACCGAGAAGGAGGGTCTAAGGGCGGGGATACCCAGTTTAGTTTAGTCTGTTTAGTTTAGTTTAGCCATTACCAACTGAATTCTATTACTTCATGTTCTTTATTGAACAATTAGCGATATGAAGCCCATTGAGGGAACTGTTGTAATACTGGGCTGTATAAATAAAATTGAATTGAATTTAAGACTTTCTAGTACTGCAAAATTACAAAAATAAATCCAAACGTGTCTGGAATTTTGCCACTGAACTTTTGTTACATAAAGATAGTAAAACCTGTCTTATTTTGAGGGGTATATGAACGCACAATGTTATTTTTTATTTTAGATGTCACACATGCTGGTTACTTTAATCCATCTTTTAATATGATAAGTGTGCCGTCACCTGCTGTGTGATGCAGATGCACTCTCTTCACTCTGCGTCCTTCTCAGGTTGGGTCTGTCAGACTGAAGAATCTCTGAAACACAAACACATCACACCGCAATGACGCAAACAAATCCTTTTTCTGACAGACTCATGAACACTTCACCAACTAAAGAGATGCAAAGTCACAGTCAGAACGGTTCAGATTAAAGACCAGAATTAAAATATTTTCAGCTCAAAAAAGAGGTGGGGGGGGGGACACCACAATTGCCACAATAACGACTTTACAATGGACGGTTTTCAATAGCCTAACTAAAATATGTGACTTAAACGACTGTATTAGACAATAGGTAAACGCAAAAACTAGTACTAATAAAGATGAACAATTTTAAAGTCAGCACATCAAACAACAAAATATATTTCAAATATTATAATTAAGTCTTTATGCCTCAGTTTTATTGCTGTTAAGTTTGAGGAAGTTTAAGGTGAACCAGGTTTTTATTTCAGACAGGCAGGAGAAAAGGGAGGCAGGTGTAAGAGAAGAGTTGGGTTTCTGCACAAACAGAGCCGAGTGTCATCAGCGAAACAATCAAAATCAATGCAGAATTTACGGAATATATTGCCATGGGGTAGGAGGCAGTTAATGAAGAGGAGGGAACCGAGAACAGAACCTTGACGAACACCAGAGAAAATGGTGTCAAGAGATGAAAGTCTGAAGGAGGATAGAGTGAGATATGGTGTCATGTGAAGTGGTCAAGTCCAGTAGGATGAGGATGGTGATAAGTCCAGAAGCCACAACTAGAAGGTCATTAGTGATTTTCAACAGGGCAGTTCCAGTGCTATGAAGGGGGCAAAAACCAGATTGAAAGGGTTCAAAGAGATCGTTTTGATTAAGATGACGGTAACGCTGTGAGGCAACTTTTTTCAGGTATTTTGGAGATGAAGGGGAGGTTAGAAATAGGACGGAGATTATGAAAGGAATTGGGGTCTGGGCAGGGTTTTTTTAGGATTGGTTTGACAGCAGCGGTGTTGAAGAGTGAGGGGACAATACTGGATGTCAATGAGGAGTGGATAATAGCAGAAATAAAGGGAAGAAGAGAAGGGAGGCAGGTTTTAACCAGGGATGTTTGGAGGGGACCTAGCAGACATGGTTTGGACTTATGGATGAGGCGGGATATTTCAAATAAATGAGAAACAGAAAAGGAGTCAGAAGTGATGGGAGCAGAGGTGGAGGAATGGAGATGCTGATGGACATCTTGAATTTGCTGGTTAAAGAATGTCCCCGCGGCCCGAGCTAACAGTTCGAATTGGGCAAAGAAGGCTTCCCAGTTGGCCTTATCAGAGTATTAAGGCGTTTTCATTTGTAGCTGGTTGCAGAGGGCGCCGCCATCTTTGTTTACATCGTGAGTCACTGCACTTTCTGCGGTCATTTCCACACCAGCGCCAACGTGGGCTGCATGCGCGCCGAGGCCAGCGTCTCTGAAGCCGCCTCCTGGCCGCTTCTTTCAGTTGAATTACGTGCTCATTCTCAACAAGAAAATCTGTCTCACGTCCAGGAGGAGTCACACAATCACCAGACTCCTCCTCCTCCTTGATTTTCAGCGAACGCCAGTTTTAGTTAGTTTGAAAAGAAGCCGGGAGGCAGGGGCAGGCTTACTTTGCACCAACAGTTCTGCCCACAACTAAAGAGGCCAACCTCTAATGGGGCGGCCGTGGTGCAGCGGTAGGGCGGTCGGCCCATGATCGTAAGATTTCAGGTTCGATTTCCGCCTTGCACGCCCATGTGTCGAAGTGTCCTTGGGCAAGACACTGAACCCCATCTTGCCTCTGGTGGGAGGTTGGCGCCAGTGTTCGGCAGCGGGGCCACAGTCAGTGTGTGAATGTGTGTGCATGGGTGAATGGAACTGTGACTGTAAAGCGCTTTGGGCCTTTGAAAGAGGGTAGAAAGCGCTATATAAGTATACACCATTTACTTTGCACCAACAGTCCCGCCCACAACTAAGAGGCGAACCTCTAATGAACTTCTGCCGCTCTACAGAAACTATGTCCTAGTTTCAGTTTTTATTTGGGCTAAAAACGGCATAATCATAATTAAAAGACCACTGGGAACGCTTTGAAAAAAGATCAAAAGATGATAAAGTGGGACTTTAATATGTGTTTGGGTTTAGTGATTTGTACCTCAGGGCCACTGTAGATACCATACTGAGCACTGAGCCAAATTTCACATTTCTATTGCTATTTTAAGTTATGTTTGTGTCATTTTATGTTTCATTATTTAGGTGCCAAAGGGTTTTTTTTTATGTTAAAGAGGTTTTAATTCTTTCATACTTTAGTTGTTGGAAAAGGTGCTCTATAAATAAAGTTTAATTTAATTTTACGTAAATAAAAAAAAAAAGAGAATCTAGATAAATTAACCCAAACCTTTATTGACAGAAAAGTGTGGAAAAGTAACACCTGAAAGCTTCTGGAAATGCTTTACAGAACAAATTCAGTTTCCTGAGCACAGGCACAAGTTCGAGTCCCTCCAGGGAGGATTTATTGTTTCACATGAAGAAAAAGTGTTCCTAGCCGGGCTTACTCCTCTCCGTGTTTATAAAATCTAATGAAATCCAGAAAGGCCTGACACATGTGGCAGTGGAAGTACAGTTGGTGGTTTAACAGAGACCATTCATCCTGGTGTGTGCTCTGTGCACGTTTGTGTGCATGATGTGGTGGTGTGTGAGGGGTGACTATACAGCCCCAACTGTGACTCCAAACCACAGGCCTGCAACATGCTTTTCATTAACACCCACTTTCTCTTCTTCTCTGGAAAACACGCCGTCTTCCACAGAGCGGGAAGGTCACACCGGACCAAATGGTCTCCGTGTTTGCGCACATACAGTATTTCCTGCTATCAAAAATAAAGCAAACAGGTAAGCTCTCACCAGCAAACACACACACACACACACACACACACTCACAGCCCTGTTTTCAGCCTATGAAAGAGCTTCTTGTGAGCAGGTTTGGTGGACATACAGAAAAATAAACAGTGGTCTTGAGGAGAAGCCATTGTGTCACAGCCCGTTCACCGAGTTCATCAAACGCCTCCCTCGTAATGGCACGGGTCTAACTACTGGCCTGGTGTTTGTGGCTGTGCGACGGAAAACCTGCAGAAACATCACAACACCTTCCAGCAACTCTGCATTTTAACTTGAACTTTCTAAATGAAACATAATATATATAACTATAGTTTATTTTATACATACTTAAAGACAAATTTAAAAATCAAGCTCCTTCATGAACAAATAAAAGGCAAAAAGGAAACTACAGCGTGAATTTTTTAAGAAAAAAATGTAGCCTGCTGAAATTTTAAAACATCAGTTAAAATTATGAAAATGTTGGAAGGAGAGATGGTTTAAGTTTCTTCTAGAAAAGTTCTTATTGAAAGAAACTTGTAGCTATAGGGACGTTTTTTTCTTTTTGCAGAGGTAAAGCGGTTGACCTCTGAGTGGAAGATGGCAGATCGGTTCCCGCCTTACCTACGCATGTGTCTAAGTGTGCTTGTGCAGGACACTGAACCCCACATTGTTCCTGGCTCACAGGTTGGTGCCGGTGTAATGCTGCGTTCACACCGGCTTCGGCAACGAGCGTTCAAGCGACCACTTCCAATAAAAAGTCTATGTAAATGCCCACTTCAGCCTTCTGCGTTCAAAACTCTTGTATTCTTTTTCCGGCAAGATGTGCTTTCAAGATTAACAAGATTTGGACCACTTCAACCTTTCGCACTAAGCTTTTTCCATCCTTAGGTTCATGTGCCAGACCATTGTGAACACCATATGTTAAAAGCACGAATCTTGCTTCAGGCTTTTTCTTTCAAAGCTCTATTCCGATATTTGAAAGACTCGGTGTCATATAATTCCGACTAGGCTCAAATCCCAATTATTAATTTCTCCTCCATCATCAATTTTCAAACTGTTGGCATTTCTATGAATGACAAGGGACGCCATCCATTCATCGCTACCAAATCCAAGTCCCTCACTGGTCAAAGTTCAACCTGGTTTAACGTTCAACATGCGTTCAATGGTACGTAGAGCACTAAAACGGTCATAAAAACATGCATAGCTACGCGTGAATACGAGAGTTTTGAACCCAGAAGCCAAAAACACATATTTACATGCAGACACACAGACTTTTCATTGGAAGTGGCTGCTCGAAGGCGATTTTTTGAGGGTAATGTAAACGTAGCATATGATAAACATTAAAAATTAAGCAACAAAGGTCGTGCAGCAGCAATAGAGAAAAGATAATCTAATTTGAAATGTTAAAAAAATATTATTTTAATGGTTTTATAAAACATATACCAATTTAGATTTCTTTTATGCTTTTATCTTAAAACCCAAACTCATCTATATAAATGAACACAGTTTGATTTCCTAACAGAGCGTCTTTATTCACCTGCTTCAGATAAAGTTAAAAACTCGTTTCAGGCATATTTCTGCTTCATTTTGGGGGCCCATTGCCATGTAAATGTCCAAATCCTTGCGTGACGAGTGAACCGTGAGGGTGTTTTTTTTCTGCACGGGGCAGATAGTCGGAGGGAGACTCGGCTGTGGTAAAACGTGGCTCCAGCGGGACAGTGGGTTTAAATATAAGGAGTGTGAAAATACAAGTTATCCAAACCGTTTTAACGCTTCTATTTTTTTTTTTTTTTTCCCCGCTTGGCTTTAGTTTTTCTCCATCTTTAAATGCAACCGTTCATTTATGAAGCCCGCCACAAACATAACTACGTGTGCATCAGAGAAGTCGCCAGATACAATGACTATGTTTTCTGAGCAGAGCTGCGTTCAGGGCTGGAAAACGGAGCTTCTTAACGCAAACAAAATATGCTTTTACTTTAATACGTCTTCACAGAAGCACAAACCTGAAAAAAGGTAAAAACACGAGTTCACGTCTGCATTTATACAACAGCAGCACAAAGTCAAGGGCCTTAACCTTAAACCCTGATTTTTCCACGGCACACTCCGACTTTGTGCTCCTTTAACCCCCAACCCCCCCCAAAAAAAGAAAACACACACGTATATTCACGACCTTTCCCCTCTAACTCAGAGACACACACCCAGCTCCCATCCACACTGCCTCAAGATCACAGGAGGCGATTGTATCGCTGAGCTGCAGGCAATAAGCCTCAATTATGTGATTCTCTGAAACAAATTAGACAAAGCCGCCCTGATGTGAGCGATTATGTGAGCTTCAAACAATGCTGCATTTACAAAGAAAAAACAAAAAAAAGACAGAAAAAGGAGGAGTCTGCTGATTATACCTTAACCTCTGACCTCAGCACATGCTAGAATCGACCGCTGCTCACTTGGAGAAAGGTGTGAGTTTATACTTTCTAACATCCATCAAGGTTGATGCAAACATCAAGAACAAAATCCCAAACTTGGAAGCTCTTCTGATCATGTAGGTCACCCGTTATCAACAGGAACAGCGTCCCAAAGCCTCGCTGCAGTGACTAGAGCCGCTGTGCGGGCTCAAAAGCTCAAAAGCTTTGGTGTCTGATCACTCATTTATTTATTTTTCCACTTTGCTGACCTTATAAAGACATGCACACAGAAATGCATACGTCTCTTTAAAAGCTCCTCATAGTGTTTAAAAAAAAAAAAAAAAAAAAATTACAAAGAGACGCATTTATGGAGCCATGCTGTGGCAAAGCGCGGCCCTCCCTGCCGGCCGGTGTCCATTCAGCAGGATACAGTGTGGCCACTGTGTGCTGCGCTATGAAAAACTGTGTTTGCGTTGCATGATCTTAGCGATTTAAGAGCAGCTTAAAGAACAGCGAGTGAGTTATCGTATGATGTGTGAAAGAGGGGGGAAAAAGCTCTGTGGATGGATGAGGGCCTTAAAATCCACCTTTAAGGTTCATTACAGTGAAGATAACGTCTTGAAGTGACAGAAACGCCACAGCTGTGCACCATCAGTACGCTCTGCTCAGATCAGGTTACCTCACCCAAAAAAAAAAAGCTTTTGTGTTGATGTTGGCGCGACAAAGAACTATTTGGCACACAGTTTAAACTTCAGGGAAACCCAGGATTTGCTGAAATGAATAAATACAAGCTAACCTGAACTGTTGGCAGGTGCGACTCTGCTGCAGAGGAACCTAAAGCCTCGTTTCCACCAAGCACCATAGTCCGGTATTTTAAGAATTTCTATTATAAAATGGACCCATTGAATGGTACCATTTTTGTCGGTTAAAGGTCCACAGAAAAATGGAACAGACTGTTAGGGTGGAGCTATTGTCACCACACGATGAAATCTGTTGATTGGTGGAATGCCATTACGACAAAAGAAAGCGCTAAACCAGCGCCAATGTTTCCAATCATTCAACGGTTGGTTGTCTTTCAGTCGACGTGAATCAGGAAAAAATGACCACCGAAGAGCAAGGTCTGGACGGCACTGGAAATACAGGCGTTGCGCTTTGCTATCGCTGTAGACTCACTACTATGATGCAAAGCTACACAACTATACACCCCAACTGGGCAGTGACGGTCCAACTTTGAGTGGAAACACTCACCCTAATTGCCTGAACCATTCTAAACTGGAACAGAATGGACCGCATAGTGGAAACGATGCTTAAAAGGCCTATACCATGCTATTTTTAAAGTTATTTCACAGCTCCTTTTCCTACCCAAAAGTAAGATGACTCGATCTCTGAGGCTCTGCCTTTCACTCCTTGTGGGTGTGTGTATTAGCCTGGGGGCGGTGCTGGCAGCACAGACTCTTCCTGGAAGGGGCGGGTCCTCACCGAACTACGTCAGCTCGTGAGAACCTGCTCGTTTTTATGGGTTGGGAAAGCCTGTTGCTGAGACAGCAGCTTTTTAGAGGAAAAAATGCGTGAATGGATCAAAATACTGCATTGGGGTTTGTTTTTGTTTTTTTCATGAGGAATGAACCTTATAATACACTTAAAAACTAAAAAAAAAATGGATTTGCATGGAATAGGCCATTCAGGTCACCACAACAGTCCCCTATGGTAAATCTCAACTAGATAGTTCACCAAGTTAAAGAACAAAAATGCGGCTTCATGAGCGTATTCATCTGAATGTCAAAATGAAAGAGAAGAGAAAAAATCTTTTCTGTTGACTTTAAAATATATATATATATGTTATATATGGTCTATTTGAGGTTTCAGCAAAACTGCATCTTTTTGTGACCAGAAGAGGCTGGAGATCTTTAAATGCCGCTGACCTGACGAACGGCACTGGATCCCCAGCGGATCAAAGGCCTTAGTTACAACCATTGACTGCATATGAGAACTGAAGCGAGCAGTGACGACGCGCATAATAATGCTTTACATCCAGCTCCAACCAAACAAAATCAATTCAGTCGCCATTTTTTTTGTGATACACACGCCGCCATGTTGGAGCCAGACATCGTCAGTCTGCAGTGGTTAGTCCATGTCGGTCTGAGTCAACGTTTCTATGGCAACCACTTTCACCAATCACGGTTGAGTTTGTTGGAAGGCCACACCCCTACCCATTGAAAGCCGGCTACAAAAACCACTTACTTTAATTCAGGCATGTGATTGGCCCGTTCATAACCTGATTAACTTGCAATAAAGAAAAAATATGATGAAAGTTAGAATTAGTAAGAACATGTTTAAAAAAAAAAGGCATCAGAGCAAGAATGGTTGTTCTGAGTAACAGCTGTTTATTTCTCTATAGATGTCTATGGGATTTTGGCTTCTTGGAGCCACTTCCTGTTTGGAACGCCGGGGGGGCGGAGTCACTCAGTGCAGTTCTCTTACAAAGTCAATTCTTATAACAGAGAATCACATTAAAAACAACAACAATGAATCAGAATCCAGTCCAGCTCTCTTTTGTCAGTCTCTTTTGCTTCCTCTGTTTATTTATATATTTATGTTTTGGGTGGAAAACTGCTGAAGTGAAGGTTTAAATGAGAATCTGGTGAAACCCGATGGCACAGGGAGGTTTCTCCATAACTGCCAAAACAAGGCTTCACCTCATTGGAGGGAATCTCAAAGCACAGAGATGTAGAGATGACATTATGTAACCAGAGGTGGTCCCACATTTGGACACCATGAGACAGAACATCAGGATGAAAATACTCCAATGCGTCTTCTTCCTTCACACATCCATCATCTAAACACCTAACAGGACTTTATGGCAGAGAAGATTTCGGACATTTTTTTCCTCCACATTCTCAGGGCTGCTGCTCATCATACAAACACATAGTCCTTACAGATGTCCCCCATAAAAAGAGTATAAAAAAAGGAATTTAAAATGTAAAAAATTAAAATCTATGTCTATTCTGTATGTTATTACACTAAAAATATAAATATTTTACAGGAAAAAGTTGTAAAAAAATACAATAAACTTGTATCTAAATTCTAAAAATTGAATAATAATAAAAAAATAAATATTTAAAATGTGTTTCTGAATGTTTTACTAAATGACATCAATTTATAGATTAAAAGGCTTTACACCTTTTTTTTTTGTTACAACAAAGTCATTACAACAGCTTTATTTAAATGACCTCCAAATCATGTCAGTAATGGAAAAACTGACTTTTCCAAGTGGGGAGATGATTACTATGAGGCGGGGGGGGGGTCATATGTATCACACTGTTCGAGAAGATTCCTGTATTTATGCATTTATAATTCATGTTTTTGTATCTGCTGCTGCAACGCCGTTAAATATTAAAGAAGGCTGAGAGGCGGAGGAATCGGTTAATGCCGGGGACTTCTCCTTTAAGCCGCCTGGAATTCTGTGTGGCAAGTTTGTGAGAAATGTTCACCTTAAAATGTTTGACAGGTGAAAAGGCTGCCAGTGGGACTTCTTCATGACTGTTTTTCTTTTTTATTTTACTTCCTTTCCACAAAACATCAGCCTGGAACTCTACTCTTTTCAATGGACAGTGGCACACGTCTCTATTCATTTCAGTCTTGTTGGCCTCACCTCTGTTGGTGTGTGTGGTGTGAAGGCAGGACTCACTGTCTGCTGCTGCGCTGCCATTGGGCAGAGAGCCCAAATCAACAACCATGCCGTCCAGACAGACGTTGAGCTCCCCTCCTGCCACAACCGAGCCTTTGTTCTCCGTCTGCAGCACCAGACTCAGCTGGACGTTCTCCACTAGAGGGAGGAAGAACAGATGGACGGAGAGAACCGGTGAGTGGTGTTAGAGGAGTTTAGACATCCTCAGTTTTTGCACAAAAACAGGAAAGCCTTGTGCTCAGATAAGTGCCAATTTCAGGCTGATTCTGGAAAAATAACTTGGAATCAGAGTTTGTTGGTCAAAAGCTGTAAAAACAATGTTAAAAAGTTTCAGAAGTGCATCAGTTTCACATTTGTGCAGTAATTGTCTTTATTTAGCAAGCACTGTAAAAAAAAAAAAAAAAAACATTCAATTAGTTAAGTTGGAATGAAAACAAACTTAGAAAAATCAGATTTTCTCATTTATTCTGAATCTGTAGCTTTTGATGATTCAGCACAATGAGATGTCAACAACTTGCGTTCTAAGCAGCATCATTTCCTGATGGTAAACAGAAAAATGTGTGATTTTTCTCCATCAGGATGTTTAGCTGTCACGACCCATTGCAGGAACAAGTCTGAGGTTATCGAACCTAAACCTGACTGGGATAATCCAGAGGGAGAACATAAGACGGAATTTCGACAATTGACAGATTATATAAAATATATATATATATAAAAAATAAAACAAATGATTATTAATCACTTATTGAAAATGGTTAAATTGATCGATGTTTAATGATATTACTTCTCTTGCTCCAGAAATTGATACATTGATTCAAAATCTTTCCTACTGTAACATAATTTTGCACATTTTCAACTTTTGATACTTGACAAAATTTTGCTATGATAATCTCTGAAACAGTGTTGTGTATATTTTACTGATATAGTATTATTTTTATTCATATGAATGACTTTTATAAGTAACATAATCTGCATATATTTTAGATAACTGATCTGCATTTGTCATGTTGATTTCTAAAATTGTTATTTTTTACATAATAATTAAATAATTCATCTTTGTCATGTGCTTTATCGATACTTTATGATTTTTAATTCTGTCTGATAAAAGCTAGGAACCGGATAATGATGATAAATCATGTAATAAAATGGTTATAGTATAACGGGGTGGGATTATATAAGTTCACTTCCTTCCGCTCCCTTTCAAGCAATATTTATTAATATGTCTAATTATCCTAAGTTTGATTCCTTACTGTATGAATGTATAACTGATGATTATATTGCTTTTGTGTATTATTTCTATTTAATTGTTTGAAATAAACCATTTCAAATCAAATCAAATCAAATCAAATTTCAAATGGAAAATAAAGGCAGAAATTTTAGGAAAAGCAATTTTATTTGTGCAGCACCTATTAAGGCACCTCAAGTCCCACCAAAATCATATTTTGATGTACTTTCAATTATAATTTAATTACAACTAATTCATTTTTAGATTAAATCAAAAAGCCGGTGGTGTTTCTAAGACGTAGTTTCTGCAGAGCAGCAGTAGTTCATTAGAAATTTGCCTCAGAGCTGACGTGCTCCCCCACTTCCTTACAGCCCCTACCCAACATGAACAATCCAACAGTAGCGAGCAACATGTGAGCTTTCCCGTCGTCCAGCTTAGATCCAGATTCCAGCTCAGATGAGGAAAACAAAGACGTTTGTGGATCTATTTGTCTGCAAGTGGATGCATCAGAATGGAGTGGAGCAGGCCGTAGTAGCTTCTGTGTCACACCTACAAACCTTTCCCAGCAACATTCTTACATCTGGGCATGATTCACAATGATTTAAATAAAGAAATACTCAGAAATGCAATTTTAAGCTTAATTTTCTTTACATATGTAAAGAAGAAAAATACCACAAACGCCATTTTTGTTGGAGTGGGTCTTCAAATTAAAACTTTTTTGTCTTTGTCTTTATTCATTTATTTTAACCAGTTTTTGTTGCTCTTTTGTACCTCTTCATTTAGAACAGCAGAGTAACATTTATAAACATTTATATACTAAAACATGGGAAATTTTGCATAATAATGATCCAAGAGCCCGAGTTATCCATGAGTATTTGTTGCACTCTGAAGCTAAAGCACAAACCAAACTTTGGCTTTGGACCAGGTCGTGAGCTTTTTCTGTCTTCGCAGCAGTTTCTTCTGCTCTGGGTCCTGAAAGGTGAGGGTGCGTGTCGTGGGGGCGGAGCCGATTAAAATCTGCAGCGTCACTTATCTGCCGCTGCGTCCGTTCTGTGCTAGAATGGACATTAACCTTGAGTTCTGAGACCTTTCTTTTGGTCTCTTTTGGAGGAGTTTACCATGAGGTTTGTTAGCCTTTTCACATCAAAATGAGCATTTTTATTCATGCAATCCTTACCAAACAGCCTCCATGAGAGCATGTTCATCTGTGTTCACTGGAAAGGTTCATGAGAGATCAGTCCAGCTCATCAATGCAGAGACCTAAACTTTAACAATCCTCTCCTTCTCATTCTGTCCGAGTTTGAGGCAAACTTTAACGACAAATTCTCCCTTATAGATGAGCAATAATTAAGCTTAAACGTTGTGGGTTTAAATGCTCAGGGCTATAAGCAACTAAAAGCTGTGTCCTTGGTTGCTAGGGAACATCAGAAAACAGAGGGTTGATAATTGAATTCATCTTGAAGGTATAAAAAGGAAAACTTGAGGAGGATGGATTGGGCCAATCCTGTGAAGTGTTTAATTTAAAGAGGTGATTTCTGAATATAAAGTTGTCTCTTAATTTGATACTCTAGATCAGTGATTCCTAAACCCGCGGGTCGCAGAACTGGTACCGGTCCATGGGAAAGTTGGTACCGTAGTACCAGGCAGCAGAAAAAAAAAAAACCAAGAAAAAAAAACCAAGAAAAAACAAAACATTGTTCCTGTTTTATTTATGATCTGATTCTAAAGGAAGTTTTATTTTGAAAAACTACTGGCTTCTCTCCGCCACATCCTACTCATTCTGGCTGCATGTCGGGTCGCTCGGTCACGTGTGGAACATCCATCCACTACCTTCCTGACCACGAAATTGAAAGTCCCAAAATAACAAAGTTAACAGAAAAGATCCAGAGAGGAAACCAAAGAAGAGCCTTCGACTTCAAAATAAAAAATAAAAAAACTCTGCATTTAACAGACATAAACGAAGAGTTTTTACTCCAATTATGGATTTATTGTGACAGTTGTTCCAACAAACCATGTAATAATGCATAATATTCAGCAACTGGCTGTCTAATGTTACGAAGATGCTGCGAATAAACTTTTTCAAATGGTGAATATCCTATTATTATCATATTTAGAAAATAACTGTCTTAGTGACCCTTTTTTTTCTGCATTTATATGTCGCACCTTTAAAGTCGGACGAGGCTGAAGTTGCCGTCTGACTTTTAATCCATCCATCCATTCATTAAGCTTCCACTTTGACAGGATGAAGATAAACATTACCCTTAAAAGTTAAGAAAAACTAAAACAAAAAACAATTCACGCATTTAAAAAAACAACAGTTTTAGTTCTTTTTTTTTTTTTTTTTTTTATTCGTCGCACCTTAAAAGTCGGACGAGGCTGAAGTTGGCATCAGATTTTTTAGGTTCCACTTTGACAATTATGGGTTAAGAGAAAATCGCATTTGAATGGTTCCTACATGAAATGTAGTGAACAAATAAGATTTAAAACCTCTGCAGACACTTTACAGAGGATGAATGATAAACTTTACCCTTTAAAAGAAAATGGAAGCTAGAAAAAATAAGTGTAATTAAAATACAGCCTGGTTTGTGAAAATAGCGCTTGGCATTAAACTGGTCCCTGGCCTGAAGAAGGTTGGAGACCACTGCTCCTCTTTTAGCTCCTTTCTGTGTTTTTGCTTTGGTTAAACGGTTCTGGTGTTTTCTTTGTGAACTGTCATGCTTCTGCTAAAATCATGTTTTCCATGATAGTAAGTCTAAAGAGTTTGTATTTGGGCGTGTGGGTCTTTACTTTTGCCATCGTGGGTGCGCAGCGTCTCCAGAAGGTCGATGGTGGCGCTGCCCAGCAGCTCCTTTCTCAAGGTGTGGCAGCTCCAGAGCTTCAGATCCAGACGACTCTGAGGCGTCACGTTCCTGTGGGACAGCGGGAACACAGAGCCAATGACTGATCCGTTTTGATCAGGCGAGAGCTCTCTGCGGCTGTGCGGCTCTGAGCCGGTTCTCACAGGGTGAGGTCTTCGTTCCACTGCAGCTCCAGGTTCCCGCTGCGTTTGCCGGTTTTCTTGGTTTCACTGGTCAGACCGTCGGCAGTCACCTCCACAAAGGAGCTGAGTCTGGACTGACGGTTCGGCAGCTTGGGGGACTGGGGCTTCGCTGACACCACTGCACACACACACACACACACACACACACACACACAAGAAAAGGACAAATCCATCAAACACTGACTGATCTAATAACATCCGATTTGATTTATTAGTTTATTTCAAGAATTGATTGGAGACAATAAAACAAAAAACTTACACAGATATTGAAAACTCATTACAGAAATGAATAAATGCATCAATTTAGGGGGAAAACATACAAACAAAACAACGAAGAATTAACTAATTTAACGAGAAAATAAACTGTAATTACTCATAAACAAAACTGACATTCAGGTCAATCAGAAGGAAAAAAATGAAAGGATTATTTTTATTTGGCATTTATCAAACAACAGTTTATTCCCTACAGGAGTAAAAACAGAGACCATAACCAGCTCATTGGTTGAGAGGAAAAACAAACCGCAGTGTCCCAATAAATTAAAAAGAAAGATTATTTGTCTTACAAAGCAATATTAAAAATAAAAAGGTTTAGGTTTTTGTTTTTAGAAAGTCTTATTTGATGCAAACAGGAAAAAAATACAGGATTTTTTGATAAGAAAAGTCAAAATGATGCTCCTTTAAAATAAGGAGAATTAACTGGTCAATAAAAAGGACACTGGTTTTTTGAATAAACCGTAAATCATGATGTGAGCTAGAATAAAACAAAGAAAATCTGAAGAGCCACTGTTAACACTTTAAGATGTTGATGATGCATCTCATGTTAAAATATAAGTAAATGTGTAAACCCGTTTCAAACTTCTATGAATGATCTTTCAGTAACAGAAACAAGCTCGTCTTCATTCAACTTGAATTCACCCTCACTGCTTTTGTTTAAAGCCTGACGTCTCAAACACCATCAACACAACTGTAAATAGGCTGCTTTATGTATTTATTTTTAAATCAAGACAAAGGTAAATGAACAAATACCCAAATTTGTCCTTTAAAAGACATTTTAGAAGCACTCCATAAAGGAAAAAAGTTTACAGATGGTTGAACTCAAAACGATAAAGGCCACATGTATCCATGAAAATGTGATCTGCTGTGCATCTGACAAATTTATACACAAAATTTAAGTCCATCTGGTTTAAATTTATGATTTGATAAAAAAATAAGTAATAATTTAAACATCCTTATCATTGTTATTTAACACATGAATTTCTTTGAATTAAGTTCATAAATTATTATTTTTTATTTAAATAACTTTAATTCTTCTCTAAATCTCAGATTCTCACTTATGTGTTCCAAATGTTTTTATACAATAAAATTATTTGACAATAATTCTTTGATTCTTAAATTAAAATTATTATCCCATTTAAATATTTAAATGGGGCTTTTGTTTGAATTTTATTTCTTTTCACCTAAATAGTTTCCTAGTTGTGTTTTTTTTAATTCAAGTTAAATTAAAAAACTTTATTTATAAAACACTTTTGGTAGTAAAATAACAAAATTGCTTAATAGAATAATGCATCTTTCAAAAAAAAAAAACTGAATAAGTGTTTTAAAATCACACACACTGCTCTCAAACCCCTGAACCAGACATAATGAAAGATAAGATCAAGAAATGTAAAATTAGGCTTGATGCTGATGTAAGGAAATTATATTATGGGGATCTTTCATCACCGACCCCACTTATTATTACAGAGAACGCCACTGCAGGATCTCCCCCGATCAAAGCATCGAGATGCCACTGCAGCGCCCTGTTCCACCACAACAGTTAGAACTGCTGCTAATCCTCCTTCAGAAATGATATTTTCATGGAATATTTCTGACACTTCCTGGTCGTTTAACCTCAGATCGTCTCTATAACCTGCTGTCTTTTCTGTTATTGCATAGGAAGCTAAAAGAACAGCTCATTGTATTTTTGTTTTGAATATTTTGTTTATTAAAGTTTAGGTAAAACTGCATTTTGGGAAGTAAACATCCAAACATAAACACTGCCCTCTTGTGGAGGATAAAGACACTTCACCATGAGAGCAAAAACTAAGTTTGTATTTTAAATCCGCCTCAGTCACTAGGCAGGTTTTTTTTTTTACCTGCTGGGTTTTACTTTACAGAAGACAACGTGAGATTAGAAATCACTTTACTGTATGAATTCACAAAAAAAAGAAGAAATATCTGAAGATCGTGCCCGTTTTCTGAGCTGATTGAGTTCAGGAATGTCCGGCACGTTGGGACTTTTTTGAACAGGGCAACAGCCCAAACATAGAAGGTCTTAAATTCTTTCACATCTGCTCTGAATCCGAGTCCTTTCTACGGGAGTCAAACTGCTCATCTGGCATTAAAGTTGGACTGCAAACCGAAGAACGTGTCCCCGGAGAGCACGTCTGATTGGAGGGAGAGGATGAATAAATGACGACGAATTAGGGATGAGAAAAATCCCGTCTGTGCCGCTTCCCAGCAGATCTGCACTGGTTGAGACGAGCGGATGATCTTTGACCTCCTGAACGTCTGCCGAAACCAACCTGAATCACTGCTGTAAAGAGAGGAGGGTGGTGCAGACGTGGAGGAGCGCCAAACATGCAACAATCAGCAAGTTTAGACGAAGCGAGGAGAGGAAAAAGACAGACAGACGAGAAAACGAGACCATGATTCAGAGACGGGATCCCGCTGAGGGGATGTGACTTCACTGAGTCAAACAAGCTGCTGGCCTCACTGACGACACGTGGAAAATGTACTTCAACTGCGCAGACTTAAGCACAGACGTATTGTAAAAGTTCTACATCCTAAAATATATCCACACTGATGCTGACTCATGAGATTTGGACCTCTGCTCTTCGAAATCCAACCGCAAACTTTATGTTCATGAAACGAATGCACCCGACCCACAAAGTTCAGAACTTCCCCAATCTGGAAATGGTTGTGATGCAGCATGGGTAAATACGTTAAGGGATAACTTCTTAGGGCTGTAACAGGAATCCGAACACTCCCGACATTTGTCATCTGTTCCCAAAAATTGGAGTATGGCAATGTTGGAATTCCCTTCCTACTCCCCAGCTACTAAAAAAAAAAAAAAACGATCAATGCAGGACGTGGACTTTAAGAGCAAATCGATTACCATGCGCACTACTTTTTTTATTTTATTTAAAACGGTAAATAGGACGTCACCGATTTCACGATGTAAAAAACGAATAAATACGAGGACTATTTATGAATCCAACAAGTTTTGATGATGAAAACTTGGATGGTTTATCCAAAAAATAAATAAATAAATAAAATAAAAGAAGCTTTCATACACAAAAATCGTTCAAGCCCAATGCATTGCGGTCTATATCTCCGTCTTTTGCAGAGACTTTTGGGAAACTTTAGAAACGTAGATTCAGACAGCTCTACAAAACAGCAAACGCGCGATGGGAGTAGTGAAGGAATTTGGACACAACCTACAAATATCTGTGACGTCCAAGGTGGCGGATTTGCGACCTTTATAAATACAGTAGAGCACAGAGGAGCGACTCCGGGCCCGGAGGGCTGAATTCCTGCATGTTTTCCAACATGGCCTGCTCTGGCATGTTCTAATTGGCTGGATACACCTGAACCAGGTAATCAGTCATGAGTAAGGCTTAGATATCTGGAACTCATGCAGACCTGGAGGTGCCCTTCCCTGCAGTATAGTATAGTATAGTTTTTACCATATAAATAGAATAGTAAAATAAATACACGATAGGCAATATAATTATTGCTCTGAAATACAGAGGGATGTTGGATTTTAATTGCATAAACTAAACAAACCGTACGCACTACTGTCACCAGAAGTATGTATATATTTTCAAAGTAAAGTGTCAGTGAAGTTTCTCATTTTGTAGTGTTTTTGAAGGGGAAAAAAATAGGTTCGTTTTATGAATATGTTCTGAAAAACTAAATATAGTAAACAATCTGAATCATTAATATGAAATTTAGAAGATTTTAAAGAATCTGGTGATCAATGATGTGACGTCACGTGTCTGTCTGCTAGCATGGTGGAGAAGCAGAACACGAATGTTCATCTGAAGTGTGAACGCTTTGTAAGATGTCCCTTAAAGATGGAAAAAAATCAGTTTGGTAATTATTCTCTAGCCAGAGAAACTTTGAGGATGGACAGAAAAACTGTGGATTCACAGCCTCACAATGTATGAGGTTTATTCTATAGAGTTACAAAAGCCTTTTGACAAATTGACACAGATCAAAGTCTGGATACAAATGAGGAAAAAGGCTTTTTAACTATTTTTTTGTACAAAAAAAACCCCACCTTAGTATGAAATGACATCTAAACTACAGATTAAATGATCAATCTAACCATCTGGTGCTTCAAACTGGACTTTAAAACCAGTATAAAATAAACTGCAAATAGAGTTTGTTTTATTTGCCAAACAGAACAGGAAACTGTTGAAATGTAAAATGACTTGAGGGAAGTCCCGCAGCGAGTACAATAGAGCAGAATGCAGCAATAAAGAGGCCTCAGCTGATAAACCAGGAAGTTTTAAACGTCAGTCATCTTAATAAACAGCCAAAACTCAAGCAACTATACATTAGTTAAGAATGGGGCGTCAAAAGAATCATCTTAATCTGCAGCATAAAAATTCAAACGTTCTGGTTTTGTTTTTTTCATTGTTGGATTTTTTTGACAGCACGTAGATTAGCTGAGAAGCAGAATAAAAATGTTTGTGTTTGAGAAAACATTAAAATTATTAGTAAAATGAACCAAATTGACATTTTTTAAGGTTACCTGATCAAATATGCCACCAAAAAGTTGTACCCATAACATAACACGTTCAGGTGAAAATGTGGTTTGTTGCCGTTTATTCCAGAACAAAGAAAAAGCAGAAAAAAATTAATCTGCAAGTGTTTCAGTTTGACTTTGGCATATTCCAGGTTTTTGCCGTATGCTTCACACATTTGCCCAAATAAATCAAGGAAGACATTTTTAATATTAAAAAAAATAATTATAATAATAATGAACTGGAAAATTCTATAAACCTTCAATTATTATCCGCTCCCATCCTCAAAAACCACAAATAAAAGTTTATACATAAATCTGGCATCACTTTAATTTGCAATATTGTTTAATAAAAAATAATAATAATAATCACCCAAAGTCAATGAAGAGTTGATAAAAATACAAAAGACTGACCTTTCAGGATTAACTGAGACTTTTCTGTACTCTGAGCACTGCCAGGTCTGGTCACGCTGGCAGCTGCCATGACATCCCAGCTCTGCAACACAAGCACAGTCGCACAAATGACCACAACACTACACAAAAAGTGAATCATTGCATCCCCACTGCATACGAGTACCGTATGCTCACCTTGAAAGTCTCAAACAATCGTTGTACTAAATTTGAGAATGATTCATGTTTTTAGTGTTTTATTACATCTGGCATACTGTAAGCCAACTGAAAGGTTGTTAGCTTCATTGTTAATTAGAGATTGATAGATAAATCTTTATTGTCATACGTACAACGAAACTTAAAGTGCCTTCTGCACTGACCGGAAGGCACTGAAAAGTAGAATTTTTCAGAATTTTTAGTTTTTTGTCATTGTTTAGTATATACAAATTATACCAAAGCAAAACTGTGACCCAAAAATCGAGGTTTGAACAAATCATGGGGCACAGCCTAATCCTTTAGAGCCAACGCTTCCTGCATTTTTCACTCATTTAATGTGCAGAGTCTGCAGAGATGTGTCGCCTGGAGGACAAAGCCAAGGACCAAGTGTCCTGTAAACATCACAGCTCACTACCAAAATGTATTATTATTAGGTTGAGTGCAAACTGCACAATCAACAATGTAAAGGCGACCAGTGATAATAATTCTCTGACAACAAAATCCAATTTGGTTTTGACTATGGACAAAAATCTACTTTGGAAATCTCATTTAAAAAAACTTTTAAAATGTTCTGTTTTGAAGTCTAATAAAAATGTGTTTTATTGTCTTTCAATGTGGAACTACTTCACACACCAGTGGCCCTGAACCACCTTTTAATTGGCTCATCTAACAGTTTGTCATTATGTTGTGATAGGTTTAATACCTGTCATTAAAAAACAATTACAAAATAAAAGCATGTACCTGAAAGTGCTTTGTTTTCCCCGTCAGACTGAAGGCCCGTACACACCGGGACGAATATTCGCCTGGCGTTATTCGCCAGCGTTTTTCGCCACGTCTTTTGTGTTCACACCCAGGCGATTTTCGCTGACGATGAGCCGACTGAACATGCAATTTCATTCCCTGACCTTAGATGGCGCTGTACACAAGGTAGTCGCTTGTCACTCAGAAGAAGAGAGCCACTATTTACGCGCTTGTCAGAAGAACATGGTGAGTTTTATCGACTGGTACAAGAGCTGAAAATGTCTCATGAGCGTTTTCGGGGATATTTTAGAATGTCCGTCATTATTTCTTTGCAGCAGTGCAGCCGCTACTTGGCGTCTATCTTCTTTGCTGGTATGTGTGCTCAGAAAGGCAGTTTTGTGTTTGAGCGCCCCCAAGTTGTGTTTTACTGTAACTTCAGAAGCTCCAGACACGTGAGCAAAAGCGCCATTCTCATTGGTTGAATGGATTTCGACGCGAGGCGTCAAAAAGAAAAAACGAACCCGAGGCGTTTTTTTTTTTGACGCTTTGACGCGTGGCGTTTTTTCGCGTCGGTGTGCACACTCTCAAGGCCCGTACACACCGGGACGAATTTCGCCGGCGATTTTCGTCGGCGAAATTCGCCTCGTGACTAAACATAAGGCACCAATGAGAGTGTGCACACCGACGCGAAAAAACGCCACGCGTCAAAGCGTCAAAAAAAAAAACGCCTCGGGTTCGTTTTTTCTTTTTGACGCCTCGCGTCGAAATCCATTCAACCAATGAGAATGGCGCTTTTGCTCACGTGTCTGGAGCTTCTGAAGTTACAGTAAAACACAACTTGGGGGCGCTCAAACACAACACTGCCTTTCTGAGCACACATACCAACAAAGAAGATAGACGCCAAGTAGCGGCTACACTACCGCAAAGAAATAATGACAGACATTCTAAAATATCCCCGAAAACGCTCATTATACATTCTCAGCTCTTGTACCCGTTGATAAAACTCACCATGTTCTTCTCTTCTCGTAACTATGGGATGTACCGAAAATCGGCGTCTTTTCCGGCGTCTTTCATCATTCAACAAAACAATAATTTCTTCATCATTGGAACTGGAGCTGGAGCTGCTGGTGCTTGAAATATTCCTGTTTTCTTTGTATGATTCTGACAAGCGTGTGAATACTGGCTCTCTTCTTCTGAGTGAAAACCACCTTGTGTACAGGAATATTTCTGTTTGACATTAAGCGCCATCTATTGTCAGGGAATGAAATTGCATGCTGGCTCGGCTCATCGTCAGCGAAAATCGCCTGGGTGTGAACACAAAAGACGTGGCGAAAAACGCTGGCGAATAACGCCTGGCGAATATTCGTCCCGGTGTGTACGGGCCTTCATTGGTGCCCTTTGTTTAGTCACGAGGCGAATTTCGCCGACGAAAATCGCCGGCGAAATTCGTCCCGGTGTGTACGGGCCTTGAGGCTGCAGCCAAGTCTCATCAACATCACCTTGAGCAAAGTCAGGCAGGGATGCAGTCTGCAGCGTTTAGTGAGAACACAAATCTGCAGCACAGCAGGCATTAACCCTGCTGCAAGCAACTACGTCCTTGATGATGCTCAGTCATTGTTTCCAGAGTAAATAACTATAAACTCTGCATTTCCTCTGCACAGACAGAAGCCTCAGACAAGGCGAGTCTTGATAAAAGTTGGTCCTAATCAGAAATCAACTGTATGTTTTGACAACCACTTCTGTCTCAGAGCCAATCCGAGGGGAGCTAACACAACAAAAGCTCGCATTCCCGTCAACCTTGCGAATTAACCTCGGAAAGGTTGGGGGGGGGGGGGGGACCAATGGCGCCCCCGAACCCCAGCAAAGCTTCACCTAAACGGATGAAGACGGAACCATTTCTGCTCAACCGATTCACTGTCACTGCAGTGACTGCTGCTAACAAAATACAAACAAGGCAGAGGATTGAGGCTTTTGAAAGTATTACCGTCAATCCTAGGCGAGACAACACACAAACTTCCGTTGAGGATTTTTAAATTAAAAGCGTATCAAGAAAAAGTCCTGCTTTGTTCACTCTAATTTCCTCGGGTTCTTTTCTATAGTTTCCCAAAAGAAACTGAGAATTTAGTATTTTCTATTACAACATGAGAGTAAAAATACAAGAAAGAGAACGACAAGACTTAATTTTTATTTGAGACACTAAAATGGTTATTTCAGTGCATAACTACATTACTAAACATTAAGCGTTTCTTGTTCTAATTTATTTTGTTTTAGCACTCCAAGAACACATATGCTAGTAATTTAATAAACCCTACACTTCGAATAAAACTTTGATTTTTTTTTTAATTTAGATTTGTTTATTAAATCATCTCTCACCCCCTAATGTTTAATTTGAAGGGGAACCGTCTTCACTTCCGTTTTGGAACGTCTCATTTGTCGTGAGAAGGTAACTGTTAGCCCGCAAGCTTGTTAGCGGGATTTTACCAAAGGACATGGAAAAAATAACTATTCTATACACCAGAGCGAAAACAGACTAAGATCTATAGCAACCCGCTTAATATTAGACACAGCTCGGTGTACTGACACCAGAAAACAGAAGCATTTATGGCAAAATTCTTGTACCTTTTTCAGCTGTACTCCGCCGCTGTAGCTAGTGAACTTTCATTTCCGCATCACTGATAAAGCCACGTGATCCAGTGACGTCAGAGGGAGGAGGCGTTTGCTCTACAAACATTGAACATTGTTCCCTAACTGACATAGCTAAATGTTACATACACAAATGTAAATATACAAACAAAAACCAGTGTTTTTAAAAAAGAAATGATACTGTTTATAAAAAGTATGGAATCCTACACTATTAAAAAAATTGAGTTGGGGCTTGGTCTCACTTAAAACTTTAGAAAATCAGCCTTTTATTATCCTTTTTTTTTTTTTCAAGTATTATTGTTTTTTTCTGTATTTCAATCGCCTGGAAAATTCAATGAAGTTATTTTACTAAAACAAATTTGCACAAAATCAAATCAAACTTTTTTTTGTAAAGCACTTTTCCAACTTATGCTACTCAACGTGCTAAACATAAATAAAACATAATAATTTTTTTTAAATAATAGACAATACATTAAACAGATATTTTGTCTAAAACCCATAAAATACCCCCCCCCCCCCCACACACACACACACACCACACACACACACACACGCACTATGGTAAAGCATAAAATGACTGACTAAAATCATGCAATGTAGAAATCTAGCATGGCAACTAGGTACGGGGTATTCTGTACTGTATGATGTATTGTATGTGCAATGGTTGTCAATAAAGTCAATTTAAAAAACTCCACCTTCAGAACCCACTTAGTCTTCAGGGGTATTAAGCAGAGCCTATTCTAGCTACTGCTGGGCAAGGGGAGGGTACACACAGGACGTGTTGCCGGTCTTTTTGCAGAGCCACACGCTCACAGGGACAGTTTAATGACACCGGCAGCTGACCTTTGAAGCAAGATTTCTGACTGTGGAAGGAAGCTGGAATGCCCAGAGAAAACCCACACATGTATGAGGACAACATGCAAGCTCCACGCATAGGGGGTCCCGGCCCGGATTTGAACCTTGGCCTTCTCACTGTGAGCACCACCGTGCAGCCTCACGTTCTTAGTTGACAAAAACTTCCACTGTCAGGCCCTGTAACAGTGGCCAAACACTTGTTTTGTTGTTTATTACAACCAATTTGGTCATTACAGACTTAATAGATCATTATCTCAAGATATTGACTTAATAGATCATGGTTAAGGTTGTTATCTTTAGCTATTGACTAAGTTATTTGTAGAAAACAACATATTAGGCCATCATTTTGAGATAACAACCAACTAGTTTGTAGAGAACAACTTTTAAGGTTGTTGACTTGACATAACAAACTACCAGTTTGTAGTTTATGACTTATTGGGTCGTTATCTCAGTCACCTAAAAAAAAATAATCATGGCTGTTTTTATCTTTCATACGTTTTTCCTTGTTTTTGACATTCAACTCTCAATGGATCCTGAACCAAATCAAAACTATAGGACTAAATGTATTCATAAGTATATTCTATCCTTTATATAAACAAGCTGAACAAATGTTGCTACAAACTATCATCCCTGCAATAAACAGACTCCACCCACTTTCATTAATGAAAGTCATACTGCTGCACATTTTCTAATAAAAGTAGAACAGTGATTTTTGTGCTCTAAAAAATTTGCATTAACAAGTGGTGTTTATTTGAAATCAGTTTCTTTGTTAAAATACAAAAAACAGAATGTGAACATTTAGGATCTCCATAGTTTACTGAAACACTTCGATTCCATAACATTATTTGAAGAAGTATTTTACTGTCCATTTTACTGTATTTTATGTCCAAGTATGTTACATCTAAAAAAAGGTTTTCATCTGAAAAACGATTCAACTTTTTAGCTGTAAAGAACATAATATTACATTTAGATAGGAGACATTTTTTGTTTTCTTAGCCAATTAAAAATTATTTTTTTTTAGCTTCAACAGTAGTTCTTCTAAAGTCTTACATTTCTTGCTCGGTTTTAAAGTTGTTCACTTTGTCATTAACTGAAACAATACAGATTTAATAGAACAAAAGTCTTTAAAACATATTTATTTTAAAATGGGACAACAACAAAAGAGATATTAATGTGAGTCTGTACACAATTTCCTTAACATTTGAGGGTTTTTTTTTCCTGAAACAGGAAGTGGAGTTTCAGCTGCTTTTTAATTCCCCCACAGGTTCAAAGACATGAATACAGACATTAAACACAGCTCAGAGCTGAGAGCAGAACGCAGGAAGGATGGAGTAAAACTGCACCGCGACTGAGCTCAGCCAAAGCTGCACTAATGCGGGTCTAAACCTAAGAGAACGCCTTCAGTTAATGGTGAGAACATCACTCTGGATCTCATGGCTCAGTTGCGTCTGCAGGTCGCTCAGTTTCTTCTTCAGGACGGCCAATGCTGACATGACCACCGTCTCCGGTCGCAGAGAGCCGCACGACTCCACGTTGTAATAAAACCTGGATTCAAGAAAACCAATTGAATGAGATGTGTTCACATTTTCAGGGATTTCTCAGAGTTCACCCATTTACCGTTAAAACTTCAAACCCACTCTGATCATCTTTTGATCTATTTTCAAAGCGTTCACACTGGTGTTTTAGTCACAATTATGTCGTTTTTAGCCAACATCTAAAAACCTATGTTGTTTTCTAGGAGATATTTTCTGCAGAGCTGCAGGAGTTGATTAGAAAATCCCTCCTCAGTCACAGTTAGGACTGTTGGAGCTCCAAAAAAAAGCACAGATTACTGTTTATGTAGGGTTCTTTTGTGAATAACATTTTAAAAAAGTTAAAAACCCTCACATTTGGGATCACATTATGAGATACAAGGCACTTCATACCACAAAGAAAACTCATAATTTTAACATATATTTGCTGGTGTTCACTGGAGCATGCATACTAAAATCGTTTTAAGGAAGGTTTCTTGCTCACCTCTCTGGTTTTCCGTTGGGGTCATAGGGGGCCTGGACTTCATCCTCCTCGATCTCTGAGTACTCACTCTTCGGCCTTAGAAGAAGAAGAGGAAGCCCAACGTTCGATCATTGCGATACTGGCTGTGTCCTTCACTACTCACTACATACAGCACTTTATAGTGCGTTCGTATGAAAGCATTTCTGTAGCATAATTACAGTCGGCTTGGCGGATAGCTTTTTCTTTTTAATTTTGAGTCAACAAATGCAGCTTCATTTTGAAAATGAAAAAGCATTTCCGGTATTGACTTTTATTTTTAATTATGCTACAGAAATGCTTCCATGCATTCACCACAATTTACAAAATCTAGTGCCCTAAAAGCTTCCCAGAAGTCTCTGTGAAAAACCGGTGTGCATCGATGCTCACTAGACTGGCGAATATAGACCACAATGCATTGCGTTTTAACAATTTCTGCGGAAAAAATTGTATTTGCATGTATTTTTTAATAAATCGATGAAGTCATATTTGCAGATTTAAAATTAAAAAGTAGTGAGCATGATGTCCGAATTGCTTTAAAATCCAGGGAACTACATAGTCCCACACTATATTGTTTTTTACTAGTTAGGGATTATGGCGGGAATTCGGACATAGCCACTGCTAGAGGTGATCATCTGAGCAGAGCCAAGCGGACGTACCACTCCTCCGGTCGAGGGTAGACCGTGTGCCTCAGTGCATTGTCCGGGTCGTATTCGAAGGACACCCCCGCGGTTGGATTCCACTTGGCGTGCTCCTTCCCGAAGCCTTTCTTTGCATAAGCTCGGAGCCGAAGCTCCTGACCTTTACGAAGTTTCACCAGCAAAATGTCTGGATTTTTAATGAAACACAAAAGTGAAGGTGGAGGTCGTGACGCCAGAACTTCCTTTTGACACCAAACAAACAATAAAACAGAGACTTAAGGCAGCTTGATGCTCACCATCTTGCTCGACGTAGTCGTTTGGATCGTTGTCTCGGCTCCTTGAAGTCACCTGGACAGCACATTATCACATCAGTGTCCAGTTTTTACCCTCCTTTTATGTTTCAACAATGGAAGCAGAAGGAAAAACTCACCGGAATGACTCTAGGGTTGTTGGACAGCAGATCACGAGAGGTGACGTGACGAGTTTGATCCTCAGTGCATCGAACGTCCAGGGTCAGCTCTACAGAACATTCTGGACAGAAGTCCTCACAGGTACAGTCCTGTAGGAAAGCAAAACGGGGCAGATGGGAAATTTTGAGCTAGGATACCATGATTTAAAGCTAAAATTCTACTTTTTAATTCATCAAGTGGATCTGAACCACAACAAAAACAGCTGCAGTGATTGGAACACAAGACCAGCAATTCACAACCACCTTTTCACCATAAAATTACAGGAAGAAATTCAAAAATAAACAAGTATTGGATGGTTTAATCTCTCCTTTAAATACACACAGATATCCATGAAAACAATTGTGTTGGGTCAGCCTGCTTACCCTGGAATACTGCATTTTATCCACAATGTCATCACTGGTGAGGGGAATCAGACCTGACAAAGCAGAAAGAACAAAACAATACAGATCTCTACATTTATACATCAACAGTATAGAATAACAGTAAACAAGCTGAGGTTGGTATTACAGCAGCTGATATGCGTACCGACTCTGTGTGCGATGAACTCATCATGGAGGACGGATGAATTGGCGTCAATCTGGATCCAGTCAATTGCTAACAGATGAAACGCCAGAATGGAATATTGTGAATATTCAAAACTCAGATTGATTTATAGTTTATGTACGTCCGTTTAGAGCTGTGTTGCCACAGTTTATTTCCAGTTCCACACTTGCGAACGCAACAGTTACTCTTTAAATTCTAATTCAACAGCAAAAATCTGTGATGGATAAAAGTTTGAGAAGCCAAAAAAAAAAAAAAAGAACATTTCCTAAAATCTCAGCTTCCACCATGCTTTGTAGTACTTTCCAAGTCAACTTTAAATTCCTTTGGACCAAAACATCAACTTATCCTGAATGGATTCTTTTTTTTTTCAAATGTATAGGATTATAAATGGTATTGAAATCACTGCGGTTGACAAAAGTCAAATGGGACCAGCTTTACTCTACCTATTGTGGGAACTTCTGACATGAAGACTCGACGGAGAGAATTGGCGACTCTGAAAACGAAGAGGAAACAATGAAAACTAAGTTCTAGTGAAAACATTAAAGACAAAAAAATAAATAAAAAAACAAGATTTCAATCCATTTCCAATCAAAGCACAGTGTTGTTGGGTGGTCGGATTTATCTGAAGAATATCAAAGTAAAGATATTAACAACTAATCAATTGGTAAACATTAGAAATTTGAGCTAAACAGTGGTTTAGTTCCAAATAAAACCAAACATATTCTGTACATTTATTTAACATAAAATCTTACGTATTGACTGGTGCAGCCCAATTTGGAATATTCATACATTGTACATTTTTAAGTGAGATTTACAAAGTTTTATTCTTTTGAAAAATATGAATAAAATTACAATAGGACCTGTTGTTACTTAACTTACTACATGCAATTTTTGTTGGAATATTTTCAGCAACCAAAGTTTCTCACCAATAAAAAAAAGTATTTAAAAGTAAATTCAAAGTTTTATATATTAACAGTAGTTCAAATACATGAAAGTATATTATTTTAACTATACATTTATAAATGTTTTGTGCTCATTTCTACTAGGAATAAGTCGGTTTAGTTTCTACTCTTGTTTATCTTAGTTCTATGGACTAACATTTTAAATGAATGAATATAAGTCTTATGCTGAGTTTGATGTAAGTTATTTAGATTTAAAAAAGAAAGTAAACCGGTAAAATAAGCATCTATGTTTGTTTCTTCTCTTGCGTGCAGAAAAAACCATGATGGCTGCTTCGCTTGACTCTGTAAATACGGTCGGGTAATAAAACACAAAGGTCCTACTTACGCGAGATCCGTGTTTTCAATGACAAATTTGACATTTTCATCGGTGAGTTCCGTGATTTTCACCGTAGGTTGGTTAGCATACGGCATTATTAAAGAATAAGAAGAAGATATTTATCAATACGGATCACGCAGTGCACGACGCCGTAACCACTTCCGCTTAAGGACCTGCGCGGAATGATTTGTGAGTTGCAATTGGCTGAAAGCTGCGAAGGCAGTATTTGATTGGTCGAAGGACGGAAGCAAAGGCAGGTTGTCGCGTAACATCCGGGTCTAACCGAACGGTAACCTTTTCACAATAAAAGCATAAAACATTTGAACGAAGAGTTAGTTTTCCCCTTAAATGGCTGAACAAAACACAATTATTTAAAACGTGCTTGCTTAGTTTAGATTTTGTATTATTACCAACTAGCTTTAGCACTAACCTCATCTATGTAGACCATCACTTTAGTTAAAAGAACTGAGAAAAGTTAACACATTTGAAACTTGACATCAAATCTTAAATTCTTTTAATATAAACTAAATTATAAAAAATAAAACTCCAAAAAAATTCCAGTAAATACACATTAACTGCTTTATTGTACTTGGGAATGAGCAACTGAGTTACAAATCTTTGTGTACATCTATAACGAGGCAGTAAAACAAACTCCGCTTTGTGAACCAATCATTGCAGACAGTCAATCAATGTTCAGATCAACAGCCCATCACAAATAATGAAGCTATCATGCTTTATTGAAAACCAAAGTCCAATGCTTTTAAATTTGTTTTATACATTTAAAGCAAAAACAAAGAGGCGAGGAGAAAAGGGAAATTGATCAGCGGCTCAGATGGTCGGGATCAAAGATTGGGAGAGGTTTCCCATCATCGCCTCTGGTTCAATCCTGTGAGGTTCTTCAGCTGGAAGACAAAAATCATGCTTCTTCACTATAAATCCACAAGGTGTACAAATTTACAGTTGCCATGCACAGCTAGGGATTTTGGGACCCATGTAAAGATTTTTTACAGGGCCCCTAAGGCAGAAGCAAATATTTTTGATGCGGTTTTACATAAAATTATGCAACATGATGGTATTTTTTTTTTTACCATCATCATTTTTGTGACAAAATAACTGACATTTACTGTGTGGGAACTGAGGACTTATTTTATTTTGTTTCATATATTCACAACAAAACTGACTCTTAAATAAGAAATACACTTTTTTTTAAATAAATAAATAAATAAATAAAAATAAATCAGTAGAGATTAAAAAAAAACTCAGCTAAAAAAAAGCAACACGAAATACTTAATGGCTATTGATGTTTCATCATCATTTAACTAATCTGCTGATGCTGGTGCACTTGATTTTCAGGACATTTTTTTTGAAAGACGGGATTTCAACTATTATTGAACAAGAACCGCTTGATAAATGTTTGAATGGATTGATTATTTAACTAATCTAATAGTGAAATGTAAAAATCCATTTTCTTGAGCCAACATGGTGAGAAAAGTGAGTTAGCTTATAAGGACAAAGTTAATACTCCATCATTATCTACCACAAATCCCAGCCTTTTTTCTGAAATACTTTCCGTTTTATAATTTCATCATTGTTAGGGGGCTCTACGGGCCCCCCCTTTTTATGCAACAACAGCAAGCTTTTTCAAAATGCATTTTTTGCTCCCGTGATACACCATGGTTTAAATTAAGAAAAACTCATAAAGAAAACTAAGCGTAAAATTACTTTTCTATATCCTCCATCATCAGGAAAATGCTACAAGAATATGTTAAAAACGCCAAAAAACACAGTTTAATCTCCATGAAGAGCTATGATGTGTTTGAGTACAGCTCTGTATGTTCGCAGCTGTCGTAGATGCTTGAAGGAGTCTGGGATACGAGGTCGTTTCCATCACTCAATCTTGGATTTTGTAACTGAATGAACGGCCACAAGTCAGCAATATAGATCAATAATTTCCAACTGATATTTATCACATAACCTTTTTAAGGAAAACAGGAAAGAAGAATTTTCACAACAGCTTTTTTTTTTTTTTTTTTTAATGTATAATTGGATTAACTTAAGTTTAAGAAAATAGTAAAAAGCCACAGTTGGGGCAAAAAGGTAAAGAACACACATTTATGAAAATAAAAAAAAAACAAAAGATGTGAAGGAAAACTCACAGTTACAGCAGCTCCCATGAGCCCCTGCACCACTGCTTCACCCGTCGACTGCACCTACATGACAGCGAGATCCACACAAGTTAAAACACCTTCTATTATGGTCTGGTGACTACTCAATTCTGATTGGCTGTAGGAAGAAGTTCCGGTCAAATAGCCTGAGTGTTCTGTATTATTGCATTGGTCTAAACACCAGTCGGTAACAGCAGTAGGAGTGATCTAAGAAACTACTTGTGGATTTTGTTTCTTTGAGACAAACTTTTGGTTCATCGCCTGGACACAAAACAACGCTAAGACTCAAACATTCCCTCTGAAATGATGCTTTACATCACGTAACACGACTTTTAGATTATATACCACTTTCCTCCGCTGCAGCAGAGTGAGGTCGGTGCAGGCTTGGGTAGTCGTTACCATGACAACACGTCACACCACGTATCAAAGAGTAGACTTTTTGTGATAAACGAGTAAAATGTAAAAAAAAAACAACAACAAAAAAACAAAGTACTAGATAAAAGCACCAACAATTGATTCAAGAGTTATTTTTTTCTTACGGGACAATATTGTGTCCGTCAGAACACTTCAACCTCCCTGTTATGCCAAAGCCATCACCTGTTTGGCTGTGGTGGCCATGTTGACCACATCCTGGATCCGGTTATCGAGGAACGCCCAGGTGTCCTGGAAGTCTGGAGAAGAGTCTTGAACCATGACGAGCTCCGTCGTATTATAGATGCCGGTCAGCACCGCCCGCTTTGTGTACCAGTTCATCTGAAAAGAGGAAAATTCAGTTTGTTTAAATCAAAAAAATAAATAAATAAAGACAAATGTACTACACAAAAGAGAAGAACATAAAAGCAGCAGGTAGTGAGAGGTGAAGAGGTGATTCCTCCGGTTTTCTGCTGTCGTGGAGCTTCTCTCTCAGCTGGACAACAACTATGTTCATTTGATTTATGTCCATTAGTTTGGCTTTAAAATCTTTAGTGACACCTGGCAGAGAAGTGTTAAAAAGTTCTGCAGCCATGACCTGAAACAGGACAAAACGCAGGTGAGGTGTGGGGAGTAACCTGGGAGGTGGCGGGTCGGACAGTGTGGGGGTGGTGATGAAAGGGAGACAGGAAGGTGTGAGGAGGAGGAGAAGAAGAAGAAGGGGATCGAGGGTGACGGGACCCACTCACGTCTGTGGATCGGTCTCCGGCGTAGTACCAGATGTCGTCGACCAGGTTAGAAAGATGCTTCAGGCTGTCGGGGATGTTATGAGGAAGCAGCAGGAGGCTCATGGCCTGAAGACACAGACAGGAAGTCAAAGGTCAAGGTTCCTGCTGCAGGTCGTCACTGGAGCTGTTTGTTTGTTTTTTACCTGCGGCCATGTTTCGATGTAAGGGATGTACATCCGCAGTCTAGTCTCAACGGCGTCTCTTAAAAACTCTGAGGTTTTCTTTTTTCTGAAACAAAGTTTATCAGTGAAACTTATCGAGTGTGAAAGAGATGAAGAAAGAGCCGACAGGCATGAAGGTTAATGACATGTAGATTGTCGGGAAAACAGTGAGAAGCGATGTGGATCACGTTAAAGGTCGTTTTAATGAGCCTGCATTCACGTGACCACATCTCAATGAGTTGCTGTGCCTCATTGTTGTGGTGTTACGGCCTTGTTTTAGGAGAATTCATTGGTAACTACAGGGTAGCTTTTAGGATGACATCACAGCAGCGCCGTCTTGCGTTAACGAGACACAGAAAAGCATGTGAGAAGCGTTTTCAGCTGTGTTAAAATAAACGTTCTAACAAATAAACAGTTGGACTATTTTTTTCTGTTTGATAACACGACAATCGTTGCTTTACATTTGTCCGAGGCTCACCTGTTGCTACATTCCTACTCTGCTTACGTCTGCGACGGTGGCCCATTTGGTCCAGGCGTTCAGATTGAGGACTCACGGAGTGAACCGAAGACCCGTTTCATTGGAAGGGAACCGAGACAACCTCAAAAGATGGGTTCGAGAGCAGTTCCTGGTCTCGGACCAGGTCCACCTGAGTGTATTCAGACTGAAAATGTTTTCTGGATTATCGGGGAAACAAATTCTGGTTCACTTAAAGCGAACCAAATGTGTCCGGTCTGAATACAGCCACAGTAGTTGGCGGTGTCTCATTCTCGTTTACTTGTCTTTATTGTGTTTTTATGCCCTTTGTAATTTTATGCCGCTATTTTTCCTTTTTGTTCCTAATTTGCTCTTTAATCTCTGTTCTTAATGTGAAGCCCTTTGGTCTCCTGAGGGTGTTGTAAGGTTCTACATAAATAAAGATCTGTCTGAATCGGGAGCGCCTGCTCAGCAAACCGGGGTAGTGGGGCAGGGGGGCAGGGGGGCGTGGAGCTGCGTGCCCACAGGACGTACTCAGCCTGACCCAGCTGGACCTGGTTGTGTTGCTCAGCCAGGATGTCCGTCAGCTTCGTGTTGCAGTCGGCAATGAAGTGCAGAACCAACTCCCCAGATCCGTTGATGAACATCCCGGTGGAGGCGGAAGAAAGACCCAGAGACTGAAACCAACACAACGGTTGCCTTTTATCTCTGTCGCACATTTCAACGTGTGTGATAAAAGTGACGGTGAAGGTTTTTTTTTCACACCGTTTCAACGTGATAAATCAGCAAAAGAAATCAGGAGTTTTTTTTTTTCCTCCAACACGTCCAGCTCTCACTATGGAAATGGAGAGATAAAAGCTAAGACTGCTCCATCATAAAGCTCACCTCGGCGCCGGCAGCGATGGCCTCCATGGACCAGCCGTGCAGCGGAACAAACTCCAGAGCAGCGGTCAGGATCCGAGCCTGCAGCTGCTCCTCTGACTCGTACTCCTCATCCTGGTATTCACTTTGGTCGTCAGCACTTCAGAAGCACAAGTACGAGATTGTCTTTTTTTATTTTTTTGCAGCAGAAACAGCATCTTCAATAACTTCAGAAGTTCCTCCCAAAGCAGCCTGACCGCCTGAAGTGCTGTCTGCAGACTGACCTGGAGCTGGTCCCCTCTGCCGCAGGATCAGGGTGATGCTGGGCGTCCGTGTCCTGTTGAGCCGAGTGAGCCTGGTAGTGCTCATGGTAGCTCGTAGATGATGATGATGAAGATGAGGAGGAAGACGCTTTGTCAGATTTGGACTCGTCCTGCAGTCTCAGAGTTGCACAGTAGAAGCCCCTCCTCAGACGGCAGAACTGAGGGTTTGTCGCCGTGGGAGCAGCCAACACTGTGGAAAGGGGAGTGTTGGATCCACCGTTAAAACATTCACGTTGGGTCATTTGATCACAAAATCCCCACCTCCAAGCTCGATATTTTCCCTCTTTAAGGTTGTCACATAAACCATGGATCCCATTTTAAACACCAATTCACATTTCATTAGATGAAAACGATGTTTTAAACGAGTTATTGTTACATTTTTTCTGATGATGGAGGACATGTTTAAAAAAAAAAAACGAATCTCAAAATGACTATTTCTTTATTCAAATCATTGTGAATCAGGATCAGATGAAAAGATGCTATTTGAAAAAAAGAGTTTATTTGTGACATAGAAAAGCTGGATTGCTCCGATTTTGCTCGCAATGAGGTTGGGATGGTGGTGGGCTGCTAGCGGGAAAGAGCGTAAGCAGATGGGTGACAGGAAGTGGGGGTGGGCTGCTGCGCACCATCAGTCCCACCCACAACTCAGAGGTGAATATCCACAGAACTCCTGCAGCTCTGCAGACACTATGTCCTAGAAAACGAGACGCCATCATCAGGATTAAAAGACCACTGTGAACACAGACTAAAAGAAGATCGGAGTGGGTCTTTAAGACTTTCCCTCTTGTTTTCAATCATTTTATAAGCAAAAAATATTTGTTTCTTTATTTATTTAACTGCCGGACCATAATATTGAGTCAGATGCTTCTTGAAGAAAATGCTCGATCTTTCCAGCTCTTATTTTTTTCTATTTCTTATGCAGGCTGGAGCACTGTAATTTTCTATGCTTCTCTGTTGTTCACTCTGTGCAGATTTTGTTTATTTAAATCCTGAAACAACCTTTTATCAAGACATTACAGTTAATTATTTGTGGCAGAGATGGAGAGTAAATCTTAAGAAATGCACCTAAAACCAACCAGGAGCAGCTTCCATGCTTTGTAGTCTGCAACCTGAGGCACATGTGGCTCTTTTACTCCTCCAAAGCAGCTTTTTAGCTGAAGAAAATACAAATATTATGATTTTTAAAAGTAAAGGTTACTAAATGAGCACTGATTTGCTGTAGATTGGTCATATTTATAAATTCGTGGCAGAGGTGCACCAAGAATGAACATAATGTAAAGGTTTTTACATCCCTGCTGACATCGAGAAGCCCTTTTCACAAAAACTAAGGAGAACTTTGGTAAAAAAAGTCTGATCGATTCTGATTGCTCAGTTTATTTAATAAGTTTAAACCAAAATGTATCTTATGCTGCACAGCAATGGTTAGCAGCCGCAGTTGCCAAAATGTATATGTATGTATATTTTTTTATAGACTTTTTCTACTGGATCATAAACCAACGACTTCACGTTCATATTCAGGTTAACAGCAAGAGTAAAGTACGATAAAAGAGTGACAGCTCAACAATGTAGACCTGGGGTATAACAAGGGAAAATGACATTTTTGTCTGTCTTAACCCTTTATTAGTATATTAGCTGCACTGGGATGGCCCTGTTTGGTACAGGAAGTATTTTATTTTGAAAGGAAATCATATGTCCTGTTAAAAATGAAAAAAAAAAAAAAAAACTTCTAGTTTCTCTTTATACTTCTATTTTTATTTATTTATTTATTTATAAGGCAAAAAATAAATATAATTCATGCAAAGCTGTATTAAATTTTCCTCAAGGAAAAAAGAAAACTTTGTTTCTTCTACTAGATTTTGATCTGTAAAAAAAAAAAAAAAAAAAAAAAAAACAAGCCCAAATGGCAATTTTAAATGCACACAATACTCACAATACTTTCTATTTGTTCTTGTTGTTCATAAATATCTATAACTTCCTTTCATAAAAATTAAGAATTCAAGCCTCCAATGACATTCTGCTGTTTGTTTTGTATTGGTTAACCTGTAAGTACATGACTTTCATATCTGCTGTTGAACTTGAAACAAAGAGAAATGCAGCTGGAATTACAGAAATGTGTGGTAACCGTATAACCTTTTTAAAATTAGGCACGTGTTTCACAGCACATGCCTTTACATTAAAGGGGAAAACAGAACTAAGCTATATTTAGCTTATTTAGTAGAAACACTGTCGTCTTGTGTAATAAGAGCAGACCCACACGCCCCCCAGCTGCAGGAACTCACATGTTTAAAGCAAAGCAAGTCAAAACTGTTAGTAAATATACATCAACTACATTAACACTTTATATACTATAATCAGCCTGCTTATTTTTTAAATTAATGCCCACCGCAAGGCAGGTATTCTGTCCTTCACCGACCTAGTGACTTTGGCTCAGCAGGTTGCTAACGACAACAACACCGGCGGCTGCTTTCCGAAACAGTGAGGCTAAAAACCTAAATAATTACCGGTGAATTGTTTAGTGCAAAATATCTGTTGATATGAAAACATAACGACACACCACAGAGCCAGTCTTACCGCCTCCCAGCCCTCGCAGAGCCCCCGCTGCCCGCAGACCTCTCAGCAGGGTCGCCATGTCCAGCAACACGGAGAGGCTCCGCGCTACGTCACTTTCCTGCGACTCAGCCTGATACCGGAAGTTGACATACATGTAGACGATAATGAAAAAAATAAGAGTCTTTTTTAAATGTAAATTGTACGTATAAATCACACATTCAGAGGGCAAATGTAAAGTTTACAGTAATTAGTAGGGATAAGCATTTACAAGTTACATTCACTCAGTTACATGAGTGGTTTGAAGTAAAATGTTCTTTCATTTGTTTTACTGGGTCACATTGTTTACTTGAGTTAATTTATGCTAAAAATAAAATGAGTATAAATCCCAGTTGGCTACATTACACATATGTGAATATAATTTTTGCCAACATTAGTTTAGTTTTGGGTGTACAAACACCAAGGCTTTACCATGTTGGAAGATTGGAGGAGTGCTAAAAAGTCAAACAACATCCCTGTCAATTACAATATAAATGTGGTGAGAAAAAAACAATATTTATTCACACACAAAAAGATCGTAAGTGTTTAAAAAATAGAAGAGGCTTCAGAAAAAGAAAACAAAGGTTTAAATATCAGTTTTCAGTATTATGGAAAATAAAAGCATATCGCACATAAGCCAAATTTTACATTGTGCTTACCAAATATTTGATGCGTCAATGCCATAGACTGTAAAAAAAAAAATAAATGGACGAATTGAGGTGTGACTGTGATGTCACCAGTAGAAGATGCCATATTCCAGCTCTCGAGCAATGAGGCCACCATTACTTCTTGATATGGGCGCCGCCATGTTGAAACCAGTTGACAGTGATTGGTCCTCGTCGCTCTGAGACATTGTATCTATGGCAACTAGTGTCACCAAACAGGAGTGAGCTTGTTGTGAGACCCCACCTCTGTCCACCCCTCTACATCTTGGATACTGCGTGTCGATTGTGAAAATGTTTGTGCTTGTTGGAGGGGATTTTTGAGGCAAATCGAAATGGACATATTTCGCAAAACTGCAAAGGACATACTTTTTACAGTCTATGATCAATACAAGCCTTGATGCAAAATGAATTAAAAAAAAGTGGATGCTGCATCTTCTTAAGTTAATTAGACTATAAATGGTATTTTATTATCTTGAACTATCACAATTTTCTTTTTGTTTGTTAGTTTTTGAGTCATTTTTTTAAGTGTCAAACTTCCGATAAGCTGTGCTCTAACTAATACTCAGTATTGTATGAAATGCTTTTCAACCAGTTACCATTACTTTTTGTTTTTACCTGTCACATGTGTGCAGTAACGCCATTCTTCCTGGTCATTGCACTGTTTCAAATTTTATTTTGAAAATATAAATCGGAAACTTGCGCTATGACGTCATTAAGTCGACTTCGTAACTGTCGACAGGACAGCAGGTGAGTTACGTTTGTGTCCCGGTAAACAATCCTTTAAATATATTTGTTATGTTACTTTTGCTGCTTTAATTACAGTGTTACAACAGAAATTGAATATAAAAGGGTTTCATTCGCGCGGAAGCGTTTCCTGGTTCTAACGATGTAGAAGTTTAAGGATTTTTTTTTAAAAATGTCTCTAGGAATTTAGTTTTTTCTGCGTCACTTGTTTTCTCTTATTTCTTTAATAGTTAGCGACTAACTAGCGCTTTTAGCTGTCAGAAATCTAATCAATTTTTAGGAACTTTATTTTATTTTTATCAGCAGAATGAAATAAAAGAAGCTTCTGGATTGTTTCTTTGTTCGGGGTCTTGCTACAGTTTTGTTCACGTCAGTTTGTAACAAAAGCACTGAGCGTGTTAAATAATGAAATAAATAAGAACAAAATATATATAGAATTGTGTTTTCTAAAACGGCTTCTTTTAAATTTGATATAATAATTCTAGAATAAGATGACTACCAGCTAAAGCTTAGATTTATCTAAGTAATTATTAGGAAATCTAAATACTTTTTTCTGTTTTCATAACTTTTTTTTTTTTTGTAAATATTCAAACTGCTTTGATGAGGTCAGTTAAAGCAGGGCTCCTGTTTACATACTCGGGGCGTGTTAACATTATAACACCCCCTTTTTATAATGCACAGTTAGGCAAAATGTCAGTATAAAGTCATCAACTTTCCAGGAATTGTATTTCTAAAGCTGCCTGGTAACTGGACCTGATTGCAGTTTTCTTTTACTTTGTCAGATCGGCAGCCTGTTATTTCCTCTCCTAGTATTATTACTGTGTTGCTGCGTAAATACCACCTTCCTTACTTTGTATTGTTGCCGCTTTGCAGTTTAAGTTGATGGAATTTAATGGGCAAACATCAGTAATCATCACTTGCATGTACCATCCTGTCCGTCGATAGAGAAGCCCTCCTTCTTTCTCCAGGAAGCTTCAAATAAGCTGAAGTTTGTTTTGCATTGTATTTTTTTATTTTTTTTAAGTCAGCGATGGCCGACCTTGGCATCAAATCGGGAGACAAAGTGCTGCTGGTGTGGGCGCAGCCGTCAACGCCTGCCGCCTTGAAACCGTACGCAGAGGAACTGGGAGCAGCTGTTGGCGCAGATGGAAAAGTTTCTGTGGAAAACATGGAGAGACTGGTGCTGTGTGAGTAATTCTGAAAAACATGAATGGACAATAATGGAGAGCATCACATGAATGGTTACCAGATGTTTGTTTTCTCAGACTAACATTTGTTGTACTTGAAGAAACGCCTCTGACAGAAATCCTCTCGTCTTCTCAGCTGCTCACGCTGTGTCCACCTATGACTGGGTGCTCTCCTGCCTTCTGGTTGACAGCTCTTCCACCCATAGTCCAGAAACTCTAGCAGAGATGATCAGAGTTCTCAAACCCGGTGGGAGTTTGGTCCTGGAAAAGCCAGTTACGGGTAAGAGACCCACTTTTAGGGGTTAAAAAGAAGACCAGATGGGTGAAGAGTTCAGTGTTTCCCCTGCAGCTGCTGCAGAATCAACCTCCCGTTCTCCACATGAGTTTGGTGGAAGTCTGCATTTATGCCAGAGGTTGACGTCAGTTTTAGTTGTTTTTACAGTTAAACTGACATGAACGTTTTTACATTTTAGGACGAGGTATTATTTTTTTTTAAAGCTGCACATCTGAGCAAATTGTTTCCTGATTTAGTTCATATCTCTTGTTAGATTCAGACGCTCAAACCAGTGGAGATCCGAAAAAAGGCGTTAAAAGCCAGGATTGTGTTTCTCCTTTTCCGTTTGTGTTGCAGCCACAGAAGCACAGAGTGTGAGAACCGCAGAGAAGCTCGTGTCGGCGCTGAAACTGTCCGGCTTCATGTCAATAACAGAGGTGATGGCATTCACACGTTTTAGACTCAACGTACGTCTGCGAGGGTGTGATGACTTTTTCCAACTTCAGTTGGTTCACTGCAACTCAGTTAAACGTGTTTTTATTTTATTAAACTAAAAGGAAAAGTATTTGTTATGGTTTCAAACAATTGTTTGGGTCTAAAAGTTGTTTAAAGAACATGTTCTTCATCACAGAGATATTCTCAAAGTTCTTAACATTAAGTAATTTATAGTAAACAATTTTTAATATTTATACCATTTTGATGCTGATGAAACGTTAAAGTATATCTAAAGTTTAGCTTGAATATAGATCCTGTTTTTTTGTGTGCTTTAATTTAATATTTCACGTTGCAAACATGACATTTTCCTCGTCTTTCTCTCCTTTCAGGTCAGTAAATCGGAGCTCACTCCGGCCGCGCTGAGCTCTCTCAGGGAGACCACTGGTTACCAAGGAGACGCCTTGTCTCGAGTGCGGATCAAGGCCTGTAAACCCAACTATGAGGTGGGGTCGTCCAGCCAGATCAAACTGTCCTTCGGGAAGAAGACGGCGAACTCGGGTCTGTTTCTAAAAGCTATGCTCTTCGTCCTCTCTGACTCTTCTTCGTTCTTCAGACGCGGCTTCTGTTCGGCTGAGCAGATGTCCTCCAGCTTTATTAACACGAAAGGAAGTTTAGATCAAATAACATGTTTATTATTTTCAGTTTTATGACTTTTTTTTTTTTTAAATAACAGAAAAATATTTTAATGTCTTTAATTTAGAGAACAATTCAGAGAAAAACAAAATGTTTTAGAATTTTCCTTTAAATTGAGTGGATTCAAAGCTTTTCATTAGTTGTCATTTTCATGTAGAAAGAGGAAAAACCTTTACAGACGTGTGATAAAGTTTCATCTTCTTTTGAAACGGACAAAATTCTGCTTTACAAATGTTTTGATCCGTTTCTGCAAAGATTTCTCCAATGATGTTCCAAGTTCACAATAAAAAAAAAAACAACCTTCTGGCGATTCTTTTATGGTTACTTAGGCCGTGTCCAAACCAGAGGGCCGCGTTCTTCCTGGGCTGCATTTGTAGGCTGCTTACGTCACAGCGCCGCGACCACCGTGTCCAAACTCCTTCAAATGCGGCCAACGAATACGACCTTCTGTTTTCCTGATTTCAAGGATTGGTCTGGTGTAGCCTTCTATGTTGTCCATATCCCAAAATGCATTGCGGCCGAACCCGTAGATTTTCTGACAACAATGGTGGACTGTGAAACTGGACCCGGAGTTGGACATAGTTACACCTTTTTATAATTACACATTCAAGATCAAAAATTGGATCAAATAAGCCAGGAAAGTTTTGAGCTGCTTGCCTGGTTCAACGCTCCTCTCTGTTTGGGACTCACGGTTGCTAGGCGACAGGACATTCGTTAATGTGACGGCTGAATTTATCTAAAGGCTAGACTCGTTCAAATTCACAGCCGTTAACATCCGGCCTACCCGCTTGACGAAGGACCCGGCCATCGACACCCGGGAAGGCCGCAACCCTCGAATTTGGACGCACCCTTAGAAAAGCCGTGACCTTTGTGTGACGGAACTTGTGGCGCTGAATTCCAGCTTTGCTTCTTTGGAGCAGACATGCATCATGTTTTTTTTGTTGTTGTTTTTTTTGTCTTCAGCAGAGAAACCTGCGCTGGACCCAAACACGGTGAAAATGTGGACGCTGTCAGCCAACGACATGAACGACGACGACGTGGTGAGTTCCAGCTGTGGGTCAGAGGTCAACTTCTGTCTCTGATCCTCACCACATATCCGACCCTGACCGTTCAGACCTTTGGCAGTATCTCTGTTTTTTACTGAGAAGTGTAAATAATTCTTGGAGAAGTTTTGCTCTTAAAAGCTTGTTTTAATTGAAATTTTTCCAAACACATTTTTCCTTTCCAGGTTTTGCTTCTCTTATTAAATGCCTCTTTTACTCTCTGCTTTTGTGTTATTTTATCAACAGAAGATAAAAAAAAGACAAAACTTCAAACTCCTTTCTACAGAGCCCATGACCTGACTTATAGGAATAAAAAATTAATGAAATCATTCCACAAATTTGGATTTTGTTACCACGAAAAAGTATTTAATTCCCTCAATATACTATTTCATTTGAAAGAAGAAGTATTTAAAATGAAGCAAATCCTAAAAGCTGCCTTTATTTTCCCCTGCATGAACCGGATGTAGTTACTTGTCAGGTAGTCTCTTTTCCATTAAATCATAATAACACGAACAAACACAAACCGACTGACGGCATAAGTCATTTAAAACACGGATGTGAACAATACTTTGATTTACAGCAGATACCATCACATTTCTGTCTGTGTATATCTCATTACAATGCATGGACGACACCAGGGCTGCACGATATGAGGAAAACTCGCGATATTAGAGATTAATATTCCAATAACGATATAATTTGCGGTATATAAACAAATAGCAAAATAACAAAAAACATAATTTCCATTTCATTGCAACATCTAACATAATAGGCCTCCCTCCGATTGGTCAAGTGCCATTGGTTAGATGCTTCAAGTTGCCATAAGATTGCTTTAACAGATTTAAGGTTTACGATTTATTGCGATTTTCACCGTTTTTTGCGATATGCATGTTGCAGAGCTGGATATTGCAATAACGATACATTTGTTTCTACTTCTCTAACTTGAACTTCATGGAGTTGAATCTAACCCTGCTCCTGCTCTCCAGGATCTGCTGGACTCTGATGCTCTGCTGGATGAAGATGACCTGAAGAAGCCAGATCCAGCTTCTTTGAAAGCTTCAGGCTGCGGAGAGGGAGGCGCTAAGAAAAAGAAAGCCTGCAAGAACTGGTACCTCACTGGCTTTGCTTTCCGTGTTTTCTTCTGTGCAAAATAAGTGAAATATTCATTGTGAAACATTTAGTGTTCCCTTGTTTATCGTAGGAGTTACGTCCCAAAAATAAGTGAAATCTACAAATTAGGATTATTTAAGGAAGTGAAACTCACTTTTCTCATACAGACAGGAACTTTTTCAAAATTTCTCTCCTGTTTTGACTCTCAAAATGCAAATCTTCATAGAAAACACGTCCAGGATTATAGAATAAAAACAAAGACTTGTTTCTTAATTCTGTACTGGTGACACGGAGCAGTTTGGTTCAAAAGGTCTACAGCCAATCAGGAGGCAGAACACAATGTGTTATTTGAAAAAGGAAGCACTGAAAAAATCAAATCTGCGAGAACGCAGAAGCTGAACTGTGATCTAGCGAGGGAACACTGCAGTTAACATTTAGCTTTCTCTGCTAACCACTTTGTACCTCTAGCTCTTTTCTTGGTTGTATTTTAAATAAAATGGTGTTTTGTGCAGCACATGCGGCCTTGCAGAGGAGCTGGAGCAGGAGAGTAAAGGCCAGCAGAAAGCTGACCTCCCAAAGTCTGCCTGTGGCAGCGTGAGTATCCTCTGCAGCCACACCAACCGTCCGGTCCTGTAGTCGCTGCAAACTAACCAGCGGTTTCCATCCTCAGTGTTACCTGGGCGACGCCTTCAGGTGCGCCAGCTGCCCGTACCTGGGGATGCCGGCGTTCAAACCAGGAGAGAAGATTCTCCTCGACAACAACACGCTGACGGACGCTTGAGGTGGCGGTGTCGCCGCTTCTCCTCACCACATTCCTGTTTCCGCTAAGGTGACCCAGTCCACGTTTAGAGACGGGATTTGTTAGTCTGCTTCATTCACACACATGAGGTCGGATCAGATCAGAAGTTTGTTCTGACCCGGATGGATCCATGTAAGCAGGTTCAAAGCCGTCCGTTTCTTTGCATTTACGTTTGTATCTCTATGAAACATTAAATCCCATCTTTACGCACAGCAGCTGCATTTAACCTGGACTGGTGTTTCATTCACTACAATAAACTAAAGAGGGATTCCTCTACCGCCACCTGTTGGTCTTTGAGCAGAGCTGCTGCTGGGGGTTCCAGTCCTCCAGAGATGCTTTAGCTCCTCTGGTTGCAGCTTCACAAACATCTCACGTTTTTCTACTGAGCACAAATCCACGTTTGTAAATCGCGCAAATGTTTTAGTTTTGGGAAGAATGAATCACTTTTGTCTGTTTCTTTTCAGTAAATCACTATTTATAATGTAGAAAATGTACATTTACTCTTTAAGCTTTCAACGGAAGTGACTTAAATGTGAGATAAATGGGTGTAATGGGATGGAAATTGGAGAAAATTCTTCAAACACTTAAAGAATTGTCATTATTGAGCACCAGCCATAAATGTAGTAAAACTAGAGGGAAATGTATATTTTATTTTTTAAAAGCAGTTTTGCATTTTCAGAGTGGTGAGGAAAAATGAAACTTTTTTTTTTTCTCCCTTCAATAATAATTTTAGGACAAAAACATTAACAAAAAAATTATAAAATGCTTCTTAAAAATATTAACTTTTATTGAAAATCTGAGGTAAATTAGTAATGAATCTATTCATGTTAAACTTTTATATAAATGACCAATTCAAGAAGATATTTAAAGGAATTATTTATTTTTATGTTTCAGAATGAAATCCAAATTTTACAGAAGAACATAAATATGAGCCAAAAGTAAAATATTCAGACTTTCTGTCCATCACAGAGCGCTGACGCTGAAGTCCATCCTGATGTCACCCGTGTCAGGTTCAAAGGTGAAGCTGTAAGACACTGCGGCTCTGCCGTCACCTGAACTCTGCCATGGCGACTGCAGGAAATACACGGCCTGCTTCCTGTGCCGACTCCACTCACAGTCGCCCTGCAGGAGGCGGTGACAAAGCAGATGAAGCCACAGCTTATCAGGATTACAGCCAACCCAAAATCTGGGTTGTTTTTTTTTTTAAGAAAACACAAAGGAGCCACTTTTTAAAGATCTTTTCCGAGTATTTAGAAAAATGACGCTGAATACTGATGACAGGAATCAAAGACAGATGGAAGCTCCCATCAGATCAGGCGCCCTTCAGGTCAACTTTTCTAGCTTTTCTAGCGTTCGTCAACAACTGAACAAACTCGCCTAATTTTGGCCCACATTAGATCATTCATACTCAAAAACGCACAAATTTGCACGCGCCCAGTACCTGAATAAAAGGAATTTTTCAGACAGCCAGCAACAACCCCCCCTCCCCCTCTCCAAAAACTACGACAAAGTTCATTTTTTTGATGAGAAACAAAACAAAAAACAAATGGGACCCAAATCTTAAAAAGTAAATCTACTAACAAAACTAAAACACATGTGCCAAGGATATTCAAAGGAAGTTGTGAAATTATTATGGGATGGCCACAGGACCTACAGCTTGGTGGCCACTTTGGGGCAAAGTGTGAAACCTTTTGACATTTTCCCCACAGTCTGTGCAAAGAAAGAAACCCCCCCCCGAGCGATCTTCACAAAGCATGTCTGTAACCACCACCGAAGTTTCATAGACCTTTGACCCCGGAGAGAGGACGCCATTTTGAATTTTATCCCAGAAGAATTTACCTTTAGTACCAGCTACAAGTTTAATGGGATTTGGACCGATCACCTCCTAACTCTATGTGCGTCGCTGGTTTTAAAGTTTACAGATTTTAACGGCGTTGCATTCCTATGTTGAAGCCGATTTTTACCAAAATATAGTAAAAATGTAATACATGAGTCAGTTGGCTCAAGCTGAACAATTTGACAAAACGATATGGACTTATTAGGAAATAATGTGGGCGTGGTTAACAAAACACCGCCGTTGCCATGGACATAAAAAAATTAATTTAGCAGATTCTTCAAAAAATTCCATACATCTGTTTATCACCCCCAGACAAACAAACAAAAAAAATAAAATGGTTGCCATAGAGATGAAACCCAATAAAACAAACCTGTTCACTGATCGGTGCAGTTAGACCTGTGCTGACAGTGATGTCATCAGTCAGCTGATACTCCATCCACAACGCAACTCCATGGCAACAACCGGCCCTGAAACAGACCCGACAGAATCGCCTGAAGCCTCGCCTCCATGGGGTGCGGTACACAAACAAAAGGGGCGGTACCTGGTCAGAGGCAGTGAACCCTGGCAGCTGATTGGCTGGCTCGGGACAGACTGAGTGAAGTCGAACGTCATGGCGGCGGTGGACTGAGTCAGAGCTCGGCAGGGATACTCCCATAAGGGGTGAGGCTCCGCTTCCCGGGACTCCCTGAAGTCCAGAGAGCGCTGCGGGTCAGAGGAGGGCAGGTGAGTCCAGGTGAGTCTACATTTTAGCATCAGGAAGAACAGTTTCAGGAGAGAAGAAGCTTCAGAGTGAAAGAATGAAGAAGCTGTTTAGTTAAAAAAAATAATTCTTTCAAGAACGTTTTTGTGGAAACTTCGCGTTTTTATGTGTACTTTAGTGAAAGTCCAACCTCTTTTGGAGTAATTTTGTGTTTTTACCTGAACCATCTCATCCATGGGAGTGACATCGAAGCCTTCACAACGACCACAAGGAGCTCGAATCCTCCACAAGTCCTGAAAAAAAAGAAAAAACGTCAATAAAAGCAGCTCTGAGGGCCTCCTGTACCAGCCGAAGCAGCCAGGAGTTTTACAAAAACAACTAAGGCTTCAAGAGGCTTCACGAGGCTTCACGAGGCTTCATGAGGCCTCATGACATTTCAGGAGGTTTTGTGAAGTTTCATGATGTTGGATGAGGTTATTGGGAGGTTTTGTGCGATCTCATTAAAACTGAATAAAAGAGACAGTTATAAATATTCTTAAAATAACAGTAGACCAAAACTATAAAAAAATTAAGTACAGTAAAATAAGCTTGTAGTAAACACAAAATATAATTGCACATCAAAAGAAATATGCATTAAATTGATTTAGAACAAACTGCCAAAGACTAAGGAGGATTTTTTTTTGAACAGGTCCTAAACGAAGAAGGTTTTTCTCCGCTAGGCCTGCACAATAGATCGCAAATATATCGTTATTGTGATATCAAGCTGTGCAATACGCATATCACAAAAATGGGTGACAATTGCATCAAATAGTTACCTTAAATGTGCTAAAACAGTCTTATGGAGTATTTGAAGAATCAAACAAATCCCTTTATGCATTTGACGCTGTTGACCAATCGGCTGGACCCCTTTGATGTTAGATGCCCTCCTCCTGTGTGGCCGGGGGTCATTTGGAGTATAATTTAAGTTTATTTCAATTAAACTGTTGCAGCAAAGTTATGTGTTTAGACATTTGTTCATGTATCCCAACTTATATCCTCATCACAATATTTAGCAATGATAACCTTATGCCGTGTAGCTCTATTCTCCGCTTAGATTCTGGTCTTCAAGACAAACGGACCTCACAAGCTGATCTACAAAACTTCTGGCTGCTCATCCAAGTGGCTCCTCTGGTTCCGATGGGTTTTTGTGTGCCAAATTAACCTGACGGAGCCAACAGCGGTTAGAACTACTGAAACGACCAACCAAAGGAGTTCTACGTCAGCTGTTTAAATCCAGCCGCCCTAAAGAGCAAAACCCAGCGGGAGTTTGAGGAGATTCTCAAAGAAGACGTTCATCTAACCTGGAACTCCACAGCCACCACATGGAGGGAGGCGGAACAAGGCAGGATGGTGGCGTCGGGCCGCAGGACGCCCGACAGGGCGGTGCGGCAGTACCAGAAGAACAGGGAGTGCCACGGTAAGAGGCTGGTGCTGAAGTACGGCTCACCCATCAAAACCGAGACCTGTGAGAGACGAGACACGGTCCGCTCAGGTTCCTGCTTTCATTTCGGAGTCCAAGAGAAACGCATAGATTTATTTCCATGGAATCGAAAGCCTAAAAAGCAGCAAATCAACCCCTCAGAGGAAACCTCTGCTTCACTGAACACACTTGTTCGTCTCCGAGGTCGTTTCTGGTCAAATGATCAGCTCTGATCTCCAGCAGCTCCACACCTCCCGTTATGGCGTTCGCCGTCAACACCTGCAGAAAGAACATCAGTTATTCATTCAAACACTTTTAATATTACAAAAATAAAATTAAAACTGCAGTAAACAGTTCTGTTTCTTCTTGTTTTTGCTGAAATAAACTTTTTTTTTTTCTGTCTGTGTTATCGTCACACGCCGGCAGATGTTGATGATGGGGGACATATATAAAGAAAATGAAAACTGCATTTCTGAGTATTTCTTTGTTCAAACGGTAGTGAATCAGCAGCAGACAAAAAAAAAATATTGTTTGCGAAAAAAAAAGAGCCTAATTGTTAAATAGAAAATATGCTGAGCAGGCCACAGGCTCCCTACTCTGAGCAACGGGGAGGGGAAGTGGGGGCGGGGTTGCTCCACGCCAACAGTCTCATCCACTACTCACAGGTGAATTTGTAATGAACACCTGTCCTAAAAATAACCTAAAAAATGACACAGGTTTTTGAGGATCTTGGCTAGAAACTACATAACCATAATAAAAAAGACCACTATGAACACTTTGAAAATAGATCAAAATGTGATTTAGAGGGACTTATATGAGGGACTCACCTGCTCAATCAATTGTTTGGACATTCTGGAGTTTTCCAAGCTGTAGACCTGAGACACAAAAGCACAACAGTTACAGAATCGACAACGTACGATAACAGCGTCGATGAAAACTAAGTTCTGTCCATTTTTAACCATAAAACACAGATTTAACTAAGATAGATTCTCTGTTTTGGGGGTTATTTCAAAACTTCAACAAAAAAAAGGAAAATAAATACAACTAAGGGCAGAGATTCATATTCAAATAAATAAGCTTGATGGTTTTTCTTTTTTTGTCCAGCACTAATCAGCTTCAGCAGCAGAAAACCGTTTATAGGAACAGGCTGCATCTGAAAGATCATCTTTTGATCCATCTGAAAAGCTTCGCCTTTCACTTTTGGGGGATTTTTTTTGTCTCATTTAAATGAAATACTCAGAACTGCAATATTGTGGTTATTTTTCACAAGAAATGAAAAATACCCCACAAAAACATGTTAAAAACAATTTTCATCTGAGCGGGTCTTCAGTAAAAGGATTTTGATTTCAATGATGCGATTGAAGTGGTGGAGGCAGTACCTTCTTGGCTCCCAGCTTGTGGGCAAACACAGGAAGCAGACTTCCGTCGCTGACGCTCAGACAGACGGCGTCCTCTTTCAGAACCTGGAGTCAACGCCACAGGTTAAACATCAGAGCCGACCCGTGGGAACGTTCTGGTCCTGATCTTTTCTCACGCTGCGCAGAGCTTGGACGTAACTCTCCGTACGCCGCCCGTCGTTGAGTTCGCCGAACCGCGGCCGAGTCCAGACAAGGTGAGCCTGGCAGGTGCAGCTGGGCCGAGGGGGAGGAGTTTCAGTCTGCTGGTCCTGCCGGCTGAAAGTTGTGAAAAAACATCAGATCAATGAGAAAGAGAAAAACCAAACAAGTTACTGATTTAGTCTAAAAACTGAAATACCTGTGAGCCTGCAGGCTGTACCACAGACTGTAGTCGTCGTGGCAGACCGTCAGACAAAGATCGTCCCCCTCCGTCACCTGACTCTCCTCAGGCAGGAAGTAGACACTCTGCATCCAGTGATCACGCCACTGAAACACAGAGACGTCCGTCATCATCTGAACCTGCAGGGATTTTAGCAGAAAGCAGCTGCAGACGCTGATCAGAGACTCACTGGCGCCCTCTTCTGATGAGGATACGTCCAGCTGGGCGCCATGGTGCACACAACGTCTCCCCGGGGATCCATATGGAGGTCCCACCACGACAGGACCACCTGACCTCTGCCGCTGCACCGCGCCACAAACTGAGCGGAGTGGGACTGGAAGGCGCTGCTTACCGGTTTGCTGAAGTCCACGCTGGAGGCGGAGCAGGGAGGAGGGGCTTAACAGCGGTAGACGGGAAGCAGCCGAGCGGAACCCGACTTCCTGCTCACCTGAACATGGTGCAGAGAGGACTCAGCGGCTTGAAGCTGGACGGGGACACCTGGCTCAGCTGGATGTCGCACACCGAGTGAGCGCCTGCGCAGCGGCTGACGGCAGGCGGCGGAAGCAGACGCACACCCCCCACCTCCATCGGCTGCAGCTGCGCCCAGCCCCACAGCAGCTCCGACTCCACCAGCTGGGCGTAGACGGTCGCCCTGTGAGGGACGGCCTCGCAGCCCTCCTGCAGGAGAGCGAGCGCCAGATTTGATTGACAGCTTCTCTCCTTTCAGGACTCAGATTTTACTCTGAGTGAAACCGACGACAGCTTTGGCGAGCTCACCTGAACCAGGTGTTGGTGAGCGTGCTCATAACTGGGCAGAGCTCCTTCACCAATAAGCTCCGTGTCAAAGAGCTCCGTGATCAGAAGGTTGGCCCTCGTCAGCATGTCTCCACCTGTTTGGAGGAGGAGATGTTACTGGTAGCGGCGACTGCGAGCTTCATCCGTCAGATGCGTTTCAAATTAAAAACAGCCCAGAAGAAAGGATTTTTGAGAAACATCTTTGAAATCAGAAACTAAAGTTGAAACCTTTTTATTTTTTTCGTTCTGTATGGAACCCAACGCAAAAAAAAAGCTGGCGGGCGTCTTCGTTGCTGCTGCCTCACCTGCTCCCACTGTGACGTCTGTGGAGTGTTTGTTGATTATCTTGATCTTGTCGGAAAAGCCGTTTCTCTCCACGATGCTCTGAGCTGCTTCTGCCATGGGCTTAAAAACCTGCAGCACAACACAACCTCATGCGGCGCAAAAAAAAACAGCACACAATACACTCTACAATGTGTAAGATACACACAGGACAAGTGTAATCATCTAATACAAAGTTTTTCAACCTTTTTTGAGCCACGGCACACTTTAACCTTGATAAAAATCCTGCGGCACACCAGCATCCAAAAATTTTAAAAAAGGAGAAACTCATAGTCTGTTTTGATCTACAGCCCCCTCCGCAATCTCACGTGTATTTTTGTGATAATTGTGGCAGAAAAAGCTGGAAGTTGTGGCTGTTTTTTTCTAAAAGATGTAATAAAAGTTAAGTTAGAAGATTTAAAAACTGTATAATGTGTATTCGTTGTGGTTTCAAGACGTTTAACAACAGATCTCCTTGTGCGCTGAGATGCTGTAACTTTAACCCAATGCATCATGGGAGATGTAGTGCGCAAACGGCCGGAGATCGCTTCTCTGAGCTTCATTGTTTTGTTCACTTGTTCCACGGTCTGATACCGGATTTTTGTGGAAAGCTACACCGCTAAAGACGAGCTTTAGCTGGTATTTTTGTTGGAACTGGGAGACTTTATGAGCTAAATCAGAACAAGGAAGTGAAGACTTTAACCACTTCTGATTGGTCAGACTGATGACATGTGATTAAACCTCCAAGGATGATTGGTGGAGACAGTTAAAACAGCTGAACCTACGGCTAAATCGCGGTACCGTCAGTCTTATCAAAATGTCTTTAATAAAATAAAATAAACACAAAGAAGAAGTATTTGATGATCTTTTATATTCCTAACTACTCAGTGTTTTATCAGGACCTGTTTGGATGAACACAGAGCTGATTTCCTGGAGATGGGGAATGTTTTTAGATCAGTTAATTAGGGCAATTTCCCACGGCACACTTGTTGAAAAACACTGTTCTAATAATCCAAACGTTATTGTGAAAACTGATTATTTTGTCACTATTACTCCACAATAACGAATATTTTTTTTAAGTTTAGTTAGTCAAATAGACCTGTTACAGCTTCTCCTTTTAATTATTATGGTTTAAAAACAGAATTCTCCTAAATTGTTCTCCACAAAGCCGGATCGTTTACTACTAAAAGCTGTTTGAGTAAATCCGTACCTCCACAGCGTAGCAGAAGTCAGCTCCGGCAGTGACGGCCATCATGGACAGAAGGCCGGTTCCTGTCCCGATGTCCAGGACGACGACCTTCTCGCCACGAGCCTTCAGTCTCGCCACAGCCTCTCGGATTCCCTGATAATACTTCTCATTCTGAAAGAAATCAAACTTTATTAAAAAACGCAAATAGACACTTAAACCCTGGAGAACCCAAGAACAGCAGCAATTAACAGACACACAAAAATTTAAAACAAATGAATTAAATAAAAACAAAAAAACAAATTTAACCCAGTGAGTCCTCAAGGGTTAAAGAATAGAAATCGATGTTATTTATGCAAAAAAAAAAAGAAAAAAATAAATTAGTTTGACTGACATTAAAGAAACCATTACTTGAGATTAGTTGGGTAAAATAATGTAAAAAGAAAGTTAAAAAGCTTTTGTGGGAGGATGAATAAATGTGTCTACAGTTGTAAGGGCTGCCCAGAAAGGCTGTTTTTACTTCAGAGAAGAATCACTTTGTGCATGCATTTCTGCATGTTTTGAAAATTAATTCTGTCTTTTTGTTTAATATTTTCCTAAAAAAAAAAAAAAAAACTAAAAAAAAAGCAAAAAGCAAATTTTGTTGTTTAAAAAAAAGGTATTTTACACTTGATTCAGCTTCTTCAGCTGCTAGATTACATTTCTACCCCTAGTGTTTAAATGGATACTTTAAAAAAATATTTTTTTAGAGAGAAAGTCAAAGTGTTCTCACCCTGTCATGATCATGCAGCATATCAGCATAACAGGACCTGAAAGAAAACAAAAATACAGCGCAAACTCAAGAATTATATTTTTGATTCATTGTGCTCTGAAAATGTCTTAGTTATGGATTTTAATATTGTTTCTTTGAACATGGATACTGAAGGGGGGAGATGGCGCAGAAGCCCCCGTGGTCACCCCTCAAATACGCCCCTGCAAACTCTAAAAATGAATTTCTGACCAATCAGAACACAAGCGCGCGCCAGAAAGGCACGCGATCAGTAGCCTTGGACCTTCCCTGTGATCTTTACTCCTGAGTCTGAACGGTCTACTCTCAGGCACACACGCCCTTACTGCGGTCACGTGCGTTAATAACGGCAGCGTAGCCCGCGTGCCGCCGCCTCGTGAGCCTACCGAGCGATCTCCTGGTGGTAGTCGTACTCCTCGCTCTCCTCCACCCAGTCCAGAGCTCCGGTGGTCGGGTTCGCTCTGCCGCAGAAGGTCTTCATGTCCTCCGCGGTGCGCCGATGATTCCCAGTGAAAAAACTCAACCGGATTATCGAGCCTGGGACACAGAAACTGTTGATTTTTCAGGGGGACATATTGGCTCTCGACGTCAGAGCCTTCGTAGATCACGTGACTGCCCACGTGATTGAAGGTACATTTCCTTCAATAAGACAATTTATGGAACTCCAAAAAAGTCAATATTTGTGCACACACACACACACATATATATATGAAGATTTTACAAAATGCAATCAAAGTTATATTTGTGCTTTTTAAATTCCGTTCTGCAAAGATGTTTCTTTATCTACACATTTAATTTTGAAGAACTGACTGTCTGACCAAAAGTGAAACAGCTGCAGATTACTCTGTTTTGTCATGGAAACAACTAACGATTCTTTCTTTTTTAACATTTTATTTGACTACTACAGTTAAAATGTATTATATATCATATCAAGACATAGTGAAAAATCTAAATGTGAACTCAGAACTTAGTAGTAGTATCATTTCCAGATAACGGGTTTATGTCTTACAAAGATAGTCTTTTAAACTTTAGCTTTAAAACTCACTTGAGGTGATTTCTGATGCATTTTAGTCAGTTTGTTCTATTATAAAGTTTTCCCGAATACATGAACATACAATTTTTTCACTTCATTAAAATATAATAAATGATGGTTCTGTTTTTACCAGTAGACAAAAAAAAAAGAAGAGAAAACTTACATCATTTGTATTTATTGTAATTTCAATATTTGTCTGTACAAGAGGGAAAAAAAGTTTTATTAAAAGCAAACAGGATAAATATAGTAATAGTACAAATAATTTATAAAAATAATTTCACTAACATATTACTAACATAACATGTTGAGGTTATCATGAAGGGGAATAAAAAAATCACATAAATAGAATAAATACATTTCAAAATCATCTAAACAGAACTAGTTCAAATGGCGTTTTAGGACTTCATGATGACAAACAGAAACAGTTTAAAAAACAATTAAATGTAAAGAAATTTAACATTTAGCAGCCACAGTTATTAAAAAAAAAAAAAAAAACCAGAGAAACATTTATGGTTTTGACAATCCTTGATCTTATTCTGTTTCCTGCAGCTCGATAAACTTCTATTTCAGAAATAAAGGGAGTTTTATGAAAAATTGAGTTAATTTGACATTTAATTCATGTTTTCTCTTGAAAGTTACCTGATGTGACTGGAATTAGAAAAACATACAAGACTGTAGATGAATTACATTAGAACTTAACGCACAACATGTAAGTTTGGAACCCAAACAACCAAATTTCTTGCGTATATGTATTATAATACAGAAGTTTCAGTCAGACTACATCATGGGAGTTGTTTCGAAAAAAAAGTCTTTATTCCATCATTTTCACACATATTGGCAAATGTGAATTTTTATTTGAACAGCCACTTTGCTGAGCTGTTAGAGAGGAAAACACAAATAAGGACAAAAAACAACCAGGAAATAAAGTTTGGACCTGAACCAGCAGGTCACCAGATGAAATCCCTGGGGAAACGGGATAAATTATAAACCCACGGGCGCCACGCCACAGGCGAGGAGGAGTCTGGGAATGAAGAGGGGACGCCTTTCTCCTGCACTCATGCACATCTGGCTGTAGGCAGGCAGAAGACCATGGTGGAGGGCGGCACCAGGATGTCGGTGAAAATGGGGCGGTACCCCACCGGAGGAGGGGGGGCGCTCTGCTCCAGAAGGTCCATCACAGCTCCTCTGACGTCCCTGGAGACGTCGCCGCGGATGTCCAGCAGCACGGACACGTGCTCCTCGCTGAGGACCCCGAAAAACGAAACAAAAGATGAGACGGCATCCAGACCGAAGTGAACCTGCAAACACTGAGCGCTTTCCTCTGAGGATGAGATGACCTTTGCCCTGGACTACACGGGAGGAGCTGAACAGGACAAGAGGACTACCTGATGTCGGGGTATTTCGCCGCCAGGCCGGACACCTCCAGGGTGAGCATGCCAGGGTCTTTGAGGCGGATGAAGTCTGCCAGGACAGGCAGCAAAGCCAGGGGGTTCGCCTCAAGCACAGGGCCCTCCTCCTCCTTAAAGACAAAAGTTTCACTGATGAAGAGGAGTTTCACTAAAGACCCAACTGCAAAATGTTTTGGTGTTTTACACATGAGGCATTTTTCTGATGATGGGGACATGTTTAAGCTTAATTTGAATTAAATTGAATTAAGCAGTGAAGTTACATTAAGCTGCTCTGCAAAAACTATGTCCTAGAAACCTCCTTTTTTTTTTTAAATTTTGTCTAAAATGGCATAATCATGGTTATAAGACCACTGGGGAGGCTTTTACAATAGATCAAAGGCTAATCGGACTTTAAACTGACATGAAATCTGAAATCCTGTGGAGCAACCTTTAGATTTTTGATGTCAAACATGGCAGAGAACAAACCGTCAGGGATCAATAAAAAAAATATCCCTTATTATTAATAAAGGAGGAAGAAGTTCCTCACCAGACCGCGGAAGGTTTCTCGGAGCAGCTGGTTGTCCTGCAGCATCTGCTGAGCCAGCTGCTTCCTGTCTTCACCGCTGCGGCACACAAACCTCTTCTGCATCAACGCTCGGACGTACTCCACCGCCATCAGCCACTGGGCCTCCTCCTGCAGGCGCTGCAAGAACCCGATCAGCATCAACTGGATCCGCAGAGAAGACGTGGATCACCTGCAGACAGCTGAGGGTACTTGTTACCTGGCGGCAGGGCGGACGGACGCGGCCATGGAGCTCCAGGTGATGCTCCAGGATGCTGCACAGCTTGGGGGTGGGGTCTCCCTGGACCAGCCAGGGTCGCGTCAGCAGGCCGGGGAGGAAGGGCTGAAGGTCCAGCAGCAGCTGATCCATCACTAAACGGCACGCCCTGCGTACCGCCCGGTCCAGAGCTGCCAGAGGGTTGGGGGGCGTCCGGGAGAACTGTCCCGCTGACTGAGAGGACTGCTGCAGCTGCAGGCTCTCTGTGGACTTCCTGTTTTAAACGAAAATGACATTTTTTTTTACAGGAAACAAGGGAAAAACCTTATAACAAGTTTTTTGGGAAAATAAAAACTGTAAAACATATGTTTCTTTTAATAATAAATAAAAACTTAAAAAAAAGTTCTGCTTTTTCTGTGTATGTTAGAGAAGTTCTTTATACACAGTTTTTCGTTTCAGACCTGGAAGACATCTTTTGGTAAAATGTTGATTTAAAACACATTAAGTTGTAATTCTAAAGAACAAATCATTAGAATATACGAGCTCCCTGCTCTGATGAAAATGGTGCTTCTGGTGTTTTTAACATGTTCTTGTGAAACTTTTGAAGATGTCAGGACAAATATAAATATGAATAAACAAAAATATATAAATAAAAACAGAAAAGCTACCCACTCAGAGTTTTCAGCAATGGAGAGGGGAAAGGGGGTGGGGTTGCTCTGCACCGCATTTTAAAGGCAAAATGTCTGATGAACTACTGCCGCTCTGCAGAAACTGCAATATAACAATTAAAAGACCACCTAAAAGATGGTCGGAGAGGGAATAAAAAAAAAAAAGAAACTAAAATTTATACTAGAAAAACTTTATTACAAAATAAATATTTATAAAGAGAATCATAAACGGTACAAAAAAAGGATTTTTTTTTATTACAAAGCCTAAAAATAGAAAAATAAATGAACACCCACTGCTAACTCCATTGCATTTGTTTATAACATACTGCACATAGAAAAAGTAGAACATGAAAAATGCATCATCTTCCCTCTGTGAGCCTCTCATGGGCAGTGAAAGTGTCTTTTTGTCTCTTTCTGAAGGTGTTTTTTTTTCAAGTCTTACTTGAGAATAACACAATTACTAATGGAGGCCAGCAGGTAGTGGAGATAGAACTTGTTGTTGCTCGGATCCTTGCGATGTTCCTTCCCAAACTCCACCAGAGCCTCCCGAAACCTGAAGTTCAAGACAAATTGGAGTCGCAAACCTCTATGAGAAAACAACGTCTGATTCTCCAGTTCAGAGCCAGACTACAGGCGGTTGGTGGTGCGTTCAAAGCCCTCATTCGTGCACCTGTTCAGGAGGTTTTCTATCTCGTACAGCCCCATCTGTATGGTCTGATCTCGCAGGGATTCTCCGATCATGAGAGCCACCCGGGCGTTCTCCTCCAGCATCTACAAACCAGCAGATTGAAGGCCGTGTCACTAATCCACTACGTACATTTTGAGCATTTTCCACATAGGAAATTTCGGTCTTACGTGGTTCATGCGTGATATTTGTAACGCACACGTGTTTCTTGTGTTCGTCAATCGTCATAGATGTTTGTCGAGGGTTTTGGCCGACGGGTCTTTACGTGAGCAGCTCGAAAATGTTTTGGTCGGTTGATACGTCATTTAAACACAATTATTATGCTAATTTTACACAGCTGTGCGTGATTTTTCTGAAATGAATACGCAAATTAGTGGTTTACCACGAATGTTCCATGTATGTCCAACAGACTTTTCACGCATGTACCACCAATATATAACATTTATATCGCATATACGCCGCACACATAACGTTACAATTACTTAGTTGATGCACTAATCACTAAAAAATTACATACAAACAGTGCAATGACACACACGGTTCATGTTTTATCTTGACTTATGTGTTCTTTGCGTGGTTTATCCGTACTTCTTCCGTGGTTTTGATCAAATCAAATAAAACTTTATAAAATAGAGCTTCTCATGCACTGCACAGCTCGAAGCACTTTAACATTTAGAACAAATAAAACACACAATACTACAGTAAAAACCCACCCCTCACTCTTCCCACTCCCCTCCGTAAAAACATACAACCCGTGACCCCCACGTACAATGAATAATGGCTATGTAACTTCTAACAGAAATGTCAGGCTTGGCTCTGCTGTGAGGAAACAAGTGTTTGGGAATCTCCTCATACCAGGAGCCAGCCTGGCCAAAGGAACATCGCCACAGTGCCCACCCAGACTGGGACAGCAACGGGGGTCCACTTCACAGCCGTGAGGGGGCAAAATTAAACTCCAGCTGCCCCAGCAAGTTCAACGCCTGCAGCAACAACCACCGACCAAGCCGGCAAGCCCTGGCAGAAAAGATCCCCACAAGAAACACTGGGGCTAAAATCATGATAAGATGCTAAAATTAAAGACATAAGATGTATATAAAGACATAAAATTGATAATAAAATGAAATTCAATACATAAAATAGCCTATAGTACAACTAATTGAATAAATAAACTTCTAAAATCAACTAAAAGCGAAATTAAAAAGCTGGATCTTGAGGCTCTTCTCAAAAGTGTGGTTCATTCGTCATAAATCTGCGAAAATTTCACGTCAAGACCTAAACTTTTCTCACTTTTTCCATATACATTCACGTATGACCAATCATCATCCATGCAGCATGTATGTAGCGCCTCTGTGACACGCGGCCTTGAGATTACACCTCAATCCATCTGAATCCTCTGTGAATGTTCCTGATGTGATCACACAGTTTGCCTTAAAATGGATTTAAATAGAGATCAGGATCTACCCTCACATGACCTCAAGGTGTGGTTCAAAAGAAGATAAATAAAGCTAAAGTCCAGCTCAGCTGTCTGACAGAACCACATTAGAACATGCCGAGAATGGCTTTTCCTGATTGAAAATGCTAATAGCAGCATCAGTTTGTAATCATTTCTTTGTCAATGGTTTTGCACCTGCATCATTCTAATCAAGCTCTTTGTAACAGTGAGGGGTATCCCACAATGCACTGCACGTTCACCACTTATGTTTGTACTTCTGATTCATCTGAGCTTCTCAAACATTCAGGAATGAAATTGTTGATGAATCTGTTGTCCTACAATCTTTTATAAAGTTACTAATTTGCTGTTAAAAATCACTGTTGGTTACATTAAAGTAAAACCATTTACTGTCATGAGCATTAAATGTACTTTTCCATGGTTTTACCTTTTATACCTAGAATGTCATGCTTGACCATTAAAACAAAGACGGATGAGTCAGACATTTACAAACGCCACATTTCTGCTGTTGTCATGTGTATTTGTGCTGACTTGTCCAGGTGTGGTTGTGCAGCAGCTCCACCTGTGTGATGATGGTGGGAAGGCTGGTCAGGTAAAAGCCCTCATGGTCCGTGTCGGGCTCCTGATCTCTCTGCCAGTCCTGCAGCTCCACCTGCAAAGCTTTGTGCATCCACTCGGAAACGCTCTTCTGCACGGCGACAAACACATTCTCAGGAGAACGTGCGGTACCACCGTGAACTTCCAAAATGATGTGAGTTAGATGTAAAAATAAGCTTCAAACTAGTCAAACTTTCTCTGTACGTCATCTCACCCGAACACTCTGCACGTATTTGCTCTGCAGCTGCTCCAGCCCCTCAGAGGAGATGAGGGGTCCCAGCTCTGCCCTCTCAGCCTCCGTCACCAGCTCAGGGTGACCCATCATGTCCGGGCTGTAAAAGCAGGTCAATCTGTGCTCAAAGCCAGGATGTCATTGCTTATTTTTCAGAGTTAGTTCTTTGTCACATCAGAAGCTGTTTGTGTTTCAATCATTTGTTACTTGATTCAAACTAAACTGCTACAGCTATTTTGCTTGAAGAAAAACAACTTCCAGGGAAGTCACATTTTATTCAAGATTTAAACAGATTTAATGGTAAAAAGCAACTTTTTAATTCCACTTTTATAATTTAATAACATATTACAGTTTCTGCTATCAATTAACTCAATTTTAGATAGATTTTAAATCTAGAATTACAACCAATTATGTTACTCTAAACAAGTTAAACGACTACATTTCAAAAGCAGAGTTTCTGCTATCACTCAGTGAGTTGAATTGATTTTTAAAGGCCTTGTAGAAGGTAAAAATTAACTTTTTATGGGAAAAAGCTCAGACTTCACAATTAGGCATTAAAATAATGTAATGAAAAGGAAGAGAAAATGTTTCTTTTTACTGAAATTTCACATTTGATTTGACATTTTTAATAACTCCTAAACTGTTGTAGATTAGCCATGAAGCTCCTACTATTTTGTTCCACGTTTTGTTTCAGCAAAAACAAAAAAAATTAAAGTAATTTTCAACGAAACATCACCTGAAGAGAACTCATGAAAGTGTCAACAAAAAAATGAAGCAGAAAATCCTTACAATTGAATTTTATAATGTAATTGTGTAAAAAAAAACAACAACAACCATAATGTAAGTCCATGTCACTAGAAGGCTTGTGTCAGGATTTGTCAGTAATTATAACATATGGATGATCAAACTCAACAGTTTGCATTTCTGTCTGCTATGTTTGAGTTCATTTAAAAGTCAAAAACCAAAACTGATCCTAAGATTTTCTTTTTATTGCTTTAAAAACCACATTGAGGAGTTCTGGAGTTTCCCTCCTTTCACTCCTCCAGGTGTCTCACCTGTTGTAGATGTGCAGCACCCAGTTCAGCACAGCAAAGATCTCCCCGCTCTCAAGATCCCAGCTGCTGACCTGAGCCGCACAAGATACTTAAAACAACAAAACAAGCACGTTTCATTTAGAAATCTGTTTGTGACACTCACCTGGGCCAGGTGAGTGTGTAAACAGTGGTGGGTGGCCTTCAGGTAGGCGGCTGTCAGCTGGTAGTGTGGGGGAACGCAGTGCTCCAGCAGGTGGCGTACCGTGGCCAGGTCAGCCATGACAGCGTGCTGCAGAGCAGAGAGGTGTCCCGCCAGACCCGGGCCGCGGGTGTGCAGGTAGGACACGCTGCGAAAGCGAGCGGACACCGCCTCCTCCAGCACCTGAGGGAGGAGGAGGAGGAGGAGGAGGGGTGGGAGGTAGTCAAACACCTGTGATGGAAACTGATTTGGTTTAGTCCAAGAATGGATGTAAAGTTCATGACCTTTAATTAGAAATGTAGCACATTTACCTGGAACCTGAGAAACAGCCTCCCTTCAGGAGAGCACACCTTTGAAACCCTTTTGAACAGTTTAGCAGATTAAAACTAAATGGAACAAAAGTATAATCCAAACTAAACAAAAATATTTTAAACTTTAATTTAGACTTAAACAAAAAAATGAATATTTAGAAATGAATATGTTGGACACATTTTGTTTCTGTTGTTTTTATGGCTTTCGGCAAAAATAATTGTTAACATTTTTAAAACTACATCTAAAACTAAAATTGATTGGTTGTTGGCTGTTTTTGTTAGTAAATGAAATCCCACTTAGGCAACATGGCAGGGCATTCAATTAAACAAAATAGGCAAAATAAAAAAGAGTTGGTCAAAATGGGATTTATGTTTAAAATTACAATAAATATGTACAAAAATTTGATTATTTCTATTTCTTTAATCTACAATTCAGGATTGTCTAGTTCTTCAATGTTTTTCTGAATAGATTGAACAAAGATTTCTGCTAGGGCCCCCTATAGGTGAAGATGAGAATTACAATTATTTTCTTAGAAAAACAAATAGCAGACAGCAGATGTGTTTTACTTATAATTTATAGATTTATTACAGAAATGATCTTAGTAAAATGATCATTTTTAAATATGGAAATTATTAACAAAGAGGAGGAGACTCTACTTGACTTGGGGTTGCTGCTGCCTCTTAACCCTGGAGAACCTACAAGGTCAAATTATTGGCTCAGCTTTTTAACCATTAAAACAATACATCTTATTTTAACCCCCCCCCCCCCCAGCTTTTTTTTTTTTTTCAATTTTCTTTTGGGCTACGGTTAATTGCTGCTACCCAAAATGAACAAGCAAACAAAAGAAAAAGTCAAATCAACTTTAAGAGCCCAGAAGAAAATAGTTCTTGGATTCTTTAGGGTTAATTCCTTAACTTTTTTTTTGTCTGTTTTAAGTAATAACTGACACTTTTCTTTGGCTCAACAAAAAACAAATAAAAAACTGTAAAATTCACACTCATATCAGAAATACAAAACAAAACAGGAACATAATGAGCATAAACATATTAGTAAGAAAAAAAAGAGTTGGTAGGAACAGAAACACAGCTCCGTCCATCAGGTGGTGCTGACCTGGAAGAAGCGAGCTCTCCAGCGTCGAGGTCGTCCAGGAGGGAGGGGCCTGCTGCTGCCACCCATGTCCCCCCTCTGTGCCAGCAGAGTGCGGTCCAGGGCCTCCTCGCGCTCCACTATCCGCACGGCCGACACAAACGGTGTGGGGTTTTGCCGAGCCAAAGCCAGGGCGCTGCTCACCACTGCCCACATCTCCTGTCCTGCAAGGGTGCAGATGTGGTCCCATCACTTCCACAACGAAGTCTGCTCTGTAGATTTGTGATCCATTTGATCACAATCTGACAGTTTTCTGAGGCTAAAACAATAATGTGACCTAACATTTTGGAGCAAACTCCTCACCCAGGGCGTCCACCAGCTGCTGGACTCCAGAGAAATACTTGGCCACCAGCTCCTGTTCATCAGCACTGAGAGCACTTCCTGCCGCCCCGTCAGCGCCGTGGAGCTGCCAGAGGATGTCGTCCTGCCAGTGCTCCAGATCCATCAGCCGGGCGTGGGCCTCCAGCAGCCGCCGGGACTCCACCAGACGCTCCGTCTCCAGCACCAGGCTCTGGACTGCAACAGACAGAGAAGATGAGGAGTTCTGCTGATCTATAAGCATTACAGTAACATACCTAGTAGTGGGAGAAGAGGAATAAAACAGCAAAACCTGATCTATTTCTATGACAGAGTAACACTTTTATGCAGACGATTGTTAGGAGGTTCATAAATCAGCTTTAAGGTTTATGTTTTAATCATGGTTGAAGCCAAATTCCAGATTAGAAAACTCAAAAGCTAACAACATTTTTTTCAGATTTCGTCCTTTATTCAGGGTTCCTACACGTTTCTTCAAGTTAAATTAAAGAATTTTTAAGTCCATGCATACCATATATATACAAATTAAAGGCCAATTTCTCAGCCTATTTCCCATTTCATTCATTATTTCCCATATTATGATCAAAATCATAGCTCCTTATCTTGTTGCTTGTGGTCTGTGTGCCGTGAGACTTTAGCACCGTTTTTTTTTTGTTTTTTAAACCGGTGGTGGGCATTGGTACATCCCGATTGGTTTTCCAACTTTTTATTTACATGACTTGTTCAAAAACATAAATAAGGTTGAAAATTAAACTTTTCGACCAGGCATGTGGAACAGAGACGTCTGAAACATCACGATTTTTAAAGCTCAGATATCAAAATTCAAGATTTTTTTCTATTAAGGCTTTTGAAGGTATTTTTAAGACCCCAAAGGGGAACTGTAGTTTGAAGTCTTCATTCAACTTTTTATTCCCAAAAATGGAAATTGCACAAACACACGGTCAAAATTAAACTACGTCGCTTCCAACTTTCTCAGGCTTTAAACTAACAATGTAATCTCGTTAACAGCATCTCTCCAGTGTTATTTAATTGGAAGCTCAAACAGGGATTATTTAACTTAATAAATATTAAATGGAAACAGTGAATTTGGCTCCAACAGGAAACATGTTTTTTGCAGTTCCGTTGTGAAAAGCTACCAGTGTTTTATACATTTGAATGAAAAATATCTCAAATTTAACCTTTTAAAGTGTGTGGAAAAAAAAAACAACTTCCAAATAATGCAGTGTTGAATCCACAAAATCAACTGATAAAAACTTCTAAGGTTTGTGGGATTTGGGCACAAAAAGATCAATTCAGAATAAAAGAAAAGCAAAAGCAGCAGAAATCATAATGATTTAACCTTGATTGATTTATTGATTGATTGATGGTTTTCAACCAATTTTCATCAATAAAAACAAAGAAAAAAGACACTACAAATACATAAATATATCAAATCTATTTAAAGTTTGGGTTAATTTTATGATCTTCTAGTTTTATGGAGTGCATCCAAATCTTGCAAACTATTATGAGAATGCAAAAAGAAATCTGTGCTGAAAACGTTTCTTTTTTATTCAAATCTTTCTTATATGTTAGAGAAATGTTGTAATTTCCAGATGTTTTTCTCTGCAGTTTCTTTTCATGCATGTGTGAACAGAAGATGATGCTGCATCCTCTCCTGCTTCCCCGGACTCCGGCTCACCTGCGTAAAGCCTCGGCAGGTTGCTGACGGCGGCGAGGAGCTGCTGCCGGCTGACAGACAGCTCTCTGAGCCTCTCCAGTGACCTCACCCCCTCCGTGTTGGCGTCCGCCTCCAGACCTGCTTTCTTCAGCGTTTGCGACACATCCCTGAGCTCGGTCCTGGCTTCCCGGAGCTGCTCCAGCCCCCAGCCCACCCCCTCCAGGTAGGACTGAACCATGGACTGCAGACACATCAGCACAGAGGAGTGTTAGCCGGCCGTCGCTGAAGCAGCTGTGGATCACCTTGTTCTCACCTTCAGCCTGGTGTGGATGGAGGAGGTCCTCAGACTCTCCCGTTTCCTGTACTGGCTCAGGCGCTCCAGGTGTTCGGGCCGACAGAAAACGCCTGATGCCCACTTCAGGGCAGCACCGCGGGCCAGGAGCTCCGCCCTCTCCACCTCTGGCCACACAGCAGCCCGTGACACCATGTCTGACAGAAACACACAGAACGTGAGGCAGAAGCTGCTGCATCTCTGACTTTATGTGAATCATAAAGTTTGATTTGATGAATGACGGTAAATGGCAGCTCTAAAGCAGCGACATATCATCCTTTAACTAACGAAGGTCTTTTTTAATCTAATTTGATGTCAGATTCAAACTTTTTCAAGGTCATTTTTAAGCTTTTCTGACACTTTAGAACAATTTCATATTTGTCTGAATATAAAAACACCTTAAATCATATAAAGTTAGATGCTAAAGATGCAATAATTCCTCAGAGAAAGAACAACTCCTGTCTGGCCCATTTCTTGATTTTGATTTTTGTGCAATTGTAAGTCAGACAATTCCTTTGAGTTCTTGCAATATCAGTCATTTATCTGAAATGGAAGCATGTTTTAAATCTCAAAAGCAGTATTTTTACCTTTCAAAAACCTGGTTTCAATTCTGAAATGAGGTGTTTTTTGGTTGTAACCATCAACAATACAGGAAACTCTTAATTTATCATTTAAATCTTAGAGTTTGACTCCGATTATCTTCTGAGATACTTTCAAAGTGCTCCCTTTTACTCATGATTATGCTGTTTTGTTTTTTTTTAAATGCAAAAACAGGTGTTGTTTTCTATGACATAGTTTCTGCAGAGCAGTAGGAGTTCATTAGAAATGGGCCTCTGATTTGTAGGTGAGGCTGCATGGAGCAACCCCGCCCCACTGCCCATCCCTGTTGCTGAGAGCTCTCTATTTACATGCTCTTCTGCTATTTTACAGCCCCTCACAACCTCAATCTAACAATAGCGGTGCAAACAAAAAATGGCGAGGAATATTGGAGCGATCCAACCGTACAATGGCCTGAACTGGTGGCCCGTCCAGCGTATTTTCTACGTCACAACTTTCCAGCTGCAGTTTTCCATCTGCTCCTGAGTCACAACAGTTTGACTAAAAGCGTCTTCAGAAATGCATTTTTAAGCTTAATTCTCTTTATGCATGTCCTCCATCATCAGAAAAATGCCACTGACTAAAACATGTAAAAAATGCAGGTTTTATAAGAGTGGGTCTTTAAAGAAAACAGAAACCTAACATGTCCACTAGCAGTAAAAGATGAAGACATCAATGAATGTTTGTACTTAACACCCTCAAAAAGATTATTTTATTTAATATACATTTTTTCTGTGCTACATGCAAAAAAAAGTGATTCAATTTAAGTATATTTTGTGAGAAATTTTGCACTTTTTTTTTTGGGAAATGTGGTGAAGCAGCATCCTTTCTAAGCTCCATCGCATTTTTCTCCTCCAGTTAATCACTTTTTAAGTGCTTTTAAATTACAGGTCACATTCATTTATTCTGAAACACATTCCCAAGTCCTTCCTGCTTCTCCTTTTGTCTCTGGTGCTCCCTCCATCACAGGGAATTTGAATAAATGCGTCACTCGCCAAAACAAAGTACAGATTCAGACTGACGCAGCACAGTAGACTGCTACTGATAAACTGAACTGAAAGAATGTCTCGCAGGTTTGAAAGCTTCTGCTTCCTTCAGATGATGGTCATTTAAAGCTTTATCAACCTTCTGGTGGGAACCGCTCTTCAATCATAGCTGCACAAACTTGCCTCTCACTGACTTGAAGCACTTAAAGGGTCTTTAGGAGGAAATTGCCTCCAGATTCCATGGAGAAACTGTTCCCATGACTGAAAAGTGAAAGCTGGCCAATTATGATCCAACGTTATCCAGCCAGCCTGGAGGTTTGTGGTCCATAAAACATGTGTTTTATTCTACGGGTGTAACGATTCATTTGAACAACGATTCGATTCATATCATCATTTGTGGTTGACGATTCATAGTCATAGTTCGGTCCATTTTAAACTATCTAATTCGCCGATCTAAACTTGATCCAGGACATCTTTAGCCAAAACTCCAAACAGTGTGACTCAGATAAAAACCTGGTACTGAACAGCTCAGGCGAAGTTTTCCAGATTCCTTGTATTTCTTGCAAGATAATGAAGTGTAAATTAGATATGCGTACAAACAAAAAAGTAAAGAAGAATAAATGTCAAATCCATTCGCATTTTAGTTTCCTAAAGTTCAGCCCACCGTTGTTTATCCATATCAGATCCAACGGGAACATTATTAGACCATTCTAGCACACTGTACGGTCACATGTCTTCGCTAAATTCAAAGTGTTTCCACACATTGGACTGTAATGATGGTCGATCAGTTTTTGCTGCATCACATGTGTTTTCCGCTCTGATTGGTCGTATTTACGTTATAATAAAATGAACCTACCATGTCTCAATCCAAATAGTACTTTCCAAAATGATATAGTCGACTTATTTCATTTTGAAAGGATCTTACTGTGGTTTAGGTTGAGCTGATTAACAACTTTCCACAGACAGATCAATCTGATTAAATCGCTGGACTATAAATTGAATCACCGATTTGTATTTCCTCACTTTATTCCACATTTCAGGAGCAACATATATATATATTTAAACTTATATTGGGATTTCATAATTGTACCAATTTAAGGACGCTAACGTACGTTCTTTGTAAAGCGTAAAAACAAACAGTTTTCCTTGGCCACAAAGTCCCGATGTGTATCAATCAATCAATTTATTAATTGTATACCACTTATAAAAGCAGAGGCAACCAAAGTGCTTAACATATATCAATAAAATCACGAACAATGTGATACAATAAACAAACAATATAATAATAAAATCAATTAAACAATAAAAGTAATAAAACAATAAAATAATTAATAAAATTCTAAAAATTAACAAGCTGGCCCCTTAGATCTGCTCACTGGAGTTTATGTTTATTTAAATAATAATAAAAATAAATAAATCTGTAACAACAAATAAACTAAGGGTTTCCTAAATTATTTCAGGTAAACGTGATAAATGAGGCAGTGGATAGCATGAGCTCTCTTTATACAAACTATTGAAAATAGTCTTATTATCAGGTTCTTGAAGAATCTTTCTGATGATGCAGGATGTATTGAAATTGCACTTCTGAGTATTTCTTTATTCAAATGGTGCTGAATCAGGAGCAGTGGAAAAAATTCATTTGAAAAGGGTTTGTTGTTCCGTACAAACTACAATCATCAGGCCAGGAGCTCCCTGCTCTGCTCCATTCTGATGCCTTCACTTCTATAGATCCATGTACATCAGGGGTGTCAAACATACTGCCAGACGGTTCAATCCGGCCCCGTCATGAAGAGTAAATATTATAAGGATGTTTAAAAAAAACAAGCACGTTCCTAGTCCATTCCTGTGGCGAGTTACGTTTCTTTTTTTTTTAAGAAATAACCGAAATGCACAATTCCACCACTAGGGGGAGCAAAGAAAAGGAAAACAGGTGAAACAGAATATCTCTGCCCGCGCCAAAAGCAAAATCTAACAGCTCTGCGTCAGGATAAGATGCAGTTTGGTTCCCTGCGAGCCTCACCACTGTTATGATGCTATAGGAATTATCAGTAGTGACACCATAATGACCAAAATGATGTCAAAAAGAAAGAAAAAAAAGGTTGAAGTGGAGGGCTGAGCTTTCCAGGAAAAACGGACAGAGTTTTATTTGTTCACGGAGCTGAATGCAAAACCTGCATGCTTGGTGTGTCATCAACAGGTCGCAGTGCTCAACAAATATAACATTCAGCACCACTCTGAGACTCACCAGAAAGAAAAGTTTCACCAAGAGAAGATTTACCAACTACGCGCTGGACTGAAGAACAACCGTCTGCGTTTACTGCAGCCGTGACGTCAGTGATGCAGCAGTGACACCTAGTTGAATTACTGCAGACAAGTTGGTGCAAACATCCAAACCATTTTCCGATGGTGAACTTGTTGAAAAATGCAGAATCTTGTTCCCAAAAAGCAGTCAACCATGGCCAACATGAGTCTGTCAAGGATTACGATTGCAGATCCAACATCTCTGAGGAGACTTGGACGCCAAATGAAGGAATCCAGTCATTTATTGCATTTTCAGTCACTATTGATGAAAGCATCGACATCACAGATGTATACAGCTGTGCATATTTATTAGAGGTGTTAAAGAGACCGTCACAGCAGAGTTTCTGGATTTGGTGGACACAACAACAGCTGATGACAGTCAGCTCTCTAGTTACAGGGCTGGACAATGTTGGAGTGAACTGGTCACGTGATGTCAGTCTGGTCACGTGATGTCAGTCTGGTCACGTGATGTCAGTCTGGTCACGTGATGTCAGTCTGGTCACGTGATGTCAGTCTGTCCATCAAAGGTCAGGAAGAAGGCAGGTGTTGCCACAAAATTCAGGCAGCAAACCAGGAAAAGATTCTTGGACATTTCATTGTGTTTTGCACACTTGAATGACAGTAAATGTGTTGCTGCACAGAATCTGAATCCTGATATTGATGGATGGCTGAAGTTTAAGGAGAGAAAGGAGGTTAACTCCAAATTCTTATGTTCACAAATGTTTGCAAGTTTAATTTTTTATTGTATGCACATTTACATTTTAGGCAGGTGTTTCATATTTTTTCTGTAGCCCCCTCTTGAGTTTATTATCGGAACCTATTAAGGCTACCATGTTGGTTAAGGCATTTTTTCCAACTGATTAAAAAAACATTAAAAAAAATAAGAACAAAGCTGATTTTTGCTTTTATGTTACTGGTCCGGCCCACTTGAGATCAGACACCCCTGATGTACACATTTGTACAAAAAACGATCCAGGATTTTTAGGAATTCATTTTAACTGAAAATCCACTTTTCATGCCCAGCAGCTTAAGTCGAAGCCTCCTCTGACTGACAAAATCCGCGGTGACATTGTGTTTCCTGTTCTCACTCACAGGAAATATGAAAAGCTAGCATTAGGAGATAGTTCTCCAGCTTTCACCAGGCGTCCACCAGCCCGTGCTCCAAAGGGAAACGGCGTGCACGCGAAGCATCATCAGCTGTATTGATGTTTGGGGAATAGGATATGCTGCTACGCCTGAGTCAAAGCTTTTCCTTAATGGAGACTCTGCTTTTATGGCAGAGAAAGCCTGAGGCCTCTCATCGGTCAGGTAAGCAGGATTTCATTTCAGATCTTAACGGTTTTTCTGCAGATCTGCGACTCTGAAGAGGTCAGCGCTCGGAGGACAGCATTGCATTTTGGGTAGAAAATGCAGCTCAGTTAGGGTCACGAGTCTGGTGTGTGTGCAGATATCTAAATGTCTCAATTACAGGAACAGGCCAGGCTCTGTCTCAGAGGAGGTCATGGGACGCTCTGCCGTCTCTCAGCTAAAACTGATGCTTTATCGTCATCAGCTCAGCACACAACGGACTCCGCACGCAGGAAAGTGATGAGCGCCGTGCAATCTGCCGCTGCAACAACAGCAAAACCCTTCAGAGGACACGCCGATGGCGTCCTCCAACGCCATTAGAAGGACCATGATGAATGGGAGGTGAAACCAGGAGTTAGTCAGCACCTTCTCTGCAACATGACCATAGAAATATGACACAGAAACCCAACATGGACCAATCGGAAATAAAATAAGCAAATGTCCCCAGCTTAAATGAAAAATATCTGACATTTTTAATGAAAAAACAAAAACTCCCCAACCGATTGGATCATTTATAATCAAATAAATCTTTTTCCTTGTGGTCCGCAGAGGGACTGGACTGCAGGGACCATAATGCTTTCAGCGTCTTTTTTGCTGCACCTTTGAGAATTACAGTTTCCCTCCTGTCACAAACGTGAAAATATCTTCAATATTTGCGAGCTCCTAGTACCCGGTAAAAAGGAATTATGGGATGGTCAAACGGACCTACGGCTTTTCATCGGTGTGAAATTGGGCGATTTTCAGCTTTTCCCAAAATATTTTGTCCAACGGATTTTTACAAATTTTTACACACACGGCACAAATTACGTTTCGTTGATCTCCGACCTGAGTGCCATCTTGAATAAAAAAAAATAAAATAAAAATGAGGTTTATCACCTTCTGTAAATTTTAACTCCCCCATTCTATCACCTCCTAACTCCATGAGGGTCAATGGGAAGCTACTTGGGGAAAAAATTGTTGATTAAAAAGTTTGTAGATTTTAAACATCGTTAGCGTGGCGAGCTCGCAAAAGGGGCGTTTCCCCTGTTGCTCGCACATTTTTTAACCGCACTATTGTGAAAACGCAATACATGAATTGAAATAATATGACATACAATAGGAACATCCTCCGTTGCCAAGGAAAACCAAAAGTTTACTTTTTCCGATCCTTCAAAAAATTGCCTTGACCTGTTCGTCATCCCCAGGTGAACAAAAACTGAAATGGTTGCTATGAGGATAAAACCAACACTAAAGGCATTTTGAGAAGTGTTTTTTTAAAGGAATTTGTCACATGCAGCTGTGACCCGGGTGGCAAGGGCAGTAGAGGAGAGTGAGGGGCATGTTGTCGCCACCCAGCCCATGAGGGTGGGTCTGTAGGTCATACAATGCTGCTTGCATCTATAACTTTTATTTTATTTTATTTTCTTACAGTTTGGATTTACATGTTTCAGTAACGTGTATTAGCAAAATCTCCCCCCTCAGTATGTCACCTTTGCCCTCCCTTTGTGAAGTAAAACAGTTTATCGCTAATATAGGTTTCTTATTGGCTGATGCAAAGGTGTCCTTTATAACAAATGAATGAAAACTAAATATCTTTTACCTTTTGAATACTCAAAAACGCCAAAAGCCAAACATTTTCACGTTTAACCTCCTGACTACCAGAGAAAAAAAATGTGTCCAGACAAAAATTTATTTAAACCCACAAAAACTACAATTCCCAGAGCCCCATCCGTTCACATTGTTATCATGGAAAAGCCCCCAAAGTCCTCTGGAGATACCAAACGTAGTCCATTCAGTGGAATGGAGATATTCAGGTTTATAGATGTCCTCTACAGAGGACACGTTTGCATTGCAGGGAGACAAGAGGTTAAGAAAAACTATGACTCAGCAATTTGTGCAGAAAAAAGAAGAACCATGACAGCAACTCATTGATGATCTCATAACCTCTCAGCTCTTCGTCAGTTACTGTTGTTTGCCTTTTATGCTGCAGCAACATGGACCAGTTGTCATCAATAATGCAGCTCTTTCAGAACGGTTTATTTAGGTGAGAGGACACGAACACGGCTACTCCTCATATAAATTTGCAACCGTTTTAGGAAAAAACACAAAAAGAAAATTCAGATTTCCTCCTACTGTGTTTCAAAACTGCTATTAAAGTTATTTTCATGTTAATATTCGCCTCAGTTAGCAGGTTTCCCATTTCTTAATGAATTTTCTTGGTAGAAGTTACTCCAAAAGTTATTTTGGAAGCAAAGTTTGGTCCCACTTCCTCTTATTGTACAAACATTTTACTGATAATGTTGTTGAAATCAAGTTTAATTTCTGCAAAATAAAAGGTTATATAAATTCCTGGAAGGTTCAACGTCTCAGAACGTTTTTATTGAGCTATAAGTTTGAGTTTTTCTGAGACACACAGACAGACATTAGAGCTGACTGAAGACGAAGAGTCACATTAAAATGATTCATCAAAACAGATGACGGCGCTTGTAGAGAGCATCCTTCATCCTTCTGAGGCAATCAATACACAGTGAAAGGCTGCAAACTCATGCATCACTGCAAACCTGATCCCTTAGTGACAGAAATGCACTCAGGGAAACATCCCCACCGATCCACTACCAACTCTGTGGTCTGTCACCAGAAGGAGTCACTTTACCTTCACTTTTGTCACCACCATTCTCCTGATCTCCAGATGACATTGAAGTTTAGTTTTTCAGCCGCCCGTCCACCCAGCCAGACTCCTTGTCCCCCCTCCGAGGGCCAGCACTGAGGGTGCCCACGGCACAAAGCAGCCACAGGAGGGTGAAGAACGCCAGACGGAAGGCAGAGGAGAGGAGGAAGAGGAAGGAGGAGAAGAGAGGGTGGAGGAGAGCAAGCTCCTATCCATTCTAGGGCTTTCCTCTTTTCTGCGCACACACTCCCTCCACCAGACACATCCTCTGTTGAGAGGCCGGCAGGAAAGGGAGGGAGCAGAGAGGAGAAAATAATGCCGGGGGGGGAACTGCTGCCTTCAGGAGCTCAGCCAGAAAATAAGAAAAAGCGTCTGAATGTCAGTGTCCTCAAACGTGGAATAAAGTGTGACAATAAAAACAAACCCAAAAAAAATCCACATTTTTCTGCAGAAAATGAAACATATGGAAACAAAAAAAAAACTAACGGTTACGCCTGACAAAAAACGTTTGGCACTGAAAAAGTGTGCAATAAATAAACAGTATAAAACCATCGTTCATTTTCATAAAAACATCTGAAGTGTTTATGATAATTATGTTTTTTTTTACAGGCTATTTATGAAGTAGTTTGGCTCAAATACCTACTTCCATAAAAACTGTTTTTGTTTTTTTTAATGCGTTCTTGTGGCATTTTTCTCACGACATATAGAAAGAAAAATAAGCTTAAAATGATATTTCTGAGTATTTCCACCTAACACCTTTCTACGGTGGCCCAGAAGGGTCTTTCCCCTGTATGATTGTGTGGACATGCCAGGCATTAAGATTCATTTATTTGTCACGAGCATCGACAATCACCTTAATTATTTCAAAGTGAAAAAAAGCAACAACAAAAAAATGGATTCACCAAATAAATACCCAATAAATGGATAACCAAAGTGCAACTAAAAAAAAACAGCAAGGACTAAACAAAAATAAGAAATTCAGTGTACACAGATGTTGTGTATGCTGATGTTAATGTGCAGCAATGCAAAGTCCAGTTCTATGTTCGTCCCACTGAAGGACAAACGTAGAATTATCTGATCCCATAGTCTGCCAGTAAGAAGTTTTATTCTCTAAGTGATCCAAAAAAATAGTGAACATTCTTTAAAGTAGGAGCCTTTAAAATAAAGGGAATGTTTAACATCTCAAAATGGCAATTTTATGCTTTATAGTTTATATAAAAGTCAAAGGATTTAATGCAACACAGATGGGATTTTTTGACACACCATACTAATGTTAAACCAGAACTTTAGTGCTCAGGAGTGATGCTCAAAAAAACCCATTAAGTGTTCAAAATATCCTCCAGGTCATGAACTCACCACGAGGCCTTGGTAAGAAAAGAGGACGAGGAAAACAGTTCAGGCGGCGGCGGCCCGTGGGGTGAGGGGCCGGATGCGAGGAAATGTTTAGTGGACCCGCAGGTCTGCAGAACCTCCCGGGAGTCTTGGAGTCTCCATGACTGGAAAAACGGTTCCTAGAAAGAACGATAAATGATGTCAAGTCATTTGCTACGATCTGGTTGGAGACGTGGGAGCACAGAGGGTCACATCTAATGGAGTTGATGATTTATGTTCCTCTGGAAGGACGTGTTTTTAAGTTTCTTTAAACATAACTCCTTACTCAAACAAAAGGTTTGTGCCGTTGACCGTCTCTGATGTTCTGCAGGCGTTTGAAGGCAGCTCCAGCTGCTCAGTGACGGTTGGATGTGAGGACTTCAACCCCAGATCTCCGCTTACACCTGAAAGTCTTCAAAAGGGGAGGTGGAGCCTGCACACAGGGATGCAGATGTCCTCAGAACATCTGCTCTGCACACTGAAGTGGACTATAGCAGCTTGAAGGTTCTCCCTCACGTGGATCTCCATGACGCCTTCTGGCCTTGTTGCCCTCACAGGAACGGCTTCCTCCAGAGCGATCAGCACTGCCACCAAGCCTCCAGGATGTTGCCCACAATCCATTTCTGCTGGACAACAAGGCCACTGACCTTCTGTTCTCCAGCTTTTTCTCAGGTGCTACTTCCCCTGCCTGCTTTTTATTGACTGCTCCGCCTCTCACTGTGCTGCAGATCTGCATTCTCAGAAATCCAGTTGCATAAAACACACAGAATTCCTTCTCAAAACAAGTTAAAAATACTAAAAACAGATGTTTTTCTATTGTTACAGGTGGAAAGATCTGCTTAAAGATCAGGTAAAGTTAGTCTTGTAAGATTTCTTGAAATAAGTAGTGATTTTCTGCCCTTTTAAGACAAATTAGACTTAATTAAGACTTAATATTGAAAGTAGCAATAAAACATTCATATCTAAGTATATTGTTCTGGTAATTGTACATATGTTTCAAAATAAGCACGTATTGTTTTAAAGTTGGTACATTTATAAACTTTTCCACCAAATATATCCTATTTTAGACGCTACAGCAGTCCCACCATCCATTTCTGGACCACAGCCATGTAAAAGTAGGACTAGAATTATGCACATTTGTCTTAAAAATGAAACATGTGTCCAGCTGTTGGTAAGTAATTTTTTATTGTTATGAATCAAATTAAACGGTTTCCTTAAATCAAACAAATCTTGATTTAGGGAAAGATTTTAAACATGTATTGTCTATTAAAGGAGTCTCTTATTTAAAGCATAATAAAATAAAGTTTTTGCAGTGCAAAAAAAACCAAAAACAAAACAGTTCAGACAAATTATACTACTACTTGAAAAATTTTTACTTTCTTGGGCACAAAAGAAATTCTTAAATTCTTCATTGTTAAAATAAAATAAGAAAACCACTTTTATTAGTGATTTAAAAAAAGGGAAACTGGAGCTTAAATGAAGCATCAAATCTTGTGAAGTTTATCGACTGCAAACCAGTTGATTCTTGCAAAGGTTTAAAACATTTATTTTAAAATTTAAGATATTTTAAAAGATTTTAGATGGTTTTAACTTCTCTTACAAAATCAGCAGTGAATAAAATGAGTCAAAACCTTTTTGGTCCAAACTCTTGACATTAGAGGAATTTAAGACAAAATAATAAAAAAATCAAAGTTCACTGTAATCTTATGGTTCATTTTTTAAAGGATGTTATTTAAAAATTAATATTGAGAAGCTAGACTGGCATTCATTGTCATAATTTTGGAAAAACGTTTAGATTTATGTTCTAAGAATAGGCGCTAGAGTCAGATTTTATGAGGATTTATTTAGATGGACCAAGATTCCCATTTTGTTCTAAAATGAGTCATTTCCACTTTTTATTTTTTTTTAATCACTGTAATCAAAATGAACTAAACTTAGGAGGGTACAAACTAAAAAATACAAACCATTTGCTTAGAACTAGCAATAAAAAAGGTGTGTGTATTTTTGTCACAAATAAGCCATTTTGACAAACTGCATTTTTTTTCCATCTGTTTCTGATACACAATTTAAGTAGTTTTAAGCTTTACGTTGAATTTTCTTCATACATCTTTCACAAAACATCAAATGCACTATTTTGATTGAAGTTGGTCTTTCAGAATTGCTTGTGTTTGTGACGAACGCCCCACCTAAATTAAATATAACGAGACCAAATCCCTTCAAAAGTGAACCTGCAGGTTAAGCGGGGCTCAGCGATCAGAGTTAATGTATTGAACACGTTTCTATAGGAGCCCTGAGAGCAGCGTGACCACTCCCCTTCCCTTCGTTGTTGTCATCACCTTGAGGCAGCAGCACCTCCACCCAAAGGAGCTATGGGGCGAACAGGAAGTCTAATTCTAGACCACTTCCTGTATGACATTCCTGACCTGAGCCGCTTTCCTGCCAAATGCCGTCAGACTCCTCATGTGCAGCAGACCCGCCATTCACACGTTAGTTTACATGACGGTGGAGGATCAGATCACACTGGAGGCACTGAATCCCAATGCAAAGTTTTATTTGTGCACTAGATTTATACAAGCTTTTTCCAATTTAGGGGAAAAATGGAATCCTGGAGACGTTAAACCCACAGATCCCACCAGCCTTTACATTCATTCCATTCGTTTTATTGATAAATTCCATGAAGTGCATAGAATTAGGTTCACAAGCACAACACTAATGAAAATATAGATTTTGAAATACACTTTATATTAATTTGAGAAAGCCTCTCCTTCAATACATTAAAGATAATGCACTTCTGTTTTTTTGTAAACAAGCTCTGCGGTGTTCTACGTCAAAATATCCCCCAGAGAGGAACATACAGATGTAAACAAACAAAACAAACATCAATTTAAATCATAAAGTTGTTGAATTAAAAAAAGAAACTCTCCATCCGTCACCATCAATTCAAAAACAAGAGTAAAAAGAAAAAAAAAAAACTCCCATTTGGTGGTTAGGAAACCAACATTTAACATTTTGTAGTATTTTACCAGTTTTGCCTAGTTCTGGTCAAAGCGGGTTTAGCAGATCCTGTATGTTATATTATGCTTTTTCCTTCCACCTCTAAGAAATATACGAAGAAAAAAGGATAGAGATGTAAATTTGAGCAAATCGTGGCCCCCAAAAAAGGCTGCAAACCCTTCCAACCGAAAGTGACCAAAATGCCAATGAAGGCTTAAGCAGCTAATGATTCAAGGAAAGTATATATAAAAAAAAAAAGCTTACAACGTTTTTCAACAGAAAAAGTTTTTAAAAGAAAAAAAAATTGTAATAATAGGATTTAAGTTAAAAAAACAAAAAAAAAACAAAAAAAATCCAAAATATTTCCCTACTGATTCAACATGAGATGAGTTGGTTGGAACAGCCTGAGCTGCTGCTGCTGCTGCTGCTGCAACGTCTGACGGCATCAAACCATGACGCATCACAGCATACTTTCCCTCAAGTTTCCACTGCTGCAGGAGCTCGACTGCTGACTCTCTGACTGGGCCGGTTCCAAGTGTTAAAGTCCAGCAGGGCTTGGTTCAGCTTCTCCATCCAGTCCAGTCTCTCCTCTTTGGTGTCGGCGGAGAACCAGCACCTAAAAAAAAATAAACAAATACATAAAAAAGATAACAATCACATTTCGGTTGTGATAAAGAGTTAAAGAAAAAAAAAAAAAAAACAACACAGTTTCAGACGCCTTTAATTAAACACTCATTATTAATGTGTGTGTGACCTGTCCAGGGTGAGCCCAACAGTGGGCAGGACAGGCAGCGGCCGCCCTGTGATTCCAAACGGACAGTAGGTTCAGAAAACGGATAGATGGATGCTCATTGTAACGAGTTGGAGGATGATCAAAAGTAGCTTAGTTTTTTTTATTTTGATCAAAAGTTACATTTAAAATATTACTCTAGATGGTCCAGTCCACTACAACCCATTGGATGCGACATCACAGCGCCTGTGTGAACGCCCTCTCTGCCATTTTGGGAGTCAAACTGAGAGCGTTACGGCTGTGGATCTTTGTCGTGTCCAGTTGACTGCCTGCCTTTAATCAGCTCTCTCTGTGTTGTCGGCCGGACTAACATGAAGGGCTGCAGGGATCTGTCACAGATCAGAACCGACGTCTGGTCCCCGCACCAACACAGAAACACAACGCAGAGCAGCAGGGTCGTAGGGAAGAGGTCGCGGCGTGCGCCTCTGAAGACTGGGTTACATATCATTGAAAGATATTTATACGATGACAAAATACAAGAGGTAGTGCTGTCATGCGATTAATTTTTGTGTTTGATTAATAATCGTGACCTGTAATAAATCAATCTACAGCAATTATTTTTACCTAATAATTGCTGAAAAAGGCCTCATTCAGAGATATTTTCATTGAAATTCAGGACACTGTCTCTCCAGTATTGGGGGTAACAAATTACCGTCATTGAATTCTTTTTGTCAGTAACGTAGGAACGTAACGAATTACAGTTCAAATTTCGGCAATTACATTACAATCACTGGACTACAGAAACCCTCATAACTTCGGTCTTGTAGGCTCTGATATTTTCTCTTATTTAAATGAAACGAAATGGAGGTCAATTATAAAAAAAGGAGTTACTGTCTCTGCCCGCAAAGTGGCTGATTTTACCAGTTGGGTGTATTAAAAAAAATGTGTGCTTGACTCCCAAAAATGGAAGACAATGGCGTGCGCGTGACGTCACTGCAAGGGGTCTACAGGCCACAATATGTGAATGTATGCTGTGACTATAATACATAATTATGGCAGACCAGTGTATAAAAGATTCATCACGGGTTCCAAGGTGAGTCCACTGAAGAACTTACTTGGACAGTCCGTCCTGGTTGCTCTCTTGTTGCTTTGACACATTGCTCACCAGCTCAAAGGTGAAAGGTCGAGCACACGAGTCCCTCTTGACAGGTCTGACACACCGACTGGGAGACCCCGACAGAGGAATGACGCCTTCCGCTTCCTGAGAATTCAAACGAACCGATTCGAGCCTCCCGCCGAAGCCACAGTGGATGCCGCTGCTGGTCCGTGTGCTTGACGTGTTCTCACCTTGTTCTCTCTGTCGTTTGGGCTGTTCCAGTAGGACAGGTTACATCCGTCCAGGACGAAAAAGCGGCGATGCCACAGTCCAAATCCACTAATCAACTCAAACATTGTCTGGAAGAAAACAAAACAGGGGAGTTAACTTGACAGAATTATGATTGCAGCAGATGCAGACTATGAAAAAATCTGTGGGGTTTTGAGCTGTTTGATGTAAAGACCCACTCAAAAGAAAATAGCATTTCTGGTGTTTTTTAAAAATGTTCTTGTGGCATTTCTCTCATGTTTGACAATATCTATAAAGAAAATTAAGCTCAAAACTGTGTTTCTGAGTATTTGTTTATTCAAATCATTGTGAATCAGGAGTCGTTTAAGACAGTGTTTTTCAACCTTTTTTGAGCCGCGGCACACTTAAACCTTGACAAAAATCTCGCGGCACACCAGCATTCAAAAAAATAAAAAAATAAAAAAAAAACGGGAGAAACTCAGTCTGTTTTGAACAGTTCCTCCACAATCTCACATTCTATTTTTATAATTGTGGCAGAAAACGCTGGAAGCTGCAGCTGTTTTTTTCTCTAAATGATGTAATAAAAGTTAAGTTAAAAGATTTAAAAACTGTTTGATTTGTGTTCGTTGTGGTTTCAAGACGTTAAGAGGAGAGACGAGTTGGGTTACTTTTAACCCAATGCATCATGGGAGATGTAGTTCAATAATCCGCTGAATGCAGAACGACCAGCGTCTCTGAGCTTCATGGTTTTGTTCACTTGTTCCACGGTCTGACACCGGATTCTGTGGAAAGCTACACCGCTAAAGACGAGCTTTAGCTGGTATTTTATTTGAAACTGAGCGACTTTATCTGCAGAATGCACAAGGAAGTGAAGACTTTAACCACTTCTGATTGGTCAGACTGATGACACGTGATTAAGAATCCAAGAATGATTGGTGGAGACAGTTAAAGGGGCGTGACTTTTGCTAAAACGGACATTAAGCTGCAGCTAAATTGGTACCGTCATTTTTATCAAAATGTCTTTAATAGAATAAAATAAACACAAAGAAAAAAGTATTTTATGATCTGTCATATTCCTTATTTCTTAGTGTTTTATCAGGGCTTGTTTGGATGAACAAAGAGGTGAAATCCTGGAGATCATAAATGTTTCAGTTAATGAGGGCAATTTCCCACGGCACACTTGACCATCTCCCACGGCACACTAGTGTGCCGCGGCACACTGGTTGAAAAACACTGGTTTAAGAGAAGAGCTCATTTGTAACAAGCTCCCTGCACATCAATTCTCTAAAAAGAGCGCCAAATTGTACACAATTGTCAATAAATCTCCTCTGTGGCGTGTCACCTATATAGAATACGTTCAATTAGCTAAATTTACATAAATCTTTAACTATGATCAGATGTTTGTTTTCATTCTATATCACTGGACTTGTATTTTTTTAATGAAAGTTTGAACTGTGAGAGTTTAAATGAGAGAGAAATGTTCAAATATTTATAGGTATCAAATAGGCAGTGAGGGGTTTCACAGCCTTAAAACTTCTGTAATTAATGTCAAACTAACGTTGAACTATTACGTTGATTTCAGCTGTCGTGGATTAAAAACTTAACTCCACTAAACACCAGAGGGTTCTGACATTCACACAATGTTTATTACGCAGCTAAACTACAACAAAAGCAGAAAAAAGGAAAAAAAAAATGATTAAAATATCCAAACATTCAACTTTTTTTTTGGTAAAGACAACTTTGAAGATCTAAAGCTAAAATTGATATAAAAATACAACTTTTTTTTTATTTTCTTTTAGAAATGCTAATCTGCTGAAGTGTTTAAAGCAAATAAAGGACATTCTTCTTCATACACTTGTATGAAGGTTTGAAGAAGCAATAAAAATGGTCAGTGAAGGTCAAAGGTCATGGTGAAAGGCCTGGATTGAGGGTAAATTTAGGAAAACAGTCCCAAGAGATTGCTTTTATGAGTTCTTCAGCATAAACATGTTTCAGACATGGTGGTTTTTACTGACAGAACCACCATTCTCCTCAAACCGAAAAGATCAGAATAAAACTCCACTAACCAGGAAGCCGTGGTGATAAATATTGGAGTGACCCTCACTCCTCAGTTGCATGTAGATACTGCCCTCTAGAGGAGACAGGAAGGGCACCTACAATCAAAAAAGGCATTAATGTGAAGAACAATGCAAAAGACGAAGATTTCTCACAAGTTCTTTTATTTTTTTCTGACATAAAACAATAAAAATGTTCCCCTTAATCTCTTTATCGTGAAGTCTGGGGTACAATCCACGTGTAAGACCCCTTTTCCACCCTCAAAGACAGTGGAACGTCTCCTGATTCTGATACTGTTAGTATTATTAATCACATGACAGAGCATTCAATGAAATAAAAGCTTTTATAGTTAGGTGGTTACAAAAAAATCAATTAGAAAGACTAAAATAAAGGCAGGAAGAGCCTCGTGATGAGGAGGTTGAGGAAGTTAATCAGTATGATTTGATTGCTCAAAATCTTTTAAAAACACAAAATCATACGATTAAAACTCAAAAGAGGAGATGACACATTTCATGGAAGAGGTTAGTTTCCCTGGACAGAAGGGGAAGGAAATGCAGAGGTGGGAAAAAAAAAAAAAAGAGGAAACCTTTTCCTGGAATTCATCTCCCAGCAGCTTCCTGACTTTGCCTTCAAATTTCATCTGAGTGGAAAAAGCGAGGCAGAGAGGGGGGGGGGGGGCACAGACAGAAAACGTCACCCGTGTGAAGCCTGAACAGTGAAAACAACAGCAGTGAAGGATTGTGGGTTCTGGGGTTTTTTGTGCTTCTTCTTTAGAGTTCAGATAAAAAGGTTTAGAGAAGGGATGAACCCGGTGAGAGTGTGTCACAGTACAGTACAAACGTTTCTCCATCAAAGAGCAGGATAGATCCTTAAATATGGAAATATCAGAACAACTGCTGTATTTACAGAAGTTCCAATTACCATCAGAATAGAAATAATACTTCAAATGGGTGTTAAAATGTATACAGTGACTACAGAACAATAAAATAAAGTATTGAAATAGCATGAAACATTTCAAATAAAATCCTTGTTTACCTTGTCAAGGGGGAATTTGCTTTGTCCAAGAGAGGCCAGGGTGATTTTATGGGAACCCACCAGACAAAAGCTGCTGGAGCGACGGGTGCTGAGGTTAATGGGAGCGGCACCTGAAGGTGAAAGAGGCGCAGAAATGGTTCCAAGCGTTCTGATTTCCATCACTAACCTCATAAAACGGTCAAGTGCCCTGGATTTTAAAATCCATCATTCTTTAATCTATTTCCAAATGGTTCCCAGTGGTCTTTTAATCAGGACTATGCCGCTTTTAGCCAAAATAAAAAAAAAAAACAACAAAACGGTGTCATTTTTCTAGAACAATTTTTTTTTGCAGAGCGGCAACCTCACATTATTGATGCAAGAAAAATGGCGGATTTTTATGTTTGCTCCTAATTCACAACAGCTTGAATAAAGAAATTCTCAGAAATGCAATTTTAAGTTTCAATTTCCTCCATGATTAGAAAAATGTCACAAAAAACAAAATTTTCTTTTCTGTTTTAAATCAAAAATACGACATCATTCAAGTGCCGAAGAAAAAGCCTAATAAATGACTAAATAAGAACCTAGTGTGTTTTGATGGTTAAAATTTGAAGGATTTATACAAAATACATTTAAACATCTATTTCAAATCACAAATACGTCAAATACAATGCATTGTGGTGTATATTTGGCAATCTGGTCTTTCGCAGACTATTGGGACATTCCCAGGGCACTGGATTTTGGAATTATAGATTTGGACGGCCCAACAAATTGACAAATGTCCCATGCAGTAGTGAGGGACTTTGGACCAGACCCTAATGTGAATGAAATAGAGAATTATTTGTTTCTGCTGACTTCAAACAGACAAAGAAGAAAACCTAACCAAAACAAATGTCTTACCTGACACAGTGTTACTGGATCTCTATTGAAGAAGAAAGCAATAATGTTTCATTAAAAAAAAGAGAACAAAAGCCTAAAAAACAAAACAAAACTGTAAATAAAGACAAAACTCACAGTGATGGTATTTAAAAGTTTCCTTGGTGTGACCTGGAAACGTAAAGAGATCAGAAAAGACCTCAGTCCATCTTTGTTTTATTTGAAACTCTTTATTTAAATTGTGACAAATGCAACACTTACTCTTGTCTTTGTGTTGGTCCGATCCGTTGTGGAGATAGAGTTGGTACCAGATGTGTGGGACTAAATGAAACCAAAAAAAAACAACAACAAAAAAAGAGGCTTTGACATATATTTCATTAAAAAAAAAAAATCTAGAATTTGGAAACTTTTTCAGCAGAAATAAAATAGACATAAAAACAATATTTATTTATTTATTTGCAAAAAGTTTGGATCAAAGATGTGAGCTGAGAAGAATGTTTCTCTCACCAGGCTATAGACCTCGACGTCAATCTCAAAAGACGAGCGGATGTCTTTCCTGCAATGAAGAAAGACGATTAAACAATAAAGATTTCTAATGAAATGAGCATCTTTGTTGGAGTTTCATGAAGCAGAACCACAGTGAAGCTCACAGTGTGACAGACGTCGGGAAGGAGATGGTGTCTCCGTTGCGAGCGTCGGCAGCGGTGGCCAGAGGCGTGGCGACAATGTTGTAGGGCCCATAGTGGATCAGGACAAAGAAATAATGACTTGGCCGACCTGAACAGGTGCATAAACAAAGATGTGCCTTCATTTGTTGCAATAATAGTAACAGTTTAGGTTCTGGAGGTGCGGATTAGTTGGAATACGTCGTTCCAAAAAGTCTACCTGCGCGGCTCTGTGAGGAGCAGACAAATTCCACCTTCAGGGGCAGCTGGATGTTTGTGATGTGGACAGTTCCTCTGCAGGGCTGCTGGGAAATGTAGTCCGTGTCCTCCTTTGCTGCCTCCTCAGACACTGAACTTCTTTCCTGCCTCAGTCGAGCCACTTCTGCCAGCAAAGCAGAACGCTTCTCGCCTGAATCAGGCAGAAACGAAGCAAGATAAGATAAAGACTCAATCATTTGATTTTCAACACAACTAAAAGGATAGGATAGAGATGTCAGAGATGCTCTTATTGACATGGTTGTCCTAAACAATAAATGTGATGGTGCCCTTTATTTCCTCTTGAAAAACACTAAACATTACTAAAATTGTTGTCTGGTAGTTTTCCAATTTATGCAGGACTTTGAAACAAAAGGAAGAAATTCTTAAAACCGATTAGATTTTTTTTTTTAAATAATTGGAGAACTTTTGATTCTTTCTTGGACAACTTTACTTTTTCCTTATTTCTTGACATCAACCCAAACACACAGCTGATTTAAAAAAAATCAAATAAAAAGGCATAAAGTGTGGCTGAAATAAAGGAACGTGTCATGTCCCTACTGGAAACTAGCAGCAGCTTCTCAGCTTCAGCCTCCTCCAGCGAGCCTCGCCCGTGATCCTCGTCGGTGCAGCAGCTCAGAGCTTGCAGGGTTTGATTGATCACAGTCTGCAGTTTACCCGCCTCCTCATTAAGAGCCTGGAAAAGCCCACAACAATACCGGGCATTAAAAAGGTGCAGACTTCCACCATTTATTCTCGTTGAGATCTTCAAGACATTTCTGTGTGCATTGAGTGAAAGATTTCATTAAAAAACATACATTTCTGATAGTCATTCGGTAAGAACCCTAACATTCAATCGAAAAAAGGATAAAAGTAAGCAGAGTGCAAAACTTTGATTTGAGTACGGCTTTTTTAACTCCACAATGGATGCTGATAAAAATCTGATCTGTGGTACTAACTGCAATCTCTTCCTTGGTGTTGGCAGATGGTTGAGGTTTGGGCGTCTCTGCAGCTCGTCTCTGGAGCGCTGGCGTCACGCTCTGGATGGCGGGAAGCTTATTCTGTCTCTGTGTGCGGTACGCATCAATACTGTCAAACACAAATGAAATCAAACCTTATTTCTATGGCACCTTTTCCAACTCGTGCTACTCAAGGTGCCATCATAAAAAAAATGATCAAATTTTAAAAACAAAGCATCACACAAATATTTTTTCTAAAACTCATACAATATATCATAATATACACGTACAAAATCAATTCTGAATTGCACAGGGAGCCAATGTAAAAATTTTAAAATCGGTGTAATGAGTTCCCGCCCCATGGTCATCGCCAAATAATCAAGTGTTGAATATGAAGACAAATAAAAAAGCAACAACAAAAAGCACAATAAAACCACAGTGAGTCAAAAGTTTAATAAAGTTTAAAAATCTAAAAAGAAAAAATTCCTGTGTTCTGATGATGAAAACTTTGATGGTTTATAAGAAATAAGTGTTCTCAAATGACTAATCTTTCAAAGGCAATGCATTGTGGTCTATATTTGCCAACTGAGTGAACATTGATTTTGGTCTTTGTGTGGGGGACGCATTAATACTGTCAAAACACAAAAACTATGTGTCTAATGAAAAAACAAAATTTGAAAGGGAAAACTTTAAAAATCTAAAAATGAAAATGTATTTGATTAACGGTGTTCAGATGCTAAAACAAGTCTTCCTCTCAGTTTCCAATAAGGTTATAGGTTTGGATTAGAGCTTGGTTTGGTTTTAACAGTGCTTTGTGTGTACAGTGGGTTTGTGCTCTAAAAAAAATTACAGGTGAAATCTGCCAAGTAGGATTACAGATGTTTTGAGGCAGTAAAACCACACACACTTTTGACCAAATGACTTTTTTCTCATAAATTTATGACTTTAAATTTGTACTTAAAAAATGGCCCTAAAACTCTGTTGTAAGAACACAAAGCGCAGTAAAAAAAAAAAAAAAAAAAAAGATGAAAAAAAAAGACACATATGCAAATTTGCGCTTAATAAATCTGTGAAAATTGGAGCACAAACCCAACGGTCTGAGAAAATCTCCTTGAAGTGAGTCATTGCCTCCTCCTGCACCCAAAGCGCGACTAAAAGTCCTGGATCACTGCTTTATACACCATAAACTAAACTTAGCAACCTGGCCTGATTACCTGTACAGAGGAGCAGATTCAGCGGGAGGAGTGCTGGTCTCGTCAGGAATCAGGAGCAACGATGAAGGATTGGATTCTGCAGCCAGTCGCTGTCGGTGGAACATTGGTGAATAGACAGTATTTTCATCACATTAGCAGGCTTACATGCTTTTCCTAACATCTGAAATACTTTGGATGTGAAGCACTTGGCAGAGATCCGTGGTTCTTACCAGCGGCGTGACGACAGCCTCCACAGATTTGCTGAGGGGAGACAGAATTCCAGTTGGGGGGAAACTCAGAAGCTCGTCTTCATTTGGATCGTTCTCTTCTGTTGTCTGAACTACTTGGTGGTTTTTCTCCTCCGTCTTGACTTGACTCTCGGAGCACGGGACAATCCCACTGTCGCAGTCCTCTGCATCTTCGCGCCTCTCCTTCTCCACCTTCCCAGCATATTCCAGCACCTCCTCAAACATTTGGTCGATCATTTCAGCAGTGTTGGTCTCATCATGAGAGCTCAGTCCAAAATCTGATAAAAAGAAAAAGAAAAACTCACTAAATATCCTAACAAATTGTTAATGACAACTGAAAAGAAACATTTCCAAAACACATCAATGCGTTGATAAAATGTCAGTTTCCAAAAATCCTTCACCCCCAGTGGTTTGAGCAGCACTTGCTCTCATGTGAGTATTAAGCAACAAGCAGAAACGTCTTCACCCGTGTGCTCCACCTCTCCCCACAGCAGCGCGGGAGCTGACACCTTCAGCCTGGTCTCACCTGACAGGCTTGAATCGGCTCTGGACTGGATTGAGGTGTCACTCTCAGACAGATCCGAGCTGTGGATCAGCTCCGACTCCAACACAAAGGTGACTTTCTTTGAGGTGCCTTTTCCCTCCGCCTCCAGACTTTCTACAGTCTCTTCTTTAACCACCTGCTCTCCACAAACAGAGCTTTCTGCACCTTCCTTAAAATCTCGGGGGTCTGACGCTTCTGTAGAAGTTTCACCTCTGTCATATTTTGGTGGTTCAGTCCGATCCTCCTGTTGAGCTCCATCTGCAGCTTCGGTTTTCTGTGGTCGAGATTCTCCTGAAGTTTGAGCTCCATCTCTGACTCCGACTGTCGTCCTGTTCCGCTCTAGCTGCTCAGATCCGTGAGGAATGCTTCTTTCCGACTCTCGCTGCTCTTGTTTAGTTGTGAAATCATCTCTAGCTCCTGAGCAGCTGTCTTCACCACGCTCCACTTTAAAACGATCACCAAGTAAACGAGATTCCTTCTTTCAAGGAGTCACTACTTGAGGCACAGAGTTCTTGCTTTGATTTGAGCTCAGAAATCCTTGCAGAAACATCAGCAGGAGGACATGGTTCTTCATTCTGGATGTCAGCAGGTTCATCCAGACCGGTTGAATGGATTTCTTCTTTTCCCACTTTGGAAGACTTGAGTTCTTTGTACGTTTTAGTAGACGTGTTGTTTTCTTCAACTAAATTTGTTTCATCTTCTGTCAATAAACTGTCTGGAGGATAGTGCCAGATCTTTAACTCTTCATCTGTGGAGGGTTCAATCTGCTCATCCCCAAACGAAGAATCCTCCATGGTTTCGTCTTTATCAGAAACAAACACCTGGGAGTTTTCGTCTTCAGTTAATTTGGAAGCATTTTCCTCCTTGTCATCAAATTCATCTAAAGAGGTGAACTCGACCAAGTTCTGATCGTCGCTGAAGGACAGCTTCAGGACGGTTTGACTCGGTTCTTCAGAGACCAGCTGTTCTTTCACTGCAGACGTCGTGCGGTCTTCCTCCACGCTGATCTTCTCACCACGACCAGCGTTTGGCTCCTGAGTTTCACCAAAAAGCCCAAATGCTGCAGAGGCAGCACGCTTTTCAGGGTTCTTCTTACCTGCTGAAAACAAACTCTCTCATGCTTTGAGTTGGTACCAAACGCAAAACTCAAAATGTCCGCATGAAGCGTTTTTAAACTGTTATTAATCTATCGATATTCTGGAAATGAAAAGGATTTTGGGGGATATAATTAAAAAAAGAACACTAAAGGTCAAATAAAATTTAAGGAAGATTTAAGGAAGCATTAGAATCCCTATATATTCTATTTAACCCCTTAATGACTCATTATATTTACTATTTATGATGGTTTAGGCCTGATCTAGTCTCGGTGAAGATATATTTATCAATCTAAGATTTACATTATTAACCTGGATGCAAAAGAAAATGTTGAAAGATCAGACAAAATTATTGACGTATAACATCAAGAAAAAAAAAAGACCAAAACAGCTCGATAGTTGATGAGCTGCTTTGAGGAGAACAGACATACCCGTCACATTGAAAGGTTTGTCTCCATCAGATGTAGACGCTTCAACAAAACTGCCGTCTTTCATGTCAGCATCCCCATGAACCTGCTGTAACATTAAAAACGTGAAAGATGAGAATGAAAAATACATGAAGATTAACCCAAACAACATAAAGGATCACGAGAATAAAGAGTGAATTAAAAAAACAAAGTAGGATGTGTTTTGTTGAGAAAAATGAACATGAAGTGGACAGCGTTGGACTAAACAGCCTTTAAGTCCTGCAGGCCGGGCCTCAGAGTCTGCGCCCCCACCACCACAAGGCCAAGTGAGCAGGTGAATGTGTTTCAATCCCAACAAACAAACAAAAAATCAATCACACTAAATTAAGACGGTTTAGGTCAGGGGTCTGCAACCCATGGCTCCGGAGCCACATGTGGCTCTTTCATCCTTCTGTTGTGGCTCCCTGTGACTTTGGAAAATAATGAGTATTTTATAAAAATTCAATTTTATTTTAGTTTGTTCATTTTTCATGGCATTTCAAAGGCGCTGCTGGCTCCATACGAAGCGCGTGCCACGTAAAAAACACAGCTTCCTTAATGAATGAGCTGGTATTTATCTGGGGAGAACTGCAGAGCTGATAGCAGGAGGAGAAACGCGGAGCGGCCTCTATAAACACTCCGGGTCCGGAGTGGTTTTCTGCCGGGAACTTGACATGCCACGGAGCAGAGAGCAACTCTTTGATGACAGAGAATTTGCGCTTTGTGTTTTTAAACACGCATGTGCAGTGATGTATGTTTCTTCGAGGACATGAGTGTAGATCGCGGGACAGAGAAGATTAAAAAAAAAAGTCCTTCTCAAAAATCCACCAGCCAATCAACATCCTCACCGAAAAGTACGGGACTTGATTGACATGCAGAACGGCCAATCGGACATCCTCTGACACATACGTCACTGCAGACGCGAGTTTAAATTCACTCAGCGCAAACTCTGTCATCAGAGCGTCTTTTTCTGCCCCGCGGCACATCATGCCCCTGGTAGAAGACCAGCAACCAGAGTGTTTATTGAAGCCGCCCCACGTGTCTCCTTCTGCTATCAGCTCTGCAGTTCTCACCCGATAAATCCGAGCTCATCAAGGAAGCTGCGAGGCACGCGCTTCGTACGGAGCCAGCAGCGCCAAATGCCTCATAATATGCCATGCTCCCCGCATTGCACCGTTTACAGCAGAGCATGAATACGATGGTCGCTGCTTTCTGTCTTTGTAATGAACGCCTCATCTGGTAATACAAAAGTATCTTTGTGTAATCTCACTGTGTAGTTTTTAGTCATCAGTACATAAACAATAATGTTCAAATAAACATGTAACTAATAAACATGACGATGAAAAGAAAGAAGTACTTTTTAATTTTTTTTTATCTTTTCTGGCCCGTAATCTACACTCATGTCCTTGAAAATCGATCACGATCGACGTAATGAGCACCCTTGATGTAATATATACATGCATAATATATATAATGATGTCAAAACAGGTTGTGGCTCCGAGTGCTTTTTTTTTCATTGGGGCGGTCCCAAATGGCTCTTTGAGTAAAAAAGGTTGCCGACCCCTGGTTTAGGTCATTCTAAAATAAAGGAATAAAGCAATCCCAAAGTACTGAAAAAAATTAAAATAAAATAAATAAAAACTACTGATACAGGTGAGTTTCCTTTAAAAAAAATGTATAGTCAAAAGTCAGCCCTCGGTGGAACATTTCAAATCAAGAAGAACACATTCCAAAAAAATAAATAAATGAAAAAGTACCTACAATGTCCCAAATGTCGAGTTTTCAGTGAAGCACCAAAACCACAAAAAGGGTTTAGAAAGTCTAAAGGAAACGATGTTGTGTGACGAAGGGGAATGCCCGAGAATGAATGAATCCTGCATCCCTCAATCGTTGAGAAAAGGTAAAGTGCAGTAAAACAAATAGTAGTCCCAGTAGTGACTTCTATTTAAACACTAACTCACATCCCAGGACTGTGTGGGGGGCCAAACAACTCTCCTTTTAGATGTAGGAGCCACCAAGGAGGAGCCAGCGGGGGTCCTTGCTGCCTGCTAGTGTTTACGTAAAATGTCATGTAAAAAACTGGAGAAAACAGCTCCTTATGAACAAACACTACTGATAAAAGGGCTTTCCTTATGAACAAAAAATCCCCAAATTATGGATAATTCGCACAAATATTTAAAGCTTTAATAAAACTTACTATAAACTAGTTAATTAGCTTAAATTAGCAATAAAAATGTAAATATACGTACAAACCCACCTGAGTCAATGAGGAATCAGAGCTGCTTCTTTTGAGCCAGGCATTTTCACTAATTGGATTGAAGGGCAGTTGGTTCAATTCCAGCTCTCGTTCCTGTTCACAGGGTAATGGATAAGGTATTTTGTGAGCCATTCAAATATCTAATTGAAATCTTTCTTTAAACAAATGAACAGGTGGAACCGACACACTTCAGCAGAGCCTGGAGGACCCACCTGGCGTATGCGAGAAGCCTGCTTGGTGCTGGGTGTTGCTGTGCTTTGGAGCTTTCTGCTGAATGTCAGACACAAAATTGGAGCAGGATCTCTGACAGGAGCTGGCTGGGCTCTCGCTGTTGGTGGGGCTGACCTGCAGAGCTGGTGCCTTAAAGCGTTCCATTCTTTGGGTAAATTCCCCATCAGCTGCAACAAAAAAAAGGGGAATTATTTAAAGAAAAAGAAAAAAAATCATCTACAATTTAACTGACCAAGCTGCTTTCCTAATTTAGGAATTAAACATTGTACCAATCAATTAATTCCTTTAATTTCCTTGTCAGAAAAAGAATAATCTCTCAACGGTTGCTTCCTATACTTGAATATCTAAACATTATTTACTTTAGTAGGGCTGCACAATATGAGGAAAACTACAGATTTGCGATATTAGTAATCAACATAATATAACATAATTTGAACAAAGAGCAAAATAAATACATCCTTTTCATTTCACTGCAATGGTTTAATTTAAATAAAAGTCAATATAAATGAAACTACATTCCAAATGGCCCTCGTCTACATAGGAGGCGAGCATCTAACATCAAAGGGCTCCATCTGAATCTGATTGGTCAATGATGTAAAGGGCTCCACCTGATTGGTCAAATGCATAAAGGGGTTTGTTTGATTCGTTAAGTACTCCAAGCTGCCATAAGATTGTTTAAGCACGCTTAAGGTTACCATTTGATGCAGTTTTCACCGATGCTTGCATATTGCACAGCTTGATATCGCGATAAATGAGCGATTTATTGTGCAGGTCCACTCCCAGCCAATTTACATTCTTTAGATGTCATTTACAACAGTTTATGTCGTTTTGTTTGCCGCTGCCCCTACATGACGCACCACTGTACAATGTACCAACAGTTAGGCTGGTTTTCCCCATCAGTCAGAAGACGGTATCATTGTTTACCGTTTTGTTTTACATTAATTTATTTCAATTTCCTCTATGTTTACAGCAGTAGCTAGTCCCTTTTCAACACAACCTCAGTCACACTAATCAAATTTATATTTCTTGTCCCCACATTTAATAGAAAGCCAGTTTTGTCTATGTTCTGTGCTTTGATTTCATTTGTTTTGTAGATGCATTGAGATGAGGGATGAAGTCGAGAGCTTCTATGCGTGTGAATGTGGTTGTCAGTTATATTCTTAATTTACATCTTAAACTGCATTTTTGTTTGTCAGTTTTGCTTCTACACTCTGTCATCTTTTGAGTTGTTATCTGCCAAATAAGAAGAACCCCTCAAAATGAGACGTTCCATCTCAAAGAGCTGATCCTCCCACTGTTTAGTAAATGTTTAAATATATAAAAATAAACATAGTAACAAGGAGACGTATAGGAAATCAAATTAAAGAAATTATTTATTTATAATCAAATGCATGTGCTTAATGGCATTTTGATGAGAGATTTTTCAATTAAAGATGATTTGTAAAAGTATTTAAAATACCACTGAATTTATGTGTTATCGCAAAAACTTTAAAGACTTAAATAAAAGGCTAAAAAGCTGCCAAAGCTATTAGCATGGGGTCATGAAGGTTCACTCTTCTGCTTCATATGAAGACGGTTAGAGGTTGGAATCTCAGTTATGAATGGAATCTGCACACTCTCAGCAAATGCCTTTTTTTCCTCCAAAGTATTTCAGGTTTCAAGTATTTCAACATCTCTTTTCTTACAGACCAGCTCTGATGAAATTGTATTTTTAACATGGTCTTTAACATGGTGGCGTTTTTCCGATGACTGTAGACGTATATGACAGAAAATTAAGCTACAAATTGCATTTCTGAGTACTTCTTTAGACCAAAAAAAAGGCTGTTTAAAAAAAAAAAAAAAAAAAGTATTTGTGAAGTAGAAAATACACTGGGCAGGCTGCAAGCTCCCAAAATAGCTCAAAACATGATTGGAGTGAACCCATTTGAAAGTGCATGTCGGTTTACAAGACAATTAAAGTAAATTAGCAGGACATAATGACAATAGTTAGTAGTTTGAAACTGTAGTCATGATTGGGTGATAGTATACGTGTTTGTTTCCTCACCAAGAAGATGCTGTCTGACACTCTTGTCATGGTGGATGAACGAGGGCCCTTGAGATCCAGGATCTGAAAGGCACCGCAAGGCTCCAGCAGCTCCTCCTACAACAAACTTGTATTTTTTAAGAACTGGGGTATGTAACCATGTAATCCTTAAAACTGATCACCGTCTCATCAGCACAGTGATTAGTAATAATGTGTCAACCTCCTTAGCATCAGCGCAGAACATGTCAATGTATGAAACAATCAAGCTCCTACTTTCTCTGAATACCAACTAAAAATAAATACAAAATAATTATCGAACACTATAATGATTCAACTTAACCGCTATATCTGGGAGTGTTTTGTTAAAAATTCAGTATCACAGCGTGGGTGTTGCTGGATTCTAGCATTACTTGTACTTTTAGGAATGTGGGTGGACCAATGTAAACAAACATTTACCTTCTTTTCTCTGTGTGAACAGCTGAACTCGTGATCGGACTGAAGGAACTATAGGCGTATCTGGCTTTGTCTGGAGTTCAGCCAGACGTCTAGATGAAGAGGATTTCGGACTTTGGTTCTCGCGACCAGCTAATTCTAGACGTGGCCGCTTCAGGCCATCATTAATCTCTGAAAAGAAAAAAAAATGGAGAGAAAAAGTAGTATTAATTGATATTAATCAAATTCCAAAGCCCAGAGTTGTTTCTAAACGAAAGTTTGATATTAAAAATGAAACATTCATGCGAGTCTTAACGCAAACAAACCTGCAGTAAAGTTTGTATTCTCTTCTGTATCAGAGAGAGGTTCTCTCTGCCTCTTTAAATTGGCAGAAACACAATTTTCTTCATCAGCTTCCATTCTGAAATGCACAAATGTAACAGTTATGAGCGTCAGACCAACAGAACAAAATAAGTTCCAGGTGAAACCTAGAAAAACTAACAGTAGATTCATTTTTAAATGGCAAAATGCTACGGGTCATTTTGTTATATAGATTAAGCCTTTTGAGTTACTTGTTGTTGTGAATGTGTATAGAATAATTACAAGACAGGTGAAGATAAAATGTTGATTTATTTTTTAAACAAGAGTTTGTTTTCATCAAAGGACGGGTTCCTAGAGCCACTAAGTTCTGAGAAGAAAAAACGGTCGACGTTTTATTATATATATAAATGGGGAAACACGCGACACTGATTTAGATCAGGATAAGACCACGCCCAGTTTGGAGAAAACAAATCAAAGTTAGGTCAGTTGGAGTATGACATCATTCCAAGCTAACTTGCTAGTTATTGGCTATATACGCTGAAGAAACTCTTAACTCCTTTTTATGAACGTATTCATTTATTTTTTATAAAGGACTGTCTGGTGACATGTTTCACAACGAAACGTATCCCACTGACTGAGCTAAGTAGCAGCAGTTTACATCCAGTCAGCTTGTTGGCCTAGCCTAAATTTGGCGTTACGAACGAAATTCAAAAACCGATTTCTTGAGTCTACCTTAATTCTAACTATTTTTTGTAACGTTTCTTACCTGAGAAGATGTCTGTAAAAACTCAACTTCTTACGCGGGTCAGCCGTGTGAAGACAAGTTTCAACTTTCTTGTTGTCGCAAGGTTTGAGCTCCTCCTTCAACTTTGAATTTCAGCGGGTCTTGTGACGGAAGCGGAAGACAGGATTTACTTTTTTTTAAAATAAATCTTTATTGACAACTCAATATTCAAACAAAATGTGTACTTTGAGTGCAATTTGATAAAGTTAGTTATGGTAAGAAAAAACAAAACAAAACATGTCCAAGACTATCTAACAAAAAAATACACAAACTTTATAAAAACCAATAAAGAAATACATACATACATACAAACCACTAAGAAGAAATACATTTGAAAGTTCTAAATAATCGTTTTTGGTCATTACTTAATAAAATATTTCCATAGAGGCAAAATGTGTTTTTTTTGTTTGTTTCTTTAAAGTTCTTTAGTACTTTTTTTCTTCAGTATTTTTGACCCTGACAGCACACTGTAGAAATAGAAATAGAAATAAAAATAGAAACAGAAAATCTTTCTCGTCATTACACATGGTGTGTAAAGAAATACAGGATCAGTTCACGGTCGGTCAATACAGATAAATAAATAAGAAAAACACAGCAGGTTAACAAAAATGAAAAAAAAAAAGTGAAATAATAAAAAGGGGAAAAATTTAGAAAAATGTGTAAAAATCAAGGAAAAACGTGCAACTATCAGAAGGCCTGTGATTTAAAATTGGCATTCAGTAGCAGAAGCTAATCTCATTTTAAGGGCATGACCTTTAAAACATGTGGGGAGTTTGATACTTGCTCATCGAGACTTATGACCCAAATTAAATGCCATACAATGCTTACTCAGCGCATGCTGGATTTTGTTTTAAATGACAGTAAAGCGGGCATTGAACATGTACCGGCAAGCAGCCTTGACTTTCATTTTGTTGACCATGTGAGATTGAAGTTGGACCTATATTTTGTGGAAGAGTTTTTATTTATTTGCTTTTATTGAATGCAATATACTTCTAAATTTGTATAACATTTAGCCCTAGAAAGAAGCTATTACTAAAAAAAATCAAGAAATGGAACAGTCAAGTGTTTTTTTTGTTTGTTTTTTTTTTAACAACAATACTAAAATCTCCAAATCTGAACAGCTGACAAAGGATGAGTTACATGGGGTGTACCATTTCTGTGCTAAACTACATACATTAAAATAAAATAAAACATTAAAAAAACACTCCTGAACTAATAACTTCTGTTTTATATTTTTTACTTTTGCACAAGTGAGTTTGTGATGAAGCGTCACTTTGATTGTTTATACATTTTTCCACTTTTGTTTTTAGCATTTTACACATCAATGTTACCAGATGATTAAACATTTATTTAAAAATAATTATCTAAATATCCTTGAACTGCAACATTTTTCACCATTGCCTGTTTTAGTTTGAGAAATTCCAAAACAATAAAGTTGTCAGTATCTTTAGGCTGTTGCTTGGAATTCAAATACATTTTTGTTGTTGTTTCCTTATTCATGGTTATTAACTGGTGTCACCTAAAGAATTTGAGATCAATTTGATGGATAGTCACTAAGTTATGTTTTATCCACTGCACATTGCTCATGTTTTAAATGATATCGTCACAATATGTTGTTTATAGATTTATAATTATGTGAAATTTAGAGATTTACTGGATATATGTTGAACTTGACTGCTTTAGCTTCACAAATCCAAAAAGAGGTATCCCATTAAAAAAATGTTTCAAAATGTTGACGCACTGGTTTGAGACCAGTTTTTTTTTGCCCCGAAAAAATATGTCTCCTGAGCTTTCTTGGGATTATTTCAGCAGTTCTTATGCATGATGCCTCATGTTCTTAGAGTTTTATCATTTGAAACTTTGTGGGCTGATGCCTTTTCCACTCATTTTCCTTTTATAGATATTTTATTGTGTTCTTTCCCCTCACACATTTGAACAGAAAAGGCCGTAAACACCTGCATGGAAATGACCTAAATTAGAAGCACATCTGACCTTCTTCTTGCAGACTTCTGAGGGTGGGGATGATAAAAATCTTGTGAATTTCGTGTCATCGCCTATTTGATCTGCAGAAAAGTTTGCATAATTGGTAAGTGACTTTCTGCAGCTTAAACTGAAGGAGGACAAACCTTTGTTTGAGGTTAAATTCTTCATTTTTTTTCATCCGCAACGACCGAAACCCTAATCTTTGACTCTAATCTAAAATACCACATCTCAAAATTGTGTACACAAGCAAAAGGTAACTCATAAACTGGCACAATTTGACATTTTAAAGGGTCAGATGTCACAGAGGAAAAAAGAAAATTATCCTTTTAAGCTAACCATTTTGTTGCCTGCTTTTGTTTTCTATGACACATATAAATAAGCTGCAAAAGCTAAGATGGACAAACATATTTTGACCAAAAGGTAAAGTCTGACTGCTGTGGCCGGTGTGAGAATAATAAGTCATACTAGAATTATCCTGACAATGTCTTGCTGTAATAAGTTTTATTTTTTTTGTAAAGAAAAGTATGTGTTCTGTGATACAAAAAGTGCCTAAAAGACAGATTGTTAAAAAAACAAACTGCAACATTCACACTTACAATATTTACACAAAAAGGAGAATAACCTAAGCAGGAAACCAATAGGTAAAAACACACAAATAATGTGGTTTGATCAAACATCCCATACGTGTAGACAATCATTTTTCATCTGGACAGAAGAATTTACAGCCAAAAAAATCATGTGGCAGAAAATGAAACTAGAAAATCCGCCCGCAAGTTCAGACATGTATTCATCCTCTAAAGGTCACCTAAAGTCTGACGTATTTATATAAGAGTCTAAGTCAGTCTGACTTAAACATTAAAGTTAACTTACTGAAACCATAGAAATAGAGTTACAGTCCCATGTTCTGATAAAAAAAACGTTCTATATGTATATATTATAGATGCATGCATGTTTGAAATAAAACCAAATCAGTCAATGAAAAGGAGCCTTTATTGGCCGGGAAAAGTGGGAATCTCAAACCAGCCAGTTGGGGGCGCAAGAGTGTGTGGTCAGAGTTTCTCTATTGCAAGTCCATCCATCCATCCATCCATCCATGCATCCAAATCTCTTTTGGGGTCACAGGGTTGCAGGAGCCAATCAAGCTTCTGTTGGGTGAAGGCAGGGTACACCCTGAACAGGTCGCCAGCCTGCCACATGGGACACACAACCACACACTCACATGCACACCTAGGGGCAATTTAGAGACACAAGTTTACCTAAAAATCATGTTTTTGGACTGTGGGAGGGAAACCAGAGAACTCCACGTATGCACAAGGACCTGGAAGCTAAGATTTGAACCAAAGTTTTCTTGCTGTGAGGAGAGAACGCTAACCAGATAACCACAGTGCAGCCCTTTTTGTAAGTTTAATGCATAAAATGCATGTACTTACAAAAGGGTAATGTTCTAAAGACAAAAACATATTTGTGCAAACGTTTGCCTCTGAGTCGTGGGCGGGACTGCTGGTGCGGAGTAAGCCTACCTTCATTTCCCGTCATCCATCTGTTTACACTCTCTTCCACTATTCAGCCCCTCAATCCCCTAACCTAACAAACGGTGAAAAAAAAATATGGTGAGCAATATTGAAGCTATCCAGTTGTACAGTTTTAAGACAGATTCCAGCTCAGCCGAGGAAAACACAGACGTCTATTTGTAAGTTAGTGGATGCAGCAGAATGGAACGGTGCAGGGAGCTTGTAGCCCTCCGAGTGTATCCTCTACGTCACAAATACAATCTTTTTCAAATGAAATGTTTTTGTCTGCTCCTGATTCACAACAATTTGTGTCAAGAAATACTCTGGAAAGAAATTTTAAGCTTTATTTTCTCTATATATGTCCTCCATCTTGATAAAAATTACACAAGATGATGTTAAAAACACCACAAAAAAAGATTTTCAGTTGATTCGGTATTTTGGTTTCAGGTCAAAAAAAATAAAATGCAGAACTGAGTGTGTTAAAAAGCCACCTACCTAGGTCTTTACCTTTGCGTTTTGTCTTTTTTCACAGTTGCTTTACAAAGAGAATCCTTTATCATCTTCCACAAAATGAGATAAATGTGTTCAAAAAACTTGTTGGGATTACAAAGTACCAGAGATGCTCAGGTCGATTAGTTTTAACATTATGCCTAAAATTCTTACATTATTACAGCAAAACTGATGTCAGAGTTTTTCTATGAGTTACTAATGTTCAGAAAGACCACCTCACGCGTGAAACACCTAAAACAAAAACCACTTACATTTTTGTGGTGACAGAACCAGCTCTGCAAAAGTCCCCTCACATCACAAACTGTTTGAAGGTGTTCATAAGAAACCATGGGGTTGTGCACCCCAGAACAGCATTTTTGCTCGTTTCGTTCTCAGGACCACAAAACTATCCGAAAACATCCAAATCAGATCAATCTTTGTCTCCGTTCCAAAAACATCACACAAAGTTGCTGGTCTGTGGTGGAACTTGCACCACATCTGCTTAGGGCGTTAGCAGCAGCATCTCAACACCGATAACATCGCTCACGGAAAATCTGATGACGTGTTTTCTGCTGATGCTGTGAGGAAAGCCGAGACATAAAAATATTCCAAACATTTCATGATAAACAAGAAAACACAAAATGAACCATAATAAGGCTGTACAGTAAATGGAAATTTAAAATGTTGTGATTTGTTCTAACATATAAACGGAGCAGACATGATAAGATATTTAATTGTTCATAGCTTGTTTTATTTTGAATATCTTTTATGCATGAAAGAAAAATAAACAAAAGAAAAGACAACTGATCTTTAAACCTATTTACTGATCTCTAGAGACACACAAAATGCTTTGGCAGAGTTAAAACAAATACGTGTAATGATGAAAATGCTAAATTAGGACAAAAAAAACATTAAAGACAAGAAGACAGATATGACGCAACACGAAGCAGAAATGAGCAAAAATGAAAGATTTTGATTTGACAAATCTGATTTTTATTGTTTTTTTCCATTGTTACTGTGGAAAATTGCTGCAAATAGATCAATCAATCAATCAATCTAGATTGGATTTAAAAATGGTTAAATTTGAGTTTAGAGTTTCATGACACCAACGAGTCTTTGAACTTGACTTCCAACCCTAAACTGAACAAAAACCTTGACTGTTCTTCCCCTTTTTCTCCTCTTGTTGTTGTTTTCTGCATCCAGGAAATCTGCACAGACTTAGTTTTTGACATTTTTTACTGGACAATGAACCGGGTTGAACCATAGTCTTCATGCCTCTACTGCTTACATGTCAGCATTTGAACGATGCTCGCATTTTCCTGTAATGTTATAAAACGCATTCAGTTTGGACCCGTTCAAGTCCCACATTTAATTATATTTTAATTTTTATTTTATTTTAAAATAAGGTGAGGCTAACGCTTTAACAGACTTTTAAATAGCAGCCAATGACTTTAAACCCAAAACTGATGGTTGCACAAAAAGCTCCCGTTATTTTGTCACAGGAAGAAGAGAGGAAAGAGCAACATGTTCACGTGCCGCTGTGGATCCACGTGGAAGAAATGTCAGGAGCCTCAAGCATCTTCAGATTTACAACAGACATAAAAACTACGATGAACTGGTGAGATGTCCAGGCTGAACCTCGCCTTTGTCCAACAATAGCTGGGATAGGCTCCAGCAACACAGGGGACAATGAAAGGGATTATAGGTTTGGTAAGAAGATGCATGAACAGATGGATGAATAGATAAATGGATGGATGAACAGATTGATGGACAGACACTGTAAAAAATCAGCTCTGGGAGTCGTTCATGAAAGTTGACTTTTCTGGCAACAATGTGATTGGCTGCTGCAAAACATTGTGGGGATTAATATGTGTGATGGTCTCTGGGAGCCTGATTCTGGTCCTGATACCTGCTGATCCTCTTGAACCGGTTTCAGTTAGCAGTGAGAAGAGCAGAGAAAGCATCAAAACAGATAGAAGTGACCTTAAAAACCAGAGTCTAGAGATCCTGCATATCTCTTTTACTGGAGAATACAAAGCAAAAAAAAATTTGTAACTCTTTAGTGTTGGAAAACTGTTTTATTAAAAATGGCTCTCTTGAAGCACACACTTAAATAACAAAAGACTTGCTTTACGACGAAGAATGAATATCTAAAAAGTATTTCACAAAAATTGAAAACTCAAGAAAAATCCAGAAACAAGCGTATTAAATAAATGTGATTTGTAGCCATAAAGTCATCATAATTGATTTACTTTGATATTTCTCACTAAAGTTAACCCAAATATTTCAAACTAAAAAAGTGGGTTATTTTTGTTGAAATATTAAGTAGGTTATTTTCAGGTTTAAGGCTTGTTGTAAGTGGATCAACACCCACTCTTATTCGCTCTCTTGTGGTTGAGAGAAATTTTGCATTTTTCTCAGAAAAATATGAATATGCAGATTAGGCTGATGAGCTGCTTTTAAGAACGGAGATGTGAACAGAGAACCTCAAACTCAGAAGCTTCAAGAACATCACCATGAGGACGCTCAGTGTCACGGTCGGACTCCTGCTGCTGCTGCTCGCTGCCTTGAGCTCCAACGCTGGCCGTAAGTCTGTTCACATCTTCACAAAAAGATTTTAAAGTGTTGCTCTGGATGCATTCCATTACAAATAATAATAATAATAATAATAATAATAATAATAATAATAATAATAATAATAATAATAATAATAATAATAATAATAATAATAATAAAAATCTCCTCAAGCTACATTCGGGCTTTGGATTAATACAATATGTAAACATAAAAATGAGTAACAGTTTACCTGTTACATTCTAATTTACCTTTAGGTGTTCAGTGATGAGAAATATTTGGTCTATTATTAAACTTAATTTAATATTTTTCATTCTTTTTATGTCACCTCCTGTTTACATAAAAAATACTTCAGAGCCGACAACCAAAACAGGAATCAGAAACACCATTTTTCAAAGTAAAAGCAAGTGTGTCCATTAACCAGTAATTTCAGGTAAATACTGTTTCTGTTTGAAAATATTCCAAACATTTTTTAACACTTAAAATTAAATGGAAATGGTAGTTTTCATGTTAAAGTACTATTTAATAAAAACAATTGTGACACATTGAGGGGGAAAAAGGTTTGCATGTTGCACTTAAGATGTTTTAAGAGAACATAAACATCCTTTTATTTCTAAAATCTTCAATGTCCTTCTTATTCTTTTAGTTTATAGACTACTTTGTAGCATCAACGTAACATTTATAGCATAAAAGAACTTGTTACAACAGCTCAGATTGATTGATACACAGTATAAGATAAATAATCATAATAAAAAAATGTTTTATATTAAAAAAATAATTAAAAATCTGGTGATTTTATTTAAAAGAGAGTCCAGTATGTCAATTTCAACATGTTCATTAACATCAGATTCACCTTACATGGAGCATTTTGCTAAAAAAAAAAAATAAAATAGATTATGTAGATAATATAATAAAAAAATCACTTTTAGACTTCATGTTTATTTTATACTTTTTCTATTTATCACACAAACTCTCACTCAATAAACGGGTAAACATATTTATAAATGAAAACTGCATTTTAACAGATATAAATGTAAACAAGCAGTGGTTGCATTTGGTAAATCATTTTAATCAAGTTTTTGTTTTTCAGCTCATGGAGGAATGCCGTCAAAGTGCTGCTTCAACTTTTTCGGACAACAGATCCCAGCAGCTTTTGTTCTCTCAATCCAGAGGACTCACGTCAGATGTCACACGAAAGCCTTTGTGTGCGTTTGTGTTTTACTCCGCATAACGACTACAGTTTGGGGTTTGATGCACTCAATAAATGTTTTTTTTTGTTTCTTCTTTACAGGATCAAAACCTCCATCGGGGAGGTCTGTGTGAAGCAGACTGAATGGTCTGAGGCAGTTTATAACAAACTCCATCATCTCACCATCAAATCCTAACCTTCCTCCATCATCATCATCTTCTTCATTCAAAAGTAATGAGATCTCTAACAACTAGAAGTTGTCAGAGACCAGTTAGAATATTTTATTGAATGTATGCAACAATTAGCTCTATTCTACTTTTTATTTCACCTAATTATCTTTGTGATTGAAACCTTCCTCAGATCGATTATTCATTAAACACCAAGAACATCTACAAAGATTTTCAGCTAATTTTAAGAAGATGTATAGATTTTTTTGTTTAGGGTTTTATTTCTTCTTCATCTTACTTCATCTCTGCAGGATGAAAGCGGTCTAAGGGGAAAACGGTGCGACACAAACAGAGAAAAATGGACCAATCTGCAAATTTAAAGGCTCTGACTGAAAAAACAGGGATTTCTTCACATCTAAGATCAACCTATACAAGTCTTTTACTCGCCTCTGTCAGAAATTCTTTGCTCAAAACTCTCAGAACTTGTAAATGGATTGATTAAAAATTGAATATTTGATCAATACTCATCTGAAAAGTCTCCATTTTCATTTTTAGGCTCAATTCCAGGTTAATAAATAAACGTTGCTTATTTCTGCGTCCCTGAGGCCGTCTTAGAACCGAATGCAATCACACGTATTCTGACCGTGCATTCAAAACTTAAATATCAACACTGAAGTTTCAGTTTTCTATTGTTGCTTTTCCCCCAAAAGAATTGTCTTTGTTCATAAACTCCACAGTCTCCTTGTTTTTCTGATTCTTTTTGACAAATGATCTGCACCGTTTAAAAACAGCAAAGTCTAAAAAGGGGAAAATTATTTCAATTTTACTTACAAAAAAGTATTACTGAGCAGTTTATAAAGTTGCATTTACATTTTTTATTTTATTTTACTATATCAGAAATATGTAAAGCTGCTAAACATACCAGGGTGTGTGACATTTGTTCTCCATATTTGATCCATTTTCTCCAGGAATGCACATCTGCACCCGGAATCTGTTAGGTGGTTTAAAGACCCGCTTCAATAAAATGTATGTTTTTCGGTGTTTTCAACATGTTCTTGTGGCATTTTTCTCATAATGGAGGACATCTAAAAAGAAGATTAAGCTTAAACTTGTTTTTTTTTTCATTCAAATTGTTGTGAATCAGAAGCCGAATTAGAAATACAGATTGAAAAAGCTTGTAGTTGTTACGTAAAATCTCCAATTGTCCATTCTGATGCCCACAACTCAGAGGTGAATTTCTGATGAACTCCTGCCGCTCTGCAGAAACTACGTCCTAGAAAACTACACACGTTTTTTGTTTGCCTTGAAACGGCCTAATCATAATCAGAAGACCACTGGAAACGCTTTAAAAATAGATTCAATAGAGTGTCAAGGAGAGAGACTTTGGTCTCATTTTTAGTCTTTGGTATGATTATTCTATGGATTTGAATCCACAACCCTCCTGTCTCAAGGTGGACAAACGACATGAGGCTACTGAGCTGGTTTATAAGTTCAGATTGATTTTATAAGACTTTTATGCTTTTAATATAGTACTTTTATTAAGTCTATCTATACTTGGTTGATAACTTTAGAAGGAAAATGTTCTTTTGTTGGAACGAAGCGTTTTCCTGAACTTGTGGAAGTGGAAATCCTGCAATTTCTTCACTTCTTGTTATTCCAAGTAGGCTTTAAAAAAATTTATACAGACCACAGACAGTTCGCCCTAAAAATAAGTCAAAATTCCTTAATTTAAAAATACTTTCTTTAATTAATAATAAAAAAAAATCTGCCAGTGGGGTAGGACAGATTGTCTACTCATTAAGACGTGTTTCGTGATTTGTAAGACAAATTTTCTTTAAACAAGGGTCATTTTATTTTCTTGAGATTCCATTTTTGCAGAGTGAAAATGATTTCACTCGAGATAAACATTTCTTATTAAATTTTGGGAAAACTGTTTTTTTTGTTTTGTTTGTTGGGAGTTTATGAAAACAGCAAAATATTGATCACACTTGCTTCTATGGTGAGAGCCGCTGGAGGAACTGCAGCTTCAACGCCACCAATTGGATGTGCAAAGTAAAAGAAATCTCATTTAAATGAATCCAGACTAAACCTGCAAAGATTAAAAAAAAAGACATTGATGTAACCTGCTCTTTTTGTCAAGAACACCCTGAAGATGCTGTGCATTTATTTTGGTCATGTCCATTTTCCACAAAACTCTGGTGTAAAGTTTGTAACTTCATTTCCGCCCACAGAGACTCAGACTTCTGCCTGTGCTTAGAACATGAACTGTTTGGCTTCATTCATTGTCCAACTCACGAAAAAGAACAACTATATATAATTAATCTCATTTTATGCAAATGGCACTTTCATAAATCCAAATTTTCAAATCATACCCCTCATTTCTCTATCTTTGTCAATGAGGTCAAACGATTAAAAATAAACACAATAAAGCATCGATAAGACATCCTGACAATAAGAAAGCCAATAAAACCGATCGTTAAAAGGCATGATTTGAGGGCAAGGAGGGAAGGACGATTTTGTTTCACACTGATGAGAAGCATCTTGGAGTGACAAGTATAGATTAATAGATACACATTTATATTTAATATAAATAAATTCAAGTTTGCTTTAATTAGACATCTGAATAATAATGATGAGACTAGTTTAAAAAAAAAAGCCACTGTGACCTCTTTTGAGTTCATTTCACAGCAACGCCGCCTCTTTTTTATCTAATCGAGGTGATTAAACTTTCTTTTTTTCTCAGAATTGTCTTGAAAAGGCCGTTGAGACGTTTTTGAACAACAATGAGGACAGATAACCTCATAATCATGGGTGCATCACGACCACAGCCAAGTCCTCATGATGATTCTTGATCTGCTTTCTGCTGCAGCGTCCCACATTCACGCCTGCTCACTCAAATATCGATGGCCCTTTTTCTCTAGATCTCGGTTTCTCAGTAAGTCTCTTAGTATTTATGAAGACTCACATGTATTGAGGTTTTTGGAGGATTTTTACAGTCGCACAAAATTAGGAAAATTCCAAATATTTATGGAGTAATCCCGGTGATGAGTTATATGATTTAGGTTTGACTGTTTTTAAGACCTAAAAAAGATATTTCTAATAACAGGTTTAAAAAAAAAAAAAAAATCAAATCCCTTTGATATGTTTCACAAAGATACACACACGACAAGCAGAAAAGAAACTTGCTAAAAATGATGCCAGATGTCCAGCTCTAAAAAAAAAAAAAAGACAAAAGAGCAAAAAAAACTGGATGATTTTTTATTTCTTATTATTATTTTCAAGCTGTGTCTGTTTTGTTCTGCAGCATCTTCATATTTGTATAATTTTGACAGGATATATTTTTATGCAGAGCAAACTATTATTTAAGGTTTAATTTGATTTATTCTGGATTCATATTTCTGTTTTTCTCCATACCTATGTTCATAAAATTCAGTTTTAAAGGTTTAATAGTTTAGCTCTAGTGTCTTCAATTAATGTATTACCTTGTGCAGCCTGCAACCTAAAGCGTGTTTTGGATTTAGGATGTGCGATGGAGTTTGACACCCCTGTAATACAAGTATATAAAATTAATAAAATAAATGCAAATGTGAAACAGCCTAATAAAAATAGGGAACACAAAAGGATGTTGTCAAATTGCATGTGTGTGTGTGTGTGTGTGTGTCTGGGGAGTTACTCACCCGGAGAGTAAGTTAGTGTAGAACCGCCGCTGTTCACCAGATTTGCACTATTTCGGACCAAGCCTCTTCCAATAGTTACATGCACTAGTATGGGATAGTTTTGTGCGTTCTTCATCATTTGCCCGTGTGAACGTAGCTGCAGGTGACCTTAAGTGTCATAAATCATCAATGCTTTAGAATGATTTTTATTATCAGCCAAGAAATAAAACACACACTATTTGCTATGCATCTCACAATAATGAAGGGTAAATTCCCAAACTTTAAGGCACTTCAGAGTTCAGGTAAAATCCCAGGAATTCTTTGTGCATCGATTTGAGGTTAGACCTGCTAACGTCTGTTTGAGTCTCTGTCTGACATCCCATTCGCAAGACTTCACTCTGTAAAGTCCAGAAAAACTAAAGCCATCCCATAATCAAAAGGATCTGGGCGCATGTTCATCCTCACAGAATGAGAGTAGAGTCTGACATGGAAAGTCTTTGTCTGCACAGACCAACGTTTTTTGTTTTCTGAATCTGCTGGCTTGAATAAACTTCATGTGACTCAGCTCAGACCCTGAGCTTTCACAGCTGCAGACCGTCTCTAGTGCATCACAAACACCCTCCTCTCACTGTAGTCCGTCTCCTCTATGGCCTCCTCTTCCGTCTTTGTCCTCCATTTGAAGGAGCTGGACGTCAGGCTGCTCCTTTTGTGGCAGCTCAGCTTGGGGTCATGCAGAAGGTTCCACATGAGCCAGATCTGAGGAACGGTGAGGCTGTGAACCACCATGAGCTCTTTGTAGAAGCAGGGATCGAACGTCTGAAGGTGAGGAGCGGCAGACGGCCGGGAGATTCCAAAAGTCCGAAAGCCCTCGTGGCGATACGGTTTGACGCCGATCAGCTGGAGGCACATTCCCAGGAAGACGTCATCGATCGGGAACAACTCCACCTGGAAGCATTTCCTGAGTTAGGTGGAGGTGAACAGGGGTTCCATTATATCGCCTATGCTCTTTTTATTATGCATTCCAATATTTTCTATTCTCATTTGATCAGGCATTTACTTGATTCCTTATAAATGCATGAATATTGTACTGTAAAAAATGCTTTCTCGCTTTAAAATGAACAGTGAAACCTGCGTACCAGATAAGATGTGCCAAGGTCAGCAGCAGACTTGTCTGTGATTTCCGGTCTATGTTTTCTTTCTGTGCTGGAGAGTTTAAAACACCTGCTCATTGCAATCTAGACTCGTATCCTTGAGTGGCAAAATATGTCTCGCACACACAGACGCAGAGTCTAATAATGTCGTATTTTGCATGTTGCTTTGCTGAGAAATAAAAAATGCACAATGCCGAACAGGTCGTGTTTTTCCTTCTCTCCCTTTTGCAAAAGGTTTGAACATTCACGCTGACTCTTGTGTGTATTTTCATTTCCCAACTGCACACTTCATTTTTGGACGTCCCGAACCATCCGAATCCTCGAAGGCCGGACGAGACGGCAACAGTTACCATGGCTGCACATTCAGAGCCGAATCCAGGAGAAAGACGGTACCTTCTGACAAGCAGAGCTGAGCCTCCGAGCGGTGAAACCCGACATCACAAACCCTCCTCCTCCGGCGTAGTTTGGGTACAGGCCCCCCCCATACACCAACTCTGGAACATAATACTTGGAGTTGCGTCTGCGGATGGGTCTGGCGTTGACAATAATATCCCCGACAAACAAATCTCGGTCCGGTTTGTGGCTGTGAAGCATCTCCAGAATGTTTTCCACATTCACGTAGACGTCAGCGTCGCCTTTGAAGATGAACCTGAATGAGGAGAGGCGCCGAAAGTTAAAGACGGTTTAAAGTTTTCCACCTTTTAGCTTAATCAACACTGACTTAACATGGGGGCAGCTGCTGTTGACCCATTCCAGAAAATGGGTTTCCTTCAGCGTCAGGTTGAAGAAGGTGTCCTGAAAATCCCACAGCAGGACGTCCTTAAAGGTTTGGCTCTCGTAGGCCAGGAGCCGATCCCAGAGAGGCAGGGCGGTGCGACTCCCGGGAACGCCCAGCAAGAACACGGTACGGATGGACACACCGGGGTCATATCGTCCCTCCTTACCCCACGTCTGACGGACCACCTACATGAAATCCAGACGTTAGTTGAAAAACAGGGAGACTGAAGTCAGCCCAAACGTATTTTGACGAGCTTTAAAGCTTCAGGGAGAATATCCAGATAAAACTGAAGCTTTATAGAAGCACCAGCTCTTTATTCATGCAAGCAAAAAAAAAGAAGCAAACGGAAGTTAGATTGAAACGTTGATGGTCTGGGGCTGCTGCAATTAGTGCAGCTTGTTTTGAGTCTCTGCAAGTTCAATAAAACGTTGAGACTATCGGACAATTTGGAGCTGAGTGTCAGAAAGCTCACGTCTTGGGTCACACAACAGAATAATGACCCAAAGCACAAGCGGATAGAAAACCCAGAACAACTAAGAGCGGAGTGCCTTCCTATCAGCTCTGAACATCTACGGAAGGAACTGACACATGCTGTCAGGAAAACACAACCTTCAAAGTCCACTCTGAGCATCCTTCGATCTATTTTCACAGCGTTCCCAGTGGTCTTTTGATTTCAATTTATAGCCAAAATCCAAAAACTTTCTTGGACATAAGCAGCAGAAGTTCAAAAGAAATATGCTGTTGAGTTGTGGGTTTGACTGTTGGCACGTAGCTACCCCGCCCCCCTTCCCCTCAGAGCAGGGAGTGGAGAGCTTGTGGCCCCCCACAGCGTATTCTCCACGTCACAAATACGTTTCTTTTCTAACAGCATTTTCTCCTCTGCTCCTGATTCACCAGGATTTGAGTAAAGAAATACTCAGAAATGCCCATTTAAGTCTGATTTTCTTTATATGTGTCAGAAAAATGCCACCAGATGTTTTGCCCACTCAGGCCAAAACCCCTTGTGACAGCTCCAGAAGTTGCCTTAAAAAAGTTGTGCAACAAAACTGCGTTCAAGCTTTGGTCTTTCACTGGTTTGGCTTCTAAGCCCTTCTGTTACCTGCCGTTTATCAAAATCTGCAGCTGTGGATTTCACTGCGATGAGCATGTAGGGAAAGTTGTCCTCGCCGTCTCCTCCCATGTGACATTTCTGAGGCTGGTCTATGAGCAGCTTGAAACGTCTCTTGTCCTTCTCTCTCAGGTAAGTCTGAAAGTCAAAGAGCGGCAGGGTGGGCTGGAGCCTGGCAGGATTGGTTGACGCAGCTTTCTGTCTTTGGGTCTTGATCTTGCGTTTGGATTTGGTTTGCAGGGATGTAGAGCTGAGATCCGGCTGACAGAAAGGCAGCTGAAAGACACGAATATCAAACACTGCGGTTACGTTTGGCTCCCAATGGAATGAAAGCTGCAGGAGGTTGTGCCTTGCATCGTCCCTCTAACAAAAGAAAATATTTTTTTTAAGGTATTTCTTTGGCTTTTGGTTTTTTAAGCTGAAAAGTGTTTTTATTACAAAGTGCATAAATAGTTTGATTCAATTTTACCGTACTCCAGCATGGATGGGATGACACCCTTTGAGGATCTAATGATTGGCTGCAAAGATGCCTCGTATTTCATTTTTCCACTTTTATTATTCATAAAAGTGACATTAAATGGGTTCAGTTTTCTGGTCATAAGATGCATATTTGAGACTCTTCAGCCCTCAGACTTAACAGACGTCTATTTGAATATTTTTCATTTCCTGCTTTTCAAAACCTCACATCCGGTTTTGTTCAGCGACGGTCCTCCTATCTTCATTCCGGTTGGTATTTCATTCACTGCATGCTTGCTTCTCATCTGCTTCCTGTTAGGACGTCCTCCTGGTTTCTCAGTGTTTGAACCAGAGGATCATCCGAGTCATGCATGATCAGGAAAGACTTACTTTGAAGAATAAAAATACATCCCTTCATACATCTCTGAATGCCTGAAATCCTGAGGCCGTGTTGGGTCAGCTCTCCATTCCATCCAAGAGTCAGATCTTAACCAAAATGAAAAAAACACTGAAGAACCTTTTCTAATTTCCAATATTCACATTAGGGCTGCACGATATGAGTAAAACTTGCGATATACGAAATTACTGATCAATATTGCGATAACGACATCATTTGCGGTATATAAACAAATAAAGATAAAAGATCTGTCACACACCTAGGTGTGTGAAATTTGTTCTCTGCATTTGACAGGAGGCAGTAGCATTAAGGGTCTTCCCCCAAGGGCCCTCATTGATGTGGTAATTGCCCCATTACCATTCTTCGTTACCTCCGGGAATTGAACCCTAGATTCCTGCGTGCTAGGAATGCAACAGTTTAAAAATTATACTCCAAATGACCCTCGTTGACGCAGGAGGCAAACATCTAACTAACATAGACGGACTCATCTGATTGGTCAACAACGTGAAGGCGTCCATCCAATTGGTCAAATGCATGAATGGATTTATTTGATTTATTAAATGCTTCAAGCTGGCATAAGATGGTTTTAGCACATTTAAGGTAACAATTTATTGCGATTTTTGCTGACTTTCTTCGGATATTGCACTGCTTGATATTGCAATAACGATAAATTTGCGGTATATTGTGCAGGCCTAATTCACATCTAATATTCATGTCTCTGCAGAACTGTGTTCATGTAGTCTCCTGTTTTTATTCAAAATGTGGCTTCGCTCCCAAACTCCTCCTCTTTTTGTGAGGTGGGCTGCAGGATTACAAAATCCTTTAGCTCTCTTTGCATCTTTAACTTTTTTATTTTATTTTATTTATTTAAATGCACAACATCTGTCTAATTTTTTTCTTTTTGTATCTTCACAGTTTTGCAAATGATTCAGTAAACAGGCAGGACTGTGGCTGTGCATGAGTCAAAGTCCCACTCAAGACGTCTTTTGGTTTATTTATAAATTGTTCTCAGCGGCCTTTTAATTATTATGATGCCATTTTTAGGCAAACTCCAAGAGCCTGTGTCGTTTTCTAGGACATAGATTCTGCAGAGCGGCAGCAGTTCATTAGAAATTCACTTCTGGGCCGTGGGTGTGACTGTTGGACCAAGCCTACCCCCGCTTCCCGTCACCCATCTATTTACTTGCTATCCCGCCAGCTTACGGCCCCCTCACACCCCCAACCTAACATCAGCAATATCTGAGATATCCAGCCGTACAGTTTGGAGCCAGATTCCAGCTGGGATGAGGAAAATGAAGACGTACATGGATCTATTCGTCTATCAGAATGGAGCAGGGCAGGGAGCTTGTGCACCACACTGTGTATTTTCTACGTCATAAATGAGCTCTTTAAAAAAAAAAAAAAAAAAACGTTTTTTTGTCTGCTCCTGATTCACAATGATTAGAATTAAGAAATACTCAGAAATGCATTTTAAGCTTAATTTTCTTAATCTATGTCCTCCATCATCAGAAAAATGCCAGATAAACCCGTTAAAAACCACAAAAAGACCATTTTCATTGGAGTGGGTCTTTTTGGTTTTTCCAATGTTTGATGTACTTAGATTTTGGACCCAATGTAAATAAAGTTAAACATTGTTTTAAAAAGTTCTACTTTGATTCTAAAAATAATAGCCGTGTTGCTACCAACGTTAGCTGAACAAACCTAAATAAAACAGGCTCTTACCCCTCGAGACTCCGTGACCGTTTTGGCCCCGCTGGCCCCCAACAGAGTCCTGCTGGAGCTGGTGGAGGTGTGGATCTCCAGCTTCCACACGGGCGCGCTCCACGTGGACGGGAGGATGACCTACAAGTAGGGTTCACACTCAGAGTCACGGGACGAGGACCTGTAAAGCGTCCTCCATCGTGGATCCGATTCCTTGTTACCTGGCGAGTGTAAAGCAGCAGACAGAGGAGCGCCAGCAGCACCAGCGTGCACGCCACATCTCCTTTCACATGACAGACCCTCCTAATCGTCGCCACCTTCCTGAGCGTGTTTGGAGGACACCGACCTGAGCTACAAACCTGGCAGAGATGCATCTTCAGACAGCAGAGGGAGTTGCTCCCTGAAGCTTTGGCTTATTCCTCTTGGCTCTGCAGACCTTATTCTCTGTCCCGGTCTGGAAAAATTCCCCCAGCTGCTTCCTCACAGCTCACACACACAAGTTACAGCCATCTCTGCTTTGAAAGAATTCAGCCCACTCTGAGCTATGTTTTTCCCCCTATTTAGCTTTGTTTCCATCTTCAGCAACCTAGAAAACAAAACCAACATACAAGAAGTTAAAAAAAAAAAAAGCTGAGCTACACAAAAGCATTAGTGCCACATAGACGTTATATCCTTTCTTCTTTCTATATTTGGAGTATCTCAAAGTTCTATACTTGACCCCATTTTCTATTCAGATTATTATGAATCCAATGGGGAAAAACACTTATTTGCCACACACAGTAATGCTCTGCTGAAGTGTTGGAACAGATATGTGTAAATTCCCTTCTAAATTAATCAAAGATGCAAGAGGAGGTGAGTGGTCCTCATTTACTGTCCACAAAGGGGATGCATTAAAGCTAAATGCCAGTTAAATAAACCGAATGCAAAAGGTTTGGTGAGTCTTGTTAAATTCTTTATAAAATATACTGCACGCAAAACGAAAAGACCCCTGTTGGTTTATTCTTGAGTTTTTCCTTAAAGGGGTCTCCAGGAGCTTCTCTTTAAGCCCCAGCATCACTAACGCACCTCAAACGGATCATACCTCTTTTAGAAACTTCAAAGTTCTCCTCAAACACACACGCACACAGAAAGGTTCTCCATAAGTTAAGGGAAATTGCTCAAACCTACCAGAAGCGAAGATCTGACGAGTCTGTAGTGAAAAGCGCGACGAAGCTGTTGCGTTCAGGGGCGCAACGAAAAGTGGGCTTCACAGCTTTCACTTTTTTGCTGCTGTTGTTGTAAAAATAAACCAAGTTTTAAATATAAATAGATAAAATATCATAAAATGAAATGAAATATCACATAAATGGGTTTATGTATTTCAGGCGTGTGTTGGTGTCAAGAATAAGCTTTTAAAAAGGGTTTATAAATAAATGAGTATCATAAAAAATCGGTTTGTGTGTGTCAAAAAAAAAAGCATTTACAGAATACTTTCCTCCCCACCGTTGGGAGGATGATCGGGATTTTTTAGGGTCTGTGAACACATCTTCTCTCTCTCTCTCTCTCTCTCTCTGCTTTTACCACGTGACCGCAGCAGACCTGATCCAGATGCCAGCACAGCATCTGGATCTGCGAGAAGAGGAAGAGGGCAAAGAATGAGGAGAAAACGAAGTTGAGTCCTTTCCCAGATGCTGTGTTTGTGAATAAAAGCTTAAAACAGCTTTTATTACTCCAGAAGCGACTGAAACCAACAAAAAACTAAACTAAAGACATGAGTAAGAGGCTAAAGTGTTACATTTTGGGCATTTAGTCTTTCTTCTGAATCCAATAGGAGCTATAATTATGCTAAAGTCTCATTCATGTTTCACATTTTCATTAAAAAATGTCAGACTTTCCTGTAATTAAAAGAAAAAGGTCTTAACCAGGGGTTCTTTTGGGTCTTATGTCACTTCTTCAATATTTTTCTCGGGTTGTGCAGAAATTTTTTCAAACATCTCAGTCGATCTTTTCTGCTCAAACCTTTCATAGGTCAGAGTTCAGAGGCTGAAATCATCTGTGAAAATAATACGCTGCTTAAAAAAACCCCATTTAACACTTCTTAAAATCCAATTATGAAACTATTGTTAAATTGTTAAACGGCAAACATTTGGATGCTTCCTGACTGAAAAACAATTAAAAAAAAAAAGATTAAAACTTGAAAAAGGAAGCAGCGTCGACCTGAAGGGATTGCTTTGTGTTTTTCACATTTAACTTAAAGGAACCTTCATTTTAAGGCATTAACTGCACCGAACGGCTTTCTACTTCCTAATTGTTGCCGTTTACAGCGGTGCTGATAGCAGCTGGTTTCAGGGGGAGGAGCTTTGCTGCTCTTACCTGAGGTCCAGGTAAAGCAGCTCTGTGATCTTAACACACATAATTGTAAGCTAAGTTTGCCCCCTTATGGCAACAAACTGCATTGAAGCCTACGGTTATAGCAGCTTTAAGATTTAAGTAATTACTAATCTTTTTCTATTAGCTGGAATTTTGATACAGAAAATGCAGTTGTTGGATAAACCTACTTCCAGATGTTTTAAAACTAATTTCCAATGGAATAAGTTGGTCTATGATGCACTTTGAGCATAAAGTTGAGAGAAATTGAGAAAAGTTGGGTTGAGGATAGGATAGGGCAGCACGATATGAGGAAAACTCGCGATTTGTGTTATTAGTGATCAATATTGCTGTGGCGGTATAACTTGTGCAAAACAACTAAATACATCACTTCAATTTCACTGCAACAGTTTATTTAAATAAGAGTCAACATAACTTAAATTACATTCCAAATTACCCTCGTCTACATAGGAGGCGAGCGTCTAACATCAAACGGCTCCATCTGATTGGTCAAATCAAGCTGCCATAAAATTATTTTAACACATTTAAGATAACCACTAATTGCCATTTTGGTCGACTTTTGCAATATGCGTATTGCACAGCTTGATGAATTTGTGATTTATTGTGCAGGTCTAGTTGTGGAGTAATAAGATTCAAACTGACAACCAGAAAAAAAAAGTCCCCACACTGATATTTAAAAAGCTCGGGCAGAAGAGTTGTGCCTGGAGGGGGGGGGCAAACAACATAATGAAGTCAAGGAGCAGAGATGAAAACTTCCAGTTTTCTTTTTTTTTTTTTTTTTTTAATAGTAACAGTACTTCCACAAACATGTAATCACCTTCACTGCCTCTGAGTTTATTCTACAAATAAAAACTGAGATCTGAGTCGTCATCTGAGCCGTCAAAAAGTCAAAGATGTGAGGAAACGCACAGGGCTCCTCCACAGGGCTCTCACTGTCAGGACGACGCAGTGCCGGCTCTCATGATCCTGAAGAGCGCGTTGACGTTGTTGCTCTTGATGGCGTCTCGACAGGCAGAGATGACGTGGTTCTTGGGTTTACCCACTAAAGCGAAACACACCCACAAATGAAATACAGAGGCAGGCACAGAAACAGAACAGGGAAGGTTTTTCTGTCTTTGTTATTGTAATATTTAGCTATAATGGACATCTTTTGATGCATTTTAAAGTGTTCCCAGTGGTTTTTTAATTATGATTACATGTTTGTTTTTGTTTTTTTGGCAGGAAAAACAGTAAGCGCTTTCACAGCCACCCACCTCTGAGTCTCCCCGCCCGCTGAATGGCCTGGTTCACAGACTTTAGACAGGCTACCAGTGCATTGTGGTTGTTGGACCGGATCTTGTATTCGTTGATGAGGTCTCTGTTCAGGTCGTACAGCTGCCTGTGACGCTTCTTCATGGCCGTCCTGCAGAAGAGCAAAGGGCTCTAATGAAAACGCTGTTCTAACTCGAGGTTCTAGCTGCTGTCACTCCTCACATGTCGCCCATCAGGCGAGCGTCCTCTGCTTGCACCAGCACGCTCCTGATGTAGTTGGAGTGTTCGGCCATGTCTGCAGTTAATTTCTGATGGACGGCGTGAAACTCGTCAACCTGCAACACAAAGGATTGCAACTAAAGCAGAGGCAGCTGATTTGGAAAAACATGCAACTAAACGCTTTTCGGATATGAAGCACAAATGAAAAAGAATGAATCAACCATCAAGAGTGATGAATAATGACAAACAGATCTGCACAGCAGATCTGTTTGTCATTATTCATCACTCTTGATGACAAATAGATCTGCATGGCAGCATCAGAACCTCAGTGAGGGTCGTGCGAAGCTCCTCGAAGTATGTGGGAAAGTCTGCCTCAGCAGAAAGATCCTCCATGGCCAGGAAGGAGGCGAAGAGACTGGACCACATCTCCTGCCAGGTCGATGTCATCTGTTCTCAGGGTGATCTGGTTGAGAACACAAAGGAATCCCGACATAGATCACTGCAAAATCTGACAGAAAACTTGATAAGAAGAAGCTTCAATGTGAGCAGATTCCTGAAAACGCTCAGCTGCTCCTGTCCTTCAACTCACAGGGGAAAAGGAATTTATTTGTAAAAATAAATATTTTGTGATCCTCAGTGTGACTACCCACAGGTGTGTTGTGTTGTTTGTGTGCACCTGTCCGTTGCTGGCCATGTTGAAGGACAACAGTCCTCTGCCTCTGAGGGAAGCGAAGGTGACATTTGGGGTCTCGACTCCTTCTGGCAACAGGAAGTTCTGGTTCAGCCACATGGAGACCTTCAGACAGATGGGAGGACGTCAACACGAGCACACCAACAAGCCTGTGCAGGAAGGTGTGCGCGGCGGCGAGTGCCCACCCTCTGGGGCCGCTCGTTGATGCTGAAGGAGACCCTGCCCCCTGGCGGCGCGGCGGACGGGTCCGCCAAGATCTGGTACATGGAGAACCGCGGCAGCTGGCGAGTGATTTCAAACACGTGGAACTGGGTGCTGCGGTAGAGGGGGGGGGGCGTGAGTGAGCAGCGGGAAGTGTGGGATGAAAGCTGTCACTTCACACCCGTCAGACCTGCACTTTCCTCCCACGAAGGCTTTGATGTGCAGATCCACTGGAATGTCTTTTGGGGGCACGATGGGGACACGGACACACCCCGAGAGGTTCTGAGCGCTGGGATGGACCACGTGACTCTCACCTTCAAATATTCCCTCAGCGAAGATGAGGACGGCACGGATGATGGTTTCTGGAGAGTGTGTGTGTGTGTGTGGGGGGGGGGCATCAACAGTCAGAGTCTGACCTGCCTTGAATCCATGATTGGGGCTTTCAGAATCGTACCGTTGGGAGTGGAGATGCTGAGCTCCACGTGAGCCCTCTGAACCTCAGTCGCAGGCTTCACCGACAGCGCTGTCTGCAGCTGAGTGTTGGCTGGAATGACCCCCACCTCACTGTTGGTCTGCGACACCCCCTGAGCAAAGAAAGTAAATAATACATGAGGCAGTCTGGAGCCCAGACTCCTTCCTGTTTCGTTACTAATAGCTAACTCCTGGTTTCCCACCATGAGTCACAGAGAAGGAAAAGTCTTTGCTCTGGTGGGAAATCAGGACTGAAAATGTTTTTTATCCGAGAAAAAACATCCTCCGTGTGCGACGGGCACCTTGGCATTCTCCTCGTAGTTACGTAGTTCCAGCAGGAGGTTCTGTTTGCGCTGGCTAAGCTCTCGAATGAGTTCCTGCTCAGAGCTGGAGTCCATGAGACTCCCCTTCTGGTCTTTACTGGCTGGCAGGTAACCACGAACTACAAGAGCACACACACACACACACACACACACAAGTCCAGAACGTCTGCATGCGGTTTGAAAAAAACGCACCAATGAAACGGAGCGTTCAGGCGCTCACCTTCTCCATCTGTGGAGGCGCAGATCAGCTGCTTCTGCCCGTCCAGCCTGTAGTCTCCCTCCACCACGCCTGCCACGGCAGACGAGAAGTTGTCCTTGAAGATCACCTCACCTGTGCGGTCGCTTCGAGCATCGACCTGAAACAAACATTTGATCAAATCTAAAGCAATATCATGTTGCCAGTTTGAGACTTCAGCCGTGATGCCGCACGCTTCCGGCTCACTTCTGACCACATTCCTCTGTCTAAATCTCAACAACAGAGTCATTTAGTAGCTCCATCTAAACAGAAAATCAAGTGACTTTAGAGATCCACTCTGATGAAAAATGCTGTTTCTGGTGTTTTTAACATGTTCTGTTTTCTGATGATGGAGGACATCAATAAAGAAAATTAAGCTCTAAATCGTATTTCTGAGTATTTCTTTACTCAAATCGCAGTAAATTAGGAGCAGACAAAAAAATGTTCTTTCAAAAATATCATATTTGAGACACTGGGCGGGGCACAAGCTCCCTGCTCCGCTTCATCTTATATAATGATGTGTGGTTGTGAGTGTGAGGGTCTGGAGCTTTTAGTAGTGGGGAGGGGTAGCTCCGCGGCAATGGTCCCACCCACAACTCAGAGGCTAATTTCTAATGAACTATTGCCACTCTGCAGAAACTATGTCCTAGAAATGTTTACATTTCGGCTCAAAGAGAATTAAAGGAAATAAAAGACCACTGGGAACGCTATGAAAATAGATCAAAAGATAATCAGAGTGGGATTTTTAAAGCTAATTACATTTTAAACTTCTACTTTTAAAAACCTGAACGCACCTTTCCGTTGGACCAACCGGTGATGAGCTCCACAACTCCATCGCCATTCAAGTCGAAGGCGTGGATGCTCATCGCGTGGTTCTTTGACTATAATGAAATATGGAAATCAGAACAACAGAAAGATAGTTAATAACTCTGAGTAATTGACTTAAAACAAGTTGTCATGTTTTTAGAGTCAGAGGCTGGTTTTGACCTTGATCCTCCAGTAGCGAGCCGTGCGGTCGTACACGCCAACTGTGCCGTTAGCCAGAGCGTAACCAAACCTGCTGCCGTGCATGTGACACAGAGACGTCACCGTCTGAGAGACAGAAATGAAAAAGAACCTTTTCAATGACCAAATGTTTTTTTTCCTCTCCGCTAATTCAAAGACAGAGGAGTCACAGTCCTGCAGAAGCTCACCTCGTTCTCAGTCATCTCTGACACGAGCTCATCCTCTTTGAACACTCTGATGTCAAAGTCTTCAGATCCCACCAGAAGCTGCCAGCATCAACAGACCATCATGAGATTTCAAGACAAAGTTTATTTTATTTTATTTTACTGATGTATTGTTTTTTTAGCTTGTGTTTTACTTAAATATCTGAGTATGTTTTAAGCATCTTGCACTATTATTTCTCTGGTTTGATCTTATTTAACATTGTGAAGCACTTAGTGAATGCAGGACAAACCTCATTCTTCCCATCTCCAGTGAAGTCACAAAGCACCAGAGACCTGACGTTATCCCCCGTCACCTGAAAAGAAGCAAACCCATGACAGCAAACTATGGTCATGAAAATAAAGTCAGTGTGTGCAAAAAAGTCAAACAACAGTATCCTCCTTTTAGATGACATCTCCTTAAACATATCTTACTGTCCAAAACTGATCGTTGCCTTCGTGGTCAAAACCCTGTAAGGCACAGTTCCCACCAATGATCGCCAGAGGAGAACGGATGTTGCCGAGTTTCCCCAAAACGATAGCGTTGGCTCCATCCGTCACCTAAACACACGGAGGCCAAAACTGAATTGAACTTGGCGGCTCACATGCCTTCCTTCCTACCTCTTGCTTCCACTCACCTCCCTGTAAAAGATGTCTGCGTTATCGTGAACATCGTAGGCCAACAAGTTGGTCTGAGACCCCACGAACAGAGTGTCCCCAACCGTGTCGGGACCCAGCTTCCCGGCAGCCAAACAAGTCACTGCCTGGTTGATGTTGAGGAGAGAGATGTCGGAGTCCAGGGTGCTTTGGGTCAGTCGGTGGGCTGCAGGTTTCTGACCCCGAACATGAGGGTTGTGAATGAAAACCTTACATGGAGGGAAGAGAAAGGAAGGTCATTGGGTCTATGAAACACAGAAAAGAGGCTTTTTTGATCAGCAGAGAGCTTGTATTCCCTATTTATTTGATCAACTGTGACTCTCCATAAAATATTAATATTTAACACTTTTATGTACAAAACAGAGCAGAAACACACAAAACAAATCACACCAGGATGTTAGAAGGTTTATCTGTCCAGAATAGCGTTTATTTCTTGACATAATTCCATTAATCATGCATGATCTACGGTGGCCCTGAAGTCCAAATCACATCAACATTTCAACACAAAATAAAAACAGAAACAAAGTAAAGACCACAGCAGATTCATTGTTGAACATAAAAATGACAAAATAAAAGAGTTAGCCTGTTTCTAAAATTATGCTGTTATTCCAAAGAGATGATTGATTTAAAAAAATAAATAAAATAAAAAAAGAGGAGAAGACCATAATCGTGAAGAATGCACGGGGCTCCTCACCTTCCCGGCCTGCGTGGCTGCAGTGAGGCAGGGGTGCACTCCATCGAACTTGCCGATGGTCACCATGCGGGGGTTAATCTTGTGGTTCAGTTTCAGGGTGAAAATCGGGACCATCATGGTTCCTTTCGCGTTAATTATCGGCACAAAACAAAACAAAAACAAACAAAAACGTACAAACCCACGGTTCCCTGCTCTCCCAACCCAAAGGAAAACGAGCAGAACCGGATATCTTCCGTGGAAACGGGCAGATTCTGCCACACTAATGTAATTACAGGCTTTAGCCTGGCCACTGTTGCCAGGCAACCAGAGGGAGGACGCGAAAGCTGCTGGTTTAGCTAATATCTACGAGATTTCCTGTCAGTAAACGCTAACTGTTCCACAAGAAAAGATTAATGTAATTATAATACATCCTGGAAAGCGTTTAGCGCTAACATAAACAGTAAGATCTTCAAGGATTAAGATTATCGCTGTTTACCTAAAAATATAAAAATTAGCATGATTAGTTAGCGAATATTAGCGCTAATTATTTGTTTCGTTGGAAATAACCAATACAGACTTACAAAAGGGAGATAACCGAGTTTTAAAAATAGTACTTATTTTAGCAATTAATGTTACTGCAGCTCCGCCAGCACAATACAGTGAAATTTTCTTGAAATTAACCGCCTGACCAACTAGCTACGTCCGACATTTAACACAGACAAGTGACGATTTCCTGTTTAATCCTTCAGTATAAAAGCTTGCGATTTCCTTTTTATTTTGATAAAATAATGCAACATTTTACACACTCAGATTAAGAATTACACGTTAAATGTGGTATTTAACAAACTTTTAACTTCAATTAACATGTTTGATGTTAGAGTTTCTCCCTGTGGCTGGTCTTAGGCGATTTATTTATGTATTTTTTGACAACGTTCTTCCTGCTTTGAAATAGACACCTCACTGGACACAGAACAGATGAGGCAGGCATGCACAAGAATGCCACTGTTAACTTAAATAAATGGGAATATTTCTGTCTTTCCCAGTATTAAATGGGTCCCCCTGACCCCTGTAATATTTGGCTACATCGTTTAGCATTGGACCTTAATATGTATGTCTGCTATCATGGTTTGTGTTTGAGTCTAGCTGACACTGACATCCACGGATGAGGCCAAACGATGTCACCAAAGAAACCCTGCCTAACCCTTTAACCCGGAAGCTCCCTCCTAACTAAGATGTACTCCAGAGGTTCAACAAGTCTCTAACTCTTTTGGATTGTAAAGAGGTTGTGTGGCATCCTAAAAACTGAAGTGTGATGTTGGCAAAACAGCATCCTCTGGTGACAAAGTTAGTTAGGAAAATATGACTATGCGTTTCCATTTTTGCATTTCTGTTGTTAAAAATAGTTAGTACACAGAAGACAAAAGGCTGTTGGTACACAGAAAAAGTACATGCAAATTATGCGTATAGTTTTCATATATTGGACAGGGCTTTATTGTAGGTTGTGTTATGTTTATTTGCAAAATTAATTGCTAACAACAACACTAACTACTACTACTAAATAAAGAAAGAAAAACATCCGTGTGGTTACATAAAAAAATAATAATTATTACAACATAAAGAATAAAACAAAAACTGGGCTCGTCCGGGATTTGAACCCGGGACCTCTCGCACCCAAAGCGAGAATCATACCCCTAGACCAACGAGCCACACTTCAGTACGTGAGAGTATGTGTATAAGAATACACTCTGTATTTTGTATACTTCAATATCTTTAGGAGGACTTGAGATCTTCTTTAGAATGCACTTTACGTAGTCTATGGCTTAGTTACCAGCACAGTGTATAGCTGGTAAAACATAGTTTACAACAACAAAACGCGAGCCTACGATTTTTTAAAGCAGCTTTACAGAATTATTCTGTATTCTCAGTTTGTAAATTCGGGCCAACAACAACAATAGAGAAAACTTAATGTATGACGAAATTAAGTCATAAACTCATCATTAAAATAGCATCTTTTTATTTCACACTAGATCGCAGAAGCCTGCAAGTCAGTGTTGAGGAAAAGACCATTCCACGACATTGCCGTCATCAGATTACCGTAAAACAATGTATGACCACATACTACAATTTTAAAATGCCATAATACACTGAGCAAGGGCGCACTTCAATCTTTACCCAACATCTTGTTAGCTGTAGCAAAGTTCGGCGAAGGTCGAGAAATGGCGACTGCTGCAAAACGACAAAAGGTGCCCGTTTTATCCTCTTCGGAAAACACTCAAATAAATACGTCACTGATTTAAGATCTAGACGTGTGTTTGAGGTATATAGCTAGAACTGTAGAAACGAGCAGCCAACACGAGGCGGAAATAATATTATCTGCGATTATTCTCACGATTCTTTCATTAAGGTGTAGTAGGAATGGGGCAATGCCCCGTATAGGAACGTTTACATTTACCATTAATTACACGTATGTTACTTTCTCTGAACCCTGCAGCTGCAGATCCGGGACAACGAGTTAATTGAAAACTTCCATTCAGCCCAGTTTATCAGATGTTTGCTCACGTGACTGTTCTCTACAGGTAGATGAAGGCGCAGACCTCCTTCACGACTTTCTTCAATGGTGTGACAAAGTTAGTTTGCACCTGAGCGAAAAGGTGGGATTATTTTTTTTCTGTTGTCAGACACACAATATACCATGTAAGTACATAATCAGAGTTCACTGGTTTGGCATGGTGGTGGAGGGATAATGGTAAGGACCAACCCTGGCATCCATCAATACAAAGACTGGATGATGCAACACTTTATGTTGCATGTAAGGAGGCTTAAAACTGTGTTTCTGTGTATTTCTGTATTGAAATCGGGGTGAATAAAGAGTAGAAGGAAAAAAAAAAAACGTTTGAAAAAGCTTGTAGTTGTGACGTACAAACTACAATCTGCGAGCCACAAGCTCCCTGCTCTGCTCCATTCTGATGCATCCACCTGCAAACGACTAGATCCATGTTTTCCTCGACTGAGCTAGTATCTGGCTCAAAGCTGTACGTCAGGATAGTTCCAATATTGCTCACCATCTACATTGCACCGGTAAAGTTAGGCTGAGGCTGTGAGGGGCTGTAAGCTAGTGGGACAGAGTGTAAATAAAGGGCTGATGGAAAATGAAGGCAGGCTCACTCCGTACTGACAACTCAGAGGCGAATTTCAGATTAACTGTCGCTCTGCAGAAACTATGTCCTAGAAACTGAGACAGGTTTGTCGATTTTAGCTATAATCATAATTAATGTATAATCATAATTAAAAGACCCCTGGGAACGCTTTGAAAATAGATGATCGTAGTGGGACTTTTAGTGTTGCTGCTGTGCAGAATAACAGGTTGAGACCACCTCTTGTTATTCTCCTGTGGTTTTCAGGTGTGCGTTTGTCAAGAAGGAACAGTGGCGTATTATGGGATGCTTGCTAAAGCGGACATTGAAGAAGGCGAGGTTTTATTTACCATCCCCAGGTCCGCTCTTCTCCACCAGAGAACTACAGCCGTGTCTGCCTTGTTGGAAAAAGGTGAGGAGATGCTAAAGCTGCCTGACCGAGTTCGTCCTTCCTGGTTGTGACTCCGTCTTGTTGCTTCAGAGGCTGCGTCTCTGCAGAGCTCCTCCTGCTGGGTCCCCCTGCTGCTGGCTCTGCTGTATGAGTACACATCCCCTCAGTCTAACTGGAAGCCTTACCTGTCTCTGTGGCCTGACTTGCGGAGGCTGGATCATCCCATGTTCTGGTTTGTTTCGTACTTCCATGTTGCGGGTCTGGTCTGTTGTAACCAAATGCCCCCCCCCCATCAGGTCTAAGGAGGAGCGAGACGGGCTGCTAAGGGGAACCGGCGTGCCAGAGGCCGTGGATAAGGACTTATCCAACATCCGGCAGGAATACGAAGGTGTTGTTCTGCCTTTCATGACCAGACACCCTGATCTGTGGAACCCAAAGACACACACCTTGGAGTTGTACACAGAGCTGGTGGCTTTCGTCATGGCCTACAGGTTAACGAGCGTGTTCACAGGTTCACCAGGCCCAGCCCTCCGCACCGTTCACCTTTCTCTGTTCTCCAACAGCTTCCAAGAGCCGCAAGAGGATGAGGATGAAGATGAGGAGGAGAAACCCCCCAACCCGCCCATGATGGTTCCCATGGCAGACATGCTCAACCATGTGTCCGATCACAACGCCAACCTGGAGTTCTCAGCAGTGAGTCTCTGCAGCCTTTCCCGAGCCGGAAGACTTTTCAGTGCTTTAAAGAAGCGCTGTCGGTGTTTTATTGTCAGGACAGCCTGAAGATGGTGAGTGTGCGTCGCATCCACGCTGGGGAGGAGGTGTTTAACACGTACGGGCAGATGGCCAACTGGCAGCTCCTACACATGTACGGCTTCACCGAGCCGTACCCCAACAACAGCAACGAGACCGCCGACATTCCCGCCGCCAACCTTCACAAAGCTGCCATGCAAGGTGACGACCAACACCCCCCTTTTCAACGCAAATCCATTTCCACCAGAATTTAAACACCCACAGCAACTACGTCTATCTGTTAATCATCAGCAGCAACAAAAACTTCAAACATGCAGTGTGTCGGCGACTTCTTCAGGAGAAAATGTTCTCTGACGACATACAAACAATGCAAGAAAGAAAAGACTTTAAAACCCAAATTCACATCCCTCCATATGCTTTGATTTTTTTTTAAACTTGTTAATAATATACCTTTATCTCCAGATCAGATGTTTTCAATTTAAAGTGAAAAAATCACAGAAAAAATATGGCAATTTTTTGCATCTGACATAGGTATTGAACACTTATCTGCTTTGCAATTCTGCAATTCTAAAGACATGTTTGAAGTGTTTGATCTAAATTTACAGCAAAAGAAAAACATAAATGAAAACAAAAATCATGGAGGAAGTAAAAGAAAATAGTATAAATTAAAAATAGATCTGTATAATTAAAGCAATTGAAGAGGTAATAAAAGCCACGAGCAACATTCAAATCAAATCAACCTTTATTTATATAGTACTTTTATAGCACTTTACTCAAAGTGCTTTGCATAAAATACAATCAAATTTAAAAATAAAATGACACAACTGATAATGCTGACAGCCCCCTTCCCACACACACACACACACATACACAACATTGTATGACTCACAGGCGCAACTTACCCTCGCCGCCCACCACGTTACACCGTTTGACCTGCCCTCACTGGTTAAGCAGCAGCCCCCATGCCCCTCCCTCTCTGGTCAGAGCTGCGCATGACAAATTCACGATATACTACTTTTTTCAAGATGGCGGCTTATCTATTGGTTGTGTCTCCATAGCAACCATATTATATTTTGGTCGCCTGAAGATGACGAACAGGTCTTCGCAATTTTTAGAAGAATCTGCAAAAGTATCTTATGGATTTCCTTGGCAACGGAGGTTTTGTGCTAAACATGCCCACATTCCTAATACTAATAATATAATAATAATAAACTTTATTTGTATAGCACCTTTCGAAATGAAAATCCCAAAGTGCTTCACAGTAAAACACAGTAAAATATACCATTATAATGTCATCATTTCGTTCAGCCTGAGCCATGGGCTCATGTATTACTGTACATTTTCACAATGTCCAGTAAAAAATACGCGAGCAACAGGGAAACGATACTTTTGCAAGTTTAAGATTAAAATCGACAAACTTCGAAACCAACAACGTTTTCCCAAAGTAGCGTCCAAATGATACGGACGAAGCCATTTTGGGAAGTCTCGGTTGGTGATTTTACAGAAGGACACAGGTTTTAATGAGCTGTGTGACGCAGAGGAACTTCCTGTGGCGCTGGCTGAGCAGGGCTCAGGGCAGCCAGTTCCTACCCAGAAGTGTGTTTAACTTGAAAAAAGTCTTTCCATCGCAGTTTTGCGAAATATGTCCCTTTCGATACACCCCCCAAAAAACCCACCTCCTCCAAGCGCAAAAAAATGTTTTTCAATAAATGCGTGATTTTTTTTTTAAATTGTGGTCTCCATTAAGTGAACTTATTCTCACAAATCCAATTTGCACGACTAATGCGTACTGGAAATAACAGTCACGTCTCCTGTTCAGACATTTTTCTATAGGAATTACCCTTACCCCTCCCCCCTCCCCCCTCCTGCCCACAGAGGCGCGGTCCGACTCAGAGCAGGCGATGGTGGAGGCGCGATGGGAAACGCTGTCTGGGATGACGCAGGACAGAGATGCCTTCATCTTCAGTGAGCATGGCTGCCTGACAGACTCAGAGCTGCACACCGCTCTCAAGGTAGCGCACATGGACACACAAACACACAATCATTTTAGTGTTGCGTTTTAAGGGATCTAGATTTGTTTATCCTCATAAGCCCCCTGGAATTGTGGGTAAAAGAAAACAGATTTTGACGGCAGTTGGAAAAACTGGTGTTGTGCTAAAATAGAACAAAAATTTACCACAAAGAGATGAGAAAGTGATGAGTCGGAAAAATAAAAAAACTCAGCTAGCATTAACATTTGCATTACGTTGCTGAGGAGGTGTGAGGTCCGATAAAAGCTCTGCTTAAAACCTATTGTGATCGAATTAAATGTATTTGAAAATCTTAACAAGGACCTGCAGTTAGATGCAGTGAAGTACACAAAGCAGTTTTTAGTACAAGAATTGTGAAATACGTAGCTCTGTAAAGGGGCTCCGGTGTAGAGCCTGGTGGAACACCAAACCCCTCTGAGGGGGGTGAAACATTTCCATAAGATGCATTTGCCGGACTTTGTAGTCATCAGCAGTTTTTCTTGCAGGTTTTCTGTATGTCTGAGGAAGAGTTTTCAGATTTCAAAGATAACGAAGGCTGGGAGGAGGAAGACGACGAGGACGAGGAGCAGATTTCTCAGGCCTTCTCCAACGACGGCCTTCCTGAGTTGAAGTCGTCATGGAAGCGACTGATACACGAGGCGGCCCGGCTGACGCTTCAGTCCTACGGCGGCGGAGAGGACCGCGACCGGGTGCTGATGAAGGACGATGCGGCTCTGAAAGGACTGAGCAGCAGACAGCAGAGGGCGCTGCAGGTTCGCTTTGGACAGAGGAGGATTCTGTGCAAACTTATGGAGCTCACAGAATCATGACCGCGTTTTCCTTTGGCATTCTGGGGCGGCGGACAGACGAGTGACACATTTCTACGTCATTAAAAACACGATTCATAAAACTGGGATTGTTCTGAGAGAATTTCATGGTTGTTAGAATTTCAAGGTGGACGAGGCTGCTGTCGCTTTTGAAACTGAAGTCACCCCTGAAACACTTCTGCATTCAATCTACAGCTGCGTGCGGCGTTGTCTGGGTAACAGGCGCCCCCTGCCGCCTCCCTGCCAAAAACGGCCTTAGACCCCTCATTCTCCCTCTCTGATTCTGACAGCCTGGAGCTGCAGAATTCATGAAAAAAAAACGAAACTTTTTTTCAAAAACAGTGGCCTTTCTCTTCGTTCAGTCTCTATGGCAACCATTTTAGCTTTGAGCGGAGCGGAAAAAAACAGGTCTGTCACTTTTAGAAGAATCGTCAAAACTAAGAGGTTTTCTCACAGCCACATCTCTAATATGTTCATGTCATATGGTTACGTTCAGATTGAGCCAAAGATTAATTTGTTAAATTGTTACAACATTCCAGTAAAAAAAATGTTCAAGCAACAGGGGAAACGTCACTTTTTGCAAACTTGCCATGTTGACAAATTCTTCAACTTCCATTTCCAGCATTTAGCTATCCAGTGATGCTCGGGGAGCTGAGAGGCAATAGATCGAAATGCCTAGGAGCTGGTACTAAAAGGTGACTTATTTTGAAAGGTCAAGATTCTTCCTGAGGTCAAAGGTCAACAAAACTTCAGTGGTTGTAGACTTAAAGACGTGGCGTGTTTGTGAAATTTTGTGACGATCACCCCAACAAAGTTTTCTTCTCCCATGTAGTGGGAAAATCATCACTTTGCCAAAAAAACGGCCACCAAGCCATTGACCTTGTGGCCATCCCATAATTTAAAAACTTCCTTTGGATATCCCCAGTTCTATTGGTGGATTTTGAACTTTTTTTTGTGTCCCATAAGAGGTCTGTCAACGAGGCCTAAAGCACATTTGAGGGGCAAATTTTGGCTGGGGTGACATTGTCGGCGCAGTAAGAAAACGTCACTCCCACCAAATACAAATTGAAAACTTCCTAATTATTAAATCAATCTGGTTCTTGCCGTCCAGGACTGCTGCAGAACGTAATAAACCAAATTAAAAAAAAAATGTAAACATAACGGATGAAGGGTTTAAGTTTAGTCACATTTCCTCTGATTTAAAAAAAAAAAAAAGAATTGAAGAAGGCATTGATGTGTGTTTTTACACTGAACTGTGCTATACAAGCAGCCTAGTTTGGACACTGAAGAACCTTTTGACCTGTAGGGCCAGGTCAAAAGGTCAAGTGTTGGCAGTTTGATGGAAACTCAGAGCGGCACACTCCTCCTGTTTTAATACTTTATATAAAAAGCAGACAAATCCACACACATCAGTCCGTTCACAGTGGCGTCTACGTAGCAAACTTCTTCTGCCGTACAGGCGGGGGCAGCTGAGACACGATGTCCGCCAGGGGGCGCTCCACCACCACCAGAGAGCTGTCGTCCAGCAGGTCTACGCTCAGGAGGTGCTGGGGGACGAAAACATCAGCAAAACACGCGTGAGAACCTCCTAAGAATATCCTCAAATCAGTTCCACCAAAAGCTTTCTGGAAGGGTTTGTTTTTTTTGTTTTGTTTTTTAAACCTGCTCCCTCAGAACGAAACGGAGTCCGATCAACAGAAAAACATTCATGTCAGTGGTTTTCAGGCCGTGTCACACAGCCACTACGTACATTTTGCTCATATTGCACGTATGAATATTGGTGAGACGTGAATGAATATACATGGAAAAAAGTTGTTTTTCAAAAAAGCTGTTTCACGAATGAGTCACTTTAAAACGATTACAGAAGTGATTCAGGTGGCAAAGCTTCAATAAATCCATTAAGAGAAACAAACTAAAACAACAAAACAAAAACTTTTTTTGAAAATCAATGCTCAGAAGAGTTCCTGCAGGACATTTTCTGTCCGGTTTGGCTTCACGCCGCATCCCAGCTGATCTCAAGGAGGACTGAGGCCAGCCTGAGGCTCGTACCTGGAACATCTTGCAGATTTTGAAGGCGTGGCTCTCTTGCATCCTCTTTTGTGGAGAAATGGTCTTCAGATCCATCTGGTTGTAGAGCTTCTTCCTCGCCTGAGGCAGCGGCTGCATGAGGGACAGACACAGTCAGAGATGTAACTCCAATCCTCCAAACATCTCAGCTTCTCCTCATGGCTGCGTTGGTTTCAGAGCTCTTAGCAGGATTCTCCAGACACTACAAAAAACCTTAATTTCTTTAAATTTGTCAGTAGTTTCCAGTGCAATCAGCACATTTTACTTTACAAAGGAGTTGGTGACATGAGGTGTCAGATTTCCCTGAGACAGAATCACTTTTTATAGAAGAATATAGAACATTTTTACTTGAAATAAACCAAAAGAGACATTTATTTGCCTGTAGAATGATTAGACTGTTAGAATTTGGTTTCTTTTATCTGCACTGATAGAGTTCAGGACGGCATTCAGACTGAAAAAGAGGATTAAAACAGACCGACGTGACGCACGCCTCGTACCAGACTCTGATCGATGATGCAGAACATGAACGCGTCGTGCAGGAAGATGTGCGCCGGCTTGTTGCGGTTGAAGGCGATGTGTGTGATGGGCGTGTCCCTCTGCAGCCACAGAGGATGCAGCCCCTCCCTCTGCAGGCTGCGGCTCCACGCCGTGTACTCCTTCAGCTTCAGGGAGAACTCGAAGATCTGCAGACGCACAACAGCTGCACACCACCGTCTGTGACTCGCTGGACAGAAGAGGAGCGGCGGCACTCACCTGCTGGTCGGCGTGCGCCGACAGGAGGTGACCGGTCGTCGGGTGGATGGCGATGGCGGTGGGGCAGGAGCTGTACACCGGGAGCGTACAGTGGAGCTGGAAGCAGCAGGACAGTTTGGCTGAAGAGGTTTGGGGAGACATCCCACAGCGGACGAAAAGGTAGGAACTCACTTTGAGTTTGTGGAGGTTGAAGACGTGAATCTGGCCGTCCGTGTGTGCAGCGGCGAGCCAATTCCCGTTCTCGCTGGCAGACAGCAGGTGGATGGGCTGAGACGAGCCTGGAAATGACAGAAACGCTGAAAACACCCTAAGGAGCATCAACTAGTAGAAAAACAGCATCTGCAGCGATAAAGGCTGGAGTTCCACTGATGGAGCCTCCAGATTGATTTCCACTGGTCCGCCTGCTGCGTGCAGCGACCACGGACTGTTCCTCAAAATCAATCGGAACGTTTACATCGGTCAGTTGACGCGTAACAAACAGGGAAATAAAAAAACTTCCGGTTTCAAAATAAAAGCTTCTGTTATACTTTTAAAATAAAAATTCATACGTTTTTACATTCAAGGTGATGTGCAGATAACCGGAAGGCCATTTTGGCCACAGACGACCAAAGTACAAAAACATAGCATCATTTATGAAAACATGCATTTTACAAGAACTTAAAGAGGACAGAGAGGCCTGACTGCAAAAGTTTAGGAGATTGATGGTAAGTAAAACCTTTTTTAATTCAATTTCTTCTGTCGTAAACACTCCTCCGGAAGCCATGGGGGAGAGAGGATGAACTGGAGACGCAACGGAGACGATACAAACAAGCTGAGGATCAGGAGACGAACTCCCCACGCAACGCAAGGGAGATGCACAGCAGACGGCCTGCAGTTGGACCGCAGACGGCCTGCAGACGGCCCGCAGACGGCCTGCAGACGGCCCGCAGACGGCCCGCAGACGGCCCGCAGACGGCCTGCAGACGGACCGCAGACGGCCCGCAGACGGACCGCAGACGGACCGCAGACGGCCTGCAGACGGACCGCAGACGGCCTGCAGACGGACCGCAGACGGCCCGCAGACGGCCTGCAGACGGACCGCAGACGGCCTGCAGATGGACCCCAGACGGACCAGTGGGAATCCGGCATCAGACTGTTTTCATCAAGACTCGCAAAATAAAAAAATACAAAAGAATGAAATTCCTATTTTTGGAATTTTTTTAGCTCAAAGTTGACAAAATTTTTCTGTGTAATGACTTTAGTTTTCCGTTTGGGGTTTTTATTAGTTTATAAGAACTTCTGAAAGAATTCAGATAACATTTAGAGATGTGACCTTTGGTAACCTTTGTTAGCTTGACCTAAGTCTTACTTTAGCTGCAGGTTATTCAGGAAAGAAGGCAGCAGACTATCTGTTGGATGAAAATGACGACGGTCCCCCTTTCAGTGGATTCACACTGCAGAAACTATGTCAGAGAAAACCTAACAGCTTAAAATAAAGACCACTGGGAACGCTTTTAAACCCGACCAAAAGATGATCGGCGCAGGTCTTAATCTCCAGCAGATTAAAACAACCCGATGCTCCTCTGAATCTCCTTCCATGGAACCAGGAACTCACCGGACTTTGGTTTGAGCGTGTGAAGGTGTTTGCACTGCAGCTGGTCCAGCGAAGCGACGACGACGGAGGCCTGAGCCGACGAGGCAAAGAGTCTGGATGAGTCAGAGGAGAAGCAGAGCTGGTGGACAGAGTCCAGCTCCTTTGGCAGTTTGGACACCTGGAAGACTGAGGGGAACGGAAAGAAAAGACAAGGAAGAGGAGAGGACATGTTTGAGAATAAATTTAAGGATAGAGGATAGAAAATTACCATCATTTACTGAACATTTGTGGTGAAAACATCAATTGGGACTAGCAGAGAGCTTTAAATGACTAAACTCTAATGTTTGCTCTTAGTCCTTTCACTTTTGCCCTTTCATGCTTTGCAGGTAGAACTTCTGGATGTTCCAGCCTTAAGCCGAGCTGCCTGTCTGCGGTGCATCGTTCATCATCTGTGCAATCGAACAGATCTTCTACGAAGCATCACTTTTCAGCAAAGGGTCATTTTTTAAGACGACGATGAAGGTTTCTGAGGTTTTGAACGCACCTTCTTGATGCTGATGTTCCCGTTGCTGAGCTGCAGTTTGTACAGACGAACGCTGGAGACGGTGGAGAAGGCCACCCAGCTCCCACATGGAGACACGGCGCTGCAGCAGATGTGATCCTCTCCCTGAGAGAGAGAGGTGGGGGGGGCATGCCATCAGACCGGTGTAATGCCGTGACCGAAATTCAACACGGATTTGAAAAGCTGCACACAAGAACAACACAGACCTTGTTCTGGAGCTGAAGCAGCTTCTCTGGATTCTTCATCACAGGCAGAAGATCTCCAGCCTGTCCTGGGAACAAACACCAACATCTTTATGAACGGATCTCATTCCCTATTTTCTTTTATTCAGCAACGCAGTGAGAGAAAAGCAAAGGAACCTGCACTTTTTTTTTTCTGAGTTTGAATTTATGAAAACTATTTTCGGGCACCTCATCACTTCCACACACTTGACCTTTTAAATTTCTCTCAGGAAAAATAGCCTGTTTACTTTATTTTTTCAATTTTATATCTAGACCTAAATGGAATTAAATGTAAAAAGTAATTTAAAATGAGCTCAAAGTTACAGCTTTGTATTTGTTAGTCAAGCCTGAAATTGTCTTGGCCGTGACAAAAGTTTGAAAAAGTCAGTTTTTAACAAAGTATTAGGGTAACCATAAAAATAATGAAATACATCAATTTAAGAGAACAAGCCAGTAAAATGATTATTAAAAAGTTGTTATTTTGCAAGGAAAAAGGCACAGTTTTTCAAAAATATAGTTGGTTGTGCAAAACTCCATCCACAACCTTCTTCTGAGAGGTCTGAAAACGCTTTTCCATGTCCTAATACACTATATTGGTTCATTTTTACTTGTTCATATATTTTCTTAGTTTTCCCCATTAAATTCATGACTCTATTCTTGTAAATTCTCACCTTTATTATCATAAATCATTGACTCTTTTCCTCATAACTGAGTTTATTCTCGTAAAATTTAATTTTAATTCCTCATAATTTTACAACAATTTTTTGGGTAATTTCTTTTTGTCACAAAATTGCATTTTTTTTCCCACAATTTCTTCTTGTTATTCTTTTTATTATTAAAATCTTTGGTGGTCCTAATAGTAACGTTTTGTTTAAATGTAAATAAAAATTTGAGATCTTTGTTGTTTGTTTGTTGATGTTTTGTTCTGTGACATTTCCTCAGGAAGAAATTTTCAGGGAAAAAAAAAAATTAGGGTTGAAATTTGCCCCAATTTGTCCTCAGGAGCCGGAGGATCTCAGCGCCTTTGTCACGCAAGCAGCAGCAGCAGCAGCGTCTGCCGAAATGCTCTAAAAAATACACCAACAATTCATGATTCCATCAAACAACAGTTCCGTTTTCCTTTAAAACCAATTCTTTTGGTCATTTAAAACATGTTCACATACTAGCTTGAAGTGAGCAAAGGTGGAGCATTTATGGATCAACATGCGGGTCACGTTCTTCAGAGCAGCTGGACTCTAAAGGATGAAGATCCTCTGAGTGTTCATCAGTTCCAACAGCTGATGCTGAGTCAGGTTTTTTTTGACGAAAATGGCTTCTTTAATTTCCAGCTGATCTGTCCAGAATGGAGAGTCCATCAGCCTTCAGGTGAGCTGCTGGTCCAGGTCTGATGTTGTGGCTCTTCTGTGCTATGATTTTTGCCTTGAGTGGACTGGATAACACGGACCTCGTTGGTCTGCTTCTCCTCCGTTGTGTTCTTAGGGTGGACCAGTATTTGTCTCAGTTGTTTGTGTTGAGGATCCTGCAGTTTCTCAGACACAAGGAGGTCAAATGTTGCCCTCCTTCCTTTCTTGGGCTCCTCCTCTTGGGTTTCACCAAAGCGCAGCTTTTCTGTTCCTGAAGACGGCGTTCTGGTTTCTGCTGCGATGTTCCGATACCTCCTAGCTTTGAGATCCTCTGAAGTGTCTGTGGGTTTCCGGTTCAATGAGGTTCTCATACCAACTCACGTTGGACCCCACCATCACCAACTCTTTTAGCACAGAAATCACAACAGCAAAGAGGACTGAAGGACTGACTCAGAGGAGCAGCCAAACATCTTCCGGATCAATCTTTAAAGTCCACCTGACATGAAGAACAGAATCACCTAAACTTTTAGATTCCTTACATTACACGTTATGGGAAACTGTTTTGCCATTTGCCATTTCTTTTCTTTAAACTCCGCCCTGTTCTGCTGGAAGCCGTGCGAACATGGAGGACTTTGCAGGAGGCGATGGTCCAGCTCACCCTTTGCGCTGCTCTCCCCCAGCCTCCACAGCTCCAGGTGATCTGGGAACTGGAACAGCAGCAGTCCGGCTTTCTTGGCACAACAAACCAGACTTTTCTGTGAGGATGAGAGGATGGAGCAGATCACTATAGCAACAATTTACACAACTCCTTTTTCACTTAGAAAAAAAAAAAAAAAGCTTTACTTTATAAACAAATATTTCGGAGTAAAAGCGTGAAAGTTTCTGTTCTCTAAACACTCACGTGTGGGAACAAGATTTTACGCAACGCAGACTCCTGGCTGTTTTTCTCCACCTTATCCAGCAAAGGTCGCACCACCAGCTGGGCATCCATACCTGCGAGTAAAAATCATCTTTAATTTACTAATTTTATAAAAGGAAATAAGTGATTTTCACGTTGTTCCTGGTGCTCTCAGAATTAAAAGGAAACTTTTTTTCCCCTCTAGATTCCTTTTTTATTTTATTTTTCCCTTCTCCTGTTAGATATACTCAAATATTCAGACATTTATTAACTGGTGTGCTTTTAATTGGATAAGTACTACATGACGCAACATTAAGCTGCACTTCCTCCAAAAGAAAAAGAGAAGAACAATTTAAACTTTCGTAAAAAAAAAAAAAAAAGAAAACCGCAGATGCATCTATTTGATGTTAAGAAACATATTTTTGGTTCATATCCAGAGAAATTTGCAACTAATAAAACACTGACCTCCAGAAACCACGGCAGTGTCCGTGTGAACCAGAGCCCGCACATCGTGGGTGTGGTTCTTGAAAGTTCTGGTTCTGACCCACTGATTGTTCTCCTGGCCCATCGTGGAAGCCAGAGCCTGGAACTGGACCACGGTGCCTTCAGATGTCCCAGCGACCACGCTGCTCTCATCCTGCAGGACAGAAACCATCAGACTGACGCTACAATAACAACGACACACTCCCACCAACACCCACACACACACCTGCGACACCGCCAGACCCAGGACGTCCCACTTGGTGATCAGGTGGCTCCTGATCAGAGTTCCTGTCACCGCATCCCAGATCTGGACTTTTCCAGCAGAGTCGCCGCTGATGACGGTGTCATTAGACAGGAAGGCCACACTCCAAACCACCACCTCGGTGTTCCGCGTCGTCCCCACCCCTCGCTCCACCAGGAGCCGGTGCGTGGCGTGGCCTGAGGTCGACGCCAAATGTTCAGGACAGTTTAAGAGAGAAGCCTTCTGGATTTTACCCAAATAAAAACCCCACATTTATTAAAAAAAACCTAAATGTTCTTGATCAGATGAGTCAACCAAACACCAAAGGGGCCACAAACAGACACAGATCGAATGTGATAAATGTAGGGATGTTTGAACCCGACCCGATTCAGTCATTTGATTTTGAGTATCTGCAGATATTAAGACCTATTCCATTTGTAACCCAATATAAAAAAAAGAACAAATGCAAAATAAACAGATCTATGTTGGTCCCTATTTTAATGCTATTCACCTTCTTTTATTGTTTAATGCTCAAACTACTTCACAGAAGTATCTGGATTCCTGCCTCTCCTAAAGGAATTTTGGAAAATTTATCATTTATTGGGCAATTCTACATCTTTAATAGTTTGTCAAATCTCTCCTGTGGAAAACTGGTTGGTGTTTTAACTAACATCGGTTGCTAAGTTACTGAATTGAGGTGAATTCAAACTGCTTCACATAAGTAGCTTGAAAAATCAAGTAAAAACAGTGCCGCTATTAACTAGAAAAAGCTGTTAAGATTAGCTAGTAAAAATAGGTCATGGGAGGGATTTTGTTACGTAAAGACGTTTTCAGATGGTAAAACTGCACAGTTCCTGAGGACCAAAGACGACCCAAAAACCTGTGTAAATGTCCCATGAGTTTTGGGCCGGTCCGGTTCTGTGAAGAGCTCTTCAGGGTGGACTTACCCGTCTCTGCATCAAAGATTCTGATCATGTCGATCATTCCAGCAGCAATCTGTGCTCCAGACGGATGCCAGGACAGGGATATGATTCGACCTGGAAGATCACAGATCAGCTGACTGGACTCGGTTCTGTGGGGATTCTGCTTAAATGTTCTGAACGCTGTCTGTAAGACAAGTCAAAGTTTCTCCACACCTTTCTGTCTGTCCAAGTTTCTCTGGAACTGAATCCTTTCCTCAAGGATTTCAAACATCTTCACGGTTCCGTCCTCACAGCCCACCTGTCACAGAAACATCCGTTGGTCTCAGAGCTGAAAGCTCCGTGAAGCTCAAGATAGACGCCCGATTTACTGACCCCCAGCAGGGTTTCCTGGCTGTTGCAGCTGATGGTCCAGATGGGTCCCCCATAAGCCTCCACGCTGTACCGCGGCCTTAGCTTCTCCAGGTCATACTCTATTATCTCTCCATTCAGAGCAGCACTGAACAGCCGCCCTCCGACCCAACAGAGAGCCTCGATGGCTCTGTCGCTCCGCCCAGGGATCACCTGAGCGTCAGAATGAGCGCAGACCCAACTGTGAGTTTCTCTGATGCTCCGATAAGATCTCCAATCGCATCAATAAAGATCGGGGAGCTTACCTTCTCTTGAAAGTAGTTGTCAGCAAAGTTGAAGATCTCCACCGCGCCGTCACCCCGAGCCACAGCCAGCCGCTGTGTGCTGCCATTGAACGCCATGGCCCGGATGGCGCTGGGCATGTAGTCAAAGAAGCGGACCCGGTGCACCATGAACTCCCCCATTGAAGACTAAGATGCGAAACAAAACGGAGACTAAGAGGAGGGATGGAGAACATCCAAACCTCTGTCAGGAGCTGCAGGCCTGGGGAACTTTCTGGTGTTTGATGAAATGATGAAAACTGAGATGTTTGCCTGCAACATGGAGCTGCCTTGAACAGGAAAAAAAGTTTTTTTGTTTTTGTTTTTGGAACATTATTTAAAGGACGGAAAACTATCTTGCATCTCCAAAGCAAATCCCCACAAACAATGCTTTAGCATGATTCAAATATTCTACAAAACCATAAACCTAATGTTTACACAGCAGAATCTCAATACTCATCTAAAATTAAAAGAACTGCTCTGCTATTTTTCTCTTACCTGAGAAAAAGTCAAATGTGCTCCTGAACATGATAATGTTAATTTCATCACTAGACACAAACAGAACAAGCGAAAGAACAGAGAAAGACAATATTTCTCTCTTCTGGTTTGTTGTTTCTCAGTCTATAAAGACATTCTAGTCTAAGTGCTAGATAAGAAACTTGTTTTTAAAATCAGATTCTACATTTAGCCAAGAATAAGGTTGTTTTCAATACAAAACAGACATATATTTTTATAATAATGATGCGATACCAAAATTAGACCAAATAGAAGTTGTTCAATACAGTTGTTCAAATCAAGTGTTGGGTATTTGTTGCCTAAATGTATCGTTAAAAGTTTCTAAACTCAAAACAACAGATTGTTTTTTCTTTTTTTTAGTGGGAAAAATGTGTGATGTTTGCGGACTTCATAGAAGAATAGGCAATCAGAAGACAAATTTATCATTGAGATATAAAGCTTTTTTTTTTCTGGGTTCAACTTCAAAGAAGCATTTATCACAATAAATTTAATCCTGAACTTCAAAGAAGGTCCGCGAGCTCAGCTATGATGATGACTAACATGCTAACAACTGCGGCTCACGCGCTCAAACAGTGACACTCCTCGTGGATTAACGATAACACACCGGAAACCTCCTAAAACTCCAGAACAAACACTTACCGAGTTTCACGGGCCGAACTATGTTCAGCCAAACGACGCACGCTTCAAAACATCGAGAGCCACGTTGGTAACCTTTTACCCGGAAATAAAAAGAGAGAGGTGGAAATACGTCATCGCGTTGACTGCACGTCGCTCCGGCGGGAACATCAACATGAAAACTCAATTCTGACACCGCTTTGAAATGTGTATCACAAACCTTTTCAACAAAAAATTCATTGTGAAAACGAGACTAAATTAAAGATGGTTCAAATATTTGTAAGGTAAGACAACAACCTTTTATTTGGTTAGTTAACATTTTGTCTCGCTAGGAAAACGGTGTATATTTGTTGTTTTACCTGCAGCCTCCTTTATATCGAATATTTTAGTGTTTTAATTTCTTTAAAAAAAATGTTATGTTTACATTTACTTTTGTGTAATTTCGCTAGCCAGTAAAAACAAAATAAGTGGATTAATTTTAATGTTACGTAGTGAACGAATAATACTAATGTAATTCAAAAATATTTAGCTAATTGGGGCCATATTGTTTGAAAGAAAAAAGTTAATTTGATAGTACAAGGGGATATCTTAAAAAATAATCAGTAAATTATGAAGTTTTAATATTGTAAATGGAAAAAAATAAAACTCACATGCTTACTTATCAAAATAGCACAAGTATTAAAACGGAGCACCTACATCATAAAAAGAGTTTCAAATAAACGTTATTAAAAAATAATAGAATCAAAACACAGATTTTAGCTTTACCTTTGTGATTTCGATCTAACATCTTACAAACACATATTTACCTGGATTCAGCTCTGTAATCTTTTTATCTACAGTATACATTAAATAATTCAATAAGTTAGTAGTGTGGTGATGAGATGATTTAAGTTACTAGAAACTGCATCAGAGAGCAACATTTTAAAGGTTTAGTCTTAATCCACCGCCCATTTCAATGGTCACAACAAGAGAACACATTGGGTTCTATTTTTGTGCCATCATTCTTCAAAGTTTATCTTTAAAGCACATGAATTTCTAAAGAAAAGTCTGCTAAAATCATTTTATGTAACTATTAGTTTGACATTAATGAATTTCAAGCTGAACATTGAAATATTGTTCAGTGGAACAAACATGCTATCTAAAGGCAGGTCACTCATGATGAACGTACGTTTTTGTTCATCCTTACACATCACAGAAAATCATCCAACCAACCTCAAACATATCTGACTGAAAAAAAAGATTTAGCAAGAATCAAATAACGTACCTATTTTTGCACTGTAGGTACTGTCTCTTGCCAGAACGGGTGCATTTAGAGCACTAATGTAGTTACTACATTGTCAGAGAAGTGGCATTTGTGGATTATGAAATATATTTTTAAAGTAGCGGCCTCCTTCCAATACTCTCAAATGAGCCATGGACAAGTCTTGTCGTAGGTTTGGTCAGATGTGGAGTTTCAGAGTGACTCACTCTCTTCTTGTTTTCAAAGACAGTAGATGTGTTGCTGTATCTGCCTTCATAAGACTGGTGTGTATCTCCTGCAGAAGCAGTGTGGATGGTGGTGGTCCTTCCGAGTGGCTGCTGGTGGAGCTGCAGGGAGAGATGGTGTCCCGACACAACTCCGGTCTGGCTGGAAACGTAATGGGTGACCTGATGTACACCAAAGAGGTACGGACAGAGTTCTAAGTTTGGTAGGCCAAAAACAAACCGAAATGATGAGTCTGGACTCCAGTAACTTCAAAAACTTTCACAGGTTGAACTTGATTGGTTCATGTTTGACTCTTTGTCATGGCTGCTATACAATGTTTCTCCACCAGGGGGTGCCGGTGCTCATTGTTGGACATCACATTCTGTACGGGAAGCAGGTCAAACTGGACAAACCGTTCGCCGTCCTCATGAAGCACTCGGGTCATTCTCAGGACAGCCATGATGATGCCATGGAAACGGACCAGCGGGACTCCACCTCGTACTCGGTGAAGGCACTCATCAAACGGAAGCTGATCTTTAAGACGCGCCCCAAACCCATCATCACAAATGTGCCCAAAAAGGTGTAGCGTGAGCTCGCCCTCATGAGCAGCTTCACCTGTCAGACTGTTGTGGATCAGACTGAAGCTGGCAGCAGTTCGGTTCTGCTGATGGATCCCTGCGAGGCTGACAGATTCAGATGTTGTAAATGTTCTGAGGCGTTCTTTCTGAACGGTTCCTGTGCGGTATTCAGTTTTGTGCCTGTACAGAGATGCAGAAGAATTCTCAGAGTCTGACATATTTATGAACAATCATCTGTTTGATGTTGAACATCTGAATGATTCTTTAAATAAAACTTGCATCAAAAAAATTGGTGTTTGTTTTTGAACCACAGATGAACCGTCAGCTTCATAGGATTGGATAAAAATGAAGGATGAGACTAATGAGCACAGATCAGTCTGCCTGCCTCAAAAAAGAGATTTGGACCAATAAAGTTCCACTTCCACTAACATTTCACATGTTTGAGCTCTAAAAAAATATAAAAAGAACCTCCTTAAGGTTGCCATAAATAGATAAATAAATAAAAATCCCAAAAACCCAAATGTTTGTGGTTAGTTTTGGTGTGAAATCTCACTCTTTAGAATGGGAGTTGACGGGAAATTCTTTTTTTTCTAGTAACATTTGGTACTTCCTGCCTTATTAAACTCAGTTCTTCAGGTCAAGTGGGCTTTTAAGAGTTGATGGAGGAGGTGTACTGCTCGTCCGGGGAGCTGCGTGGAGTTTGGACGCTCTCCCGCTGCATGCGTGGGTTTTCTATGAGCACAGTCCAAAAACATGCTTCATCGGTTATTTGGTGTCTCTAAATTGCCCCTAGGTGGGGTGAGTGTGTGGCCCTGAAACAGACGGGGGGACCTGTTTAGGGTGTACCCGGCTGTTCCCTAACAGTAACTGGGATAGGCTCCAGCAACCCCGAAAGGCCTCCAGCACTTTCAGAAGATAACATGTCTTTGTTTGCTCGTGGTCCCAGTACAGTCACTGTAGTGAATCGCACCAGGGTTCTTCTGCAGCTTAACTCGGACTATAGTCTGGACTATGTGAGGAAATGAACATCATCACTGAGGAATGAAAACACAGGAGCAGGTCTGACCTCCTGTGCACACAGTACTGTGTGTTTGTGCACAAGTTTAAATCAATACGAGTTGTTTGACTATCAAGTTTTTACCAAGTCTAAGTATTAGAGATTTATTTATATTTTGTTCAACTTTAACCCCTTCATGCTATACGTCGCAAAATTGCTTAAAACGATCGTTTCAATTCAAGACTTAGCATCACCTTGAATGAACAACAAAAGAATATTTTTTATTCAACTGGAAATAAATTCAGTCATGAAGGTGTTAAGAATTAGAACTATAATAAACATATTCTTAAGGTTTTTCCAACAAAGATGAGGTCCTTCAAGCACAGACTGACAGATATGACACAAAAAAACAACCTAAGGAGGAATACCAACTTATTATTTGCTGGGATTTCTATTGAAACCTTTCTATTAGTTAGTGAGAATTGTTGCTTGTTTGAAAAGTTGGACACAAAACATGTTTAGGAATGTTTTGCATCTGATTTCTTTCTGTAGAACTCATGAGGAAACGAAAGAGACGAGCAGATGGAATTTAATCAAAGTTTAATCTGTTCTTGTTTTTCTAAAGAACTCATTTTAGAGCCCCCCCCCACCACCACCACCACCACCATTCTCACAGACTGACCAATCAGAACTCAGCGAAGCACCAAGAGGTGAAGATGCTCAACCTTCTTCATCACTTCCAGGACGTTTTCATTGGCCAGGAACAAAAACCTTGAGATGTTTCTGAGCAGTTTGGTGGGGATGATGTGATCTGCCGCATCAGAGCTGAATTTTCCGTCTTTTTATGAGCTGGACTTGAACTCAGCACAGCTTCAAAAGATGAAACAAAACACCAACTCCAGAATCTCTGAGAAATAAAACCGTTTCAATGAAAACCAGCAGAAGCAGCAGAAGGCAGATTGGGTTGACTCCTTTTTTTTTTTTTTTTTATCTTCAAGTGGGAGCTTCAAATATCTCCATGTCTGCAAATTAAAAAGAGTGCAGGAAAGATGATCGTGTCCGTCCTCCAGGAGCAGAGACAGACCGTTATCTTATACTTTGCTGCCAGCAGCTTAAAAAAAGAAGAAATCAAAATCTCCAATATGAGCGCACGCCTCCAAGTGCTGCTGATGGTGTGTCACCTCTGGGCTCAGCTGGGGGAAACCTGTTCCTTTGATTGGACCAGAGTCCAGGAACGCGCCGCAGCAGAAACACATTCGTTCAGTCTTGAACCATAAAGAGCCTCTGTGTGGCATGTGAGGGGAGGATTGTGTCAGAAACAGTCTGCGGAAAGTTTCCTGCATCCTGTGTGGAAACTCCAGAACATTAGGATACATGGTTGGGGGGGGGTCTGACCACAGGAAAACACGATTTGTTTTGGGATTTTTGTGTCCTCCTCATACATTCAAGTTTAATCTAACCTGAGGACAGCTGAGAAGAGGAGATGTTCTCTGAGTAAAAAATTCTCACTTTTACAACATCGAAACACAGAAATGTCTTAAAGTAATAAAAAAAAAAAGTGTCTTCACAGTGGGAAACACAAATGTCACATGTGATCATGTTTCTGACACTACAAAACTGCTGGATTATCTGACGCAGCATCCGAAACATGGCTGCACCACCGGAGGCGTTGGATTGTCTGCTGTAAGCACAAGGTCGTGCCGTGCAACCGGCTGGAGCTTCCGTCCCGTCAGGACGTTCGAATCCGACCACCAACAATTCTAGAGCTCCATTTTTAGTCGTGTTGTGTTTCAGAGAAACAAAGAGAAGAGCTTTTGCTGAATTTGAAGACAGAAACCTTTTCCAAACACCTGGAGGCATCTTTAAAGACCCACTTTTGGTGTTTTTGACATGTTCTTGTGGCGTGTTTCAGAAAATTAAGCTCAAAATTGCCTTTCTGAGTATTTAACAGGAGCAGATAAAAATATTCCATTTGTGGCGTAGAAAAAATACTCTCTTTGCTCCTAGCACTCAGCCACAGGGAAGGGAAGAGGGGGCGGGGTTGCTCTGCGCCACTGGTCCCGCCCGCAACACATAAAGCGAATTTCTTATGAACTCTACAGAAACTATGAACTGCATAATCCTAAATACAAGACCACTGAAAATAGATCAAAAGATGATCGGAGTGGGACTTCAAGAGATTGTGTTGTCATTGTGGTTAAATCTGGTGTGTTTTCTTCCAATCCATTCATTCCAGAGAAGGTTTATGATCCTAAGATTGATTAATTTTGTTCTATTGTACATATAGTTTTGAGGCCTGCTGAGAAAAGCTAAGTCCCAACCCTGCTTGTGACCTTTAATAGATTTCTTGTGCACCTAAATTCATGTGTTTTTTGTGGGTTCTGCTTGTTGTCTTCTATTGCAGTTCAGTTTTTTTTTTTCATCTTTTGTCCTAAATTATGTTTTTGGAGCAGAAACGTTTCCAGAGCTTCTCTTTTTTCCACTCGCTCTTCCAAAGTGAGCCTGAAATGTGAGCTTTTTTTCTTCTGTCATCTGAAACAGCTGCTAACCTGAAATGTGTGCATTTATTCCATTGTTGTACGCTCTCAAACTGTCCCAGTTTGCAGAAGCTAGTCTGGACACTTTGAAGTTCTGCTTAGTTCGGAGTGAAGCACCGGAGAGCGTAGAAAAAACAGCAGAGTTGGTGGATCTGCTCATCTCTTCTCATCCATCAATATAGCACCAGAGATGAAGAACACAGCTCCCCGCTTGAGCTGCTCATCGACCTGCAGAGACCTCACTGGGGTGGCTGCAGTGACACTGACATCCCAACAATCTCGGCTTCATGCCTCTGCGTAGGACAGGTGATATTGCTCCTCCCTCTTGTTGCATCGCTTGGCAACGACTGCCAGGTAGAGCACCAGCAGGATGAGCCAGTAGCAGGCGTACAGGACGGTTCCTGCTATCAACAAGGCTTTCTCGGTTTCACTGAAGCGCTGCTGGGTTTCACAGTAGATGGTGTAGGCCACGCCTCCGAACAGCACCAGAGCCCACGCTGTGACCGGCACAGCGCCGATGAGGTTCACCACAATCTTCCTGCGGCCTGAGGTGCCCCATCCAGCTTTGTTGATGGTGAGCAAGGCAAACATCTTGGCTGGAAGGAGGCTGGACATGTAGAGCAGCGAGTACAGAGACATGAAGATCATGACGAGGCTTCCACGCAGGAAACACGCGTATGTGGCCTTCACCATGCCCACCAGCTGGACAGTCAGCAGGAACAGCAAGATGTTCCAAAGACGCCCACGGTAGAACAGGTGGATGACGGTGGCCACCAGGAAGAAGGGGAAAAAGCCAGTGACCACTGACTCGTAGGTCATCCACAGACTGTGCTTGTGGAACCACAGGGCGTTGTAGAGCCACTCGCGGAAATAAGACTTACTCCATCGTGTCTGCTGGTTGAGCCAGCGCAGATACTGCGTGGGTGTCTCCGTCTGGCACTGCGATCGAGCTGTGAATTTGGTCTTGTAGCCGAAGCTGAGCACACGGTTGGTAAGGTGGCGGTCGTCACCAAAGCTGCACTTGGAGCCCAGGAAGGTCTGGTGGTACCAGGGCTCCAGGAAGCGCTGCAGCAGAGAGTTCCTGTACATGCCCAGGGGGCCGCTGATGCACTGCACACAGCCGAAGTAGGACTGGCAGGCTCGCTCCACGTTGAAGGCCATCCAGTAACGGACGCTGCTGAGGAAGGAGATCCATGAGTCGTACTTGTTGAGGATCTGGAAAAAAAAGCATTCAAAAGAAGACGTTATTAATTTTGCATACTTCCAATTCCTATCAATCTAAAGATCAATCTAAAGAAAAAGAAATCAGTTGTTTCAGAGACCTTTGCGTTGGTTCAAACTTCAGTTTTTGGTTATCTGTATCTCCTCTGCTATAACAGGCCCCTTAGAAGTAAGTCAAAACTCCCTACCTCCTTGGCAGATTTTCTTTAGAGGGTCTATATCATGCTCAGAGTAAACCGTATCCATATATATGATAATATTTTACTTTTGGGACACTAAAAAAAACGATTTTTAAAGGAAGTATCAATTACTTCTTCGCTAGCTCCTTTTCCCACCTGGAAGTAAGATGACTCGATCTCAGAGAATCCGCCTTTCACTCTTTGTGGGTGCCGCCCATCTCATGACATCAACCTAGAGTCAGCCTCGGCAGCGTGTCTGCGTTTCGCCCATAGTAAATGAAAGCGTTTAGCCGATCACCGCTAGCTCTGTGGAGAAAGTGGGAGTGTGTGTGTGTGTGTTAGCCTGGGGGCGGAGCTGGCAGCGCAGACTCCGCCTGGAAGGGGCTGTTCCCACTTGTCAACGTCACAATGTGAGAAGCCACTGGCTTTTGTGGATTGTGAAGGGCTGGTGCTTAGAGCGCAGGATTTTAGAGGAATACTCTAAAATGCCCGAATGGGTCAAAATACCACTTTGGGGTTGTTGTTCGTAAGGGAAATTAACATCACGATATACTTAAAAGCTCATAAAGTTTTCATCAATCTGCCAATGGAGTAAGAAAGATGGTCTTACCAAGAAATTTTAATAACTAAAATTAAGATTATTTTGGTGTTGAAAAACTTCAAAATATTATTTTTCTTGAAAATAATTTTCTTTTTACCTTCTTAAGATTCAGTTTTGCAATGTATGATGGGAGTTAGGTCTGCAAACGTAAACCGACAGTGAAGCAAATTTTGGGAAATGTTAAAGAAGCTTAAATATCTGAATATTTATCAATTATTTGAAGATTCAACAAAAACCTATTTGAATTAACAGTTCAGTTTGGGGACATTAAGCTCTGTTTCCTGATAAACTACCTCATGCATCACAATGTTAAAATCTGAAACATGCAGCTGCAGGTTATAAATCACTTCAGTTGTACGTTTGAGCGCCTGTCTTCCAAAATCATCTGTGTGACTCTGTTCTTGTTTTAAAACCAAACCTGAGGAAATAAGAGTTTTCGCCAAATATTGATCTGTGCTGTACCTGCACATCCCCACCGACCCCGCCCACCATGGGATCTTCCTCCAGGATCTTCAGCATTTCAATGGTACAAGCTGGGTCTAGAACCGTGTCCGAGTCACACACCTGTGGAAACAGCAGACGGGGGCCGTGAGACGGGGGATGAGAGCCTGCCTCCATGCTGGAGCTGTCACAGGAAGACAGCCGGAACCTTTTTGTGTTCTGATCCAAACAGTAGGTTTCGGTGAAAAACAGATAGCAAGAGAAGAAGAAGAAGAAGAAGAAGAAGAAGAAGAAGAAGAAGAAGAAGAAAAGAGAAGAAAAGCATTGCCTGTCCTGCTAACGCATGACTCTCCAAAGGCTTAAGAATTAAATTCCTGTGTAAAGTTGCTCCAACTGATAACTTACAGCCCCCCAGCATAACAAACTAAAAGCTAAAACCTGAACGTGTAAGAGAGCCCCGGTGTGACTGCTCCAGGTGAGCAGTGACCTCTGACCTCAGCTGCTGGCTGTTCAACCCACACCTGTTACACTGACATCCTTATGAAAGGGATTTTCCTCCATCTTGGTTTCATTTCATTTCATCTTCTGACTCAAAAATACCAAACTATGTGGGCGTGGCCAGTCTGAGTCAGATGGAGCTGTCAGGTTTGAATGGGTGACCATGCTCATTGTAAATAGACCTATAAGACGCCTCACAGGGGTCTTGTGACCTCATAAATAAACTTCAAATGACTAACAAGACATGTCAAAGATAAATATTAATATACAGGGAAGAGATACAGCACCTGGTCACATGGTGCGCTGACAATAACCTGCTCCTTAACACCAATAAAACCAAGGAGCTCATTGTGGACTTCAGGAAGAAGAATGGAAGCACTCATGACCCCATCCACATTAACGGGATGGTAGTTGAACGTGTCTCCAGCTTCAAGTTCCTGGGAACCACCATCTCGGAGGAACTTTCCTGGGCCAAAAACACCTCCAGCCTGGTCAAGAAGGCTCACCAGCGCCTTTTCTTCCTCAGGACACTGAAGAAGAACCAGCTGTCTTCATCCATCCTGGTGAACTTCTACCGGTGTGCGATCGAGAGCATCCTTACAGGTTGCATCTCAGTCTGGTACGGGAACTGCTCAGTGGCTGACCGCAAGACACTGCAGAGGGTGGTGAAAACTGCCCAGCGCATCACTGGGACACCACTTCCTGCTCTTGAGGACATCCAGAGGAAACGCTGCCTGCGTCGAGCTCGCAGCATTCTCAAGGACTCCTCTCACCCTGACCACGGACTGTTTAACCTCCTTCCCTCCGGGAGGCGTTTCAGAAGCCTCCGGACAAGGACCACAAGATTCAGGAACAGCTTTTTCCCTAAAGCTGTCTCCTTGCTGAACTCTTCCCTCTGACACCCCTCAACACCCCCCACACCACCATAGACCCCCCCCCCCCCCTTCAACATTCTGTATTATTTATTTACTCACAAGCAAAACAGTAACTTGTTATTATTTGCACTACTGTCCATTTGCTCATTGAAATATTTTCTACGCACTTTACTGTCCACTGCAATACTGTAAATTATGTTCATAGTTCTGCCTATAATGTTCATACACTTTTACATAGCCCATCTGAGTAGCATGTTCATAGTACACCTATCTGTATATCTTTTGTATTATTATCTGAAAATGTCCATAACTACTTATAGTTAAATAGACTTTATTTTAAACTCTATTGCACTCTGGATATGCTAACGCATTCGTTGCCTTTATTATGTAGTGACAATATTAATTAATCTATCTAATCTATTAATTTTCGAAAAAAAGCCAACTTAGAGGAATAATGACAAAGCCTGTTTTTTTTTCATTCTCACCTGAACGTAATCCACGCTGTCCCCAAGAGCCTTGAAGGCGGTGTACATCACCTCCCTTTTCCCTCCCCACTCCTGCATGATGCATGAGTACCGACAGCCTCTGACGACCTGAGTTACCCGAGCCGCCTCCTCCATGTGCACCGTGCTCCTCCCCCTGCCTTTGACTCCTCCTCCTCCACTCCCATCGCTGTGGTAGTTCCCCTTCCAGACTACGCTGCCTGCTTGGTCGGCCCCGCCCATCACCTCGTGGAAAATGTCCATCATGTAGCGGTCCTCTGGCCGGTTCCCATCCACCACCAGCACCACCTTCAGGCCTGGGAAGGAGATGCGGCGCACGCTGCGCAGACACTTCCTCAGGTAGTCGGGGTCCTCCTGGTATGCTGCGATGCAGAGGGCCACAGAGCGGCGGAGGTGTCGAGGCTGGGCGGGGCTCCTCATCCGCCGATGTTCTAGGAAGGCGAAGAGGCTCTGGAGGAAGAGGTGGAGGGAGAGGAAGGCACCGTAGAGACCAAAGGACAGGTGGTGCTGCTCGGTGTGGATGAACTGGTATCCTGCAGAGAGCAGAGAGCCGACATGAATGTCTCAGCTTCGTCCTCAGGAACAGATTTGTGTGTTTGATCGACGGACACCTGTGACGTAGGCCAGCAGGATGGTGAAGAGGACCACCGCAGCAAAGAGGGTGGTGACCACGATGTTCACCGCATTCCTGCAGCGAGAGGGCATCTGGGGGAATAATATGCAGAGAGAAGGTAGAGCAGAAAAGCAGAACAGTTAGACAAAGGTCATGTAAAGCCTCAGTCACATCTGCCTCAGAGATGGATGTTTTTGGGTTGTTCAGTCCTGTGGAGGGTCATAGAGAGGAGTGGCTGCATCGTAACTTGAGTGCAGGTATGTCTTGTTACCATCTCAATGGAGGTCATGAAAATGGACTGTACCATTTAGTGTATCATGAAGCATTCATAAGGATTATTGGAAGTAACACACACTCAGGATGTATGGCTGTTACACTCCAGTTGTACTGGCTCCTGACCGCACACAAATGTTGCTCGCACAGGGAGAGTGCACGGTAAGTGACCATAGAATGTGTGTAGGATGCCCACACACAGACTACAGTCTGATTCATTTTTTAACAGTCTGGCTCCACTGGAGCAGTGCACATCTGTCACCTGAACTGCACTTATGGTCCTTTGTGGAGTCCGCAAGATTTGGGGGGTTGAAAAGACACCCGTGGAGAAAAATGTGCACTAACGTTTTCCCTAAACGGGCTCACAAAGCGGTCTATGACCTTGATGTTCTGTGCAGGTACTTGATCAGGTACCAGAAAGCTCACCAGCACCAGCTGTTGAACACACAGTCATGCATCCACAAACTACAACCACTCCTGCTGCAGCCGCACAGCAACATCCCTCCTCTTGGTTAATAGGTCTAATTAAAGGCCAGGCGGAGCCTCTCCAGCCCTCTGGACCGGTTGCAACTGGAACAAATCTGCCCTTTCATTCAAGAAATTACCTCCAGCCCCCACCTGGGCTCTGCCCTGCAGAGACATACCATATGTCCATGCAGCTTTGAGAGACGGCCAGGTTCACGGCCTCCTCTCATTCAGTCACGCTTTCTCCTCAGAAACCCTAACTTGAGACATTCAAGGACCCAACAAATGGGGGAATTTTTGAAATCAGAGCCTTTTGTCCAGACACAATTTACCTTTTCGTCAGACTCATTCAGTATTCTGACAAACAGAATATTTAACACTCATTTTCAAGTTGGGATTTTTCTCTTATGTCAGCAAGTTCATGTAATAGACTGTCCAGTGAATGGGAATCCATAACAACAGAAAAAATGAAATTGTTGTGTGTGACTGATGGATTTTTCACTAACGGTATTTAGAATTTGCAGAACAATCAGTCTAACAACAACAAACCACAATGCAACAAACAAAAATGAAAAAGATATTCATTAACAAAATGTAATCAAAATAATTCATAAAATAAGGATTTGTTGTTTTTAATTTGATTAAAATTGCTTATTGCATTAATTTGTCAGAAATATAAATGTATTTCCTAAAAATTAATTTATTGTGTTTTAGTCATTTGGCTTGTTTAAAGTAATGAGTCTTCTAATTACTGTTTATATTCAGACAATTAAAAAAAAATACTGTTTAAGATATTCTTTACAAGCTATTTTTAAAGAACCATTTATCCATTGCAAAGGGAAGAAATTCTTTTTAGGCTTTGAATAATTTTAGATTGCAGCGCAGAGAAGTTGTGCTGTGCACCACAATGTGAAATTGTTCCGTCAAACCTGTCTCAAGCTTTCAGGTTACCATAGTAACACAGAAAAACCTTAAAAAAAAGCACTTATAATTCTGACTCTGGTTTGAAGAGACAAAGATAATAAAAACATGAACCGGTCGACGAAAATCCAACAGTGATTATTTAAAAAATAAAAATAAAAAAAACGGAGGGATTCCAGTCTCTGTTCTCAGCTGGTTTCAGTGGAATGACAAGACAGCAAAACAAACCAAAACACCAGTAAAACAAAAAAGGTACCGGTAGTCTAGGCATGTCACTCACTCAGTTGAGCTGAAAATGTGTTTTATTTATCGTCCATGTTAGCTCATCAGGCCAAAAATATTGAAGTTACACCGGCGTTTGCAATCACTTTTAGCAAAACAGTTATATTGATTACACCGACAAAATAAAAGCCTTGATAGACAAAATAAAAGCCTTGATAGAAATCCACTACAATGAGTATGAAAGAGTTAGTGGATGAAAACCAAAATGCAACATCAGAAAACCCCTCCATGATGGTGGAATTTTATTTGAACTAAAAGGTTTTTATTCCTAATGTGATGTGAATATATTCATGAGTTATTTACTCTGCAGTTCATGGTTTTCAATGATGGTGTTTGCATTGTGGGAGAGTCATTGATGATCTCTGAACCCCCTGGGGAGGAAGCTAAGACTTGTTTTGTAAACAGATAAAGCACCTCATGTTTTTACCTGCTGGGGTTGGTCTAATAATGTAATTCGTCAGACTCCTCCTTCATAAGATAGCAGCCGGAACTGTGAAAGTAAAACTGGAACTTTTTATGGTCATAGAGAAATTTTTTTTTTTTTTAGTTTAATGAGTTTCTTTCTGCGTGACGGTTGTCTTCATTTGAGACCTACTGTTTGGGAATCATCGACCTCCATCTGGGAATTCTGACCAAGAAAGGTTCTATGTGTGACGCATGGCGGATTAAAGGGCGGCGTAATCTAAGCGCCCCGAGGGTCACCGCTCAGCAAGAAAGAAAGAGTTTGGTTTGATAGGTAGCTTCAGGGGTGCGGTTTGTTTTGGTGTTTGGGGGCATCAGGATTCCAGATAGTACGAAGTCACCGTTTTAGGACCAGCCTCTACCTATAAAGAAAGGAATTAAACCCAAAAAAGGACATGATTTTATGCAAAAGTAAAAATAAAATCACATTATCTGTCTCAGAAAATCCACCAGGTCTCTGACTGAAAGATTTTCTCTGAGAAAAAGGTCACCTTTGATGGTTAAGGAGCCCCAAATATCCTCATGAGCTGAGAAGACAAAACAGTGGAAATACTCCCAGAGAGTTATAATCAGATGGAGAACAAAGCCTGATGGAGAGGGTTACCTGGGTGAAGAGGGTGGAGCATGGACAAAGACAGAAAAAGATGGAGGGCAAAGCATTTCTCATTTAGTTTAGCCGATTTATATTATAATTTAACTTTTTTAATTTTAATTTGCTAAACTACTGCCAGAATCTGACAAATCAGTGATTTATGTTTCTTGCTCAGGACTTATTTTAGGTGCCAGACAAACTCGGACTTGAATCCCTAAACCTGGAAGGTGACCTGGACCTGCCAAGGTCGACTGAAGCCTTAAAGTGTGGACAGCAAGTAAAAACATTAATCAAAGAAGGGTCAGAACAAACTCATAAACAACACAAAAGAACCAAGTAAACCCACTAACTTTGCAAGACAAACCAACAAAGAAAGTAATCCGCAACACAATTGCTTTAAAAACAAACACAATAAAAAACCCTAGCAAAAAAAAAAAAAAAAAAAGCTCAGCTTCAGAATAAACTACTCCTTATGTCTAAAGAGTAGTTCTCAAATGGAATGAGAGACACAGAAAAATAGAGTTTACAGAGCAGAAGTGCATTGTGGGAATTAAGAAGCTATTTTTATTCCATCTAACACCAACAGACTTGCAAGTACAGTTTTAAAATAAATAAACAAATAAAGGTGTCTTGATCTTTAGTAGAACTTTGATCTTCAGAACTAAAGAACAACCGGACAGGACTTTACTCCTAATTTGTGGGTTGGAGTTAGTTCTCCTTTAGGTACAGGTAAAGGTAGGACCTTTGACTGTAAAAGAGAATTGGACTGAGTGACTCCTCCCTCCTAGTGTTCCAGAAAAGGAGGTACCAAGAAGCCAAAACTTCTATAGAGAAACAAACAGCTGTTACTCAGTCATTCTATTGGTCAGAATAACAATTCCTATTATGATACTTTCTTATAACATGTTCTTGCTAATCCAAAATTGTTCTCATGATATTTCTTTCTGTAGTTATTCAGGTTATATCCTGACCAATCAGATGCTTCAATAAAAGCAGCTGGTCTCACATGGAACCTTCAAAACGTTTGAGCCTGCTTTCGAGCGGACTTCCAACAAGCTCACTTCTGATTGGTGTAAGTGGTTGCCATAGAAACGTAGACTCAGACCAATCACTGTTTACTGACAGCGTCCGGCTCCAACATGGCGGTGTCGATATCTTGTAAAAATGTTGATTGAGTTGACTTCATTTGGTTGGTTCTGGAAAGAAACCATTTTTCTATGGATGATGTCAAACTCTGTCCAGTTCTCAGATACAGTCAATGACTTAGACTCAGTAAAAATTTCCCAATATTCACCTGAAATCTGCTGAAAAAGTGAATAATGATGAATAAAAAGTGTTTTTAAATGTAAATAGCTGTGATTTATTAATACCTTCCACATATATGATTGTTTATACTTGGAATGTTCTTTCAAATGTTGTGGTTAGATTTTTAGCTGAGCCCCCCCAGTCCGTCCTGTTCCAGACCAGAACGTGAGACTCCGTGTTAAAGCATCCAGGAAGCAGCATCTCCAGAGCAAAGGATGGAGGCAGACTCTCCAAAGATGGACCTCATTTCTCATCTGAATGTCCTCAAGCGTTTTTGGGTGAGCATAACCACAAGTCTGGGTTAATTCAACAAACACAAAAGGCTTCATACAACAATCAGTTACCATGGTGACTACAGCAAGGGGCAGAGTCTTACATTTAAATGCAAACTTCAACCAGCTACGACAGCTTCCACTTTTGGTGAGCCAATATTTGGGTTAATTTTTTTTGGGTTTCTCATTAATTCAAATACCTAATGCGATGAAAATTGTGTTTTTAACATGTTCTTGTGGCATTTTTCTCACGATGGAGGACAAATATAAAGAAAAATTAAGATTAAATTTGCATTTCTGAGTATGTCTCTGTTCAAATCATTGTGAATCAGGAGCAGATGAAAAAAAGGCTGTTTGAAAAAGTCTGTAGCAGTGATGTAGGTGCCACAGTTGGCGGGCCACAAGCTCCCTGCTCTGCCTCATTCTGATGCATCCACTTGCGGACAAATAGATCCATGATTTTCTTTGTTTTCCTCGTTTCTGTTGCACCGGTAATGTTAGGTTGATGGTGTGAATGGATGATGGGTAATGAGGGCAGGAGTACTCCACGCCTATAACTCAGAGGTGAATATTTAACCCTTGTGCGATCCTATGACCCCACTCTTACATAGACGTGTTATCCCTACCATGACATGAGGATAGCACAAGGGTTAATAAAATCCTGCTGCTCTGCAGAAACTGTCCTAAAAAAACAACACAGGTTTTAGAATTTTGGCTAAAAATGGTATCACAATTAAAAGGTCACAAGTAACACTTCTACTATAGATCAAAAGATAACCAGAGTGTAACTTCAAAGTGATTAGATAGAAAATGTAAAGTTGCGGACCTGTAGCTGACGCTGCAGAGGACTCAAAAAAAAGCCTTTTTTAGGTGGGCGGAGTTTTTTTTTTTTTTAACTTAAAACTTTTAAAGTGAATCAAACTCAAATATAAGGAAGAACTAAGTTATGTCAAAAAGAAAAAAATCGACTGAGTCCAAAGAAATAATCCAGCAAAAACATAAATCTTTGCACGTGTAACAAGAAGCGCGTTCTTCTGCCATGGAAACGTTCTCATCATGACTCTCATCTCAGTCCACAAATCCACCTCAGAGCAAAGAGGCTGAAACACATCGATGAAGATCAGAAAGGCCGTCGGAGCTTCTCAGCTTCACTCAGAACTTCCGACTCCAGCTCTGGTTCTGACTCCACCGAGTCTCAACAAGTTTTCTTCCCCCCATAGTAACACTAACCACACTGAGCTGACTGTCTGCTGGAGCTGCTGAACTTTCCATCCTTTGTGTCTTGACTTCCTTCATTCATTTGTCCATTAATCTCATTCATGTCATGTTGTCTCTCTCAGCATCATTCTTCTCACCTTCATTATAAAAACTCTTACCTTCCTGGCCCGGTGGACCCTCCGTCTTGGTCTCCCCCCAGATTGGTCTCCCCGTCCAGCCCTCTCCTCCCCTCAGCACAGCACTCTCCTTGTTCTGACCCCCTCCCTCCTCCGGCTCACACTACATCTTTATTCCAGCTTGCTTGCTTATTTCAGAGGATCCCAAAAATACAGCTGGCATCTTGAAGCACCTCCCTCCTCCACGTCCATCAGCCTCCTCCTCCTCCTCCTCCTCCTCTTCCTCCTCCTATCTACAAGGACTGTCCCAGGACATGAATCCCCTCAGCTGGGGGTTGATCAGAGCTGATCCTGCTTTAATTTCTCCATCCTGCGTCTGAATGATGTGGATGTGGCTGGAGTTTGATCCTGTGGGAGGGAGACAGCCCCCCCTGCAGCTCCTCTTTACTCTGCTGCATTGCCGGTTTGTGTCTGCCGCTGAGGAGCCCTGATCCCCCCCACTCTGACCGTCCCGTTTGCTCAGCTTCAACCCCCCCAGCCGGCTCTGCAATGCAGCCAGCAGCCTCCAACAAGCCAAGGAGGGGGGGGGGGCTGTTTGACCGGCACCCCCTCTCCTCTTCTCTCCAACTCTCTCAAAGCATCCTTTATGGACTTATTTATCTTGCCCCCACCCCCCACCCACCCTTTCTCCTCCTCTGAGCTGCTGACACCCAGCAGGTTCTGCCCCAACAAACTGCAGCACGCCCCCAACGATCAATACACCACCCGAACCACTCCACCCCATCAACATAATTCAAGCTCAAACCTACCTAAAGACGGCCACCCCTCCACCCCAGAGAAGGAATTCAACTTTATTTTTGCGTAAGAATCTGTAAGACAACATGGAAAGTGAAGTCACCCACTTTCCTTTAAAAGGATCGATATTCAGTCAGACGTTTTTGTCTAGAAATGTCTCCAAAAGACTTCCTAAAGGGTCTGAACCGGAGTCGTCTGAGTCTTTTCTTTAGACAAAATTCTTTGTTAACAAGACATTTGGTAACTCCAGTCCAGCATCATTCATCATTTATTTAAAAAGTAAAGAGAAAGGAGGTATACAAATGCCTAATAAACTCTGGAGTTCTGCTGGAATCAGACCTGGGACCACTTATCTTTTTATATTTTGATGAACACGTCTGCTCGTCAAGCCTTAAAATGACTTCACATTAGTTCAAATAAATATCCTTTGTCCGCCCAACAATGAAAAACTTGTGTTTAGTATTATTGCTACACTTTTGTACATTTTTTAAAATATTTTACCCTGTGGAGCCCACTACATAAACGTTTTGACAGAGAGTTCAAAATTTCTAGATGTTTTTTAAAACTCTTTGATGAAACGTACAAAAACGTATCTACTTCCTTTTTAAGAACATATAAATAGTCACAGTTTAAGATGCAAAAATATTGGAAGAAAGTACATTATTTACCCACTGTCTCAAACTTGATCCACATACTTTTAGTACGGAAGCTGAAAACGGCCCACACTACATTATTTTTTTCTCATAATAATAACATCTACTATCTTGTTATTACAAGAAAACATTCCAAAAAATGGTAGGCAGTTTTTGGCTTCTTTCGTGTTATAAAGATTTAATTATCAACAAATGTTACATTCTTTCAACACAAATGAGTTACAAAAGTTATTCTCACCATAAAGTTTTAAAAATCAGCTAAATTTTCCCTGCCCAAAGCACTTTTGAGATTTCCAGGTTGCAGTCATTGAGCAATGACCAGCAAATTCCCTTTTACTGCCCCTAGAGGAATGATGGTGAACTACAGGGCAAAAACAACTAACTATTGTCATGTTAAGACGGTGTACAAATGAACATGAGTTAAAAAGTTACATCTCCCTTTAAAAGCATATTTGTCTACGCTGCAATGATCCATTTGGGGGCGAAAAGTACTCAAGAGACAAAATCTGAAACTTAATGATGCTTTCATGTTTATCTTATATAAAAGAGTCTTTTATCTTTTGTCTCTCCAAACGAAATCACTGAATAGGCCTCTTTTTAACGGTGCAGAAAGAACTATGACTCATAAGTATGCTTGCTATCTGAGGCTTGTAGAATCTGAGATTTAACTCTTAGGTTATTGGTAGTTTTTTTCAAGGCATGCCAGGCCCTGACTTCCTCCAAACTCCCTAAAACACATCAATTTCTGTTATTTTTTACTTGAAAATAAACAGATTTGCCCATTTTCTGTAAACACAGTATATTCATTAAAAAAAAAAAAAAAGTAGTCATACTAGACATCAGCTAAAATGAGCCGTATTAGGAACATTTTTGGTTAAAAAGAAAGTTCTGTCCATTTATGGCCTCAAGCAAAGCCTGGACCAAAATAACTTCAGGCTGCCTCATTCCGAAAACATCTGAAAACGGATGGTGACCCTTTGCTCAAAGACCTGCAGCTGAATCCAGATAAGCTCTTGTTCTGCAGATCCCAGCAGTTCAACCTAAAAAAACCCTCCTATGAATACGGTGATCAGTTTGTTCTATAACTGCAGATATTTTCTGTTTAAGATGGAGGACAACATTTACATTTTCCTCTGTCTACGTGCATCCACCCTCTCCTATGGTTTCAAAGTGAACAGGCTTTTTCAAAGAACAAAAACTCTCTGCACCCACGTATGACATTTTTATAAGGGAGGAGAGAACAGGACATTTTGTATTTAATGGGGAGGGACCCAATTATATTGCTCCACCTCCTCTTTCTAAAGGCTCTCTATGAGTAAACTGTAAAAAATCTTTTTGATTGTGCATCAACATCTTCAAACTAAAAGCAAATATATATTTAACACAACCTGTTGGACTCAGGACAGAAGCTGTTTTATGATCCACATTTTAACCATTGTTGTTTTTTGTTTTTGTTTTTTTTACTTGTTGACTCACAACATTGCTGACGAACTCCTGGCATTTACAAATTGCGTCCAACATGTTCACAGCTGCAGCTTTTACCAGTATGTTCACTCATCTCAGATTTGCTTTGGCAGAGTTCGTAAAGTTTTAAAGCATGACACTGCAAATCTGTGCTCTAAATGAAGTTTTTCGGTTTGACTGAAAACTGTAAAACTAAACGGATACTAAAGAAATGACACAAATTCCCTCTGGAAACGTTTGTGAATGTTTCTAGAAGGTTGGTGGTGAATTTCTGATATTCCAGACTACAGAGACCCAAAAAACCTCAACCTTCTGATTCTGTTAAAATTGACTTTTTGATTCCTAGAAACATTTTTAACTTCAATTGCAGCTAAGTTTTGATTCAAAACCCAATTTGATCATTATTTTAAACTATTCAGTAAATGGCGAGTTTTCTTAAATCTGGGAGGGGCTTTGTCAGGAGCTGGTCAGTGATGTTAAACCTCAGAGATCAAAGAATGTGCTGGCTAGATTCAGTCAAAGGCATTTTATAAGTTTCGACTTTAACTTAAATTCATGTTAAATCCAACATTTTTTTGGCCCAAAAAAACAAACTTTAAGTAAAACATAATTTAGAATCTAGATCCAGGGAAGCAGAGTGTTCTCTCTTCTTGGTCTGCAGACGATTTGATCATCCGTGAGGCTCCGCCTCTCCATGACCACAGTGGGTTGTGATCATTGTGCTCGTCTGCTGTGAGCTCAGAGGGGTGGGGGTGGAGGGGGGGGGGCAGACATTCATGAAATAGATGAGACAAAAGAAGGAATGTGTCTTTGCACCAGCCTGAAGTCAGCTTTCGTTAAAGCCTTTGGTTTCAACGTTTGATCTTCATCAAAGTCATGCATTTGTCATTTCAAGAAGGAGAAACGGAATTCAGCAGATGGGAAAATGAGATTTTGAGGTGTTTATTTCAATCTAAAACAAATGAAACCTGCAACACTTGTTCATAGAAAACAAAAAGGTACTACAGCTGCCAAAATGCATCACTTTCACAAGCTTCAGCGGCTGTTCAGCGACTTTCTTTAGTGAAATGTCAACCTTAAAGTGCAGCAGGAGGCTCGGAAGGCCTTTCAGAAGCACTACGGTAATGTCTGGATCGTTGGTAGGGCTGGCGCTGGAGCTCTGGTGGTTCCTGCTCTTCTCGTCAGAAGCAACCGCAAACTCTACGACATGACCCGGATCTTCTTCTCCAGCTTCTGTTCCGGGAAGAGGAACCTCCTCATCACATCGTCCAGCTCCTCCAGAGCCAGCTGAGCGTGAATGACTGCGACCTCGTCTGGGTCTGAGCGAACCACCCCCTTCAGGGCCCGGTACAGATCCAACAGAACATCCCTGAGAACCTGCAGGACAAACAAACACAAACAACACCGGAGCTGAATTTCCTGTTTCCAGGGCGATGAAGGTTGAGCTCCTCATCCTCCCAACCAGTTTGAGGAAAAAAAAAAAAAAAGCTTCTTCATCACTAAAGCTTTGAAGGTTCAGGGAAAGTCTATTTCTCACATTTAGAAAGAGAGGTGGTTCTATTGGTCATCTGGACCAGCAGAACCAATAGGATTCATCTGGACATAGTTTCTGCAGAGCGGCAGTTCATTAGAAATTCACCTTTGACTTGTGGGGGGAACTGTTGGGGCAGAGCAACCCCGCACCCTCTTCCCGTCACCCATAGCTAAGAACTATTTGTTTGCGTGCTCTCCTGCTAGCTGACAGCCCCCACAGCACCAACCCAACACCACCAGTGCAACAAAAATGGCGACCAATATTGGAGCTATCCAGGCGAACAGCTTGGACGAGGAAAATAAACAATCTGGTGACTTCTGGGAAATTTCCAGGGCTGACAAAATGGCAAGCGGCCATTCTTATCAAACACTATTGAGTGAATTTGGACTCTGTAGATGGTGAGGCGTTATCTGCTGACCTCCACAACATCGACCACACCCTATTTGAAAGAGGGAGGGGCCTAAGGAGCTTTAATTAAATTCCTATGACTGTATAGAAAAAGAATCTTTTTATACATAAATTGAAAAGAAGCCAAGGGGTGATTCCTAACCTTCCTGTTGCAAAGGTTCGTTAGCGCTGAGCGGCAGAAAACATCCGAATTTCAGTCCAAAATCGGGATTTTTCTAAACCGTTCTCTAAGAACTTTGGGAAAAGTTTGATCCACAGACAAAACGGTGAATGCAGGCAAACTATCTGCTTTTCTTGGATTTCACTCGTCTTCTCCGTACCCCCCCCCCATTCTTCTGTCAGCATCTTTGTTCCCAAACCTCAGCGTGTCATTAGAGCCCCCCCCCCGCATGTTCCAATAATGACAGGACCTGGACCGAGACCAGCAGCTGGACTTGGAGCTTCATCACACCTGAGCCATCTGCTCCTGGAGGGGCTGGAAACTTTCCCATGGGGGGGCAGGGAGGAGCTGGGAGGCGTGGCCCTCATAAAACCTGCTTCTCATCTCTTTCAGGACCATTTTTCACTCTTAAACACATTTCACCTCTTTGGGGATTTCAAATACTTTATTTTGAGTCCAGAAGCTTCGTGGATAAGAATCCGGGCTAAACGCCGACGCGCGCTGCATGGATCCATGTGAGCACTCATGAAACCCACTACCTACATTTTGGGTTTCGGCCAGCGAGTCTTCGGTTTTGAGCTGCTCAGAATTTTTGTTCGGTTGAGAATTATGCAGTTCATGCGTATTTTACGTAGTTTATATGCAATTATTACACAAGTCTTACGCCATTGTGCGTGATGTTTGCAAGATGCATTGAAAAAGTTGTGGCTTTCCACGACCATTCCACGTAACTTTTATATCTCACATACATGTCTAATGGTGTTATAAAACAAACCAAAAGTTTACATGTATTCAAAAAAAAACTATCAGAAGTCACTAATAGTACTGTATAAGGCCAGAAACGATGAATTAAACAAAAAATGTCACTTTAGCACAGTTGCAATGCAGAATTGTACCGTGAATGTTTTGTACCAATCTGTAAATACCAATACGCGTATTGTGTTTGAAATAAAAATAAATAAATAAATAAAAAAACATCACGAAGCATCAAAACAAAGCATGTACACAGCACAATAATCACGCACAGTTCCTGTTCTACGTTGATTTCTGTGTTCTTTGTGTGGTTTATTTGTAATACATCTGGGAAAATTCTATGTAAAGACCACAACTTTTCTCACTTTTTCCATGACCAATTTTCATCTGACGCACGAAATTTACGTAGTGGCCGTTGTGACACGGCCTTCAGATCCATTTTGTCTCCTAAATCTTTATTTAACTGTAGTAGAGTCCAGCTACAGATTTAAAAAAAAAAACTTTGTTCCCTTCATTTGCCTTTTTAAAAAAGTGTACAAAAATAAATACATTCGTGCATGATACCTAAATACATTTTAAATAGGTGAAAAAAACAATAAAGAAGGTTTATAGAACTTCTGCTCTATTAATGAAGGTGGAGTCAAAACAAAATGCTTGTTTTGTGTTTTTATGTGTGAGTGGCTCTAATTTATACCCACCAAATGCAGCTTAAATGAAAATCACCAGGTTTAAAACGTTTTCTAGCCAGTTTTGTCCATCAGAAAAGAATCAAATAGCTGTTTTGCATTTTAGAAAAAAATCGAAATTTTAATGTTGAAGTTAAAATTAAATTTATGGAAGTTTAAAAAAAATAAATAAATAAAAATCAAGTAAATTATTATATAAATACATCAAAAAACCCTTTTTCTGTTGGTGCGATTTTATGATTTTATCTTTATTGTGTTTTAATTCTTATTTTATTAGGTTTATTTTAGTTTAGTTTTGACCTGCATTGTAAGGCACGTTGTGCTTCTTAGTGGGAAAGGTGCTACATAAATAAACTCTACTTAATACTTACATTTTTTTTAAAATATTCTCTTTTGAATTCATGAAACTTGTGTAAATATATGTAAGTGGTTTTAAAAGGTCCAAATCTCACACAACATGCTTTAATTTGACTTTGTTCAAAGTTTAAACCTTTCGATTCACTGCAGAAGAAACTGTATCCTGATCAGAAACTGATTTTTTTTGTGTGTCTTTGAATGGCAAATGCTCAGAAACTAACTCGATGGCGTTCCAGGCTTAGTTCCTGCTCACCTCTGTGGTTTTGTCACTGAGTCCTCGCAGCAGCAGAGCGATGACGTGGACGGCGGCTCGCCTCACCTCGGCCTCCCTCTCGGTTTTTATCAGAGCCGTCAGGCAAGAGCTGAGCTGAAGGAACACAGAGAGGCGTCGGTTTAGTTTCTAAAGAGCCAGTTCACAACCAGGACTGTGTCAAAGCACTACACACAAAACAAACAAACAACACATCACAATGTAGGATTTAATGTCTGCCAATTGAAAATAAACAAAAGGAAACAATAGAAATAGAAGGAAAAGCAAGGAATAAACCCCCAACAGAACCAGACTCAGTCAGCTGAGAGGCCAGAAACACAGAAACATCTGTACCAACGCGTACAGATTGTTATAGATGGTGTTTTAATAACTGCAACAGTGAGAGGGGAACCAACACAAAATCCCTGGAAAATCAGTTACAAGACAAAAGCAGAAAAACAGTCCGTTTAAACAATTTGGAGCCAGAAAGCAGAGTGTAAAAAAAACAGTCACTGAGCCTCTAATGGAAGACAAGCGACACCCGTAAGTTACTGCAGTGAGAGATGAGGAGGCAGATGTGGAACAAAACCACTAATATCTGTGATGACAAATGTCTTCGGTTAGAAACTACAACAATCGGACACTTGGAAAGAGACACAAAAACACTGGAGCTTCTGTTTTAGAACACACACAAAAGTTTACAGACTCCAGAAATGCATTGATGGGTGAAGAAGTAAAAAAAAAAAAAAAAGACGTCTTGAACTCGGCCTTGAGAAAGACTTGTGATGGTTGCAGACTCGTTAACCTAAAGATCTTTGGTTTTAACCTCTGAAACGTTCAGAAATCTTCTTCCAGGAGGAACACAGGCTTCCCTCTGGGATCCTTTAGGGTTTCTCTTTTATTAATTTATGTAGCTGGGACCTTCTGGTTTTTATCTGGGACCATTAAGAAAACAAAAAGAATAAAAAAATTAAACACTGGGACACTGACGGGAGCTGTTCAATTTGAAATTACATCATTAAATGATGTGAATTCCAGTAAACCTGTTTGACTCCCAGTGCAGTAAAGAAAAAGTCAAAGCTTTTAACATGAGGTGTGTTTGTCAGCTTGTGCCCGACCCTGCTGAGGTCAGAGCCAGAACTGGACTGGATCGATTGATGATGGGGTCAGACGGCTCCACCGACACACGGAGTCTGTGTGGAAAACTCACAGAGTGCAGGTCATGAATAAAAATCCTGTTCTTGCAGCTGACAGAGCTGCTCATTCAGACCAGCAGGCTTCCAGATCGTGCACACCAGCACGGCTGCAGCTTCAACGCACCCGCAGACCGCTGCTGCGCCAGCGAGCACGCACGTGAAGCTGCGGTCAGCGTGTTCAAACGGGAGCTTCTTGCTAAACCTGGATGATTTGCAGCCTCCCGTGTCCTGATGAAAACCGAGGGGAAACACTTTTTTTTCTATTTTCTGAGAGGGTTTGGAACTTCAAATTAAAGAGAAAAAAAACCTCTAGGAGTGTGGGACCTTCTCCTTTAGGGGTCCCGTTTTCTTCAGGTCACTCAATCAATATAAAAGCACCACCAGGGGAGGTAAAGCACAGAATATCTGCAGCTGTCGGCTTCCAGCTGACATCATCAGCATCCCCTCCAATTCAGCGTAAAGAAAACATGCTAAGCTGTTCTTAATTATGTGCTTAAGAAATGTTTAACAGAATACATAAAAAAAGATGCTTTTTAGAACAAAAAAGCTGATTTGAGCTAATGAAAGCTGAAATCATTTCAGAATCCTTTAAAGTAATTGTACAAAGCACGGTTTTCTGTGCTAATCCTGTGAATATTAATTTACAAAAAACTATTTTTGATTCATGAAATCCACGACCAGATTCTCCTCTTAAGTGATTCTTTCGCGGGAAAACAGTTATCTGTTCATTTTTAATGTTTTAAACAAAAGTTTGTGGGTTTTCAAAGACTCCTTTTTGTCCCCCCCAAAGCTGAGCTGTGGACTTAATCTGTTGGTTTTATAGCTTTATAGCCAGATTAACACAATTGGATCATTCATTCATTCATTTTCTATTACATGTTTTTCCCTTTCGGGGTCACGGGGCTGCTGGAGCCTATCCCGGCCACTTGTGGGGGAAGGCAGGGGATGCCCTGGACAGGTCGTCAGTCTGTCGCAGGGTAGAATATTCACAATCACACACCCATTCAGTCTCACACTCACACCTAGGGACAATTTAGAGTTGCCAATTAACCTATGAAGCATGTTTTTGGATGGTGGGAGGAAGCCGGACACCCCGGGGAGAACATGCAAACTCCACACAGAAAGGTCCCCAATGGTCCCCCAGCCGGGACTTGAACCGTGAGGCTGTGAGGCAAGAGCGCTAACCACTGCGCCACCGAGCAGCCGATTGGATCATCCAACAATTGGATCATAACAATCATAACTAATCATAATTCATGCTGATTTTTCTGTGCAGCTCTTAAAGAAAATGTTGGTTCTGAGTGGGAATTTTACAGAAAAAACCTCAAGTGAAATACGAGAAAGCAGCTTTTCGTAAAACTGATTCAGATCCATTTTTAGTTCAATCATATTTGGCAAATCAAATGTGAGTTTGAATCAAATGGATTCAAGTATTTTTTTTTTACTAGATGAAAAACTGTTGCATGAAGATGAAGCTGAAAGCAAAAGTGAGAATATTTTTGTGAATTATTTAAAACCACATTGAGTGCAGCTGTAGGTTTAGATGAAGTGAGACTTTTGAACCAAATGAATCAGATTTCTGAACAGACAGGTTCCTTTTGAGGCAAAAAAAAAGGCAGGAAGTCTTCATGGGATGAGTTTCTATCCTAAATAATATTACTTGAGAAAAAAGAGCAACATTGTTTTATTAAAAAAAACGGCATATATACTTTTAACAATTTCACTTGTAAAAGCAGAAAAACACAAACCTGCTTTAATCGTCGGACCATTGTTAGTTCACCTCTTTTTTTTTTTTTTATTCTTCTTTTTCAAACTCCTAACCTGATCTCCACACAGTTTTTAGCGGTTTTCTCTCACTCCAATTGTCTTTCGATCTATTGCGAAAGCGTTCCCAGCACTCTTTTAATTAAGATGATGCCGCTTTTAGCCAGAATCAAACACCCGCTTGTTTTTTAGGACATAGTTTCTGCAGAGCGGCAGAACATCATCTGAGCTGTGGTTGGTGCAGAGCAACGCCGCCCCCCTTTTACTCCCCGTTGCCAAGAGCTGGGGGCAAAAGGTTTGTGGCCCGCCAAGCATATTTTCCACGTCACAAATAAACTCTTTTTCAAACTGAATTTTTTTTCTGAATAAAGAAATACTCAGAAGTGCTTTTTGGAGCAAAATTTTCTCATACATTTCCTCCATCATCAACTCAAGGACACGTTAAAAACACATAAATCCTGATTTTCATCAGAGTGCGAAAGGCCTGGTTTGTTCTCACCTCCTGGGTCAGGGGCCCTAGAGCATAGTCCAGTTTCTGACAGAGCTCCCCCAGGTTTGACAGACAGCTGGCTCGGACGACTGCGTCAGGATCCCTGGTTCCTTGCAGGAAAACGCCCACTAGAGGCTGACCGAGGTGTGGCGCCAGCTCACCTGGAGACCAAGCAGACAGATGGTCACCATGACTGATGGGACCGGATCGTTCAGGGGCTGAGAGCAGACATTAGAATGTCCTGTTTCCACCAGGAGGTAAGACAGAATGTTTTGGTGTTTCCTTGTTCTTCCTCCATCTGCAGACAGCAGAACAGCTGCTTTTTTCTGCAGCTCCACTCCCTGTCTGACTGAATACTTCCACGCCAACCAGCAGCACAGCTGGGAAACCCGTCAAACTTCCAGACTACAAGAGCTCACAGGATTCTGAGTGCCAACAGCCAGAACACAGTCACCAAAACAGAGCCAGACATTGACTGAGAGCACATTTACACAGCCAGGCGGGTCAGAGAAGAAGACCTCATTCATGAGTCTCCCTTGGCCGACGATGAATCCTGGCGTGCCGAGCGTTTGAGTCAAACACAGCGGCACTCTGCGGAAAACTGAAGCGCCTTGCAGACGGGGCCCAGACATAAACCATCTGATTGTCCTGGGAAGAGACACGATGGCAAACTGGCACCACAAACGGAGAGACAAGCACCAAATGAGGGGTGTGGGGGGGTAGCACACAGCATCACATCTGACCGAGACCTCAGAGAACTTCAGTTTCTGTGTTCTGTGACAAAAACTGTGCATGGCGTCACAGGAGATGGAAAGGTTCTTATTCAGATTTACATCTTCAGCTATGCCTGAAGAAAAAAGAAAACAGTGTATGTCTTAAATGAGTCATCTGTCATATCCATCCATTTATTCTCAGAACCCACTGAATCCCTTTCAGAGTCACAGGGTTGCTGGAGCCTATCCCAGCTGCTGTTGGGTGAGGGCGGGGCGTGTTCTGCACAGGTCTGCAGTCTGTGACAGAGCCGCACACTCACCTTTACACATTTTTAATTCACAGATGAACCTATGAAGCAGGTTTTTGAACTGGGAGGAAACCGCAGACCCTGCAGAAACCCTGCAGAGGGAGGAGAACATGCAAACTCCTCATAGAAACGGCCCAGCCGGGATTTGGACCAGGATCTTCTCGCTGTGATGCAAAAGTGCAAACTTTGATGAAAGTCTTACAATATTAAAATGAAGCCTTTTGGGGTTCAAACATATCATGTTTAACTACTCTTTGTTTTTTTTAAAGTCAGTTCTATTTTATTGAAAAATTCAAATTTGGTTGTAAACTTGTAGTTTGTCCTTCTCTGGTAATTGTATTACATTTATTACTATTATTATTATTATTATTATTATTATTATTAATAAACACTTTTTTTGGTTTATTTATCTTCTTTAGATGTGATTTATGTGCCAGCCCATTCTTTAAACACTCATTAATTGACTTAGATGAAAAAAAAAGTAAGAAAAGTAAATATAATTCAATATTTCAGTAAATTTTGTCTGTAGTTGTAAAATGTGTCCCTGTTTAGAACCTTGCTACAAACATTAGATTTCTGTATCAATTTATATTTATTTATATGTCATTTTATGGTGGCACTCTGTGTTTTATCATTTTAATTGTTTTAAATCTTCACTTCATGTTTCAGATGTCTGAAAGATGCTCTATAAATAAAGTGGGACTTGATTTGTATTGTACGGATGAAATGATTTTCTCTGAAACGCCAACTTTGATGTGGAGTTTTTATCTCGGCTCCTCTTTGGCAGCAGGTTCACCGAGTTTCTCTGTGCAGTGGTCGTCCCTACAGGGCTAGAACCCGCAGAGTTTCTGCTTTCAGCCGCAGTCCAGACAGTTTTTTAGTAACATGCAACGGCTGATCGCTGCGCCCGTTTCCCACCCGCTCGCTGCTGCTGCTGCTGGACTTCCTTTTCCTTCAGACACACTTAGCATCGCAAAGCTTCCATCCCTTTGTTCCACCTCACATGTTTTAGCAAAGCGGTGATACAGAGTAATCTGCTGTTTCACCGTAACAGTACTCCACTGCTGAGCCGCTGAATCGACCACATCTTGGGTGCAGAGTTGCTGCTCTTCTGCTTGACCTTAGACTAAAACCACCTCATTCTCTTTGATTGGCGTTTCACAAAAACAGCACACAGGAGAATTTGGACTTTCATCTTCTTACACTGAGAAAACACATAAAGAACTAGTGTGGAACAGTTTTACCTAAAAAGCACAAAAGAAGGACTATTTATAAGGATGACAAACAGAGTTTTCCTAAGCGTAAGATTTATTGCAAAGGAGCATTATAACAGCAAACACATGACCTACCAAACACATTAAGTGATACTTTGTGAGCCGAGTTTTTTGTATTATATAAAAAAATGTTGCCCAAAAAGTCATCATAGTCCCTTGCTATAATGCAGTTCACTTTTTGCAGTCTTGCTGTTTCACTGATTTTGGATTTTGATCAAATTTGCATGCTTTAGTTTCTAGCACATTGTGTTCTGCATCCTGATTGGCTATAGATCACTGTCAATCCATCTCAACCACACAGTGTCTCCTGTACAGAATGCGCTTAGTTTCCCAGATCTACATAAATCTTAAGATCGCCATCAGATCTCTGTGTTCATTCATAAAACTGGAATTATTTTTCTACGAAGCTTTAATTTGAGAGTTTAAACAAGGGAGAAAAACATAGAATATTAATGTCTGTTTTAAGGAAAGTACATAAATAGTATAGTGAGGGCTTCTATGACCTTAAAACATCTAGAATTATTGCGTAATTCTAGATGTTTGCAGAGTTTGACGAGTTAGAACGTAGCCGCAAACCTAACTTAATACTGACTAAACTCACCCAAACCACTGATGAGTTTGACTTCTTCCTGTTCAAATAAAGTGGACTAAACTGTGTCTTTAGCCAACATCACGAGGTGTAATCTGGATCTGAACTTTCCTTAGGCGCCAACCCAAACACAGATTCAGACACAAACATCCTCACCCATCGCCCTGCTCGCCCGCATCAGGACCTCCCCCATTTTTAGCCGGGTCTCCAGCGAGCGTTCCTTGTTGGAGGAGGGCAGTGAAGGTCCGTGCTGGAAGTCTCTCAGGAGCCTGTCCAGGATTCTGTCTGGGTAGGAATCAGCTAGCGCCGCCAGACCTAGACATGGGGAAAAAACCAAAACAACAACATCATTCTCTTCCAGCATAGACACAAGGCTGCTAGGATCAAAGGGGAAAGTTTACCTTGAATGGCTGACAGGTAGACAAACGAGTCTTCGTGCTCTAGGTTCTCTAAGAAAAGCTGGGGAGGAACACATTATAGAGATTATAAAAAATAAAACATGTAGAGGTTAAAGCAGCATCAAAGGGAATTAAAAACCATGTGAAGCACAGGTGTGTGTGTGTGTGTTTTTGGGGTGGGTTAGAGATCAGGAGAGGAGGCAGAATAATCAGGAATCTCAGAGACAAATCAATAAATGGGGATGATGTGCTGTTTCAGCAGGGACCTCTGATTAAAGAGAATTGGAAATGAACCGGCTTTCCGTCTCCAGCGAAGCACCCTAACAAGCCCCGGGAGACCCGAGGAGCTCCCTGAGGACCACCTTCTGCTCACTCATTCATTATAGATGACCCAGAGGACACATATCTCAACTCAGGATGCTCAGGATCAGAACCTCTCAGAGGGGCTCAGATCAGTTTTTCGCAAAAACGTAAAGAACTATTCTGAAAAAAGTACATTTTCTTTGCTGGACGGTAAGAATCCTGAAATAAAGTTAATAGAAAGAGAACAATAAAAGTAAACATCTGTTTTTCTTCATAGACCTTTGTGGTAAACCAAGAGGATTAATCAAACCCAACTCTGTTTTGACATAATCCACCGTATAAGAAGGCCAACTTCACCTCTATGCGTCTAAAGTATTGATCTGTATTGCTTTACAACCTGGAGTTCATCCATCATCACATCCATATATAGATTGCCTCTCTAAACCTGACCTCCACTTTTTGACCTGTGTGGGCCTTAAATTATGCCAGATTGTTGATCTGCAGAAGTTGTTCAAACTGGTGTACATGATCTTCTCAGCACTTCCAGTCAAGAGTCTCCTCATTTTCCATATGTGGTCCCACACCACAGGTCAGTAAACACAAATATTTAAAATGGAGTTTCTGACACATTTAGGATCTATTTTTTTAACATCTACATGTTTTCATCCGATCAGATATATAAAAAAAAAAAAAAAAAACTAAAATGTGTTTTTATGCAGATGACATACTGATTTATATAAACTTTGTATAAAAGTATGATCTTAAGTAAAAGTAAAGAGCCTGTATTTATCAAATAAATTTCAGAATTTTGGAGTCAACTATAAAACCCAGAGTCACACCAAAACACCGAAGGGTTGAACAGTCTCAACAGTATTTATGAAACCATTTTCTAAATTTATTCACAGTAGACCTGTAACACCAATTTTATAAGGTTGTGGAAGTAGAATTCACTTTGATAAGTTGAATATTAATTTTAAGTCCCTTATTTTCATTCTGCTTCTTTTATTTGAATAACAAAATCTTATGTTTGGCAGTTTGCAGTATGAGTATCCATCAAGCTTAAATACTGCTCTCACTGCCCCAACGATGTTGATCTCATGTCTTGATAATAGATAATAGAGTAATAAATAACTTTAAAAAAAAAACATCAAAAGCTCTTAAAAGTCACAGCTGCCTCCAGCCATTAACACAGAGTTTTCAAACCAAAGGCAGCAAAGCTGCTAATACCAGTGTGTCTCAGGCCATTGGGAACAATGACTGGAATCAGTGTCTTGGTGAAAAAGGTGCTTTATTATGAATCCACATACCATTAGGACTTTCTCCTTAGCCTGCACAGTCTCTGGGTCTTTGAGTTGCATCATCTGGGTCAGGGTTCTCAGAGCAAAGGCTCTGGTTGGCACGTTTGGGTCACATGCTTCAAGTAACCAATCAGAAAGGGGCTTGGTGGGACTTTCAGGATTACGGTTCGGGTTCTTTGCTCCTGCAGAGGATGCTGGGAGTGGACTGCTGGTGCAGACAGGTGTCCTTGCTTCCTTTACTTCATTGATCTGCATTGTGCTGTTCTTTGTTGAGGTTTTGGGGTTTCTGGAGCAGCTTGCTGCAGGAGCAGCGAGGTTTTCAGGCTGGTAGGCGCCATGTGTGGCGATGACGGCTCTGAGGTTGGCTGCCAGCTCCTGGATGACCTCATCTGGGTGCAGCTGTGAGAGGGAGTCCAGAGGGGGGAGTAGCTTTGACATCAAAGCATAATCCTCTGAGCTCACCTGCAAAACAAATGTTTAGATATGGAAAGTAGAAACTAGTTATCCTTATTTGAAATATAACATCTGCTGTAGCTAAAACTGGAGTTAAGATAATACTCAGGATGGTCAAATACAAATTCCAGGATACTTTTAAGATGAGTAGAAAAACATCAATCATAATTTTCAAAAGATTCATTTTAACAATCATTTCATCATAAACTGCCCATTGATGGGCTGGAAAATTGGTCCAGGTTGTACAGCACCTTCAACCCGTTGTAGGTGAGATAGGCTCCAGCAACCCTTTGACTCTGAAAATGGGTGGATAGATGATTGAACTCAACGAGACACACAGGAGCGTCTTTTTCCATGAACATCCTCCAGTTCTGCACCTTTAATACAAAGTATTTTTTGTGTATGGCTTAAAACGCATTTAGAGTCTAGCAATTACATGCGGAGTTCCACCAGGTTGCACTCTGGGTCTTCGGCTATTTCAAATTTGGATTTTGACTATTACCAACATTAGCTATTGATATAGTTCAAAGTTTAATTCCTTCATCTTCTAATCGGTTGTTTCCCTTTTGCGGTCACGGGGCTGCTGGAGCCTATGCCAGCCACATGCAGGCCAAGGCAGGGGACACCCTTTACAGGTCGCCACTCTGTCGCACTCAATGTTTAAACTTTACTTAATTATCTGGATTTACAACTGATTTTTACCAAACTAAACATGAATGAAAACATCCAGGCATTTACCTTTTTTAGGCATTTCAACTGTTATTTTAAATTTGAACATTTAATTACATTTTTCTGACAGAATGGCACACCTTCCCACTAACTACTTTTGCATTTAACATACAATATAGCAGTATTAGCAGATAATTTAGCACATTTTAGTACTTCTTCAAGTTATTTTTTCCATTTTTGATTCCTCCCGCTCTTTAGCTCAATTATAATTTTAAAGTGTTCTTTAGTAGTACTTTTCTCATCATCATTTATACATATGCTGCTTCTTTTTAGCTGAATTGCTCTTTTGATAGACTTTCATAGAATTTGTTGGTATTTTACATCTATAGGTGGCTGTACTTTTTGTATACATCAAATAAATCACTCATGCAACCTGTGGTGTGGACAGGATAGTGGCCACCAGACCCATCCCCATGCTTAATGTTTGGCTCTCCACTGGGTTCCCCACATGTGGCTCCGGGACCGTATCCAGTCCCACACAGGCCCTTTCAAGTAGGGTCGCCATAAAGTCCACAACCTGCAAAGACAAAAGGGAAAAATAAATCATCTATGAAGTTTGGAAAAAACGTCAGCAAGGAACTGATGGAAACTCGAGTTCCAACAACATTTCGTTCTTCTGCAAAATCAGTTAAAACAGAATCAAGTCTAAGTTTAAAGACAGCAGAAAAAAGCTTTCACTGCAGAGATGGAACTGAAAGCAGGCCACCTACTTTATCAACATATTTTGTGTTCGAGTGAAAACTAAGGGTTATGATAAAGTAAGTGAGCTCCTTTTATCAGCAGAACTCTTACAGAACACAAAAATAATCTAAAAATGTGCAAAAAACCCGGCAGAGGACAGTATATATGATCTTTTATAGATCAAATGTGTCTCTTTACAGTTAATTAAAATTATTTCATACGTTTACTCTGTTTGTGCTTCTGTTTGAGTGTCTAAATTTATCTTGAAGTTCTTGTTTTAGCCTTTGATCAGTGAGCTTCTCTGGCTTCGTAAATTAGACTAGCTCAACTTTTTGCTGTCTCAGCATTGTGTTAATTGTTTTTAATGGACTTAAACCTCGGCTGAAAGCAGTGGCCTCTTCCTCTCCGCCTTTCTGCTCTCACCTGCGTGGTCTTCCTCAAGAGCTGAGAGTGCTGCAGACTCTCCACCATCACAGCCAGAACCTGAAGCAAAGCCAGCCTCTGGCCCTGACGCTCTGCATGACTCAGCATCTGCTGCTCCACCTCCAACAGCGTCATACTCGACACATCTGCCTCCTCTTCGTCCTTCACCTCCTCCTCTCCTGCAGTGGCCCAGCTGGTCAGCTCCTGCAGGAGGACAACACATGAAACACAGACTAAAAATGTAACCAACTAGGCCTGCACAATATACCGCAAATTTATCGTTATCGCAATATCCAGCTCTGCAATATGCATATCGCAAAAGACGGGGAAAATCGCAATAAATGGTAAACCTTAAATATGTTAAAACAATCTTATGGCAGCTTGAAGCATTTAACAAATCAAATAAATCCCTTTATGCATTTGACCAATCGGATGGACGCCTTCAAGTTGTTGACCAATTGGATGGAGGCCTAATGTGTTAGATGTTTGTCACCTATGTCGATGAGGATCATCTGAAGTATAATTTTTAGACTGTTGCAATGAAATCCGAATAATGTTTTTGGTTATTTTGCTATCTGTTTATATACCGCAAATTATATCGTTATCGCAATATTAATCTCTAATATCGCATATCGCGAGTTTTTCTCATATCGTGCAGCCCTATAACCAACATTTGCGGATCAGTATTTTGTGGGAAACTATTCCATATGTGAAAAATATTCACTTGACCCCGGAATAAAAAAAAACGAAATCCATTTTTGTTTTTTTTTGAAAACCAAGAGATGGGACTCGGCAGTTTAAATAGGAATCTGGCCTGCTTGTGGTTTACCTTCAGCAGGTCCAGGAAGAAGTCCCCAGGCAGGTCAGAGTCCTTAAGTTCAGCCAACAGGTGCATTAGACACTCTAGTCTCCAATGTTCTCCAGACAGCTTCTCATAAAGCTCGTCATCCTCATCGCTGCAACAGAAGCAGACAGGTGAGAAACAGAGAGGGTCAACAGAGCCCACATTGCAAGTGTTCGCTGCGTTCACCTGCACCCATCTCTGCAGCTCAGTCTGGCACCTCCATCGCTGCCTGGAGTGAAGCAGAAGCCCTTCGCCACGTCGTTCTTCGTCGTCTTCAGGCCTGACAGCCGCCGCAGCGCCAACAATGCAGCAGACGCCTCAGACTTACCCAGGAACCACAGTAAGATCTCCTGACAGAGGCCGCTGCAGATTGAAGAAATAATGCACGAATGACATTAAATAATGTAATTTTACATTAAAGAATGAATAACGAAAAGGGATCAAATTAAAAAAGAATTTTAAAAATTTAAGAGAAAAACCCAACATAAACTCCCAAAGAGCAATATAATGAATTAAGACATGTTAAAATTAAACAAAATGAGTACAAAAATAAGAAGCCAACAACTACTAAAAAGGTAAGTCTCTTGTTGATGGTTAAAACTATTTAGGTCTGAAACTGAGTGTCAGTCAATAATGAGGTAATAATAAGATTCAATAGCTGGTAGACAATGGATATCCCATAAAAAAGTCCTTATCTTTGCAGATGATCATGTCGTGTTTAAGAACAACCTTCCTCTCTGCACAGAGCAAAGAAGACTGCAGGTGAAACTAGAAAACAACTACAATCTGCAGAGCTCATCTTCCAGCTAAAAAGGGGAATGGCCGCTTTGTAAAGATACGTCGAACAACCAGTTACAGGACATTACAGTCCCACTCTGCTCAAATCTTTGAATCCGAGGTCGACCGCTCTACCTCTGCACCACGGCTGCCCCCACCAAGCCTTTATAGGGCATTTATTTGCATTTGTAGATGTTTCTTCTAAGCCTTTTCAAATGTTTATTAGTCATTTATCAGTATTTGTTAGTGTCTTACAATTCTGTTTTTTATTCCTTCTTTTAAAATTACAACTGAATAAACATATGTAGATTTTTGATTTATTTAGTTGGCAAAAAAATAACCCGCTGAGTCCTTCACAGGCAAAGAAATGCAAATATATAATAAAAGTTGAATAAACAACATTGTTGTAAAAATAGAAACCAGCTTCATTTTATTTTTTAAACACAATCTTGTTTAAAAAAAAGTCAAAAAGTTTGAATGAACTAAAGGGTTGATTCAGAAACCAAAACAAAACAGGATTGTCTAGGAACAGTTAAAGGAATGTTATTTTCTGGCAAACAGGGCAGGTGTGACGTTTACCGCAGGTGGGAGACGTTCTGTTTGGTGAAGCAGAAGAGCGTAAAAATGACAGGGAGGACTTCATCAAGCGCTGCGAGGAGAGCAGGAGATGGACTGTTTCCAACCACCCAGACCTGACAGACACAAAACACACAAAAAGTGAGACGAGCTCCACCCTCATCCATCTATCATAACATCTTCAGCAGCTTCCAGCTGTTCCAGGTCTGGAGCAAATGCATGCAAACTCCACACAACGTTAACTTAACCTCCATCAAACAAGTTACTGACAGCCTGATTTTTTTTTAACTAGATGGTTGAAGTATTAAACAACAGAGAAGTTAGAAAGTTTCCAGACTAGCAGATTTGCACTCTTACCTTGTATGTATCCTCCAAGCAGCGCGTTAGCTCCGCCTCTTCAATGACCACCTGACCATTGCTGCTTCCTGACAGACAAATGTGAATTTATTGATTTGTGTCAAAGTGACATGGAAAAAAAAAAGCAGCTGTGCTGTTGTTACCACTGCAGGCGGTGCTGCAAAGCTGCAGCGGAGCGAGCAGGGGGGCCAACAGGTACTGTTGAGTAAAGGTGGGCCTCTCCTGCACTAAGGTGAGCGCCGCCCTTGTGGCCACACGCTGAAACTGCTGAGCTGTCAGTTTGTCTTTGAAGTGCAGAAGGTCGAGGACCTGAAAAACAAAAACAGATGTTTTTTTTATGATAATGTAGTTTTTGTCCGATGTCCTGCTGACATTAAATGCACCATGAGCTTCTCTGTAATATGATGTGACGAGAAAAGCAACGTCATCGTCAGAGTAGCTAATGTTTAACTAAGACAAGAATAACGCCTCTCGTTCAGATTAATGATGACAACAGAAGTTAAAACATAAAATATTATTTTTATTAATATTTTCCTAATAAGCTTTTGCTTTGATTAAAGTGTAAGTGTGATATAAGCAGCGCTGGATTATTATTATTATTTTTTTAAATCCATCTTTACATCATGAATGAGGCCAAAGTCTTCTTTTCACGGCCTGCTCCAGCAGAAGGTCTCATGAACATCAGCTTCAGACAGTGCTCATGTGGGGAGCTGACCTGAGGACAGATGAGTCTGAAGTAGGCATCTGCTGAGGTAGACTGTTGGGGGCAGGCCACCAGGATCCTGGCTACAGCATCACATTTCCTCCAGTCAGACTCGCCCCCTGCAGGAAACAAGCAGAACTGCAGGCTTAAAGCACACATCCATTTTCAGAACCTGCATATTCTCATACTGGGTTGCTGGAGCCTATCCCAGCTGAAAAAACTTGTTTACACCCTGTGTCGCAAGGCCACACAGACATAAAAACACACATACTTGCAGTCACGCTAAAAGGGACAATTTAGAGCTACCAATTATTAGGGGTGTACATGTAGCACACGTAGTTGAACAGAACCGTTTCGGTACTGCAGTTTTGGTTCGGTTCACTTCTGTACCGTTTCAGTACACCCCCCCCCGCATATGCATTTGTAACGACCCAGCTGCTTTGTCACTTGTAGTGGGGAAGCGTGAGCCGAGCTGCTGAGCTGAACTAGATGTGTTTACTGTCCTTGCCTCATACTCCACTCGCCCTAAAACAGTCTCAGAGAGATAGCCAACTTAAAACAGCATCACCCAACTATAACAATTGGTCTACAAGAAAAAAAAAAGTGGCAATTAAAATGTTTTTTTTTTCAGGCCAGTGTTAAGTATCCAAAGTCTTTGGTTCCTAGCAGCTAATAGTTGTTCTTATTTTATTTAGCAGATCACCTACATAGGTCAATTTTATTTTTTGTTATATAAAACCAATAAATGCATTTTGTAAGTAATTTTTTCTGCCTTTGTTTTTTGTACTGAAACAACACCGAAAATTAATAGACTGATGGATAAAAACTTTATTAATCTCCCAAGGGAGAAACTCAGGTGTCAAAGAGCTCTTTGTAAAGGTTTATATTGTCATTTTTAGCAAATACATCAACTGTAAAACGGAGGAATTATGAGGCAGAGGAACGTTTATTGAAACGCCTCACCTGTTCCCCCTTCCAGGACGGCACGGACCACAGCCTGCACGCCGTGAGGATGCATGAGACGCTCAGACAGCAGCTGACCACACAGACGCCTCAGCCAAGCAGGCGCTGATCTCAGACCTGCCCTGCCGCCGGACGTGGAGGAGCTCCCGAGCCGAGCGACCTGCGGCAAAAAAGACCATCAGACGGGACTTTCAATCAGGTTTCATTCTCAGGAATGAAAGCAGGGAATATTTTCAAACACAGGATTTTAACCCAAAGCTTTATAACAAACTTAACAGACAAGCATTTACTCTTTCCCTAAAGTAAATAAAATAACTTTTAAAAAGTTCAGATCATAACGACCAAAACGAAAAACAGGAGGCAGCAAATGAAATCAAAATCTGTGCACACGTGTGTCTGGCAGCACATTCACAAACTAGAGTCAAGAGTTAAACAAGAGGTTGATGGAAATAAGCCAGAAGGATGACAGATTTTCCAGCAGTTTTGTTTCCATCTACAAGCATGTTTATCCGAACGCATTCAGGTTTTTAACCCTTTACTGTGAATCCCTTTAAGCTTTAGCTGGAACACAATTTTGAAACCACTGAGAATGTGACCATGTTAGCAATTAGTTAAAGACATTTACAAAATGAAAGCTAGTTGCTTTTCTCAATTAAACTGCTTTATTTGATACTCTGTTTGCAGAAAGGTGTTTGTTTTACTTTGAAATAATAAAAAAGGCTGTTTTTTAAAGCACTCTGCTGCCACCATGTGGACAAAACCTGCACCTTCAGGTTCCTGCAACTATCACCTAACTACAAACTAAAGAAGTAAGAATGAATGGTACGACAGCAGAAGCTTTATCTAAGTCGATCTCCAGAATGTAGCACCTGTTTGGGTCCACCTTGGAGGATCAGAAGCTCCTTGATGACGATTGGCTGGTATACTTTTTCCAGGAGACCCTTGAGGGCCACTTTGCACGCACGACACTCGTCACCTCTCAGCCACTGAGGGGAATGCAAAAAAGTGGTTAATTTGACGTAATGCAAACTGAGCTTTTAATAAACCTTTGGTTTTGCAGCAGTAAAAAGATTACAGCTGAAGAGCTGCTTCTGCTTTTAGAAATTGACACTTGTTGGTGGGATTCCCGTTTTTACCCTTTCGCCCTCTTTCTGAGGCTCATGTCCGAGCTGACTCAGCGCTGCCATTATGTCCCCCAGATGTCGTGTGAACACCAGAGTGGCGAGCGTTGACAGCTCTGCCAGCTGCAGCAGGACATTCGTGGTGGTAAGAAGGCGTCTTCTTGCAGGGGGTGGAGCGTCCTGGCAGATCAGTTTTTCAACCACGGCTCCAAACGCTGACCTGTGGCCCAGCGGCAGGCCCACGCCCGGTGCCAGGAAAGGACAAAGCCCCAGAGACACCACAAACTGCAGAGCGGTGCTGAGCGTCTTCTGCTGTGACACACTGAGGACATCAGGGGGGAGAGGCGGAGCCATCTCAGCTGTTTGAAGTCTGGCTGCAGACTGAGGCGGGGCCAGCTGGAAGCGCTCCAGCTCCATCGTCATGTGACGCACGAGCGCGAGGAGCAGCAGGAGACACTCCTGAACAAAGTTCCATGTGGCTGTCCTCTGTGTCACTACAGAACCACTCGGCGGACAGCTTCACCTCCTCCCTCAGCCTCTGCACCTCCTTAAAGCTGCTGTCGCTGTGGAGCCGCTCCAGTAGCAGAGCCCTGTTGGCGTCCAAAGCAGCCTGGAGCGCCCCCTGCTGGGAGGTCTGAGCATTGGCTTCTGCAGACAAAATAGAGAAGAAGTACATGCAAGTGTCCCCCAGAAAATATAGAGAATCATTTCGTTTGTGTCTTTTTCTCTTCCATGCTCCCCCTCTAGCTTACAGCCCCTCAAACCCCCAACCTAACATTAACGGTGCAACAAAAATGTCGAACAATATTGGAGCTAGCCACTAACTCCAGCCATACAGTTTTTTGAGCCAGATTCCAGCTCAAAACAAAGAAGTCCATGGATGCATCAGAATAGAGCGGAGCAGCCGGGAGCTTGTAGCCCGCCCAGCGTATTTTCTACGTCACAATAGGATCTTTTTCAAATCAAACTGCATTTTTCATCTGGTTCTCCTAATTCGTATCGATTAGAATAAATAAATACTCAGAAATGCAATTTTAAGCTCAATGTTCTTAATATATGTCCTCTATTATCAGGCGTGGGTATTTCGATGCTTTTGTAAGTGTGTCTATGTGTGGCATTAAGCAGATAACACAGAGGACACGTGTGTCTGCATCAGACAGTCAGTTAGCTCCTCGTTTTCTCGTGGCTCACTTACCGCTGAGAGGTTTTGTGAGGACATTTAAGGCCGAGATGATCGCTGACGTCATTGCCGATCGCAGATCTTACATTTAAAGACGCAAAAATAAGTTCAAAGACTTTTATTTGCTTAAACCTGTCATTTTTGGATGGTCGCGGTTACGGTGCTGCGATGCTAAAGCTAAAAACATATCGGAGCGTCATGACGTTACATCTACGTCATGACGTTGCATCTACGCAGGACGGAATTGACTGACGCTGGCACGCAATGACGCAACCGATCCGAATGGGATTTTGTTCAAAATTGGTGACGAAAATTTGCTTCAAAGACACTTTAAAAGTTTCAGAAAAACATTTTCATAGATAAAAATGTATATTAAAAAAGCAAAACTTATTTATGAATATTTTTTTAATCTACAATTAATGAACAAATTGAACTGTAACTTTAATGTGTCTGAGAGTGGGACACAAGGGTAATAAATTTATTTTAAACATTTTTAATCGTTTAAATTTTTTTTTTAAACCTATTGCCTCCAATAGTTTTAAATAATACAAAGCAAAATTGTACAACAGTGTCTCCTGTGGTAAAATATATCTGAGAAACAAAAAAATCACATAAAATTTTAAATTACATCTACTCCCAATAAGTTAGGAAGATTGTTAGTCCTATATGGTCTGAATTTTTAATTAAATGCATAAATATTTCCCTTGATTTCACTTATAATGAATGAGAGGAAACACTATTTTTATTAGTTTGATATCGATTACTCCCAAAATTAAGACAATGGTAGAGATAGTCCCAAATAACAAACACTGAGCGTGTCAATGGTGAGTATTTCCAGCATTTGCTGCAGTGACAGCGAGGTCTCATGCTCCTCACCAGCATCATGATGTTGTTCTGAGGAAATGCGCTCTGCTCTTCTACGAGCGCTATGCCGTTCTGCCTGGTCACTTGGCGGTATGATCAACCAGTCTCTGGTTCAGCTGATCCTAGACTGTTCAGGTCAGGGGTCAACGCTAGCCGTTCTGTATGAGGCATTCTCTCTTCCTGAAGTTGAGCTGTAATAATTCTGGCACCATGTGGTGGAGCATTATCATCCATGAACAGCAAGTTGGGGGCATACTGGTGATAATGGGTTCTATTATGTGAAAGGGCAGTGACTGAGCCATCTACAATAACCAAATTGGTTTTTCTCAGACTAGTGATGCCTGTCCTAACTGTTGCACCTCCACCACCAAAGCAAACCCTGGGGACCACGTTGACCTTGGCGTATTGCTCACCTTGCCTTCTCCAGCAATGCTGAAAACCATTATTTATGTGCAAATCATTTCTTGCACAGAAATGACGACGGTAGACTATTGCTGCATTGTCAAGGTCACATGATCTTGTGTTCACCACAAACATTCACGGTGATGTCTTGGTGTTAGTGGAGTCACCTGCAATGGTCATCTGTAAAGTCAAAGCGATGGAGTCGGCTGTGAATGGTCAGTCTGGAAACCCAAGTACCCCACACATCTGGTAAACGGGCCTGTGTGACATTTGCTAAACCATATCTGAGTGCAGAGGTCTTTAGGTACTGGCCATGGTTGCAGTCTATCGCTCCTGGATCGGTCATAAATTCTGCCAGTAGGTGTGAGTCTTGATGCAAGTCAGCTGATGACACTTCAGACTCACCAAGTTCACCTGCAGCGTCTGCCTGCCTACTACCAACCCAAAGGGCATCATGTGGAAAACTCAAAATAAGGTGCGTCTGTCCCAATTACCTCCCTGTCCCAAAAATCTTTGAAATCAAACACTGTATGAAACATCCAGTTTTTCTAAAATTTATTGAATAGTGTAGCTAAAACAGCTGTGTAGCATTTGAAAAGATAAGATAGGACTTTATTGATCCCCGGGGGGAAATTAGGTTGTCACAGCAGCCAAAAACAAGAAAATAGCAGTTGGAAAAGTACAAAAAACAAAGTAGAAATGGAGTCAGAATAAAAATAGTAATATACAAGGTGGAAGTAAAAGTACAGGTCATAAATAATGGATTAAATAAGAAAATAAATAACAGCAGCGGTTTCAACAGTCCTAGACCGTGTTGTTGAATAGTCTGACTGCTGTTGGGAAAAGTCTAATGTGCACAGTTAATGATTGATCATCTGCATAAACCAAATTTCTTCAGTCTCCCTCCCCATAATGAAGGGAATTTCATGGCTCTACAGTCTATGGATAAACTCATTGGCCTCATCTGCAGGTTGAGACCAATGGTCCTTTATACACAGCACTGCACACCTGATGCAGGTAGGGCAGGGATGCAAAAATAAAACAGGACATTGGCCCTCAAAGAATGAAGTTTGGCAGACCTGAGCAAAATGTTTTTGTAAGAAACAAATTTTCTATGACCAAGCTGTATTTATCCACTGAATATAATTTCAGAAGCGGCCAATATAACTCTTATTCCATACCGCTGTGAAAGCAGTTTTTTTTCCCCCATTTTAGCAACTTAAACTGATTAGAAATTTTTAAGCTGGAACATTTAATGTATACTATTTAACGTTTGATCACTTCAACTGTTAAAACCGCAAAACCAGAATCACCACAATGTGAAAAGCGAATAGTTTATTTGCACCAAATATGGTTAAGTAAGGCCATCTTGAAGACTTCGATCAATCAGAAACTACTTCAAAAGCGCCGTCTGGCCAAACCTTCAGGAGGTTTCAGGATGAAGACCACGGCCTTTTGGGGATTTAACCCCCTCGGAGTAAAGCTAGCCTTTGTAGCAATGTTCCTCTTTCGCAGGTAGTTTGTGTGAGAGTCCAGCGTGAAGACTGGATCATGACCGGTCATGTCGGTGAAGAAAGGCTCCTCCTGATCTGGAGCATGGCTCCAGCTCTCCTCTGCAGATTGGTGGGGGCTGCTGCTTCCTGCAGAGGCAGCTTCAATGATTTCTGGATCCCAAAACTGAAAGAACTCTGGGATGAAATCGTGAGCCAGGAAACCTGGATCTCTAGCACCACCCATGTTGCTGCTCTGGAGGAGCCCTTGATGGTTGGAACGGTCAGAAACAGAAGATGGTTCCTCAGACAAATCTGATCCAACAGAAAAAGGTGAAAGAAAGAACGGCCACATGTGGTTCGGTCCTAGACTGCTCGATCCATCTGAAGACAAACAGATTCAGCCAACTGAGTTACATTCACACCTTAAACGTGACTTTCTTCACCCATGTCTCACCTCCTTGTGGAGAACAGCTGATGCTGCCAAGCAGCAGACAGGATATCCAAACCCTAAAAAGCAAATGAGGAGAAGGGCTGAAGTTTCAGGCTGGAGAAAACAATGAGTGCAGATCTACTTACTTCATTTCGGGAGAAAGGCTTCAGCAGCTGTGGATGCAGATTTTTTGAGCAATCGCTGTGTGTTTAATAATAAAAAAGCTCTCTATTAATTTCTCCTTCAGACTAAGATCATGACTTGAGGTCATACCAGCTAACAGAACCACACCTCACTGATTGTGCAGGTGCAGCAACCTACTCTCACCTGATGTTCTGAGCTGATTGTTTAGTGGAAGCAGCTGCTGATGGAGGAGGGAAATGTCTAATGTAGAGTTATTTAAAGATAAAAACAAAACAATTTTTTAAAAAAATAAATAAGCTAAACAGAAGGGAAAACACCTACAAAGAGAAAATGTGCAATGAGAAGAAATTAATAAGAAGTTTCTTTTAACTTCACGTGAGTAGGTGGCGATACACAAACTATCTGCAAAAATAGTGATCATCAATAAACAGGAACTATGAATCTTATATCAACCACCAGAGATCAAATCATATCAGGTTTGAGGATGGAACACAGCTTTAAATAATACACTACAATTACTGGGGAAACACCCCACTAGTCTGTGTGATTGCGGGAAAGGGGAAGAATCAGTGAAGCATATTTTGTGTCACTGTGAATCGTATGGGGATGAGAGACAGCAGCTGGAGGATAGAGTACGGTTACCAGGGGGAGAGCGGCTGAGTTTGAGGAGGCTGTTTCTGTTGGTTTGAGGAAACTGGACTGTTGAGGATATAGTTTTTTTTTCATAGACTAGTTAGTCCCCCACTCCAACTCACGGGGGCTGCTTTGCAGCTCTGAAAACTTACCTAGAGCTTTAACTATTTTTCAAACTTTCTAAACATTTCACTTTTTTCTCCATTGAACTTATGGGGAAAGGTATTTAATTTTTGCAGAATTTTAAGTTATTCAGTGTCCCCTTTTGAAATTACAAGACATCAGAATCTTAGACATTGTCTGAGAATTCTCACCTTGATTACTGATCAACTATAGTGCAGGACTATGTAGTGCCCTGGATTTAAAGAGCAATGACACCATGCTCACATTTTTAAAAAACAGAATATGACAATTTGAGCGCATTGCAATGACCATTTGAATCTATGGTTTTTATGAAACCCTTTCAAGACATTTTCTTTTAAATGTGTTCAAATGCAATGAGTATTTTCAATCTAGTTATCATACAGACTGGCTCTCCCACAGAAACCTATGGATAATTTCTAGGGCGCTAGATTTTACAACACTTCAAAATAGTGAACGCACTATAAAGTAAAGTCCCTCAGGCGTACAAAATGTATTCACATTTTACCAGTCCCCTGGGGGAGCGGTGAGTTGCAAACAGGCCACGCTGTGGAGACATTGAACCGCTAACTCTTCGGTATTTAGACAACCTCCTCTACCGCCTGAGTAAAACTGCCGCCTATAGTGAAAGAGTTCTAATGTAGTCATCGTTTCTGTTCAACGCTATTAATCTTTATTCCTGTTAAGTTTTTATGCGAATATTGTAATATTTAACATTTTTAATGGTTGAACAGAATCAAACACTTACTCCAGCAGTACAATTCTAAACATAAAAAGTTTTTACAACTTCATCTTAAAAGGGTGAAGTACAGGTCATCCTCAAGGAAGCTACTCAGAAATTAAACACAAGAGCTTGAGCTTGACAAGTTTATTGTTGATCAAAACACAACTACACCTGCAAGACAAATCTCAAGAGTCCGTAATTGCCAAAAGCCACATGGAGTGGTCAGAGATCTTTAGCGGCTTCCTTTGGGTGAACCTTTGCCCTGATGAGACTTGCTGGGGTATGGGAACACTGGTTCTTGAGGAACACGGGGTTCTGTTGGGGTGTAGCGGAACTGACTGAACAGCAGCCGTTTCTGGTTGTAGCGAGAGCGAGACTTGAAAGCGTACACTTGATCCTCCTCACTCACTGGAGTGAAATCTGGCTCGTCCTCAGAGGAGGAGCTCCAGCTCTCCTGTTCAACCTGGTGCTGGCTGCCTGGAGCTCCAGACTGAGAGCCCTGGGAACCAGACTGTTGAGATCCAGAACCAGAGTAGCTGCCATAACCACTGGACTGTGCAGGTCTCTGATAAGTTGGCTTGGCTGGCTCTTGTTCAGGATAGGAAGCAGTGTACCACATGGGAGCAATACTGTCTGGAGAGCCTGTAGGGAAACAAGATCAGGTCAGTCATCTGAGAGGAGAATCATCATGAACCAGAGCAGATACAGTCACCTCCAGCAGTGTTGGTGCCAGCACTGTAATAGCCTTGTGGACTGCTGTAACCACTGAACTGTGCAGAAGGTTTCTCATAGGATGGAGCTTGTCCAGAGTATGGAAACATGGGTGGATTGTATCCTTTGAGGAAAAAAGTAGAATCAACTCCAGCTGCTAAGATCAATCTCTGTCCAGAGAGGTCATTTTACCTCCTTGAGGAAGACAGGAGATGCTTCCAATGAGCAGACAAGAAACCCACAGAAACCTGCAGACATTAAAAGATCAACTCAGAGTCCCCCAACCTAAAGGTGTCCAGTTCTAGCAAATTTTTGTCAGACAGGGAATAACTTTCAAGTTAATCTTAAAGGGGAATAAAGATGATAAATAGTCAAAGGTTAAAACTTTGTACCTCATTCTGCAACAGCTGCTCCACACCAAAGAACAGAAACCTCAGAGACCTGTGACAGTGATTTCCAACTGCAGCATCTGTTTTTTTATCTCATCCTCAGAGCTGATTGATGAATGCAAACAGCTGCTGCTGATTGAGGGAAGTTTAGCTGAAGATTTCCTTTAATTCTTAACCATGTTAAAGTCATCTCAATGGCAGGTTACAGTGCTGACATGAGGACAGACGAGTTGATCAAATTCTGTCTCCTGGATTTCATGTCAAACTGAGGGATAATAAACACTTTGATGCCATGGCAACCAGAGATACTGACAACATGTTTTCATTTCAACTTTGTTGAGAGGACGTTAGGTACGTTTGTCCAAATGTATACAGTTTTATTCAATCTTGTAGACGAGCTTTGAGAATCAAGCAGCTTCTGATGAATTTAGAGAGTTTTTTGTTTCTGGAAGTCTGTGGGAGGAAAACTCCTGTAATGATGGTTTGAACTGAAGGTTTACAGCTGTAAAGATCAAACAATTTCCCTCAGCATGAATAAATTCAATCTGAGTTTAAGATGTTATTCTGTCAAAAAGGCTGAAAAGTTTTTGTTGCCCTGCTGGAATGTGTGAATGCACATCTCATTGCTCTGGTTTGTTTAGGACTTCCATAGAGTTGAAAGAAAAAAAACACCTGACAGGTGTCTACACTTATCAGATGACCATTTTCCATTGCAGAATATTTGCATCAGAACAAAAAAAGCACAAGATGTGTCTGACTTGAAAAAGCCCACTATGAGGCGCTTGTTCAGTTGTCAAGGATGTGTCACATTAATCACATCAGTGTTTAGTAAAAGTCTCGGTTCCAAAAATATTGGTAGCCATTCTCTGAAAATAAAATAAAATAGAATAATATTTAACATTTTTATTCCTAAAAAATATGCCAAGATAATTTCCTCCATAACCTTTTTGATCTTCAATTTTATTAAAGTTGAAGCGTCAAAGCTCAACAGATCACGGGCCTTGGAGCAACTTACAAAGGAGAATTTTGAAAATGTATCATCAAAAGGAAATTCCCGTGTAACAAACATGAGAATTGTATTTAAACGTGACACAGGAGAGCTCATTACGTCATCAAACCAATGTAAGAACAGCTTACTTCAAAGATTTAAAAGGCCTTTATTATCAATTAACAAGTCAGATTTTCTTTACTTGATCTGCAATGTGTAGCAATGATTACTGGGTTAATGTGATAATGTGTTCCAATGATAATGATGTGTACATAAACGTTACTTACAGTTTAAATCATTGTTTATTGAAATTATGTTAGATTTCTTTTTGAGGATAATTAATAAGGTCTCGAATTTGTTAGTTGAAAACTTGATCTGCAGTGTGTAGGGATGAATTCTGGATGAATATGAAGTTGTATTCAGATGATATAGTATTACAACTGTTACATGTGTGATTCATGTTACAGTTTACTAAAATCATGAATGTTTTCTGAAGATAATCAATGAGAACTCGATTTTGTTACTTTAAAAAAATCCACTTGATCTGATCAGAACCGCATTATGAAAAATGTACAAAATTATAAAATCCCATAACTCAGTACCGATCACAAAAGATCACTGCTTTCCACTCCTTTCTAAAGTAATGATTCAAGTCTTGACTTTGGTTAATGATTACAATAAAATGTGACTTGCCTTGGTTTTTAATCAATGCATTTCATTATTTCTGTAGAGTTTAATAACCTTTTTGTCATGACGCTCAAGGCGTGAGAACCCAGATGCTGAAACCCAGAGGAAAGACAGGTGAGTATTTGGTGAGAAAGGATTTATTGATTCTCCAAAGCTGGTAGTAGTTGTGGATGAAAGAGGTCCGGTCTTGACGGCGGTTGATGGCGTGGCTGGAGGGCTTAAAGCGGTGAGTGTGATCCGGGAGGTCTTCAGATGATCCCAAGAGCCACAGAGTGGAAGGCAGTGCTGACGTCACTCGTGAGATGATGGTATCCTGAGACAAAGGAGCGAGAGTTAGTGCAAGGCTGAGAGCAAGGCATGAGCATGAGCATGAGCATGAGCATGAGCATGAGCATGAGCATGAGCATGAGCATGAGCATGAGCATGAGCATGAGCATGAGAGCTTAGACTGTGAACCAGGCTTAGTCACCATAATGGGCAACGAACTGGCGTAGAACTGATGAGTGAGGTCTCCTTTTAAGCAGCATGGCAGATGAGGTGAGTGAAGTCAGCTGGTGGCAATCAGGGAGCAGAGCAGGCAGGGCTGGAGGGGGAGGAGTCTGCCAGGCACCGTGACACTTTTATTGTATTGTCCACAATTAATGCTTGAAATAAACCAAATCCTTTTGCTCTATTTGCTGAATATACAGTTCAGCCAAAATATTGTTCATCTTGCTTATGCTGTGATGAGTAAAGGCAACACAATGTGAAAACAGGAGCATAAGATGGTGAATGTCCAAAATAGCTCAGATGTTCAAGTGGGCACATTAGATTTGACTTCATTGTTCTGCAGAGCAGATTGTGTTCAGCATTAGAGCAGCCTGGTGGATGAGGCCATTTGCTGGTCGCACCTTCTCCCTGAAAGTAGAGCAAAGCAGAGGTTTGGAGTCAAGTAGTTTGCAATTTTAGAGACGTGATCCATCACGCATGTCGAAGATTTCCAGTGCACACATCTGGTGATGACGCCGGTCTGAAGGAACCCGTGTTGTTCAGACACATGTGTTCAAGAGGAACCATGGGTTCTCCAGGATCAAGCAGTCAAGCAAGTTTCATGGGCAAAATAGAATCAAAGGTAATTTAAAAACCCATTTGGATTTTAATGTTTTTGCAGTTCAGGTTTTCCCCTAGAGCCCCTCCCAAAGTACCGGTTTTTGGATCATTCTCTGCATAAAGTTGAACAGTTTTGTGACGAGATTCTTTAAAACCACCCTCTGGTTTAAGCCATTGAAAAGAGTTTCATCCACAACATTCAAACTTCTAATGTTTATTTTTAAAGACTACACAGCACTTGCATTTCAGTAACTGCCAACAGCCACACACTGTAAACCCGGATTTCATATCTAATCAAACATTTAAAGTAGAATGTACTTACATGACTCAAATCGATTAAGTTTTGATTGCATTACTAGCAGATGTAAGTATGTTACACTAATTTGTAGACCTAGTTGAGCTTGTGGATAATTTTAAGTTAAATAGCTTACAATTCCCAAGTTTTAGTCATGCAATGCATGATGGGAACGTGATCGTCGTCACTTTGCCGCCGTAGCTTTCGGCCGAGAAGACGTCACGTTCTCGCCGCGCATCAGACTGTCCAGTTTCTGCTAAAACTCGCAAGAGACGGTAAGTAACTTTGATTTAGCTAACGTTGCTCCTGAGTCATTCAACTTAATGTTTCCGTGTTTGTGTGTTGATACAAGGGGATGCTGGTGAGTAGTGGGAGGACGTTATCTTCTAGGTCGGCAGCCATTTTCACCTGTCCTGCTAGCTAACGTTACGTGTTTTTTTTTTTTTTTTACTTGGTACGCTGTTCGTGAGAAGTCCAAGTAAAGCAGTTTGACGTTGATGGACAATCACGGAGGGGCTTTTTATGAGTAACTTTAGAGAAAGACGTTTCATTAAGTTCAACGGACATCACCTGTAAGTTAACCACCTGATGGCTTAACGTTATCTAGCCAAATTGCCTTTTTGTTGCTTGACGCGCTGTTTGTGAACTTGGAAAACTGTCGTTGTAGTTCGACAGGACATTTTCAACCTCTGTTGCGTCTTAGCGGGCGCCGCCCGGCTTTGAACTGCCTCTCGGCAGAAGAGGCGCAGCGGGCAAAACCACGCGCATGCATGGCGGCGAGGATGGGGAGCGGAGCGGAGCGCAACGTTATTACTTTTTTTTTTCTTCTTACTGGAGCGGAGGGGCTTTTTAAAGCAGTGTAAAGCTGTTGTTGTAACCAGTTCAACCAGACATTTTTCCACCTGTAACTTTAGTTTCTTGGTTACACAGCCTGATCCACGCTGAGCGAGGGACACGCACTCGGTTGGAAGAGTTAGCGACCACATTGCATTGTTTTTTCCCTAGTATTAACGTTAAATGTAAATGACTTTGACGATTCATTTTATTATTGTCTTCTGCATGACATGTTTTGCATTAGTGATTACTTTACCTTCAATCACTTAATAGAAAGTGAATTGCAACCGGATTATGACTGAGTATATAAGCAATAACGTTACACCCAAAGAAGTAAGTTTACACCCCTAACAATTACATTATATCTTTAATGTTAACTACTTTGAAAATACAGGTATATTGTTGCAGTAGACCACTGTAGCTTATGTGAGTTCCCTTGTCTCTTATTTTCTTTGTTCTATTGTGTTGCAGGTCATAGGAAGAGATTCCTTTAAAACAAGTATCCTGATATTAGCAACAAATTGAATACCAACCTCTGAAAAATATGCTTTGAAAGTGTAAGTATTGCCCTCTTTACTGTGAAAAGAGAGCATAGCTATTTAAACATTATAGGCTAAAAACATGGAAGTTATGCTAGAACACAGCCTTTTCCTTGTTTTATATCATTAATGTCCATGTACATTTAAATCACTCAGTGCACTAAAAGTACATTTATTCTTCACACCAAAACTCTTGATCAGCAGCACTCACAAACACTCACATACACACATTCACACACACTCAAACTCAGACACATAGGCTCACACACACACACACACGGGCCACCACGAATTAATGAATGTATGGGAAAACCTGATGTGAGCATCCTTGGCAAGATATGTTTCAACTGTTGTGTCTACTATTTTGCAGACATCTGAGCCAACAGACATCAGGTGCCTATGTTTTCGGGGACTTCCTGTCATCTTGGCTGATCATTCTTCTGCCTTCTTCAGGACATGCTCTGTAAGTTAATTTGTTTTTGTAAATGTTGCAGGTGCATGCTCCTTTTGTCTCCTTTTTAGCTGTTAATGAACACTGCCATTAATTTTCAAAATTATTAGATCAGCATCAGTGTCTCCATTAAGTCTCTATTTTATGGCCGAGCAAAGATAGTCTACCCACTATCAGTCTAAAACTCAAATGGGGAGTTCTGATTGCACTTGTTAGGTTCTGGTTGCTCCATTGAGGGGGGGAGATAAAAAATTTCATTACGGCTGTGACTCAAAGTGAGTAAACTACATATTTTAGGCAAAGTGTTGCAACCTGTACAGATTTGAATATGGCATTTGATAAAAACTCAATATTGTCCTTTTAATATAAATTACTTTCAGTGTGGTTTATGTTGTACAATGCTGTTCATTAACAGTCTCGGGGGTTTTTTTGGGTGCACAAAAACAATTTTTCTAACTGGCATGTTCTCATCTTGTCAAAATTTTTCTTTCAATGATAGGATGTAACTGACAAGGACTCGTACAGTGAAACTCCAGTGGGAATTCTCTGCCTTGGTCAAGAAAATACCCAGCTCAACCCATCCAGAGTAGGGATCATCTTGGAAGGGTCTGTGGTGTCCAACCTACCTCAGGCCTTCTGTGTTCTTTTTGGACTGATCTACACCTGGACTACCCCAAGTGCATGAAAAACACTTTCAATTTTATTCATCAAGTAATTCTCAAACTGGGTAAAAGTGAGCTGGTACCCAAAATTCAAACTTTGAAAAATCAGCTGGAAGCATAATTTCTGGTTCGACATGTTCCTTCTACTGTTCTACAGATTTGTTTGCCACAGTTTGTAATGTTGGACTTTTATGAAAACATGTTTACTGTTGTGTGAAGTTTGGGGGACATGTGTTTTGTGCTATTTGCATTAATTTTTTTCCATGAGGACACAGGCTTTGATAAATTTTAATTTCAAATGAGTGTGGTATTTTAGTTACATTACCAACTAAAAGCTTATGCATCTTGGTGCATTTTGGATTTTCAAGATGTACAGAGTAGATATTTTAGTCATGTGTGTTCGACTATATAAAACATTTCCCTAATAGGAGTGTAAGTTATAATGCATTTTTTATGTGATTTGTTATAATGATATACACATGCTTGAGCACAATAAGTGTATTTGTTGGCATAATGGTGCTTTGTTTTTATGCAATGTTCAGGGCATGAATGACACACATTTTGCCACTGTTTCTGGCTTATGATTCAAGGTTGGTAAAGCAGGGGACAACAACCCTGTAACTTTATGCTGTTTTTAAATAAAACAGTAAAAAGATTTTTGTGTTGCGTATTTGTCTTAATTTAAACGTTATAGTTTAGCACATGCAATGGATACAAAGTATTAGTATTAGTTACTTTAACTTAAAATAGTAAGTGGAGTTGATGTGACAAGGCAATTGATATTACAAGAGATTGTAAGTGAAATCAACTTGGCATTCAGTAGTTTGAACTTAAAATAATAATTCCACCCTTTCATGCATTTAAGTTAAATGCACTCAAGTTTTCATAACCCATTACTTAAAAATTTTAAGGCAACCGGTTTCCTCAAATTTTTTAAGTAAATTCAACTTATCCGGGCTTACAGTGTGGAGTGAACTCGGGCTCGTCATCAGAGGAGGAGCTCCAGCTCTCCTGTTCAACCTGGTGCTGGCTGCCTGGAGCTCCAGACTGAGAGCCCTGGGAACCAGACTGTTGAGATCCAGAACCAGAGTAGCTGCCATAACCACTGGACTGTGCAGGTCTCTGATAAGTTGGCTTGGCTGGCTCTTGTTCAGGATAGGAAGCAGTGTACCACATGGGAGCAATACTGTCTGGAGAGCCTGTAGGGAAACAAGATCAGGTCAGTCATCTGAGAGGAGAACCATCATGAACCAGAGCAGATACAGTCACCTCCAGCAGTGTTGGTGCCAGCACTGTAATAGCCTTGTGGACTGCTGTAACCACTGGACTGTGCAGAAGGTTTCTCATAGGATGGAGCTTGTCCAGAGTATGGAAACATGGGTGGATTGTATCCTTGGAAGAAAAAACTAGAGTCAACTCCAGCTGCTAAGGTCAATCTCTAGGGATGGCCTGTTTGACACGGCGCTTCGGCGCGCGGTTCACTTTCATGAAACAAAATGTTTCGGCACAATGTTTCGGGGCGTGTGTCAACTAGCACAGATCACGTGGTTGATGACGTATGACGCGCCAAATGCTTCGTTTGGTCGAACCACGGTTCAGATGTCACTTGCGTTTCGAACAGTTGGGCGCGCTGTTCTCTAGAAACACGAAATGAATCCCGAACGTTTCCTGGTCAGTTCTATTGTTTCCCCTGTATCAGAATCAGCGACAGTTCATTGCACTTTGCCATGACTCCTAGTAAAAACATACTGTGGCTCAGGATCGTTTCTACTCGATTTCTCCTAATAAAAAAAAAATGCATGATTGTTGTGTATAAAAAAAAACTTCAATAACTTTATGATGGCACAGCTATTTAGCATCTGTTGTGATAGCTCAGTGGAATGATTGACTGGCGTCACTTCCAGAGGTCCTGGGTTCGAAACCAACTTTGCACAAAAACTTTTTTTTTGCATTGCGTTTTTTTTTTCTTCATGTGATGTTTCCTACATGTGTTGTTTTACGTTGTTCTTTTTAATAATAATTAACAACATTGTTTTGTTTTACGTTTTTTTCATCATCATCATTTCCACATTGAAGTGTTACAAGGAGCTTAATTGAAACATGTCTATATACATCCAGTCCGCCACCAGATGCCGCTATTCGGTGTGGTTTCGAAGCCCTGAATGGGTGGTTCATTTTTCCGGCACAATTACAAGAACCCCAATGAGGCTTCATGGGGCTTCTATTCCCATCCCTATCAATCTCTGTCCAGAGAGGTCATCTTACCTCCTTGAGGAAGACAGGAGATGCTTCCAATGAGCAGACAAGAAACCCACAGAAACCTGCAGACATTAAAAGATCAACTCAGAGTCCCCCAACCTAAAGGTGTCCAGTTCTAGCAAATTTTTGTCAGACAGGGAATAACTTTCAAGATAATCTTAAAGGGGAATGAAGATGATAAATAGTCAAAGGTTAAAACTTTGTACCTCATTCTGCTGCAGCTGCTCCAAACCAAAAAACAGAAACCTCAGAGACCTGTGACAGTGATTTCCAACTGCGGCATCTGTTTTTTTATCTGATCCTCAGAGCTGATTGATGAATGCAAACAGCTGCTGCTGATTGAGGGAAGTTTAGCTGAAGATTTCCTGCAATTCTTAACCATGTTAAAGTCATCTCAATGGCAGGTTACAGTGCTGACATGAGGACAGATGAGTTGATCAGATTCTGTCTCTTGGATTTCATATCAAACTGAGGGATAATAAACACTTTGATGCCATGGCAACCAGAGATACTGACAACATGTTTTCATTTCAACTTTGTTGAGAGGACGTTAGGTACGTTTGTCCAAATGTATACAGTTTTATTCAATCTTGTAGACGAGCTTTGAGAATCAAGCAGCTTCTTTTTAAAGACAATTTAGAGAGTTTTTTGTTTCTGGAAGTCTGTGGGAGGAAAACTCCTGTAATGATAGTTTGAACTGAAGGTTTACAGCTGTAAAGATCAAACAATTTCCCTCAGCATGAATAAATTCAATCTGAGTTTAAGATGTTATTCTGTCAAAAAGGCTGAATAGTTTTTGTTGCCCTGCTGGAATGTGTGAATGCACATCTCATTGCTCTGGTTTGTGTTGTGTTTCCGTAAAGATGTTTTTTAAAAACCCATGGAAACAGTCCTGTTGGTGTAAATTCTGCCCAAAAACAGTTTAACATTGAAAATGATCATTTTCATGAAAGCAAAAAGCCCAGATCCAAACCTAAAACAATCCAAACAGCAGCCCAAGAGCGTCAGCTCCTCTCCAAAATTTAAAGGTCTTATTCATTTCAAATGGACAAAAAAGGTCTGAGATTCCAGGGGGTTTTTATTTTTGTTTTTTTCGAAATGACTGGCCTGGTAAGTTTTTAGGAAATTGATCATGAGTTAGTAAATGGTTTGAGGCTAAAATTATGTGAAGCTGATATAAAGATCCCCCATATAAGGCCACATACATGTAATCAAATAGGCTCAAATTGAATTCAAAACTATTCTGATTTTCTACATGTTGGTCTGATGGTGAGCACTGACGCCATCTATCAAAAAGGTTCCGGGTTGAAATCCCAGCTGGGTCCTTAAGAGTTTGCATGCCTTCACTTCCTGCCGACAGATTTTATTTTCATGCATTTAAGTTGATATTATGATTTATGTATCATTGGCAAATGTGATGTAAAGTTTGTTTTTCCATCACTGTGAGACATGTTTAGGGATGTGTCACATTAATCACATTTGGTGAGATTCCTTGTTTAGAAATTTTACCAGTTTGTTGAAAGAAAAAGAGGTTTCATGCTTTTGTTCCTAAAGTATGCCAAGAGGGTAGAGATGAATTCCTTCATAACCTTTTTATTTTCATGTTTATTGCCGGTGACGCTTCAAAGCTCATGGGCAAGCGTGCAACTTACAAAGGATAATTTGAAAAATTCATCACTACAATGAAGCCATCAACAATGTAGCAACCATGAGAATTCTATTTACTCCCTTCTGTCATATTCATCTCATGCTCCTGTCTGTTTTGACTGATCTTAAATCGGTACAAAAAAAAAAAAAATACAAATCACAGAACGCCAAATAGCCCAAATAATCGATGACCTTGTCATCCAGAGAAGTCGTGCGGTCTGATGGCCATTGAAATAAATGCTTATTCCAACACTGAGGGCATGTCGGAGTCTCTCTGAAGAAACTTCTCCGCTCCTAAGTTTGCTGCACTTGGTGAGAGCTGCTGTCCATGATGGATCTGAGTTTGCCCAACATCCTCCTCCAGAGTCCAGGACAGATTTGGCCCTGCTGACCAGCTTGTTCTGGCTCCCATTGTCCCGCTTGCTCCCCAGCAGACCAAGCCATTGTGAGCAAAGGCTACGGAGTCCTAAAAAGTCCGTAGAAGTTTGCAGGACCTCAGTCTCTTCAGAAGGTAGAGGCCACTTTGGCCCTTGTTCAGAGCATCGGTATTATAGGACCAGTCCAGAGGTGAACACCCAGGTACTTTAAGCTGTCAACCATGACAAATTCAGTTCCCAGCTTCGTGGGCCACTGTTCCCATTGATGGTTCCTTCGACACTTTTGACTATGACAACCTTCCAGGCAGGTGTCCTCAAATATGCAATAAGCTCCCACTCTCCCTGGATTCAATTATTCTAAGCATTTTATCCAAGCCCATTTTAAAAGGTACAGTCAGCCCCCCCTTTTTGGTACACAAACAGGATTGCCTTCGATGGATTTAAACAATTCCAAAAGATTTGTATGAAGTATTTAGTACAAGAAAAGACCCATATGCACAGTTTCAGAGGCAGACATTTACATGACACCGAGTCATTTTCAGCAATAGAGGATCCAAGTCAGTTGACCAGCTTTTAAAATAGTTTTTCCACGATATGGGCAGAATTGAGATTTAGTCATTTTCCCCATTTTATCACTTACAACTCAATTTTTCCCCATTGGCCTTTCCAAAATCAAGATCAGAGTTCATTTTAGCTTTTTTTTTTTTATTTTAGTATTGTTACAAGTTTTCCATTAGTCATTTGCAGAATGGACTCCAGAAGAATACATTTAAATTTTTCAGAATGACACAACCAGTTTTCCTGAAAACAAATACCTGCAAGACAAAGATGAGTCAGTGACTGCAAGCAGCCAATGAACAAATTGAGGAAGAGTAATCCTCACCAGATCTTAGCGGCTTCCTTTGGCTGAACCTTTGCCCTGATGAGACTTGCTGGGGTATGGGAACACTGGTTCTTGAGGAACACGGGGTTCTGTTGGGGTGTAGCGGAACTGACTGAACAGCAGCCGTTTCTGGTTGTAGCGAGAGCGAGACTTGAAAGCGTACACTTGATCCTCCTCGCTCACTGGAGTGAACTCTGGCTCGTCCTCGTCATCAGAGGAGGAGCTCCAGCTCTCCTGTTCAACCTGGTGCTGGCTGCCTGGAGCTCCAGACTGAGAGCCCTGGGAACCAGACTGTTGAGATCCAGAACCAGAGTAGCTGCCATAACCACTGGACTGTGCAGGTCTCTGATAAGTTGGCTTGGCTGGCTCTTGTTCAGGATAGGAAGCAGTGTACCACATGGGAGCAATACTGTCTGGAGAGCCTGTAGGGAAACAAGATCAGGTCAGTCATCTGAGAGGAGAACCATCATGAACCAGAGCAGATACAGTCACCTCCAGCAGTGTTGGTGCCAGCACTGTAATAGCCTTGTGGACTGCTGTAACCACTGGACTGTGCAGAAGGTTTCTCATAGGATGGAGCTTGTCCAGAGTATGGAAACATGGGTGGATTGTATCCTTTGAGGAAAAAAGTAGAATCAACTCCAGCTGCTAAGGTCAATTTCTGTCCAGAGAGGTCATCTTACCTCCTTGAGGAAGACAGGAGATACTTCCAATGAGCAGACAAGAAACCCACAGAAACCTGCAGACATTAAAGCTCAGCTTAGAGATCGTTAAACTGTCCCATTATAGCAAATTTTTGTTAGCTATAAGTTCAAAGGGAAACAAAGACGGTAATTAATTAAATAAAGGCTGAAACTTTGTACCTCATTCTGCTACAGCTACTCCACACCAAAGAACAGAAACCTCAGAGACCTGTGACAGTGACTTCTAACTGCGGCATCTGTTTTTTTATCTGATCCTCAGAGCTGATTGATGAATGCAAACAGCTGCTGCTGATTGAGGGAAGTTTAGCTGAAGATTTCCTGCAATTCTTAACCATGTTAAAGTCATCTCAATGGCAGGTTACAGTGCTGACATGAGGACAGACGAGTTGATCAGATTCTGTCTCCTGGATTTCATATCAAACTGAGGGATAATAAACACTTTGATGCCATGGCAACCAGAGATACTGACAACATGTTTTCATTTCAACTTTGTTGAGAGGACGTTAGGTACGTTTGTCCAAATGTATACAGTTTTATTCAATCTTGTAGATGAGCTTTGAGAATCAAGCAGCTTCTTTTTAAAGACAATTTAGAGAGTTTTTTTGTTTCTGGAAGTCTGTGGGAGGAAAACTCCTGTAATGATGGTTTGAACTGAAAGTTTACAGCTGTAAAGATCAAACATTTTCCCTCAGGACCAATACATTTGTTTTGTATTTCCATAGAGGAAAGGTTGACAATAAATCTTATATTTCAATGAAAGACAAAAGAAACTTCTTGCAAAAGACCTCTGTGTCAGATGATCATTTTACATTGAAGCATATTAGCATCAGAACAAAAACACACAAAATGTGTCTGACTTGAAAAAACCCAGAACCAATCCAAAATCATTCCAAACAGCAGCTTGTGAGCTTCAACGTCTTTGAATAACCGAAATGGACTAAAAGAGTGACAATCCTTAATTTCTTATCCACTACGGCCAAATGGTCTGGTGATGTTTTATGAGTCGATTAGATTGATCATAAGGTTTGTAAATGTCTGAGGCTGAATAAACAAGAAGCTGGGAGGATAACAGGAGTATTTCACAAACAAAGCTCCATAAATAAAAAAACTGGGCTCAGATTTTTAGCTGTTCTTATTAAACAAACATTTCTGAATTTGAACGTGTTGGTTTGATGGGGAGCGCTGTTGTCTTCCATTAAAAAGTTTTCCCGGTTGAAATCCTAGCTGGGTCCTTAGAAATGTTAATGATGACAGATTTTGTTTTAAGCACTTACATTGAAAATATGATTTATGTTCATTTGTAAATGTGATGTTTTGTTTGTAACCTCTATGAGGCGCTTGTTCAGTTGTCAAGGATGTGTCACATTAATCACATCAGTGTTTAGTGAAAGTCTCTGTTCCAAAAACGTTGGTGGCCATTCACTGAAAATAAAATAAAATAAAATAGAATAATATTTCACATTTTTATTCCTAAAAAATATGCCAAGATAATTTCCTCCATAACCTTTTTGATCTTCAATTTTATTCAAGTTGAAGCGTCAAAGCTCAACAGATCACGGGCCTTGGAGCAACTTACAAAGGAGAATTTTGAAAATGTATCATCAAAAGGAAATTCCAGTGTAAAAAACATGAGAATTGTATTTAAACGTGACACAGGAGAGCTCATTACGTCATCAAACCGATGTAAGAACAGCTTACTTCAAAGATTTTAAAGGCCTTTATTATCAATTAACAAGTCATGAGAATCGTACATAAAGCCAGCTATCTTGATCATACAATTTATTTTGTTAGTCAAGATTTTTAAAACTGTATGACTTTGTTCATTTTTATACCTCAAAATTTCTATACAGAGCTTGTGGGAAAACATTACCATTCAGTATCTGAAAACCTCTCATGAATGAGGCTACAAACTGGGGAGACGTAGGAATTTCAAGATCAAATTGATAAAAAGCACAAAGAAAAGTTGGTGCGTTTGTGTGTGGCACTAAACTTTGGAATGAGTTAAGCAATGAGCTCAAACAATGTTCAAGTATTCAAGAAAATGTATAAAAGAAACTCAGATTTTACTACAAGAACAGGTGTTTTAATTATAATACGTCTGTGAACTTGAATGTGGTGAAATAAAAGCTCTTAAAACCAATTAGTATTATTGTGTAATGTGCAATAATTTGATCTTTTTCCAAAGAATAGTCACAGATTTATAGAACTCATTAAAGGATGAAATGTAAACTGAAGGGTTTTAAATCCAATGAATATGCTATAGATCTTTACTTGATCTGCCATGTGTGGCAATTACTGGGTTAATGTAATGTGGCCTAATGATTTTTTTTTTTTGTATGCTTTAGTGTCCTGAGGAACCATGGGTTCTCCAGGATCAATCAAGTTTCCTGGGCAAAATATAATCTTCCAAAAGCCAAATTACTGACCCATACATTTAGGCTTTTACCTAAACTTGAGTTTTCCAAAGTATTTCAATCATTCTCTGCACAAAGTAAACAAAAATTTTAAGTGTTGACGAGATGCTTTAGAACCACCCTCTGGTTTAAGCCATTGAAAAGAGTTTTATCCACAACATTCAAACTTCAAATATTTATTTTTAAAGACTACACAGCACTTGCATTTCACCAGCTGCCAACAGCCACAGAATACATGGAGTCAGATCTTTAGCGGCTTCCTTTGGCTGAACCTTTGCCCTGATGAGACTTGCTGGGGTATGGGAACACTGGTTCTTGAGGAACACGGGGTTCTGTTGGGGTGTAGCGGAACTGACTGAACAGCAGCCGTTTCTGGTTGTAGCGAGAGCGAGACTTGAAAGCGTACACTTGATCCTCCTCGCTCACTGGAGTGAACTCTGGCTCGTCCTCGTCATCAGATGAGGAGCTCCAGCTCTCCTGTTCAACCTGGTGCTGGCTGCCTGGAGCTCCAGACTGAGAGCCCTGGGAACCAGACTGTTGAGATCCAGAACCAGAGTAGCTGCCATAACCACTGGACTGTGCAGGTCTCTGATAAGTTGGCTTGGCTGGCTCTTGTTCAGGATAGGAAGCAGTGTACCACATGGGAGCAATACTGTCTGGAGAGCCTGTAGGGAAACAAGATCAGGTCAGTCATCTGAGAGGAGAACCATTATGAACCAGAGCAGATACAGTCACCTCCAGCAGTGTTGGTGCCAGCACTGTAATAGCCTTGTGGACTGCTGTAACCACTGGACTGTGCAGAAGGTTTCTCATAGGATGGAGCTTGTCCAGAGTATGGAAACATGGGTGGATCGTATCCTTTGAGGAAAAAAGTAGAATCAACTCCAGCTGCTAAGGTCAATTTCTGTCCAGAGAGGTCATCTTACCTCCTTGAGGAAGACAGGAGATGCTTCCAATGAGCAGACAAGAAACCCACAGAAACCTGCAGGCACAGAAAAGTTAGCCTAGATATATTTTCATTTAAAAAGCTTGGAAACCACATCTCAGTTTTCATTTTTAAAACAACTAAAATGATCAGCTACATATGTGACCCCAAAGGAACTTGCGACTCCAAGTTTAATATGCTCTCACCTCATTCCGCTGCTGAAACTATTTACTTTTTGAAATAACAAGACAAAGCTTGAAATTCTGTGAAATTCTGCCACCACCCTGCAGCAGCTGCATTTATCTAACCCTCCGAGCTGATTGTAGAGGGGGAGCAGCTGCTGCTGATTGAGGAGGACTTCCACCTGATCCGTCACCTTCATCCTAGTCCATTTCATTCATGGAAAAGCCAAGGACTCTCAAATCAGGCTGTTTTATGAAACAAACTGTCTCCATGTCTAACAGCTTAATATCATGGGATGCTTGAAAGGCTTCACTCAGGAGACAGACAGACTCTGACACAAAACAAACTGGTGCAGCGGTAGGGCGGTCAACCCATGATCGCATGATTGCAGGTTCGATTCCTGCCTTGCATGCCCATGTGTCGAAGTGTTCTTGGGCAAGACACTGAACCCCACCTTGCCTCTGGTGGGAGGTTGGCGCCAGTGTTTGGCAGCGTAGCCGCCACCAGTGTGTGAATGTGTGTGTGAATGTGTGTGTGCGTGGGTGAATGGGACTGGGACTGTAAAGCGCTTTGGGCCTTCGAAAGAGGGTAGAAAGCGCTGTATAAGTATACGCCATTTACCATACGTGCTAATACTTTCCCCCCAAAATATCCTATTTTAAGCCATAAAATAGTCCAACTATCCTTATTTATAGACCAAATAATTAAAATAAGACTAGAATTAAACATTTTAAGATAAAGTTTTCAAAATGATACAAAATATTCTAGATTTAAGTTGTTACATAACACAAACACAGAGTTAAGTTAGTCTTGTCATTTCAAGTATTGAAAGATATCTAAACTTGAAACTCGACCAAAATATTTGATGATATTTTATGTTTTTGTGTATCATAGACATAGCAATGAGACTGTATGCTGTACCAGTTGATAATGTTATAAAACATGGTAAGACTTAAAAGAGACTTGCCCAATTACAGAGCCCTGTGGGATGCCATGGCTGATCGTTATGTGAAGAATACTCTTCATTTTCCTGAACAAACTGGAATCTTTCTGATAAATATAAAAAAAAAACAGCCTCTTTTAACTCCTGTATGACCCAATGATCACAAGATCTAACAGGAATTAAAAAGAAAAAAAAAAACATTTCTCCAGGAATTTCCCAAAGACTGAATAAATATTTGTGATCATTCTGGACATTTTTGGAGGGGTAAAAACTACTTTAACTTCAAAGAACTAAAGAGGTTTTTTGATCATATCTTTGACAGAATTATTACCTGTTTACACATTGTTTTTAAAACGTTTTTTAAAATGTGTGCCGTGAGTCTGACGCTAACAATTGTGTTCCGTTATTTTAACAAATAGCATTCTGAAAACCTAATTTTGAGAACAGAATCCTCTACTAAAGAATTTATAAATGAATGAATGAAATGAATGAATCACAATTTTCTGGGGGGTTTAACCTCAAAAATAATAAATCCTCGAAGAAGGAAATTTTTATGGAATCCTGAGAAAGGCAGAAAACAAAGAAATAGGCAAATGATGCAGCAGGAACGTCATTTCCAAAAAAGCAAAGCTTTATGGTGGTCATAGAAATATACCTTAGGGTAATAAATGAAAACAAAGGAGAAGTTTAAAAAACCTTTCTAGCAAGTTAGTTGGTTTCCAGCTAACATAGAAAAAAAGTCTGTTAACTCAGCTGTTCTGCAGCAGCTGATCTCAGTCACCAATCAGCTCTGAGGATCAGATAAAAGCAGCTCCTGCAGATTGAAGTCAGTGTCACAGGTTTCTCTGCCTTTGGGGTTCTAGTTTAGAGTTAACTTCAGCAGAATGAGGTAAGATGATGTTAAAAAAAGTCAAACTTAAGTAGGTACATAGACGATGGGAAAGCTTCTGAGTTGGTGGGTAATTATATTATCTTTAGATGTGGAGCTCATAACTTTGATTACTGTCTGCAGGTTTCTGTGGGTTTCTTGTCTGCTCATTGGAAGCATCTCCTGTCTTCCTCAAGGAGGTAAGATGACCTCTCTGGACAGAAATTGATCTTAGCAGCTGGAGTTGACTCTACTTTTTTCCTCAAAGGATACAATCCACCCATGTTTCCATACTCTGGACAAGCTCCATCCTATGAGAAACCTTCTGCACAGTCCAGTGGCTACAGCAGTCCACAAGGCTATTACAGTGCTGGCACCAACACTGCTGGAGGTGACTGTATCTGCTCTGGTTCATGATGGTTCTCCTCTCAGATGACTGACCTGATCTTGTTTCCCTACAGGCTCTCCAGACAGTATTGCTCCCATGTGGTACACTGCTTCCTATCCTGAACAAGAGCCAGCCAAGCCAACTTATCAGAGACCTGCACAGTCCAGTGGTTATGGCAGCTACTCTGGTTCTGGATCTCAACAGTCTGGTTCCCAGGGCTCTCAGTCTGGAGCTCCAGGCAGCCAGCACCAGGTTGAACAGGAGAGCTGGAGCTCCTCATCTGACGACGAGGACGAGCCAGAGTTCACTCCAGTGAGCGAGGAGGATCAAGTGTACGCTTCCAAGTCTCGCTCTCGCTACAACCAGAAACGGCTGCTGTTCAGTCAGTTCCGCTACACCCCAACAGAACCCCGTGTTCCTCAAGAACCAGTGTTCCCATACCCCAGCAAGTCTCATCAGGGCAAAGGTTCAGCCAAAGGAAGCCGCTAAAGATCTGACTCCATGTATTCTGTGGCTCTGGGCAGTCTGTGAAATGCAAGTGCTGTGTAGTCTCTAAAAATAAATATTTGAAGTTTGAATGTTGTGGATAAAACTCTTTTCAATGGTCTAAACCAGAGGGTGGTTCTAAAGAATCTCGTCAACCCTTAAAATTTGTTTACTTTGTGCAGAGAATGATCCAAATACTTTGGAAAACTCAAGTTTAGGTAAAAACCTCTTAAAACCTAAATGTATGTTTCAGCAAATTTGGCATTTGAAGATTATATTTTGCCCAGGAAACTTTCTTGATCCTGGAGAACCCATGGTTCCTCTAGACACAAAAGCATATAAAAAAAATCATTAGGAAACATCACATTAACCCAGTAATTGCCACACATGGCAGATCAAGTAAAGATCTATAGCATATTCATTGGATTTAAAACACTTCAGCTTGCATCTCATCTTTTCTGTAATGAGTCCTATAAATCTGTATTGACTACAATTAATGCTTGAAAGAAATACATTAATCAAATTACTGCACAATACTCATTGGTTTTAGGAGCTTTGATCATTTCACCACATTCAAGTTCACACATGTATTTGGTTTGATTCAAACACCTGTTGATCTTCATATAGTAAAACCGGAGTTTCTTAATACATTGTCTTGAATATTTAGATATTTGAAAGTTTAAACACAGACTTTTCTTTGTGCTTTTTATCAATTTGATCTTAAAATTCCTACGCCCCCCCCCCCCCCCCCCCCCAGTTTGTAGCCTCATATTCATAAGAGGTTTTCAGATACTGAATGGTAATGTTTTCCCATGAGCTCTGCATAGAAGTTGTGAGGTATAAAGTTGAACAAAGTCATACAGGTTTAAAAGTCTGGATTAACAAAATAAATTGTATGATCAAGATAGCTGGCTTTATGTACGATTCTCATGACTTGTTAATTGATAATAAAGGCCTTTTAAATCTTTGAAGTAAGCTGTTCTTACATTGGTTTGATGACGTAATGAGCTCTCATGTCGCGTTTAAATACAATTCTCATGTTTTTTACACTGGAATTTCCTTTTGATGATACATTTTCAAAATTCTCCTTTGTAAGTTGCTCCAAGGCCCGTGATCTGTTGAGCTTTGACGCTTCAACTTTAATAAAATTGAAGATCAAAAAGGTTATGGAGGAAATTATCTTGGCATATTTTTTTAGGAATAAAAATGTGAAATATTATTCTATTTTATTTTATTTTATTTTCACAGAATGGCTACCAATGTTTTTGGAACAGAGACTTTCACTAAACACTGATGTGATTAATGTGACACATCCTTGACAACTGAACAAGCGCCTCATAGAGGTTACAAACAAAACATCACATTTGCAAATGAACATAAATCATATTTTCACTGTAAGTGCTTGAAACAAAATCTGTCATCATTAACATTTCTAAGGACCCATCTAGGATTTCAACCGGGAAAACTTTTTAAGAAGACAACAGCGCTCCCCATCAAACCAACACGTTCAAATTCAGAAATGTTTGTTTAATAAGAACAGCTAAAAATCTGAGCCCAGTTTTTTTATTTATGGAGCCTTGTTTGTGAAATACTCCTGTTATCCTCCCAGCTTCTTGTTTATTCAGCCTCAGACATTTACAAACCTTATGATCAAAAACTCATAAAACATCACCAGACCATTTGGCCGTAGTGGATAAGAAATTAAGGATTGTCACTCTTTTAGTCCATTTCGGTTATTCAAAGACGTTAAAGCTCACAAGCTGCTGTTTGGATTGATTTTGGATTGGTTCTGGGTTTTTTCAAATCAGACACATTTTGTGTGTTTTTGTTCTGATGCTAATATGCTGCAATGTAAAATGATCATCTGACACAGAGGTCTTTTGAAAGAAGTTTCTTTTGTCTTTCAGTGAAATATAAGATTTATTGTCAACCTTTCCTCTATGGAAATACAATACAAATGTATTGGTCCTGAGGGAAATTGTTTGATCTTTACAGCTATAAACCTTCAGTTCAAACCATCATTACAGGAGTTTTCCTCCCACAGACTTCCAGAAACAAAAAACTCTTTCAATTTACCAGAAGCTGCTTGATTTTTAAAGCTCGTCTACAAGATTGAATAAAACTGTATACATTTGGACAATTGTGCGTAATGTCCTCCCAACAAAGTTAAGAAAGGAAAACATCTTGTCAGTATCTCTGGTTGCCATGGCATCAAAGTGTTTATTATCCCTCAGTTTGATATGAAATCCAGGAGACAGAATCTGATCAACTCGTCTGTCCTCATGTCAGCACTGTAACCTGCCATTGAGATGACTTTAACATGGTTAAGAATTGCAGGAAATCTTCAGCTAAACTTCCCTCAATCAGCAGCAGCTGTTTGCATTCATCAATCAGCTCTGAGGATCAGATAAAAAAACAGACGCTGCAGTTGGAAGTCACTGTCACAGGTCTCTGAGGTTTCTGTTCTTTGGTGTGGAGCAGCTGCAGCAGAATGAGGTACAAAGTTTTAACATTTATTTAATTATTTACCATCTTTGTTTCCCTTTGAACTTATAGCTAACAAAAATTTGCTATAATGGGACAGTTCAAAGATCTCTAAGCTGAACTTTAATGTCTGCAGGTTTCTGTGGGTTTCTTGTCTGCTCATTGGAAGCATCTCCTGTCTTCCTCAAGGAGGTAAGATGACCTCTCTGGACAGAAATTGACCTTAGCAGCTGGAGTTGATTCTACTATTTTTCTCAAAGGATACAATCCACCCATGTTTCCATACTCTGGACAAGCTCCATCCTATGAGAAACCTTCTGCACAGTCCAGTGGTTACAGCAGTCCACAAGGCTATTACAGTGCTGGCACCAACACTGCTGGAGGTGACTGTATCTGCTCTGGTTCATGATGGTTCTCCTCTCAGATGACTGACCTGATCTTGTTTCCCTACAGGCTCTCCAGACAGTATTGCTCCCATGTGGTACACTGCTTCCTATCCTGAACAAGAGCCAGCCAAGCCAACTTATCAGAGACCTGCACAGTCCAGTGGTTATGGCAGCTACTCTGGTTCTGGATCTCAACAGTCTGGTTCCCAGGGCTCTCAGTCTGGAGCTCCAGGCAGCCAGCACCAGGTTGAACAGGAGAGCTGGAGCTCCTCATCTGATGACGAGGACGAGCCCGAGTTCACTCCAGTGAGCGAGGAGGATCAAGTGTACGCTTTCAAGTCTCGCTCTCGCTACAACCAGAAACGGCTGCTGTTCAGTCAGTTCCGCTACACCCCAACAGAACCCCATGTTCCTCAAGAACCAGTGTTCCCATACCCCAGCAAGTCTCATCAGGGCAAAGGTTCAGCCAAAGGAAGCCGCTAAAGATCTGACTCAATGTATTCTGTGGCTGTTAGCAGTTACTGAAATGGAAGTGCTGTGTAGTCTTTAAAAATAAACATTAGAAGTTTGAATGTTGTGGATGAAACTCTTTTCAATGGCTTAAACCAGAGGGTGGTTTTAAAGAATCTCGTCACAAAACTGTTCAAATTGATTACTTTCTGCAGAGAATGATCGAAAAACCGGTACTTTGGGAGGGGCTCTAGGGGAAGACCTGAACTGGAAAAACATTCAAATCTAAATGGGTTTTTAAATTACCTTTGATTCTATTTTGCCCAGGAAACTTGCTTGACCGCTTGATCCTGGAGAACCCATGGTTCCTCTTGAACACATGTGTCTGAACAACACGGATTCCTTCAGACCGGCGTCATCACCAGATGTGTGGACTGGAAATCTTCGACATGCATGAATGGCTCTATAATTGCAAACTACTTGAATCCCTCAAACCTCTCCTTTGCTCTACTTTCAGGGAGAAGGTGTGACCAGCAAATGGCCTCATCCACCAGGCTGCTCTAATGCTGAACACAATCTGCTCTGCAGAACAATGAAGTCAAATCTAATGTGCCCAATTGAACATCTGAGCTATTTTGGACATTCACCATCTTATGCTCCTGTTTTCACATTGTGTTGCCTTTACTCATCACAGCATAAGCAAGGTGAACAATATTTTGGCTGAACTGTATATTCAGCAAATAGAGCAAAAGGATTTGGTTTATTTCAAGCATTAATTGTGGACAATACAATAAAAGGTTATTAAACTCTACAGAAATAATGAAATGCATTGATTAAAAACCAAGGCAAGTCACATTTTATTGTAATCATTAACCAAAGTCAAGACTTGAATCATTACTTTAAAAAGGAGAGGAAAGCAGTGATCTTGTGTGATCGGTACTGAGTTATGGGATTTTATAATTTTGTACATTTTTCATAATGCGGTTCTGATCAGATCAAGTGGATTTTTTTAAAGTAACAAAATCGAGTTCTCATTGATTATCTTCAGAAAACATTCATGATTTCAGTAAACTGTAACATGAATCACACATGTAACAGTTGTAATACTATATCATCTGAATACAACTTCATATTCATCCAGAATTCATCCCTACACACTGCAGATCAAGTTTTCAACTAACAAATTCGAGACCTTATTAATTATCCTCAAAAAGAAATCTAACATAATTTCAATAAACAATGATTTAAACTGTAAGTAACGTATATGTACACATCATTATCATTGGAACACATTATCACATTAACCCAGTAATCATTGCTACACATTGCAGATCAAGTAAAGAAAATCCATGACTTGTTAATTGATAATAAAGGCCTTTTAAATCTTTGAAGTAAGCTGTTCTTACATTGGTTTGATGACGTAATGAGCTCTCCTGTGTCACGTTTAAATACAATTCTCATGTTTGTTACACGGGAATTTCCTTTTGATGATACATTTTCAAAATTCTCCTTTGTAAGTTGCTCCAAGGCCCGTGATCTGTTGAGCTTTGACGCTTCAACTTTAATAAAATTGAAGATCAAAAAGGTTATGGAGGAAATTATCTTGGCATATTTTTTAGGAATAAAAATGTGAAATATTATTCTATTTTATTTTATTTTATTTTATTTTCAGAGAATGGCTACCAATGTTTTTGGAACAGAGACTTTCACTAAAAACTGATGTGATTAATGTGACACATCCTTGACAACTGAACAAGCGCCTCATAGTGGGCTTTTTCAAGTCAGACACATCTTGTGCTTTTTTTGTTCTGATGCAAATATTCTGCAATGGAAAATGGTCATCTGATAAGTGTAGACACCTGTCAGGTGTTTTTTTTCTTTCAACTCTATGGAAGTCCTAAACAAACCAGAGCAATGAGATGTGCATTCACGCATTCCAGCAGGGCAACAAAAACTTTTCAGCCTTTTTGACAGAATAACATCTTAAACTCAGATTGAATTTATTCATGCTGAGGGAAATTGTTTGATCTTTACAGCTGTAAACCTTCAGTTCAAACCATCATTACAGGAGTTTTCCTCCCACAGACTTCCAGAAACAAAAAAACTCTCTAAATTGTCTTTAAAAAGAAGCTGCTTGATTCTCAAAGCTCGTCGACAAGATTGAATAAAACTGTATACATTTGGACAAACGTACCTAACGTCCTCTCAACAAAGTTGAAATGAAAACATCTTGTCAGTATCTCTGGTTGCCATGGCATCAAAGTGTTTATTATCCCTCAGTTTGACATGAAATCCAGGAGACGGAATCTGATCAACTCGTCTGTCCTCATGTCAGCACTGTAACCTGCCATTGAGATGACTTTAACATGGTTAAGAATTGCAGGAAATCTTCAGCTAAACTTCCCTCAATCAGCAGCAGCTGTTTGCATTCATCAATCAGCTCTGAGGATCAGATAAAAAAACAGACGCTGCAGTTGGAAATCACTGTCACAGGTCTCTGAGGTTTCTGTTCTTTGGTGTGGAGCAGCTGCAGCAGAATGAGGTACAAAGTTTTAACCTTTGACTATTTATCATCTTTATTCCCCTTTGAGATTATCTTGAAAGTTATTCCCTGTCTGACAAAAATTTGCTAGAACTGGACACCTTTAAGTCGGGGGACTCTGAGTTGATCTTTTAATGTCTGCAGGTTTCTGTGGGTTTCTTGTCTGCTCATTGGAAGCATCTCCTGTCTTCCTCAAGGAGGTAAGATGATCTCTCTCTCTGGACAGAGATTGACCTTAGCAGCTGGAGTTGACTCTACTTTTTTTCCTCAAAGGATACAATCCACCCATGTTTCCATACTCTGGACAAGCTCCATCCTATGAGAAACCTTCTGCACAGTCCAGTGGTTACAGCAGTCCACAAGGCTATTACAGTGCTGGCACCAACACTGCTGGAGGTGACTGTATCTGCTCTGGTTCATGATGGTTCTCCTCTCAGATGACTGACCTGATCTTGTTTCCCTACAGGCTCTCCAGACAGTATTGCTCCCATGTGGTACACTGCTTCCTATCCTGAACAAGAGCCAGCCAAGCCAACTTATCAGAGACCTGCACAGTCCAGTGGTTATGGCAGCTACTCTGGTTCTGGATCTCAACAGTCTGGTTCCCAGGGCTCTCAGTCTGGAGCTCCAGGCAGCCAGCACCAGGTTGAACAGGAGAGCTGGAGCTCCTCCTCTGATGACGAGGACGAGCCCGAGTTCACTCCAGTGAGCGAGGAGGATCAAGTGTACGCTTTCAAGTCTCGCTCTCGCTACAACCAGAAACGGCTGCTGTTCAGTCAGTTCCGCTACACCCCAACAGAAGCCCGTGTTCCTCAAGAACCAGTGTTCCCATACCCCAGCAAGTCTCATCAGGGCAAAGGTTCAGCCAAAGGAAGCCGCTAAAGATCTGTGGTAATGACCAAGCCTCTTTCTGTGGCTGTTGGCAGTTACTGAAATGCAAGTGCTGTGTAGTCTTTAAAAATAAATATTTGAAGTTTGAATGTTGTGGATGAAGCTCTTTTCAATGGTTTAAACCAGAGGGTGGTTCTAAAGAATCTTGTCACAATACTGTTACAATTTTTGTTTACTTTATGCAGAGAATGACCCAAATTCCCGTAATTAGGAAAATTCTAGTTTAGGAAACCCTGAACTGCAAAAACCTCTTAAACTCTTGTATTGGACAGCAAATTATTATTTTTTGTTTTTTTTTCCTCGCTTTTGTACGTTTTCAAGTCTATTGCTACAACCACAAACGGCTGCTGTTCAGTCAGTTCTGCTACACCCATCAGAACACCAGTGTTCCCATACCCCAGCAAGTCTCATAAGGGCCAAAAGAAGCTATTAAGATCTGTGAGGACTATTACTTTATGCATGTGTCCTGTGTGTGTGTGTGTGTGCGCGCACTCTCTCTTGGCTTGTCTACAAAGTTCATTCAAATGCAGGTTTGAGTCAAGGGGCAGTAGTTTTCAATAAAATTCCTCAACGGATTAACTCTTGTCTTGAATATAGTGGAAGTTGCTGGGAGAGAAGCGCACACCTTGATCACTTCACTTGTATTCTCTCAAACCTGATGCAAAGTTAATGACTTCCTACTGTCAAGTCATCAAATCTAGATCAGCACCAAGCCTAGGTGTCACTTAAATTTCATCTGGTATTGTGCCTTGGTCTCTTTTCAGAGGGCCTTGAAAGGAAGAATGGCGTCTGATTCGAGAGTTGGCTGTTGCCAAAGTCGACTTTCTCAAAGGAAAGGTCACATGATTCAGGGGTCGTATTGGGTGAAGTTGGAATGGAATACTAGGAACACCCTTGAAAGGTTAACTTAACTTTTAGAAGTCTCATCGTCCCCTGGGAAGACTGGAAGGTGGCCCATTGTGAACATGGGTTAAATTAGTCCAAGAAAGACAGGCATGTGTTTTTGAACACATGCCTGTGCGTTGATGCAGTCCAACTATAATTCAAGTTCCTTCCATCCCAAAATGTATTTCAGCAATTTAAAAAAAGTCAATTGGTAATTTACTTCCCAAGAGAATTACTAATCCTGAACCAGTGACCATAAAACTGGACTGTGACGTCACCCATAAATGCCTCGCTTCTCGCTCCAACTGAATGAAGTCCGTTTGGTCGCCATTTTTCCGTGATGTCTGTTGGAACCAGACTCCCTCAGTAAGGACGGGCATTTTCTGAGTCTACATTTCTATGGCAACCACTCTTTTCAAACAGGAGTGAGCATCTTAGAATAGTGTTTTTCAACCGGTGTGCCGTGAGAAATTACTCTTTCACTGATCTAAAAACATTTCCCATCTCCAAGATATCAGTTCTGTGTTCATCCAAACAGGCCCTGATTTAACACTGAGTAGTTAGGACTATGAAAGATCGTAAAATACTTTTTTCTTTGTGTTTATTTGATTCTATTAAAGACACTTTAGGAATGACAGTACCGTGATTTCACCGCAGCTTCAGCTCTGTTTTCGGAAAAGTCCCGCCTCTTCAACTGTCTCTGCCAATCATTGTTGAAGGTTTAATCATACATCATCAGTCTGACCAATCAGAAGTGGTTAAAATCTTCACTTTCTTGTTCCGATTTAGCTCGTAAAGTCTCTCAGTTCCAACAAAAATACCAGCTAAAGCTCGTCTTTGGCAGTGTAGCTTTCCGCAGAATCCGATGTCAGACCGTGGAACAAGTGAACAAAACCATGAAGCTCAGAGAAGAGAGTCTGTCTGCCATCTGCGGCAGTTTTCGCACAACATCTCCCATGATGCATAGGGACAAAGTGACAGTGTCTCAGCGTAAAATGAGTCTTCTCTGTTAAGCGTCTTGAAACCACAATGAACACAGTCACAACAGTTTTTAAATCTTCTTGATGAAATCAGAGGTCAACAGTTTAGTTCTCCTTTAAGGTTTGTGTTTATTAACAGCCAAACATCCCAGAGTTTAGTCCAAGTCATTTTTCTAACTGAAACACTTTTCTAATAACTTCTGGATTATTTTATATGTTAAACTTAAGAAGAAGTAATAACAACATTTAAGAAACATGATTAAGGTGAATAGCCAACAGACACAATTAAACTAAACTGAAACAATTGAATTCATCTAAAAAGAAATTAAAACATTTTTGTTAAAGTTTTTGAAGACTTCATCTTTGATTAAGATAAAAGAAAAACTAATAAAACTTCATGTTCACTATTTGTGTAGCTAAAGAAACCGTTAATATAATGTTATTTTTTTGTGTAAACTTTATCAAATATATTGTGATAATATTGTTCAAAAATTACAGTTGCCTTTAGACCAATATCTAAAAAAGAAGAAAATAAATAAATAAATTACTCTTTAAAAAGAATATATTTGTTTTTTTGTTAGGTTACATAAAATTGCATGTTAATAAACTGAAGTGAAAAGCAACTACCAGAGTAATTTTTGAAATAATTGAGTTGAAAATTATTACTGAAAACTAACTTAACTTTTTTTAAGAAATTGATTAGAAAAAACAGCTGCAACTTCCAGCTTTTTCTGCCACAATCACCACAAAAATGCATGTGAGATTGCACACTAGAACATGGCAGACTATGAGTTTATCCTTTTCTAATTTTTGGATGCTGGTGTGCCGTGGGATTTTTGTCAAGGATAAAGTGTGCCTTGGCTCAAAAAAGGTTAAAAAACACCTGTCTTAGAAGACCACATCCCTTCCACTGACAGCTGGCTCGGGAGAATCTGTCCAAGGCTTTGAACGTTTGACGCAAGGGTACCAACTTTTAAGGCATCTGCTCAGTTTATAGCTCGAATAACTTGTGCTACTGCAAAAATGTCAGAAAAAAATGTAGGATTAACAAGAACACGTCCAGAGCAAGAATGCTTATTCTGACGAATATAGTTATAGCCATCCATTTCGTTAGTGTATGGGATTTCAACTTTTTGGGACAAGCGGGTACTTAAGGAGGGGTCCAGTTCTCATACAGTCAATGTTCTGGATGGAGATGAGTCTTATGGAGAAGAACAGTGAAATGTCAACAATTATATATATATATATAACGTTTAGAACGAACCTGGTCCAGTTTTTGGTTATAGAGGTCAAACACAGATGTTGGGGTGAATGAATGGGGTTGGCCTTAACATAAGTTGACTGAAGCAAATGAGGTCATTTTGGATTGTCAGCTGTCATTTTATTTACAGGACCTGACAGATCTACATGTACTACAGGGTAATTTTGAGCTTAAGCCCGCAGGCCTCTGGGCTCCACCTGCTGAGCGCTGGTCGGATGCTGCACATGAAACGGCTCCCAAACGGAAACGTGACACAGCTTGTTTCCCCGCCACTCGACCACGCCTTCCTCAAAACCAACCAATCGAAATAGTCTTGTTTTATAATTCACGATGACGCGCCCTCTGTCTGTCCAATCAGCGAACAGAACCAGTGGGCTCAACTCAAGCCCCGCCCGTAGACTTTTCACCACGCCCCCGAAAGTCGGTTTTCATTTTACAGGAGTAAAGTTTGTCGGAGTCTGCGCAGGTTTTCGCCGTTCACCCCGTTCGCGATTATTTTTTACTGTCTGAGGGATTATTCTGGAATGGTGGAGTAAAAAGGAGTTATGGTGGTGAATTCTGTGCACTGGTTCCGCAAAGGTCTGCGTTTGCACGACAATCCGGCGTTACAGGAGGCCCTGAATGGAGCGGACACGGTGCGCTGTGTTTATATTCTGGACCCCTGGTTCGCTGGTGCAGCTAACGTGGGAATTAACAGATGGAGGTTTGTCACCTAATTCTCTTTACAGCCGAATTTTGAACTTAGAGTCGACGCTGTTGCTGTCAAATGAAGGTTTTCAGCTGTTCGTTTGTACGTATCTTTGGTTTGGGCCTCCGTTTTACGTCTGTTAGCTAGTTAGCCAAACAGAAAGAAGGCTTCATCACGAACTCCGCAGGAAAAACACACACTTTAAGTCTTATCACCTTGCGATAGTTTGCCTTTCGTTATACGTAAACCTTTATTTTCTTAAAATCTACTCTTGTCGTTGATCATTTCGGCGTACCGTTGACCTATTCATGTTTGTATAACAAAGCAGACAAAACCAAACTGTAGTTAACGCAGGCGCCGTAACACAGTAAAGCTTGCAAAGACAGAAATATCACTCACAGTTAAGCTTTTTTTATATATATATATACACAATGATTGTTTGTAGCCACAATCGCACTATGTGTTAAACTTAAAATCTTTGTTGTTTTACTTATTCAGTGAAGTATGTATCAGATTTTGCTGGAAAAATGAGCCATGCTTCTAACCCGTTTTAGCTCTTGTTGTCACGAGCTCTAGAGCATGGTAGTGGGAGTGTGATGGTGTGTTGTGTTTTAGCTGGGAATCTCAATAGATGTCAAAGCATAATCACACTTGTTTATGAATTTCATACACCACATATGACGTGTGATAATTTGAAAACTCGCACTAATTTAGGTTGATTGAAAACTGTAATATTGCTTTTGTGCTTATGTTTTGGTCTGCTTCCACACAAATGTTCTTTTATTTTGCTCATAAATATTGGTTAAATAGCTTTTACTTGACATTACCTGATAAAAAAAATACATTTCTTAATTTTAACATTTTAGCTATGCCTCTTTTATTTAAAAAACAAAACAAAACAAAAACGTCAAATGTTTGTAGTGTGTACATAGAAGAATCCAAATTAAAGGAGGAAAAACTGCACTGAATACAAAAGTTACTAGAAAGTCACTAATCGTGTAGGATTATGTTGCAAACGCGAACGGTTGAGGGAAAACTCCAAAGGCGTTGTGTTTCTGCTTTCCTGTCTGTGAATCTGGTCCCGTGGAGGCAAAAGGGGTCATGCAGTCAGTCACACGGGGAGCAGATTCATGGAGTGATAACCGCTCAAGAACCCAATCCTGTGGACTGCGTGTAGCCGCAGTTACGCCACACGTGCTGAGCTGCTAATACAGATGCTGAATATATGTCCTTGTGGCACACCTGCAGCAAGACCCAGTGACCCAAAGAACCAGAGTTCATGTCCAAACACATCATCTATCTTTAAAACCCTTTCTTTTTTTTTTTAAATTAAATATGTTTTTTTTAAATGCAACAAAAATATTCATTCATTACCTTGACTATATGATGTGTTTCTGCATGTTATCTTTGTTGGTAATCCTTTTAGAGTTATGGTTAGAGCCTGATGTCACCAGTTAGCTGAGAATGAAGACAGTTTTTTTGACCAACCCCAAAGGCCAAACTTCTATCAATTTGCCTCAGCAATGTGCACAGGCCCCTATTTTAGAGCAATATTCTTTTCTCACTTTTGTTGGTGTATCGTGATCTCTCCTTAAGCAAGTGTCCATGTTTGTTGAAAAGGATAAAAATATAGTTAAGTTTAGAGAAATAACTCTGTCCCGGCAGTGAAAAGTCTCATTTACACTCACTGGCCACTTTATTAGGTACACCTTGCTAGTACTGGGTTGGACCCTCTTTTACCTTCAAAATTGCCTTAATCCTTGGTGGCATAGACTCAAAGTCTGAGTCTATGCCAGAGGAACATTCCTCAAAGACTTTGGTCCATATTGACATGATGGCATCACGCAGATGCTGCAGATTTGTGGGCTGCACATCCATGATGCCGATATCCCGTTCCACCTCCCAGACATGGTCAGCAACAAGACTCAAGTACCGGTAGGCTGCGGCGTTGTTGGTACTAAGCGGTCCAAAAGTGTGGCAAGAAAATATCCGCCACACCATTACACCGCCACCAGCTGGAACTGTTGATACAAGGCCAGATGGATCCAGGCTTTCATGAAGTTGAGACCAAATTCTGACCTTACCATCCGAATGTGGCAGCAGAAATGGAGACTTGTATTGCAAACATGAAAAGTGCAGACTTTGCTCCAAGTCCTTCAACATAAGCAGCACGAGAGAAGCGAGGGTGGTGATGATGAAGGAAGAAACCGCGACTGCTGTCGGACGCTGCAGAAGCCAGTCGGTCAGAGAGTTTTTATAAATGGTTAACAATGTGGAACTGTATCGCAATAAAAAAAAAAAGGGTGTTCTTTGTTCTAATTTGTTCGCGTATTTAGAAATAAAATGTGGGAGTTTAAGTTTTAGTTTAATTTTAAATACGTGTAGCCAACAACTAAATGCAACTTTGGACGCACTTAAAATACGTGCGGGCAGTTCAGCAACGTTCAACTTTTCTGTAGTATTACGTGTGGATAACAGATCAATGAGCAGATGAGGTCAGTTAGTTCGTAGTATTTGCTTTTGTAGTTCCCTGATTCTTGACAGATGGGACGAAACATGTCGCGCATAAAAAAAAAGTCTTTTTTTAAGGATAAAACTCATGAATTTAAAATGGATTGACTTTCTCACTATGTAGATCAAATGAATTGTGAAAACTAGTATTATGTTTTAGCATAATTATTTTTTTTATTGAATGCAGCATGCTTCCATACAGTAATGGAGTTTCCTCCATACCAACAGAAATGGCTGCTGATATGACAAGGCAGACAAACCTGGATGCATCCATATGTGTCTTGGTTTCATTTATCGGCACAGACTGAAATGTGTTTATTTTTGGTTTAGGAAATTCTGTGGAAGGTTATAGAAAAGTTTTGGGAAAAAAATATGGGAATCCATTGCTAAAAACATGTACGAACTCTGTGCCTTTCTATCAGCTTTAACCAGTCTGGCCATTCTCCCCTGAACTATGGCATCAAAAAGGCATTTCTGCCCACAGAGTGGATATTTTCTTAATTTCGGACCATTCTCTGTAAACCCAAGAGATGGTTGTAGGTGAAAATCCCAGTAATACTCTTCAGTCACCTCAGTGTGAACTGCAGCAGATCGTCTTGACCATATCCACATGCCTTAATGCATAGAGTTGCTGCCATGTGGTTGGCTGATTAGAAATTTGTGTTGAACAGGCGTCCAATAACGTGACCAGTGAGTGTAGGCTCTTTATTTATTTATTTTCGGTTTGCAGGCATATTTACATTTCGTTTCAATTAAAATTCACATTTCAAAGAAAGCATTTCAGTCTTTATATAGAGAAGTTGATGGTGGGGCGCTCATACACCCACCGGACGAAACAAAAACCTTCAAAAATGTCGCGATGCTGACCTTCTGTCAGTGAATTCTATTTTCCCGGGGCCCTGAAGGGGTCGTGCAGTCTGTCACACGAGGAGCAGATTCAAGCAGTGATAACGGCTCAGGCACACAGTCCTGTCGACCGCCGCAGGAAAAGCCGCACGTGCTGATCTGCTCATACAGATGCTGATCAAATGTCTCGGCTTTTCCACCTGCTGCTGGACTCGGTGACCCAAAGCACTGCAGTCCACTTCATAATGAAAACGTGTCAACTGTGACAGATTATAGAAAATACCACATTTTTGCAGACAAGCTTTTTGAAAAAGACGGCAGCTCAGACGAGGTAAACAAAGACGTACGTCATAAACTCGGTCTTTTTCAACATTTTTTTTTAAAAGGGCATTTTTTCGTCTGCTCCTGATTCACAACAATTTGAATAAAAAAATACTCAGAAGCGCCATTTTCATTTCTTCAAATTGAAAAAAGGGAAAAGATGGAGTCTGTGGTTTTTTTGGGGGGGGAGGCCTGCGTGTGACTCATTCCAGGAGCTTCCGTCCAAAAGCCACAAACCTGTGGTTCTTCTGGTTTGGTGGTGGAGTGAGTTGTGCAGAGTAGAACATGTTGGAGTCTGAGCAACATAGAGGCAAACTCCGCTCTTCTCCATGCTCGTTCTCTTCTCATCTCCTGTGTTGTTTTCAGGTTTCTGCTGGAGGCCCTGGAGGATCTGGACTGCAGTCTGAAGAAGCTCAACTCCAGGCTTTTTGTGGTCAGAGGACAGCCGACGGATGTCTTTCCCAGACTTTTCAAGGTCTGCGCTCAGATCATCCTCTCTGGTTTTAAACCAAATCTATATTTTGTGACTCTGCTTTCGTCTGCTTCGCTGCAGGAGTGGAACGTGACCCGGCTGACATTCGAGTATGACCCAGAGCCTTATGGGAAGGAGCGGGACGGCGCCATCATCAAGATGGCCCAAGAGTTCGGCGTGGAGACGGTGGTCAGGAACTCGCACACGCTCTACAACCTGGACAGGTGTGGAACATTGTACTGTGTGTACAGCAAACATTCAGCTCTCTCAGGAAGGTCCTGCTGGGACTTTTTATTTACAAATTCACGATAACTTGGTTCCGTTTTCCAGCTAAGCCCTTTGGCATTCTGTACGGAAAATGGTTAAAGTTTCAAAGACTTTTTCCACTTTAAAATGAAAACTAACATAACCAACGGAAAACACTCGAGACAATTCCAACATTTTCTCTGCATTTAACAAACGTCATCATTCATTTATTTAGTTTATTTTAAGATGATTTATTTATATACATCTATTTATTTAATTTGGACTATCCATAGATTTAAATATGCCAGATTATAAGAATAAGGAAAATTTAAATCTGTATTCTCTAGATGGAATAAAACAAGAGCATAAGGATAAATTGGTTGGTTCATCGCAAATGCAGCGTTTCCACAGAATGCAATTTGCGTGTCAGATTGGCGTCCGAATCTTCTCCTGCCTTGGCGTGCGGGACGAGCGACTATCTAAACGCTACACGCACGATATTATTGTGAAGAGCTCTGCAAAAAGCATCACCAAACACGCCTCTGATCGCGTCTGTACATCGACTCAACATAGAAACTGCTGTGCGAACCGTTTTCAGTGTAGTTTAAGAGGTTAAAAAAAATCCAGACTTAATTTCACAATAAAAGCACATCACGACTGTACAATATCAGGGAGTTAAAGATTGATGTTTTGAGGACTGGTTATCAGAGGCGAGTTTTAAAGGTTTGCAATGTGGGACATTTCCTCACAAAGAGGGAGACTCCTCCAGATGGGACTGACTTATACAGAAAAGAGCATTTAAGGCGGTTTTTTTGGGGGGGGGGGACTTCATCCTCCTCAAACTGTGATCTCTGTTTTTTTAAGAACAGCTTTGTAAATCAAACATGCAAACGTGAAGCATTTAAAGTATACATGTGTTTGTCTTTGTCAGCTTCTTCTGTGATTGTGTGACATGAAATGTGCTCCTCATAGAGGAAATCCTGTTTTATTGGTCACTGCTGAGAAACTTTTGCAGCAAAGGAAATTGTGTAAAAAGTTGAAGGCTCAGCACTGAAGCCAACAACCCCTTGAGAATGTGTCCTACTGCCTCAGATGGGATGCAGGTTTAAGATCTTAAAGATGTTTTTGTGAGGGAAATATTTGCAGGAGGACACTGATGGTCCTTCTAAATGGAAGGTTTTGGGCCTGTGATGAAGATCAGCGTTACTTTACTCAGCACAGAGATGCTTGTGGCTCTGAGTGAACCACCATGAACCAGATATGGGGTCTCCCTAGTGTCCTCCCGTAGTTACTGCAGCTCACACCGCCTTGCATGTGCGTGGTCAGGTGGCTGTGTGGAGGCAGATTAGAGGACTTTCTCCACGCGCTGGCCCGCACAGAATGGAGCTGCATGTGTTGCATAAGCACTGGAGCTTTAGAGGAAGAGTGTCATGGGAGGAGGCGGCTGCTTTAACGTGGATGCGTGTCTAGCTTGTTGATGCAGAAGCAGGATGGACTCTGTAAAACAGCTTTGCTAACAAACGTCTCGTCAGGTTGAGATGCAGAAAACCAGAAAGCTTGTCTGATGGACTGTAGTTCTCAAAAGATGAAGGCTTTAAATCCGTGTTCCCCATCAGTTTTCGGGACCGGTTTAATGTATTTTTACAGATTGATCTGTACGTGGCCAAAGTAACCATCTGTTGTTTTTCTTTTCTCCCAGTTTCCCTTAACGTTTGAGGGTTACGTTTGTCTTCATCCTCTGCAGCTGCTGTCATTTTGTTTGCTGGGTTTCATGTGAGAACCATTAAAATGGGATATAGATTTTCTCTAGATCACCTATAACTGTCAAAGTGGAAGCTACAAAATCAGACGCCAACTTCAGCCGCGTCTTACTTTTAAGCCGTGGCAGATAGATATAAAAACAAAAAGGGTCACTAAAATAGTTATTTTCTGAGTATAGTAATAAACTTGAATCCACCACATTTGCTAAATATTATGCATTATTATTACGTTCTGTGGGAAACGACTATCACAGTAAATCCATGTTTGGAGTACAGACTCTGGGTTTTTGTCTGTTAAATGCAGATTTCTTTTATTTAGAAGTTGTTAGCTTTGCTAGCATGGAGTTTCGATTTAGCGGTCATCGTAGCCGCTTTAAGAAAGTAATGGAAATATTTTGGAAACATGACCGACATGCTGACATGCGTGAAGAATGAGTTGGATGTGGTGGAGATAAAACTTCCATTTGGAATCAGATTAAATAATATTTTGCACTGTGGTGCAGTGGTCAGCGCTCTTGCCTCGCAGCAAAAGGGACCCCGGTTCAAGTCCCTGAAACAGAACCCCAATGGGGGACCTTTCTGTGTGGAGTTTGCATGTTCTCCCCGTGCCTGTGTGGGTTTTTTCTCCGGGGACTCCGGCTTCCTCCCACCGTCCAAAATTATGCTTCATAGGTTACTCACCAAGTCAACCGGAAACAGTGAGGTGGATGCAGAAGAGTAAAAAACTCTTCTGTGGTTTCAACTGGATGACATAAAAAGTTTGTGCTGAATCTGCAGGAACTGGTGAGGAACACAGCTTTGTTGGTGAAAAGCTGCGCCCGTGGTGACTGAAGTTGTTGACCACAGAATTTCAGAAGATGAGAAGAAACGGCTTTGCGTTTAGATTTCATGTAGCCCGCCTTCAAGTGGTTCCAACAAGCTCACTCCTTATAGGTGAAACCTAAGAAACGTTGACTCGCACAGACTCGGACTAATCAATTGCTGATGTCATGCGGTTCCAACATGGCGGCGCCCAAATTGCGATAAAATGGCGACTGAATTGACTTCATTTGGTTGAAGCTGGAAGTAAACCACTCACTATGTCCACTTCACGTATACAGTAAATGAATTTGGATTCATTGCCTGGTCAGCTCACAGTCATATTTATTCTTTTTGTTTGATTGTTTTCGAAAGAACCGAAAAAGCAAATATTTCGTGTCTTCAAAGAAACTTTTTAGAATGAAATCTGCTGCTGTGGCCCACAGAGGTTCCTCACTTTTCTTTGCCTTTGTGTCTGCAGGATAATCGAGTTGAACAACAATAGCCCTCCTCTGACCTTTAAGCGCTTTCAGACCATCGTCAGCAGGCTGGAGTTGCCACGGCGACCGCTGCCGGCCATCACCCAACAGCAGATGGACAGTTGTCAGAGGCAAATAGGAGACAACCACGACCAGCTCTACAGTATCCCCTCACTGGAGGAGCTGGGTAAGGTTTTTTTCGGGGTTCGATTCCTTCGTTTTTAAAAGGAATTTACCTTCAGAAAACTTTTCGTCAGCAGCTGATGCAGAACTTTTGGGTTTTATGACTTTGTAGAGTTAAGTCAGAAACTTGACCTTTGAAAGCTTTGCTTTCACACAAACACATGAATAAGCATCCAGCCTAAGTTTGTCATTTCCTGAAAAAAGAGGGACTGTTGGTGTGAAAGTTTTTGGTTGAAAAAGTCTGTTTTAAAAAGAAAACTTAACTGATTGCTGCTGCTTCAGAAAATCTTTCCCTCCGTTTCTTTCTGAGCTAACCTGCAGGTAAACTTGTGTCCAGGTTTCAGGACGGAGCGTCTGCCTCCTGCTGTGTGGCGGGGGGGCGAGTCGGAGGCCCTGGACAGGCTAAGCAAGCATTTGGATAAGAAGGTAACCCGAGTCCTGCAGACTCTGGACATTCTGTGTGGTTTGGTTTGACCGAAACTGATCGGCAGCGTGAAGATGAAGGCTGAAACAGCTCCGAGCTCCTCCCCTTGTCTTCGTCCTCAGGTTTGGGTCGCCAGTGTTGAGCACACTCGGGTCAACAAGTGCTCTCTGTACGCCAGCCCGACGGGCCTCAGCCCTTACCTGCGCTTCGGCTGCCTGTCCTGCAGAGTTCTGTACTACAACCTCCGAGAGCTGTACATGAAGGTGAGGATGTTCTCCAGTGAGGAGCAGCTCCTCTGAAAATCACCTGATTTCTAGCTCCCTGTGTGAAAGTGGACCTTTTCCCCGCCTCTGGTTTCTCCTCAGCTGAGGAAACGCTGCAGTCCTCCTCTGTCACTGTTTGGTCAGCTCTTATGGAGGGAGTTCTTCTATACGGCTGCAACCAACAACCCCAACTTTGACCGCATGGAAGGAAACCCCATCTGTGTGCAGGTGAGCTGCTCCGTCTGCTTCTGACAAACGTCCTGAATTCCAGCGGGTAACAGATACACAGAGTCAGGGTTGAAAAGCAGCCTCTTTTTTTAAAATTTTTGGATTATTATTTATTCCGTTTGGAGAACAGATGTAACATCTCTATCAGCTGCTTCCCCCGAAGGCTGGAAAACCAGATCGGTCTTCTGTTTGAGGCTTCACTTTGTGCAGACGCATCAGAAATGAGCCGAGCACCACTGCAGAACCCTGCTGAAACAAAGGAGATGCTTCCATTTCTCCATTTTGATGTTACACTGGAAACCTTCAGTTGACTTGATTTCCTTTGGGCCTCCAGATCCCGTGGGACCAGAACCCAGAGGCTCTGGCTAAATGGGCAGAAGGACGGACCGGTTTCCCCTGGATTGATGCCATCATGACGCAGCTCAGACAGGAAGGCTGGATCCACCACCTGGCGCGGCACGCCGTGGCCTGCTTCCTCACCAGAGGAGACCTCTGGATCAGTTGGGTGAGCGGCATGAAGGTGGGTGTTTTCTGTCGTCTTGGCGCCTCCTGCTGGAAAGGCCCTGTCCTCACGATGCCGGTGTTCCTGCAGGTGTTTGAGGAGCTGCTGCTGGACGCAGGCTGGAGCGTGAACGCCGGCAGCTGGATGTGGCTGTCCTGCAGTGCCTTCTTCCAGCAGTTCTTCCACTGCTACTGCCCCGTGGGCTTCGGGAGGAGAACCGACCCGTCTGGAGACTACATCAGGTCATCCTAAGTTTATTCAGAGCAAAGCAGAGCCTCTGTTGGTGGATGTAGAAGGATCCCAGCTATGGGCTGGACTGAGTATTTGAGTGCTTGGATATTTGCAATCTAGAAAAATCAGGTAGCCTCCAAGATCTTCAGAAATGTAGTAGAGTATAGTAAAAAAGTACACTTCAGACAATGTAATTATCGCTTTAATTTGTGGATTCATGTTGGATTTTAAGTCTATAAACAAAATAAATCGAAAGGCGCTACTGTTTTTGGAAGTAAATAAATCTTCAAAATGTTGCTGAAGGTTCTTGTTTTCAAACTGTCGGGTGTTTTAGTAGATGAAAAAAATGAAACTTAAGTTCCTTTTAATCAAATAAGTAAAAAAAAAAAAGCAATTTTGTTTAAAATGTAGTCGACAATTTGAATAAAAAAATAAATGCAATAAATATGAAATTAAATCAAATCAAGTCAATTGAGCATTTCCAACCCATGTTATATAAAAATAATCCAATTGTAAAAACCAAAAGGAGGCTCAAAAAAAGAAAAAAAAAATAGAAACACCTTTTTTAAAGATAATTATGACAATCTGGCGGCGTCATATATCCTCTCCTCTTTTTAAAAATAAAAGTATAAATGAAGGTGATTAAATACATATTTTGTTTTCATCCATCCAGTGAATAGGCGCACACATTGCAGCCATTCAAACATAGTATATTAAATTGTAAAAATATGCGGTTTGATCTGTGAATCGTTGATCTGAGTGAATGGAATCGGATCACCGCCTAGGTGGCGATCCACAGCTGCGGTAACCGGTCCCCATTTCTCTGCAGGCGTTACATCCCGATCCTGAAAGACTTTCCCAACCGCTACATCTACGAGCCGTGGAACGCCCCGGAATCGGTTCAGAAGGCCGCCAACTGCGTGGTGGGGGTGGATTACCCCAAACCTATGGTCAACCACGCCGAGAGCAGCCGGCTCAACATCGAACGCATGAAGCAGGTGTACCAGCAGCTGTCCCACTATAGAGGACTGAGTAAGTCTCCTGGGCAACCCAAACCGCTTCTCATTCACCTCAGAAATCCAGCAGAACCTCTTTAGAACCTCCTTCAGATGAAAGTTCTGTTTGATGAATCAAAGCTGCTGCTGGAATCTCAGGTGAATGCAGTGCTTTCAGTGTGCTCACCGTTTCAGGTCTGCTGGCATCTGTGCCGACCATCCAGGAGGAGGCGGAGCCTCCGATGACGGATGAGTCTCAGGGCTCCAGCGGTCCAGGTGGGCATAGAGGGAGATGTGTGAGAGGTTGATAGAGACGTTCCTGCTCATGTTCTGACTGCTGCTTCTGTTAGACTCTCCTCACCGAGATCCCGTAGACGATGAAGCAGCTGGCAGCTCCACTTTTCCCGACTCCTCTACCTCAGCTGCTCTGCAAGACAAGGAGGACTCCGCTCACTGCTACCACGCCCACAAAGTCTCCGCCCACAGTCCCTGCACCTCCTCAGGCTCCTCTGCGCAGCTTAGCTGTCATGGCCCCCACGACAGATCCAAACCCAGCTCGCCCTCCTCCTCCTCCTGTCACACCATGTCTCCTTCTCCCAGCCCGTCTACTCAGACCTCCCCCAGAAGGAGCAGCAGCTCACGGAAGGAGCGGCGAAGCCAGAGGCAGAAAGCACGACACGTCTGCTCTTCATCAGTCAAAGACAACCAGAGGGAGGTAGTAGAGGAGAGGATGGAGGAAGAGATGGAGGACAGCGAGGAGAGGATGGAGGAGGAGGCAGCAGGGCAGCAGCAGTGAAAGCAGGTGAGCAGAAGACAGGCTTCCAGAATAATAGGAGTGTTTTTGAAGGGTTTAAGAGAAGGAGGCTCCTGCCTCCTCTTCACCTCATGGTTGCTTTAGATTCTTGATCATCTGTGGAAGTTAAAGCTCCAGATCAGGGCTGCTCATTCCTGGTCCTGGAGATCTACCACCCTGACTGCTCTCCAGATCTCCAAGTCCTGCTAGCTACTGATTAGTTTAATCTGATGTCTCCTTGATTAAATGAAGACATCTGGTCCAGGTAATCAGCAGCAAGCAGTTCAGGGAGAGCTGGAGAACAGGCAGGGTGGTAGATCTCCAGGACCAGGACCCAGATCATTCAGACACTCTCCTCAAACTCAAATCTCTGATGGTTGTCGGGGAAAAGCATCAGAGCAGATGGACTTTTGTTTCCAAATGGAGGTTTTTTCAGCTTCATCACGACTGCTCTGTCTGCAGGTGGAGGTGACCTTCACCACCCAGGAGCTGTGATCTCCACAGGATGGATGCCATGCAACAGGACACGAAGGGCAGAGCAGCTGATGGACTTCAGAAAAAGATCTGTTGAAATGAAACCTCTGACATCAGAGGCTCTGGTTCTGCTGCTTTTCATCCTCAGGAACTGGAATTGAAAGTCGTCTTTAATTTTTTATTCTTTTAGTTTCATATTTGTGGATGGGTCAGGTTTCTGTTCCTGTAACATCTGGATCCGATTTCACATCAGTTTAGCGACGAAGACGCTCAGAGTCAGAAAAACGGCCTCAGTCGCACTCCAGCCGCATCTGAGCTCCAAAACAAAACCTTGTCTTTCTCAGGAGGGGCAAGCACAAGTTGAGCACCTTTTCTTTAGAAAAACATCTGAAAAACTGAAACGGCAGAAGGTTTCTCACCTCCTTCGTTTTCTAAATTTAAAGATTTAAATTCAGCATCGATCACTTCAGTGGCTTCAAAAATCAGTTTTATTGTTCTGCTAAAACTTCAATTCATTAAAAAACTTTAAAAGGTAAAACAATTCATTTATTGTAAATTTCACGTCTCTTTTTCTGCTGAAAACAGGAAAACAAATCTAAAAAAAGATCAATCAAATTTAGATTTACATTTTTTTTTTATTTCCAGTTATATTTAAATGGAAGTGGCAGAAAACTTGGATCAAAGAGCGACCTTGGGTCGGTCCAAAGCGTGCGAAAGGCAAAACAAACCAGAAACAGAACCGGGGAGGAAGGCTGTGTTGTTGGACCGGTGGGGGTCAGACAAAAGAAAAACGCAAACAAAAAAAACACACAAAACCAACTCATGTCTGCAGGGTGAGAAGTAGAGAAGAAAAGGTTTTAAAGTCCAACTCGGATTCTCTTTTCATCTCCTGAGACGCCAGCGGTCTTTTAATGAAGGTTATGCCGTTTTTAGCCAAAATTTGAAAAAACTGTGTCGTTTTCTAGAACGTGGTTTCTGTAGAGCGGCAGGACTACATCAGAAATTCACCTCTGAGCTGTGGGTGGGACTGCTGGCACAAAGCAACCCCGCCCCCCTTTCCCTTTGTTGATAAGAGCATCACAAATACAATCTTTATACGGCAATTTTTCATTCACAACAATTTAAAAACAATGCAAGTAAGAGGTGTCAACCTTCATTCTTCATCCCTGTCGTGCAGATAAGAATTACAGACACAGCAGATTGGCTGTTTCATCACTCCGTTTACAAAATTCTTGCGCTTAGGAGCAGACGGGCGCCAGGACAGACATTTGGGAAAAACCCTAACAAAGGTGACAGCTAAAGAGCTGCTGTTCTGACACACTGGGCCCAAACCGATCTACGGTTCTGTTTCCTCTTAGTTTTGTCCTCCACAGATACGTACACCTGTTCATATGTAAATGTCCTGAAAGTCCTGATTATTTTTGCTAGCCGCAGTGATGTTTTTATAGTGCATAAGATGGTGTCTGCTCGCTCTTTTGTCATTTAGCACATTAACACAAACACTATATGAACACTTTACTCCTAGATCCTTGCTGCAACTGAAATATGCTTTTTGGGATTTCTTTTCCTTGTATTTATATTATCAGTTTGTAGATAAAATTTGTAAATCTGTAATATTTTTGCTTTTAAGACGGAATTTTTTTTTCAAATTGTTATTCCAAAAGTGTCCAATGGGGGCCCCAGATTCAGCGGGAGGTCAGGGTGCAGAAATTTGAAATAATTAAAGACAATTTTACTTTTACCGTTTTGCAAAGGATAAAACGGCTCATATTCAAGCAGAAATATCTTTTTTTTTTTTTTTACCACCTCATTACATTTTCTCGTAATAATTAGTCATTTGTAATATTTTGTTCTCAAAAGGGAAGAAAAATGTTTTCCTTTCCAATATTGTTTTCCAATTAAGCTTCTCTTTTTATTTATATTCACATATAAAATAAACAACTTTATTTAGTTCAGATTTTAAAACTGTCCCTAAGAGCAATAAACCCAAAGCCAAAATAATGAAATATGTAAATTTTCTTTCTTTATTTTGGAAAAGTTGCACAATCCATAAAATGTTTCCTGTTTTGTTTAAAAATTCAAGCATTTTAAAATAACAGGTGAACAAAAACGCAGCAAAGATAATCCCACTTCATTTCAGTTATAGATGAATGATTTACTTCATTAGTTTTTTTATTGATTAAAAAGTATTAAAAAGCGAAACTTTTCTCCTTCATTTGAACTCTTAAATTCCACAGACTCCCATCATGCCGCTCCCTGACTGTCATCTTTTAGGTTTGAAAAATAACAAAGTCTCTTATCATTTGAGAAACTGAGTCTAGCAACTCTAAAATCCCACTGTCCCCGAATGCCACACAAGCCCTGTTCTCCTGCAATGATAATTTATTTTGTAAAAATATATTTTCAATAAAATGGCCAAATGAATTAAAATTAAAGTGTGAGTTTGTCATAATTGTTTGTACCTTGGGGTGTGTTGGGGCGCCATAAGGTGTAAAAGATGGTTTTAAATGTGTTTTTACAGACTAACTTTATTTCTCCTTTTGCGTCCTCTATACTCAAGAATCCACTTTTTTTTAAAGTTTTTTTTTAAATTTTCGATGGTTTGTCTTGTGTTTGATCAGTCTCCAACATTTAAAACTCTGGTTTGGATTCCAGAACTGTGTCCATAAATGAAACTTCTTGTTACAACAGGAGAAATGTTACATATCGTCAGCCTAATAGCATATCTGCCTAACTCATTTTTTCAGGGTTTTTTTAAAAGAAGGAAAAACACCTTTTTTTTCCACTATTCACAGTCGAGTTAGGCCAATATCTCAATTCGGCAAAAAAAATGAGTTAGGCAGAAATGCTATTAGGCTGACGATATGCGGACATAGAAGTGTCCATAGAAGCCCCGCCCCTTCACCTAAGCAACACCTGACCAGCAGAAAACTCGCACGGAGCGCCTGCTTCAATCCCACAGGGGAAGATATCTTCATCCTCTGCTCTCAAAAACTTCTCTTCCTCTTTGCATTAAAAAAAAAAAAACAGTTGCTCTGGTTTTAAAAATATAAGCAAAACAAAGAGTAAAAAAGTTTGTTTATTCATTTATTTATTTATTTTTACCTCTGCACGGCGATCTGGATTGTTTCAATTATTCTGCTTTATTTAAAAGTTATGATTAGCTGTTCATGTTGATGATTAAACACGTTTGTGTTGTTACATACAGGCATCTCAACGTCTATATTAAAGTATGTTTTAATATGCGGAAAGTGTCAGGAATATAATAAGGTTTTAAAGATTGTGCTAAAAACAATTTTCTTGAAATAATCATAGAATTTGCAAAATAAAAATATAAGATCTTTATACATCATTAAATGCATTAGAATTTGTGCTTACGGTGGGTCAACTTGTTTTTTTTATTCATGTTTTATGTATACATTCAAATGTTCAATTTATTTTTTTGTTTAGTATTTTGTTGGTGACCCAAACTGTTTCTTCTGCTACATTAAATCTGTAAATATTTTTTAAAGTCTCTCTCCAATCATCTCGAACTCTTTTCCAAACTATTCCTGGTGGTTTTTTAATTGTGACGATGCTGTTTTTAGCCAAAATCCAAAAACTTGTAGTTTTCTAGGGACAGGTGTCTGCAGAGTGGTGGGAATTCATCATTAATTCACCTCTGAGTTGTGGGCGGGGCTGTCGGTCTGAAGTAACCCTGCCCTCATTTCCCATCATCCCTGTGGAGGGAGGCTAAAGGCGAACACTGCCCGTGCAACAAAAACGGCGAGTAACACTGGAGCGATCTAGCTGTACAGTTTTGATCCAGATTCCAGCTCAGTTTAGGAAAACCAAGATGTTCATGGATCTATTTGTCTATAGGTGGAGGCAGCAGACCTGAGCGCAGCAGGAAGCTTGTAGCCCCGCCCATTGTGGGATCCATGTCACTGCTACAGGCTTTTTTCGAATGCCAGTTTTTTTCGTCTTCTCCTGATTCACAGCTATTTGAACAAACTCAGAAATTCCATTTTATGCCTAATTTTCTTTGAATACGTTCCCTATCGTGAGAAAAATGCCACACGAACAAAAACAAAGTTTTTATTGGCGTGGGTATTTAAAAGTCGTTTCAGTCTTTTTGTTTTGATGATGGATCTTTCAGATTTGTCCCCGAACGCCTGTTATTTTGGTTTCCATCAGTCCACCTTCTTCAGATTCTTGAAGTTTTTTGGCTGATTGTGTTTGTGGATGTTTGTTTGCTTTTAATTTATTTTGTATCGACAAATTCGAGATCAGCTCCTTTTACTGACATCTGATTCTGCTATATAAGGTGTCATTTTATCTTTATTTCATCTTTATATTTTTTGTTTAGTTTTAATTTTGTATCACACTCCAATAAAAATAATTCCTTATGTAAAGCATGAATTATTTTCATATTCACACATTCTTAAATGTTAACTTATATTATTAAACGTCAAAATTTAAAAAAATATATTTTTTAACATAAACATTATTTTGAAGGTAAATCTGATTCCTGAACCGGAGTAGTTATTTTTAGACTGAGCTGATGTGCTTGTTGATCCTTTTAGGACCGTTTTCCGGCTGCTCCTCCCTCTCTGATCTCTCCTGACTGATTTGCTGACTGTTTTTTTTTTTTCGACCCGTTTGTCTGATCTGCTTTCAGTGTCGGTTATCTTCCAGTCAGAAGACGCCGCAGGCAGATCAGCTGATGATGTCATGCTGTGCTTTCATTGGCTGCTCCTGGCTGCCCCCCTCCCTTTCCTCTCCTTGTTCCCCTCCTCTCAGTCCTCGTTCCCTCCATCCCCACTCAGCCCCACCCACTTCCTCCCGTCAGCTCCCCTCTCTGGGAGATGATGCTGAGGATGATGATGCTGATGTGACGCTGTGTTCAGCCAATCGTCAGGCGGAGAGGAAGCGGAAGGGGGCGTGCCCGGAGCCCAGAGCTGGTCGATGCTGGGAGGACTGAGAGGAAGGAGAAGAGGAAGATAGGGAGGATGAGGAAAATGGGTGAGGCCCGTCCGACCCGAGGAGCGCCGACGCTGGCTTAGTAAAGGAAGACAAGAAGAGGAGGAGGAGGAGGAGGAAGGAGGAGGGGGAGGAGGGAGCTGTTGCTTGTCGGGGGTGGGGGGGTCAACCTGAGCCATCATGGACAAATATCGACCGAAGAGACCCACCAGTCTGGCTCTGTTCCCACAGCTGCCCCAAGCTGGCACACAGGTAGGGGGGCCGAAGCCCTAGTGGTGGGGGTGGGGGGGTGGGGGAATCAGCAGTTCTCATTGTGGGTGGGTCCGCTCCAAAGAGGCCGACTCTGGGTTTCAGTGCTTGTCCTGAGAGCCTCCACTGGAGGATGAGACTGCAGACTGAGTGTGATGAGATGGGGGGGGGGGGGTTTGACCTCACTGTTTGTGGATGTTTGTGCGTGTGTGTGTGTGTGGGGGGGGCAGATCTGACGACTCAGCTTCCTGTTTGTTTTATAAAGTTGTTATGAATCGGCTGCGTTTCCTCCTGACTGAGCCGCTCTGCCACGTTGCCAAACATTTACAGGTGGGATGTTCACCCCCCCCAACTTCTGACCGGCCTCACGGATGTCATACCTGAACCAACCCAAGAGGATTCTGAGTTCACGCGGTTATAGTAAAAAAAAAAAAAAAAAAACAATGTCGATATAATCAATTAAATTCATTTTGAAAAAATTCTGTAATGGTGTAGGTTGATCTGATCAACAACTTGCCTCAGACAGATTGATCTGGTTGGATTGTAGGAATATAAATCGATTGATCAATTAAGGCAGTGGTTAGCACTCTTGCCTCACAGCAAGAAGGTCCCTGGTTCAAGTCCCGGGTGGGGGGCCCCTGACACAGAACCCCAATGGGAGATCTTTCTGTGTGGAGTTTGCATGTTCTCCCCGTGCATGTGTGGGTTTTCTCCGGGGACTCCAGCTTCCTCCCACCGTCCAAAAACATGCTTCATAGGTTAATTGGTTACTTTAAACTGTCCCTACAGTCAGGACCATAGATATGTGGATTGTATTTAAAAAATAAAATCTTTTTGTTCAACCCATGGAATAAAAGCTGGAAGTCTGCACTTCAAAACCATCTGAGTTGTTTTATTTAAAATTCGCTGTGGTAATGTACAGAAACAAAATTAGAAAGAATGTGTCTCTGTCCAAATATTTATGGTCTTGACTGTAGGTGTGAGTGTGAGAGTGCATGGGTGTGTGATTGTCGCCCTGTGACAGACTGGCGACCTGTCCACGGTGTCCCTAGCCTTTGCCCACAAGTGGCCGGGATAGGCTCCAGCAGCCCGTGACCCCGAAAGGGAACAAACAGTTCCGAAGATGAATGAATAATCAATTAAAGTCAGTTGATCGTTACACCCCTGTTGTTTATCTTTAAATTCATTTAATTTATTCTTTTTCATGGTGTTCAACTTCAACTTTTTGTATTCATTCAAAACCCCTAAAAATGAGGAAACTCTTATTCTAAAAGGTCGTAAAGGGTTTAAAATGAACAGATGTGCCCTAGGAAGCGGCTGCTGTAATCTGACCAACGGATACAGGAAACACGAGCCATTCTTACTGTTTAGTGCTTTAAAATTCTTTCCTTCTGGGTCACACTTGTTCAATCAAAGACAAAAGGAGCTAATTTTACAGGCGCTTCAAAGCAGTGAGTCTTATGTAGACGCAAAAGTGAAGACCATGGACGGTTCGAAAAAATGTCAGACTTTAACTGGAAAGTTACTTTTTTTTTTTTGAGGTTTTACACATTTGAGTAAATTGTTCATGTAAATGAAATCATCTGTAAAGTACTCTAATTTTAGGTTTTTATATCTTAAAACTTAACCTAAAACCATGGAAACATATCAATTTTGTCTCGAAAAAATGTATTTTCTTAATACAGTTTAATTTTTTTCCTGCTTTTTAGGGAATGACCAAAGCAGAACTATGAAGCTCTGAACTCGTGTTTATCTTTGAATAGGTCAAAGAAAAGGAAATGGAAAAAAATGTAAACCAGAAGAAAAATCAACATTAAATCAATCTGAATTTGGTCATTTATTTCTCTGTTTTGGCTATTACTTTTTTTTTTGGTGGCAGTTCCATCCACAGGAAATGTCTGGAGTATCTGTGGTTTGAATCTCATCTGTGATATGAGGTGTCAGTCAGAGGCTAAAGAGTTGTGTGCGTTTCTCGTATGGGTCTGCTAACATCTTCATATGGCGCCCATAGTTCCCCTCTGAGACCTACGGGTGCTGGGATGGCTCAGGCTCAACGGCTGTGAGTCTGCTGGACTTTGAATTCAGGTTTGTGGGTCACTCCTGGTCCACATGTCTCACAGCTCAGAGGGACGGTGATCCTGCTGAAGCAGACCAGCATGATGCCGATGGCCGATCTGCTGACAGGCACAAACAGACGAAGAACTTGATCCTGTTTTCAGCGGAGAAAACCGCTGACTCAATTGTAACCTGGCTCATAGCAGTTGATCTAAAACTGGATTTTCAGAGCATCTACTTTTCTACTGTTCATTTGGGGCAGATTTTCAGTTTATGTTCCACACAAGCAGTGCCTCTGATTGGTGGTTTCACAGTAGAGAGTGGACTGCAAAAACAGGCCCCCTGGAAATAAGTTAAATCTTTAAAACATTTAAAAGATTTTCTTTAAATAATATTTAAAAAAAATGGTTTGATCAAGACTTCTTATTTTAAAAGGCCTGTATCATTCAATTCTCAAGATTTTTATAGTAAACAATTTCCACAATACACTACCTTTGACTTAGAGCACAGGTTTTAAGAGGAATACATTTTTTAATGTATCCAGTTTTTGCAGTGTGAACCCATTTCAAGAGAGGGGTCAGAGTGACCCATCTACCCACCTAATCCCTTCAGGGGTCACGGGGTTGCTGGAGCCTGTCCCAGCTACTGTTGGACGTGGGCAGGGTTCACCCTGGACAGGTCACCTGTCCGTCTCCTGGGCATGCAACCACACATACACCTATGGACATTTTAGAGTCACCAATTCACTTCTAAAAGAGGTTTGGACTGTGGCCTGGAGAAAAAACCCACACGTAGGCGAGGAGAACATGCAAACTCCACAGAGAAAGGACCCAGCTAGGATTTGAAGCAGGCCCTTCTTGCTGTGAGGCAAAAGCAGAGCCGTGCAGGCCGGGTCAGAGTGATTCAGAAATTAAATCACAGATGTTTTGGTTCTAGAAAAAACAAAATAAACTGCTAAAAGAATAAAACTTCACAAAAAAAGCAAGGCAACAACAGGAAGAACACAAAATAAAGAAAATGAGCTCAGCTCAGCTGTGAGAGAAGACCAGGTCTGACCGGTCTCCAGGGTCTTCACAAAAAATTCTGAAGTCTGCAGTCTTCTGTTTCTGCAATTCCCACCCAAATTTCAGCTCACTCTGCTGGTTCTGATCTGTCTCATGACGAATCCCAACAGCAAACAGAACCCTTTGTGGCTCTGCAGTGGTGGTGTGTCGAACTCAGGAGTACGGCTGTTACGATTGATTGCAGAGTTGTGAGACGTCATTCATCTGCTTTGCAGGTCTGAGATGTTTTTTCATTTTCGTCTGGCGAGACGAGAACTTAAAGATGTTTTTTTTTTTAAATGAGCATTTTTTGGTCATTTTTCATGTTTTTCTCTTTGGTTTAGTGCCAGCTAGCATCACGTGACAAAGCTTAGACTTCTGGATTGAAGCTCATCTGAAGATGAAACTAGTGTCAGACACAATTCAGCTCAATTCCATGGAGTTGAATTGTTCTCTGCAGTTCAATTCTAGACACTTAAATGACCAAAAAAGGTGATTATTACAACTTACATCTTTCTTCAAATCATTGTGAATCAGGAGCAGATGTCATCTAAGTTGTAATCTGGCTCAAAACAGCTGAATAGTTCTGATATTGCTCTCTATTTTTGTTGCACCAGATATGTCAGGTTCGGGGCATGAGGGACTGACATTAAGCTAGAGAGCGGAGAGAGTGTAAACAGATAGATAATGGAAAGTGTTGGCGGGGTTACTTCACATTAACAGCAAATTTCTGATGATCTCCTACCACTCTGCAGGAACTATGTCCTAGAAAACAACTGTATTTTTTACATTTTGGCTAAAATTAAGTGTAATTGTGGTTAGAAGACTAGGAATGCTTTTATTATAAGTCTAGAAATGATTGAAGTAGGGATTTAAATTCAGTTGGGCACCTGTTATTCAGAGGGAAATGCTGTCATCTGTTGACTGACAGGTTATTTTTTTCTGCAAAGAAAAACAAAAAAATTCCCTTGATGATGAAAATTTGGACTCAAAATCTGCAAAATCCTGCGTGCACATGACTGATTCTTTTTTTTTAAAAGATGCTCCTGCAAACATTTTTCTGGCTGACATAACCATGGTAACGTCGGTGTTCCAAGCTGAGCTGACCTGTGATGTGAGCTGGACTGCAGTCTGTCATGTTATCCTTCAGGCCTTCAACCAAAGGAGACCTGAAACTATTTAGGAGAATTGATGCTAAACTGGGCTCTGCTTCCTGTCAGGCTGAGCGCCGTGACAGACTCTCACCGTACATGTCGTTCAGTCAAAGGGTGAAGACAAGGACACCCCTCCGACCAGAAAGGCCCGTAAATGATTCATGCTGCAAGATTTAGAGGGTATTTGGGGGAGGCGAGGAGGGTGGTGGCGAGGTGTTTAAATAACCTGTATTGAATCAGAGTGTATCAGGAAGCAGAGACTCAAGGAGACAAATGAGGAAGTGCTGCATCCAAACAGGGAGCCTTTCATCTTCACACCCGTAACCATGGTAACCAGTCGGGCATGAGACAGAAAGCTCAGATTCGTGTTGGGATGTCACAGTGTGACTCAGCGCTCCACCTGTGACGTGGAGGCTGGAAGCTCCCGCCACTTCCTGGCAGTGATGTCATCCCTTTGTGCGTGTGTGTGTGCGTGTGTGTATGTGTGTTTGTGGGCACGTGGGTGTTGTCTTGAATATGAGGTCCAACTCCTGAGGTGTTCAAGTCAGCTCTGGAAACCCGAAGGTGATTTAGGAATTCAAGTTTTTACGAGGCTTACAGTTTCTCGAGTCGGAGGGAGTCCGTGTTGAATTTCTCCAGGGGCTGGAGCATCTAATGATTGAAGGTTGGAGGAGGTCAAATCTTTTTTCTGGATCAGCTTTCTGAAGCCGAAGGGAATTTAATAAAAAAAGGAACCATGAATGATACTTTTGATTCTGCTGATCATGAGTTATTAATTAACAAACTCCCCTTTATGGAGTAAGAGGACCGGCCCTAATTTGCCTTAGTAGTTATCTAGAAGAGAATAGTACGTTGAAATAAACCAGGTAAAGTAAAATAAAGGCTACTAAAATGTGGTGTTCCACAAGGTTCAGTTCTGGGGCCGTTAATATTTATCCTGTACTTCAGTAATATTTATAAAATCCCGGGTCTGTTAAAAACTATTTTTTTTTTGCTGATGATATGAATCTTTTTTATTGCGGAGAAAGTTTGGAGGAGCTTTCGGATGCAGCTGAAAAATAACTTAATAATTTTAAAAGTTGGTTTGATCTGATTAGGTTACCATTACATTTGAACAAATCAAAGTATGGAGTAATTGATAACAGAATAATCAACACTAATAAGACAATTGTGATAGGGATGAACGAAAAAAAGTGTGTCAGAAATACAGTTTCTTGGCATGAAGAGTGATGAAAAATTGCTTGAAATTATAAAATATCGACATGAATAGCTGTTCTTCACAAAGTTAAACATTTTTAAAATCAGTCATCACTTTGTGTTGTTTCTTCATGATCTTTTGCAGGGATCTGCTACCTTTAACACCTTCAGGTCGATTTCTTGCAGACCACAACCCATAGGAGCCACAAAGTCGGACTTCACCCCTCAGAAAAATGAGACACTGATTTGCTTTTATGCTATTGTTACTATTATGATGAAGTTGATGAAAATGAGCAGTTTTTGTTTTCTTAGCATAAATGAAACAAAAATAAAGAGAAAAGAGCCTTTTTTCAAAGTACAAAATAGTTTATACTTTTGACAGAGGTTCATATGACTTCCTTTCAAAATAAAAGACACCCATAGGATCATCTCAATGCAGCAAATGTATTAGTAGGTAGTGTGATGTCAGCTGTAATAAAAAAAAAAAAAAACATGTTTCTTTTACAAGTTGTTGTGCAATTCACTGCTAAAAATTCAGAAATCAGAGCTGATTAAGCGCCTTTTAACATATTTATTTAACCATAAGGTGCACTTGAAATGAATTTGCTCCATTATTTAAAAAAAAAAAAAAAAGAAATTCTCTTTGTTGATTTAGCTCAGCCTGATTCTGGTTGTGTTTACCGCAAACAGATTTTCTCTGGTAAACGGCGCACAAGAATCTGTAAATATGTTTTAGTTCCACTTGTGATACTAATTGTCCTTCAACTGTTTGTTAATGAGTTGAATTTGCTTTTTAAAGTAACATTTTTATTTTGTTTTTTCATACAGAGAGCCATGATGGAGGGGTAAAAGAGCCAGATGTGGCTCCGGAGCTGCAGGCTGGTGACCTGATCTATTGTTTATATAAGCCATAAGAATAATCATATCTTATATAAAGCTGACTAACTCACTGTTTAACAAATTAAATCTATTCAAATTTGGAGACGTGGATGAGTTCAAAATAATGTTAAAAATGAAAAGGCTCTTCCATTTAAGAGAACATAACTACAGTCATTATATATGTTTATGAAACCTGCTGTAAGAACAAATTGTAAACTTCTCTGCTGTCAGGTAGGGAGGGCTGTGGTAGCGTGAAGGACCCAGAATGCAGAGGCAGGGAGGCACACGGTTCCAGGCCAAGGGATTTATTAACTTAACAAAAAGCGCTGCTAAGCAGGGAAACAAAAACTAAACTCACTGTGGTAAAACAGGAACATGGCAGAAGGAAGAGACGTTACAAAAAGACGTTACATAGAGACGTTACATGAGAGACGTTAACACATTAATGACGTTAATGGACCAGCACAAGAGGAAGGCAGAGACGAGACTTAAATACAGACAGGGCAGATAAGACACAGGTGAACATGATCAGGACAGATTGGGACAAAGGAAGTAAAACTCAAGAACATGACAAAACAGAAAACCTTTCAAAATAAAACAGGAAACAGAACTCAAACATGACAGAACAAGATATAAAGGAAAAACCAATACAGAAGAAACCCAAACTATGACATCTGTATCTCAACAAGACTGGTTCAAATATGGATTAAACTAATAAAAGTCATTAAAAATTGTCAATCCATAAAAATTTCAAAGGCATAATAAAAGGTGATGTCATAAATATGTGATTAATTTTGACTTTAATTTTGAAAAGACTAATTTATTAATTGTTGGTCATAATGGATTTGTTTCAGTATTTATTTCTTGTAATTCTCCAAAAATACAGTTTATATAAATTGAAATTTGGAATAAATTGAAAAAAGGGTCTTTAACATCACTCTGATGCCATGTGGAAAGGAAAGGGGATGTTTGGAACTGGTCTGGTGGCTGTTGTTGGTTGATTAGAATCGGGTTTGTGTTTGGAGGTAAACTATTTGGGGTAGGGGTTCAATGGTTTCTCTGACAGACACTCTGTTTCAGGACTCCATCAACAACAACTCCTTAGGGAAGAAGGATAGCTGGAAGGAATCCAGATCTTCCTCCCCGCTCATCACAGGTATAAACTCCCCTAAGACGGGTTCTCCTCCCAACATGACATTTTTACAAACAGAGTTCCAGCCTGAATGATCAGCTCAGCTGCAGAAACACGTGTGAACAAATCTGAGCTGCATTGGTGCTGGGTAAACCTCTTACTGCTGTTTCTGAATCAGCCTGTGTGCTGTAACACGTAATCTGCTGTTTTTTCCCCCCTTGTTTAGGCGATCTAACACCTCCGGATGTCAGGCCAAAAGCAGAGGACAAAGTCCGGCATGGTGCTCAGCGCCGGCCGGCACCAAAACCCCCCTCTGGCGCCGGATCCAACCTAAGATCCAGCTCTCAGGGCACTGCCCCCTCAACAGATACACGAGCTCGGACACGAGAGCGGCTGGCCCCGGGGCCCCCACAGACCTCCAACACACCGAGGAGTCAACGGAGAGCAGCAGCAGCAGGAGGAGGAGCAGGCAGGGGAGCAGGAAGAGGAGCAACCACAATGAGGGAAAAAAACTTAGGGGAACTCAAAGGGAAGGAGGGATCCGTGGACAGAAGAGGGGGTCGACTGTGTGAGGAGACCAGGACCAAGGACAAGGACCGCAGTCAGAAGCAGAGGGAGGCCAGCACACTGAAGGGCCGGGGGACTGATGGGAGAGGGAGAGGAGCCCCCAAAGTGAGCAACAAAGGAGGCGTCAAGCCAAACAACAAACTCTCCAATAAGGAGGTTTACCTGCCTTCCATGGTGGTCCCACGCACACCTGTCACCCAGAGAAAGCAGGAGAAGAACCAGGACCAAGGTAGAGTCCAGTTACACCAAAGAAACTGTGAAAGATCCCTGCGCCTTTGTTTTCCTCGTCTGAGAGGACATCTGGGTCTAAACTGTACAGCTGGACGGCTCCAATGTTGCTCGCCATTTTTGTTGCACCGTTAATGTTAGGTTGGGGGTGTGAGGGACTGTAAGCTAGTGAGAGAGAGTGTAAACAAAGAGATCTCATTCATGGATGATAGGAAGAGGGGATGGGGTTGCTCTGCACGAACAAAGAAACTAGGAAATGACACCGTTTTTGGATTTAGGCTAAAGACAGCATAATCATAACTAAAAGACCAGTGGCAACACTTTTAGAATAGATGAAAAGATCATGGATAGAAATGTTAGTTTTGTCTCCAGTTTTTGGATTCTGGTTTAGCATTTTCACTGAGTCAGCACTTCTTTGTTTTCTCAGGCCAAAACCATGACAGGACCCAGGACCCCCCTGTGCTGTCTCGGTCCAGCAGTGAGGGGGGCTCCAACAGGATGTCCCTGAGCTCAGACACAGAGGGCCCCCCTCCTGGACCGCTGCAGCCCCCTCTGTCCCACATCACCAACCCAGACATCAGTGAGGAGGACGGAGAAGGAGATCCGACTCCGTGCCTGCAGAACGGTCCGACCCGCAGCTTTGCAGCAGAGGACGGAACCATGCCGAGCTGCGAGGTGGAGGGAGGCGGTGCTGTGAAGCGGGCTGAGGTTCCGCCGGAGGCTGCAGCCGGGCTCTGCTATGACTCCATCAAGTACACGCTGGTGGTGGACGAGTGCGCTCAGCTCGAGCTGGTCAGCCTGAGGGACTGCACACGCAGGAACGAGGACAGTGATGCTGAGACTGTGTACCAGTCGGCCAATGAGGAGGAAGATCCAGAGTATGAGGTGGAGAGGCAGAAGAGCGAGGAAGCAAGGAAGCAAGGTATGCGTCTGATGTTTTTATTTCAACTGGGCTTTATCAAACTCAGTTTAACACCGTTTTTGAAACTCTAATCCCAGGTTCTAGATTTCTCACATTTTCCAGTTCTGTTCTCTGCGATTTCTGAACAAACTGTGTTTCTTCTCAGTCCAGTCCTTGTTTTTAGTGGATCTGTTTAGTTTTTTATTTTGCAGCCAAAGAGTAAAAAACATTCAGACAAAGATGGAAGAAAAACGAAAGAAAATAAAAATGACTTATTTTCAATTTTTCAAGATGAATTTCAAGGTAAATGGAAAATTGTCGTCTGTTTTTCTCCTTAAAACACACAAATTATTTCCTCATTAGCAAAGTTGAGAGCTGGTTAAAATCCAGCTCTTTCAGATTTGTTTTCTAAAAATTGACGCAGAGAAACATCCTTCAAAATTGGATATCTAATTGATTCAAAACATTACTTTTTTTTTAAAAAAGTGCTTCTCTTTATTGCTGCCTGTAGCAGAACGAAATGAGCGTTGTCTTTTTTCCCCTCTGTTTGCTCTCTTCTACATCTTTGAATATAAATATCAGTATTGCAGTTCCTATACTGTGGCTGTTCTGTCATGTAGCAGATCTTCCAGTGGTCTTCTGTTGTCCTTATTTAACATTGACCATTTATTTATTAAAAAGGGACATCTCCTATTAATGAACATTAAGAAAAAATGTTAAGATGCCAGATTTTAGCCATAGGCTATTTTCCATCCGCAGTCCACTAACAGGTCGATGTTTTTGAAGAAACAAAACAGATTTTAAGAGGCAGAAACTATATATAAGAATAGGAAATACAGATAAAAAATAACAGAATAAAAAAACACAGTATAAAACTAAAACAAATATTAAAGCCTGAAGCTGTGTTTGCCCTCGCTGCTACTCGCTCTTGACTCTCCCCCTCTGGCCATGCCAGCCTGTTCAGAGATGCATGTGACAAGCTTATTTTAAAAAACAGTTTTTTTCTAAATGGAGTTTTTTCTGTTGTTTTTCTCTTCATAGCAACTATTTAATGTTTGGGTCTTCTGGGGGTGACGAGGTTTCTGTTAACCACGCCCACAATTCTAATATCTTCCCATCCTATGTCATATTGTCAGCTTGAGCCAACGATTCATGTATTACATTTTCACAATATATTTGGATAAAAAATACACGAGCAACAGCGAAACTTCGCTTTTATCTATCTCCGTTCAAAATCGGCAAACTTTAAAACCATTTATGAGGGGATACATCAAAATCCCAAGAAGGAGGTTAAATTTGAAGTAGGCGACCTCTTCCTGAGGTCAAAGGTCAGCGAAACTTTGCTTGTCATTGTAGGCTTAACCTGATGGCATGTGTAAAATTTCATATCGATTGCTGCAGCTAACGTTTTTTTTCTTTTAGTCATTCTGTGGGAAAATGTTAAACTCAACATATTCAACACTTTACGACAGAATGACTGCCAAGCCATAGGTTCTGTGGCCATCCCATAATAATATTAAAACTTCCTTTGGATATTCCACGACACTATTAATGGATCTTGAACTTTTTCTTTGACTCACATTAAAGATTTTGGCCCCATTCATTTTTTTAAATAAAATCTTTCTCCCTCTGTGATGCAATATATTTTCTTTCAGGGCGGGGTTAATGGGTACTAGGTGTGTCCTAATTTTGGGGAGTTTTTGAGTCTGTGGCAGGGTGAAATTTCTGCTGAAAGGTGCAGTAAGAAAGAGGAATTGCAAAAACAATCAGGTTCTTGCCGTCTAGGACTGCTGCAGGACAGAAAGACATTAATAAACGGGAGTTTCTCACTCTGCAGCGCCTCAAGTTCAGCATATGAATGAAACAATCAGGGACCCCAACACTGAGCCTTGAGGAACCCCTCAAACACCTTCATCTTTATTTTTTTCTGTTAAATTTCTCCTTCATTATTTTTGCAGAGAAAATGAAGGAGGAGAAGAGGAGGAGAAAGGAAGAGGAAGAGGCGAAGAAGAGGAGAGAGGAAGACTTGAAGAGAAGGAGGGAAGAAGAGGTCAAGAGGAGGAGGGAAGTTGTGGGGAGATTCTACAAGCAGTCTAAGGTGGCCTCCACCACTTCAGAGGAAGACGACTCCAACGGAGGAAGAGTCAGCGCTCCGAGAAGCAGGAAGTTCCTGAACCTGTTTGCCAACAGCAGCAGCCCTTACAGCGCCACAGGTGGGGGGTTTCAGAGCAGGTCACATTTGCATCCTGCAAATTGAGCCATTTATGGACCTCAAAACATCCAGAAACTTTGCTGTCTTCCATGTTTGTTTGCTCTGAAGATCATTTTAGAGTTCAGGGATTGAATCTTCTGAGGTAAACCTCATATAAAACAGCCGGCTCTACAGAAAGTTGAAAAACTGAAACTGTTCATGTTGGTGTTCTCTATGTCAGAACAGGGTTTTCCACCTCCAGACCTGGAGGGTCATTGTCCTTTTTCTGCCCCAAACACACCTTACACTTGTGGGTTCTTATCCAGAAAATAGGTCGGACAGGAGACGGACTTCCCTGCTTTAGAGGGATTCATCCATGGAATGGTTTCTGTCTGGATGTTCCGTCAGAAGTGTTCAGAGAACCTTCATGAACAGCTTCTGACTAACTGAGATCCTCTTCTCCTAAAAGTCCGAAAGGTCTCAGATTTATTCAGGATGAGGCTGATCGTAGCCATCTTTGTTCGTGAATCACAGCTCCCTTCCCTTGTAAAAGTGTCCTGACTGTGGACCCTAACCCCTCGCTGTTTGCTTGGCTGGAATCTGGTTGACCTGATGAGGATGAGGAGGTTTATTCCGCTTTGGTGTTGGTCATAATCTGGTCTGAAATGTTTCATCTGAATGAGTTTGACGGTCTGGAGGTTCAGCTGCAGGTAGAGTGTAACCTTACTGCTGCTTCGCTCAGGTGCCAGCTCCTTCGGTATGTTCTCCTGTGTTCTGGACGGAGTGGAGAGGCAGCAGAGCCACCGGGCCGTCTACAGGTTAGCACACGTTCATGCACGCCCAAACACGCAAACGTGCGTCTGACTCCTCATGACTTACTTGCCTGCTTCCAGGTTTGTCCCTCGTCATGCAGATGAGCTGCAGCTGGAGACGGACGACCCGGTTCTGATGCTGAACCAGTCTGAGGATCTTTGGTGTCAGGGTTACAACATGAGGACGGGGGCCAGCGGCATCTTCCCGGCCTTCTATGCGGTCCAGGTTCCCAAAGACCAGAACTATGGTAACCAGCAGCAGAACCACACACAGTCTTTCCTCATCACGCCGCTCATCTCACGCCGTTCTCCTGCGCTCTCTCAGCCCGGAAAGACGGACGGACAGAACGGTTCGTGGCGCGGTTTCTGGGCTCAGTTCAGGTCCCCGTCCACACAGGAAATGACGTCCTGTGTGCAGCCATGCGAAAGGTACAGACGCTGCCTGGAAGCGAGAAAACACAGAGTAAAATAAAAACTAGAAAAATCATCAGAAGAGTTTTAAATTTGTTTACGATGAGATCAAAAACAACAGAAAATGTGTTTTGTTAAAGGAAAATTAGGTTTGTTCAATGATTGTGGTTTTTAACTGAAAATTTGAAAAATAATTAGCAAAATTAGCAAAAGGATGAGAGAATTAATGCTCAGAGCTGCATCTTATACATTCATAAAAGTGATGTCTAAACTGTCAACGTCATAAATTTCGTCACATATTTGTAAAAACTGAAACACCTCATTTATATACTTATGATGCTTTCTTTCTGTTAGATTCTGTCTAAAGTTTTGTCTAATAGAGGACGTTTAGTCCAACATGAAAAACAGCAGAAACAAACAAATCCAAGATCTCCAGATAAAAACAGAAACCGCATATTCACTTCTGGGATTTGGTCAGTTTTTGATGAAGAACAAGCATTCAGGAGGGTTTTAGTAGCTTCTGCATCAGTTTTTTTACCCTAAAGCCTCTGTGTTGCAGTGCTGCCCCGCCCCCTCAGGTGCACTGATCCGACCGCCTGTTTTTTGTGTCTACAGGTAGCGTGTAACAGGCAGTCAGCTGGCCAACCTCCCTCAGCCTGTGTGCTGGAACTCAGTGTGAAAGGCGTGAGGATGAGTGTGGAGGACCAGTGCCACTCTGCTCACCGGGTACGACCACAGCTGGTACCAGGCCGGTTCCATCCACACATCACTTTTTGAAGAAAAATAATTCTAATCTGAACAAAAAGTAAAATAAAAATGGCAGCATTGGACAGAGTAAATCAATTTCTGAGCCCCTCCTGTGCTCAGGATCTAAGACGAACCAAACTAAGATGAAGATTAGCCTCAACAACAGCTTCAAAATCCTGAACAATAACTTGTCAATATAACAAAAACAGCAAACTTCAAGACGCATTGGTCTCACTGTTGTGGGACTGTATATTGTCGTCTGTGTCGTCATTGGGGTTTCCAGTGGGAATTTTGGTGTTTTTAATTTTAATTATCCTGAACTTGACAGGTTGCTGGAAGTGTCAATCATCTGAATCGATCAGCAGGAAGGTTAAATACCTGAAAACTCACAAACAACTAACCTTTGCATGGGTATTTGTCAGCTGTTGTCTATCAAAGTTCACTGTAAAATTCAGTTTTTATCTCATGAGGGTTTATTTTAACTCATTTTTCTGCCACAAATAAAAAAGTGTCTTTTTAGAAATCTGGACAGAAAATTTTCCCTGATAATTTTTGTAATCAAAAATGTTCTCATAGCTTTAAAGTTATAAGAACATTTTTAGTCTAAATTGTCAAATCCTTTCAAACAGAGAACAGATAAACCAGGCTTTAAGGGTTTGCTTTAAGTACCAGTTTTTAATAATATTCTTTGCAATAATAAATCTGGAGCTTTTGGGGATAAAACTGCAGGGTTGTAGTTTTACAGTGTCCTTTTTGTCCATCAGGGCGACCAGTGTTTCCATTTTTTCCAGCTGAAGAACATCTCATTCTGCGGCTGCCACCCAAAACACAGCAGGTGAGCTCTGCAGCACAGACTCCCACCTTTATGAGAGAAAGTTTAACCAGGATGTCTGTTCATGTCAATGTGGCTGCAGGTATTTTGGGTTCATAACCAAACACCCGGACCATCAGCGCTTCGCCTGCCATGTCCTCATGTCAGACTCGTCGCTACAGCCCCTGGCTGAGGCTGTGGGGTAAGACCAGCTCTCTGAGCTTCATTTAGAGCTGACACCTTTTTGGGAAGTTCAAGAAGAGAAAAAATTCCAGAAGTTTGGGTCAAAACAGAACTCTAGTTCCAGAATCTCAGCGTAACCTATTGAATACTGTCCGAGGTGGCTTCCTGGTTTAACCCAACCATGATAGTCTTCACTGCTACAGAGGCCAAAGTGGGTCCAGACCATTGACTGTATATGAAAACTGGACTGAGTGACTTGTCCCTCCTAGCGATCTAAACAGAAAGTACCTGCTGGCTCCAAGAACCCAAAATCCCACAAACTTCTACAGAGGAATAAAAAGCTATTACCAGGGGTGCAATGGATCACGAATGATCCATGATCAGCACAGATCACATCCGTGATCAAAAGTGTGTTAACCTGAAGCCCCACCGCATGTAGGAGGAGCTTCCGTTACAGGCTTTTCTTGACCTCAGTGTAAATAGTAAATTCTGACATCTCCTTCTTCTCTTACTTTTTAAAAAAATATATTGTTTAGTTTTTTTTAGATGCAATGTGCTGTAATGCGCTTTGTTTATATGGGCATCCTGAATATTTGTTAATAAATAGGAATATGTTCAGTTTAAAGAAGTCATTAATGTTTTGTTTGTATGAATAGGCATCAATAAGTAAATGTTTTTATGTATTTACAGTATGGGCATATACAGTACAGACCAAAAGTTTGGACACACCTTCTCATTCAAAGAGTTTTCTTTATTTTCTTGACTATGAAAATTGTAGATTCACACTGAAGGCATCAAAGCTGTGAATTAACACATGTGGAATTATATACACAACAAAGAAGTGTGAAACAACTGAAAATATGTCATATTGTAGGTTCTTCAAAGTTGCCGCCTTTTGTTTTGATTACTGCTTTGCTCACTCTAGGCATTCTCTTGATTGTGTGAGCAGTAACACAGATTGTCCTTGTTTTTCCCCAGGAGAGCATTCCGGCAGTATTACAAGGAACACATTGGATATTCCTGTCCCACTGAAGACATCTTCATTGAATGACCCCCCCAGTCTTCATCTTAAGACTCACGTATGTGCATGTAAGCCTGGTCTTACACCCCAACTGGACCACCAATATATCTTCTTTGCATGGTGGATTTCTTCTTCATGGCTGCCTCAAGTGAGACGGCCAGGTTCTTCTTCCTTCCTCATCTTCAGGCGGAGACGGTCTCTGAAGATGGACAGAATCCTGTCAGAGGGTTCACAGGATCTGAACTAACTTTATCAGCTACAAAAATATCTAATATTATTCAGCGTTTATTGGAAGACAGTATCTAACATTTAATCCAAAAATATATATTTTACACACAAATGTTAAACAAAAATACAAACATGATGAGTGGAAAAACAATTTTTAAGCTCAAATAATCAAAAATGCCGAATAGCAATTCATGTAACTAAATCTAATATTGAAATGATCTTATTTCAAAAATATGTTTAAGTAAAAGTCTTTTATTCGGATTGAAACCAAGGATTAACCAAAATACCAACAACTGTTACGGTCTGTGAATGAAAATCACTCTTACAACTACAGAAACAGCGGAGCTTTAACCTCTGAATAAGTCATAAAGTAGAGACAATCTGAATTATTTAAAACAACATTTATCAGAAAGGGTCTGATTTACGTTGACATTATGCAGATTTAGGACTAGATCCATAAATCATTACAAATGTTTACAAAATTGTCAGTGAAATCAACAAAAGAAACACAAAAAATGTTAACATGTTAATAAAGAATCAACAACTGTGTTTCTGTGAAGTGTTGATGGATGGTCATTGTCCAAAATTTAGCACAATTAACTGCAGAAAAGACACAAAATACTAAGAAAATTTATTTTTATTTGAAAAAGTAACTCGTTCTATGGAGATACTAGTCAAAATTGTTACGAAAAAAAACAAGAAAATATGGCTAAAATTAAAAAGAGAATTTTTTTTTTAAAAGGTACAAAGCCAACAAGATCAAATTAAAGCAAACTTAAAGGAAATGAAATGACAAAAACACAGAAACAAAAGAAAAACAGAAATCCAAATAATAACAAAAAGGTTTAAATCAATTCAATTTTATTTATATAGCCCAAAATTACAATAACAGTCGTCTGAATGGGCGTGATACCGGTAATACCGGAGGAAAGAAATTTCCTGAGTTGTACAAAAACAAAAACAAATAAAATAAATAAATCAAAAAATAGGCAACAAATACATTTATAGAAAAAACCAAATGAATGCAGAAAGAAACAAATGTGGGGGAAAAAATAGCTGTAAATACACCAAACAAAAACAGCAAAAAAAATCAACACTTAAAAGCAGCAGACACAGCGACACAACATGACAACAAAAACAAAAAACATGCAAACAAACCTGTTCAAAAATAAATTAACCCAATAAATACTAAACAGAATTTACTTCCCTTCATTCATATCAGTGGCAATCAGTTTATTTTCATAATAATAAACGCTCTTAATATCAAATTATATATTCAACTTATTCAACTGCAGTTTTTTTTAAAGAAAAAAGCAGCTTCAGTTTTTATTAGCATTTCCAAAAATGAGAATTGCGGTTTATCTGTATCAATTCCAGCTTCTCCCTCATGATTCACACCGAGCAGAACCTCCGTCTGGATCTGGAATTTAAAGCAAACCGTTTTTTTTATGCAAAAGTTTTCAGGAAGTTGGGTAGAAGAAAATCTGTTGTAAAAAACATCAGAGATTCTCGCCGAATTTCATTATTTTTTTCACATTTCCTGAATGAAGCACATCTGAACAGACTGAAGATCTGACGTCATGTTCAAGAGAAGGATTTGAAATTAACTGCATAACTTCAGATTGGCGGGAATAATAAAGATTCAATTGTCTGAAGCGGTTAAAAGTGTAAAGTCAAGCAGACGACATCTTCCGTAAAGTTTAAAGGAAGGTTTCTGTTTTGGGGGAGAGCTCTTTGAAGAGGAGCTGAGGATGTGGGACCGGAGCAGAGCTGCTTCATCGGGACCCAACACCACGGAGGAGCTCTGGATCGCATTCAGAGACCAAACACAACTGGACCTGTTCTTTTCTTTGCCCAGATGAGGACAAAAATGTTTCCAGAATTCCTGAAGCATAGTTGTGTGTTTTGTAACCTGACAATCTGTTTTGACGGTGAAGGTGCCTCAGTTTCTTTTTTTTTGGGTTTCTCTTCCATGTGCGACAGCAGAACTTCAGGTTTCTCTGACCTAGCAGCAACTCTGCTTGAAAAAAAAAAGGCCCGGAAGACATTGTGCAATTTAAGAGTGGGTGGAGTGTGCTGATGGGGGTGGGGTATCATTGTGCAGTTATGTGTGTCCATTCTATGTCCAGTTCAGGCCTCCTCTGTTCAAGTCTGTTTGACTAAAAACCACTCGTTAGCCGGTGACCAGCAGTGGAGCGCTGCTTTATTACACCAGCTGGTGGTGCCGTGATGCAGCCAGGACTAACTCTGAGCTTTACCAGAACTTGAACTTCCCGTTCTGATCCGCCTAAGCAGAGGAGGTCCGAGCCGGATCCTGACGTGTTCAGAAGCTCCGTGCGCTTCTGCTGGACCGCCTGGTGCAGTGAAGGTGCCTGTCATCCAAAATAACAGCTCCGAATCCCAGAGCTGAGCTAGAAATGACACCTGGTTTCAGCCAGGTGATGGTTATGAAGGCTCCACGTGACCTGGAGGTTGTTGCTACGGAAACACGACTTGAAGGGGATGCCAAAGATGTTTTTGGACGTGCAATGCCACCAAGATCTATGATTCACAGCCTGTAGAATGGCTGCTCCCACTCAAATGTGTCTGAAGAGTGAGAAAGGGGGTGGGGAAAGTCAGAAAATGTATTAATTTCATGGATCTTTTAAAATAAAAACACACTTTGCAATGAGGCAACTGAACAGAGTCGCATAGATTATGCTAAATTATTTGCAAACATGACATTCCCCCTTAGTATTGGATAATTGTTCATTACATTCTGATCTGAATCAGACTATGATCCTTTAAGTGTAACCCTCCTAAGGTGAACGTTTCCATGGCAACCTCCAGAAGGGTACAAACTGTAAGCTGCTCCACTGAAGTGTCCTTTTTTTTTCCGTGTTGAAATTCTGAAATTTTACATGATCCATCATTATGGAGGCACATATGTAGATCCTGTATGTTTGTATAGAGTTATTGCTGTATGCTGTTACCGCGTGTCACGCTGCATGATGTCTGTGTTTAAAATGAAGAGATCTTCAGGCTGACGCTGCTGGCTGTTTGTGTCACTTTTAGAGCTGAGGGGGGGGGGACCAAAGCAGGGATTGTGACAAGGAACACACTTCAGGAGGCCGCTCGAAACCTGCAACTCGCTAATCAAAAACTCCTGGATCGGCGCATTAATCATTGCACGTCACGTTCATTTTCCACTTTTACAAAACTGCCTTTATGAAACACTTTTTTTACCCTTTAGACAAAAAAATTCCATCACATTCATCTCAAAACAAATCGGTTTGCAAGCAGGTCCACGTTCACACTGCAGCCCAACTGATCCCTTTAGATCAGATCTACAAGATCTGAGGAGGCGGCTTTCAATCGGAAAATTGCACATCCATATTTGGATTTTAAACTTGTGAATCGATCTAATGGTGAAATGGGACAAAAACAAAGAAGGAACAAAGAAAGAAATCAAGGATCAATTTAAAAAAAAAAGGTTTATTTACAAAATATTTCAAGTTTGTGTTTTCAGGGATTAGAACTTCCTCTCACCTGTTAATCCAGAACCTCCTGTTGACAGTAGAATAATAATAATAATAATCCTACACTTTTTTAAAGATTTTCTAAACTTTTGAGACTACGAGAGACCTGACAGAGGGAGGAGATAAGCAGAGGACTGGTGCCCTACAGTCTAGCCTCTCTCCCTTGGTTAGCCAACAGCCTCCTGGAGCCTCCTAAGCACCTCCTCCTGACTGAGAGAGGAGTCCACTCTGATGAGTTTGTCTCTGGATCTGGAGCCCTGAAGAGAGAAGGCAAACACAAAGGCCGGTGAGTGAAACAATTGACTTCAGTGCTGAAACACTTTCACTCGTAAAACTGGAAAACTCAAATATGAGGAGACACAGATGGAAGGAAACTGCAGGTTGCAGCAACATAAACATTTATTCTTGACTATTTTCAGACCACAGTACAACATTTATGGGTTTCAAGAACCTTGCTGAGCGATATCTGGCTTTTCTTGAGGTCCAGAACGTCTGCCAGGTACCGGATGAGCTCTGTGTTTGCTTCTCCGTCTGTAGGTGGAGCTGCAATGGAGACTCCCACGGCCTCTGCAGAGACATCTGTCAGAGCAGTGAGGGAAAGTGTGTGGTTTAGTTTGGTGGAAACTGTCACGCAGATGACGGTGCATCATGATATTAACCTGTGATGGCGCTCTGCTTGGAGCCGGGCTTCACGTGCACGCTCACAGTGACAGCTCCACTTTTGTCCGCAGCAACCGGACCTGCAGCTCGAGTCTGAGCTGCTGCGCTTCCAGCCGCTGCCACCGGCTTTCCTTTCACCTGTTTAAAAAAAAACAAAAAAGAACAGACGTAGGTTCAGAAACAAGGATGAGGACCAGCTTTTGGTAGATCAGATTCCTGTCATCCATGTTTGGGTCAAGAAGCCTGATGAAAGCTTCTCTGTGTGGTTGGTTTGTTAACCTGAGGTCTTTCATTGTTTTATTTTATTTATTAATTTTTTATTTTTTTTACGAGTAAAAAAAGCTTTTGTGATTTTTTTTTCTGGAATGACATTTTTTTCCCATTTATATGGAATGATTTTAAGGAGAAATTTTCCCCACAAACTGAACTGTAATGACACGTGTGTGTCAGGTGAAACTCCCATCCAGCTACAATTTACATCCGGGTTATCCGCATCAAACGTCAATGTTTATTAAATCTGATCATTTAATGGCTCTCCTTTGTTACAGACAGTTTTTTTTAGGGGGGGGGGGGGTTACGCTATATTTCAGACAACAAAATAAAATCCAACCGTTACCTCCTTTCTGGGCATTTGTCTGCCTCCGGAGAAGAACCTTCTTCCTTCCCAGATGGTCGTGGTTCCGGGCAGAGGAGTCCGCGTGAACCGGCTTAGAGCCTCTGACCGCGGGATGAGACTCGAGACAAAACCCCCCACCGTTACAAGACTGAACGCTGTAATTTTAACCCGGATAATACCTGTAAGAGCCGCATTGGACCAGGAAAGCATAGCTCACCTCTCTGTTAGCATGCTGGCTGTTAGTTCGTTTGTAAACATTACGACTTCCGTTTCCTAAAAAACACGTTTCCGACCTCTTTCAAAATAAAAGCTTCAAATACGTTACATGTCCACAAGAGGGAGCTGGGAGGCTTCTTTTGCTTGATATTTCTGCAATTATTTCTCACCAAGCACATGCTCTTCAAGCCATACTTGTTTGTTTGTTTGTTTGTTTGTTTGTTTGTTTGTTTATTTATTTATTTATTTATTTATTTATTCTAACTTTCATTGATAGTCAATTTTCATTGTCGTGGGTCATGTGTTTTAATGGAGGGGAGTGGGAGGGGTGAAGGGTGGGTTGGGTTTTTACTGTAATGTTGCGTGGTTTTTTTTTTTGTTTTTTTGTTTTTTGTTTTTTTGTTTTTAATGTTAAAGCGCTTCGAGCTGCACGAAATGCATGATAAGCGCTATTTTATAAATAAAGTTTGATTTGATTTGATTTGATTACGTGAGCGTCTTATTAAAACCACATTGAATGTTTGGTTTCCTCTAGAGGCTTTCTGCAGCTCAACAAAACAAATGAATGGTGACAATCTCACTTAGGTGTGATCTTAAAAATGTCAACTAATTTGAGTGCTGGGTTTAAAAAAAAGACCACACAATGTAATGTATGCAATCGCAGGAAGACAAATTCAAACTCTCAAGTCAAGTTGAGGTGAAGACTCTTGAGGTCGCAAATTTACAGAGAAAAAAAACAAGGGAATGACAGAAGACGACATGCAATTATGTGCAAAATGCTTTTGTCGGGTCTGCCTCCATAGAACAACTCCTTAAAAGAAACTGAAACGGTTGGCACACTCAGAGAAACAAATCAGAGCTGTTCCCTGAGTTATCCAGCAGTTACAAAAGATTGTCCTTGCGTTGACCTAAACTTCCATGTTTTCATACATCTAATTGAGGGAATAACATGTTATTTCACCACAAAACACAAAAAAGTGATTTGCAGTCTTTCTTGATGTCTTGGCAGCTTTGTGTTGTGAAAGTCAGTCCATCCTCAATTGCATGGGGTTTCATTTGTGCCAAAAACATATTGTTGTGTTTACTATCCATGGTTCAGTGTCTTTGTAGACACAAAAACACATTTTTGGCTCAAATGGAACCACATGGAATAGAAATCCTCTAAAATATTCCAATGTAAGAGCAAGGGAAAATAGTATTTTTTTTTTGTATTTTCAGGAGTATAAATCATTTAGATTTTAAGCTTTAAGGTCTAAGAGTCATTTCAAGGGTCGAAATTATGAGTTTGAAGAAAATTTTGCTTATATTGATTGGAAATTTCTCAGTTTCAAAACATCAAGCCATAAAAGGTAGAACAATATTTTATTGTGTGCTTATTTTAAAGCCTTATCTGGGGGAAAAACCAAACAAGAAGTAGACATTTTTGCAACAAACTAAGAGAGTTTAGTCTTTGATGCCCAAAAATAACAATTCCTAATCTTCAATTAAATCTACCTAATTATAGTATAGTTTATGGGAGTGTAACGACTCATTTTAACAATGACTTGATTCAATTCGATATATGTGGTTGTTGATTCAATTCACTTTCCGTATTGGTTCATTTTGAACTAAAATTCAACCAGTGTGACTCAGAGATAAATACCTGGAACTGAACAGTGCAGGTGAAGTTTTCCAGATCCGTTGAATTGATTATCTTCAAGATATTAAAGTGTAAATGAAGTATGTGTACAAACAAACAAGTAGTAAACAAGAATGAATGTCAAATCCTTTCACATTTTAGTTTCCTTAAGTTCAGCCCACCATTGTTTTTCCACACCAAAATATTCCAGAGGGAACATTATTAGAACATTCTAGCACAGTGGTCCCCAACCTTTTTGTCACCGTGGACCGGTACAACGCAAGACACGTATACCGTGGACCGGGGGTGGTATTTTCTCTTTAGTAATAATAATAACAACAATAATAATAATTTTCCCCTTGTCAAAGCAACTTTCTAAAGAAGTTTGTTTTTTGCTCATTTTGGTTGTTTGGGTTTAATTTTAGCAGGGGTGTATCACGTGATGTTTGGTGTCGCGACTTTGACGTGCATTAAGTGTGACAGATGTAACAGAGAGAATCCGGTCACTTTTCAAAATAAAACGTTTTTGTCGGGAAAAAAAAAACAATAAAATGGAAATTATTTTTTCTTTCTGTGCGGCCCGGTGCCAAGTGTCCCGCGGCCCGGTGGTTGGGGACCACTGCTCTAGCACACTGTATGGTCACATGTCTTTGCTAAATTCAAAGTGTTTGGACTGGAATGATGGACCGACAAGATTTTGCTGCATCACATGTGTTTTGTTTGCTGTGATGCAATTGGTCAGTTTTACGTTATAGTAAAATAACCTACTAGGTCTCAATCCATATGGTATTTTTTACAGTTTCGATTTGATTATTGATTTGTCTCATTTTGAGAGGAATAATAATGGTATTGGGTCAATTCGATTAAATTCTGCCTCAGATAGATTGATCTGGGAATAGGAATTGATTAAACGATAAATTGATAAATTGTTACACATCATATAGATAAACAAGAAACTCTTGTGGCACGGCTAGTTTAGCAGATACCCATGTTTTGGCACAAAACGTCATGCAATCAAAATGGTATTTAAGGGGTTAAAAATATATATATTTTTTTTTTCTTTTTTTAAATCCTCCTCAGCATCAGGGAGAAAAATTCTCCAGTCAAGTTTATTTTTTTAATCCACCATAATCAATGAGCCCCAACCCTTATGTGGTGTCACTGAAAAGCTCCAAAAGTTCTTTAGATACCAAAAGGAGTCCGTTCAGTAGTGGTTAGGAGATATTCAGGTTTAGAAATGTCCTCTACGGAGGACACATTTGCATTACTAGTTGTTAGGAGGATATAATCAAATGAAAAGACTGAAGGACAGTTACAACTTTATGTAAAATAATTCTTAACAAAAAATCGTTAACAAGCTGAAAGCTTTAATCAAACAAGCCCAGATGGTTGATGAATGCAGAAGAACCCAGAAAAATGTTTGTTCTTGAATCCCAGCATTATTGATGATAATGCAGGGATTCGAGAACTGAAGCTTTCATGATCAGATGTTAGTTTAGATTAATTTGGAATGAAATTACTTGCTAAAAGCACCTACTGAAGACAGGAATCAGATCAGATTTCTATTTGACACAGTCAGCAGCCGGAAGCGCTGCAGACGGCTGTGTGGCGGACCAAACATCACACAAACACACACAGCTGCTAAGTATTCAGACCTCGTCTAGACTGCATCAAGAAAACCTGCATCCTCCTCCTCTCTGCATCGATGCTTTGGGATCTCCAATCTGGCAGGAGCGGGAGGAGAGAGGGGAGGGAAATCCCGCCTTTCCCCCCTCCCACCCAGGCAGAGAAAAGGCGAGAAAACAGCCTGTCAGTCATTTTTCATCTGTGCTTGTTTTCCTTTATGCATATTTAATGAAGGTTTATCTGCTTTAAAGCCACAATGCTCAAAGAGCTCTTCTGGTTCTCCTTAGATTCCAGACGGTTGGTTCATATTTTGTCCACATGTTTACTATATTTTAATGCATTGACGTTCTGACACAGAGGAACCAGGATCACACGTGAGTTCATGTAACAGCCACCCTGTTCAGTGATGTGGAACTCCAAACATCTGGGGAGCTGTTCTCACTTTTACATCTTTGATCACACTGTTCCTTTAAGTTCACCTTCAGGCTTTGGGAAGAAACATGAGCAGAACAAAGAGTGTAAAAGAGTCAGTGGAGATGATATTCCAAAAAAACAAGGATCTAGACTTCCACGGACCTCAGTGGAGGATTTTTTGTTTTGTTTTTACTAGTGCTGTGGAGCTAAAGAGCTACCCCAGTGCTGCATGTGAACGCTGCGACACACTTCAGGGCTTTGGTGGTCCTCACAAAGCTGCTGGGGACAGCAGAGAGCTTAAAAGGAACTGTGGTCCTGAGGAGAGAGATGACATAAAAAATAATCCTTGTAAAATCAGGATTACAGAGAGTAACAACCAAATAGGACACAACAAAATTCCAGAAACCAAAATGTAAAAAGCAAAACCTTTCAGAAAAGAAAAAGAATTTCCAGAAAGTAAAATGAAATGTAAAACAATGAACATTATCATCCGAGGAGCCACATCCCATAGTACATGCATTGTGATGGCAGTTTATTGTTTTTTCGCTAAATAAAAAAAAAACTATGATAGATAGATAGATAAGCTTTATTACAGACTCGAGGTCCATTTGCCACAAAAGTACACAAAACATATAAAAGACTTAATGATAAAAACAGAACACTCAAACAGGTATAAGAAAAATGACATAAAAAGTAATAGATAAAACAATGTCATAAAAGTATAAAAATCAATGACATAGGAATATGAAAACAATGAGATAAGAGTATAAGAACAATAAAAACAGGTATCAAAAAGTGTGAAGACTAAAAAAGAAGACTAAAAGACTAATTAATTTATTTAATTTTGAAATGGTTTTATAATGGTATAGTTTGATTCAATTTGATCAACAACTTGCCTCAGACAGATTGATCGGGTTGGCTTGCAGGAATATAAATCAATTAATCAATTAAGTCGATAAATTGTTACACCCCTACTGGTAACAGATTGCTTTTGTCCAAAATTCATCTTCAGGTGTTAAGATTAGCTTATTTCTACTTCTTCAGTCCTCCTCTGGCCACGGCCTGAGCAACTGAACTCTCCAACTGAGGTTTGTAGAGTCTCTGCAGAAAATGACATCAGGCTAATGTTCTCTCATGGGAGAGCCGACTCCATGAGGAACGAGAAGAAAAACAACCCCAGCAAAACCATCTGCTGCTTGATCAGAAATGTATGCTCCTGCACTTGATCCTGTATTTGTATGACAGACTAGACTAGTCTAGACTAGACTAGACTAGAAGTCATTGCAGCTCACTCAAAAGTCTTTATATCCAGTGTAAAAACACTCTTAAAACTAGAAACTAAAATACTTGCTGAGATTTGGTGTTTTGCAGTGCAGAAAGTTTCCAAAACTGTGTCCATAAAAATGCATCCAAACATAATAGTTATAAACACTATTATGCAAAGAACAGCTGATCTCAGGAAGAAACCCAGCATGGTCAAGGTTGCTGTGAACTTTCTGTCTTTGCTGCATTTCTGCATGTACGTTTTGCTTCAAGCTGATCACGCTTGCTTTAAAAAGTAGATGCTTGCATTTGTCATCGCACATTTTTCTTCAATTTCTCAAGTTTGCATGACCACTGATTTTTGGTTTTTGTTTCATATCACAAAAGGGAATGAAGGGAGGGGGAATAGAGAAAATACACAGCACAGGCCGGTAATCAAACCTTCAGGGACGACCTTTAGGTGTGTCGTGTGGTGTTCATCTCAGCAGCTTTACGTAAAAGTTTGACTTTATCTCTGCATTAACACTAACTGTTTTATGTTTTGCTTTTAGATGAAAATGATTAATTCATTTTGCTGCCTTTTCATCGTGAAGTGGGTCACATCTGCACGTGCAGCGTGACCAGAATCACGGCGCCATAAATGCAATGTCTGCATCCATACCAAGCTGAGAAACCAGTTCTTCAAAAAGCTGCTGACCAGTAATTAATGATTTAAGAGATTTGTGAACTTTATTAACCGAACCAATTTCCCAAATGATGCAGACGGCGTTTCTGTTTTCCCAGAGTCCTCAGGCTCTCCGGTGAATTCATGAATTATTCGAAGGGGCGAGCTGACAGAGCGGCAGACTGCAGAGAGTGCTGTTTGGGCTCGGCCTGATTTATAATGCACAGAGGGGAAATGCAGTTGGAAAAAGGATGGAGGGAGGGGGTGGAGTGTCGGAAAGGAGGACAGGAAATGTGGGAATTCTTTGTGCCGTGAAGTTTGGGAGGAGAAGCTGCTTCTCTGATGGTTCAGCTCAAATGGTGCCTTTGTCAACAACAAAATATAGATAGATGGATAGATAGATAGATAGATAGATAGATAGATGGATAGATGGATAGATGGATAGATGGATAGATGGATAGATAGATAGATAGATAGATAGATAGATAGATAGATAGATAGATAGATAGATAGATAGATAGATAGATAGATAGATAGATAGATAGATAGATAGATAGATAGATAGATAGATACTTTAGTTTGACACATTTATATTGGTCTAAATATCAAAAGTGCTGATAAAAATGGTGCTTTTAACATGTTCATGGGGCAATTTTCTTATGGAGGATAAATATAAATAAAATTAAGCTTAAATTTGCATAGCTGAGTATTTTTTTCATTCAAACTGCTGTGAATCAGAAGAAAAAATGCATTTGAAAAAAGTTTGTAGTTGTAGAACCTACAACAACGGGTCACAAGCTCCCTGCTCCGCTCCACTCTGTAGACGACTAGATCAGTGTTTTTCAACCTTTTTTGAGCCGCGGCACACTTAAACCTTGACAAAAATCTCGCGGCACACCAGCATTAAAAAAAAAACAAAAAACAAAAACAAAAAAAAACGGGAGAAACTCAGTCTGTTTTGAACAGTTCCTCCACAATCTCACATTCTTTTTTTTTATAATTGTGGCAGAAAACGCTGGAAGCTGCAGCTGTTTTTTTCTCTAAAAGATTTAATAAAAGTTAAGTTAAAAGATTTAAAAACTGTTTGATTTGTGTTCGTTGTGGTTTCAAGACGTTAAGAGGAGAGACGAGTTGGGTTACTTTTAACCCAATGCATCATGGGAGATGTAGTTCAATAATCCGCCGAATGCAGAACGACCCGGTCTCTGAGCTTTATTGTTTTGATCACTTGTTCCACGGTCTGACTCCGGATTCTGTGGAAAGCTACACCGCTAAAGACGAGCTTTAGCTGGTATTTTATTTGAAACTGAGCGACTTTATCAGCAGAATGCACAACAAGGAAGTGAAGACTTTAACCACTTCTGATTGGTCAGACTGATGACACGTAATTAAGAATCCAAGAATGATTGGTGGAGACAGTTAAAGGGGCGTGACTTTTGCTAAAACGGAGATTAAGCTGCAGCTAAATCGGTACCGTCATTTTTATCAAAATGTCTTTAATAGAATCAAATAAACACAAGAAAAAAGTATTTTATGATCTGTCATATTCCTCATTTCTTAGTGTTTTTTAGGGCTTGTTTGGATGAACAAAGAGGTGAAATCCTGGAGATCATACATGTTTCAGTTGAGGGCAATTTCCCACGGCACACTTGACCATCTCCCACGGCACACTAGTGTGCCGCGGCACACTGGTTGAAAAACACTGGACTAGATGCAGGTATGTCTTGCTGTGGAGCTGCAGGCAAAGGTTTGATCCGAGGAGATGAAGGCAGATGTTGGAGAGCTGCCAGTAGGAGAGAACACACTTTAATCAGCATCCTCTTTGATTAATTCGTTTTTCTTTTTTCAGTCTGTGCTTTGGCGACGCAGTAGATTTAATCCAGTTTGATGGACTAAGATGTGCTGAGTCAGCAGGGTCGAACAAGTCAGGATGAAATGTGCCAATTCATAGAAACAAATCCAAGGAGTTTTTATTTTATATTAAATTATATTTAAATGTTAATAACTTCATTTCAAAAAATGAAAACACCACCTTTTTCATCCAATCAGAGAAAGGTCTTAACTGGGGATGCACCCAGTTTAGAGATTTTTTATTTATGTATCAGCCAAAAATGTGCTTTACTTGTTGTTTCGTCACTAATTTGTCCCCTAGAGGAAAGCGTATGGGCCTGTGATGATCCAGCACGGTGGAAGCCTGCCCACACTTCCCAACATCTGTTTGTTCACACTCTCTCGTGTCAGCTTACAACCCCAAGCTAACATTACTGCTGCAACTATATTAGAGCCATCCAGCTGTACAGTTTTGACCCAGATTCCAGCTCAGACGAGGAAAACAAAGATGAACACGGATCTATTTTTCTGCAAGTGTTTGCATCAGAATGGAGCGGAGCAGGGAGCTTGTGGCTGCTGACTGTAGCCCCCACGTGACCTCTACTGGCGTTTTCCCATGGAATTTTTTTTTTGTCTGCCTCTGATTCACAACGATTTTAATAAAGAGGTACTCAGAAATTCAATTGTAATCTGAATTTTCTTTAAATATATGTCCTTCATCATGAGAAAAATCCCAAAAGAACATGTTGAAAACACCAAGTTAACACCTAAAATGTTCTATTTTTATCTTTGGTCTCATGTAAGTGATGCTCAGGCTTCACATCAGCACCAGACAGTATGTGATTTGCTCAATTTTAGGTGAAAACTTTGAGAAAAATTGGTTGTTATGGCTGTTTAAAACGTCTGGGCCCATGTTTTTGCGCATGCACACCAGCTGAAATCACAATCATGTTTTAATGTTCAAGCTCGTTCCTGCTTTTGCGGTCCAAATGTCTGACTGATTACATCCTCGTAATCCTCAACCATCGGCTTTACGCTGCGCTGCCAGAGTGTGCCACCCGGATTACGGATGTTCCCCGATGCCTGAATGTGTGTTTGTGTGTGAGCATCTCCTGCAGATCAAACCAACTGGTGTCAAAATGACGCAAGGGATTACATGATCCAAACCATGTGGTGCAAAAGGAGGCGGAGCCTGCTCACACGTACTCTCCAGGTTCATGAGGAACAAAGTGGGATTTAAAAATTAGTTTTCTACTGTTTTATTGTCACCCAATGAGATCTTTGCGGTCAATTAACACAATCTAAATAAAACTGAATGTAAAGTATTTCTCCATCTTCACCTGCTAACACAATTGTTTTCCTTTAGAGAGGTTGGAGAAGATTTCAAAGTGAGATCTTTGGGGTCACTGCCCCCACAGACCAAATATGGACAAGTGGAAGTTAAAAGATTAACAGGGTATTAACAGATTGGTGTCTGCACAGTTCTGCAGCACACAGTAAAGTTAATTACCACTAAATAAACTAATCTTGTTTGATTGTTTTGTATTTTCCTGATTATTTCCATCATTTTGGGACCAGGAGACTTCCTGGTTTTCAGTGTTTTGTTGAGGACTAAAAAGTGTATTTTCTTTTTGTGATCACAGCTATTTAGACCAAAATTGTAACTTAGTGCTTAATTGTTTTAAATAGTTTTAGGTCACAGCAATGCATAAAAGTAAAGCAGCACAACCATGTGTGTTCCTGTGTTAATGAGCACAGCTGCTGATCCAATGGCATGTCTGCAGGGGCTGGAGCGCTGAAGGTGAGTACCGTTTTTTTTTCTTGAACATTTAATAATTAAATTTGCATTTGTAAAAACATGTGGCCATTTATTTAAATTTTAGACTTTCTCTTTTCAATTGGACATAAGGATTATTTAAACATAAAATATCAGGAAGTGCTGCTAAAGGACTGCAGGCGTAAGAAAAAAAAACCTACAACCTTAAGAGCAAAATGATTTCAGGAAGAATGATCACGTGAGGTCTGACTTTTTTCTCCCCAAAAATGAGCACAAATTGTAAGCAGTTCAGAGTTTGCGAGGAGGAGTGGTCGTTGATGAGAAGAAACAGCCTCAGAGAGAGGATGTCTTCTCTTCCCTTTTTTGCATTTTCTCCATTATTCATCAATTAATTATGAAGCCTCAGCACAAAAAGGCAGCAGAGTGAAGGAACAAAGGCAACAAAAAAATAAAAAAAATAAAAATGGAGATTACATCTGAATTCAGCGTGTGACAATAGTTTTATAAAGTGACAGTTAAAAAGAAAAAAATGTTTATTCTTTTTAATAATTTTTTTTAAGTTTATGTAAGGTCAAATTAAAGAATACCAAGTTTGGTTAAAACCTTTCTTGATAATAAACGATAAGAAGATGTTGTTCTGATTCTAGAAGCTCTGGAACTTTTGCATCGTTACAGAGAAATCTCATCCAGCATCACTGCTTTCCACATCTGTCATTCCCCTCCTCCTCCTCCTCGCTCTTCACCTCTCTTGCCCGAACCCCCCCCCGCCAACCTTCATCTTCCACCCATCTGCCTCCTCCCCGCCCATCCCCACCCCCCTCCTGTAAGACAGATGGCTCGCTCTGACTCTCAGTGCAGCAGGGTGGACTGTACCACTGCAGGTGAGGAGGGGGAGTTGAGGGGCTGTAGGGAGGAGGGACTGGGAGGGGAGGTGAGGGCTGGAACATCCTCTCTTGCCCATAATCCTTCAGTTGTGCCTGTGTGTGGATGCTCTGCAGGTTTCCAAAGTGATCCATGAGTGAACGGACAGATCAGCTTGGATCTGAGCTCAGCGGCTTCAGTCAGACTCATCCCGGTAAGAGAAGTGATGTTTTTGATGCTTTTTAGGAACTGGAGGGGGTCACAGAGATGCTTCATGTTAAAGTCTTCCTACATCCCCCCTGCATTTTTTTTTTAATGAAAAACATTTGCTCCTTGGAGGCAGAAATGACTGCTGGGATGATGCTGAACGTTTAAAAAACCTGCTGTCCAGCTTCCGCCTGACTACTCATCCATTTTGCAAAGATCTGAACTTTTCAATATGTTGATGCCCCGCTGTCAGCCTGTGTGCACTGCAGAGGATGACGGGTTTCTGACAAGGTGCAAAGTAAAAGAGGGCAGGGATCTATTTTTAACAAGCAGGAGGCTGGAAAGCTTCTATTCATCTGGGATTGCTTGCCAGCAGCATTATGTAATCAATGCACACACACCAATGCAAACACCGGTCTCATGTTACACTCTTTTTCCTTCCGTATGCACAGCGTGTACCCTGCTGTATCTGTCGAGTAATTCTCTGGGAAGCTTTGATGAGCTGACGACCTCCTGCTTCAGTTTGATCATCAACAAGATGATTTCTGAGATTTATTTCTGGACAAATACATCCTTCACTCCTGTTGAATCCAAACAGAAAGTTTCACAAACACAGAAATGAACCATTCTCTTTATGGAATGTTACTTTTTTGTTTGAAGTGGATCCTCAATCACACTCATACTCAGCCTCATTTCACTGCAGGTTCATTTAAAGAAAGGTGTGGAAATTACTGTATGCTTCAGTATCTTCCAGCATTTAGCTCAAAGCCTGGTTGGGGTTCTGCTTCAACTTTTGGTGGAAACGCTACTTGTTCAGGGGAAAACGGTTCTTGGCCTATTGTTGTCCATCAACAAAGGAAACCAAAGTGACCATTTCAGCCAATCGAACATTTTCAAATGCTGAGTTTTTGTCATTTTTTCATGAATCGTGCTCATTCAAATTCACACAGTGGTCTGTTTTGCTCTCTCCTGCATTTACAATGCAATGAAACCCAGAGATAGCTTTCAAGCGATCCAAAACCCCATTTTTAGGAACTTTGTTTTTCTGCTCACACTACAGTTTAGGTAAGCTTTCACAGCAGCCAAATGAACTGAACTATTCAAGGAAATCCAGTCTTTTGTCAACCAAATGTGTCAGTGTGAACTGAAAAACCGTCTTGGAACAGAGACAAAAATGATCCTCTGATGTCATCTGCATCGCTGTGTATCATCAGAGTTTTAATCTTGTGGATTTTTTTCTGGTAACCTCCTTGGTTTGGGTTCATCATGTAAACAGCATTTATTACAAAACTTATAATAACTGAACAAAGCGGTGGAAGCCTCGTAAATCTTGCCCCAGGCTGTTTCTATTCTGATACGTGAAAAACTTTTCATAGAATTCCTGCATGACACAAACCGAAATTAGTAATGTCTCCTTCATGATGATTTTTCAAACAGTTGGCACTTCCGTGTATTAAAAAGCACACAATCCATACTTTACTACCAAATCCGAGTCCCTGATTGATCCAATTCAACTGGTTTAACTTTCAAAGCACATTCAATGGAAACACATTTTGTACGTGGAACCTGAAAACAGACTTAAAAACTTGTGCAGCGTCGCATGAATGGGAGAGTTTTGAATGTTTTGAAGCCCGAGCGTTTACATAGACTTTTAATTGGATGTGGTCGCTTGAACGCATGTTTCAGAGGTTCAGATTTACAATGAAAAGTTTTTTCTTTGTTTGTCTTCAATCATTTTCATTTTCACTTTTTCTGTGTCCTGCGGGTCCGTGTCACCACATTAAATCTACAGTTTGTAAAAAAAGCTGCAAACTTTAAATTCAAACTATAACTAGAAATACTTGAAAGTCTTAAATATATATTCAGAAGTAAAATCGTGACTATCAGGAAGATCAGAAATAAACTGAAGGTAAACCCTCAACAACCTAATAATCAATTCTAAAAAGATCAGAAATTCCTTTTTTTTTGCATTGTTATTGTAATCTTTTAACTCAATTTTAAAGGAGCCGAACGTGATGAAACTTTTTTTTTGCAAACCTCTTCCTTTAAAGAGCCATTTCTTCCCAGCGGTCTTTTAATTATGATTATGCCAGTTTTAGCCAAAATTTAAAAAAAACCTGTGTTGCTTTCCAGGACAGTTCCTGTAGAGTGGCAGTTGTGGGCAGGACTGTTGTAAATCAACCCCGCCCCCCTTCCCCTCCCTATTGCTGATAGCTCTTTGTTTATGCAGAGCATACATCGCAAATAACAGCATTTTTTTTAAGAAAAACTCAATAATGCAATTGTCCCCCAGTTTTTTAAAATATGTCCTCTATCATCAGAAAAATGCCACAAGAACATGCTAAAAACAGCAAAAGCATGATTTTCATCATCAAAGGTCTTTCAATACATTTCAGGCATGTGCATGCAGCTCTGGTACATTTCCTGACTTGAGCTTTAGCTTCTCACAGAAGGATGAGTTTGCAGGGAACTTTGATAATAAACTGCAGTGTCCTTGTTTACTCCTCCATCAGATTAACAGGTTTTATTAAAGGTCTGTGATAAACAGAGCGATCGGTGATGCAGAGAGAAGAAAGTAACGCTGCCGTCTTTGCACTTTTTCATTTCCTTCTGAATGAGTTTATCTGATGTTTCTCCACCCGCCCTGTTCTCGTTTCTTTTTCACTGAAAAGATTGTTGCAGGTAAAAAAGAAAAATCACAAACGTAGCTTATTATTCTATTTTGAAAACCTGGTTTCTTCAGGATCAATTAGAAATACTTTGCTATGTTAAGAATAATGCTGCACCAGAAGAAGCTAAATTTTGCAAAGACAGTGGCACAGATGCTATAATCTCATCGCGTTCTTTGTGGAGAAAACAAAAAAATAATAGATTTTCCACAGTCATGCAAATGAATTTTTAGATCGTAGTAAAGGAAAAAAATGGGGGGGTTGGGTAACATCAGTTCAGTCAACAGTTTGTTTCAAGAGAAAACTAACTTGAATCCTTTAATGTCTCCCAGCATAAAATACTTTACCGGTTTTAATTTCATTTTTAGTCATTTCTCAGGGACATTGTAAGTAAATATTTTACAAACGTTTTTAAATGCTACATGTCAAAAATCCTGATCTTTACCAACGATTCACTTCAGAAGCAAACCAAGACAATACATTCTCCCCCAAAACTCACACCAATCATTTGTGTCAAATTATGCTAGAGTTTGAAAAAACGAGTTTTATGTGCTGCTTAAACCCGACATGTTTAAAAATGACTGGATTTTACCAAATAAAAGGGAACCTCAACTTGATCCTTGTGGGACACCAATATAAACGAGCTTAAGCATAATTTATTCCTCTCAAAGAACACTGTTAACCAACAAAAAGTATAATTTCAAATTCCTGTCATCATTACAGACAGAAACACATCATCTTTGGCTTTACATATTTGTAAGAATGCATCTAAATCAAGTTTGGTGTGATACACAGAAAGAAACGTTAGATTCTGGCTAAATTTAGATAGTTGTCACAAAAACTGGCAGACGGCTGGTTCCAATTACAGCAGGTTTATTAGCACAGCTGAAAGTCCACAAAGCAAAATCAAGGCAGGCAGGCGGGGGTAAATAACGAGCATTTGAGCATCAGAGAAGAAGCAGGGGTAGTAGGGATCCAGGCAAGATTCGGGGCAAGGCCCCGGCAGGAAAATGAAGTCAGAGACAAAACAGGGTCAGGAAATCAGAAGATCAGGTCTGGATATATCACTAAGTAATGCAGGCAGAGTGACACAAACAATACCTACAGTGAGTGAGGCTCAGTACAGTACTCAAGTGTACTGTGAGTCAGGTGTGTGGCATCCAGGAAGTGGCCGCTGGGGTTGCTGGGAGATGTAGTGCATTCAGTATTCTGGAGACGGTTCCCGGCGGTGACCAGAGGAGGAGACAGGGCTCTGAATTCTGACATTTGCTATCATATTAAAAATAAAAGAAAACAGAGTGAAAAATAAGACTTTTTTGTATTTAATTCTAAAGTTACATTTTAAAGAGATAAATGGTCAAATTAATGTACCCAGCAAAAGGAAATAGAGTTAAAACCAAAAAGGATTCAAAGCCAGAAAATCAAAACAGCTACGACAGCTCACTGCAGATTTAACTAGAGCACGCAGTCACGTTCAGCACACAGATGAATGAAGCTGAATGGTGGGAAGTAAAGTGGAGCAACAAACACAAAGGTCTTCACCCTGACCATTAGTGGTAATCCGCCATAAATGTGCCAGAAAAACCTTCTGTAATCGTGAACATCCTCAGAGGACAGAAGAAACCACAGACGCTCTGTTTTGTCTGCGTTTTCACAGTAATCGGGTTAAGTGGGAAGAATTGGACTGAAGTCAAACTTGCTTTTAAACAGAGGTCAGCTGAGGAAAGTTGATGTTTTCAGCATCCAAGGGCAACAGCCGGACCAGAAATGCTGTATGGTCAGTAGAAGACATCAATCTGTTAGGGTTGGAAACTCGGTTCAGGTGTTTTTAGTTTGCTCCAGGTCATCTTCTGCTTCACCTTCACTGTTTTGCCTTGATCATCCGGCTGTTTCTTGTTCTTTAGGTCTTTGTGCATCCATAATGCGGGTTCCCTGTAGTTCGTTAAATGTCATTATAATCTCGATGAAAGATTGAGGAATTTACAAGAGTTTTTATTCCCTGTTTGCAGGTGTGAACTTTGAAGGCAAGGCATGCTGGGAACCTGGAGTTTCACCATGAAAACACACAACACCTGAAACTGCGTCAGACGGACAGAAAGACGTTTCTTCGCTCCTGTTTTAGAGTGGCTGAACTTGCCATTCTGAGCCTTTTGCCAATTTTTTTTTCATATATACTGAAATATTAAATTCCTTTTGGATCAAGTCCACACGACTGACTGACTGAACCTCTTCATCTGCAGTCCATCATTAGTGCAGAGCTGAGTCTCAGCTTTGAAAGGCAGGATGGCGGACCCTTACCAAAACAACGTATACCACCAGGGGGGTGGAGACAGATACGGGACGTATGGAGAAGGAGGTGGCCATGATGGGTATGGCTATCAGGCAGACTACTCCCCTCAGGACGAAGATGCAGCGAGCGACGCGACTGAAGGACACGATGAAGAAGATCAGATGTATGAAGGAGAGTATCAGGGAATCCCACATCCCGATGAGGTGAAGGCTGCGCAGAGAGCTGCACGGTGAGGCGCAGTGACGGGTGAAGTGTGGTGGAGGTGGGGGCTGTGGGGTAACATCACCCACTGAGGGAGCATGTGCAGACATGGCTGACATGTGGAGAGTCACAGGATTCATAATAATGCAGATTGATTGAATTATTTCAAACATTTCAGTAAAAGAAGAGAAAAATAATAATAAAATACATAGATAAGTCAGTGGGCTGTGTTCTTGACTCCACCAAAAAGGCCCTGGTTTGAATCCCAGTTGGCTTCTTTTTGTGTGGAGTCTGCATGCATGGAGGCCCTGGTTTGGACACTCTGTTTCCTCCCACTGTCCAAAAACATGCTCCTTAGGTTAATTGATGTCTCTAAATTGTCCCTAAGTGTGCATTTGCCTGTGTGGCACTGCAACAGACTGGTGACCTGTTCAGGGTGAACCCCGCCTTCACCCAACCATAGCTGGGTTGGCTCCAGCAACCCCATGACCTCTAAAGGGATTCAGCGGGTTCTGAAGATAAATGCATGGAATCTAATGCTATCTACTTGATATTATAATAAATACCATTATAATTAATTAATAACATTATAATATAATATAATACATTATAATTTCTCCTGATCGTTACATAGACATATTTTCTATAGTACACATTAATCCTTTAAATGTAATGATTGTCAAATATATTATTAATTCAAAAAGTACAAAGTAAAGGATTTTTTTTAACTCTGCTGGATGTTAAAATGGAGAAAATTTCCTCATAAAGTTTTTTTTTTTTGGTAAAAACTAACTTAAGAAGTTTAACATTTAATTTACTCCAAACACGATTAAAAAAAAAAAAGTAATTATTGCCTGACTGTAGCCCACTGTTCTTTGCCTCTTGCTGGTCCTGAGTCCAGTTTGCGGACATTGCTGCTTCCAGGATGTCAGAACTTTTCAAAAAGTCTCACTATAATTTTTTATTTTTATTTTGGTGCTGTTGGTGTTACCGCCCATTTGGAGGAGACAAAAGTTATGAAACGACTAATTCAATGTTTTTCAACCTTTTTTGAGACAAAGCACACTTTTTCTTTGACAAAGGTCCTGCAGCACACCAGCAACCAAAAACAAAAGTGAAATCCTGTAGTCTGTATTGATCTACAGTTTCTTCACGAGCTCACGTGTATTTTTTGTAAGAATTGAGGCACAAAAAATGTAAAGTGTTAGCTAATTTTCATAAAAGATAGTGTTCAATATTATTTTTTAACTAAATTAGTTGAAAATTTGCCTAGGCAGTTGTTTTCCCCTACAGTTTATTAAAATGCATGTAACCACACAAAAAAAACAAATGAAATGACATTCTTTCTAAACAGTATTTTGGTTTTACGGATGATTCGGGATTTGTATGGATCACTACCCCATGTTCTTCACAGATGTGTGCCGCGGATTGCCCCCCCACCCCTCTTTCCTCAATTCTCTCTTAAATCAATTGCCTGTTCTCATTGAATGTGATTCGCGCATCAAACCAGCGTCATCCGCTTTTGTTTTAACCCGTATCATAGTCGCTGTTTGTCCAAAAGTGTGTTTATAATCCTGAGACTCCTGCCACATGTGGGTGGAGCTACCATCAAAAGTTTAACTCGCTCTCCTTATGAAAAACACGGAAGATGCTGAGAGATCCGGTGCACTTATTTTGAAGGCTCCACAGAGCTGGGAGCAAATTACTCAGTGTGAAACCTGAGCCATTGTTGATAAACACAGAACTGAGATTCTGGTGATGATAAATGTTTTATAGATCTGTGAAAATTAGTAATTTTCTATCTTGGCACACCAGTGTGCTGCACCATGCTACACTGGTTAAAAAACAATTGTCTAATTTATGTCACAAGAAGTGATTTAATTGTGTTAACATCTCACCACTCCCATGGTTCATTGCTGCACTCTGAGGCAGCTGATCCACCTTCTGATTTTTCTAACACAATGTGTTTCTGTCCATTAACTGCAAAGATAAAATCAGAACCACTTAGAAAAGCAAACAAGGTGTGTTTACAAGGATTCATGGGTCTGCCGCTAAAATTAAAAAGTCAGTGTGTAATCCAAACCTGGACAAAACTGTCCTGCACTGCATGTGAGCTCTCTGATATTAGCTCATCCTTCACTAATGAATATAGGCAGCAGACTGCAAAGACTACATCTTAAGATAAATGAACCTTGTTTAAAACAATTTGTCTTGTTTTTTGTAAAAACAAAAATTTTATATTTTAATTTTTTAGAGAAAGTTTTACAATCACAAAATAATCACAGTTTCAGAAAACCTAGTCTTAGTGACTCGAATTTTTTTCTAATTATTCTTGGTAAAACCGTTTTTCTCCTGTAAAAGACAGACAGACAGACAGAATTGAATCTAGACTCGCAGTCTAATCAATCATAAAAATTCACGCAAATGCAATCTAATAAAAGATACAATGCTAGGAGAACACCAGATAAAATTAGATTATACAAAGTAGTATAAGTGTAGTATAAGTTAGATAAGGATAGTTATAAAACATGTATCTTTAATATCAAAAAGGGGTAAGTGTCTTTATTATAAATGGCTGTTTAGACAGTAAAAAAAAATCCAACAGTTTCTCCTGTATGAGCTTGACAATTCCATTTATGGTCTCTTTTTTCTAGAGCTTTAAATTGAAGGTGCCAAATCAGCAATAAAACAAAAAGACTTTTGTACATTTTAAAGTAGAGAGTTTGAAGTCCCAGACTTAAATCCTTCTGGTTACTTGGAATAATCCTCAAAAAAAGTCTCAGGACTCCAGTCTCTGATGTGAAAGATTGTACAGAGTTTTATTTTCCCCCCATTTAAAGTACTTTCCTTCAATGATATATCTGTGCAAACTAAAGGCAAATAAGATACTAAGGATGTGCCGCTAAACAGACAAAGAAGACCAAAAATGCAGTCAATTTTGTGAGAGGGAACTGTTGTGACCCTTTTTAACCCCCAAAGAATCTATGTTTGTGTTAGTTTCAAATCCTTTTGGCTGATGTAAAACGTTAGTCTCATTGTAAGTATTTTGTTCTACTGTGTATAAAACAATTCCCATCAAGTGGTCCTAAACTGTCCAATATGGTACTAATTGATAAAATCAATCGTTTGGAGAACTCCAAAACACAAATTTAGAAACACGGAAACTCTGAATGATGATTAAGTCCTCTGTTGATGAAAACATTGACATACTTCACATTGTGTGGCCAACAACAGGTTTGATTTCTCCTTCTTTCAGGGCGAAGGACAGATCAGCCGGCAGCGCCGTTTCTGAACTTGAGGAGCTGGCGGAACAGTATGAGGACATCATGGAGGACTGTGGCCACGGACGCTTCCAGTGGACTCTCTTCTTGGTGCTGGGTTTGGCACTGATGGCTGATGGCGTCGAGTGTTTTGTGGTTGCATTCGTTCTGCCGTCTGCAGAGAAGGACTTGTGTCTGTCCAACGCAGAGAAAGGAATGCTGGGTAAGGCCACTTGCCTGTCTGTGTTAATCTGTAGTGAGAGAAGTGTTTGACGGTTCAGAATAGTTTAGGTTCTGTTATCATGGCTGCTTCTGCATAGACATTCAAAGTTTCTGTTTGCGAATTATATGTTTTGTAGGAGGTTAATGTGACAGCTTCTCTTACTGTGCTGCTGTTAACTGTCATGTAGCCCTACAAAAACGCAAATATCTGTTCTAACAGTCTCCAAAATTCTTGATGAAAGAAGAAAAAACGTTTATTTCTCCTTCAAGGTTTGTGTTGGAGAACAAAGGAATTTAAGTCAGAAACTCCAGTGTTTGGTCTAAGCCATCTTTATAAAATAAAGGACTTTTATCAAATTACTGCCTTGCCCCGCCCTAAGAAGTCCTGGCCAATGACTGAAGAGATCATTAGTCACCTGGTTATGTTTACAGGCTTTAGTTCGAAACAGAAATCTCCGGTAGACGCCAGTCTGAATACAGACCAAATGCAAGGTTCAGGACTCAATCAGCACTGAATTAAGGGGACTCTGTCTGAACCAATGGACCTCTCCAGTCTAAATTGGCCTACACCCTAAAACAACACAATAAAAGTAGTGAGAATGTGTCCAAATTTCATTAAAATCCAGGTCACTTGATAGTACCACACCATATAGTCTTTTAGTTTTTGGAAGTAGTAAGGGAATTCAGACATAGCCTGAGTGTGTACCACTCAGTCCACTAGCTTGTTGTTAAAATTCAGGGGCAAACTTGTTGCTGCTAGTAAGGTGACAGAGCAGGGGTATTTGAAGTCCATTTTGGTCATGTAAATCAAAAATTCTAGTGAGTGTTGACAGGATTTTCACTGACTGGATTGATGTTCCTTTAATCTCTGAGGAGTTGAACAGAAGTGGAATTCTGTGTATTAAGCATGAAGCCCCAAACCCCCTTTTATTTCCTGAAGTCAGACGTTCGGTGCTCCGTAGAAACACGGGAAATAAAGTGTGGTAATGCCTGAAAGCTTCTTCGAGTGAGTCATCACTTTCTTTCTCGCTAAAGTGTAATTAGCTAATGTGCTCTAGGCAGAGGGGAATGGCTCTGCAGTTTGGTGTAAAACAGCTGATACCAAGTGGATGGATTTCTCATCCTAAGTGAAACTCAGAGTGGAATTTTATGTATTATGTTTACCCCAAAGAAAGACGATTTCTCACACTCCAAACGTAAGATGGGGAGTGTGGAATGACTGAGCAGTCAGATCAGGATAAGTGGTGTTCAGAGGAATTCTGTATGATGCAGGTCATTGACCTCACGTTGTGTTTATTAGGCAGAGAAGTCTATTTATTAAGGGGCTACCAAATAAATGCTGCCCTGACAGATTCAGTAAGCCATCTGTCCCCAGAGGCAGAACATGGCTCGACAGCATTAATGGGAGATGAGGGAGAGCAGAGAAAGACAGAGAGTGAGGCATTGGACTTTCATGACTCCATAAATCTCTGCTAATCCAGTTGGTACGCTGGGCACATTTATCAATTTAAAATTATTTATTAAACCCATCTACCAACTACTGACTATACATGAGAACTGGATTGAGTGACTCCTCCCCCCTTCCAAAGAGGAAGTACGGTACCTGCTGGCTCCAAGAAGCCAAATTCTCATAGACTTCTATAGAGAAATAACCACCTATGGTCTGAACAGCCATTCTTGCTGTGCTACCTTTATTTAAAAGGTTTTGGCTAATCCTATTTTTTCAGTGCAAGGTATTCAAGTTATAAGCCTGCTTTTAGAGGTAGCGGTGTGGACTTCTAATGAGCTCACTCCTAATTGGTTAAGGGGTTGCCATTAAAACGTTGACTCAGACAGACTTGTATCAATCACTTCTTACTGACGATGTCTGGCTCCAACATTCAACGTTCAAATCCCCCAAAAATGGCAACTGAATTGACTTCATTTCGTTGGAGCTGAAAGTACGGCATTTTCGCACTCTCCAGTTGTCATATACGGTCAATGCTTTTATATTGACTATATTTATGTTTTTTGCTAAACTGTTTGCTTTTTAACCACAACAAACACTGCGTGGCTAAGTTTAAATTCAACCCAAAGCACAAAAACTTGCAGTCCCTAAAATGACCTCCGGAGGCTACTTTTTTAGAGAGTTCTGTTTTTATCAAAGGTTCAAATTTTGAGGTTTTTTAATTTTATATTTGGCAGGTGAAGTGGAACAGCTGATGAAACCAACTTTCTTTAGCACCCATGCTCTGACTGTTATTAATTTTTGTAGAGTAGACTGTCTGCATGTCTGTAGCACTTTAGACTGAATTTTACTGTCCAAAACTTGATATGATGTCAAAGATTATCATTCAGGTTCATTTTCTTACAAAAACCCTTCATCTTGTAATTCCTGCAATCTGCCTTCCAGTTGACCAGTATACATAACAATATACACCATGCATCTATCTCTATACACCTACCACCTATCTGGGTTGGTGGAAACCTTTTCATTAACCTTTTAACACCAGAGATGTCACTGGTGACACACAAATAACACAGCCTCTGTATACCGTAACTCTTTGAAAGTTTACGTGACCAACATGAAGCAGCTGAGTCTGACATGGAGAAAAGCAGCTTTTCAAATCGACTGGGCACCAATATGCAACAGATTACCAACATTGCATAATGGCGTAAAAGTCGCTTTTTTCCCGTGGCAGAATCAGCTGATTTTTGTTGATTGCGTCAACACTTTCCCAAAATGCAAAGAAGGTTGATATGTGGCCTGCATGGTGGCGGAGTAGTTAGCGCTCTTGCCTCTGGTTCAAATCCCAGCTGGGGAACCTGAAACAGAACAGCAATGGGGGACCTTTCTGTGTGGAGTTTGCATGTTCTCATTGTCACAGACTGGCGACCTGTCCATTAGAAAATGGATTAGAAAATGAATGAATGAGTGTTGATATGTAAAGTGTTGCATATCAGCGCAAGGCTGCTTTTCTCCACTTCAGAATCCGCTGGAATTACGTTAATTGCATAAATGGTTGAAGAGTCAAAAAGAAAAATCAAAACACAAAGAAAAGCAGTTTTACTTGAATAACACAATTTAGAATCCAAAACAATAAGATCAAGACAAAGGAATTAGACATTCATAAGTCCCAGATGTAGAGAGGAGAGATTACTCTACTCGTTTTTTCACAGCATCCTCAAACCTGTCCACTCTAATAGCACAATTATACCGCCAGGTTCAAGTCCCAGCTGGGGTACCTGAAAAACACTACATCAACCTTTCTGTGTGGAGTTTGCATGTTCTCCCCGTGAATGCGTGGGTTTTCTCCGGGGTCTCCGGCTTCCTCCCACCATCCAAAAACATGCTTCATAGGTTAATTGGCAATTCTAAATTCTCCCTAGGTGTGAGCGTGTGAGAGTGAATGGTTGTGTGATTGCGGATATTCTACCCTGCGACAGACTGGCGACCTGTCCAGGTTGTCCCCTGCCTTCACCCACAAGTGGCCGGGATAGGCTCCGGCAGCCCCATGACCACGAAAGAGAAAAACGGTTAAGAAAATGAATGAATGAATGAAATACCGCCAGGTCGGAAAAAGAAAATACCAAAGGCAAGCTGTTGTAAAGCCATAGCAAGAACCCTAAAGGTGGACATCAGAAACCACAAACACGACTGCACTTGTCTACCGATGAGCAAATGGGTTAAGCCCCTGTTCGGTCTTTCACAAAGATCCAAAACGATCAGTGTATTTAAAGCTCCAGTATTGTTGAAGATGTTAAAAATCGTTTTGCTCTAAACGGAAAAAGGGGTAAAAACTCTTGTTGCTTGAGTCAAATTTTGTTTAAAATAGAATCCAGGCTGATAATGGGCAGCTCCATCTTGTTTTTTTACTGTGTGACATCACAACAATAGAGAACATCAAAGTAAAAGAGGTGTGGCTGCTTGGTCTTTTGGTTTAATTAAAAATCATTGGGAAAAAAGAGCTAAATAGGGTATTTTTCTGTATCTGCTTTGGCGGGAAAATATCTTCAGTCACTGTTTTCTAAACTACAGACAACAGACTCATTTGTGAATCAATCTCTGACCTCTTGGTGGCCTGGAGTCTGGTGACATTGCAATCCGACAACAGTCAGCCTAGTTAGGACTACAGCTTTAAGCTTTTTTTTCTTAAGTTTGGCAAAACTTTAAGATAAACACTATAAATCAGCAAATAACAACACCATGTAGGACAGAGTATGGCTAATGGGAATGCAGCTACGTTTGTCTGTCTTTCCGTCTACCTAGAATTTTGCTTTTATATTCATCCATCATAGAAATTTACCACAAACCTCTGCCTGCCGCTCACCAGTCTGCCTGTTTTATGTCTACATCCAGTAAAAATAGCTTCCTCCTGCACTCTCACTGCATCCTTCTGTTTTGTTTTCACAAAACAGTGTGTGTGTGTGTGTGCACGGCTGTGTGTGCACTCTGAGCCAGCATTGCCCTCTCTTCTGACCTTGGAAGCGGCTGCGCAGCATCCTCACTGCGCTCCATCTTCGCATCTCTCTGTTTGTTTGAAATCTGAAACTCTTGCAGGATGAGTCAGCCCACCCCCACTGGCCAGCCATCTGCTCTCTGGGGTGAGGTTCTGTCGGTCTGCCAGTCTCCTGCACCAGTCTCCGTTATGATTGGCTGAAGCTAGATCAAGTAGAAAGGTCTGGAACTAGCTGAGATTGCTGACGTGAAGCAGACCGGAGAACGGCAATAAAGTTTATCTTGTTTGTAGGGCGTTGTGCCTGAAAAACAGAATGTTAAAACTGAAAGAACCAATATTTACTTCTAATCCATCTTTTATACTTATTTTTGATATTATTTAATGTTTAATTCATCTTTGTTTGTTTATTGCTTAATTGTGTCTCTCAAACGCCACACAACTTGAAACAAGTAAAGGGTACATTTTAAATAATAATGCATAATCATTTGCTCTGATAATTTCTGAGCTTTATGACACTGCATGTGAAAAAAATCAATATGTCACTTCTTCCAAATGTCTTCCAAACTTCCTGCCGCACTGCAGGCGAAGGTCATCTTGCCGCTGAAATTCTTCTCGCGTCAGGAGACACTTCTGACCCACTCCCTCGCCACATTCCTTGCAGGGTTTTTTCTGCGAGTGGATCCTGGTGTGCACCGCCAAAACAGTGATCACATCTTTGCAAGAAGAGGGCTTTCCCCCTGATCTTGTCATGTGGATCTTCAGCTCATAGTTGTGAACCCAAACATTAAATGCATTTCCTACAGGAAAAATCTCTTCTCATCTCATTGGCATCATTGGCGTCCCATGTGGGGCATTAAATTTGGAGAGGTGGTATAACTTTTGCCATCCTCTGATGTGTTGTCTTCAGATGTTCAGCTTATCCATGGATGTTGTGGTTTTCAGATATTTGGTCTGCAACAGTGTGACCACAACAGCGTGACCCTGACTTCCTGACACAGCAGATCTGGCCACTCTTCTGACACAAAGTCTATTCCTCTGATCTCAGTTCTTTACGCCTGTCCCTTCATCTCCATTCAAGCTCCAAATGGAGAGCTGCGGACTGTTTGGACCTTCCTTTCTCCTCAGCAGGACTCATCAACTCAGTGTCAGTGTCCTGCCTTGGTCTGATCTGCTCTTCATCCTGACTGCTGCTTCCTTTGTGGTTTCAGAGGTCCATTCTTGGATGTTTACCGGGGGACACGTTTCTCTGGTTTTCTGACACAGTAGTGCCGTTCTTATCTTTAACATGACTCCTGTTTTCTTTATACTCTGGTTCCTCTTTTCTCAGGTCTTGGAGATGTTCTTCTTCTCTGGATTAAAAATTGACTTCAGCGGTCCAAGAGAAGGGCTATGAGCGGTTTAGCTCTGCTTTAGTGCAACCCTCTTCATTATTACCATCATCATTGGAAGGCACAATCATGATACCCATGGCTCTTTGTTGTTCTCTAATCTGGAGAGGTTCCGGCTCCTGCTTTACTCTGATTTAGATGATCAGCTGATCCAGAGCTGCTGATCATCTACAAGCTCATCTTTGCACGGTTAATGCTGGGGGAAGGATACAATGTGGAGCTGAAGCTGAGGCTTCCAGCAGATAGCAGTCTGCGCTGGTGGTCGATCTCCTTATACCGGACAATGGTTTTCCCAAAATACCTGAACATTTTGCCAGCAGCTACTATAGTCTCTTCCTGATAAACTCCTTAAGCCTTATTCACTTGCATCTGGGCAGGGGTTGACGTTACTGGAAATTCTCCCCTTGAGGCTTCCACCTTATGGCCACCTAAAGGGACGTCATGAAAATAGAATGTACCATTTTCATGCGTGGGGTAAGTGTATGACAGTGTATGTCTGACAGTGAGGCTGCATGGAAGGAGCACATTCTTATCATGTGAAGATCACATGAACAGCACTAACAGGCTCCCCCCAAACCCCCCAGGATTTAAGGGGGGGTTGATAGATAAAAATCTGTATGATACGTCTGCATCTCACCTACTCTTCCCTTATTGCCCTTCCGTGTTGTTTAAGTGTTCACCATGACCTGTCGCTCGCAGTACGCCTGTAGAAAAATATGTGCATTAAAATTTTTTGCTTTACAGGTTCACAGAACGGTCTATGACCTTGATATCCACTGCGGGCCACCTGCATGACCCTTACAGGTTTACCCATGTTCTGCTAGCAGACATCTCATATCTACCCTTAAGGGTAGTTGTAACTAAGGCATTAAGAGAAAACAGAGGACATTGTTGCTGCAGCTTCCCCTTCACTCACAAATATAACTGCTGTTGCACTTTTTTGTTCTTTGTCTGTCTAAGACGCATCCTGAAGTGCTTTTTTGTTTCTTCATCTGTGTTTAGGTTTGGTTGTCTTCCTGAGCATGATGGTGGGAGCGTTCCTGTGGGGTGGCCTGGCAGATAAAGTGGGCCGCCGGCGCTGTTTGAAGGTGGCTCTCGGGATAAACTGCATCTTTGCCTTCCTTTCATCGTTTGCTCAGGATTATGGTTTCTTCCTGTTCTTCCGGCTGCTCTCTGGCATTGGGTAACCACTGATCTTTTTATCAAAGAAACATAAATTGCACAGTTTTAAAAAATGTTTATCAATTTCCCTTTAAAAAGCTTGAATTAAATGTCTTATTCCTGTTAAATTAATATTATTTTCTACTTTAGGAAGCAGTGAATTTTCTTTTATACTTTCTAAATCATTTATATAAATAAATTATGCTGTCACACAATTCTACAGTTTCAATGTTTTCTTGGCAAAATAGAAAATCTCTCAGGAAATATTTTTAAAGTCTTTTATGTGCCATTTTGTAGTTAACAGCCACCATTTAGGATTGTATCTCTAAATGTAAAACATTTTACTTTGTGTTCTTGAAGGAAAATCTGTGAAACAAGTGGGATATCTAATAAACGCTCCTCTATTTGCATAAACCCTGCCAGTAGGGGGCGCTCCAGTTAAAGTACTCATTTGTGAACAAAAATCAGGATGATAAAAATGAAAAAAAGTTTGGTGATCCCCAAAACATGTAATTGTTTCATTTTTAACAAATAAAATAGGCAAAAGGATATCAAAATATGACAAACCATTTTCTTCCTCTTTAGAATTTTGTCTTTTTTCAGTGAGTTGTCGCTCAGTTCTTTGAAACGGAATTAAAAACTATGAGCTGCTTTGATTTGCATGTGCCAACTGTGGTTCTTCTAGGAAAATGTGGTGAGACAATCAAAGAATTGAACTAAAATTCACTGTTAGATTTGAAAGCTTAATTTGGTAGCTTTGTACACAGTTTGTATCAAAAGTGGCCTCAACACAGTTGCTAAAAGTTACAATTTTAAACTGGACTTTTAGTTAAGATGCTGTTTTTTTTTAATTTAAGCTCACAGATGACTTATAATCAGATTTTCTTGAGTGAAATTTTCTTTTGCATTTTGCAAGAAAAGCTTCATCCCTTAAAGCAGCAGCTGTTAAACGTGAACAGAAGAACCCAGCGAGCCGCTCTCAGCCTGAACTCTTTAGTCTGCTTGGAGCTGGGTTGCAGTGATGCAGAGGATTTCTTTACAGAATAAATTTTTGTTCGGACAAGGTCACCAACAGATCTCAGTGCAGTGCCAAATTGTGGCTTTAAAGGGGCCGGCTGGTTCTCTGCAGCATCGATGATCTGATGTTTTCAAACCAAAATCTTAGGCACTAAAGAAACTGCATACATAATACCCACATGTATCTGCATAAGCCTTTAAAATGACCTTATTATCTCTCATGCATGATTGTTAAAAATGCATATTTTTTTCTTCTTAAAGGTGTTTTTCTGAATTCCTGCTTCTTTCTGCTTCCAGGATTGGAGGCACTGTGCCCATCGTTTATTCCTACTTCTCAGAGTTCCTTCAGATGGACAAAAGAGGGGAGCATCTATCCTGGCTCTGCATGTTTTGGATGATTGGAGGCATCTATGCCTCCTTCACAGCCTGGGGAATCATCCCCAGTTATGGTAGGACCTCCAAGTGCTTGTCTTTTCTGAAGCTGCTATGAGGAAAGCTTTACAGCTTCAGAATCAAACAAAAAAGAGGAGATTGTCTTCATTCCAGCATTCTGCTGTTCCATCATCTCCTCATTTTTGAATTTAGTGTTGTTCAGGTGTTCTCCTTTCATGATAAATAAGTTGCATAAAATAATTTTTACATTCCAGTTCCCTCAGTACAGTGATATTATTCTGCTTTTGATCTTGAAAATGTTATGATTCTGTAGTTTAAAAAATGTTTTTTGTTTTTTAGCCAAATTAAAATTTTCTCAATGTATTCCAAAGATAAATTATTTAAAATCAGCTAGTCTCTTGCAAAAATGTCTCTTTAAAGTCCAATTTTATGCAACAAAGACTCAAATATAAATTATTTTTTTAAAAGGATCAAGTTATCATGATATTAAGATGATTTTAACAAAAATAAAATGCTGCAACAAAAATCTCAAACTTCTTTCTAACCTGATTTATTCATAAAGTGGCTACTTGTACTCCGCTGCATATTCACCAGGAAAGATGCATTTTCTCTGGCCCCTGAGGCTCCCGTGGCCTTCACAACACCGGCTGTAACCCTCATTCTGCTGCAGTTCCTGAGCCAACAGCACCAGGATTTTCAGATTAGACCCAGTGGTCTGCTGTCCGGAGCTGCCTATGATCAGTGTGGTGATTCTGTTCTTGGTCGAGTAGCTTTACTGTGTCTATCTGTGCTTTACCATGTTTTCCTCTCATATCTACAGTGAGGCGCGTTGAGAATATAATCCACAGAGTTTATACGTGTTTTTTTGCATGAATACCAGAGAGGATGTTTCTGTGTGTTTGCAGGTTGGGGCTTCAGCATGGGCACAGAGTTTCAGTTCCACAGCTGGCGGATCTTTGTCCTCGTTGCAGTTCTTCCTGCTGTTGCCTCTCTGATTGGACTCCTTTTCATGCCTGAAAGTCCTCGCTTCCTGCTGGAGGTGAGCACAGAACTTTAACATTTCAGAGTAATCTGATTACTCCTACCTTATAACTAAAGCAGAGTGTCTCTAAGAGTTGCACTAAAAACAAAAAAGCAAAGCAAACAACAGCTGTGTTGTTTATATCTAATCAATAATTGTCCTGAATTTGGTTCTGAAGGTTCCTCTCATTGGATAGAACTCGTCCTACCACTTGTATGTTCTGTTGTGTGGATAATTGTGTGTCTGTGTGTGTTATGTGAAACAGAATGCCAAACACGATGAAGCGTGGATGATCCTGAAGCGGATCCATGACACTAACTGGAGAGCCAAGGGTCAACCAGAGAAGGTCTTCACTGTGAGTGAGAATGATGATGATGATGAAGCATATTTGTGTTAACGGGAGAGATGATGAAGATCACTTGATCTTTGAAATGACACAAGCATTCTCAGAGTTTGAGATTTTTCCTTTTTTCACTAGGTTAACAAACAAGTCAATTAGGTAGTTGAATCTTTAGTTCATACTGTTGATTATAGTCACATTTAAAAATGAACCGAATAAACCCTCAGTTAATGTCTTTGTCATCTGTACCTGTACGGGAGATTACCTGTACAGGTGTTGCAGGTTTTTGTGTTTTCTGGGCCGTGGAGGGTTGTAGACAGGAGGCAGTGCAGGTGTGTCTTGCAGTTCCCTTGAGGCTCATGCTGCCGCTCTAAGGGATGTAATGAAAAAAGAACGTACCATTGTTGGTTTGTGGTAATTGTATCATGATGTATTTGTAAGGATAATGTAAGTTGCGCCTGCTTATGACTTACAGGTGATGGTGTCACACGGTTCCCTTACACCACACCCTGGTCATTAGTTAGGTGGGCGCACAGGTTCCACTGGGTGTGCAGGTGAAACATCAGTGTGCGTAGGACCCCTGTGGGATGCCCACACAAGCTACACTCTGATTGTCTGGAGCTATAGACACACCGAGCATTTGACTCGTGTTCAACAACGCAATAAAGGCACATTCCTAAACGCGAGTATAGCCCATGGCGTTCACACTGGACAAGCAGGGAGGGGCCTTTCCTCTTTTTCTTGTGTTTACATGTCGGCCACCTACAGTTGGAACAGGCTTGGTGTGAAGTGTCAAAGCGGTGCAGTATAATTCCGGTTGGACGCAAACAGCAATTTTTCATTTCTCTTTCATTAACAATTTTCAAAGGTTGGCACTTCAGGGAATTTAAAAGGAATGCCATCCATACGTACTGACAAATCCGAGTCCCTGACTGATCAAAATTCAACCTGATTAACTTTCAGTAGGCGTTCAGTGGTCATGCATTTTTTACGTACAGTCATGAAAACTTGCGTAGCTACAGGTGAACGCGATAGTTTTGAAGGCAGAAGCCCAAAAATGTGCATATAGGTGTGTTTACATAGACTTTTTATTTGAAGTGACCGCATGAATTCGTGTTGCAGAGGGCGGTCTGGTCTGGTCTTAGCTCAATGTTGTCATTTCTAAGGGTCAGGCTACAATGGGCCAAAAAAAATGTGCATGAACCTTTTCTCCTAAAAGGTCAACCAGTGATCTACAATCCTAAAGATTCGTACCTGCGTGCCCCGTACAGATTTTGTCAGGAACTGATGGTGGAAGACAAAAATGCAAGAGACCAAGCATGTTAAAGGAAAATAAAAGATTTAATAAACAAACTGAAAAAGCCATAATCCATGGCGCAACAAAAAGGTAACACAACAGAGCAGATCACCGGACAAGGATGAACTGAAAACCAGACACTTAAATAGGCTGAGGGCAGTTAACTAAAATGAAGACAGCTGTGGATCATGATGGACCAGGAAACAGTAATGAGGGCAACTCAGAACATGAACCACTAAAACCACACAAAAACACAGAACCCTTACAGGTTTCTCCATAGACAACCCATGACTGAGGCATGAAATTTATCAATAGACCCCTCTCATCTTTTTATTGGTACAACCTGCTGAATTGATGACGAATACTTTCTTTCCTCTCAGTATGTAAAGGTGCACATGAAGCTACAGTAAAGCTGATTAATCAGTGAGTGTCAGTGGATGAAGAGCAGAACAAAATACATAAAACGCCTTCATTAAAGTTCCAACACCATTAAAGCCATGAAGGTCACTACAACAGCCTGGTGATGAGTGTTACTCCACACATTTAGAGCAATTAACACTGGAGGGTTAACCCTCCATCACACCATGAGCCTAAAACCTCACCTCCAAGATGAGATGCTGCTGCAATGACAGATTGACTGACAGAAGCTTGTTGGCCTCTATAGATCAGATGAGGAGAAAGGAGGAGTTGCAGGCGTGGGATCATTTGTCATCTACAGTCTAACGTGAGCTGTGCGTGGTTACAGGGGTACATTTTCTCCTTGCTGAACGTATTTTAATGATTGTTGCATCTAGAGCATCATGTATTTATAGTGGCAACTCCTTGTAAGAAACATTTTGAATTAGTTTTCTTTGCTGTACGTGTTTATGCTGACCCACTTTATGCCTGACAATCTATCTCAAAGAGGAGACGAGCTTCCACTGACTCTGTGTACTTCCCTCTTTACAAAAGTCCCCGTTCTGGTTGATTTTTACTGAATAAAAGCTCCAGACATTTTACCAAGAGAGGTCACATTTCTTCAGATCAGTTAAAAACTTTACCCAGTAATTAAAATGATTTATTTTTTTAGTTGAATTGGAACAGTGAAATGCAAACATTTAGCATTCTACTCCTAGACTTTCTGATCAATTGGAATCCAGTTAAACAGAGTGAAAGGTTCTGCAAAAAAACAAAAAAAAAAAGAAGAAGAAACTAGCATTTTGAGAGTTCTGGAGTCTCTGACTCAATATGCTTCACTTATTATCTTCTACTCTTCTTCAGGTGACTCACATCAAAGCTCCAAAGACAGCGGAGGACGAGTTCATTGAAATCCAGAGCGCCACAGGGACTCCTGTGCAGCGGTGGGCCGTGCGCTCGCTCACACTCTGCAAACTGGTACGTAGAGACCTGAACTGGAGCAGCAAACTAGATTAGGTTTATAGCCTGAGAGATTCAGATTAATTAGACTTGGACTGGCTTGAATTGGGTCTGATTGTGTTCATGTTTGTGCAGGTGCTGAGAAACATGGCGTCTCTGCTGTCTGCAGAGCTTAGGTTGGCCACACTCTTCATGGCTGTCATATGGTTCTGCATTGCTTTCAGGTCAGTTTGGGATTCAGGCAACACGAACTAACACAGATATAATCATTTCATATTTAAACTCATTTAATTAATAATCAAGAGAAGTAATAGTTTAAACTTTGTGCACAAATCTTTATATTTTGCTTCTCTTTTGTGTTGCATCTCTTCTTTTATCTTTTAAATTCCATATCATCATTTGGTCTCATGTCTGATAGAATTTGTTGTTTTTTAAACTCTAAATCAGAATATTATTAATGACATTTTTCTTTCACAGTTATTATGGTCTGTCTGTGTGGTTCCCTGACATGATTAAACACCTGCAGTATGAGGAGTATGAAGCTAAAGTAAAGGTGAGAAGTATTGGTTAGTCCAAAAAATGATAGTTTTTGCAGCATGATCATTGTGTTGAAGTCATTTTACAATGTTATCAAAAGCCAAAAGAGCACATTATGAAAATGCATTTATGTGATGGTCTAGGTTTCATGTAGTTATATTTTGGATCATTGTTGATGGCCCAGTTTAAGTCATGCTTTAAAAGACACACAGGTGAACTTATATAAAGTTAAAATCCCATTCTCCACATCAGAGCCTTTGGGGAGCAGTGAGCTGCAGACACAGCCACACTCAGGAAACCTTTGGTGGTTCGAACCCCCCAATCCAACCCCTTAATGCTGAGTGTCAAGCAGGTAGACATTGGGACCCATTCTTAGAGTTTTTGGTGTGACTTGGAACAAAACCACATTATTAGACCTCCGCCACCATGCTTGACAATTAGTGTGTGGCATTTCCTGCAAATTTGGTCCTGTGTGTTCAGAAAACTAACGACAAAAGAGTCTAGGAGTAAACCAAAGGGCCACACTTCTTTGAAAAAAAAACACTCCTCCAATGTTATGTTTTGTTCTTCAACAGAGCTTAACTCCGTTAAGAAATGTATTTAAATAAACATTTTTCTTTGTGTTTTTTGGATGATCTAAATGCTTCAACAGGCTTTCAGAAAAAGCTTAACTCCTGCTTACATTCTTAATGTTTTCTGTCTGTTCAGACGTTCCACAGAGAACGGGTGGAGAACTTCCATTTCAACTTTTCTCTGGAGAACCAGATCCACATTGAAGGGGAATACATCCGAGACAAGTATGTCAGTATGATGGCTTATATCACAGCTGAAACTTGTCAGGTTTAAATAGTCCAGGTTGGTGCTCAATTCACTTTCTACAGAGTAAAACTCTGTAAAACTCTGGGTAAAGTTTACTACTACCTGAAGAGCATTTATTTTGCTTTCATTTTCTTATATAGTTTTTTTATTTGCTGTAGCCAAGTTCAGAAATTTAAAACTAAAAAAACTATGGATGCACTATATTAACGGCGCAGATTCAAAGTAAGAGCTGTGTGAAGATACACTTTTTAACCTCAGAGACAAAATCAAGCATTTTTTTTAACACAAAAAGGTTTCATTTTAAAATAAGAACAACTAGTGTTAAACCTCTCTAAAAAGCTAAAGCCGTAGTCGCATGTTTGACCCGTATGGGTACTTCTGGTTTAGGGTTAGAAGGTCGTAGAGAGGAGAAGTTGAATCTTAAGGGGAGCTCAGGTGTTTCTAACAGTTCAGTTGAGGCTGGTACAGCCACCTTAAGAGACGTCATGAAAACTGAACGTACCATTATTGAGCGTGTCGTAAGTGTATCATGATATTAACGCTGATGCAAGTCATGACGTACAGGTGATGCTGACAGCATCACCAGTACATTAACTGGTGATAGGTGACTGTCAATAGGACGTCCATAGGATTCCCACACAAACTGCTCTCTGATTGACTAATTTTCTCATTTCTAACAGTCAGGCTGCATGTAAGGGGCCCACAAGGAGCGCGCACTTACCTCACAAACAGTGCTAATGGTCTTGCACAGGATTTGAGCGGTTGAAAAAAATGAAACAATCGTAACAACAGCATCTTGAATCCATTGGGTACTTTCTGCTTAGAAATACCCACCAGGTAACAACAGTCATAATTACTCTTCCGTGTTGTTTAATTTTTTGCTTCAACCTTTATTTTTAAAGTGCCACCAACATGGCAGCACCCTTATTACATAAAAATGGCAACTGAATTGATTTCATTTCATTGGAGCCAGAAGTACACTCTAAAAAGAAAAAAGTTGATCCAACTTAATTGAATCACTTCAATTGGTAACACCTAATTGTATTAAGTTTATTCAACCTAAATTTTTATGTCTATCCAACTCAATGTGATACGTTGATCCAACTTAATTGAATTGCTTCAATTGGTAACACTTAATTGAATCAAGTGTATTCAACTAAAATTTTTATGTTTATCCAACTTAAATTGATACGCTGATTTAACTTAAATGAATTACTTCAATTGGTAACACCTAATTAATTTAAGTTTATCCAACTTAATTTGAAATGTTGATCTAACTTATAGAAGATCTTTTTCAATTTTGTTTATGTGACTTTAACTAACATTTTTCTAAAGTTTCCACCACTAGGGGTGGTACTTTCATATCAAAGACATGAATGATCAAGCAATGTCTCACATTATAGGCAGGAGCTCACATGTCATGAGCTCTGTCCTTGATAATTGGGACTTAAGGTCTTTTACCGCACAAAGGGGTTGGTCATCATCCTCTACCAAACTCTAACTCATGGTGCAGAAAAAAATGAACATAACAGGTTAAATTACTAGTTTCAAACAGAGTAAAACAGCTGGACAACAAAACCCATGGACAAAAACTCACACTTAAACCACAATCTGCCCAGATAGGCAAAGAAAATGGTATCCCACAATTCCTTGCGCTGCCTCACGTTATGACATCAATATGCATTGACAGGTTCACACCAAAGTTACACCAACTTAATTAAATTAAGTTGATTGAAAGTAAAATAACTATGTCAGACAACTACGTGTTATTTTTAAGTTGAATGAACTCTAAATCAATATCCATTCATAAGGGTAGTGTGACTAAGGCTTAAGGTAGAAACATCAAACGTTGGTGGTTATACCTGATCAACACACTTTCAGAGTAAACTTCCAATGTTGTGCATCACAGGTTTAAGTTGTACTGAGGCCGCTGTGATTAAAATGTTTTGTTGCTTTTTCATATATACACTGAAAAACAGTTTGATTTTATTTGGTCCAAAGGTTCAGTCATTGAGTGGAGTTTATCTCCTGTTTTCAGTGCAGATATACAGTACATCTCACTGCTGTATATTATTGACCTTCTTTGCATTTTGCAGAATGAAACAGACAGAATGAGCTCCAACTCTCACTAAAGCAGGTTAATTTTTCATAGAGAGGATCGCTCCACCATTCTCAGACCAACACGCCGCTCACCCGTGAAGCAGTGCGTGTTGGATTTAAAACACTGCCCATTCTGTTCATTCTGCTGCAGAAGAAGTGAACCCATAATTTATGGAGGCCTTTCTCAAACTGCCCGCTCCTCTGAACTCTGTGCTCTTGAGGTGATGCTGGTCATGAAATCTCAGACAGATTTTAAAGCAGAGTTATTTAGTGTAGACTTTCATCACATCATCCAAACCTGCACGTTTGAGATGAAGAGAATCAGGAGAGTGAAACCACTATCTGTCACTGATAACTCCTCAGAGGGGAGGGGCTTTAGAGGCAGAGAGAAATCAGTGAGAGTTTCGGAATCATAATCTTTTTAGGAAAAAAAAAAGACTGCATCATAGAACAGATTTGTTTTCTTCCTTAAAGATGTTTGTACACTGGAGTCTTCCTCTGTGTTCGCATAGACTAATTATAAGAGAACTTCAGGGGGTGCAAAGATCTTAGTTACTCTTGTCAATTCATGAATGCTCCTAAGTGTTTATTCCACACCACAGCCCCCTGTGAGTGGGCTACAAAGCAGGACCGCTATGGGTCCACAAACCCTGGAGGTCCGAGCATCCTTGGTTCCAAAAGCACAAGTCAGAGTTCTTCAATGAGAAAGGCCGTTTGTGTGTCTGTCTGTTTGGTCTTGTGTGTCCCATCCCATCCTCATAGGTTCATCAGTATAGAGATGAAGTCAGTGAAGTTTGAGGACTCTCTCTTTGAAGACTGTCGCTTTGAAGACATCAGGTCCACAGACACAGTGTTTGAGAACTGCACCATCCGCTCCACCGTCTTCTACAACACAGGTGGGTTCAGGTGGAGCAGTGGGTGTGAGAAGCTCCACCTGCTCCGCCTTTACTCAGTCAGTAAAGCTCCTACTCAATCCCAAAAATCGCAGGGCTGCTGTGAGTGTTTAAACAAAAAGGATGAACACACAACAGCCATGAAGGCTTCAGCGGAAAAGCAAAAATTCACTTTTATTCTTTAAAAACTAAATATATTCTCATTCAGTCAGCTGATTATCTCCAAACTTCAATTAGGTACAGAATGTCGGTCATTTACAACAAGAACATTCACAAATGCCTTTTCAATCATAGACCACATGTCATTGTGGCTGTAGAAGTTTAACTTGAACTCTTTTTCTGAAAATGTAGATAGATGGAAACCCCACTTTTGTGGGGTTTCTCCAACTGACTGAATGATTCACTAATGTTTTATTCACTCGTCGTTTATTTTACCACAGTACATTTTTGTCTCATTGAAAGAAGAATGCATTGACCAATAAGCAATTTTTAAAAGTTGTCGTCCCACTGACAATGACGAAAAAGTACCTACTAACCTACCTACTGACCGACCAACCGACTTACACACCTACCTACTGATTGACCTACTTACTTACCAACCTACTTATTGACTGACCTACTAACCTACCAACCTACCCATCGATCGGCCTACTTACCTACTGACCAAGCCACCAACCTATCTACCAACCAACCAACCTATCAACCTACCTATGTTCCCACCAACTGACCTGCCTTACTGCCTTTCTTTCAACCTACTGACCTATCTATTGACCAACCTACTTACCAACATACCTACCTACCAATCTACTGACCAACCTATCTTCCCGCTGACCCATCTGCCTACTTATCAACCTACCTACCTATACCTACTGACCCATCCAACATATTAAACTAAATGTAATCTAATCTGAATCAACACATAGTCTCAAACTATTTATGACTAAAAGTTAAATAGAAAAAACAATATACGACTTAATTGCAGCAAAAGAAACAAGAAACAAAAGCTGGGTGTTTGTGAACCATAAATCAAGTCAACAGAGTCTCCCAGATAATCCAGAAAGAGGACTTTAAGATCCACTACTCTGACTTTTAGACCCCAAATGGTTCCACTCAAAATGGGGTTCATCTGGGGGGACCTGGGGAACCCAAACATGCTTCTGATTGTCATTCTGCTTTGTGCAGATCTGTGGGAGGAGAAGTTCATTGACTGTAGGATGGAGAATGCCACCTTTGAGCACAACAAACATGGCTGCCACCTGGACACCATGAGGGAGAATGACGTTCTCATCTACCTGGTCAGCTTTCTGGGCAGTCTGGCAGTGTTGCCAGGCAACATCATCTCTGCCCTCTTTGTGGAGAAGGTCGGCAGAGTAAAAATCATAGGTAATTTGGGGATGCTCATGCCATATGATGTCTGCTGAATTGTTATTTACTCCAGATGCTCACAATTAATCTCCGGCCTTCCCAGGTGGATCCATGCTCATTTCTGCAGGTTGTTCCTTTTTGCTGTTTTTGAGCTTCAGCCAGGCAGCCATTATTGTTCTCCAGTGTCTGTTCTGTGGCGTTAGTGCGGCGGCGTGGAACGGCATTCAGGTGGTGACCGTGGAGCTTTACCCCGCATCAAAAAGGTACTAGACTCAACCTGAGTTACATTGGAGTTTTACATTGAAGATTGACTTTATATGAGAACTGCATGGAGTGACTTCTACTCCCTGGTGGGTATTTCTAAACAGAAAGTACCCAAAGGATTCAAGAAGCTAAAATCCCATAGACTTCTATAGAGAAATAAACAGCTTCTACTCAGTCATTCTGTTGGTTAGAATAACCATTCTTGATCTGCAGCGATGCAGTCAAAAGTCTGGAGCTCATCCTGACTGAGAGGCTGTGAGCTGAAATAAAATTCCTCCACAACCATGAGACACCAAATATGATGGTTGTAGCTGATTTTGTTTTAATCAACATGTTATTTTGCCACTGCCACTTTAACCATCTCATTGCTTTCTTGCACCGTTCAGACTACTGTTATTCTTCTTATTATTGCTGTCTTTTTATCTATTTTTTAAGTCGTTTATTCATTATTTTATATGCTGCTTGCACTGTGGGGTGAGAGGAAAGCAATTTCATCTGTGCTGTATGTCTTTATGGATGCAGTACATTTGACAATAAAGCCGACTTTGACTTTATTGTCAATTTCTGATTGCTCGTTCTTTTCTAACAAAATATGAAAATCTATAGAAAAAAATCTTCATCCAGTAAAAGGTATCAAAGAAAACGCTGGGCGCCGTCCTCTTCCAGCTCGATGACTTGATTTTTTCTGATACATCTGAGGTTGCACTGAACTTTTGACACGATAAAGAAACGTTTTACAGCTAAAAAAGGGTAAAATGATTGTGACTAACATCTTGTCTCATCCCTCTCCATCTTAGGGCCACAGCATTCGGATTGTTGAATGCTCTCTGTAAGCTGGCTGCCGTCCTCGGCAGCTCCATCTTTGCCAGCTTTGTGGGGATCTCCAAAGCCATCCCTATCCTGCTGTCCTTCTCAGCGTTGGTGTGCGGCGGTCTGGTGGCCCTCAAGCTCCCCGACACGCGGCAGAAAATCCTTCACTGAGGGTTGAGGAGTTCCAGAGATGGAGTAGGGAAGCAGGGGGATCTGAACATTACAGCTTCCTGTTGGAAGTTGTTTGACTTCCTCCTGGAAACAAGTCAGCTGTTCATGCCAAACGCCAAGCTCTAGTTTCTTCATGTGAACCGTCATTTCTAAAGATTTAACAGGGGGGGTGGGGCATATTGTAGCTCAACTGTGATCCTTCAACATTTCCAAAAAGCCATTGAGAGACTGCACTGACCACCCACTGGGGACGATGATAGATGGAGGTACTCTGAAGTTTGCAATAACAAGATCCATCGCCTGTCGCTGTCTGTCTCTGCCGCTCCATGCATGAGCAAGGACCATCATCTTCCAGCTGTTTCATCAAACATCTGCTTGTGTTGAAGCTGTGAAAGACACTTCCGGTCCTCAATGTTAGTACTAATGCACTGCTGCTGTAGTTATCACAGTTTACTTGACTTCCTTTACTGCATAACAGACCTGCATCAGTGAGCTTTGAAAGCCTGAAACAGTGGAAGCAGCAGGTTACATGACTATTTGTGATGGGGAAGCAAAGACAAAACAATCTGCTTAAAAAACTTGTCAATTTTGGACGTAAAATAATCAATAATATTTTAGTGAAGGAGCATCCACAATTGTGTGTTATAGTTTAGTAGCTGGAAAAAAGGGAGCACCTTAATAATTGTTCATTAATGAAATGTAAAATGTGTGTCCTAAAAGCTAGAAGTTTGAGCTTAGTTTGGGAATCACGTCAAAGAAGGTTAGAGAATACTTTTTCTGAGTTTCTGAAGATTCACTGCTTCAGTGACCAACTGTTGTTGGGGCGTCTTCCATCATAAAAAGAAGGAATATTCCTGTGTTTTCTTTAAAACACTGATGTTCACGTGGCTTTGTTCAGTGCTGAGGAAAAGCCAACCTTTCCTGTGTTTCTGAAAAATGCTGGTTCTTTACATTTGTTTTTGTCACATGTGCAAATCATTTCTGGATGTTTTTTGGGTTTGTCTAGCAGATCAATCAAAGATTGAACAACCTGTGTGTCGCCGTAAACCTGTTCTGTACAGACGGCTTCTTTGTATTTGCTCGTGTTAGAACATCTAAAACATCATGCAGGTTCCTGATGAAGACAGGGTGTAAACTGCATCCGGCATCTTCATCCCCTCGGTCTATAGCACTTCATCTCATCAGGTATCGATTTATCTCGCGATGCGCTGGCGTCACTGATCGGCTGCTTATCTGTTTACTGACGTCCGACAGTTTGTGTCTTGTGCCGTGTGTCCCGCATGACAACCTCCACCTCTAAGTACTGGAGCTCACTGATGCTCCATACAAAAGATATATACATGTGAGTGTGATTGTTTATAGTCTGGTTTGAGTTGACAGATCTGATCTCCTGGGCGTGTTGATGATTTTTTATTTTTTTTGGCATTCTTGCTTGTGTTTCTTTCTTATTTAATTCTGATCCTGAAACCATGATCTATATAAGTGATTACAGCACCAAGCGTTGAATGATAATTTGGCAAAATAGTCCAACTTTTTTAGCAACTTCTACATTTTAGCGACAAATCAGTACAACACAGAAGATTTCTGTGATTGAAAATGTATAATTTCATTTTAAGAATCTGACTGTTTGATGGAGAAATTACTATTTGAGTACAAAGGTGCACTTCAATGTTTTCCTTCTTTCTGTAAAAACCAAAGTGTTTACTGAAGACATGAAGTGATCTCCTTCAGGCTGCAGGTCTCATCTTCATCCTGTTCCTCGAGGTCACGACCTCACTTCAGTTTCTTCTGCCTGCTCGGAGCTCTCCCACACATTTGTCTGTCCCTTCATGTGCAGTTCTGTCGTGGTTTGGTCTACTTGTGTAAATGTCTGCATGTCTGTTTATGTTCTTAACATAACGTGTAACAAGATGTATGTAAGTCTGAAGTGTGTTTTTCTCAATAAAACAAGAAGGCAGCAGAGCTGTGGTTCTCTCTGAAAATCTTTGTTTTACTGTTTTTCAGTCTGAAAACTAAAAGGCTAAATGCTATAATGTGAACTTCACTTGTGTGGAAAGTGCATTTACTCACATCTATCAAACTGATCATCTTTCCTATGTCAGATGTTTGCATCATTCTCACATTTGGACTTCTTTGCTTGTTATACAGGGTTTCACATCAACATTTACTTTAATTGGTTCAATTAGATCAGACTGCTTTGGAAAGTTCCAGTTTCACTGTCAAGACATTTTTGTTGACATTTGGAAAACAAAACTTCATCTTGATCCCATGCATAGACTCCTGTCCTAGAGGATGACTCCCATTCTGAGTCTTCACAAAGATCCAAATCTTTGCCTTTTTTCTTCTAAATCTATAAATTTGACCTTAGAAAGTTCCATTACGCTTAAAGTGTGGGTGACATGGCCTATTTTAATAAGCCAATATATAGTAAATAGTCTCTATTTCATGTTGCGATTGTTTTTAATATTTTTCGAAAAAGAATAAATAACGAAAAACGCGATATAAACAACGAGGACGGCCGCCGGCTTCACGCATTCCGCCGAATTCGCGCCGCCCTGTTTGTGACGTAACGAAAGGCAGACAACATAGCTAGCACCGATAGCGAAGCACAGAGTGATGCTACCGTCTTCCAGCCAAGACCACTTAAATTTGTTTTTTTTTATCGTCTTCTCATAACTGAGGTCGTGACCACGCTCAATAATGACGATGCCCGCATTATTGATCGCAAACTCTTCAGATTTGTTTGTGAAAGTTTAGCGTGTGTCCGCCAGCTTTGGTCTCTAGGGGATCCGTCACGCTGACCACGTGGTACAGACAGAGCCAATCAGAGCCGTCGACGCATCCGAAAGCAACTAAAACGTCCCGTCATTGGTCAATTAGGCCGGGTAGACGAGAGATAGCCGCGACCATAGAGGAAGCGATCCGCAGAGAAATATAGAAAATAAAGCTAAAATTCGCCGATTTTAGACAATTTTTTCATCCGGAAAGCGATTTGTCCATAGAGATCAGGTCTTTATTTCCAGGAAAGTACGTTCGGTTTGCTCAAAAACCCGGATTTCCGGGAATTCCCGGAGGACTTTCATCACTGAACGTTAAACTCACTCTCTTAGCTTGTCCCCACCCGTTGCTATGTTTCTTTGGTGTGACTGCGGTTGTCAGGGAGATGACGCAGCGACGGAAGGGGGCGTCGCCTTGGGGTGCAGGCTTACGAGAGGGGAAGACGCGCGGGAGAGCAAAAGGGGAGGGGCTGTTTGGCTGCATGTGTTCAGTTTGAATGAGAAGGAGTTCGTAGACGTTGTGCTGTAAGAGTTGATCTGACCAAAGAAATAAACGGCTAAAAGGCCTGTTCTAAAGCAACGGTGTCCCGCTAAATCTGTTACCATTAAAGTCCCGACCGGACTGGAGATCATAACAGCGGTTTCCGACTACGGTCCGAAGCCACACGCTGAAGGTAATAGGGAATTTATACACAGATACACTTTCACTTGATGTATTGCTACATCCAGCTGCCACACAACGACTTGGCATGTTGATGATTAACAGAGAATTAACGAGAATTAACGATGATTAACGAGAGAAACGAAGACTACCTGCTTTGTTTACCTGCTGTCCGAAGCAGAACTACGGAAGTCAATGCCTTTCGTGACGTCACAGGTTATATTGGGGTCACTTCCAGCCTGCGCTCTTAGCGGCAAATTCAAATCTCTGATTCCTTCGAAAGATGTCTATTATTCATATGCTTCGGATTTTTTTCGACGCGAACTATTGGTATCAATAGAATCAGCGTTTAAAGGGCTTTTTTATTTGACAAAGTTGTTCAAAGCATGGCATCCACACTTTAAAAGCTTAAAGCGCATCCCTGCCATAAATTAAGAATCTAACCAATCCACGACTTTTTCCTTCATGGCAAATACTTGCATCATGAACATTTTTTACCACCTAAACAAGCAAACCTTTATTGTATCCATCCATTTATATATTTAAAGGCTGTGACACACAGCCACTACATAACATATTCCGTATTTTCCACATATGAAATTTCGTTCATTAGTGACACATAAGTGTTTCTTGCGACAGGGTTTATGTGAGACAATTATTACGTAAATCTTACGCATTTGTCCGTGATTTTTGCATAATTCATACACAGATTTGTGGCTTTCTATGACCATTCCACGTATGTCTAACAGACTTTTCACACAGGTACCACCGATGTATAACTTTTATGTGCGAATACGGCACACGTATCACGTTTAAATCATGTAACTGCTATACGAATGACTACTGAATTGCATATATGCTCCATATATGTTCATGCTCCATGTTGATTTGCGTGTTCTTTGCGTAGGTTATTCGTACTTCTTCCGGGGTTACAATGTGGTTTGTCGTTGAATGTAAATTTGACATAAAAACCACAACCTTTCTCACTTTTCACATATATTTACGTATGACCAATTTTCATGTGCAATGTGCGCAAAATGCATGGTTGTGTGACACGGCCTTAACAGCACTTGTAACACTAGAGCCATGGAGGTGTTGCCTCACACTAAGCTAATTGTTTCCATTTACAGTGATTTTTTTTTTAAGTAGTGCAGTTGAGCTTTAGATGGCAGAAAATCGGTAAGATCCACCATCCAGGGTGGCAGTTTTTCTCCCAGAAAGACTTTTGTGTTTTCTTTTAGTATTTACATCCTGCTTAGGTACACCGCCAGTCAGTTTAGTTTGACATTGAAAAATACACTTTGTTTCAACTTTTTGTGTTTTACCCTAAGTTTCTTTGTAAAAAAAAGAAATGTTTCTCTTTTGAAAGCTGAAGGATTTCCTGCTGTTTGGCGGGACTGCTCTGTTTTAATCTTTCTTTGTCCAATCGTGAAGGCATAATCAGTCGTTCTTTGATTTCTGAAGTCACATCTTCTTGTGCAGACGTTGCTCACACCAACTCCCAGCATTCTCCTTGTTTCAGTTCTTGTGACGTCCAATCTGGCTGTTAAACCAATCCAAGATCTCATGTTTGTTCTGTTGTACCCACTTGATGTTGGCCTTTGTCCTCTCCAGGGCCTGATCCACAGCCAGAGACGCTGAGCCGAACCCTGCAGCTTCATGTTTTGCCACAAAGTCCTCGAGCTGCAGAAGACAAACAGCATCTCAGAGTGGTGAACAGGAACTATGACTTACCCTTGAACTCAGAACTCTGGCGTACCTGCTGAAGCTCAGCGGGGGTGGAGAACCTTGATGTGACACCTGAAATTATGGAGGCAAAGGAGAAGGAGCCCACCCCATATCTGTAAAGATGAACATTATTGTGATGAGACATTCTACAGCTTTCCTAAATTTCTAGTCACTCAATTTTACGATGTGATTAGGTGAAACCCTCCAGATTAAAACTGGTTCATAAAAAAATGTTTCAGAAGTCTCGTTTTGATGCCTAGAGTATCCACAGGTAAACACTCGTCTAAAAATAACATTGAACCTTGACCTTGCAAGCAAATGTATGTATGGAGAAATTCAGCTCACTGCGTGAACATGTAGTTCCAGTGGTCACGCACAAAATCCCACGCCAGATTTTGACCTGCTCTGTTACTGGCGACAGATGTGATGACAGCAGTGGCGTCCTGCTTACGGATCATAGCAGGATCTAAGGTGTAGGAGAGATACCTGAGGCAGGAGATAGATGACATTTGGTTAGAGCTGGACGTGGCTTAAAAAATATCTCTAGGACAACATCATCTTTAAAAGATGAGGAGCCAGTTATTTAATAGATGAACAAAATTCAGATGAATCAAACTGAAAATTATATATTTTTAGGAGAAACAAAAAAGAAGATAAACCCAGTGCCATAAAATAACAATGGAACTACTTTACAATTGTAATTTTTTGCTTTTATAAATTTTGTAAAAAAAAAAGAAAAATTGTAAATAAAAAAACAAGATGTTGCAAATTTGAAACAAATTTTAAAATTTGAAAACAAGACATTCTAAATATGAAAAAAAAGAAAAATAGAAAAGTGTTTTAAACTCAATAGCAAACATTGTAAACTTGGAGGAATTATTGAAAATTTGAAGGAATTGAAAGTGTGGACTGAAATCTGAAAGCGAAAAAGGAAAGAAACAAAAAAACAATTGGTGAAACTACAAAACAGAACATTTTATAAATAAATATTATTTTCATTTGGTGACAGCGTTAGCTTTAAAAAATTTTTAATACATGTTTCAAAATTAAACTCTTTTTGAAAACTTTTGAAAATAATAAAATTATGTTTTATATTTTTCACTTTTCGAAGTTATATTTTTACATAACTTTGTCAAGTTTGCAACATGTACATTTGAGTTTAAAACATCAAATGAAAAAAAAAATTCTTGTCTAATCTACAAAGTCTGTTTTTAATTACAAAACTACACCAATTGTTATAATAACAACAATAATAAAACTCTTATTTTTGCAATTTAGGAGCTGGACTTGAGTGCATAGTCGTGGGAAAGGAGGTTTAACAAACAAATGCAGGAAAAATAAAAATAAGGAAAATGGAAATCCATGGTTGCATTTAGACACTAACATTGTAAATGCAAAAAAAACTTTTTATTAGTTAATTTGGCTGCAGTGGTGTTTACTACTAATTTTAGATTTGAATAAAACCAGCCCCGTGACCCAAAAATAATAAAATGGGCTGGAAATGGATGGATGGGTGGATGGATGGATGGATGGATGGATGGATGGATGGGTGGATGGATGGATGGATGGATGGATGGATAGATAGATAGAGTAGATGACTTTGATAATGAAGATCATACTCACATCTTCAGTAGTTCTATATTGTTGGTACAGGCCAGGGCTGACATGAGCTTGCTGGCCTCACTTGCCACAGATGCCGCTTTAAACTGCGACCATGCAAATTGCCACTCCCTCTCATCGCCTGCAGCCATGGCGCTGCAGTACACGGCCGAGCGCAGGTTTGGGTGGATGCTGAGGAGAAAACAGATAAATTTAGCTATAAAGCTAGTTCTGGCTCTACTTTAAACATGCTTTAATCATAAGCTGCAAACTGTGGTTTTCATGTGATATAATCTACTGATGACGTATTTAGACTCATGATCACAGATCCACTGAGAAGACCCACGGATTGTGCTGGGGACTGTCCATCCACTGTTCAAACCACTTTCTGCTTAGATCTTGGCACTCTACGAGTCCGGTTTCACAGGCTGTTTGGACTGCATTGACCTGGTTATACCTGCAGGGGGAGACACACCTTCAACAATAAACCTGACAGAGACAAAGCTGCAATGTGCAACAGGTGCACCATTTCAAGCATTTATTTAATACTATTATTATTTATTATATTTGCAAAGTTATCTCTCTAATATGACCAACTCAGAAAAACAACATTAAAAAATACAACCCAGGACTGCAAGTATGGAATCACCCTTTAGGACTGTCGTTATTCCAGTGGTGGGCCGTATGAGGCTTCAATAAAAAATATCTGAATCATGTGTTAATTATACTTTTTCCATGCATACTCATTAAATCATTCCAAATGGTCAGTCCATTCGCTTTTAATGTGTTTATGACAGGTTATGCTGCTTCCAGACAGACATATTTTCATATTTGAGCATTTAACCAATCGCATTTCAGCTGTCCTGATCAAGGACAAAATCAATGTTGGTCATTCATTTCTTTCAACTAGAAAGACGGTAAACATTTCCCACAGTCTTGTCCAGTTCAACACAGAGCCGGGGAGCACGTTTTGATCCGTCTCAGTTAAAAACAGAGCTGACTGTAATGCACGGCATGGAGGACTTAACAGGAAAATCTCTCACTGATCTCCTCGACTTCCTTTATCAGAAAAATCTGAGTGAGATCATGAAGCAGCCGTACAGATTTGTGTGTTTGGCTCTGACCATCCCTGTGTGCACTGTGTCTGTCGAGTGGACATATTTGGCTCTAAAGCAAATGAAAACATACGCAAAAACACAACTGGACAGCACAATAATCTACATGACAGGGTGATCGAACTGTTTTTGAGGAAAGAGAAGAGGATGGATTTTGTCTTCACATAAACAGATTGTTTGATGAGTGAAATGATAAATATCATAATAAATAATGTTCCAAATTTAAGCGGTTAATTTTTGCTGGCTGTAGTTGCAAAACGATATTTGTTTACTGTTTTGTTTAATCAGTTTATTTGGAGGCATTTCTTGTGGCTGCAATTTTCAATATGCAATGCAAAGCTCAATTCTGCATTGTAAAATAGTTAATGGGAGGTTGAGTGATTCAGACATACTGTAGCACTATTGACAGCCCGAGTGTGTAATGCATGGTCCGCCACTGTAAAAACTCAAAAAACATTATTTTGATCGGAGGGGGACTTAAAGCTGTCACAGATCTGCTGCTCCAAAAGACTGAGTAAAAGGTTTTAGTTTACAGTTGTGTCTGAGCTGAATGTTAGCTTTAGTGTTGTGCTCTGAACTCACTGATCCGTGTGCTTCTCGGGAACATGGGTCCAGTTTGAGGTCATGTTTTTGTAGTGCAGAAAGAGGGGCGTCACCTGTTTCTTGATGTATTCCTGAGACAAAGAAAGGAACTTGATTGTCAGTCGTTTGTCACAAAACCTTGCTCAGTCTTTGTCTAAAAACTGCACCTGCATGGGCTGGTAGACTTCAGTGCCGTCCAGCATGAGGTTGTAATAGTGCAGATTGTCCAGAGCGAACTGCCAGGGCATGAACTCGGTGTCCTGGGACAGGTAGGAGGTGGTCCTCAGCGCGAGGGTTGTGGAGACCAGCTGAGCTCTGCAGAAAAACCACCAGCAAAACTGAAGATCTGATCGTGAGATCATTACAGTACAGCGTGGGAAACACATGGAAGACATGTGACCACACACTGTGGTATTATGAGAACATTCAAATAATGTTCTGTTTGGATTAATTTGATGTGGAAAAACAACAGCGGGCTGAACTTTAGGAAACTAAACTGTAAATGGATTTGCCATTAATTCTTTTTTACTTGTTTGTTTGCACACATTTAAATTGTACTTGATTATCTTACAATTAAAACAATGAATCTGGAAAACCTCACCTGCACATCAGTACTGTATTGTACTGCATAGTTCAGTACCCAGGTCACACTGGGTTACATTGGTTGAATTTTTGGCTAAAGATGTCCTGGATGGATTTTAGGTCAGTGAAAATGAACTAATATTTACAATGAAAGGTATCAATAACCACAAATTATGATCTGAATTGAATCGTTAAAATGATTCGTTAGTCCCCATACTGCAAATAATAGAAAAGTTACTTCAACTTGACAAAACTGTTTGCTAATTTGTATTTAGAAAATTTTTTACATTTGGCATCTTGGAGTATTCTGCATATGAATGTATTTACATTTGATTTGCATGCATTTACTTCATTTAGGCCATATTAACTGCTTTGTTGTAGCCGTCAATTAATTCAAAATTCAAAACATTCAGCTGATGCTTTTCATCCACAGTAGCCTGCTGATTACTTTTGTAATTTCTGTAATTTCAAGTTTGTTGTTTTGCCCTATCCTAGGAGACATTGACTGTTCAGCCTGGGATTTAAACCCCTGATGTACGTAATTAATTTGTTTTTGTTACTTTTACATAATACTTGTAACTCTAGTGTTTTCCTCTGAGGGATCCTCCACATCGGTGACTGACCCTTCTCAGTGAACCGGGTCACTGCAGTGGGATCTCCCGGGTCTGACTCTTTTGATTGGATCCAGTACTCCATGAACTTGGGTGTGTGTGTGTGGGGGTGGGGGGGGGGGGTCACTGATGTGGACATGTCCCCAAAATATCATTTCCCCACATCAGGACAAAGCTAGGTCTCTACATTCCATCACTTTATCACTGTTTTTATCATGGAGTGTGTATATGTGTGTGTGTGGGGGGGGGGGGGGGGGTGGTTGTGTCATTTTGTTTTTAAATTTGATTGTATTTTATACAAAGCACTTTGAGTGACATGTGTTGGAAAAGTGCTATATAAGTAAAGGTTGATTTGATTGATTCTCTTAGAGGCAGATTGCTTAATCAAGAAACTAGTCACCCCTGGACACTGACAAGGAAGGGAGGAACAGCAGAGGCCTACCTGGCCAGGTTGAAGGTATCGTCCACCAGCTGCGCTCTGCTGATCACAGGTATGACCTGAGTCCAAACACAAAGCATTACTGCTCAACCTGCACGGACTGAAAGCATCTCATGAGACTCAGAAAAGCCCAACTGACCTGGTGGTTTGAGATGAGCTGAGCCAGCAGCCGCTCCCAGTTTCCTAGATCATAGTTAACCCGATAATATCCTGTTACATTGATATTAGCCAAAACCCACGAAGAGCCACTCCTCATGTCCAAGTTCACCGCTAACACAAAACAGAGAAAGTCTTTTTCAAAAACACTGGGGGAAGGTTTTTTAGAAAAAAAAAATACATTGTAGAAATAAACTTGATCTGAACACCTTCTTTCTCCATCAGCCACCAGATGTCTCCACTCGCATCCCCATTCTTCATCCAGCGCACTGGAATGATCCACTCATACCTGTACACGAGAAGATGGTTCACACGCTTGGTAAACTGTTGAAAAACTGCTGTGAAAGGAGGATGATTAAAATGTTTGGTACTTGTAAGGAGATTTGATTGTGACGTCATTCTCTGGATCCAGTAGAAAGTGCTTCTGGGAGACTCTTCCAGTAGTCGTATCTATGGTGACTACAGGAAAGCCCATCTGGAGCACCCATCGGTCCATGATAGAGTCGACTTGACAGGGAAGTGAAATGTTGTTGTCTTTCACCGCCTGCAGAGACCATCTTTAGTGAAAATGAAGCAAAACATTTATAAATATTTAAGAAAAAATACATTTACCATCTGCAGATGTTTCCACAGGTCGCTCCCGATGGTGTTGCTGTAGGAAAATTGTCTGAGGTAACTCTACAGGTTTAAGAAAAAAACATAACATTTGAAAATTGTACACATTGATGGGATTTTGCAACATGAAAAACCCGACATAACACCAACTCTTGACATCTTTTTAACATCTTATACATTTTGAAATAACTGCACTTGTTTTTGTTTTTTTAATCAGTTTTTGTAAAATGACTTTGACACGTGTCTAAAAGTAGTAGTCGTTTAAAAACATTGCCATATTTGGCAAATTGTGACCACAAATCTTTGCTCATACAGATAAGAATCAGAACCAGAACAATTTATTGTCACTGGGAAGTGTGGGGAAGCAAAGGTAGCCACTGTGCCTAGATGCAATTTGTGCAAAGGTGCAATTTATAAATAAAATATTTTGAGTAAATAAAGACGAATATATGGGTAAAGTGTGGGTGGAGAAAGAATAGTTTCATTTTATAAATAGGAACAGCTGCAGAAGAAGGATCACCTTTTTCATAAAAAAGTGGAACCCTGAAACAAAAGCTTTAAGATCCACAGATTTATCTGTTGTTGAAAAAAGCTTAAAGTATTTTAAACAGTGATGAAAAAACATACACTGAGGCCTTCTTTGAAGACGGGCTCTGACAGGAAGTCTGACAGCATCCTTAGCACTGAAGCTCCCTGCAGAAAAAAACATTAAAACACTCAGAAGGGCACAATCCACTCTGAATAAGCTTACGGCAGAAGAAAACATTATTAGAATGTTCTAATAATACCACACTGTTTGTTAAATAAAAAAAAAAAACCTAAAGTAAATCATTAATGGGGTTTCTTTGCATACTTTGCTGTAAGATATGGTGTCAAACTGCTCGAGAATCTGTTCAGGCAGGACAATGCTGTCCTCTTCAGAGGTGAGAGGATGAGAGGACGTCAACGCATCCACTGCAAACGCTTTGTGAACATCATCTAGTACAATCAGGTCTTTCTGTAAACAAATGGACAGGGGTACGGTTAGATGGTGGTCAAACAGAACAGAGTCTCAGCAGTGACAACCCAAATTACTTCTCACCACGTTCCAGTCAGGCTCGGCGTGGTCAGCTCCAAGGTAGGACACGTATGAAGCAAAACCCTCGTTAAGCCAGACCTCATTCCACCAATGCAGCGTCACCAGGTTACCAAACCACTGTGGTGTAAAGCATCACACTGTATGTAGTATGGTAAGCTATCTCGAATTCTGAAAAGCTTCTCATTTATCCAGGATTAGACCATTGCCGAAAAGGTTTTTTAAGTTGAAGGTTTTCACCTCTTATCAAAGATGCCTTCATCCTCTTGGATGAGAGGCAAAACGCCTTCAGCTTACCATATGTGCCAGTTCATGAGCAATGATGGTGGCAGTGGTTTCTTTATTCCCATTGGAGGAGGTCTCAGGATCGTAGAGAAGCCTGGTCTCTCTGTATGTCACCAGACCCCAATTCTCCATGGCACCGTAATAAAAGTCCGGCAAGGCCACCTGGTCTGTGCACGAAATCATGAAAATAAAATCTATTTTTACAGAAATGCATCCATTAATATCATCATACAATTAATTTGGTATATATGAAAGAAAGACTTTGAAGAAACCAAGAACGTCCAATTATTTCAGAAACTTCCAGGTAAGTCAAGTTTACAATTACTTGTTAGCTTCACAGCCCCATGAAATGAGGCTTCGAAATCTTTAAATAACGAGTTGATTTTAAACTAGTTTATTTTGCTATCTGCAACAGTGTTGATGCTTGCATTGATGTACAGCAACACATATTTCTGTGGGTAAAGCTAAACTCCACATAATTGTTGTGGTTTGCTTTTCTGATTCTTCTTCATCATTTGTCTTTTCTTGAGTCTGTGCAGGCTGGCTGGGACCGGCCATTCCCCTGATGATCCTGGTGAGCAGTCACAGTTGCCTGCACTCATCTCTGCACTTACTTCTTTAGTCATAACTGCCCTTGTGGACATAAAATGGGCAGACAAAACGAGGGGTAAAACTGCACGAGGCACGCAGAAGCCTTTAATATCGTTTGTGAGTCCATAGAGAAAAAATACTCACACAAATGGTCACACGCATCTTTTTCTACAGGCATGCTGCAGCGACAGGTCATGGTGAACTTTAGTGAGCTTCACAACTTCGATCTTTGTATGCAAGTTGTGAATAGACTGTTTTCAATTTTCTGAATAAGCTACTCTGTACCTCAGTGGCCTTGTGGAAGAGTGTCCGCCCTGTGACTGGAAGGCTATGAGTTCAAATCCATGCCAAGTCAAACTAAAGACTCTAAAAATGGAACCCAATGCCTCCCTGCTTGACGCTCAGCATTAAGGAGTTGGATTGGGGGGTGTTAAGCCAACAAATGGTTCCCAAGCGTGGCTGTGTCTGCAGCTCACTGCCCCCCCAGGGGATGGGTCAAATGCGAAGAACAAATTTCACACACCTAGGTGTGTGACAGATAATGGGACTTGTTTTTCATGTCTTTCTGACTGATGACGTCATAGCCATGAACCTCACCGGTCACCCCAACAGTTCTGCTCACAATTCTGAGGAGAATTTCTAAACAACTCCTTCCACTCTGCAGAAATAATGTAGTGGAAAACGACACAAGTTTTTTCATTTAGCTCAAAAACAGCATAATCCTAATCAAAAGACCACTGGGAATGATTTTACAAGCGATCAAAAGATGATTCGAGTGAGACTTGAAGCAATGAGGCTGATGGAAAACAGCAGCAGCCTGGAAATTCACAATGAAACTGTGTTACCTGACTTGCTCAGAGGATACGGGATGTTGTAATAAGACTGGAGGAAATCCAGGATTGGTCCGGTGAGGTTCAGAGCATAATCCCCCTGTCCTTGTTCGATGGTCTTTCTGCGTGCCCAGATGCGAACCTCAACACAAAAACCGCAAAAATGGCTTTGAACAAGACCCATAAGTTATGGGTTAGAAAAAGTTAGAAGTCACAGCAAACTACGTTTAAAAATTCTGATTCCCTACACGGTCCTTGATTTGTGCATACTTATTAAGATAATCATTTCTTTAAATTTAGTCATGTGAAGTGACTGGCTGCATCATTTAAAAAAAAATTAATGGTAGAAGGAACTTGTGAAATCTGTGCAACAGTGGCCAATGTCCTAGAAAATGGTGGGATGACATAAACTTCAACATGTGATGATTCATTATTTTGTTTCATTCACACAATGTCTTTAAATTTGTGGTTCTGCTAGTGGAAAAATCCTTTTTTTCTCTGTGCAAAAGGTGATTTTAGAGTGAAGCGGTGAATGCTGGACACTTACCAGGGTTTCTCCTTGCATAGTGTGCAGATATGTGAAATTTGAGACGACAATGGCCAGCAGGTAGGTGGACATCTTTTCTGTAGGCTCAAACCTTGTCTGTGTCACTGCTTCTCCTTCAAGAGTGGTGTGAAAAATATCTAAAGAAGACACAGAGTATGGGAAATAGGGTTTCTACATTGCATCATTTCATTATTATTCTAATATTGTTGAGTGTGTGTTTGTGTGCGTGTGTGTGGGGGGGGGGAATGGCATTGTGTGGGATTTAAACAAAATTTTTGGGTTTAAAATGTAATTAACTTCTTATGTAAAGCACTCAATTTAATTTAATTTAATTTAATTTAATTTAATTTAATTTAATTTAATTTAATTTAATTTAATTTAATTTAATTTAATTTAATTTAATTTTGACTTGACTTGATTTTTATTTGATTCAATTTAATTTGATTTGATTTGATAGGCTAGTGTCACAAAAGAAGACATCACAAGTAAATATTGCTTTGATTTTATTATTTCCTCTATGAATAAAAATGTTTTGTTGTATAGTTACGCCTAATAGGTTATGGTTTGGTGAGGATAATTCACAACTTTCTTTCTCAAAAAGACATGTTGAATCATTTTTTCCTGTATAAGGAAACCACCTACATCTGCAATACAGTACTTTTGCATGAAATTAATTTTTTAAAAGATTTTTTACATTTAACAAATGTATCGTTAAACCTCCAGTCCCATCTCAGGATTCAAAAAGTAAACATGTAAAATATTTGCTTTTTGACATGTACACAATAAAGTGGTTTATTTGAGGATATATTTGTTATCTTCAATCATTAGGATGCTGATGATTACTTCCGACCCTGTGTTGATACCTGCTTCCAAGCCATTGGACAGAGCAGCAGTCCCTGGAGGATGGATGAGGGTTAAGTGGAAAACAGCTTTCATTGCAGGTTCATCAAAACAAGGAAAAGTCTTTCTGGAATGAGTTGGATGCATCTGAGAGATGGCGATAATCCTGCAAAAAATAAAAACGCAAACATCAGCCAATGGGAACTGACAGAGTCCGAAGTAAAAACACAGCAGACTTACCTTTTAACCCCATCTTCTTCATATTCACTTCTGTAAAATCCCACTAAGTCATCAGCCAGCTCCCCAGTAAACCTGGTGTGCAGCTGATACGTCTGTCCTGAAACAAGTTTGCTTTTCAGTTGAATGACCAGATACTGTGTTTGAAACTGCAGCCACGTCGACTTGATGCTGGGAACAGACCCGCCTCCTGAAAACAAAATAGCGGAAATAAAAAAAAAACAACAAATAAAGGCAGATAGTAATCTGAAAACAGTCACATTTTAAAATCTTTTTCCCTCCACATTTTCCCAAAGTCAGGATTAAGGCGTAGCACAAACACGTAGGCTCCCTGAATTTTCACGCAACAGTTTAACTGAATTGAATTCATTCAAATCCCAAACCAATAAATTATATCAACTTGCATTAAAAGTCAGAAACAAATAATTTTTGTTGAGTTATATTGGGAGGAAATTGTCACTAAAATAAAATAATAAATGAGAAGGTGATACAAGAACTATGTGTGAAAATTAGTTTTTACCTATTTCCTTCAGAATTGTATGTTTTTCTTTTTACTTCTTTTGTAATCTAAATTGTCTGTGGCACGTGGAACAAATTAAATGATTATAGATTTTTCGCTTTCTCAAGTTATTTAAGTTATTTATTTGTACTGAAAGGTACGGAGCCCGTGACCTGACAAATAAAATAAAATCACTACATAGCTCCCTCGAAATAGTAAAATTGTTCTCTCTGTGTTTGATTCACCTCAATGATTCATGGAAACAGTTGTCTACACATTTTGCAAAGTGAAACTTTCAAATCTAACATAGTAGATGAGAAGATTCGGTCACTGTTCCACAAAATTGAGGCTACCTGACAAGTAATTACTTCCAGTTCACACAGGGAAAAAAACATCTGCTTTTAGGATTTTTTTTAATTTCTAAATATTTCCTTGTTCGAATTGATTAATATTCAGAGGGAAAGATTTAATTAGTTTTTGGGAACAAAGTACTATTTCGAAATCTGCTTCTATTCTTCTATTTCGAAATCCTAATTCATGGGAATTATTTAACTATCTTTTTTAATTCACCTCACAAGCTCCGTAGAATTGATTGGAATCATGTTAAATTATCATGTTGGCCATTCATTGATATTGATTCATTCATAGGGATGGGTACCGTGCCCCGGTATTGAACCAGCCCCGGGGCCGCATTTTTCAAGACCGCAGTATCGTTAAGATCTGACCTTAACGGTTCTGCTATCGGTACTGGAGAAGTTACTTTTTTTTTTTTTTTTTTGTGTCCCACAAAATATAAACGTTATCTGCCATATTTAACTCACCAAGTCAGTCAATTTTGCGTTAATTATAGATGATGATATTAATTTCGGTATTCTCGTTGAAGCGGAGAGCTCTGTCTGTCTATTTGTGTGCACGGGGGGCGGGGCCGTTGTTCAGACAGCACGCGCCGCGCGCGCACACACACAAGACAAGGCAGCGCACACACAGTCAGTGGCGATCTTGTAGGGCAGTGGTCCCCAACCACCGGACCGCAGAGCGGTTCCAGGCCGCAGGAAATATTTGCACCGGGATGCACAGAAAGAAAAAATAATTTCCATTTTATTGGGGTTTTTTTCCGACAAAAACGTTTTATTTTGAAAAGTGACCGGATTCACTTTGTTACATCTGTCACACTTAACGCACGTCAAAGTCGCGACACCAAACATCAGGTGATAAACCCCACTAAAATTAAACCCAAACAACCAAAACGAGCAAAAAACAAACTTCTTTAGAAAGTTGCTTTGACAAGGGGAAAATTATAATCATTATTGTTATTATCATTACTAAAGAGAAAATACCACCCCCGGTCCACGTTAAATCTGTCCTGCGTTGCACCTCAAATCCCCCCCCCCGGTCCGCGGTAAACGTGCCTTGCGTTGTACCGGTCCACGGTGACAAAAAGTTTGGGGACCACTGTTGTAGGGGACACATGCCGCCCTAGACTAAGAACTAACGTTTCTGCATAAAAATTATTACGTTTGCCGACCATCCTGTCACCTTTCTGCTACGATGACCGTATGTTGCGCTGTTTGTGCAGAAAAAGGCTGGGGCAGCGGCAGGGGGGGTGGGGGGGGCGTTGCAGGCGGAGAATACAACATACAGATAGAGAGGCGGGGCTTAGACTCACCGCTTATGATTCCAGACCCGCGACAAACTATCAGCTGCTTCCTAATACTTAATAATAATTAATAACTAATGATAGTTGTTATCCGTAGAATTAATAGAATTTATTGGCTTTACTGGATTTAAAGAAAAATAAATAAATAGAAAGGAGTCTGCATCAAAGTGAATTTGTTTCAATCATTTAACTTAACTCATCTTAACTCTGGTGTTTGACAGACAGAAAAGTCTATTCAAGGTTGTGGAAAATGGACAAAAGACCAAATGAAACATCACACTCATAAATAATAAAAATAATTAGATTAAATAATTAAATAAATATCCTGTCTGGAACATTCTCATGTATAAAGTAAAATGTTTTGTTAAAAAAAACAATGTTGTTGCATAGTGAGGAAATAAAACACTTTATGTTTTTAATTTGTAATTTATTTCTTTTTCGTCCTCAAAAAGTACCGATAAGAGTACCGGATCGATAAGCAGTATCGATAAGAGTAGTAGTATCGTTAAAACCTTAACGATACCCATCCCTATTCATTCATACATCTTCTAATCCATTGTTTCCCTTTCGGGGTCACGGGGCTGCTGGAGCCTATCCCGGCCACTTGGGCTAAGGCAGGGGACACCCTGGACAGGTCGCCAGTCTGTCGCAGGGCTTATTAAAGTGGTCAAATGTTGGGGAAAAAAAAGGAAAATAGAAACAATAAAGGAAGGGGAAAGTAGCTATAACAAGCATGAAAAAGGAAAATTTAATAAACTGTGTTTAATCCTAAAAATAACATAATTATTTTCCATAAAAACAATAAAAAATTGATTTTACACGTATACTAAAAAGGGGGGGACAGAAAATGGCTACACTGGATCAGAGGATGAAAGTTCTGGAGAAACTGGGAACCAAAAATGAGCCTTGAAGAAAACGTAATTCCCTGATGAAGAAACTATTCAGAAACCATTGTTCCTTTTTTTTCTTGACTCTTTGAACAAACATTTGCAAGTATCACCTTTAAAAAAAATAAAATCAGATAAGAAAGATAAGTGTGTGACACAGCAAGTAAGTGTTGAAAAACAACCTGAATAAATATGTTAACATTTTACGAGACGCCAATAACAACCAGAGATAAGGATTTCTTTATGGTCTCTCTGCGTGGACAAGTGTGCGCACGCATGTGTGTACATGTGTGTGAGAAAGGCAGCTTTAGCATATTTGTTTGTCTTTCTACATTCATGAGACCTAATCCTAGACAGAGCACCACAACTTTTTTGTTGGCAGATGTCTAGTCATATTACTTTCAGTTTTAGTGTCACATAAAAATAAAAAAAATGCTTGATGTGGATATCTAAACCTGCTGTCTACAGAACAGTAGACATTTTTTTTGGAGTATATTGATGATATTAAGGGGAATATTGACTCCTTGTGTCTGGATTCTGGTGATTTTTGTAAAATTTTAAATGCAGCTAAAGTTTTGGTCTACTTAGAGAAGTGTAGGATTGCAGTTCTCATAAAGTAACAAGGACATATAAGTGTTTACCTGCAGCAGTGAGGCTGGCTAGCTGTGTGTCGTCCATCTTGGTGTAGTTGAGTTTGTTGGAATGAATCAGGATTAAATTTGTTGCTTCCAGACACACAAACTGTACTGTAGACCATCCTGATTGAAGCAGCAAAAAAGACACAAACATGACAGTTGCTAAAGCGTTCAACTGTTACTGCTCTATCGTACAAAGTCATGCAATGACAGCAAAGGCGTGTCTGTCTTACCTTAACTTTAACACATGGGGAAAATCCCGATTACAAAAGAACCATCGAATTCTACTGCAGCATGTGTTTTATTATGATGTTGTAACTGGTGTAACTTCTTGCACAGTTAACTTTGAATAATGCATAGAAGTATTTCTTGTAGAGTACAAAAATAAGCAACAGGAAAAAGAAAATATTTACTGTGAGAAGTAGTGTGTGACACATCTGCTGGGTTTGAATATTTTGTATAATTTTACAAATGTAGCAAATACAAAAAACAGAAACCAATATTAAATAATTAGTAGCATAAGCAAAACCGCTCATCACCTGTGAAAATGTACAGGCCAGAGTCTGGATCCGGCTGGAGGCGAGGCCACAGAGTGACATTGTAGAACTCGGGTACCAACGTTTTCGGAAGACGATATCTTTGGATGATTGTTAAAAACACACAAACATCATGGAACAAAACAAACACAAGTGTAGTGTCTTATTTGGACTGCTGCACATTTTGGTTGTTCTTGTTTTTTTAAGTTGCAGACGCACATACACATCAGTGAGATTGTTCCAATGCAGAACCTTCTTTTAATATAGCTTCTATCATTTTATCAATGTATTTCTATAGAAAAAAAATACAAATAGAGCTGTACATTGTTTTCATTGTATCCGTGCTATTTATGTGTAATATGTTGATAGTATGCCGGTGGGTCCTAAAAATCCGTTTTCAGGCTGTACTTAAGGGCTCTTTACATGTAAGTTTTCTATAGTTGCACAGAGAATTAGAATGATTAAAATCTGATCAGACGTCTATAAGCCAAAGCTAAAAAAGTCTACAAAAGAAACAGATTGATAATTATGAAAATTAAATATTTAATATTCTTGAGCCAATTTCAAATTATTTGAATGTCTTACTGCAGCTGTACATAAATGTAAACATTATTTCAAATCAATTCAATTCAGTTTTTTAACATAGCCCAATATTAAAACACAGTTCCATCACACAAATCACTATATTGTGAATTGTACTGAAGTACAATTCACTAATCAAGGTGTTGCTGTTAGTTTTATCAAAACCAAACATATTCTTTAAGGCATTGTGGGATTAGGCTGGGATTAGGGTCAGAATTTGGCCTCAACAACATGAAAGCATAGATCCCTCCTGCCTGGTGAGGGGGATATATTCTTGGCACACTATGGACCTCTTAGTACAAACTAAGCATTGGTTCCAATGCCACAGTCTACCTGAATGTTGTTGCTGACCATGTCCATCCCTTTATGACCACAGTGTACCATCTTCTGATGGCTACCTCCAGCAGGATAATGCACCGTGTCATAAAGCTGGAATCATCTTGGGCTGGTTTCTTAAACATGACAATGTGTTCACTGGACTCAAGCAGCCTCCACAGTCACCAGATCTCAACCCAATACATCACTTTTGGGAGGTGATGAAAGGAAATTAGCATCATGGATGTGCAGCCGACAAATCTGCAACTACGTGATGCTATCATGTCAATATGGACCAAACCCTCTGAGGAATGTTTCCAGTACTTTGTTGAATCAATGCCACAGATGATTAAGGCAGTTCTGAACGCAACAGGTGCTCCAACCTAGTACCAACAAGGTGTACCTAATAAAGCCTCATTAGCTGTCGTGAAATTTCCCCTCCTCATTTGACCCATCCTCTGGGGGAGCGGTGAGCTACAGACACAGCCATGCTAGGGAACCAGTTGGTGGTTTGAAACCCCAATCCAACCCCTGAATGCTGAGTGTCAAGCAGGGAGGCATTGGGTCCCATTTTTAGAGTCTTTGGTATGAACTCACAACCTTCCAGTCCCAGGGTGGACACTCTACTAGGCCAATGAGCTGGTCAGTGCCGGAGAGTGTATTTGGCATCAAAGGGATTTGGATTTCCAGGCAGACCGCAGGAAAGGTGGCTGAGGGAGTTAGGGGCAGCAGTGGAAGCAAAGTGACCCCTAAATTTTACTTTTAAGTGAGTGCACCAAAACTGATACAATGTGTGAAATCTGAACAGCTGAGCATCTCATGAAACAACAGAGGCTTGAGAAACTTCTAACTTTTTGGAAGCTGCTATTACACAAGCTTAAAGAAAACATTTCCCTCTCCATCAGGAAATGTATGTTTGCACCGAAGTTTATGACATGTTTTCTTGCTGTCTCTTTGTCCTTCAAAGTATTACTCATTCCTTACCTGTCCCAAGCAGCTGTGACTTCTTTGCTGTCCCCTACGATAACAACAATCCACAACACAAAGGCTGCCACGGAGACCAAGACTAAAAACACACACATAAGGCGCAGCTTGCTGACTTTGCAGTTTTTCCCCATCGTTGTGATCTGCTGTGAAGCAATGAGAGGAATGTCTCTGGCTGCGGATCAAATTCCTCCTCTGGTCCGGACCTCAGGCTCTCTCACTGCTGTGCTACAGAAGGAAGACTGAGAGAAACTGAGCGCGTCTGGTTTGCCCGCTCTCCTGCAGAATTTCAAAGAGAAGTAGGGGCTGATAGCATTTAAGCTCCTTTAACAGGCACTGTCACTACGAGGAATGAATGGGTTACATATTAGGAGAGCATTGCTCGTGGGAACGAGCGCAGACGATAAGGATCCGCTCAGGCCATAGTGTTTTAGTAAGTGTTGACACATCCACCATAAATCACTGCATGTTTACTGAGAATCCAGACACGCGTGACGTAGATTGTTCCACGGTCACATTTTCACTTCTGTTTTCTGACAATGACAGAAAGAAAAGCTACTGAGGGTCCTCACAAATCCAGAACCTATCAGTCTCATCTTTCTACACAGTAGGCTACTCTTACACTTGCACTTTGTTTAGATGATTACTGTTCAGCTGGACTTAGATGGATCTAAAATCATTTTTATCTCAAGGAACTATGAATAATGGACACATTGTAAGCACTTTGAGCATCTGGAAAAGTGCAGATAAATCTGATCCATTATTATTATTATTATTATTATTATTAGTAGTAGTAGTAGTAGTAGTATTATTGTTAATCTAGTGAGACTAACGGGGAAAACACAACATGACAAGAACCCAAAACACAACAGAAAAAAATAGACCAAAGCACAGCATTTTCGTACATGTTCTTGTGTCATTTTTCTTATAATAGAGGACATTTATAAAGAAAATTAAGCTTAAATTGCATTTCTGTATATTTCTTCATTTAAATTGCAGTGAATCAGGAGCAGATGAAAAAAGATCTGTTTTGTTGCATAGAAAATGACAGAAATTGACAGTGGCTTCGGTGGATGAGCGGGTCGTCCAATGATCGAAGGGTCGGCGGTTCGATCCCCGCTCCCACCAGCCAAATGTCGTTGTGTCCTTGGGCAAGACACTTCACCCTCCTTGCCTCCAGTGTGGCTCCACTGGTGTGTGAATGTGTATGGATGATCCAGGTGATGGTCAGAGGGGCCGTAGGCGCGAAATGGCAGCCACGCCTCTGTCAGTCTGCCCCAGGGCAGCTGTGGCTACGACAGTAGCTACCATCACCAAGTATGAATGAGGAGTGAATGAATAATGGACACAATGTAAGCGCTTTGAGCGTCTGGAAAAAGCGCAGAAAAATCCAATCCATTATTATTATTATTATTATTAAAATATGATAGGCAGCCACCATCTCCCTGCTCTCCTCCATTCTGATGCACCCGATTGCAAACATATAGATCCATGTATGACCTTGTACAGCTTGATAGATTCAAGATTGATCGCCATTTTTATTGCACCGGTAATGTCAGGTTGGGGTTGTGAGGGGCTGAGAGTCTAAACAAAGGGATGATGAGAAATGAGCACAGGCTTACACCATGGCAACAGTTCCGCCCACAACTCACAGGTAAAATATAATGGACATCTGCTGCTCTGCAATAACTACGCCCTAGAAAACTAGACTTCTTTTTTAATTTGGTCTAAAAACAACATAATCCTTAGTAAAAAAAAAAAAAAAAAAAAAGACCCCTGGAAACGCTTTGAAAATGGATCATAGGATGATTGGGATGGGAAGTTTAAATTCAAATTTTAGATGCCTGACATGGTTTATTAATAATAATCCGCCCCGAGTATTTTCTGAGGATAACATACCAGACCAGAGATATTCTACAATATCTTCAAACATTTTACTGGATAACATTAAAATATAAAAACATTTTTACCTTAAAATCCCATCTTATTTTTACTGTATAACATGGTGAAATGAAAAGTGTGATGAATAAAAAAATGTGACATTTTAGATAATTTAGGTGTATTAGTAGACTCAGGTATATCAGATTAGTCTGCCCCAATATTATTTTGGGGCAGTTGTGATTAGAGGTAGAGCAGTTTTCAGTTAATTCTGAATTTAGTTCAGAATTTACCATTTTTAAAAATGGGCCAATAGTGGAGCCGGTTCTTAAAATAATCATGCTTTTTATAGTACAAGCACCAAATGTGGTTGGGATGTACCTTAAAATCTTTCAAAAAGGAATGTCAGTCACAGGAAAATCCAAGATCTTACTATACACATAAAATACATATATCAGTATTCTGCAGGTACCCCTTAAGTTGCGCATTAAGTCCATATCTTTGAGACTCGGGGAAATAGACATGAAACATTTTGTAACATTTGAGTTTATGGCTGCAATCTGTACTTTTTAGATTTTTCTTGTGGCTAATGGGCTTTTCTGAAAGAGAGACATCCACGACAAATTGAACGATTTGTCTGAAATATAAACCTAACCGGCTCTGCTACAATGTTAGGTGCACTGTAAGGAGAAGAGTTTGAAACCAACTAAAATTTGATTAAGACTTTATATTTTTTTAGACTATAAAATTATGGATTATAAGAAAAAACTATGACAGACAATAACTGTCTCAATATTGAGGAAAACATGTCAAAGAAGAGCTTTCAGACAAACACATTACAACAAAACCTTTATTGTATTGTATTTTAGAATTAAACTTTTAAGATGTTTCAAGCATTGTTTGAAAAGCCCAGTATATTTACTGTACAAAAATGTATGAAGCATGATATACAATAGCTGAAATACATCACTTTAAATATATATTTTTTGTTCTTTATGATTACAAGACAAAACAAACAATAATAATAAGAAGATTCTGGTTCAGGCTGCTACATGTCTAGAGCGTTTTTATCAAAACCAAATTGTTTGAATAAATGATGCATGTTTCTCTATATGCATCATGCAAATGTTTCATAATAATATTATAAACACAGCGGTCATAACCAGAACAGTGCTAATCAATAAATACTCAATGACTGCTTTCATAATTCATTAAAAAAACAATAACTAATTTTTAAGGAAAAAAAGTTGATAAAAAAATTCCTTTTTTTCCATAAATTCTTATTTGATGTTAAAAGATTTCTAAAAAATAGAATTAAAAAATTATATTGTTTCTTTAAAATAATAAATTACAAACCAAAATGTACAAAGACAATTTTCTTGGTAAACATTTATAAAAGAGGTTCTGATGGAGTGTTCTCTCTTCTCTGCTATTGATTACATGTTTAATGCAACAGCTTTAAAGAATTTGTTCTTCTGATTTCATGGCACTGGCCTTTTTTTAAGAGGATCATAGCAAATACATATAAATCTAGGAAAACAAGGAAAAAGGGTTCACTTTAAAATGCAGATGGACTTGTTAACCAGTCATAAACATTATTCTTGTTCTCTGCGACCCATTTTATGTTTGCTTGGGTTCTTTCAATGGCCTGGTCCACTGCTAGCGTTCCTGAGCCAAACCCAACAACCGCATTGTCCTCCTTGAACTGCCTCAGCTGAAAGGATGTAAAAAAACATGCAGTCAGGTCAAAGATTTTAAAGGTCGCACAAACAATTCCTTATGGAGTCAAACTTAAACAAATGAGTCGAGTTTTGTGAATTAATAAAAGGACAAATTAGACCTAAAAAGCAACTTTTGTGTTTGTCATGGCAAGATGGAAATAGATGAAGTTACGGTCAAAGTTGTCCCACTAGACTTCCCACACTTTTGAGGAAGTCTAGATGGTCCACTTTGGTCCATCTTATGCAAGAAGTCAGACAACAACGTGAAGTAAGATAGAGCAGAAGAATGTAAGAAAACAGCCAAGCAGACAAAAAGATTAAATCAGAGGAGGAACAGAAGAACAGTATCCATTTTCATTTATAGGCCTACAGTCTATTCCTTCCTTAGCATCATACCAAACCATGTTTGTACCGGTATAACTCTGGTTTGGACGTTTGGCAGAATGTCTGCGCTCATCCTGTTCTCCGACGGTGTTGGACAATAAAGTGTCCAAATTTTGAGAGTTCATTTTCAGGTTTTACACCCTCTGATAAGAAAGGGTATCTGGCTCAACAATACCTGAGTGAGCAAAATTGGTTATCTACATTTGACCCAACCCCTAAAGGAACCTGAAAGTCACACTGAGGAACCAATTGGTTTCCCCCAATCCAACCTCCAAGTATTTGCACCGTAAGATCAAATCTGCAGTTTGGGTATGAGTCAATAATCAAGGTCGACCGGGTCCTTTTTGGTCATTTACATCTTATACTAAAGGAACAAATTTGGCTAAAATATATACAAAATTTGATTTGTTTTCTACATTTATAACCTAAAGTGAGCATAACAAAAACAAAAGAAAATGAATATCAGAAAAATGTCAAAGGGTGTCTCACCTGCTGAAGTTCAAATTCAGTGGAAAAGCGTTCAGTGACTCCATTAATAAGGTTGGAGAAGGAAAATGAGCCTCCACCATACCTGTGATAGGAAATAAGGATAGATATTAACATCAGCAAAGGCTTTTCACATCCCACGTCTGATCTGTTTGTTGTTGCCCTCTGGGAGGCTCTGTTCATTCAGATTTGTCTTCTTTTCTAACTTTTTCTTATCTCCTTATTGTCAAATGGCTTTGATTCTCTCAATTGTTTTTATGTGCAATACACATTTTTACAAATGATTATGTTTTGCACTAAATCGATATGTTTATATTTTGTAGATATTATCTTTTTTGCACTGATACAGTGACTGCTTTCAATCTTATTCTGTGTGCGGACAGTGACAACAAAGGCATATCTCATCATATTTATCTTATTTTATATTTATGCACATTAGGGCTTGAGAGCTGATTCATATTAAATACACTCTGCTTTGTGTTGTACTCACTCATTAAAGATGTACGACCAGCGAGCCCTTATAAAGTCCCATGCCAGAGACTGACCAATCACATTTCTGGCGATGTAGACGATGGTGGAGGTAGCATCCTGCTTGCGAATCTTTTCAGGGTCCAGAGTGTACTCCAGGTACCTGCACAGGTAGATGGAGAGTGAGAAGTGTCTAGAGGTGATGATGGTGTGATCATTCTTGGTGGCGAACTGACCTGTTCAGGAGCCAGGGTTCATTGGTGCAGGCCAGTGCAGCTCGAAGATTATCCGCTTCAATGGCAATAGTTGCTTCTTTAAATTTATTCCAGGCAAAGTCCCACTCATTAGCGCCGCCTGCTGCAATGGCATTACAGTATACAGTCGAGCGCAGGTTGGGGAAGATGCTGGAGAGAGATGACATGATGAAAATTTAAAAATGTCAATTTAAAATTTAAATGCTAACCCTGGGTTTGTTCTAGAGGGCATCTCAACATAAGACTTGGGTGTGGACATAAGGGGCACCTCCTGGATGTTCTTGGTGTGATGTATTGGTCTGGTGGAAGCCAACTAGGTGCTGGATGATCTAGTGTTTGTCTTTGGTTGTGGAGGGTGAGAAAATAACTCAGGTTCTTAAGGTTGGTGGAGTGTTTTAGTAGACTTAAAGCTTTTGTCTTCCGATTGAAGCAATCGTAACTGAGAGGGCCTTCCTCTGATGGAGTGATCTATGATCTGTAAAAATTGGTGGATGCAGAATTGACACACTAGCAATAACAGATGTGATGCTAACACATGTGCTGGAATGGACTGGCTAAGTGGTTGTGATAGGCTCCAGCTACCCTGCATAGGACAAAGAGGGAACAAAAGATGGATGGACAGAGATGTATGAATTTAGGGATGATGGAGGGGTAAACAGATGGGTGGATGGAAGGGTGTATGGATAAATGGATGGGAGGAGGGATTAATAGCTGGAGAAAGCAATAGATAGATGAACCGATGGATGGATGGATGGATGGATGGATGGATGGATGGATGGATGGATGGATGAATGGATGGATGGATGAATGGATGGATGGACAGAGGTATGTTTACAAGTTTTCAATAAAACGCTTAGGTTAATAAAGTTAATGACAAATGTACCTGCAAGTACAAGGTGGCAGAGTAACACCCAGCCCTCTTTGTGATTATGTAAAAATTCACCTGTTGACGTCGGTGGTCATCCAGTTGGAGAACCAAGCCTTGACCAGGTCTCTGCATTCAGTCAAGCCTGTCTTGCATGCCATGCTGATGGCGTTCACCTGGTTGTATCTAGACAAGACAGGGAAACATAAATATTGGAAACCAAGGAACTTTTAGGTTCAGAGAACCTGCAAATACATTATTAACTCAAACTCAAGGTAGTTTGGAGAAACACTGCTGTGAAATGCTGAAATGAAAACATACACACGAGTATGGAATTACAGCTGTCATTTACAGGTAAATGTCTATTTTTGGTGTTTTCATGTTAATTCAAACTGAGGTCAAGTTATTGCATTGACCAGAGAAACCTGGTGGCATGTGAAGGTTTCCTAGAGCAGAATTTGCCCTCTGTTTTGTTAATTTGTCCACAATTTGGTAATCTTAAAAATCATACATTGAAAGAGAAGAGGGAGCAGCAGCACTTCTGCATTCAGTGTCACAATAGCACTGAAATTCATGCTGCTCAATAACTACCAATAAGTAATAAACTCTGCAGAAAAATGGTTGATTTTACTGTCCGACGGTTTTTACAGGTGTGGATCTTCTTCTTTGGGTTCAACTATTTTTCCAAAATGAAGCAATTAATTTGTCAGAAAGGAAACCGGAAAGGCTTTTCAATGTCTTGCATATACTCACTGGTCCAAGTGTCCATCTGGAATCTTGATCCAGTTTTCTGTTGTCATCTTGAAGTACTCAAACAATGGAGTAACCTTTTGGTTCAGGTAAGTCTGACAAACACAGGGATAGGTGTGTTTATTTATTTTTTGTTTCTTCTCTCAAACCTTTCCTTCTGTATTTTTGTTGAAAACAGTGGATTGTATTGTGTGTACGTGAAAATGAATGTGATTTGATTCATGGCCAAGCTTAGTAACTGCAGGTGCTGCAGTGAGAATCTCACCTGCATGGGGCCGTAGACCTCAGTGCGATCAAACATCAGGTAGAAAAAGTTCAGGTTGTTGATGGCTGATTTCCACGGCATGTAGTCCCTCTCCAGGTTCAGGTATTTGGTTGTTTCAAGAGCCTGAACTGTTGGGATGATCTTGGCTCTGAGAAGAACAAACCTTTGCTTGAATCAGTTCAATATTTTTTTCCCTTTTTTAACATATTTCCTGACGTTTATAGAACTTAGTATCTTATTAAAAGCCAGTGGACCCAAAGAGACAAATCATCACAGTGAATCTGTTAAACTAAAAAAGCTGTACCTGGCCAGGTTGAAGGAGTCATCCACCAGCTGGGCTCTGTTGATCACTGGGATGGTCTTAAATTAAAGTAAAAAGGTCACATGAAGTCAGATCTGTGAGACAAAAAGAGGTCTTCAGCTTCTTACCGTATGGCTGGTGCTGAGAACACCCAGCAGCTTGTTCCAGTTGTTTGAGTCATAGTTGACCCTGTAGTATCCCACTACATTCAGGTTGGCCAGCACCCAGTCAGCACCTGTTGTCTGCATCTCAGCCATGGTGTCTGCAGAATAATCGTGCAGTTAGTCACCAGCAGTAGCAGTTTTAGGTATGGGCAGCATGCGTGGCTGCTCGGGGTGGCAATTCAAAGGGGCCGTGGGCTAAGAGTCTCATCCGAGGAGTAATTCAGCGTTGAACTGCCATCGGTTACCAAACTGTTTTCGGTTTAGTTTGAAATAAATTATACATTTTAAAGGTTGGACTCCACTTAAGAGAGATGAATGTAACTTCAGGAGCATTTGTAGTATATTTTTTTGAAATATGTTCAAAATATGTTCTTCTATTTTGTTTTTGATACGTTGAATTGAGCTATCCTTATTAAAACAGAACATTTTTTAAAGTTAATTTTGATTCTCCTTTTTGTGAACATTATTTTAAATTCTGAAAGCCAAAACCTGAGCATCAATGGCTGTTCTGCAACAGTAATTGAATGTATTCAAAATACATCTCAATATAAGATAGAAAAGGCTGTTGGTCACTTTCTCATTTTTTCAGTCACAACTGTCCTTACAGGTAGATATGGGCTGTTGTGGCCTGCAGGTCATTTTAAAATCGTAGACTGCTCATTCAAGTAACCACCTCTAATGAAAAGTCCATGTAAATGTGCATTTTGGGCTTTCATGCTCAAAAAACTCTCTCATTTACACATCACTAATCAATTTTTAAAGTCAGTTTCAGGCTTTTTGTACAAAACCCATGGCCATTAAATACATGTTGAAAGCTAAACTAATTGAAATTTGACCAATCAGGGACTTGGATTTGGTAGTGACGTATGGGTAACGTCCATTATAGAGGAAGTGCCAACCGTTTGAAAAATGAATCATGAGAGAGAAATTAATAATTGTGGTTTGTGTCCGACTGGAATTATATGACAGTAAGTCTTTCATGTATCAGAACAGAGCTGTGGGAGAAAAAGCCTGCATTTACACCACTTCTACATTTCACATCACAAGCCTCTTCCACCTGTAAGTACATCCGCTAGTATCAAGTGGAGAGAACCGAATGTGAAAACTATACGTCCATTTCATCATTCCATGCATTCATACATCCATCCATCCAACTTCAGAACCCACTAAATCTCTTTTGGGATTACAGGGTTGCTGGAGCCAATCCAGGCACTGTTGGGTGAAGGCAAAGGACACCATGGAAAGGTTGCCTATCTGTCGCAGGACCACACTATTGCACACACACACATCCACACCAATTTAGAGACACCAATTAACCTATGAAGCATGTTTTTGGACTGTGGGAGGAAGCCGGAGTACCCAAAGAAAAGCATGGGAGACTTTGGGAGCAATGGCATGGAAGTGAGCATGTACACACAGGGAGGTGTGTCCATTCCTTTTTTCTTTGGTTTTTTACCATAAACTATCACAAGAGAAAAGCGTTTGTCTTCCACTATGGATTGTACCTGATTTTTTCTCCAGCCACTTGGGGGGCTGAACTACCCCTGTCTTCATCCACCTGATGGGAACAATCCACTCATAGCTGCAGCAGAGAAGAACATGAGTCAGTCAACACATGTGAGGGTGGATATGCCCAAAATCCTGGAAAATGAACCTTCAGAGGAGCTGATGCTCTCAGAGAAGTTCAGGAAAACAACCTCATTTCATGAATACATTCTGCTACATTGAAAAGTTTCACCAAAAATGTTTTGTGGCAGTTTAAGACAAGTATTGGTGAGCATAATATGAAGCATAAGTACTTGAAAGGGGATGAAGGCGGGGACACAGAATCTGGATCAAGCAGAAAGTGCTGCTGGGAAATGGTGCCGGCCGCCGTGTCGATGGTGACCACGGGGAAACCCATCTGCAGCACCCAGGTGTTCATGATGTTCTCAATGGTGTTGGGAAGGTCTACATTATTGTCTTCCGCAGCCTAAGGAAGCAAAAAAAACATGAAACTTATCTATTAATAATGTAAAGTTATTACAACTTCATTAGTACAGGAATTAACTAAACAAGATGGAATAAAAACTTAAATCATTGTACACTATATCTTCTGTTTTACGTAGATTTCTTACATTCGTTTTCAAGACAACTATCAAGGTGAATTTCTGACTTAAAAACTAATAAATTAGCTAAAATGAGGAAATAGCAGGAAGAGTCTTTATGAAAGATTTGTCAGAAAACGAATTAAACAGGATAAGTTTTCTAGCACGGATCAGTAATTGATGACTGTGACCTTGGTTTCAAACTTTTAAGAGAGGAATTAATGTTTTTTCTGTATAAAAGAGATACAAAGGAGAACGTACAGTTTGCAGATGCTTCCACAGGTCTGTGTAGACGGTGTTTCCAAAAGCAAACTCCTTCAGGTAGGTCTGCCGAACATATAGGAAACAGGACAATAAAAACCCACACGTGCAGGAACCAGGACCCAGCTGAGCCAAGAAAAGCCTTTTATAGCAAAAAATCTCAAAATACTAATGTGTTCAGGTATAACCAGCATCAGAATTTAACCCATAGGGCCAAACATGGCTGCAGTTTATTTATTTATTTAATGAAATCTATTTATGTATTAGTTTGTTTGTTTTTAAATAAGCTAACAATTTTTTAAAAATCAAAATACTTTTTTAAAAGCCCAGAAAAAAATTGTTCCAAGCTCAACGAACAATTTCAAGCTCAAGTTAGACTTTGATTTAGTGAATTTAAAAGTCTCAGTCACAGGTCTGGACAGCAGGTTTGACATTTTAAATGTCAATAATTGTTGAATGTGAACCTTTGCACCGTCATAATGTGTGAATAATCTTTTCTGAGAGTTTTAAGAAGTCGTAAAAGAAGTCAGGATGCAGAAGGTGGCTCTCCCTTCAATTGTTTTGTGTCATTAGAGGATCATAAATACACATTTTCAATTCATTTTTAAAAAATTCTGTTTAAGAAAAGCTTTAAAATAGTTAAAAACATGCTATATAACATGAATATGAGGTGATTTCACTTTCACCTTTCAGCTTTGTCATTGTCAGGAATAAAATGTAAACTGTCTAACGCCAAGAAGATTTGCTACAGAAGAAGTTTTACTCATAACATAAAAGCAGGTTTTAAGGCAGAGCAGTGTTTGTTAGCAGGTCGAGGTTCTAACCTGAAGCCCTTTGGTGAAAACATCTTCAGTCAGGAAGTCTGACAGCATCCGGAGGACAGAAGCTCCCTGAAAAAACATGTTTCAGTTGATAATTTACACCAAGAGCAGATCTCTTATCTTAAGACATAAATATAAGTGCTGTAAATGCAATATATTTTTTATAATGGCATTTTTATCAGCAAGTACCTTCAGATAATTTTCAAAGTTATTCTGGAGCCAATCTGCAGAATTTGCTATTAAGGTTGTTAATCACTAGTTCTTACTTTGAAGCAGATTTCTCACCTTGCTGTATGTGATGGCATCAAACAGCTCGCTGATCTGCTCTGGTTTCTGGATGTCCTCCTCTTTAGAGGACAGAGGGTGAGAAGACGCCAGAGCATCAACAGCAAACACTCTGTGGACGTCGTTCAGCACCATCAGGTCTGCCTGTCAGGGGAAAGCAGATGTTTAGTCTAGGGCTCCATTGACCCCTGTAGGGACAGAGCCCATGCATGGGTGGAGCCTTACCACATTCCACCCGGGTTCGGCATCGTTTGCCCCCAGGTACTCAACATATGACGCAAACCCTTCATTCAGCCACAAATCGTTCCACCAGCGCAGCGTGACCAGGTTACCAAACCACTAAAAGAAGAGCAGAAGACACCACTGAAGTCAAACATTCAAATGGCTGAAATGGAGAAAATAAAAAACTGGATACCACCGTACAAGGACTGAAGAAGTGGACTTCAGATGCGTAACTTTGCTTAACTGACCTGAAAGCTCATTTACAACTTTCCAGGTCCATGACAACACTTTTCTGAGATTGCGAAAGGACTACTGGACTCCAAGCTCTTTGAGTGAGTCACCTAGGTTCAAAGCTGTCTTTGAGTAGTGAGAATTTGCAGAAAATGTTTTATAAAACATGTATGCCTCAAATTCACTGATCTTTTTACATTTACTACTTAACTCAAAACTCCTTAAAGACCCACTCATATCATCTTTTTTTGTTAAATGTCTATCTGTCTGTGTGTCTGTGTGTCTGTCTATATGATTATGCCATTTTTGTCCAAATTAAATAAAACGTATGCTGAGAGTTGCTGAGAGTTCTCTGTTCGAGCAAAGCAGGGAGCTTGTGGTCTGTTCAGCGTATTTTCTGTTATTAAATTTAAACCCAAAAAATATGAAAGACCATCTTTTGATTTGGCTTGAAGGAGCAAGTCAAGTTTACCATGTGAGCTAGCTCATGAGCAATGATGGTTGCTATCCTTTCCTTGTTGGAGTTAGAGGAGAATGCTTCGTCGTACAGAAGCGCTGTCTCTCGGTATGTTATCAGACCCCAGTTCTCCATGGCACCAGCATTAAAATCTGGAATAGCTATCTGATCTGCAGTGGAACAGAAAAGGTTCATTACAGTAAGTTTAGATATCTGCAAGTCGGAACACCACAACAAACTTTCAAAATCAAACCGCAGCTTTTCTAAACATCTTTGTCAAATCAGGAGTCACACATTTCAACCTCTGTTTTGAATCCTCCTTGGTATCTCTGTTTACAAATCACAGGCGGCTATAAGGCGATTGACCACTGAACAGAAGATTGCAGGTTCGATTCCCGCCAAAGAGTCTGAACCCCTTCTTGCCTCTGGTGAAAGGTTGGAGCCAGTGTTGGGTAGCAGAGCTGCCATCAGTGTGTGAATGGGACAGTGACTGTAAAGCACTTTGAGGCTTCAAGGAAGGTAGAAAAGTGTGATACATTTACCATATAAATGTTAAAGCACCACTTTGGAAATACAGATGATAAAAAAAATGATTTTGAAATATTTAAAGATGAAGGAAAAGTCAATAAAAAAGTAAAATTCTGTTTTTTAGAAACAGAAAAATCTCAAGTTAGTTATTGTCGAGTTTTAATTAACTCTGTTTAATCCCAAAGTAAACAGAAACTAAGGATGAAGTTGGTTTAAGATTTTAAAGAACATCAAATGGCCAGAGTTTTTCAGTTCAGTTTGGGACCAAAGAATCTGAAGGCGAAGCATCAAGAAACACTTTCACATGAGTAGAAGGGATTGAACAGGAGAAGGAGGGTTTTCATTCCCCATAAAGATCAGAGCAAAAGCAAATCTCAAACCAATAAAAGTAAATCATTTAAATGAGTTGACAGTAAAACACGGTTGATGGCCGTAAATGTGAGCAGGAAGTGAAGAACGCTGATCTTAAAAACGGAAGAATATCATAAAAAACCACAAGCAAAAAGGTATTGGAACAGGAGGAGTTCACATTCTGATAAGAAAAGACCAATGAGTGGAGTCATTGCTCAATCAAAAAGTACAAAGACAAATGTCGGTGAAGTTCAATTATTAAAAAAGTCAAACAAATATAAATATAAAAGTGGTTTCTCAGGCTAACGTTGTGGTTTTAGGGTAAGTGTTGAACAGGAATGTAGAGACAAAAAATGTGTGTGTGCTTGACTCACCAGACTTAGGTAAGGGGTAGCTGGAGTTGTAGTAACCTTCAAAGAATTTTAAGATGGGACCGGTTATGTTCAGGGCGTAGTCCCCTTGGCCGGCAGCAATGGCGGGCTTGCGAGCAAATATGCGGATCTAAGAATAAAAAAAAAATACACAATCTTGATTTTCCTAGATTTTCCCAAATGTAGCAGGAGTTTCTTCCCTGTCAAGACTTCCCAATGATCCTCAAGTCTTTAAAGAAAAGTAAAAGTAATTCTGTTAAACAGCTTTGTTTTGCCTCGTCATCAGTCAAAAAAGAGAGTTTCATCAATATTTAGCTTCTATGCAGATTGTGTTAATTTGTTTGTCTATTCTGTCTTCGAGTCCAATTAATGCCACTTGATGAGATGATCAGGCTACATTTGGTTTTTGGAAAAATAAAGAAACAATCTGGAGTTTGCGTTTAACAATGTAAAAAGCCAATTTCCTCCATTCTAATGTAAAAATACTGCTTTACAGTAAATTACTTTTATTTTAAACCAGCAAGGAAGACATGTAAACATGAGCAAACACATGGGATCAACAGACACTTTATTTACCAAAACTCCATCAGCGTTGCTTTGAATGAAGTCATAGTCACAGACAATGAACGCCAACAGATAAGTAGACATCTTCTCAGTTCTCGCAAAAACCGTCTGCTGTACAGTAACCCCATCGGAAGTTACATTGGTTGTACCTGCAAAACAAGAAGATAAACTGGACTAAACAGGACTTTGGATATTATTTCATCTACATTCAGCTTCTATGCAGATGATGTTAATTTGTCTGTTTATTCTGTCTTTGAGTCCAGTTGCTTGCACTTTTTAAATAAAGTGTGCCATCTTATCCTGTTCTTTTAGTTTTTATTTCATATATTATGTGTGACCTCAGCTGCCAAACTGACCAGTTGCTTCACCGTTGGACAGAGCCACAGTGCCAAAGTCGTGCCTCAGCGTGATGTTGAAATAAGCCTTCATGGCCGGCTCATCAAAGCAGGGAAAGGACTTCCTGGCATCGGTTGGCTGCATCTGTGTGGTTGCAATAACTCTGACAGAGCAAAACAGTCCTGTTAGAGCATTGATGTTTTTAAAAGAGAGTTCAGAAATAAAACGTTAAAGGTTAAATTGTCTCCAGAAGCCAGAGAAACCCTTTTTATGGGACATTTCTCTTTTTGTATTAATTCTGGAACAGTTGTGTTGCAGAAAATCTCAAACAGAAAAGAACAACTTAAACCCAGATTGATGAACACTTGCTTAAGGTTCAATATTGGCAAATTTATCTTTATCATTTATTATACCCAAAAACAAATTAGTTTTAGGACAAAATATGACACCTTTCATAAGGAGTGGGATTGACACCAGGAGAATTCTGAAGACTGTTGTTAGGTACATTTATCACAAAGGAAATCAGTGACTTGCCCTCAAGCATAATTGTTAATTGAAACAAAATTTTGGTCAGAAAAACTGCAGGTTTAGATCTGGTTCTTGTTGTTTTTAGGCACATTGTCAGGAAGGAACTTCCTCTTCAAAATGACTAAAACCTTCAAAGTTAGATGACAAAATTATTTCACAATTTCATCAATAGAGTGGTAAGCAGCTGGAAGCATGCAGGACGGGCGCCTGGGAAACCAGGGTTTGTTCCCGAGGGGGCTACAATAAGCTCCCTCCAGTGTGGGCCTGGAGGCATGACAATTTATGCTACAGCTCAACTATGGGGGCCCAAGTCTGAGTCTACCTGTGCTGGTCCCAACCCTGGATGAAATATAGTGTTGTGTCAGGAAGGGCATCCAGCGTTAAAACTCACCAAGTGTGAGTGTCTGTGAAAATTGTTTTGCCAAGGCAACCCCTGACAGGACATGCAGAAAGATGAACATTAACAGAGTCGTAAATGTTCCAAATGGCAATTTGGCACCTCACTCAGTTAATCAATAATAAAAGATGACCATGTTGTTAATAGAAAGCCAAACAACACACTTTTAACTCAAGTCATCTTTGAATCATTTCTAGTTTGATTTTTTATGCTTTTCTCTGTCTCTTTTTTCATGGAAGCAAAAGATGATACAGATAATGTTCCAAATTGTTGCAAGCAGCAGATTTCTACCCATTCCATTTTTTTTACTTTTATTGATTGATTTTTTTAATTAAAAAAAAGTCAATTAAGATTTTCATTTATCCAGGTGACGTCAATGAAAAGGAATGAAGCCACTTGGAGGAGAGATGAAACATTTCCAGAAATAGGAATTTCAGACCAGATGCTATGACCCAACTAGTAGAGGATAATAATAACTCATTGGAAACAAATCTCAGATATGAAAGTATCAAGAGATACCTGTGGTCCTTGTTGACCCCCTGGAGAAAAGAACTGTCTTGTTTGCCCTGGTTTATTTCATTTAACATGAGCAATTAAAAAAAAACTATCGTGCACTACTGTTGAAAGTCTTATCAGCCCTATGCAAAAACCCCTTTCTGCCCACAGAGGCTGTGGGCATACCTTATTTTTATTATTGCTAAAAAAAAAAAAACGTGAATGTTTACGCAAAACTCACAAGATTTGATTCTCAAGCTCTGAAATAGTACAGATTATGAACAGGGTTGGATTATGGGTTATTCCGATACTGGACTAATGGGTTGTTACCATTCAGATAATAGGGCTAGGGTTCTTTGTGATGATACATTCAGGTAATTTGCACATGCTGCTTCTTTCATCTTAATTTTGGAAGTAGACAAAAGTTCACATACTTCTTTTCTGTGCCTTCAAAGTACTCGCTCCTGTAGAAACCTCCCAGGTCATCAGCCAGCTCTCCTGTGAATTCGGTGTACAGTTGGTACCGCTGGCCTTTCAGCAGTTTACCGTTCAGCCGGAGGACCAAATACTGAGTGACTGTCTGGATCCTGGACTCAGTGATGGAGGGTGCTGTCCCGGCGGGTGAGGTGAGCCGGGCCAAGTGACCATTTTCCAGTTTTGTGTAGTTTAGCTTGTTGGAGTGGATGAGAATCAGATCAGTGTCCTCCACGCAGTCAAACTCCACAGTGGATTCACCTGAAGCAGAACAAAGATGTAATGAGCAGAGAGCACAGAAGCTCTGCAAAAACTACTCTGCATTCTAACAAAAAGTTCCAAAGTCTTCCAGAAGAGACACTGAAACATATGGGGGAGATGTCTGCAAAGGTTCTCATTCATCCAGGTGTGGTTGTCTAGAAGTTGTGTCATAGAAGCTGGACTCAAAATCGTCTTCCTTGAAGAATCTTCTGCCAAAATGACTCAAAGAAAAAGATTTTAGGTCCAGCTGCTGTGACTCAACTTCAAGACATATAGTGACACAGCAAAAACTCAAAACTTAAAAGGAGAGTTAAAAAAGTCTTGAATTTTAGGGGAAAAAAAATCTTATTTTCTATTGTCCCAAAAAAATAACCTTATCAAACATTTTTCTTACCCAATTGGTAGTTGTTTTTTTGCTTTTTGTTATATAAAGACCGTTTTTCAAATGTTAAGGATTTTTTCTTTTTTCTGCATGAAAGTTTCTGGTTAAAAAAGACACTTGAAGAATGAAAAGCACAATTGAGCCCGATCGACCCAACAGTCACAGCGCTAAAGTTCAGCTCACGTTGGTTTTAAGACTCTGGCATGACAGCCGTGTGTGAAAGCTGCAACACTAAAAGCCTGCAATAATGTGTGATGCCAGCCTTTAATACAAAAAAAAAAAAGAATAATCTTCGTGTTTTATGTCACAGAACATCTGTACAGGTTTTACTGACCCAGACATTTTATAAAAAATGCAAAGTTGCGGCTGAGCGTCTCCACAGGCCAACGTGATGCAGACATTTATGTGAAGATTTGGGTTTATGTTTAATAGCAAGTCGCCACCAGTTATAGCACAAAGACTCTGAACCATGAAGGAACCATAACGGCTTGTGGATCATTAACCTGCACAGTTTTCACCTCACATTTATGAGGGGATCACCTGATCGTTATCATGTTAGATTGATCTTTGTCATTTTGCACCATCATCATTTTGAAGCAAAAATGTCTTTATTGATATTTAGAGTTTATTGTTTTATTATTTTAGTTACAGCTGTAAAAATTCACAAGATGGTTATTGGTTATTATGAAATATTGACAGCAAGATGCTGTGTCATGATGACAAAAATGGAATTTATTCTCAAACAATAAAACTGATGTTTAGTTTGTTTTTTTATTTTTATTATTTTTCTTAGTTATTTTTATTACATCAAATTTTATCATAACGCCCTATTTTGCATTTCACTTTTACAACATATCACACAGGGATTGTTGAAATGTCTTTTTCTAGATTTATATGATCATATTTTCATTGTCTATGGCTTTGACTGGAGCATCAGGAAGCTGCGACTTCACTGTCGATCTTTGAGATGTTTGAGGAGCAAAAGAGGAAACCTGAATGGAGCAGAAATTTGTTCTTCCAATTTATTCTGGATGATCAAACAGCCACTGTAGATATTGGTCTTCAAGAATCGACAACTTTCATGCGGGATGAAGATTTAAATTGACTTCTTCAAGGGAGTCAGTGTGTTTGAAGCAAAAACAAAAAAGGCACACAGTCTGTGAATATATTTTCCTTCTGTAGGCAAAAGTAGACTTCAGTCCTTAAATTTACTTTGTTTTTTTCCGTTCGTCTAAAATTTTCATTCTACCTTTGGGAAAACGTTTTTTTTTTGTTCAGATTTTATTATTTGTTAAAAAGATTATTTTTAGTTTGCATTCATAAATCTTTTACTATAGAACATTAAGATGCAAAATTCAAAATGTTGGCAATGCACAGCTTTGATTTCTTTAATCAGACCTACATAAGTTGGTTTATGTGTTTAACTCAGCTCAGCCTCAGCTTTGTTTTCCAAAGTTTTGTTGAAGTTAAAGTTGAAATTTTGTTGATATATCTTCTCAATAAAATGTAATTAGAAAAAATGGAGAATTCAAAGTTTGTATGTATGTATATACCCAGGCTGTATCCCACCAAAGTGATAAATGGTATATGTCAGCATGAAGGGGAATAAAATACTGTTTATTTGCAGAAATTAATGCAAAATTATCAGACAGCTTATTGGCAGGAATGAACAGTTTCTTGCCGATGTAAGTATTCTCTGCACAAGGAGTTCTCCTGTTCTACCTCCCGTCTGAACTGGAGCATCTCAGCTTCTGTCCAGTTTGACATGTTCGCTCTTAAACCTGAAACTCCTTTCAGTCGTGGCAGAAAGAGGATCCAGGTTCTGACCCGGTTTCTCCCAAAGCTTCTTACCAGTGAAGATGTAAAGTCCAGACTCTGGATCTGGTTTCAGCCGAGGCCACAGCATCACATGGTAGTTGTCCGGCACCAAGTTGGTGGGCAGCCGGTACTTGTCCCAGGGCTCGTTGGACGGCGCTTGTGTGGGGGGGGCGTTGGTGGGGCCAGTGGTGCCTCCATCGTTGCTTCCGTTGGTTTTGGAGCGTTCCTGAGAGTAGACCACAGACAAAGCAATGATGGTGGACAGGGCTGCCGCAGCAACGAAGACCCCCCCAATGGCAACCCCTTTATTAATGTAGATACCCTTCCCCATGGTGTCCCCCTCCTGCACTGACAGACTGCATGCAGGGCTGCAGGATGACCAGTTTATGTAGCTCGGCAGCACCAACTGGTGACACATTAACAGCCAGGTTGTAACCCCCCACACACACACACATAAATGCCCTCCCTCCCCACCTATTATATTAAAGCAGGGACTTTGGCCAGAATGAATTTCATGAGGTTCAAAGATTAATTGTTTTTATTTTAAGTAATTCAAATATTTTTTTAAACTGCGATGAATTAAATTAAATCAATTTTTGACACCATAAAAACTAAAATAAAGGCTCTTGTAATAAGATTATCCAATTCTTAAAGGTTAATATAATAACATTATATAACATGTGTTTTATGATTAAAAAATATGTAGTTTATTAGGTTATGCCTATGTGTAAAAGTGTCATAAGGAGTTGGAGTGAAGACCACTCTTATTTTAACAATGAGAATTTCTTTCTCCATTTATCCTAAATTTGATCCCCCAAGCATAAAATAACTCCCAAAAAGTTAGATTAAAATCAAAGTTTGATGAAAATTGCAAGCATTTAAAATAAACAAACTTTTCTACGTAATTTAATGGTATTGATTAAAGTCTCATGATGTGTTAGGGTCTGCACAAAAAAATCACGAAAATGTGTGCACATTCTCTGCAAAAAAGCTTAGACCTTCAGGAACAGTAGCATCACCAGTCAAAGCGCAGCCTCCTTCTGGGAAATTCATCTTTAATAACCCTTGTGCGGTCTTGGATGACCCCGCCCTTACTTTGACGTGTTCTCCCTACCATAACAAAGGTGGATAAAGGTGGAAAATTTTCATGTAATCCATTGAACCAGTGAAGATCACAAATCATTGAAAAAAAAAAGGTTCAGAGCACTGTCTAGTGGGTCTAGATGACCCAACGTCCAACGGTAAAGTGCCTAGAATAGCACAAGGGTTACAGCTTCTTTAGCCACGCCCACTTCCTTAATTGTTGTCAGTGTAAATAAGACTACCCCTCGTCAAACTATTATACAACTCTAAAACAAAACTGAAACTTTTCGGTCACAAAATCACTACATTTTAAGTGATTAGTCACAAAATTATAAAATGCATAATGTGTCAAGACCAACCAGAAATCAGAAATACATTTGACCTCTAACCTTCTAAATTAGCTCTGTCTTGAGTCGAAGTTTGATATGTTCCTGTTTAGTTTTGTTTGTGTCCCCCAAAACAACCACAACCACAATTAGCCTACTTAACCCAGAAGTATGAGAGAAAGGAAAACTTTCAAATCACATCAGATTTTGATTTGTAGCCCCAGTCACATTATTTAAAAAAAAACAGAGGGGAGGGGGGGGTTAGAGTCAAATTCTCCACAAAACAATGTCTGCTAATATTTTGATCTACTCCTTTTTTTTCATTTTTCTTTCTAGATAACCAATAAAAAGCTTTTTTTTATATCTCAAAATAAATGTTTCTCATGATAATGAAATGAAGTTACAGCTCATTTTCTGAATGTCTCATTTAAATAATGTGTTACATCCAGATAACAAAAACAGATTTACATTGGAGATAACTGAATGTTGATAAGTTTCTATTATTCTAGAAGCAACTGATTTTGGTCAGATGTGTCTTGACTCTGTTTGAAGTTGGTGGTAAAGATTACTTTTAAGTGAAATATTTTTGTTACCAAGGTAAAATTTTATTCTGGGAACTAGGAACTGCTTTCCAAATCATCTAAAATTCTTACTGTTATATTTTATGATATTTTACTACATTTTTACTTGTTTAATGTGTGTTTTTATTATTATTATTTATCTATTTATTCATTCTTTGTTTTAACATCATGACTTACTCTTTTTATATTTCAGGTGTTTTTGGCTTTTTATCGATTAACTTATCTTATTTTTTTATATTTAATATGTTTTTATATTTTAACTTTCTATTTATCACGTTTACATTTTTAGACGGTTTACGAGTGTTTTCTCACCCTGGGCTGGGGTGTTTGTGTCTATGCTGACACCCAGGCCAACAGGAGGACAGAGCAGACGGCATCTTCTTGGTTCTCTTTTCTTAAGGTTTCTTCTTCTTAAGTCATTTCTCTTTTACTTGTGCTTGTTTTTGTGTATTTTATTATGTTGGGCTTATTTAAATATTTATTTTATGCATTGTTGTTTGTACATCCTTGTTTTTTTTTATGTACAGCACCTTGAGCTGTTTTATTAACATGAAAGGTGCTGTATAAATAAAATTAATTTGAATTTGAATTTGAAGTTTCGTCTCAAATGATGATTTAAAAGTTGTTTCTGACAAACAAATTTGGCACAATTTCCCCCCTGAGTTAGACCACGACTAAAATGATCAATGATAAGTTGATCAATTAGTGTTTTTTGACTCATATCTCTGACAAACTCTCAAGCTGTTCTATTGATCTCCAAATGAGGAAAAAGGTTTTCTGTTTTCCAGAGAAAACCAAATCATTCTCAAGATCTCAGGACTGTAAGATTTCTTATCTTGTGATAATGACATTTTGACCTCTTATCTGAAAAAAACAGCTGATAACAGCTTGTTCTTTAAAATGTAACTTTCATATATGTTCACTGAATTATGTCACATGTTTTGCTAATACTGAGAACTAAAACAGGACTGCCATAAATTTGATCTCTGACCTTTAACAACAGCGTCACCTTGAGTCCAAATCTGAGTCCTACATCTGAAAATCTAAAAAAAAAAAAGCTATAAAAATTAGAAATCACTGGGGGTTTAAAACTCTTGGCCCATGATATCATCACACAACTGAGTAACTGTTCTGAACCTGAAGGAGTTTTTACTAGACTATCAAAATACACAAATTTAACCTAAGTTTTAGCCGCCTCATCATGACCGCCTCAAAGCTGGAAGATGAGTTTGTGGAATTGAGCTAAATGAATTTTTACTTTTACACATAACATGATGTTTTTTTTTTCACATTTAAGAAGGATTTCTCCCCCACTGTGGCATAATCTTTGACCCTAGCAGTTTTATACTTTAGAAAGGTCACTAATAATGAGACGCTGAGATGTTTTGATGTGATCCATAAAGATTTTGGTGCCAACAAAGAACTAGTTTTAGCCATAAAACCAATAATCTGTGATGTCATGGGTTATATGAAGCGTAAAGTTGGGTGTTGGCCATGAGATAACTCACGTCACCTGTCCAAAAAACCTGCTCCCTCAACAATGAGCTCCAATGAATCTAAAAACTATTTTTTGTGTACCGTTTAATTTTGGAGTCAATATTAATGTGCTCCCTTTTGTCTCCAGTAGTTACCTCAGGAACTGCAGCATTCCTGAAGGTTCCTGAAGGTTACATGCAGATTTGGATTGATCAGATGTTTGTTTCCTTAAGGGAGCGATAGCCAACCCTCCACAAACGTGCAGCAGTTTTCTGAAGTAAAAACTGAAGGGATGGTCCACGTGCCACTGGGTCTCGGATCAAAGGTTCGGATTGCATGACTCAGACTCCTCCTTTGTTTTCAGAGAGTCATAAAATCCTGTCACAGTCTGGAAACGTGAAGAAACAGGATTTGCCTGCATGTCTTTATGATCTACTAAAAATATTTAGTTACCTGGACTGGATTTTACCGGAGATCATAAAACATGTTGTGAGGAAACATCTGTCCTTTCTTTTATCAGAACTGATAGTCGTCTGTGACGTCTGAGACTGGAGAGATGAATTAGTGCTGGGTGCAGCAGGCGGAGCCTCTCTATGCTTTTTGATTAGGATTTTATGAGCTCCTTTATAAAATATTACTTAATATCAGGAATTTAAAAAAAATATTATTTTATAAACTCCAAATTAAAGTTTTTATTGTGTGAAGTTACAAACCGTTCAAAAATTAGAAGTAAAAACCCAAATGAGAAAACACAAGAGTGAAAAACTGCAGAAACTTTACATCTTTGAAAAACATTATTTACTAAATATTGTGATATTTTCTTCTTGGTTTTCCCCACAGAATTTCCAGTAAAACTATCTTTAAAGATCTCAAAAAGCACACAATACATAAACTTGTTTATCTTTCTTTTGCCAACAGAAATGGCACCAAAAAAATATCTTGCAGAAAACTATTGGAGATCTAATGAAGCAGCAAAATAGTTGCCTGAGATGTCCTGGACATCTGCAATAGATGTACATTAGTAATCTAATACACATCTTGCGTTTTCATTTAAACAAAAACATATTTATTTATTTAATGTGTGAAAATTGTCCCTCTTAATATCCTTATTCAAATTATATTCCACAATACCGCGAATGTTGAAAACAATCCCCAAACCATAACGGAAATTACTAAACCTTACGATTTCCGACAGATTTGAAGGCAGCACTCCGTCTGTGGTCACCATAGCAACAGGACGCCATACTGGAGCAGACGGTTGCGTGCAGAACTTTCTTGTTGTTCGTGGCGCTGAAACTTTTTTTTATACCGTGTAGTTTTTTCTTTTCCCATCAGCCTCTTTCAGGTCCAACATGACGCTGAACGTAAAGAACTTCACCTGGACCCAAACAGAGTCGACGGTCAACATCCGCGTGCCGCTTAAAGGCGCGAGAGCCTCGAACGTGGACATCGTGTCAACGGACGAGTATCTGAAGGTGACGCTACACTACTACCGGCAATAACAGCATTTATTATTATTATTATTATTATTATTATTATTATTATTATTATTATTATTATTATTATTATTATTATTATTATTATTATTATAAGCTTTATTACAGACTCAAGGTCCATTTGCCACAAAATGCACAAAACATAAAAGACTAAAGGATGAAAAGAAAACACTCAAACAGGTATAAGAACAATGACATAAAAAGTATTTTAAAAAAAACAACATTATAAAAGTGTAAAAACCAATGACATAGGAATATAAAAACGATGTAAAAATATAAGAACAGTAAAATAACCAAGTATCATGAACTAAATAAAATGACTAAAACTGCTGACAAAAAAAACCCCTAAAAGTTTAAAACCTCCAAATAGGGGATTGGTATAAAAGTGCTGTGCTTTACATTGGTGAGAGTTAAAATGATTACATTATTTGAAACATTAAGACGATAAATAAAACCATAGATAAAATGTCTTAATAAAGCTTGGAGAGTATTAACTAGCACCAACAAACAAACTGCTTGCACTGCACCACCAGGCTGTTTTATTAAACTCCTTAGGGCATCATTATAGGCTACTTGCAGCTTCTTGCTGCCCTATATTGTGCCTATTGTGCCTATATATTGCTGGCCTATAATTTGTGCACAGGTGGGCAGCAAGTTTTCAATAAAAGTATTTTAAAATTGTCTGAGCTTGAATAAAACCTGCGTGCAAGCGTGTTTGCCTGAGCATATAAAATACACCGTTGTTGTTATCAGAGCCTTATTCAGCTGTACTTTATGGGAATTATGTAGATATCATAAAACAAAAAAACGTTTTTTCTGTGTGTATTTTTTACACTGAACGAACAAAATCTCAGTTTCTGTTTATTGTAAAACAAAAACACAGATTATTTCTTTTCTTTTGGAACTTTTAACTTTCATGAAACTTAAGATTACACCTGAAACAAGACCCCAAAATTGTAATCATTTTTAATGTTACTTTTGCTAAAAAGAAAAGGTTCTAGAGTGCTAAGTATTTATGTCCATAAACACTGTTTTTCATTGTCTTGTTATTATTTTAAAGCAATTCTTCATAAAAATGTACCATTCCTTACAAAATGTTTAATTAAGGTGTATTAAAAAAAAAAGATTTTTGAAGCTATTCTTTATTCATTTTTATTTATGGGATTTGCATCACATGTTTTGTCCTCTTTTTTTCAGTCTTTCCTGCATTCAGGTTATGTTGTCTTGAGGTTGAGGCACGGCAACTGGACTTAAAATCTTCATTTTGCTGTTTATTTGCCATTTTTTCAAGACAGCATTACCTAGATGAAAGAGAGGCTGCAGTGACGTCTTTTCTGCATGTTTTTTAGCTTTTATCATGAGAGTTGTCTCCTCTGTTTTTTTGTTGTTTTGTTTTCGATTTTTGCTTAGGTTCATTTACCTCCGTTTCTGTTCGAGGCCTTCTTGTTTGAAGCGGTTGATGACAGCAGGAGCACAGCAAAGATTGGAAACGGAGTCATTGTTTTCACTCTGCAGAAGAGAGCCTGCAGACTGTGGGAGCATCTGATGGTCCAAACAAGTAAGAACCTCCATCCAAGTCAGAACTCGCATAAAACTGCAGGTATAGGAGTTGCCATGGAAACTGGACACTTCTGTGGATGTAATGGGGAGTACTTAGGACTTATTTTGTAATTGTAAACACCTTTTTTTTAACATGACCATTTCCTTAAGGTCGTGTTTAAAACAAAAATCAAGCAAATAATCTATAAAGTCATGCAGACACTATATGCAATATGTTCAAATATTTCCAGAAAAGCAATGAAATGTGTAAAATGGGCAATGTGATGTTAATACATAAGAGATCATTCAAAGAGTAGATGAAACCTTTTCATGGTAAAAAGATAAAAAATATTTAGTTTTTTAAAAGCTGATTTGAAAAACCTTAACTTGTGCTTCAGACAATAAGGAAAGAATGAGGGAAATCAGGGAGAGAGCCCAGCAGCAATTCCAGCAGAAGATTTGGGCAGAGAGCAGAGAGAAGGCAGAAAAACAGCAGGCAGACAAGAAGTACGCTCTGCAGACAATGATACAGGTACAAGCATTATTCATTTGAATGAATTGGTTTGGAGAGGACGCTGGAGTTTTGTGTTTGATGTTGAATCAGCTTGAAAAGGAGGGAAAAGACAGAATCCAGAAGATGAAGGACGCAGAGCGAGAGAAAACCAGCGCTGAGCTGGAGGCGTTCCAGCAGAGGCAGGAGGCACAAGAAAAGGAACAACATGACATCAACAATCAGATCCAGGAGAGAGCAGAGGGTCAAAAAAGTCGATTTAAGGTTGTCATGAAATTCAGAGAGGGTGAGTAAAACTTCCTGAAGATCAAATCTACTCCTCAGCCACCCTTCACTCTGAAAATGTTTTGTGTTTAGCTTGCAACAACCTCAAGAAGAAGAAAGTAGCCAAGCTGCCACCTGAGAGACCCAGAGGCAACATTCGGTTCGCTTTCACCCCTCGAGCTTTTCCAACGGCACTTAGAGAGTCGCAAATGGCTGAGGAAGAGGAGGTGAGTTCCTCCGTTTCCCTCGAACACCGGAAAACTGCCCAACACACAAAGACAGACGGAGGAGCAGGTCAAAAACAAGGAGAAAACAGTCTATGCCATGCCCCTGTAAGGTCTGAAGGTTGAAGAAACAAAAACACGAACAGAACACAGAAGCAAGTCTGGGTTTCCATGTTCTGCCTCTGCGTGTGTGGGTTTTCTAAATGCCTCATAGGTAATTGGTGTCTTTAAATTGCCCCTAGGTGTGCGTGTGTGGCCCTGCAACCTGTTCAGGGTGTGCTCTGCCTTTGCCCAATAGCAGCAGGGCTTTAGCTCCAGCAGCCCAGTTGCCCCCAAAAGGAATTCAGCAGTGTTCTGAAGATGGATGGATGGATTTATGTATGGATGGAAACTAATCAAATTTCAGATCACTACTCCTGATCCTGAGAAATTGGGGAAATAGGTAACAAAACCAGGAGGGGTAACAATGGCAGCCTTTTATTTGGGTTACTGAATAAAAAAAACGTAATAAACCTAAAGTATCTGAAGGTGACGCTACTGTTTGGACAAAACAAGGATGTTTGTGACTCATTTAACATGAGTTTTAGCATTAAGACTATGAACAAAAACACAAACCCGAAACACATAAAATTACTGTAAACAAAGAGAAATCTATCAAACAACAGCTAACAGAGAGGAAACCACAGGCCTAAATGTGATGAGGGTAAAACAACAGGGATGGAAATCCACAAGATCAGAAAAAAGCCAGGCTTCAGTGAGCTTCTAGGTAGAGGCAGACAGCAGGGGCAGGCAGAGAAACACATCCACCCATGAATCCGAGCGCGGCTAGTCTGCAGCTCACCACTCCCCCTAGGGGATGGATTAAAGTGCGGATAATAATTTCCCCATTGTGGGATGAATAAAAGTAAAATAAAAAAATTATTTAAAAAATTCAGCCGCCGGCGGAGCAGGGAATTCAAAGATGAAGCCGGACCTCTGCAGGAGCTGAAAACTCAGCAAACATGATGAGATCACAACATAATTGAAATTCCTTGTAAAGATTAGATTTAAGTTTAAAAGTTTAACGTTAAAAAACACACAGATTTCCAGCAGCACTTAAACACACCCTGCACGTCCAAAACATTCAACAAATGTGTTTTTATGTCTCTAGTTGTTGCTCCCTAAAAGCCTTCTGCTCAACCCTCAGTCTGGACTGACAGGATCCCATGAACAGCTGTTTTTCCACTGCAGTGGCTCAGGGCGCAGGCCGAGGCCAGAGGGGCGGCGAGTACAGACACTCTAGAGCTGACGGACCTGACGAAGGAGGAGAGGAACCCAGACTGGCTGAAGGACAAAGGAGAGTGAGTCCCATCAGTTCTCAGCATCTGCCGGTCCTGAACTGCTTGATCTCTAAACTGCCTGTTTTTTTTTTGTTCAGCAAGTGTTTTAGGGTGGGGGACTACATGGGGGCGCTGAACGCCTACAGCCTGGCCATCAGGATCAACAAGAAGATCCCGGCTCTGTTTTCAAACAGGGCAGCATGTCACCTGACGCTAAAGAATCTGCACAAAGCCATCCAGGACGCCTCTGAGGTATGGAAACTTCTTCTTAATAAACAGATGGTTTTTAATTATTGACTGTTTATTCTTGTGTTCTTGTCTGTCGCTGATTCAGCTATGTAATTAATGTTATGTAACTGAAAGACTGTCCAGTCTCTCCATGTTTTTAGGAAGTTAAATCAGGCTTGGGTGTTTTATGAACCTTTTCTATGTCTACTCCCAGTGTTCTTATATTTATTCAGATTTCTGTTTTCACTTTTGAAGCTTTAATTTTGGTGTTTTCTTCATGAGAATCCTCCACACCAGACTGAGCCTACTTGGTCTCTTGTTGCCATGGAGATCGCCCTTGTCTGTGTGGTTGGGGGCCCCACATTGCTAACCTGGGCATGTGATGTGGCCCCGGCCTGCTGGGATCTGAGCGGTTCCTGTGGTGACGCCCTCTGTGATGATGGATAGCGTGGCTCCTGGTTTTGAAAGATCACTAAGGGATCACTTCCTCATCTCAGAAATTAAAAGTCTGAATTTAAGTATTGGGGGGGTTGGGGGGGGTGTATTGATGCTTTGCATAGCTTTGAATGTTGCCACGTGTTTCCTCAGATCTATATTCTTGTCTGGTTGTTTGTTTATTTAAATTTGAAGATTTGTTTTAATCTCTCAGAGATTAAATAAATTAGGTTTGATTGGACATCTTGTGGCTCATCTTGAACTCATCCGGGCGTTTAAACGCTTTGTTTTGGCTCAGATCTTTTGTTTTTACCGAGGTCTTAGCTTTATGGACATGTATATAAATGAAGGCTATTCTGTGACGTCAGCGTGTTGTTGCAGTGTTCAGCTTCACTGAAGCTGAGAGTCTGTTCATTCACAGCAAAGCCTGCTGGCGCACACTGTTTTATTCTCAGATGTTATTTTAAAAATCACAATCTTTAGTTTCTGCACGCTAAAGAACACGTTGCCCTGATTTTTGTCTGCAGGCGCTTGAGCTGCTGACTCCTGCAGTGGCTGCAAACGCCACCGCCAGACTGCGACCCACAGTTCGGCGAGGAACTGCCTTCTGCCTGCTGCAGCTCTATGAAGAAGGTCTGTGGTTTCAGTAACGAGACGAGAGTTAGTTTAACAGCCGTGAAAGCTGCATGACTGACAATCAACTGATGCATTTGTGGCCTCATTGTAGGGTTACAGGACTACGAGGCTGCCCTGAAGATTGACCCCCATAACCAGACTCTGCAGGCAGACACACAGACTATCAGAGACATCATCCAGATCTCTTCAGCCAGACAGTTGCACTGACTGACTCTGTAAAGCTGTAACTCTTACTGAGTTGTTAAATCATTTATTTGAATGATTGTCATTTAAGCAAAGAATGTATCTGTTTAACAACACAAAATGAAATTGTCAGTAAATGTTTAGTGTTTTGAGAAGCTGCAAAAAAGTCAGGAAAATCCAGAAGTTTTTAGAAAAAATGAAAACAAACCAAAAACAAAAAAAAACATCAACGTTTAATTAATTTTGAATGTAAAGTAGTTTACGTTGTTTACTAATGCTAGTAAATGTCAGAGTGTCTGCAAAAACTCCAACCTTCTGCTTACAAAAAGTCAAACTGAAACAAACACTAAAAAACCTTCACAAAATCAAAGTGTTTCACAGACATCCGTGTCCTGTGAAATATCACAGATCTTGTGTTTCTGATTCTTGTGAAAAGCCTAAATAATAACAGATGTATAAATGACGGAGTTAAAGAAAAAAAGAATAAAAATTTCTGCCAGACAAAGCTACTTTTGAGAGGTTTTCTTAGAACATCAAAGTTTTCTAGGATGAGGAGCTTGTGAAACGGAAAACGACTATTTCAAGTTTTATTGAAAAAAAGCGTCAATATAAAAGTTTAAATGTTTATTTAAGAAAATATGAAAAGTACAAAATGTCTTTAAAAAGATTTTTACAAGGTGTTTGACATTTGCATCTACACATACACTAAAAGCAGAAGAGTCTGCATGCCTCACAGGCTGTGCAGAAAAACATACTGTACACAAACAGCCAGTAAATACAGGTATGTACACAGCAGTCAGTCAGTCAGACAGTCAGTCAGTCAGTCAGTCAGTCAGTCAGTCAGTCAGTCCACCACAGGAGGCTCCTATGAAACTGTGATCTCCTCACCATCCGACTCTGAGACCTCTGACTGCCTCCTGGAGTCTGCTGACGGAGATGAGGACTTGTGGAGATGAAGGTGATGATGAGGAAGGTGGGGCTCCTGGCTGAGGCCGCCGCCCACGTCCGTCAGGTCTGGGTGGGGGTTGGCTTTGGTGGGGAGGGTCTGCTGGCGGCAGCCGCCCGTCGACAGCAGCTCCCTCTCCTTGGAGTTCCTCCATTTCATCCTGCGGTTCTGGAACCAGATCTTCACCTGAACCAGAGCAGGAAACACAGCCCAGTGGTTGTCAGTTAGTTAGTTTCTAGCTGTTTTATAGCATTTTTTTTTATTAATTTTTTTTTTATTTTGACATTGTTTTCCCCATTAGTTCCTGTCTGGATGTGACCAGTTTGTGCAAAAAAAAAAAAGAATCCAGGACTGTGGCTGTTCCACAGCAGAAGAAAATAAAGATAAAATATCGATAAAATTACTTTCGTAGTGCCACCTACGGACCTAAAAGTTGTGTCAAATATGTCAATGTATTGTGGTACTCTTCACAAAAAAACACAAACAGAACAAATAAGATGATAGTGAAAAGACTTGTGTTTTGGATCATTTTCAGCAGACCTATTTGTTTTTGTGAGTAAACAGCTGATGTTTGTCCTCTTCTGTGTGTCACACTTCCTTTAACAGACCATTCCTCCTTCATCGTTAACATTTATCTATCATGGATCAGTGAAGCACTGCAGGTTATTAGAGCTGTTCTGGTTCTTGGAGGACTAAATTCATCCTCTGCTCCCACTTACATCCTGTCTGTAGAATGTGCAGATCACAGCCACGGTGTCCGTTTCCCCTCAAATATTTTTAAACATCTTTTTTATTTAAAGATGTAAAAAAATGTAACTGTAAAGTCAAACATAAGCAAGTAGTAAATTTAAAAAGTAGTAAAACTAACTCAAACTTTATGCAACTCATTCAGAAGCGGTTAAAGGGTAGTACGCATCACAAGTCGAACTAACACATTTTGACTGTCAGTAAAAACACAACCAGAATTAAAAGTGCATGGGATTAAACAGCAGATTTTCTATTTTTGAGCAGATTGAAGAAGTGCATTTTATGGTTAAAAAAATATGGTAAGGTTCACTTAATTAACTCTGATTTAATTTTTAATAGTTAGATTTATAAATTCATGGCTAACAACAATAATATATGAGTTTTTTTGCTATCATTGCTGACATCACACAACGTACTATTACATTTCTGGCACTAAGCTGATCCTATGTAATGCAGGGTGTCTTTTATTTTGAAAGGAAGTCATCTGAACCTCTGTCAAAAGCTATAAACTATATATTTTGAAAATAGGCTATTTTTCTTTAAATTTATATTTTGTTTATGCCAAAAAACAATAGCTCATTTATATTTTTCAAATTTGTTACAATAACATAAACAGAAATCAGTGTTTTAAATTTTTTTCTACAGGGTGAAGTTAGACTTTGTGGCTCCTACTGTGTTGTTGTCGGAGAGAAGTTGACCCAAAGGGCGGTTGCAGACCACTGGTTTAAAGTTTCTACAAAAACCAACCCTTCCCCTTTAAATGTTCTGCAGAGATTCAACATTCCTTTTTATTTGTTCATAATTAAAAATGCTTTAAAAACTAATTTTGAAAGCATAACTTAAAAAATGCATTTGTATAAAATGTAATTATTCGTATCATAAAGAACCTTCTTTGTCAAATTTGACTTAAAACTAAAACTCTTGGGAAAAACCAGTGGTGTGCTGAATAAATGATCCACTAGAGGGCAGTCAACCTACACCTGCCTAAGACCGCTCAGAAAGTCTGAAAGGTGAATGTTGGATTTGAAGGATTGATGAAGCATGTTTGGACCTCCAGTCTAGGCGGCAATCGCTTGCCTCCGCCTCCACCTCCGCCTCCGCCTTGCGGTGTACCTGTGAGTCCTTCAGGCCCAGTTTGCTGGCCAGCTTCTTCCTGTCTGGTTTGCTGATGTACTTCTGCTTCTGAAAGGTCCTCTCCAGGGCTTTCCGCTGGAGGTCTGAGAAGACTGCCCGCCGCAGCATGCCCCTCCTGGGCTTCCCTCTGGGGGCCAGGGGCCAGGAGAAGGTTCCTGGGACGGGAACCACGGAGGAGGAGGCTGGAGGGATGAAGCACAGGAGGCAGTGAGAATTTGTTCAACTTGAAGCAATAAAAACCTTCAGCTAAGAATAAAAAAAACGATTGAAATCAGTTATCCCTGCTAAATATACATCTGTAAATAGCATCCATGAACCAGAAGAGTTCTGCACATAGAAATGAAACCTGCCAACGGAAAGCCTGGATTTTGCTGCTCACATGACCGTATCAGAGGAGCTTGGATGCCCGTGTAGCGTGAGGTCTTGTGAACTCTGTCATGTGCTTATCCCCCACATTTGTCAGCGTTGCGAGTTCCTCCTTGTCTCCGTAATGAGCACACAGGCTCCCCGATGCTCCTCATAATATCCTCGTTCTGCCTCAAATCTGACGCTGAAGAGCCCAATTTGTCCGGCAGTGGAAACAGAGCCTATGCTAATGAGACGGGCCCTCCAAAGCACGGCTCACACTGGCTCTAATGAAGCGTGAAGGGGGGGCCGTACAGGCTGCAAATGCGCAGAGAAAGCTGATTGTGTTGTAATGAATTGAGTGGAAAAGGCCGTCGACAGGCCAGTTTATTACAGGCCCATTAGAGGCAGGTCAAATTGGCTGAGAGCTCTCACTTCAGAGAGCCTCCAACCTGCAAGTGTCACACATGTTTATCAGGAACACGCAGAGAGAGAAAACGCAGCAAAAATCACCACAAGTCATTCAATTGATCCTTTTTTAGAGTCTGAATCCACATTTAATATACCTTAACTTTCTTTAAATATACATCCTTTTTTTGGTCTTAAAACATATAAATGTGAAGCCAAATTGAAATGTTTTATCATTTAGTTTGCTTAAATCCCCTTTTAAATTACAAGTTGTGAATTATTTAAATTCTAGACTTTTCTTGAGGTGGAACAGTTGATCATCAGTTCTTGAGGCTCCATGAAACACTTGTTTTTTTTGACTAATTTTAAACCCAAACTTTCTACCTGGACATTAAAACTGTTGTTTCTACGAAGACTCTGCACTTGTTTTTTGTCTTTTTGTCGCCCTTACGAGTTGGAAACTTCCATAACTCTATCAAATTCTTCAGAAAATTGTCAGATAAAAGGAGTAGGCAAATGAAGTCAAATATAAGTAATGAGGAAAACCTGACAGTTTTGTACAGTACAATAAATCCACAATAAATCGCGGTGGGAGGTTTAGATGAAAACGTTTAGCCGCACGCTTTTCTCGCCGACCACTTTGTGGAGGGGCAGGGAGTTTTGGTTGCAGATCAATGGTGCATGAAGAAGAGCCGAGTTCCTGAGCTCAAAAAAGCCCTCACATTTGGACCGTGACATGAGGCATTCCTATTTAGAGCGGAAAGAACTGGACTAATTTGTAGATTAGGACAAGCGATGCTAATGTCAGCAGTCAGTGCACCCAGCAACAAAAACATCACATTGGTGGATCTGATCCAAGCTGAATCGTGAAAGTTGGACCACAGAGAAGCGAGCTGAGCAGCTACCACCCGACAGCAGGAAAACCCCCGGTTTACGTCCGCAGAAAAATAACAGATTGATCCACCTGTCAGGTGAGTTCAATCGTTTAAAATTAAATGGATGGATAAGAACAATTAAATATGACATTTTCACTAACTTAAAGCAGGGAGGTGCTCCACTGGACTGTCTATTCAGAGTGGAACTTCTCATCTGCTTTTAGAGACGATGGTGACAATAAAGAAACTCTGCTGAATTTAAAATGTAGATGCTAATTTTGTCTGAAATGGGTTTTCAGTGTCAGTTTTTCCATTTTGAGTTGAACAAATGCTGAATCTGTTTGTGTGAAAGTAAACGGACTCTGTGACCTGAGCTGAAGTAACTCCTGCAAACATCTGACTGACCATACAGGTAAACCCCCTTTCAGGGGGAGAGGAAATGTTACTGTCTCCATATGATCAGGTGGGATCAAAACTACATTTTTTTTTAAATTGGAATAATTTCCAGATTAATGGTGATCAGTTTTTTTTTCAATGTGCTCTTTTATTAATGTTCAATGTGGGCATACCAGGACCTAAGATTTATTATTTAAGGCAAATTGAACTGAGACCACCATTGGTTTTTCTTTTCAAACAGCTGTTTTGTGTTTAAGTTCTCTCAAACAGTTTTGTCTACTTGTGTTTTTGCAAAAACCTTTGGATCTCACATAAAACGTGTCCAGTTCACACATCTAACAATTTCAAAACCATGATGAGTTAACAGATTAAATAATTATTTTAGATTCAGAAAAGCTGTATAAGCTGCATAAGTGAAATATATATGCAGTCCTCCTTTTTGCTGCATTTGTGAACGTCGGGTTTACGAAAAATAAGCATCCAGCGAGTCCACCAACCTGACAGGAAGGATGAGGCCCGGAGTAGAGGATGCAGACTTCCATCGAAGAGAGGCAGCGGCAGAGGCTTGGAGTGCAAACCCTCACCTGCAGGACACATGTGCACGCACGTGCACGCACATTCATATAAACTCAATACAAAGGCTGTGTTTTACAGCTTCATGCAATCACTTGATTATTTCTTTTCTCAAATACAATTTTTAACAACACAGTTTAAAAAAACTTTATATCTGATATCTAAGACGTGTTTAATGTAAACAGGATTAACAAATAAAATTATTTAAAAACATCTTTAACTTTGGAAAAATCCTTTAAAACAGCAGCTGCTGAAATGACCACACTGCTTTAACAGAAAATTAGTACATGTTTATTATCATTTGAAGGGAGATTGAGGTTTATTTTGGCAAACTTTCTTTATTTAGTAGGACTATCTTGTAATTGTTATCATCAAATAAAACAAACTAATAATGTGCTCTTTAAAATGTTTGACCCTAAACATTAAGGGAGCAAAATACAAACATTTTCTGGTAATTTTGTCTTCAATGATTATTTATCTCATGAAAAATTAGCTTTAGAAATTTCAAGGTTTAATATATTCATTTTGTAAGCTCAATTTAAAAAAATAAATACATTCAGATACAAAAACTGCCGTTTTTTAAGAATAAACAGATTATAGGCTCCAAAATTTTGCAAAATATTTTTTGTTTGCAATTAGATTCTTATGCAGAAGCTCCTTTGCACTTTATATTCAAAATATAGTTCATAAATAAAAATTCCTGCATTTCATCTTAATGCATATCTTTGATACCAACTCTTAAAAATATCTGATTTATTAATTTTACATAAATTAGACTCATTTGTGACTGCAGGACTGAGCTCCTGTTGTCTGCAGAAAAGTGAAGATTCAAATTCGTCTGGTTAGTTTAGCAGCAGAAAGAGAGATTAAAATATTTGTAAAACTTTATTAATAGTTTATACAATAATACCGGACATTTTTATTCGATTATTGTTAAAATGTAAAGTGTAGAATCCTGAATTTAAAACATGCAGTAGGTCTTAAGGTGATATCTTGAACTTCATTTCCAGCCGCACGTGCCTCCCTGCAGGACTCAGGTCAGGACTCACCGTTCCGCGCGCACGGTGCCAGGATCGCGTTAACGCCGAACTTGAGGAACCCGGAGTCCTGGCAGGTGGGATGCGAAGACACGGCACCGCCTCGGTTCTGCTGCCCGGAGCTGTGCGGCCGGTCCGAGATCGGCCCTGATGGCCGGGAAGATGAGCAAACTTCTGGGCCGAACGAGTCTCGCAGACTTGTGGGGCAGAGGGTCCGGTGGATGTAGCCCACAGGGTGGCTCAGGCGCAGGAGGTCCTCCACCAGAAAGCCGGAGGGCAGCGCGCGGTTGAGGGGCGCGGAGAGAGCCGCGGGGGGACGCAGGAAGGCCGGGTAGAGAGGCGGCGGCAGGGCGCTGCAGGGAAACATCATGATGGTGCTGCAGGCTGGAGGAGACCCGCAGCTTTCAGGCTGATCCAAGAAAAACGGGACAACCAGGAGCGCAAACTGTCTTAGCGTCCTGATCACGGGCTATATAACTGCACACGCGCGCGCAAAAACACGCACACGCTCAGAAGTTTGACCCTCATCTCTGCATGAAACTCTGAACACAAGTTTAAGGGCAGCAGGGAGGAGGAGGAGCAGCAGCAACAAAGTTCAGGTTCCTCAGAGACGAAGTGATGCTGATGGAGGAAACCCTGCCGGGAATGAGATTTAATCCCGATAGTTTGGTTTAATCTGGAAAAGTTTTGACACACTGAATGCTGCTCAAGTTTGGTGAAGTTTCTGAGACAGGAGTGATGTAAAAAAGTGAGACTTGCTTAAATGTTGCTTTCTCTCAACCTGCAAAAACACAACTCAGAGGAAAAGTTGGATTTATTTCATAATCCAAAAAAAAAAACCCCGTCAAATTTGGAGGACTTTCACCTCGATGAGCTCACAGTTTCATCCCACAAAGTGTTTCTATACATTTGCAACTGCAATCAAATCATTCATCTTTTCAGAATAGTTTCGGCAACATCAGTTATCCTCAAACAACCCAGAGGGCAAAAGTGCCTACAACTGTCAATGAAGTGCATCCGTTTCCATGGCAACCACATTAGACCCGCAGTTAGACGTTTGTCACCTTCTTTGACAGACAGGTTTGCATTAATTAGTTCTGACATTTACACAAAATAGTATTTGAAGAAGAGAGGAGAGATAGTAAAGCATTGATTTGTGTTGCATAAAAATGTGAATGTGTCTATAATTTTTGGTCCAAAAAACGCCTTTCATGGTGGGATAAACTCAGACTATTGATGTATAAACCTCAAACACTGGACACTAATGGTGGTTGGAGGCCAGACCATTCCAAAGCTTGGCTCCGGTGGAGAACAGGGTGGAGGAGGGACAGCGAACTGTCTCAAGAATGTGGAGAGAGACAACCATTTATGACTTTACAGACGAAAAATGATTGTGATTGGCTGAGAAGAAGGTGGGCATTTAGCCATTGCTTCAAATGAAAGGCCTGATTGATAAAAAAAAAAAAATGTGAACCTTGATGTGGCAAAAGAGTAGAGATAAGAGGATCTGATGAACAGAAATGTATCGACTTCAACCCACTGAGGACTGATTCCAACAGACATAAACAGGATAAATCACCAACCTGCTGGGTCTGTTCTTTAGGAAACCTAACCTTAACAGCAAACACAATTTTAGCACATTAACCAAGAAAACAGAACTAGAAAGGCAGCAGACCTCACAGTTTGACCTTTAGGCTGCCATTCAAACTGTGGTGTGAACTCTTGACATCCAACATCATCAAACTGGACTAAAACATCCAAGTAGATGGAAAATTTTGTGTGGACTCTGCATCTTCTCTCTGTGTGTGTGTGGGATTCGTTTCCTTCCACAGCCCCAAAACATGCTTCATAGGTTCACCGGTTGCTCTAGTGTGAGCGAGACTGATTGTGTGGTCCTGCGGCAGATTGTAGCGTGCATCCCGCCTTGACCCAACAGTAGCGGGACAGGCTCCAGCAACTCTGTGACTAAAAAAGGGATGTAGCAGGTTAAGAAAATGCATGGATCAAAACTTTGATCTATGAACCAAATGCAGGTAGAGTCAACTCCAGTTAATGTGCCTGTTCCGCTGCAGGCTTTGGGATTATAATCCTATAGGATGTCACAAATTCATTCATTCATTCATTTTCTATTCCGTTTAGTCCCTTTCAGAGGGTCAAGGGGGTGCCGGAGCCTATCACTTGTCATGTCACAAATTAACACATGAAATTCATTCATTATAATTAATAATTACTAAGTACCCTAACAGCCAATACCAGCGTTTGCCTGTCTGACCCCTGACCTGCTGTTCAGCAACTTAAAACCTAAGACAGCACTATGTATGCGTGCAAATGTCAGTGAATGTTTGCTTTTTGCACGATAAAACCCAGAATTTTGCTGTGTGCTTTGGTAGCTTTTAATTCATGCAAGTTTTAAAATACCAGTAAAAATGGCCCCTATTGAAATGCGTGGGAGGAGTTAATTGGGTATTTCAACTAATTGGCTTTTGCTCTATTTGTCTTTTATATTCTTTTAATTCACCTTAGATATAAAATACACAGAATTCAATGGAGTTAACTTGATGATTTGGAGATAATTGTGTTGTCTTGGTTTTCTGGGTGAAGCAGAAAACTTGGAAATCACTGAGAGCATTTGAATGTATCAGGCTGCAGCATAATCCCGAAGGCCTCATTTTGAGCATGATGATGAAATGATCCGCCGCTTAACAAAAGGAAGCAGTTTCATTAAATCTGCAACAGATCTGCCGGGAAACTCCTCACCTTAACCAAAACCTTTTATGAGAGGGAAAGTGCTGCATCCAGAGCATTTTATTCCTTCAGAAAATCCCTCCTTTGTGCTGAAACGGAGCAGATGGTTCTCTGGGAGGGAACAAGAGCATCAGCAGAACTAATTTCTGCTCCGGCTCTGGCAGACTCTCCAGCCTCCTGCTCAGTCCTTAACCAGCACAACAGCTGGTGGTGAATTAAACGCCAGTTAAGACTCATTTTAAAGCCATTAGCCTCTTGAAGTCTCGCATGGTGAACCCTCTCACATTATCCCACCGATCACTGATTCAAAGAGCAGAAAACAACCGAGGACGTGTCTCTGCTATAGAGACAACTAGTTTAAGCCTAACAAGACCTTCTAAAACCTGAGTGTAAACAATTAACCTGTTAAGAGAAATGGCCCTCATCGGTCTGCTCAGCCTCCAGGGGAGGGACTCGAAGCAGGGAGCCTCAGACCGAGAGGAACCTAAAAAACCAAGCAGAACTTTAAGGAGGGGGGGGGGGTGTTTTTAGAACTTTTATTTGTTAAACTTCAATTACACGAAGAAATAACAAATGTCAACAACAGAAATATAAAGGAAGTCCAGATTTTTAAAAGTCACATACGTGAAAAAGTCCAAAAACACAATACAATAATTAAATAAAATACAAAGTTAAACCTTTTTTCCACACAATTTAATTAATAAAATACACAAAATAAAAGCTTTTTCTACACATTTTAATGAATAAATACACAAAATAAAAGCCATTTCCACACATTCTAATGAATAACTACAGTCCCAGCTCTGCAAGTCATTTACTAGGTCAATAATTTGGTTTCTGGTGTTCTCAGACAGCTCTTTGGTCTTAGTAGAGTTTGGAGTGTGACTGTTTGTGTCGTGAACAAGTGTCTTTTATATGGATAATGAATTCAAACTGGTGCCATTAATAAGGTAAAGAGTGGAGGGCAGAGGATTCTCTTACAGAAAAAGTTACAGGTCTGTGAGAGCCAGAAATCTTGCTTGTTTGTGGGTGATCAAATACTTGTTTTCCACCATAATTTACAACTAAATTCTTTAAAGATCAGACCATGTGATTTTTTGGATGAAAATTACAGGCCTGTCTTGTGTTTTATAAGTGGGAGAACTTGCACAATTGGGGGTTGAATAAATACTTTTTTGCCCCACTGTATATAGCACAATGGCAAGAACAAGACCCGGGCAATAAACAGTTACGCACTGTCTGTTACCAGTTAACCTGCAAGAATAATAAGATGGCCAAAGGAAGAGATACAGACCACAGATGTTAAGACATGAAAACTCCTCACCATGCATGGAGGGTTCCATCCCAAATCCAGCACCCTGAGACTGTATGCTAGCCGCAAGGAAGGAAGCCGAGGACTATGAGTGTGGAAGCCTCTATCCAGGATGAAACATCCAAGATCCATGAATACATCAAGCTCAAGGCCCCAACTGACAGTGTGCTCAGTGAATGTCTCAGGCAATGGAGAGCAGAGGATGCAGTGCTGGAGGACAGATCCTCACGGGAGGACAAACTCCTGCATGGGATGTTCCACCGGACCATAACTGAAGTGGCCAATATCAATAATTGTCAATATCAATAATAACAGCACTGCAGCACTCATCCTGGCAGCTCAGGAACAAGCCCTGAGCACCAGAGCGATAGAGGCTCAGATCTATCACACCAGACAAGACCCAAGGTGTAGGCTGTGCAAAGAGGCGCCTGAAACAATCCAGCACATAACTGCAGGGTGTAAGATGCTGGCAGGTAAAGCATACATGGAGTGGCACAATCAAGTGGCTGGAATAATATACAGAAACGTGTGCAGAATATGGACTGGAAACCCCAAGGTCAAAATGTAAAAGGTGGTAGAGAATGAGAGGGCAAAGATCCTGTGGGACTTCCAGATCCAGATTGATAGGAGGGTAAAGGGGAACCAACCAGACATTGTAGTGGTGGATAAAGAACAGAGGAAAGCCGTTGTGGTGGATGTGGCAGTGCCAAGCGATGGGAACATCAGGAAGAAGAAACATGAGAAACTGGAGAAATACCAGGAAGAACTGGAGAAAGCCTGGAAAGTGAAGGTGACAGTGGTAATTGGAGCACTCGGGGCAGTAACCCCCAAGCCATAGGAGTGGCTACAACAGATACCTGGAAAGACCTCAGACCTCTCAGTCCAGAAAAGCTCAGTGCTAGAAACAGCTAAGATACTGCGCAGAACCCTCAAGCTCCCAGGCCTCTGGTAGAGGACCCAAGCTTGAATGAGAAACCACCCTTCCGTGGTTTCTCAAGTAAGCGTTTGGGCCTTCAAAGAAGGTAGAAAAGCTCTGTTTAAGTGTACGCCATTTACTATATATGTAGTTTTTACTATATACTACATACTATGTACATACATGCTTATACATATTTATTTATCTATTTATTTATTTATTTCAGTTTGCATCCATTTCACTGTCCCTTGTTTTGTTGCATGACCGTTCATCTTCAGAGTTCAGTACAGATCTTGTTCATCGTGGTTTCTATTAAGGAATTCTGTGCTTCTGCTGCACACCACAACTGTTGCTCAAAAACAGAATTCTAAAGTGTTTCAGAGCTTCCCCCGGCTTCAGTTGTTTTGGGGTGTTTCTTTTGTGCCTCGGCTTTGGGAGAAGTGCAGAATTGGGCCTTTGAAATGAACTTCTCAGGATGAAACTCTGCTGGCAGCGAAGAGACCATGAATTTTCATCACCGTGAGAGTGTGAGAACATCCTTAGCCTTCTGAATTCCTACAATAAAAGTAAAACTTGACCGAAGCGATTAGCCCGTGTCGCTGACAAATATGAGAAATGGCTCGCCTCGGTGTCCCATCGCAGCCTGGGGACACTTGTGACACAGAGCACGCTCATTGAATGCTCATTAGCTGAGGATTGGTCATGGGAGCTCAGAGCAGCACATCGCTGTGCTAACAATCTTCCCCTTTATGAGAACTTCAATTCCTCCTTTCACAGCCCATTCTGCCCTAATCGTGTTGGAGCCTCATAATGTTCTGTGGGCCTTCAGCGCGAGACTTTAAAGCACCTGGCAGGTTGTTTAGAGGGGAGCTTGTAAATGCCTGTGGTTAAAACGGGTCCAAACACAAGCTAAGCAGTGCCGGGGAAACAGGAGGCCGAGCGATGTGCCTGTCAAGATAAGTTTTCATTTTGGAAACTGGGAGAAAGAGAAGTGGAGGGGCAGAAAGTGACCCAGCAGTTCCACCAACCTGTTGTTTGGCGGTCCTGGTCTGGACTACAGGGGACTAGAAGAGCAAATCCCACCAACAAATCAAATCAAATCAATCAAAAATGTATTAAAGACTTCAATGATAATTGAAAAAGCAAAACAAATAATAAAAGCATTGCATTTTAGCACTTAAAATAAAATTCCAGAAACTAAAACAGTATTGCAAAAAAAACGATGTTTTGGAAAACAAAAGTAATTTCTAGATGTTAAATGTTAAAAAACTAAAAGTCAGACTATGGAAGATCGCTGATTGGAAGATGATGTTTGTCCATCATTTTAACCAAAGTTATTTCACATGAAGCAAAAGTAGATGTGGTTCGTACTAATCATAAGACTTATGTTAGTGTGCGTCCTTTAAAAACGTAAATGACAAAAATCAAACAGAACAACATAAATTAACATCTAAACTATCCAGTTTCAGTGAACATTTTATATTCATTGCTGTATTTTTCTTTGATAATTGTTTTGTAGTGGATGGGTGAAATTTTTTTCAAAATCAGGATTATGGATTTTTATTAGATCTCCAATTTCCACATTTTGACGTCATTGGATCTTTTGATTGATAGGTTGGTGGACACATGAGTGGTCCTGTCACAGTGCATCAGCTGCACGGTGGCGCAGTGGTTAGGGCTCACAGCAAGAAGGCCCCGGTTCAAGTCCCGGCTGGGGGACCTGAAACAGAACATCACTGGGGGACCTTTCTTTGTGGAGTTTGCATGTTCTCCCTGTGCAAGCGTGGGTTTTCTCCGGGGACTCCAGCTTCCTCCCACCATCCAAAAACTTGCTTCATGGGTTTATGGGTCATGCTAAATTGTCCCTGAGTGTGTGGGTGTGTGATATGTGACCCCGTGACAGACTGGCGACTTGTCCAGGGTGTTGCCTGCCTTCGCCGACGAGTGGCTGGGATAGGCTCCAGCAACCCCGTGACCCCGACAAAACGGAAGGAAATGAACGAGGACATCCACCATAGCAAAAAACACCTGTTGCTCAAAACACAAAATGGATAAAAACTGAAATGTCAGTAGCATATGACTGAGCCTTTGCTTACAGCATGAAATAAATGGGGCCTTCAGGTTCGTCCTCGAGGGAGAATAGGAGGCAGAACTCCAATGTCGAATTATATCCTCCACATAAATAGTTCCACACAGCAGGATCCTCTTCACTCCACTGTGATGTGAGCAGTCCATAACTCCAGTAATCCTCAAAAAACAACTCCAACAGCAAAAACAAAAGAAATATCTCTAGCAGACCAGACCACAGAATTTCAACACAGTAACAACCTCCAGGAATTCCCACTGACAGCCACAACAACCACTAAAACAGGGCAAACAAACAGAAACAGCAGGATACATGCAGGTATTAACAGGTGAGGCAGATGAAGAGTGATGACAAGAAGCTGGAGCAGAAGACCAATCAGCAGGCTGGGAGCAGAACAGCTCTCAACAGAGCTTTCCCTCCTGAAGAAACAGACAGTAAAATGAGTCATTCAGAAGTATAGAAACTTCTTTCAGCAGATTCACATTTGATCTAACCTCATCATGATTTGGGGCCTTTGACAGAATATTTTTTAATTCCTCTTTCATGAGCTTCCTCTGAAGTGTTAAGTGCTAAGTATACACGCTTTTCGTATATGGTGTTCACACAGGTCTGTCGCTACCCGATACTAGCGCATATACCTACAGTTGGAGGTGAGAAATGTCAAAGCCGGACAAATCTGGTAAATCTTGAACCAGGTTTTTTGTTTCACAGCTGTATTCGGAAATATGAATGACTTGGTGTTGTTTAATTCCGTCTGGGCGTAAACCGCCACAATGAACTTCTTCTCCATGATCAATTTTGAAATGTTTGAAACTTCCATCAATGACGCCATCCATACGTCACTACCAAGTCAGAGTCCTTGATTGGTCAAAGTTCAGACTTAAAAACTTGCGACGCGTGAACTTGAGAGTTTTGAATGTGGAAGCCCGAAATGCGGATTTAGAAGAAGGTTGTGTAAAAGCTTTACTTCTCTTTTCGGTTTTAGGAGCCTCACTGTTTTCTAGTGTAATTTTTGAGAATATTTGGGTAAAAACTCAACTTTTAATGTTTATAAACCCATTTAGTCCCTTATCCTTCTCTTAACTTCAGCCACGCCTCTTCCACTGAACCAGAAGAAGAAACTAGTTGATGATCAGACATCAGGTCAGTTTCTCTGCAGGTTCTAGTTTCTAAGTTTTATAAGAGAAGCTGTTTGATGCTGTTTCTTCTTGCTGTGATTCAGTTTACCTTTAAACTTTAATTGAAGTTCACATGGAGAAGTTTTTCTCATACTTCCTGTCTTTCTGCCTCATGCATAGAATTATACAAATAGCCATTCATTTCTGCTGGTGGCCCTTTGAAAGTTTGGAGGATTTTGTTTTAGCTCTGGGGGGTTTTAAGGAGCCTGGGGAAGCACCTTGTCCAAAGGCTGTATTAAGCCGGACTGACGGGCTGAGCGTAGGGTTGAGGGTGCAGACTGAGAGCTAGCTGAGGTGAACAGACCGAGGTTAGAGCGCGGCGTGAAGAAGAATACAGCCAGTCTTATTTCTGAGGAGGCTGAATGCAGGGACGCCAGCGCAGAGCTGCGCGGCCAGCAGGTATTGAGGCGGGCCACGCCACATAATTGGATTGAATGCTGGCCACGGTATTTATGTCACTTCTCGTCTTGTCAATCCCATAACAGGCATGGCAGCAGCGTGGGGATCTCCCATGGTGACGGGACTTTGCCTTATTCACACAGAAAGGAGAGAAAAGAGCCAAGCCTCATTTAATTCACGTTTAATTCTCACTCAAACCGTTTTAAGGCAGATGATATTTGCATAACAGGGAAAAAAGGACTCTGCCTTTTCAGCGATGCTGTGAGTGTGAGAGGGAACAGGAACAGTGTTGTAATTGAAAGAGTATAGTAGGCTTATATATGCATACGCTGAGGGGCAGGCGTTCTCCCACGGCTCTGCAGACAGGCTCCAGCTCACCGCTGCTCATCCACTTTTCCCGTCTGTAACAGCATTTCTGCAAATGCTCCACAAACACAAACTGTTCCACAGCAGGAAGTTTGACCCCACACTTTCCGCTGCACACAGCAACTCTGAAAAACAAGCAACACGAGCAACGACAGCAACAAGTTTGAAATACACAACTAATAACCTTCAGAGATGTTGACTGGGTGGGAGCGAACATGGGCGAGGGAGGTGCTGGTGGGGTTCAAACCCCCAGCAGAGAAGACATAAAAGCCTCTGAGAAACGTAAGTTCAGAAATCCTCTCTGTTGGAAAGCCGAGGCTGACACAACGGACAGGCGGGCGCCTCCATCAGGTCCGAAATCCTCCAACATCCCCTAAAGTTCCCAACACTTTCATTAAGGAGGCGCCCCCACTCCTGAATGCGTCACGGCAAACAAACATGTTTAAGTAAAGCAAACAGCAGCTGAAATGTGCTCTCTGTTTGATTTCTGATTCTACCTTTTTATGAATCCAATCAAACTAAACATTAAACATGTCAATAATGAAAGTTTATAGTAACTTCATACTGGTCAAATTAACCGATTCAGGTTTTGTTTTAAATGTTTAACTATTCTCACTGTATATTCCTTCTATCATTAGAGAAGAGTTTGGAAATAGATAAAACTGTGTCTTTAAAAGTGTAAAATAAATAAAATGATATCAATCAATCAAACTTTATTTATAAAACACTTTTCATATAGAAGAATAACACAAATTGCTTTACATTAAAACAAAACAAAATAAATTATATCAAAACAAACATGAAGATTAAAATAAACAAGCACAAAAAATAAATAAAAATAAAAATAGGGTCCCCCTCCCCGTACCTACACAACCCCCCACTTCTTACACATCCCCCACCCCGTAATTGATGGGGAAAGACAATGAGAATTGAGAAATAAGAAATAGGATGAGGACGAAAACACTGATAATTGGAACCTCCCTCTCTGTGAACAGCTGCATGACCAGCCAAATGCAGCATCACATGCGGGGACCGCTCTACCACAGCTAAGAGGTGTTGCAGGTCCCCATCCAGAGCCGCAGTGGCTGAACAGCATCCGACCCAGAGGGAGAGGTCCTAACTGAGCAAGCACCGGAAAAAATAAATAAAAAAATGTAAAAATATAAAAGAGAATGAAAAAGTAAACATATTGATAAAAGCAATAAACAATAAAACATTGGAATAAGATAAACTAAAATTAAATTAACACATTAAAATCTAGTGAAAGTTCATAAAACAAGATAAAATAGATAAAAATAAATAAATAAATAAATAAATAGTGGTAGTAAAAGATTAGCTGAAAGCCAAGTTAAACAGATGAGCCTTTAAGCTTTTCTTAAAAACTGCAATGCCCTCTGCGGCTCTCAGGTCCTCTGGCAGACTGTTCCATAAAGGGGGCCATAATGTGGAAAAGATGCTTCTCCGTAGGTTTTGGTTCTTACAGTCGGAATGGTTAACAGACCAGAGCCAGAGGATCTCAGGGTCCGCGAGGGTTCATACCTTACTAAAAGATTGGATGAATAGGAAGGCGCAAGACCGTTAAGACATTTAAAAACGGTTAAAAGTATTTTATTATTTATATGTAAAATAATATATTGTAGAATATGATGTTGAATTATACACTTTTAGTTAATACAGGTTTTCTACATTAGTTTATCCATAATGCAGCAACTGAAATGAAGGTCAACCTGCAGAACTGTCTTTGTCAGTTAATTCTGACACTTTTCTACTTTCATGGCTGTAAATTACTACTAATAAATTAGTTGTAATAAAAAAAAGTTTAGAAAAAACCTCCTGTGTGGTGTTTTAGGTTACTGTTAGAGGTTGCACAACAGAAGAGGGATGGGTGATGAACACAGAAGAGGCATTAAATGTTTGTTTTCACAGATTTGAAGCCCTGAGTTTAGACAACACTCAGTTGTGGTGACTGCAGGGATCAATGTTTTAATGCTGTTCTCTCCTGTTCCGACTTCTCACTGGGAACTTTATTTATTTTTTATTTAAAATCATAATTAGAAACATTTTCCTTTTTTATTCATTTGAAACAATTGTTTTTAGTTCTTTTTTTTATTATGATTTCTGCAGAACCTGAATGTGTTTTTTCACTACAGTTATTCATTGTGATTCCAGTGGTTTTGCAAAATGTTTTTTTTTTATTTTGTTTTTCGAATTAATAAGAAAGTGTGTCCAAACATTGAACTGGTCGTGTGATTTCATTTAGCTTAAAACCAAAATAAATACAATGTTTAAAGTGCATTTCATGCGCATTGTGCAGCTCTTTTACCATTTAAGCATTAGACTGGTATAACAGTCTCTTTTACAACAATTCAGTTTGAGGAAGAATTCTGTTTAAACTTGTGCATCAGCGTCTGTCATTAAGAAGCACAAACTAATATTTCATCATTAAAGAATAAATCGGCTCTTTTTAGGTCGTATGTTGACATATTTGTTCCTCCTTCAGGGATGTTCTAACAAACTTTTCACGTATCACGTTTCACGTTTGGCTTCACATGTTTTGTGAAATGTCCTGTAATTTACAGCCTGTTTTCTGTGTCATTATTAGCAGCGCTTTCCGAAACTCAGCTGGAAATCACATCAGATGAAGTGTTATTTTGGTGTTCGCTGCACAGACTTGAAGCAGACCATCTAATCTTTGCTCTGAAAATCATCCCCTCACTGCTTCTGGCTTGCTTTAAACCTGAACCACCCCCCGCCTCCCCCCTGCCCCTCGCGCTCAGGACTAATCCGGGCTTCAACCTTTGGTTTTAACTTCATCTCTGCCTCTTGATCCCGCCGTCTGTGCGACCATGGCGAGCGTGAGGCGGATAAAGTGACTGGTCAGCTTCCTGCTGCTCCCCTCTCCTTGTTCTCTGTTGGCTTTCGGCCCTTTAGGCCGGTTCTTTGCTCCCAACGTGAGCACATGCACATGTTATGATATGCAGAGTCTGCACATGTATATGCGTGTGTGTGGTTTGATCTGGGTTCCTGGTGCAGTCCATTGTGTCTAGGCAGGAAACAGCTAATCCAGTCAGATCCAGCCCAGCTAGGGATCTGCTGCTCATATAATGTGACTGACAGGGGCTCCGCTTTGGGAAATGGAAACAGAACTCCATCCAGGACATCGTCAGCATGTTGCTTTAGTTTAGGGCCTCGGACAAAGAAGCAAGTGTGATTTGAATTTTTATAAATGGCCGATGCAGGGGGTGAAGTAAATCTGTCTGTTGCCTTACATTACAAAAACTTTAGGACGTGTCTGCAGAGAACATAAACCTGATGAATGTTTTATTGCAGTTGTTCAGCATTCACTGAAAATGTGTGAAAAGCCATGTTTCCTCCATCAGGTTCTCTTGTGGTTGTGGAGGAATTTTGCTTCCCTCTTTTCCCAGCATTACTTTAGTTTTGGAAGGTTTGTTCTAAGCTCCTCAAAAGTCCACTAAAGCATCTCAGGAAGTCCAGGGTCTGGACTTCAGCTGGATTACCGTGGTTCTATCTTTGTCAACGTTTCTGTTGTTGATCTGCTGAGGTTTTTGGATTAATGTATTCTTGATGACCCAGTGTAGGATGAGTCACAGTGCTCTATTTGTACAGGAGTTTATATATGAGCCCACATCATCAGGCCTCCTCCCCCATGTCTGAAAGTTGGGGTAAGGTGATTGGTTTTCTCAAGACCGACAGCTGAAATTTCAAATGTGTTTTTGTCTGTTTTTAAGTACCGCTCATTGCAGCCATTCAGAATACCCAGATAGAACTGGAAAGTTCTATCTAGGAATCGAACATGTGGTGCCAAACCTGCTCAGATTGATTGACAAATGCCTGGAATGAAGTGGGTCCTGCTGGGGGAGTGTCTCCCACGAGACAAAAGACAACACTCATCAACATGTTTCACATCAATAATGTTCAAATGGATCATTTAAATGTTCCTTCTGAAAAAACTCCCACGCCACCAGCAGCCTGACACAGAACGACCGCTGATCCGAGCCGAGCCGAGATCATTCCGTGCAAATTCAAAGGGATGAATTCAGAAGGGCTTTAACAGAAAACATTTTCATTTCCTGCCTTAAAAACTGTCAAACAACCCTCTTCTGTTCAACAGCAAGCGTGCACGGAGACAGCAGATTATGGTCATGGTGCACAGCGTGAGCGCCATTCATGCAGCTTCCTATTTCAGCTCTGCTCCATAATTTCAGAAGGCCTAAAGTCAGCAGACTCTGAATAAAGGGCTCCTCTGAATGAGAGGTTTCACGGAGGCATTTCACCTCAATGATCTGCTCTGATCTGCTCACAATCAACCATATCTGTCATACATGACTGGATCCCAGAGCAGGGACAGCGGGCGGGGGGCAAGAGTGAGCAGAGAGGGGGGGGGGGGTCTTAGGCCAGTCAGGTTCATCTGTAAGAGTCCAGATTTATGAGCAGGTCTCTTCTGAGACCTGAAGAAACAAAACGACCAAAACACAAAAGCTGCACACGTTCTGAGTCTATTGTTTCCAGTTCCTAAATAAATGTTCACCCTTCTGCACATCCCTTCAGGGGTCGCTACAGCCAATCAGCTTTCACTGATGGTTTGGCAGAGATTTTCATGCCGGTGTAGGTACCATAACCGCTCGGCCTGGAACTTCCGTTCAGGGTTCTTTCGACTGAAGGTAACGTCACACTACAATAACCCCACTTGGAGAAACTACATAGCGTCGACATTTGCTCGGGCTCTACAGATTTTCATTTCACGTTCCCTTTTGTAACCTATATTTTCCCTCATAAATTGTGTCTGAAAATATTCTTTGTAATTTTACAGAGATTTTGCCACAATGCGCTTGTTTTCCAGTTTAAGTTCAGCTCGCCTAAATGTTGTTTTTCCGGTCCATTCTGCCAATAATAAAGCACTGGGCGCCCGGATTAAAAAACACTATAAGCAAACATGAATTCAATAATAATCATAACAATAATAAAGGCACATTTAGTAGACAATTTCACTTTATGTCGGAGCTCTGTTTGTTTACAAGTAACTTCATAATATCTTCTTCTATGGTCGTACCGTAATTTGTCCGAGCGGTTATGGTACCTACACCGGATGCCCTTCCTGACACAACACTGTATTTTATCTGGGCTGGGGACCAGCACAGGGACACCCAGACTTGGGCCACCTTGTGGTTACATAGCTTGCCCAAGCACTCACACAGGATGAAGCCTATTGCACCCCCTGAGAAACAAAGCCTGGTATCCCATGTGCCAGTCCTACAATTAGTCAACTGAGCCATCCAGCCGCTACAGAGGACACATTTACATTGCTGGTAATCAGGAGGATGTCTTTATTTAAATGAAAATAAGGCTGAAAATAAATCAGGATTTCTTATTTCTAACTTGATATGCGAGCAATGTGAAGGGAAAAACAATATCGTGTTAATTCCTCACTAAAAACAACCCCCAAGTGGTATTTTGATCCATTCACACATTTCTGAGTACTCCTCTAAAAAATCTGCTCTCTGAGCACCAGCCCCTCCTAATCCACGAAAACAAGCGGGTCCTCACATTATGATGTCACAAAGTGGGGAACCGCCCCTTTCAGGAAGAGTCTGCGCTGCCAGGACCACCCCCAAGCTAACACACACATACTTTCCACGTGGAGCTTACGGAGATCAACTCAACCCTTTCATTTTCTATTCTATTTAATTCAGTTTTATTTGTATTTGTTTGTCGTCTTGATGGGCTTTGTAACTGTAATTGAAAAACATTTTATTTGCACAATATTCACATCTATTTTAGCAAAAGTTTGGATGTTGTTGTTTTTTGTGGGTGAGACGCAGACATGCTGCCGAGGCCGGCCTTTGGTTGACATCATGAAATGGGCGACATCCAGAAAGAGCAAGAGGCGGAGGATCAGAGATCGAGTTGTCTTGCTTCCGTGCAAGAAAACGAACAGCGAAAATAACTCATATTTCATAAAAAACGTTGTTCTTTAATGTGCCAAAGGTAATACAGTCAATCTTGAGAAAAGTACAATAAAGGCATTTTGGGCCTTTAAGTAGTAGTATTTAGTATTAGTAGTATTTTAGTAATAAACCACCACAAAACTTAAAAAACAAAAAAAGGTTACCAAACACATTTTTTATTCAAATTATTTACATTTTTTCTGCAAGTTTCAGACCCCTGGTTTCGGCTGATAAATACTGTAGTTTAAGTAGTGGTTAAAAGATTTCTCTTTGCGTACAGAGTTTGACTTGTGCTTGTTGTACATTTATATAGAAGTGTTGCTTTTTTTTCAAAGGTGAACTCTTCCTTCACAGCAACGCACAAATGTGCACACACAGCTGCTGGGTTTAAAAAATAAAAAAGGCAGAGCAGTGGGACACAGGATGGTCTTTAGTTCTGCCTTTTTACCAGCAGACAGTAATGGTTTCGATTTACCATGGGCATTACTAACGCACACACACACACACACACACACAAGTTAAAGGCTGATTTCATGGAGGTCTGTCCTGAGAAAGAAGCAACACTAATGTGGAAATCCCTGCTTCCACTGCAGGTCCAGGTGGCTCTCCGCTCCAGCGCTCGTCAAACAGCAGCATCCCTGACATGGATTCTGAGCTCCCACCTGTTGGTTTTACAGCCCAACAGCAGAGAGCAGCGGAGGGGGAACCACACACGCACCCAAAAAATCTGAACGCTTTCCTCTAAACAAAGTGGGTGGAAAGGCTAGTTAGACCTTAGAATTTTGTCAATTTTTCATGTATTTTTATTGAACGTTTTGAATCCTTTGAAGATCCCATGACAATTGTGTTTTTAACATCTTCTTGTGGCATTTTTCTCATGATGGAGGACGTATACATTGTAAAGAAAATTTAGATCAAAATGACATTTCTGAGTATTTCTTTAGTCAAATCGTTGTGAATCAGGAGCAGAGAAAAAAAATGCTGTTTGAAACAGATTGTTACATACAAAGAAGAGTCGGCAGACCACAAGCCCCCTGCCTTCTGATGCATCCACTCACAGATGATGGGATACATGCACGCCTTTGTTTTCCTCATCTGAGCTGGAATCTGGCTTAAAACTGTACAACTGGAAAGCTCTGATGTTACTAGCCATTTTTGTTGCACCAGCAGTGTTGGGTTGGGGGCATAAGGGGCTGTAAGCTAGCAGGAAAGAATGTAAATGAAGGGCTGATAGGAAATAAGCTCAGCCTAACTCAGAGCTCAGAGGAAAGTTTCTAATAAACTTGCACTGGTTTGAAATTTTCTTCCTATTTATTAGTATTTTTTTCCCATTTTTTTCTTGTCTTAACAATTTCAACACATATTAATTTGGGCGTCCTGTTATTTTTTTTTAAAACGTCAAATGCACTTTTATTTAGCAGCAAATTCTTTTTCATTTCCTGTTTTTAGTCACTGGATAATGCACAGAGCCCGGAAACCTATTTAATTTAATTTTACCTGTGAAAATGACAAATAATTATTTTCTATTCTATTCTAAAATAGATCAAAAGAGGATTAAGTGAATCTTTAAAAAATCGCATATAAGTCGCACCTGAGTATTAGTTGCACACCTGGCCAAAATATGCAAAAACGTTACTTACACTCCAAATAATATGACATATAAGCCCTAGACATGATTGTAGAAACTTCACTTATACTCATCTGTAAATCCAAGAAGAGACCAATTTTTCTTAATTTGTAGAGAACTGAGTTCTACAATGCATTGTGTCATTTTATGTAATTTAGTGTGTGTGTTTTGCTCTCTCTTTTCATCCCCCTTACCTGGACTCCACACCACTTGCGGGGACCTGCATTACCTGGGGACAAATTAATACCTGATAAAGTAGATATGATGGTTGACAAGTTGGTAAGAACTTAAAGACCCACACTACTGTGTGCTTGGGTGTGTGTGTGTGTGTGTGTGCTGCCCTTGCTACATCTCTAATCCCTGTAATCGAGTGAAGATCATGAAAAGCCCTCCACCCTGTAGCACTTGGCCATATGTCCAATAGAGCCGCTTTCTCCTCAAATTATCATTCAAGTCGTTTGCTCACCAGCCACCTCCATCACTCTCTCTGTGGTCACTCAATCTATCTCTCCATTCACGCCTTTTTGTGTTGTTGTAATTGCTGCTTTTCTCATGAGAACAACAGTGAGGGATGGAGGATAATCCTACATGACCAATTGCATTTTGATATCCTCATCTCCATTTCCCAAGAGAGTTGAACGCCGTGCAGAAAGAGCAAGTTTTGTTAAACGTTTAATCACATTTAAGGAGTCGGTTTGTCCGTGTTTTCAGCTGTTTATCAGGGCCTTCCTTCGCTGAAACGTCACGTCTACCTGACAATTAAAGTTCCTGGAGTGTTTTTGAGGATTACCCCAGGATAACTTAAAGAGCAGAAAAATGAACAAATAATCAATGATTTACCAGAGGGTTTAGCTCACATTTGAATGACCACGCGCTCCAATAAAGAAATCACTGCTTCAAACTGAGCTTCTTCTAAAAGCAATCTTTTCGCACAAAACTCTAAAGCCTCTATTCTAGGAAAGAGACACTCACAGATATAATACTCACAGCATTTGTATGGTCATCTGGAGGCTTTTCAGGAACATTCTAGCTTGAAAGCAAGTTTCTTAGCTTAAAAAATGAGTCACAGTGGTCCAGTCCAGATGTATATTTAATAGATGAATTGGTTTATTTCAAGTAATTTTAAAAAACAAAGGAGAAAAACACAATCAAAGTGAAAATATGTAGATATATCAGATCTATATGAGAAATGAATTCATCAATTGATTCCTGGCATTATAATTGTTCTTATTCATAAACTCTTGCATTATATGAAACAGTAAGTTCATTGATTACAATGATTATCAAAAAGAGTTTGATTAATTTCTTCCCATTTCTATTATGTTTTACATAACTTTTTTTTGTCTAAGTAGTTTCTCTGTGTCCATCTGAGTAAAAATATAAATTTTTTGAGCAATATTTTGCAAACTTAATAGGAAGTTATGTTTACTAATATGCAATATTAAAATCATGAGCACTTTCAGGTGATCAACCTAATGCCTCATTCCCCCCTGTTTTAGCAGGCTTCTTGTTTTGCTGATGCATCTAGTCTGTATTGGTTTATTTTTGACAGATCCAATTCTCTGATCTAAAATGGATTCAGGACATCTCGAGCCAAAAATCAAACCAGAGTGACTCAGAGATAAATACCTGGTTCTGAACAGTGCAGGTGAAGTTTTCCAGGTTCCTTGGATTTCTTGCAAGATAATCAATTGTAAATTAAATATGTGTACAAACAGGAACGAATGAATGTCATATCCCTTGACATTTTGGTTTTCTAAAGTTCAGCCCACTGTTGTTTTTCCACATCCAAAGAATTCAAAGTGAACATTGTCAGAACATTCTAGCACACTGTACGGTCACATGTCTTTGCTAAATTCAAAGTGTTTCCAAACATTGGACTGGAATGATGGACTGCTCATTTTTTGCTGCCATCATTATTTTAGTAAAATAAACATACTTTACCTCAATCCAGATGTTTTTTTTCCACTACATAGATTATTGATGCATCTCCCTTTAAAGTGATTTTATAATGGTTTAGGTAGATTTGATTAACAACTTGCCTCAAACAGGTCAATCTGGTTGGATCGTTGAAATATAAATAGATTATTTGATTAGATCTATACATTTTTACACCCCTAGTGTTTAGATACATGTTTGGTTTATTTAACTGGAAAATACAAATCAAGAGGAAATAACTTTTGCAGGGCTAATTTGGAACAGAATCACACAGATGAAATGTTAGGAGGCGTAAAAAAAAAAAGTGTTCTACTGTTAGCAACATCTCAGTGCTTTTGTCTGCTAGCTACATAAAATTCAGCAGGTGGGATCACTGATTTACCTTAGGCTTCTTGAAGCATGTCAGCACTTTTTAACCCCATGCTGTTCTTTAGTTTTTATTTCATTTTAAGGACTAGCTATTGGCTGAATACTTGAAGACTTTTTTTGTTGGAGCTTACATTTGAATCTGTGTGACAGAAGTACAGAAGGACAATCAAAACTCCCTCTGACTGTGCGACAGATTCTTCATTATAGCCAACAAAGCTGCACGAAGTGAGAGGATTTCACTGGAGTTTCGATCAAACCTGCAGAGAGAGTCCACATGTTTGTCTCGCTCTCACTCGACTCTGGTTTGATGAAGCTTTGATTGAGGTTTTTGTAGAAAGCTCTGGAAGTTGGCCTAAGCCATTCTGAGCTGCTGATTGTTCCCTGAAGGGCAGCAGCAGCGCCTCACTTTGAAGTCCCTCTGTGTTTCTGTCCCGCTCACAACAAACAGCCCGACCACGCAAAGAGCCACACAAGGACGGGCTTCAATTAGACTGCCGTCCTTCCCTCCCTTTGCTTGTAATAGCGTCATTGTGACTGCAGTCAGGACGTGAGAGATCTGCAGAAGAGGTGGAGGGGGGCTCTAGAAAGAGGTGCGTGAGGGCCAGTCTTGAGTTTTCAATTAAAAACCGAGATGAGAATCCTAAACGAACCTCTTGTTCTGAACGAAAACTGGAGATGAGGAGCCAAAGAGAGGCTGTTTTATAGATAAATCCATTAACAGTTCCCGTTAAACAATTATCTCAATCATGGATGATGAAAAGACTAATTAACTCCTGGTTAAAAGTCTATGGGACAATTAAGAAGGCGATGCGAAGTTGAGCTGAGAGTTTTTTCCTCTTTAGGTCCTCAACCGTTCTCCCTCTTTCAAGGAATTTGACTGACAGCTGCGTTGTCTTTAAATGGTAAATGGCGAATACTTACATTGTGCTCTACTACCTTCTTAGAAGTCCCAAAGCGCTTTACAGTGACAGTCCCATTCACGCATGCACGAACACGTTCACACACAGGCGCCAATCTATGACCACAAGGAGCAAGGGCTTCAGTGTCTTGCCCAAGGACACTTCAACACGTGTTACTCTCACAGATCTCTGTCTTCACAAAGTTGGTGTGGGGTAAGCCTACCCTCTTCCCCATTATCCATCTGTTTACTGTCTCTCCCTCTAGCTACAGTCCCTCATACCCCCAACCTAACATTACCAAAAATAGGGAGCAATATTGGAGCTATCCAGCTGTTCAGTTTTGATCCAGATTCCAGCTCAGACGAGGAAAACAAAGACGTTCATGGATCCATTTGTCTACAGGTGGATGCATCAGAATGGAGCAGAGCAGGCAGCCTGTGGCCTGCTGCAGTAGGTTCTACGTCACAAATACAAGTTTTTTCCAACAAAATGTTTTTGTCTGCTCCTGATTCACAGCTATTTAAATAAGAAAATACTCAGAAATGCAATTTTAAGGTCAATTTGGTTTATGAATGTCCCCCATCTTCAAAAAAAAAAAACCACAAGAGCATAATTTTCACAAGTGAGTCTTTAAGGGCCCCTTTATGCCAGGTCAGTTTGAACCCTAATGGAGGGGATTTCTTCCAGTTTCGTACCTGATACAAACTTTGTTTTTCCTAAAATGAGCTCTGGTATTTCTGGAGGGTCGGAAAATTTTCACTAGTGATGTTCAGCAACATTCCATTTAATCTGTTTAAGCTCTGACATGAATCTGTCAGAGGAACACTGTTGGCAGAGGAGAATGCAGAACTGTGAAAAGTTTAGACAGATGAACAATAGATGAAAAGTAACCAACAGATGGACAGCTTTTAATTACTAAAATCTTCAGGGGCAATGGTGGCCCTCAATGAAAGAGAGCCAGAGCAGGTTCCTTTGAGGAAAAACGTTGAAGAAAAGGCGCTTTCAAGCTAAGTGGACAAATGCTTATTTTGTCGTACCTCAGGGGCTGAATAAAGTCATGTGCCTGATTTGCAAGCAGGTAAATGCAATGCTCAAAGTACTCAATATAAATTGTCACTAAGTTACAAATCATAAAAACTATGACAAATTTGCCGGTGAGGAACGCAACAATAAGCTCCAACAACTACAACGAGGCTTTGCTGCACAGCACACGTTTACAAAAATGGCTACATCCAGTGAAGCTGTGACAGAAGCTAGCTATGTTGTGGCTTTGGAAATGGCAACGGGGAATTTGTGAAAATGTAGCTGACATTGTTTGTCCAGAGCAAAAGAAAAAGTTTGAAGGAATAAGTTCATCAAATGATACAAATACTAGACAAGTAGAAGATCTGGACAGCAACTGGAAAAACATCTGGAGGGCCTGGTTAACTGTACTAATGACACTTGGTCATTAAAGTTATTAAAAACAACTTTTTCTGTTTATCCATTTTTTTTTTCACCAAAATTGACCCCCAGTCTTATGTCGTGTTTTTAATGTGGCCCTCCGCTACAAAAACTTTGACAACCCCTGTCGTGCAGAATCTCAGAAGCTATGTTCCACAGAAAGACTCCATTATTTCATGTACACCCACAGCTGTTTCCTTTCTGTCTGCTGGATCTTTTCTTTAATTCCAGAAAGAAGAAACGAATCATGGAAGTCCACAGATGCAGATCTGTGTCTGCCTCATGTGTCGGCCTGAAGGTCCCATTTGTTTACCAGCATCGTGAGCTCCATTCTGCTTCTCCTCGCCTTTCATTCGTTGAGTTTGCTGCTCACTTCCTTGGAAAATGTGCTGAGAAGGGAAGTTGGTGGGAGTGGGTGGCAGTTGGATTTAAGCATCCAGCCTCCTTTCAGACTGAAAGAGAGACTCTATAAAGGAGGCAGTGAGGCATAGTGGAGGGCACAGAGTGATATGCTGCCTCTCCTACCTGAGACCCCCACCAAAGACACACACACACACACACACACACACACTTACATCATAGCAATGGGCTGTCAAGTGCAGCTAGAGGGGCTTTGAGAGGGGCAACAACAATGGGCTCCTGGGGCTGCAGGGTCACACCCGGAGTCTATAATTCAGAAAGGGGTTAGTCCATCATTCACACACTCTGAACTGATTCACAGGACCAAGACAGGCGGTTCATTACCACAGAGTAAAGAGGAGGTTGGGCTGGGGAGGTGGAGAATTAAAACAGCAAACGAGTCCAGCTCACAGGGACCCAACGGCAGCTGAGATTTCCCGATTTTTGTGGCAGCCTCATGTGTTCAGGTCAAGCTGAAGGGATCTAACCAGAGAAACTTCTGCGATTTTAACAGAATTTTCTTTTCTTGTTTCACCGTCTTCGGTTTAAACTAAAGTTCACATCAGTGAACTCCAAAGAAAATCGTGTTTTTGGTGTTTTAAATATGTTCTTGTGACATTTTTCTCATTATGGAGGACATGTATAAAGAAATTTAAGCTTACATTGGCATTTTTGAGTAACAGTATTTGTTTTTTCCATCTTTGCGAAGCAGGACCACATAAACACATGAAAAAGGTTGAAGCAGTGACAGCATAGATGCTACAGTTTGAGGGTCACAAGCTCCCTGCTCCGCTCCATCCTGATGCACTTGTAGACAAACGTCTTTATTGTACATCTTTATTTTCCTCATCCGAGCTGGCTGTAAAACTGTATTGCCCCTTATTTTTGTTGCACTGCCAACGCTATGTTGGGGATTGAGGGGCTGTGTAAACAAAGGGATGATGGGAGATTGGGGCAGGTTTACTTCAAGTCAACGGTCCCGCCATAAACTCAGAGGTGATTTTCTAATGAACTCCTGCTGCTCTGCAGAAACTATGTCCTAGAAAACAACACAGGCTTTTTGATTTTGGCTATAAATGGTATAATCGTAATTAAAAGACAACTGGGAACGCTTTGAAAATAGATTGAAAGATGATCAGAGTGGGCCTTTATGAGAGTGTGTATAGATGTCTAAATCCACATCTCTGGTGCACTCACAGTAGCAATAATAGCAAAAAATGAGCAGAACTCTAAGGGCTAGGCTTCTCCGCACAATGCCAAAGGTACCAAAAGCTGCTTCAATGTTGTTAATGTGCTTGATTAGACGACAAACCTCCGATCCATTAATGCAGGTGACCTGCAGGCAGCTCTCAAAGTAACTTTGACTTCCATCACACCCAAACGCAGTCTAATGGCCTCAACGCCGCAGAGCCCTGAAGCGGTAATTCATGCACAAAGGAAGCCCAACCAAGCACAACAAACACAGTTTACAGAAACCTGACATTGCTAAAAAAATCCTCTTTTTTTGATTCGTTTGATGTTAAATTTTAAAATGTAGAGACCCTGAATTCTAGGTCTTTATTATCTATAGGCCACAATCATCCAAACTGCAAGAATAAAGGCTTGCAATGTTTCAACGTGTTAAATGAATTATGATCTTCCCTTTTTGAATTGACAAACAAAGAAAATTTGAACTTTTTCACAACATTTGAGATGTTCTTGCGTCTATATATGGAACAGAAGCCAGTGTGAATTCAGCTGCTGGTGGTGCTGTACCTTCAATAAACTTTCCTTGAGTGGAATTTCTGGGTTCCCCCAGAAGCTTCTGTCTCCTGGTGGCCACTTTGAGTAAGCCGGGTGAGTTGCTTCATTTCTCACACCAGAGGGGAAAAAACCTGCATGAAGCAGCTCCTGTTCCTCTGAGATACCACACGGAGGTGTGACGAAACGAGCAAAATACAGACATTTCACACAGACTCACACAGCAGTTTTTCAGCTCATTAAGCAGACGGTACCATGGATAATCAGGTTTTGTATGGATGGTGCAGTGTCATTATGATTTAATTACCTTTAGTGGTTATTCAGCTGAACAGAGAGGGAGGGAAGAGGAAGAGGAGGAGGAAGGGAGGACAATCCGCATTTGAAAAGAAAACCTGCTCGTCTTCAAAATCTCTGAAAGATGCTTTTCAAGCTTCACAGACATTTCTGACCTAATTCAGGATGTAAATAAATCTTTAATAACCTTTGAGTTCAATGTTTAAAAAAGAAAAAGCAATCAGGTTCAACGTTAAATGAGGATTTTTACAACCAAAACAGTTTAAAATGAACAATTTGGCTGTGATTTGTCAACCGCAAATCCTATCAGCTGCAAAAAAAAAAAAAAACGGAGGCAGATAAAGGTTGAATGTGAAAGAAGGTGAAGCTGCAGACATTTGAGCTTGAAGAAGCTCAGCGAGGCCACATTTCTGCTCACTTTTACAGGTTTAGGAATGACAAAGCGAGGCCCCGTGTGATGCAGGGAGCTGGTTAAAGTCACGCTGCCTTCACGGGCGTCCACATCTTTTGTGTGAGCGGGCTGTCCGGAGGCAGCAGTGTGTGTCCTGGTCAGTGCAGGAATAAAAGCCTCCTTATGGCACCGGTCAGTCCGCTGCAGAGGAATGAGAAGAGGGCCAGCCAGCTGCCAATCAAACTGAGAACACACTGACACAGTGCATACTGGGCCACACATGTTTGGACAATTAAAGTTTGGAATATTTCTTTCTTTATGTCAAATTTTCAGGATTATTTAATTGTAACGTCAGTTCTTGTACAGACCACAAACGTTTCGTCATCGTCATTCTAAACGTCCTTTAAAACTGCTGCTGATCTCTTCGTAAAAAAATGTAAATAATCACAGAGTTAGAAACTTCCCATTCTAGCTTCCTAAAAGGGAATGGAAGGAGGCGAACCTATATAATACCACCCCTGTTCTACCGTAATCCTTTTCATGACATGATTCATCATTATCCGGTTCATAACTTTTATCAGACTGAATTGAGAATCCTTAAGTATCAATTAATCGCATGACTATGAATAACTTCATAAATATTTAAAAATAGACAAAACTCTTTTATAGACATTAACATAGCAAATGCAGATCAGTTATCTAAAACATGCAGATTTTTTTCATTAGAAAAATCATTACATCATCAAAAATAACACTATATCAGAAAAACATAGACATAACACTGTTTGATAAATCTTCATCGCAGATGCAGATCAAGTATCAAAAGTTAAAAATATGTGCAAATTATTTTTCATTAGAAAAAAAAAAACGTGCATGAAATAATCCTTGGTCTTTGCCATTTATTCTCCAGGCCGTTGACGTCCTGCCTGCTGGCAGGACAAGCTCATAGATGAATAAACCCCAGAGGCTAGACGCTGATGGGGGTTGAGGGCCATTCAATTCAATTCAATTCAATTCTATTCTATTTTATTTGTGTAGCCCAAATTCACAACAGTCGTCTCGATGGGCTTCGTATCGGTAATTGAAGAAGTAAAACATAAAATCAAAAGGATCATGAATACATAGAATTCAATAGGAAAATACTAAATTGAACTAACAAACTGACTAAGCCAAACCGGACATCTCTGCCCTTAGACCCCCCTTCACGGTAAGGAAAAACTCCTAAAAAACCGGATTCCGGAAAAAACGAAGAAACCTCAGGGGTGTCCACATGAAGGAGGCATCCTCCCCCAGGACGAACAGGCGATTACCAAAGAAGAACTAACTTATCTAACTCTACAACTACATATTTAAACAACAAGCTTCATCCAGCCGGAGTTGGGGGGATAGTCGGGGGCGCGAGTCGAGCCGGAGACAGGATCCACAGCCAAGTGTAGGAGCAGTAGTAGAAGCGAGCCAGAGACGAGGTACACAGTCAGGTACAGGAGCACGGAGGGGAGAGGGAAAGAGGGACAGTTCATGAATGACACTGGACCAAACAGAGGCATGGAGAACTAAATGATGAATAATGATCAAGAATAGAGAAGAGAAGGAGGGTAGAAGTAGATGAGAAAAGAGGACAGAACCCCAGTGCACCATAGTTTCCCCAGCATCAAACTTCAAGCAGCCTACTAACAACAAAATGTTATTGTTATTACCGTCGGTGTAATTCAAACACATTAACATTAAGTTAAATAATCTCAGAATACTAACTAGTCTGACAATAATCCTGTCCACAGATGAATGTTTTCAGTCTAACTTTAAATGTAGAAACTGTGTCGGCCTCTCTTACATGAGCTGGGAGCTTATTCCATAAAACAGGACAAGAGGTTGGTCCTGGTGGAGACTAGGGAGGAGGTAAATGTCCATGAATTAAAAAGGGAAATTATGATTGCAATTGAAAAAGAAGAAAAAGCAACTGGTTCAGAGTGAAGGCTTAATTGAAGAGTAGCGTAGAGTGACGTAAGAACTGGGGATGCAACCATTTACTTTCCATCCAATTCGGTTTAAACCTCGATTTTAAAGTCACGGTTTTGTTTCAGTTTGGTTTGTTTATTACAAAGCAAACAAAAAAACAAAACAAATGTCAGATAAATCTTTTTTTTTTCCTTCAATTTGCCAATAAACAAGTAGCAAAGAAAAACCTTTCAGATGAGAGTTAAGTCTGGTGCAGTGTAATAAAACAATGAGGCAGCTCACTTTAGCCCAGACAGTGTTTTCTCTTTTAACAGAATGAGCCGTCACTTCATTACATTTCTGAAATTTATTTTTAGTTTCATCGTTGATTGTTTTTAGACTTTTTTTTTTCTTAGATTCAAGAAAACTACAACAAAATATATATATCACATATATATATATATATACATACATATACATACATATATAGATCTACCTCACTTACAGATACTCTGGGCAGTTAGATGCCACAACTCTCTGTGTAAAACCAAACTGTAAGTTACACCATTAAACCGAATCATGGAGAAAATGGATCGTTGCATCCATACAGCAGAACAGTACGTTCATGTTGAAAGTGTCAAACAATTTTGCTGAATTAAAGACGGATTTGTTAAAAACCAAGACAAAAAAATGTGATGAACAGACAAAGGTTAAGATAAAAGTTTTCTGTCAAAATGTTGTGTTTTCTTTTAAAGAGCATCTCTTTCCTGTTCATGGCTCTTCCTATGGAACTTCAGACCCGTGTGTCTGAAAACTGACCTGAAGCAGCCTCACCTGTTGACCCGACTGCTGTGCTGTGGCTGATGTTGGCAGCAGCAATTTACAGCAATGGAAGACAAACTCAAAAACCTGTCGGCGTGCATTGAAATCCTCATGTCAGCTCCCAGCAGAGGGATTGTGAGCACGCACAAGCATGCACTTGATTCACAACGATGTGCAATAATCTTTTGTGATAACACTTCAGCTGTCTGGCCCATTGCTGCTCGCTGGAACTGTTTATCTTCAGTGAAGTCGTTGAACGCCTCAAACAATGGAGCTCCTCTCCAAATCAAGGCCTCTTAATGATGCCATTCTTTCCACAGCGAGCTTTACGAGTCCCGGCTCTTTGGGAAGCTTCTGGCACATTTGATTAGGAGATTAAAGGAAAACAGAAAACGGGTAGAAGAAAGAAAGGAGAGGAGCGGCTTTGCGGGGAGCTCACATTTGGATTGTGCGCCTTCATAGAGGGCGGGATGTGTGGTCGAGGTCTTGAAGGAGGGTGCTTCAGGACTTCTCTCACGTGTTTGGCAGGATTTGAAGACCTTACATCAGAGAGCCCCACCACAGAGGACAGAAGAATCTGTTCTCAGCTCAAATCGGCATGAGGTCAACAGAACAACTCAGAATCAGATGAGTTTGACTGACAGCACCAGTCTTCACATTAAAAGTTGTCCAATCATTCATTAGTCAGATAGCAAAAAGCCCCACCACCATCCTGGTTAATACTACAATGGAGAGAAAATTCTGCATCATTTTAGACCACTTACACAGATTTAAGTTTAACTTGGAGCTCAGGAAAGCAGTTAATATAAAGGAAACCAGTTTTATCTTATATTCAAGGTAATACACAATTGCAATTATGATAAACAAAATGTATCCTAAGATGCCTTTGTTATTAAAAATTTGTCCCGAAAAAAAAAGTTTCATTTCAAGACTAAAGCTCTGAAGCATTTCTTGCCAAAAAAAAAAAAAAGGTGAGATTAAAGCTAGGTAATTATTTCACACCCAAGTTGTCCTTTAGGTATGAACTAATTAACATGACACCAGAGATGGTCCTGGTTCAGATCCTGGCTGGACTTTGCATGTTCTCCCCGTGGCGTGCGTGGGTTTCTTCCCACAGTCCAAAAACATGCTCCAAGGTTAATTAATTCACACTTAAATTGTCTTTTAGGTGTGAATGTGAAGTGTGTATCCCTGCGACAGACTGTCCAGAGCATACCCCACCTAAACCCAAGAGTGGCCGGGACAGGCTCCAGAAACCCCGAAAGAGACTCACCGGGTTTAGAAGAGTGACGGACAAAAACAATTAATAAAAAAGAAACACAGCAGCACAGGTGCAGAGTTAAATACAAAATCAATGTCCTTTATTTCCTCCACTTTCAGCTACACACAGATGAGAGACAGAACCATCATCATCAGAATAATGATGTCATAAACAGTAGTTTTAATAAAATAAACTTTATTTAAATGACAACATAAAAACAGTCGATGACTTCATGCCTTGCTCTTAAACGAACCAGCAGCACTGAAGCTGCCGTCAGTGTCGTTACACAGGTGAGTGTGTGGAGGATGTGGGGGGGGTTACCACTACTTTACAGTATTTACAGCCAGCAACAGGGCCACTACTTTACCTCTAAATTATGAGCGCCATTTCCAGTCAGATTTAAGAGACAGTGAGGAAGACTCTGGAGGTTTGACTTCAGTTAGAAACTCCTCTTCCTCTGAAGAAGATGTCAACGACTGTACAAAACCCACTTTAGCTTAAGCCGCACATGACATTTGACTTCTGTGGTTTTTCTGTATAATAGTCATTTTAAAGGTAATGAAGCGCTCTGCACCGATATGCTTCACCTCAAACCAAAAGAATCCAACCGGGGTTGGATGTATACCGGGCAAAGGGGTAATCCTGTGGTATAGTCAGACTGAGCTCATTGTGAAGCATCAGAGGCTCTGGTGCAGTTCTCTGATGCGCCACAAGGTGGAGGTCATGCTTACCGACAAGCTGCTTCAGTGCCTGACCACAGGCGGGCCGCTAACTAGCTTTCCTTCATCTCTGAGTCTGAATGTAGCAGCTGATGAGTTCGAAAAACTGAAGGGCGCCATGATTCCTGACGCTCGCCGCCCCACAGACCGCGCCCGGAGCGGAGAAGCCGTTAAACAAACTGGTTAGATTGGTTAAGAATGGAGGCTGCAGCATGGATTTATGCACAACAAGCAGGAGACAAAGAACAAACTTGACCCAGAGGATCAGAGTTTATAAGAAAGAGGGGGGGGGGGGCTGATGTTGACAGGCACAGTGGGTGGAGTCAGGTTGAATATGAGTCTCTGCAGAGGGGAGGGAGCCCCCTTCTGTCCATGAAGCAGAACATGAATAAAACGAGGAGGACACAGGTGGACGCTGCTGGATGAGGATGAGGAGCAGGAAGAGGAGACGCCTCACTGCAGTTTGCTCTTTATCCGCTCCAGGCGTTTCTTCAAGTCGTCCAGGTCGCCGGCGGGGGAGGCGGAGCGGGTGTTTGCACGTGTGGGCGAGAGCGCGCTGCGCTCCTGCTGTAACTGCTCGCGGGACTCCTTCAGCTGCGACAGCTTGCTGTGCAGCATGTCTGTGGACGACACGACAGTCGGCTTGGACAGCAGCGAGATAGTCGGCTGCTGCTGGGACTCGCCGTCGCCGCTGTTGAGACCAGCCTGCTGGAAAAGGAGAGGGGAGAGTGAGCATCCAGCTTCAGTTCAACACACTTTTACCCACAACCATGAAATCCTTTTGAGCTTTTGAAGAAGAGGACAAGAATCCACTAGAAGAAACTGACGATTCCACATAGAAGCCTTGTTGGATTTCTTTAGCGTTCCTTTGGTTGAAAGAATAAGATGTACAGTTTTAAAATGTCCCATTTGAGAACTTTTAAGGTGTGTTCTAAAACCTTTTCCAGGACATTACCACTTTTGAAATAGTTCATGTTTAGTTTATTCTATTTAAAAACTTTCCTATTGGGAAATAAAAAGTTCAATGCTTTAAACAAACAGGAAATCTAAGTAATTTCAGGGTAAAATATTTTTTTTTCTTTGGTGTAACAAATGTAATCCATTAACACTGGAATTCTTTCAACAACTGAAACACTTTGATGTAATTCCAGCAGATTCTGAAGCTGGGAAGAGCAGCCTTGTGCTGACATGTAATGCTACAGACACAACCAGGCATGTGTCACGCATCCTTGAACACGCTTTTGGCATGTTGTGATCCCACTGGAAGATCCCACAGCAGAACATCAGCTCCATCACTAAGAAGGGTCAGCAGAGGATGTACTTCCTGAGGCAGCTGAAGAAGTTTCACCTCCCTGTAAAGATGCTGGTAAACTTCTACACTGCCATCATCGAATCCACCCTCACGTCCTCCATCACAGTCTGGTTCGCTGCGGCCACGGCCAAAGACAAGGCCAAGCTGCAGCGCGTCATCCACTCAGCAGAGAAGGTGATCGGCTGCCACCTCCCGTCTCTCCAGGAGCGGCACATCTCCAGGACCCGGACCCGGAGGCGGGCAGCCAGAATTGTAGCCGACCCCTCTCACCCAGGACATGAACTCTTTCGGCCCCTCCCCTCTGGCAAGAGGCTCCGGTCCATCAGGACCAGGACCTCGCGCCACAAGAACAGCTTCTTCCCCACTGCAGTCAGCCTGTTGAACAGTACACCAACTCCCCCCAGCTTTCCTTTGTCTTGATCTTATGTTTTTTGGATTCTAAATTGTGTTATTTAAGTGAAACTGCTTTTCTTTGTGTTTTTTTTTATTTTGTACTGTTTTATCAAGAAAAGGCTACCTGTTATTGCATAGAAAGGAATGCTTTAGCTGTACAGCTCAATGCTTTATATGGTACCCGAGCCAGATATGTTTTTTGAGTAATTATAACATTTTTCTCTTTTCAGGACTTTTGCGGCAAAGGAGCACATCTCAATGTCATGTGGCTTCAATGGTGTTTATCAAGATTTGTTTTAACTCGGATCATCTTGGGGTTAAGAAGGGTTTTGCAAAGAGCAGCAGGAGAGCTCTTTTTGTTTTAATTTTCTTTTTAGTATTTTTCTGGCTTTGTTGACAGCATCCATGAAGGGAAAAGACAATTGGATAAGTCGAATGGTGTGTGTTGACATTGTTACACAAAGATAGCGTATGGCACAGTGAGTTTTTTTTCAGGGCAGTGTTAAGTTCCTGACAGCTAATAGCTTTTTTAAATTTTATTAAGCAGATCACCTCCGTAGGTCAGTTTTATTTATTGTTATATAAAACCAGTAAATACATTTTGCAAGTAATTCTTTCTGCCTTTTTGTACAGAAAATAGATAGATAAAAACTTTATTAATCTCCCAAGGGAGAAATTCAGGTATCTGGCAGCAAAACACACACAATAAATAGTAAAATATTAGTTCATAAAATAGCAGTTCGTATCAGGCAGGATTGTTAAACAGCCATACCGAACGGAAACGTATCGAACAGTGCCGCATGAAATTCTGAATCAAACCGAATTACAATTTTAGCGCATCATTACACTCCTACTGCGCAGCCTGAGCTGACGTGCCACAACGCAGATGTTTAGAGTTTGGATCAAGGCGGCTGGCGTGAAAACAGACTTACAATGCTGGTGTTTTCCAGGCCACACCTCCGTTTGAGTATCTGGAGTCTCTCGTAGTAGTAGGAGGCGGGCTTCATCTCCTCATTGCTGCTCAGGACTGAATCACAGCTGTTCTGGGGAATCACTAAGCACGCACACACACACACACACACAAGCACATTAATGCATGCACCCATAACTCTGCAACAGCGGAGCGTTACTCTGACCTACCCGTCTGAATGTACACTTTGCCCTCTCGCTCAGACTCGATCATGCGCAGGCCTCGCTCCACGTAGTTTTGGAAAACCTGGGTCGTGTTCTTCAAGAAGGGCTCCAAGTCGGCATCAGAGTACTTCAGCTTATACTCGTATAACTCTGTCAAACCCTGCATACAACGTCACACCTACTTAGAAAGGTTTCCAGCCTCGACTTTACCAACATTTAAAGTCTGACCGTCTTCTGGATTCAAACCATCTGCACCGTAACAGGCTGAATTTATCCAGAAGCATTCAAAAAATTAATATACAAGGACCTCTGCCTCTGGCAGAAGATTTCTAAATCACCATGAAGCTGCAACAGTATTTACCTTTAACTGCAGTACAAAATAAATAAAACTGTTCATGTTTTCCATAAAATATTGAAGAGACTCTTTGTTTCAGGAAACTTCTTCAGGGCAAATACTTCACACAAAAACAGTCATAAAAATAAAAAATAAAAACTTTTTCTAGAAGGCGATAAAGATATCTAAAGGTTTTAATGCTGGTTTAAAAAAATAAATAAAAAAAATAAAAAACACCAAAAAGGGTTATAAAAAGAAAAAGCTAATAGTCCAATTTAACTACAGCACCAAAAAGTAATGATTAAAGACGACCACAGCTTCCTGCTTCATGTATAAACCTGCTTTTAGACACAGACCAATATCGTACTCGCCACGCATAAGGCTGCTAATAAACGGTCCGTTTTCAAACTAATGTCGTATAATAGGCGCTCTGAACGATTAAGCAAGACAAAAGAGTCGGTCAGACTCACTCCAGTGAAAATGGTATTCTTGGCGTTTAGCATGTTTCTTTGGCATCTTTCTGATGATGGAAGGTTTAAAGAAATTAAAACTCATATTTGCATTTCTGAGCATTTCTTTATGAAAATCAGGAGCAGCTGGAAAAAAAAAAATGCAGTTTGAACCCTGAAGCCAAAAGGTGGACAACAGCATTACAGATAGAAATAGAGTGGGTGTGTACAGATAAGTAAAAAGTAATTTACAAAAACTTGCAGAAAGAAAAAAATAAGCAATTAGAACCAGGGATTATAATAATTTAGGTAAAAAATTGTACAACATATTTCAAAGTGGCCTGAAATTTTTGGCTAAATTACATTTGGAAGCTCACCTCTTTGGTGTTCTCCTTGGAGCCGATTTTTTTGAAGATCTCCGTTAGGATATCGCTGACCTTGGCTTTTGACATGCGCTCCTCCTGGAAACAACAGCCGCCGTCAGAATGACGCTCACTGTGAGGCGCCTGAGCTCAGAGCAGCAGAGGATTTGTGGCAGCCGTCATTTTGCCTTGTAAACTAATTGATCATTTTCGCATTTTGTTTGGGCAGCATCTATTTTTACTTTCGATTTTTTGGTCCAAAAAACAAAAAAAGTGACTCATAAAAATGCAGCACCAGCTAAAGCAGATTTTACACAGGTTTTTACGTTTCCTGAATGAAATAAAAAAATAACCAGCATTTTTTCAAGAGCAAACAGCTTCACACCAACATAAAGTTTCCCCTCCTATCACTAGTTTTGTTGCTCCCTAAATGTTTACGTCCTCATAAAGTTGTTTCTTTATGCATCAATTATTCCACTGCCGGAAAAACGTAGCTCAACCTCTATAGCAAATGTGCTAGCCGTCGGGCTAACTAGGTTCGCCTTGGTAAAAATGTTGGAAAAATCAAAAGAACACATTTGTACAGCAGGATTCAGATTACAACATTGAACATTGGATTGCCGTTAAATCTGTGCGGCACCTTTGGAGCGCGTGCGCTGCTCACCGTGCGCAGCCCGCTCTTCTCGTTGCCTCGGTCGCTCTTCATCCCGGACAGGTTTCCGGTGTGCTTGACGACTCTCCTCAGATGGGCCTCCAGCTCCGACTCGTTCCGGTTTTCTATCATGGACAGATGGTCCAGGATCTGCTCAAAGATCACAAAATTCCTGGATTAAGAGGGGCTTAAGGAAAAAAAGGAAAAAGGAAAAAAAAGGCTGAAAGTAAATCTTTCCAGCGACTCCTTACCTTGGCCCCGGTGAGCTTGCACAGAGAGTGTAAAAGCGTCTTGAGGGTCCGATGTGGAAGGTCGCCCTTAAGCTGCTTGAGTTTCTCTTTAGGGAACACCTTCATGAAGTTATGAATGTCTAGCAAGATGCGATCCAGGTTAATGTTGTGGATGGTTTCTGGCAGGAAGCGGATCACCCTCCACAGACACTGAGGGGGACACAACAAGGCCGTCAGTCAGCGTGCAAGCCGCCATCAGCCGACTCGCCGCAGGATTTGATCCTTACCTTCATGACCAGGTCAGAGATTGTGTGGGAACCATCTGAGGACACCAAGGAGTCTTGAAGCAGCACCAGCAGGGCACTGCAGAGAGAAAGCACTTCTGAATGAACATTCAGGCCCAAGTCAGCTAAAACTGGCGTGCTCACTAAACCCTTTCAGTTAAATCCTTTCTATGTGCAAACAACTGAACTTCTGGTTCTTTTAATCAGAGGTCTGCAACCTGAAGCTCTGGAGCCAGATTAGGCTCCATTAATGCTCCATTGTGGCTCTTTAGCTTTAAAGAAAAATACCAACAATCTGAATAAATCGTATGTTTGCAGTTTTGCTTCATTAACTTTAAGTTTTGTCATTTATATTTACATTTCAGATAACTGTGCAAACGATCAGAGTGGTTAATACTTTTTAATTTATAAAATTTTGTATGATGATTAAAAATTGGAAAATTGCATTCAGCACCAATGTTGTGATGTTTAGAATTGATAAGAGTAGAAAAATGAAGGTGCTCCAAAGTCATTAAAAAAGAATTTATTTTTTTTTAATTTTCTCTGATTTTTAAATATAACAAATCTGCTGCAGATATTTTTTTGACACATTGCAGATTTTATTTTGAGAGAAACTTGTGTTGTCAAAAGTACAAGAAGTTAAAGCTGTTATTAGGGATGGGCCGATTTAACCGTTTACGTCCGATAGCGATACTGATATTTCCCCTGCAACTGTGGCCGATACCGATCGGTAAGTGTCCACAGTAACACAAATTTACATTTCCTTTTTGATTCTTTATAAGAAATGCACAGCTTTTCAACCTCACCAGCCTCCAGCTTTTTACTGGACAATCACATTGTACTTTACCTTATAAACATACAGCAAAGGATCGCATAGGAGCAAGTATCACTTTTAAATTTTCATATAAACCTATTTGAAAGAATTCCGACAATTTATTGAATATTGGACATAACTTTAAACCACAAGCCCCCCCCCCAACTTTGATTTAATTATTCTTTTATTTATTTAATAAATAAAAGAATAAATGATAAATGATTTATTGGAAACATAAATAAATGGCATTTTCCAATTAGCAAAGTGTGACTTTGAGGATCTTACCAGGTTTTGGTCAATATGAAGTGGGCCCAAATGACTCCTTTAGTGTTAAAGGTAGCAGAGCCCTGGTATTTTTTTTCTACTTTAAACACATTTACTCTGATCTTCCTGCAAGATAAATGAGCTTACCAAACGGATCATTCAAACCAAAAGTGTGATCATTGTGAGGAGCTACACCAACTGCTGCATAGATATTGGCAGCTGCACACGAACGTGCCACCTGGAAAAGTCTTAAGACGCAGAAAATGTACCATCTGTTCAGCAGAAAGAACACTCAAGTCTAGCATTTCAGTAGTACTGATCTTCTTGCACCCTAAGAAGTGGAACCCTGTGATCACTGACCTGATCAGGTTGGTTGGATCAGACTTCTCCAGGACTTGGATCACCAAAAAGTTGACGGACCTGATGACCTGCGTTCCTTCTTCGATGTCCTCCACTCTGCTGTCCAGCATGAGCATGATCAGACCGTGCATAAGGTCCTTTAGAATGCCCATGGATGCCTCTCTGGCCAGAGACTCCATTGAGAAAAGCTGACGGGGAGGAACAGAATAAAGGTTTAGAAGTTGTCAGGGTCTGAAGCAATTGTTTATATTCCCTTGTTTACAGCTGGAATAGCATTCTAAAAATGGCCCTTGATAGATTTTTAAAGCAGCAATGACTAAGAGGGAACACTGCTTTGGTGAATTCTTCGCCCTCATGATCATCATCTCTGTAGAGATCAGACAGCAATTCTGTGTGAACAGAGCTTTCCTGAGATGTGGAGTTGGGAACAATGACTGGAGTGTAACTTAAGTGTGAAATTATGTCTTTGTGATATGTGGAAAAGCCTGGTCCTGACTTGGTCAAACTTTGTTCACCGTTGGAGAATTGTCTGAACGTAATGCCTCCCAACACTGGATGCTCCTCATAGCGCCACTCCCCAACCCTCAGAGCGCCTCCGCTTGCATGTGTGGACTCACAGACACCAGGCTTCCCATGATGCAGCTGTACAGTTTAATCACGTCTTTCTTGTCCACACGGTCGTCGGCCAGATGTGTGCTGTTGATGAGCCTCAGTTGCATGATGGTGGCAATGAGCAGCTGATCGATGTGCCCAGACATGGCGTCCGCTTTGTCCTCCTGTCGTAGAACTTCATCAATCTGTGGAGGACAATGGCGAGGTCAGACTGAGCAGCGAACCTCTGAACGATAATCACCGGGTGATGGGATGGACGGTTGTTGCTGTACCTGTGCCAAGGCCTGTATGCTAGTATTGATGTCGCCACTCGCCACCTGGGATATGACATAGTTGATGGTGGAGGCTGTGCTGTTGTGAACGTCATCAAAGTGTAGCGATAGGTTGCGGCTCCTTTGAACAAGACAAGGAAGTAAATTCAAGTGAATTGAATGACATTCAAGTAAATGCTGCTGCGAGTGTGTGTGTGTGTGTGTGTGGGGGGGGGGGGGGGGGCCTCAGATGAGGCTTACATGAACTTGGGGATTATGATGGGCTCCAGCAGCTCATCCAGGTTGTGCTCGATCAGGTCTGGCATCTTGTACTCGTCTCTGATCATGTCCTCCTCAATCTTGTCCAAGTCCAATTTGAACTCCTTGGGGATGGGGTTATGAGAGGGCTCGTTGTGCTGCTGACGAGACTGACTTCTCAGCAGCAACGTCGGTCGGGTGGAGAAAGAACAGAAAGAAATCGCATGAGTCGAGTGTTTGAGCGATCAGCGCCGGCTCCCTCCAGTCCTGACAGCCACAAGCTTCTGATACCAGACTGCACGAGGAGGAGCGATGAGAACAACTTTAAGTATATCCAACATTTTGTTTTAAAAACCAACGAGTAAACATAATTTCAAGGAGGTTGAAGTTGGAGCGTCTGGACTGGAGAGGATCTGCGCTGATCTCCTAACAACGAAGGTTTGTGTTGTCTGAAAAAGCAGAATGAAGCAACAAGGACAGCACAGCTCTGAACGTTTACCTTCCCTCTGATTTACAAGAACTTTTAGACCCTTATGAGAACTGGAACACAGTCAGCTCGCAGCTGATCGTACCGTCACAGCATCTGGCAATACTTCCTCTGATCCCTTTGAACATCAAGAGTTCAGAAGCAAAGTGTTTACAGCTTTGATCTGTACGGTCCAACATCAGCAGAAGGCGATGGTGAAGGTCTGGTCCTTCAACCAACCATTTAAATCCTCAACTGTCTGTGTTTCGAGTTTCAAAAAAAAAATAAAAAAAAAACAAGCAGAATCTTCGCAGGACAGACCAACACAAAGCAGAAGAGCAAACAGATAAAGAGCAGGGTGAGGAGCAATGAGTTAGCATGGCAGCTGGGGGGTTTGTTCAGTCTGTTGGCGTCACCCTCCACAACGAGGAGAAGCACTACCACAACTGAAACTCCACAGCAAATTAACATCCACTGGAGTCATGGACGCTGTCAGTTAGGATGAATTCTGAGGTTCTCACAGCGACGCCACAGAGGAGGGGACGAGTTGTACTCACATCTTATATGTGCGATACATTATTCTGCTCCGAAAGGAAGGCAGGCAGAGCAGAGAGAGGAGATCACACAGGAAGAAAGATGAAGGGTTAAGGACAGACAGAGAGCTGGTTGGTTTCACAGACACGCTGGACAGGAAGTGCCAGCCGCTTCTTGGAGATCAGAATGAGTGGCTGTGAGAGCAACCGAACATGCAAAAACTCCGAACAATCAGGTTAGCAGTGAGCAAACGTTTCATGCGTACAAAGAGAACAGAAGACAGAATGGCTGACATGCTTGAGAAGAACAGCTGGAAGAGTCCAGCTCAACATGTGCAGGCGCCTTGCACCCGGTAGACAGCAAATGAAAGCAATGGATTTTCTACTAGCAGTGCAACAATGGTTGATCGCGTGCTGAAGATAAAACATCGCTTTTTGTCTCCAATTTTTTTTTCTGTATCATTACATTTCCTGCTTTTTGAAGTAGAAAGATAAACAAAATTAACTTTAACTCATTTTATTAAACGTGTGAGCACAAACGCAGCATAATTAATTAAAAATTAATAATGACGTGTGTAAATCAGTATAACTAGGGATGGGTACAGAAACTCGGCACCAGTTTGGTACCGGTAAAGACATATCATAGGTGGATTTTGGCGAGTCCTTTCCGAAATGTCAATCAGCTCTATTTGCTGTACAATTCTAGCCAGTCGTTTAACCTTTCCAGCGATTATGGGCAGGCTCGCATAAGGATAGGTGAGGTTGTGAGGGTGGGCGGAGCTTCATTCAAACTGTAGAGGTTGAAGTGAGCGAATGTTTTTCTGTTTTTCCCAGCAAAAAACATTATACTCATTAAATATTAATGTCTTTGTTTTCCTCCTCTGAGCTGGCATACGGCTGGATAGCTCCAATATTGCTCACCATTTTTTGTTACAGAGGTAATGTTAGGATGGGGTGTTTGGGGCTGTAAGCTAGTGAAACAGCGTGTAAACGGAGCTCTCAGCAAAAAAGGAAGGGAAGGAGGGCAGGGCTGCTCCACGCCAACTACATCCTAGAAGGACAGGTTTTATATTTTGACAAAAAATGTCAATAATTACAAGACTTTGAGTGGATTTTTAAATGAGTGTTTTATTTTTTGGGGGGTTTTGAAGCACCAGCTCAAGCACCATTTAGGCACCAGAAGCGTTTCAAAAGTAGCAGTTCGGCAGCAAGACGAGATTAAGTCCAAACAGTACCCATCCCCAAGAATAAATCTAAAATGATGTGAAATGATTGACTCGACTTGGAGCCTCAGTTGATTTCTCGTTATCCATCTAGAATTCAGAAATACGTTTCACCTTAATTACGCTGATTTCTGGGGAAAGTACTGCCACGTGTTTGTGCTCATGCAGTAGATCTTTTACTGCAAAGATGTTCCTGGTCTTACTTGAGCTTGTTGGGGTCTTCCTGTGCTGGCTTGCGGGAGAAGGTGGCGTTGGGGTTTGCAGGATGTTCTCGCTGGGTTTTCTCTGAGGCGCTCTGTTTGACTGGAGCCTTCTTGGCCGACCTCTTGATCCTCTCCTCCAGCATGCTCATTTCTTTTTCGGACAGCTGGAATGAAAGCAGACAGATGAATGCTGCAAAGCAGGACTTTAGGTCCGGATTCTCTAAACTGAGGGTAGGAGTGTGTTCGTCTTACATTCCCAATCAGCTTGTAGACCTGGTCCCCACAGACGTTGTACACCGCCACCACAGTGTTGAGGGCAGCGTTGCGTACAGATGTGTCGCGGTCTCCGATGTGCACAGCAATCTCCTTCAAAGATTTGGCCGGAGTCGGCTGGCAGACATTCATACCATAACCCTCTATGAGGCAACCCAATTCCTCTAGGCATTCTGGGTAAAAAAAAAAAATAAACACAAGACAGCATACATGTAAAGTTTACTCTTTGGAGGGTAAACAACGGAAAATTCATCTTTTTTAAAAGGAAAACTCTTGGTCAAATACTATTTTTACACAAATAAAGGAAATCTTTGGAACTAGGGTTCTGGTTCTGCAGAAACCCACCAGCTCTCTGCTTGGAGTTCTTAGACTTTGTTCCCTCCATTAGGAAAGGGAAGACTTTAGATGCTGGGTAAACTTTGCAGAGCATGGTGAGGATGGCCCGAACATCTTTGCGCACCCCATCCTTCGATTCTCCAACCTAAGCAGATGGAAGAGAAACTGAGCTCAGGCCGACAGCAGCAGTGGTGGCGTGCAGAGCAAACCGTGAACACACCTTCAGGATAAGATATGGGATGAAGGAGTTGGCCTCGTACTCCGTCAGGTGGTAGTTTTCATCGTTTAACATGATGAAGAGCAGCTTCAAGTACTCCAGCGCTTTCATCAGCACTGTAGTGTTTGTGTCAAAGAAGCGCAGAGTGAACCACTTCAGGATCAAGTCCAGACAGCCGATTGTGGCTTCGCGTTCACTTTCCAGCCGCTGTAAAAAAATAAATAAATAAATAAAAAAAATACGTCACTAAAACTAGATTAAATCCAAAAATGTAACCAAAAGTGTAAAAACCAGAGCGCGACCCCGGACCTCAATCATGACCCCGATGGCCTTCACGTGTCTCTGAAAGTCCAAGTGAAACAGCTCCTCTTGAAGCCACTTAGCCAAGCATGTGGACATCTGAGTTTTCAGCTGCTCCACGTACTCGTCTCGAGGAGTGATGAAGTTCCACTTCAGGATCTGAAACCCAAGAGCTTTCACCTCAGACTAGATACCGGTTTTCCAAATACTCCAACTTAAACTAGTAAAAAAAATTAAAAAGTAGACTTCACTGCAGGGCTTCCAATGTGTTGAGAAGCTGCTGTTCGAGTTTCCATGAAAACATAAACATGTTTCTGTTTGAACCTAAAGTTGAAGCTCGGGTGCCTCGGGAAACAGATAACTAGAGACACATTTTTATGAGCTATCTAGTACCTTTAACTGCTTCTCCTCTTTGATCCTCTGCTCCTTGGCATTGGGAACAAAGATAAAGATTGGCCCGGACTTGTCTTCCTCCTTCAGACCTTTAGCCGCAGGTTTCTTAGTGCCTGGACCCTGAAGGAGATTACAGATGCATAAGTAAACCAAGGGAGAGCCTGAATGTATAATCCTCAATCTGTTTTAAACTGAGATGTAGACAAAAAGATGAAGAAAAAAAGGAGAAAACAGACAACATTGAATGAAAAGTGCAGACAAACCCATCATGACCTGAAGCCACATTTGACATTTTAAGCCCGATGTCACACTTCAGGCTCTTTTGGGTTTGGAAAATATTAATATAATTAGACAAAGATCAACAAAGATATCATTAATTTCTGGTTACAATTCAATCTGATCTTCATTTTTGTTACATTTGATTGATCCACAGCTTTTATAAGATTTTTGGGGACGTTTCAGAGCAAGTTTCAGGTCATGATCAGCAGTCGGTAGAGAAAATTCCTCCAAGGGTCCTTGAAGTCTCAGCTCTGTAAACATGCTGCGCTTTGGTCAGTTACTGGTTACAGCAGACAGTGCAGAAAAGCCGGATTAAAGATCAAACAGGATTAGATCGAGTCCAGACAGATGTCAACATCTGCCCAGAAACTGCCTGTTGAGAGGACAGGAAGTAAAAGAGGAGTCCAGGTTTAGCACTGGGGCTCTCTGCACGGGTCTACCTGTTGAGTGCTAGCAGCAGCTTTGCCTTTGCTTGGGGGCTTTTTACTACCATTAACCTCCTTGTCCTTGATGAGAGGGGGAGATTCCTCACAGGGAGGCTGGGTGGGTAAAAACAAAAATGATCAACTTGATGGAGGTCACGTCAACAAAGTAAAGCACACATGGAGAAAAAAAGTGAATATGAGCATTCATGATATGATGTAAATAATAAAATGTAAATGCAGAGGGGATGGATGACAAAATAGCCCTCAATTGTAATTGCTATACATGAAAGAAATGATTTGGAGGAGTTGTACCTTCTTGGCAGCAGCTCCTCCTCTGATTTTTTTGACTTCAGGTTTTCCATCAGTATGTTCTTCAGCAGATGCTGCAGAGGACAAGAGTGTGAATCATGTCCTTAATGGTTGAAGACAAGTTCACGATACTGCATTAGACCTTTAACCCCTTGATCCCGCTTCCACTCAAACAATCAACCATCAATATCAAACAAAAGAATTTGAATTTAAGAATATTGCGAAACCCCTGAATAACATGGTGCGTTGTCAGAGCTAATAAAATACTAAAAGACTGCTCCAACCCTGGCCACCTCTTCTACAAACTGCTGCCATCAGGGAGGAGCTCCAGGTCCCTCAGAACCAGGACCATCAGGCTTCTTAATGATACTTTGAACACTCAGAGTAACCCTTTATATATAGATTTGTACATTTATGCTTTTTATGACCTTGTTGCACTTTGGCATGTTGGCTGCTTTCAATTTAGTCATTTTCCTTAAATGATGACAAAACATTCCATTCCAAAATCTTCTGATCAATTTCCTCTTAAGATAAAAAAAAGTCAGTTTATAAAACACTTGTCAGTTTAGATCATGGGTTTGCAACCTGAGGCTTCAGCACCGGGACGAATATTCGCCAGGCGTTATTCGCCAGCGTTTTTCGCCACGTCTTTTGTGTTCACACCCAGGCGATTTTCGCTGACGATGAGCCGACTGAACATGCAATTTCATTCCCTGACATTAGATGGCGCTGTACACAAGGTAGTCGCTTGTCACTCAGAAGAAGAGAGCCACTATTTACGCGCTTGTCAGAAGAACATGGTGAGTTTTATCGACTGGTACAAGAGCTGAAAATGTTTAATGAGCGTTTTCGGGGATATTTTAGAATGTCTGTCATTATTTCTTTGCGGCAGTGTAGCTGCTACTTGGCGTCTATCTTCTTTGCTGGTATGTGTGCTCAGAAAGGCAGTGTTGTGTTTGAGCGCCCCCAAGTTGTGTTTTACTGTAACTTCAGAAGCTCCAGACACGTGAGCAAAAGCGCCATTCTCATTGGTTGAATAGATTTCGACGCGAGGCGTCAAAAAGAAAAAACGAACCCGAGGCGTTTTTTTTTTTTTGACGCTTTGACGCGTGGCGTTTTTTCGCGTCGGTGTGCACACTCACATTGGTGCCCTTTGTTTAGTCACGAGGCGAATTTCGCCGACGAAAAACGCCGGCGAAATTCGTCCCGGTGTGTACGGGCCTTTACGTACTGAAGCTCCGTGAAGCACCAGGTAGAGATGCCCAATGGCCTCTGTCATCAAACCTGTTGTTGGGGGGTGTGCAACGCCCCGCCCCGCCTCTTACAAAGAGCACGCTTCAGGCCGTCTGTCTGCGCGCGCACACACGCACACTTTAACCGAACAGGATTTGTGAAAATATATTTAATATTTAAGTTGCACATTACACAAGAGAAGAATGCATCAAAAGATGAGGCTGGAGGAGGACATGAATCTCTTTAATAATATCAATACAAATACGTGTTTTTTTCCTGCGGGACGGGGGACGATACAAAATCAATGCATCTCTATTAATGTGCGGGACTAAATTCTCTGAGTTTTGCGGGTGCGGGCGGGAGTGGACATAGCTTATTTTGCTCTTCCATTGTGGCTTTTTAAAAAATGCTAATAGTTCCAATAAACAATAGCTTTTTAGTTTTTGGTTAATGTGTTTTAGTTTATCACGATTTAGTTCATTTAAATTTTATGTATGGATTTTAATATGTCAGACAAATTAGCAAAATTATGGTAAAAGGTTTAATCTACTGTTTTTAGAATATTTTGAATTCAAGTAAATCTGCTGCAGTGATAGGATTTTATATAACATAGGATGTAGGGCTGCAACGGATCACGTACCGATCACTAACCACAGTTAAACACGTGTGCTGCGGATAGATGCCTGGTGTTGCAAATTTTGATCATACCCATCATATCAAAATGTCTATTTTATGCTTTAGACAAACTAGCAAACTCCTGACTTCGTATAACATCTACCTGAATGCAAAAACAAGTGTAAAAATATTTTTAATCACTGGCATCAAGGGGTTAACAAAAAACCAACTGATCAGGTCAGTCCAACTGTGGACATCAGAGTCCAGTTTTGCTACATTTAGGTGTAGCTAGAACTTGAAATTCACCTGATGCTGTCCCACCAAGGTCTGCAGATCCTTTCCCTCCCCCTGCTTTAGCTGGTGCTGCAGGTTTAGCTGGCATCACTGCACGAGCTTTTTCCAACATGCCAACCACTTGATCCTTGGAGGCGGGCTGCAGGCAGAAAGCAAAATGACCACACCTGATCCGCCTGGGGCAATCCAACAGCTTTTTAGGAGCTAATGGCAAAATGAGTGGCATACCTTCAGTTTTCCAGTGGCCTTGTTCATCTTGTCGTAGCCCAGATGCATCATGAAAGTGGGCAAAGCATCCTGGGCCTTCTTTCTCACGTCTCCATTTCTGTCCTCCAAGCAGGTGTAGAGATGAGGAACACACAGCATCAGGTCGCCAGGGACCGTCCTCAGAGCAGGCAGCTTCTCAGCCAACCAGCCGAGCACCTGTGTGACGAGGGACAAGGGAATGAGATGGGAACACAAACTCATCTAAAAAAAATAGAATCGCTAAAAAGCTATAAAGGCTTGAACCTCCTGTCGCAAGAAAGGATTCTCCCTCTTCAGCTCCTCTGACAGATCCTCCCCCTCCAGCCAGTCCTTCATCCCAGTCTGATCCACCCAGGCTTGCAGGGTGGTGAGGGCAGCTGACCTCACATTGGCCTGCAGAGTTTATTAGATTTTTTTTCAAGCAGACATCTTCAGCACCGTTGCTAAATTAAACTGGGTGTCCGTCAAAGATGCAACAGTTCAAAAGAAAATCCCTCCACGCTGTACCTTGCTGTCTCCCAGGACAGTGATGATGGGGATCCCCAGAGATTTGACATGCTGCTTGAGTCCAGGTCCCATGGCTGCAGCCAGCTGCTGCAAAATGCTCAGAGTCTGCTGCACCTGAACGCCACATACAAAGATCATTTATACTGCATGCCCATCACTGTCATTGCTTTCAGAGCCAGCTTCAGGAAGGGAAAAAAAAAAACTCAACAGGATTTGGTTTTCCATGTTACAAAATATTTCAGCCATTGAGAAGTTTGTGAAAGACCAAGACAGTTCTTTTACCAGGATCTTATTGGAGTCTGCGAGGCGGCCTTTCAGGGCAAAAGGCAGCTCTCCAATGGTAGGTTTGATGAACTTGGCCTCAGAGATTATGGCTGCGGCCTCATCCAGACCCTCCTTTCTGATCTTCCAGTTCTTGTCCCCGATTTTAGAAACCAAATCAGAAGTGATCTTGTCGCTTGAGGAAGGCATAAGAGAAAGAAAACCAATTACTCTAGAACAGTTGGGTCAAGCTTTTCATAAAGTTATCTGATTTATTTTAATTATTATATTCTCTTGTGTCTTTGAATAAGAAGAAGGTGTGAAATTTTATTTTTTTTATTTAACCTTTATTTAACCAGGAAAGTCCCGTTGAGATTAAAAACCTCTTTTTCAAGGGAGTCCTGGCCAAGCAAAATGAAAGGTTTGGAACTTAATTTGGCGTATTACATTTTTTTCAACAACTATAAAAAGCTCAAGAACTGATAAAGAAAAATCCCAGCAGTCAAGAAGCAACTTTGTTAAGGTTTATGTCAATGTTCTTTACTAGGCATTTTAAGGAGCATTACGAAGGAATATTTCTGATAGACTCACATTTAGGGCAGTTTTGTGCTTTTTGTTACCTGATATCTGATCGAGGTAGTAGGTCCATTATGTCCTGCCCTCCCCCGCCACCATCTTCATCTTGCTCCTCCCCTTCATCCACCTCATCTTCTGCTGACGCCGACTTTCTGGTGAATCTGATTGGAGCTGGAGGAGACTGACCCTGCATCTGTGCGGCAAACATTTACAGGGAATCTTTAAAGCTTCTGCTGCTGCTCACTTTTCCCTGATAATACTGTCAAAGCATAAGACTAACGCTGCATTCACACCGAGAGCAATTAGCGGTGCGTTCACTGCTCAATGCTTGTCCAAACTTTTGTTCGTGAAGCTGATCCTCCTGCTGCACGTGGGAGGAGCTACAGTCAAAAGTTTTCATGCATCGCTACATGGAAGCATTGACTGTATATCTGCATCTCATTTACAATGCATGGAAGACACAGATTAGGTCGAGAGATCAAGTTTATTAATTTTGAAAAGTGATAAGCACGTCTCCATGTTTGGATTCATGAGATCATTCAGACTCTTCCAGTACGGTGAGGTTCACCATCTAATGACAGCCGCTTTCAGCAATACTTCGGTCTCTCTATGAACCAGACGTATTGCTGTCCTTCATTAGTCAACATGGGAAAAAGTTAGAAGAATAACATTAAAGAACCTTTTTATTATAGTCTCAATGGTCAAATAAGAAAAACAATCAGCTACTCCTCCATGTTGGTTTTTGCCTCCACTCGCTGAATCATTAACACATCACGAGCTAAAGCAGAGTTTCTGATGAGTTGACGACGCGAATTCGTCACCAAAGTTCAGATATTTGAATTTTGGAAACACCATGCAGCGCAGACAGAATTTTGATGCTCAAAATCGCCAACAGTACCTCTGATCGCGTCTGTACATTGACTTAACACTGAAACTGATGGTGTCAACAACCTTTGAGAGGAGCTCTTGCATTTTTTGTGTACATCCATACCTTCTCAAACTCAGCATCAATTTGAGCAAGAAGAGCCGGCTTCTCATCCTCAAAGAACATTCGGAGCGGTGCTCCCATGTAAAGATACATGACTCCCAGCAGAGTGATGGCGGCTGTTCGCACTCCAGGGTTTGTTGCTCCCAGAGCGGTCTTCACGTTGTTGATGAAAGCCTTCACGTTAATGCTGCAGAGGAGAAGAACGTTTTCAAACCAGAATACTTCAGCTACAGGAGTAGTGCTCATTAAAATGACAGAAAAATTGCTGTTCCAGGACATTATGTCTAAGCAAGAACTGAATTACCCAGTGAAGCCAAACTCCTTCATTGCATTGGCCAGCCAGTTGAGCGCCTCTGCCTGGTTTTTTGGGTTCTTCTGTGCGAACGCCAAAGAAACAACCTGACGCACAAAACCAAACGATGAAAAGTTAAAACCTTTAATCCATCGTCATGGTGAGTTTTCCCAGCGTCTTTTCGGACCTGTTCAGCCGTCCATGGAAGTGAGCAGGCCTCTCCAATCGCCGTCAGCCCCTCCTTTGCGTTTCCGCCACACTTGACGTCTCCGACCTTATCCACCAACCCTTCCAAAACTACGCTGGCAGAGGTCTTGGAGAACTGGCCCCTCTTAGCGACGAGGGCCACAATATGTAGCTTCATCTGCATCACCTGCACAAGGTCACAGCGGGAGGTTGGTGCTTTGAATGTCTCTTTCTACAACCACCAGTTCTGTCTCACCACAGTTGAGAATACATGCATTAAAATGCCCAAATACTAAAGAGATCAGCTTCAGTAAAAACATTCATGCTGGTATGCCATTTAAGAGGGAAATGATGATGAGAATAATCAACTCTTAGGTGCTGTGTTCTTTCTTAAATGATGAAAAAGTATTTTTGGTCAAACTGATCAACTAATGTTTAAAGCTAAAGGAAACAAAGAAAGTATTAAGGAAATAACTCACATTTTATTACCAGTTTTGTCTTATAAAGGAATTCAAACCATTCACATTTTTAAAAGAGCAGATGGAGGAATCCCCTTTTCAATAGTTAAGTTTTCATTAAACAGCCTCAATGAAATACGGCCACATCTTCTGAGGGTAGAGACAGGTACCTGAAAGTTTGTCTCCTTCCAGCCTGGTTTTTTAGCCAACATCCTGACCAGAGCCTGGCAGGGCATTGCCACCGTATCCATGGTCTCCACAGCCTGCAGGAACACATTTGGCCACTGAATGTGGTTCCTCACATGCCAATTCCTGGGACTGCAACAGAATGAGGACTTTACCTTCTGAAACTCCTCCATGCTGGCCAGTCTCTCCTTCCAGTTGGCTGAATCCAGAGCTTGCAGACAGTTTTCAGGAAGGACCCCAGCAGCCAGCTCCTCACACACCCCCTCCTGACACACAGCATGTGGTTTAACAAGCACATTTCTACCAAATTCGCCATTCAAAAAACCAAAAGCGTTGTCAAGGTGATGTGCAGTGAAGCACACACGTGTGTACAGTGTGTGTGTGTGAAAACAGAGATGCAGCGCTGCAGTGCAGACTGTTGTGCTGCATTCACGCCTGCAGCCAGGATATTTTGTATTATTGTCTTGATGAAAATAAGTTAAACATTATGAGCCCACAGAGCTGGAGCGATCGCGCCCGGTATGCTAGCCAGCTGCCCGGCTAGCAAGCTCCACTGCCCACTGCGCTGCCACCCAGGATTCGGCAGAGACGGCTGGTGATGCCACCCAAGGTGCTGGTCCCTGAGCAGCGGAGCTCGCCATGCCAGCCAACCAGCAGTCAGGTGCCTGCCAGATGGAGGGTGCAGTCACAGCAGCAGCAATCGCTCCAGCTCCATGGGCTTATGCAGTTTTTCTTTTTTTCCATCAAGACAATAATAAAAAGATCCTCCAGTCATTGTGGAGGATCACTAACTGGATTACTATAGTATCCTCCAGATACTATGGTATTTATTGATCATGATTGTAGTTCTCATCAAAAGACCCTTTGTGATTTTAAGTTCCACACAGACTCACCGACAGCTCAGTCTCTGTAACCTCTTTGACATCAGATGCCACCTTCTTTGCTTTTCCTCCAGAAGCTGGTTTGCCTTTTTTGGGAGGACCAGCTGATGGCTGCAGAAAAAATAAGTTGCTTGATCTACAGTTCAGAGCAGCAGGTTTCCAACAATCTGGATGTGTTGTTTTCTAAGTCTGTCCATACCTTGCTGGCTGCCGCAGCAGAAGCTTTCTTAGGTGGAGCAGAAGTTTTTGGAGCTTCAGGAGGAGGGGCGGCTTTAGCTGCAGGTTTCTTTTCCACCGTGGCTCCTCCTGCACCCTTTTTCCCTCCAGGAAGCTCTACTTTATCAGCGCTCTCCTTTATCTGTTAGACAAAACCCACCGTTGGAAGGTTACAAATACAACAAACATTCTCTGCTGCAATGAACCTCACCTTATCCAGTTTGAGTTTATCCAAATCAGCCAGGAAGGGGTTCACCGCTTTTTCTCCCACCACCTTCATGGCTGTCCCCAGAGCTTCAAAGGCGGCGTCTCGGACCTCAGGGGCGGAGTCATTTACTTGCTGAGATGGTTTGAAGGAAAAACAAAAGTTAGTTTTCTTTTCTTTTAAGTGACAAGCCATTTTCAAATTAGTTTCTTATATAAAAAGAATCAAATGCATTGTGCAGGACATCTACCTTGATGAGAGCAGCGCAGAAAGGCTTGAGGACACTCTTGGGCAGAGTGGCTTGCGAGCAGTGCCTGAAGGAGCGGGCCAGGAACAGGGAGGCCTGCTGCTTAATAGACGGGTTCTTGTTGTCCATCACAGCCAAGATGTCCTCTGACAGGTTCTGCAGAGTCGTCTAAAACAAGGACATAAGGCCTTATAGACAATCGGGTGTCTACAGATTTATGAAATTATTAAAGACCCATTTAACGCCACTTAATATCAAATTTAAGAACATTAAAAAAAATCCTCTTAACAAACATGCAAAGACTAAATGTATAAGAACATGACAAAAACATGAACCAGAGTGAAACACTTCTCAAATATTCCAAATCACACAATCACTTTTATCCTGGATATTTATTATTAATAGTATAATCATAAAATGTTGCGTCAACAAACATCGCCAGAAATATTTTTAAACCACTTGAAATCAAATCGTCTTTACCAAATCCTTATCTATGTGTAAAATCAGTGATAAATATTAGCTAAATTGCCAAATGTCATACAGCAGAGCATGAAACACAATTGTCGCTGCTTTCCGTTTTCAAAATAAAATGTCTCATCTGTTCCAATTATGCATTACTACAAAAATTATAATTCACATCTCCTCACAAAGATTTGTGCACTCTTACTGTGTAGTTTTGGAGATGTTTAAATATAGCATTTCTGACTGATGATATGGTAGAAGTGGTTAACTTTGAAGTTGAATTCAAAGTGACCTTGGTGCACATATCTACCCCTTTTGGATCTCGTCGCAAAAGTAGCTTGCTAAATAAGATGTTAAAAAAAAAAAAGGGTGGGCATAGACATTTATCAAATAACATACTGTAGATCTGTTTCCCATTATGTCTCCAGGTTTAATCCATTTAAAATCTTTTATTCCAAACATTGATTTTACAATGTGTTGTCTTTTTCTGCAGCACATGAAGCTTAGAGCATCAGGTGCTTTAGCTTAGATTACTTCCACACACTGAGCTGGGTAACTAAAAATTATATCTAGTGTTTAGTTTAGATGCAGACAGAGACTGAGGATGCTGATGCGGCTCCCGCTCCAGAGGTGTACTTACGGTGAGGAAGATTGCGTCGATCGCCTCCTGCAGGGCTTGCACCACTTGAAGTTTCTTCTCTTTAAACTTCTCCAAAATAGTTGGAACCACCTAAAAGAGCAGATTTTCGAACATGATCGTACTGACCCAGCCCTGCCCATCCAGATGCATGATGATAATATACGGAACTTTACAAAAAGAATAAATCTCAAAGCTAAACATATATATTTATATAAATAAGTGTAAAAACGATACATGCAGTCTTAGTATTTGTAACTAGATATAATTTCCTTACTTGTCCTGCATATGTGCCAAACTTCTTCCTGAGACCGGTGGCCAATCCAGCCAGACATTTAGCAGCTAATGACACCAGCATCACGTTGGCATCTTTGCCAACGACCTGCAGCACAAGCAGAACACAGTTGTCACACGTCCATCTCTTCTGCTGATGCTTCTTTCATTGCTTTAAGAAAATGAATTCTGAAAAAGTCTCCAAAAATATATTGGGTTCTTTTCTAAATGACATGTAATTATAAACTGTTTTTAGATATTCTTATGTTAGCAGCAGAACATTCTAGCAGCAGCTGACCTAAAAGACCTAAACGAACTAAGACTACTGGAAATGATCGGTGAATAACATCCAAAAGCGCTTCTCTAGAGATGTTTTTAGTCAAGATATTCTACAGATTGTAATTGATTTCAAGCAATTTTAGCAATAAAAAAAAGGAAAAAGACAAATATATCAAATCTATTCAAGATATTAATTCATAAATTGATTGAAAAATGAATAAACATGATAATATAATTTCTCTTAACCATAAAGACATATTTTAACCTATACACTCAGTACATCTAGCAGATGAATCAAGTCCATTAAATAAAGAGTATGTCAAACTTTAGGTACTCAGCTGGAAAAAAATTAAAACAGTTGCAGCGAAAAACATTATAAAGTCAAAGTTTCTTCAACTAGAGTTTGAATATATCCTTGAAAGGGAGTTAGAAGGAGAAAACTTAAATAATTCCACCCCTATCGTGCTTTATTAACTTTACTAACACACAGTTGACATAATTCAGTTCTTAACATCCATTTAAAGTAGGGTTGTACTTCTTTTTCTCATATGATTTGAGACACATGTCCATACATCAGGGGTGTCAAACTCATTTTCACCAAGGGCCACATCAGCACAGTGCTTGTCCTCAAAGGGCCAAATATAACTTATACATGTCACTAAATGTAATGAAAAATAAATGTAACTACTCTTAAATGCCAAATAACTCATTTATTTATTTATTCTAACTTTTTAAAAGGACAATTACAGTTGCATAGAAAACATATGTTTGCTTGTTACTTTAGCATAAATCCTTTTACATTTGATTCTGTCAGGTTAGGTTAGACTGACAGTGTTTAAGTCCTAATGTACAGTTGCCCAATCCCATATTTCAAGTCCCATTCCCCCTAGATATGAATTAATACACGCCAATTTTTATTTTTTTATTTTAAGATAGAAACTTGTATGCTCTCGCGGGCTACATAAAATGACATGGGGGGCCACATTTGGCCTGCGGGCCTTGAGTTTGACACATGTGCCATACATGCTCCACAATTAGATACATGAGAGATTCAATCAACTTTGTGGCAATACAATACAGTTCAATCCTTTTATCTAAATGGACACAGCAGTCTAGACTGCATTATTATTTTAGCATTCAAAACTATAAAAGAAAATGCCTTTTAACAAAACTTTTTTTCTTATTGGTACTTCAGCTTCAAACTTTAAAACCTGACATTTTGGGTCTTTTAGACTGTTAAGTTCTTTAGGGTTAAAAAAATAAATAAAAAGAAAAAGGGTCAAATTAATTTGTTTGAAGTGCTGTGAAATAAAGACTTGGAATACATTTAGTCAACACAACACCTGAAGGTTCACCTTAAGCCAATTGTAATTGACTTGGTAGCAGCAAGCTTGTAATTGGATGTCTTTGTTTACGTCACATGTACATAAAAAGGCAAATACAATAGAGACAACAGGAAGAAAAACTGTTAATCAGAAACAGATTTACTTCCTGACCCATTTTACCAACATTATCTTGATTGTATCTGGGGTTTTCAACCAATACTGCTGTTCCTCTAATAACTAGAATGGTTTTTGATGCATAGCCGTATCTTTTACATTGCTTATTTAAAGCTATTAATACTTCTTAGTCCACGTGATCTCAATATTCAACAGGTCTGAGACCTTAAAGTGATATTTTGTGGCAGTGTGTTTGTGGTTGGCAGCTTGGAAGTTTCAGCGCTCACCTTTTTCAGGGCTCTGACCAGGTCTCCATAGTCTCCATTCTCCAGTTTTGGATTCTTGGTCAGAGTCTCTATGGCTTCCAGAGCTTCTTTTCTTTCCTGCCATTTTTTAGCTTCCTGGAAAAGGGGGGAAAAAAAAGAAAAAGTATAGCAGTAATTTTAAATGTATCTGTAACGACACTTAGAACCGTGACAGGGAAGAAAGAAAACTACCCTCGGGCGTGTTTAGGGACAACAAAAGAGCCACACCTTAGAAGCTCTTTCAACTATTTTTATTGTTCAACCAGCTCTAACGCAGTCTCAAATTAAGACTAAAATATGATGATTCACGGGCTAGACAGAACATTACAAGTTTTTTGAACTTACAATTTTGTCATAGAAGTCTTTGGGCATCTTTGACAGAATTTCTACAGGTTCTAGGAGCTCGTACGGATCCACTGCTGCTGCAGCTTCCTCTTCATCATCTGCAGGAGAAATTAAACATGATGGAGCAGCAACAACAACAGAAAGTTGCAATAAGCAGACGCCCAAAGACCAACCATCAGAGTGCTCTCCTCCCTGGACTTGTTGTTGCTCAAACTTTGCTTTCAGGTCCTGCTGGGAGCGCAGGAACCTGCTCTGTTTGGGGGAAGTCGAAGGCAGCTTGACCCACTCTTCCTCCAATTCTTTCAGCTGCAGGAAAACATGAATCAAGGTTACCTTTTAAAAATAACAGAGCATTTTGAAGACTTGCGTGCAGTGATGAGGTTCTCCACCTGGACAGAGTTGATGTTCTGCAGCGATGGTCTCAGAGCATCTCTGATCCACTTGTAGATTTCCACAGCAAGGAGTTTTGCTTCATCCCTCACCGCCTTCTCTCTGGACTCAAACTGTTTGGGTAAAATCTTTACCACTGGCTTCAGCGTCACTATCTTGGATCCAAACTCGCTGTAAAGAGAACATGAGAGCCATCATTTCAGCTCCTTCAGAGCAGAGCGATGTGAGGGCAGAAACTCACTGCAGGAAAATGAAGCATATATTTCAGTTTTCCCAACTTGACCTAAACGGTAACATCTTAAGGTCCATCAGAAAACATCTAAGCTTTGCAGCACTCACCCGAGAGCTTTCCTAAGCGTCTCGATGCATGCAACCACAATTTTGGGGTTTTTGTTGTCGAGTCCTTTGAGCAGCTCCTCCTGAACCACCTCAGCTTTTTCTATCTCGATGTACATCAGACAGATGTCCATACCAAGCTCTTTTGCTCGGGCCTTAGGCTGGTTGAACACTTTGGTTACAACGCCTGAAACCACCTCCCCGGTCGTCCTGCCGCAGAGACACAAACCCATCAGTACGGTCACGCCACTAAAGTTGCACATTGTACTTCTCCTTACAAAAACACTGTATGGATGCTGGGTTAAGACCAAAGCAACACTGTCATTATCCTTTTTAACAAGAGGAGCAGCGGGGGAGAGTGTAAACACACAGCTCTTCACCAAAAAATAAAAAAATTATCACAAGACCACTGGGAACGCTTTTACTAAATATCAAAAGATGATTGGAGTGGGACTTTAGTAGTCTGGGGGCTTTGAGGGTTTTTTTGAACTTACAATTCGCTCTGTTAATTTATCTTTAGAAATGTTTTTGTGGCGACATTTTTTTTTATATAAAACACAAACTTTTATTATATTACACAAAAAAATTCCACAACAAACCTAAAACTGTCCAAAAAAAGTGAATTCCAATTGGTAAATTTGGTCACTTTGTGTGCAAAGAAAGTGTACACTACTGTATATAAAAAAATAAAATTAAAATAAAAAAACAGATCAGTTTGTTTTATAACAAAAGATCTGACTGGTCAAGACAAAATGTATAAATCTACAAACAAAGCAAAGACGAGGTCAAAACAATATGAAACATCCTCTAAAAACTATATACAATGTTCCAATGGTTTATTATTCCAACACAGTTATGTGTCATAACTTCAGTTTGTTTTAAACCAACAATATCAAGAGGTATAAACTTTTCAAACCTTAAATTTTGAATAAAAGCTATATTGGTGAGGGGGTGTCCAAGTCATTTTAATTGGCAATCTCACTGGTGACGACAGACACTACTAAGGGATTAGCATACCAGATACATGTGCACCAATGGGTTTTCTCCAAAATCATTAGTAGACAACAACGCTTCCACATTTCATCTTTTTCATTTGGTCATTTCCCTTCAAACTACAAGCACTGACATTTAAATTTGCAGTTTAATAAAACTAAAAGGTCAACATTTAACAAATGTTAGGATCATAATAAAAATGCATTTAATACATTTTTTTTTTCTAAACTTGCAGAGGAAATTATGGTTTAAAACATTTCAGCCACAACTTACCTGCTGGCCACATGAGCATTCTCCACAAAGGCCAAAGCGGCCTCCAGGCCTTTAAGCTGAGCAACAGCGTTTGAGTCTGTGACAAACTTCTTTATCAAGCCCAGATACTTCCCCCACTCTGGACTCTTTGCATCTTGTATCCTCTGGAACAGCTTCAGGGCTTCTTCATAACCGTTCAGTCGAGCTTTCCACACCTGGACCACACAAGACAAAAACCTCAGATCAAACTTCCAGACAGGGAAAATGTGCAGTGTTGCTGCAGCCGGAGGGTGGAGCCCCATCTAACAAGCAAGCATGATGGCCTAGATTTCAAGATCTTTTATAAACTGCACGTCTGCAACTGATGCATTAGTGCGAGTGGACTCGAGGTAAATTACTGGATTTCCCTCAGGCTTATTAAAAACAAAAAAAAATCCTTCTGCTCTTAACCGTCGAAACAGCAGCAGTTTGAAAACATCTCCACCCAGGTTACACATGAAGACGGTACAGCTGTAGTTTCAACCTGGACCCAAGAGACAAATCCTTTTACAGGTGAGCAAACAATCTTCTGTTGGTTTGGTAACTGCAAGAAGATGAGATTAAAACTGCAGGCACTTGTTTGACCTCGGTGTTGAGGTCGAAATGCAAAATTATATTTCACTTTTCTCTTGGCAACAAACAGCTCTGCTTGAGCCAGCTCCTCCTCCAAATGATCCAAACAAGCTGAATGTTTGGTTGGATGATTTGGCAAGCTTATCAAATCACATTAAGAGGTTTACTCTGGGACTCGTGACATCTGATCACAAGGCTCCAAAACTAAACATCCTCTTAGATTACAAAGTGCCTACGGTGTCAAATGAGCTCCATCTTGCAGTCTCACTCAAGGTTTTGAACCCAATCTCAAGACTACAACACAAGTACAACACAGCAAACATGATAGTGCAAAATGTAGCTCAACTTAAGCCAAATGGCGTATACTTGTCCACCTTCCGGCACATCCCTTCAGGAGTTGCCACATAAATTAAGTTTGCCTTATTTCCCACATGGGTTCATGAGATCAGAGATTAAGTAAAGTTAGCTTCACCATCTACTGCAGGATCTGCATGGGAATGACAGTGGTGCTTCAGTCTCATAGCTGCGGTTCCATAGACAAAAGTCAATCGGAATAAACGCCTGAGCAGAATAAACCGTAAACGCGGCTTTCGGAATACTCTTCCCCGATCAGACTCATTCGGATCAAAATATCTCTCTGATTATTATGATCCAGTCAATGTTTATGATCCTATAAACTGGACTTTTGCAAAACTATCTAAAAGATATTAAGATATAAAGCCTCCTAAAGTTAAAGCTTGTTTAACTAAATTTGACTAAAAATTAAAAAAAAAAAAAAAAAAGTTAAACTCTTTTTTGCCTGAAAACCTTTGTGCAATATAAAATTTAGTATTTTGATTGAAATACTACACAGTCTAAGTCATGCGCAGACGGTGTTGCGCTCCAGAAGAGGCAAACAGGAGACTCCCGGGAGAATTGTGTCTCCAAGCAGGGGAGTGGCTTTGGGACGGTGTGTGAGCTGGCGGTGGCGGCTTTTAAATGCAGAAATGCCGCTCTGTGCAGTCCTGAGAAACCATGTAAACAATCGTGTGAATTTGTGTTACCAAGTCGTGTCCAGACAAAATAAAGGCTGACAGCAATATGCAGCCAAGATGCATATTGCTGCATTGACTGCATGGATTTTAAGTGCATCCAAGGCTAAATGTTGTTAGCGTGTATCAGCCTAATCCTAACCCTTCTTTCGTGTCCATGGAGCCAAGAATAAAGCACCGGCTATCCATATTTTAAAAAAAATTATGAGTAAACTGGCACTTAATAATATTAGTAAAATAATAAATAATAATAAAAGCACGTTTAGAAGATCCTCTCGCTCTGTGCTTTGTTTGTTTACAACGGAAGTCACCATTTCTTCTTCTATGGTTGTTTCCGGTACTGTAGGTAGTTCTGCACGTCAAAATTATTTATTCCGACCGAAAGTGTAGCGTATTTAATCGTTTGTTATAATCTGGTAAACTTGCAAAGTGTCAAAGCATTTTGCACATGTAACTGCTTGTGACCCAGTTTGCCGACTTGCTTCCTTGAAACTGATGCCTCTAAAAATGAGTTTTTAAAAGTGACTTGTTCACCTTGTGTTCACATTTCTGGTCGACAGGAAGCTTCATCCACTCGCTATCGTCAGCCATTGTGTCTGTTGGGGGACTGGGCTTCCCCAAAGGTACTCAGCTGGAAAAAAAACCAAAAAAAAAAACCACATTATTTCAAAACACATACGAAAAAAAAAATACACTTTCAGCTAAAAACAATAGAAAGTTAAAGTTAGGTCAAAATGGATTTCACCTTTACTAAACTCCCAAGAAAACTAATAACCATCAATGTCAAACACGCCATCTCACTTCCGTTTGAAGCAATCATGACTTAATGCACATTAAGGGAAGGGCTGTGGGTTCATCTTTCACATTGATTCAGTCTACGAAAAAAACATTCTGATGGGTTGGACCCAGTCCAACATGGGAGCTAATAAAATAAATAAAAATACAATAAAAGAAGAAGAAAAAAAAAGCAACAGAGCTATGCTGCCAAAACTCAAACCCGCCCAAAAAAATATTTAGAAGCCTAAACGCTAGTGGACATGGTTGTTTTTTCTGTGGCATTTGTGAGTCTGTAGTAAAATGCCAGGGGTGTCTCTGCTTTCCTTTTTTAAAGCTGTAAAAACAGACTGAACTCCAGGGAACATGTATGTTGATAATATGGTTCCTTTCTATCCAAATTTCATCATTCAACATTAAGGTTTACAAAACTACAATCTGTTAAAAAAAAAAAATGATGTCTTTGATTGGTTAAAAACACAGTCCATGAAAAATCCTATTTCATATCCTATTTTTGGTGTTTTCAACATGTTCTTGTGGCATTTATTAATTAGGATAAGGACATTTTCAAAGACCATTAAGGTTATTAGATGTGTTTGGGTATTTCTTTTTTCAAAATTTTTTCAATAAGGAGCAGACAAAAAAGGATACAGCTGGAAAAATCCTGTAGCAGTGTCGTAGGGGATATAATTGGCAGGCCACAAGCTCCCTGCTCTGCTCAGTTCTGATGAGTCCATATGCAGACAAATAGATCCATGTAATGTGTTGGGAACCGGCTATTTTTCCAGGTTAAAAAGCAGCAGAAGCTTTTAAAGAGCAGATGTTTGTGTCGATCATAAAAACACTAATACTTTTGGGCAGGAACTTCTCCTTCCCAAATCTCCAACCATTACTGCAACAGCAATTTAAGGCATTTCTGTTATGGTTCATTTCATTAGTGACTGATAATGTGGTACATCAGACAGGGGAAAAAAAACTACATAAACAAGATAAGGACAAGATCTCCACACCAAACACGGTTCTTTTCTTAGCATAATATCATGACTGTCTATGCAGCCTTTACTTTAATAAGTACAGATGTCAGGCACGAGCGCCAAAGATCAAACCTCAAGACAGAGAACCATTTCATCGCAATATCATCGCTGAATTTAGTCTCCATCAAGACAAGGGGTCGTCTTCTTGTAACCAACAACTAGTCTAACCCCCTTCAAAAAAGCCAGTTAAATGAATGCGTCCCTAAATATCAACAACGTCATATAGGAGTGGTCAGCATCTTAAACTAGCAATCGTTAGTAGTTACCAGTCAAAAACGAGCGCCATTAACCTTAGCAAACACAGTGGCTAACGCGTAGCCTGCTAAAAATTGATCAAAACCTCCCAGGGTTAATGGTTTAACAGTCTTTAAAGAATGTAAGTGCATTTTCCAAGAACCGTGAATTCTGCTGAACCAACGATGCTCCGTCGCTCTCTCTCTGTAGCCGCCGTTAGTTGCTTAGGAACAGCCGGGCTACGGGCTAACCGTTCACCCCCGAACAGCCAGAGACAGGCCTAACAACGCACTTCTCGCCGACAGCCAAACTCACACACGGCACCACGATACGGCTTCTAAATGTAACGCGACATTTGGTTTGCGCCCCAAAATAAACTAAAATCAACGACATACCTCTGTGCGCCTCCTGGGGACTATAAGATGATGGCAACTCAGTAAAATGACAGACAATGAGATCACCACAGAGCTCGGTCGAGTTTTATACAAGCAGTTTGCGGATGTTAGCATCTTTCCACTTCCTGTACAAATTAAAAGAGTCCCCTTTACTGTGCCTCCTTCCCTAAAGCATTTAAGCAAATTTCGACTTGGTATAATATGTGTTTGGGGACACTTGACAGTAGAAAATACAAACATTTAAAATTACTCAAATTGTTCCAATTATAGGCGAAGGTTTGATTGACTAATTTCCGTTCTAAAATCAACTTCCGGTCCTCCATTGGATACACACATCCAACTTGACTATTTTTTTAAATTACAAGGGTGGAGAGACAGAGGAAGGCGGAGACCCGGGACACCACCCTGACTACATCAAACCTCAAAACTTATACATTCAAACAAAAGCACAAAGTGCAAACAAATACTTTTAAACATCGGATCAATACCTTTTAGTTCACGTTTGACGCATATGCATTTGATCCAACTGGCTTCCTTGTGTGTTTAGTGCCGATGCAGCTGATTGGTGGAATTTGAAATAGAGCCAGCCCCCAATATCGATGGCCGTATGCTGATTGGACAAAAAATAAGAAACCACCCAATGGATAAAGACTGTTTGAACATTAAATCCGCCCAGATTTCTGTCAGTTTGCTTGCTATTGGATAATTTCATACGTTCCTTTCACACACCTGTCTTTCCTATTGGCTGTGGGTAAACAAACCAATTTGAAAAGAACACACATTTTTTACTTTACCATATACTTTTTCCGTATTTAAGCATTATTTTAGTCTCCCAAATGGAATTGTCTTATGCTGAAATACATTTTTATGTTTAAAAAACTGAATGGGTAAAGGCATATGGTCAGTTTTATATTTGATTGATAGAAATGGAAAAGTTTTACATTTTAAATGTATTTTAAATAGGTTTAACTTACATGATAGGAGACAATTAAACAAAATTATAAAAACCATTCTCCAAATTTTCCTTCAAATATCAATCACACTAATTCAACAAGTTTAAATTCCCTCTCTGTTAGGTCGCATAGGTCCATCTATCACCAGTTTACATATGTCAAATTTGTTCATACATTCCTGTTTTATTTAAGATTTATTTCCAAGTTTTACAATAACATACCGAAGAGGAAGTGGGCAAACTGAAGTCAAATTTCATACGAGCTGATATGTGACTGAGACACTGCAGTCATTAGTGGGACTAATGGCTGTCTGTTTTTAACCAGATTTGTGTTAGTTTGTGTTCGTTGTTGTTTGGTCCCTCAATTATATCAATATTGTTGATTGATTCGTTCATTTTTCTAGTTATTGCTTCTAAAAGCGATTTTTATTTGTAGTGTTAGGGGGAACCTTTGTTGCGCGCTCGAGGGGGACTCTAATTAGTGTAGCTCACAACATCCGCCCTTTCCCTGGGACGGGCCATCCCGTCAGAAAAGGACTATGTTAGGTCCATTGACCCAATATTTACTAAACCGATTCGATAAACGGAGTTCGGGTTCGTGTTCTTCGGAGTTGTTTAGGACGATCTGAGCAGGTTTTCCGACTGAACAAACAAAATGAGCCGCCTGAGCGCCACCGTTCCGGTAGAGGAGTACCTCGGTAAGTGCCAAGTACCCCCTGTATGTCGGTTCGGTCCGGTTCTGTTTTTTCTTATGTACGTGTCTGTTTTTTCTTTCTCAAGCGGAAAGTCACGTCCTTTTCTACCTGGGCGATGCCGTAAACCAGCTGCTGGAGCACAAAGAGGAGTACACCCAGTTCGGACTGATCCGCTACTTCGCCGAATAGTACGTCATGTGACGCAGGTTGTTCCCACCGTAACAACGAGTGGAACGGACTGGCTGTCCAAACCCGGTCTAGTTAGTCCAGATTCAAGTTTTTATTAGACAATATTCATCTGTGAATGTTTTCTCATTATGAATACATTGAGTATTTTGTACAATTTGTAGGAGCATCAAATACTGGAATTGAATGTCTCCTTTCAGTAGACAGTGTGCTCACTTGGCTGTAGTTTCAAGCCACGTTTTATTAAAATATATAAATATATTTATAGTTATTAACATGTGTTTTTTGTCACAAATGGCAGTATTAGACTCAAATACTCATGTCAAGAAAGATATTTTTATATTTTGACCTGACAGAAATGCTCTGGAACCAAAGAATAGGAGTAAACAATCATCTACAAGTACGAAAAAACCCACTCCAATGACAATTGTGTTTCTAACACAGTCTTGTAACATTTTCAAATGATGCAGTTCATGTATAAAGAGAGCTAATTATATTATTTCTGAATGTTTCTTTATTAAAATAATTGCAAATCAGGAGCAGAAGCAAAAATGCAGTTGGAAAAAGCTTGTAAGTGTGATGTACGGCTGGCCACAAGTTCCCTGCTCCGCTCCATTCTGATGCATCCACTTGCAGAAAAATAGATTCACGTACGTTTTGGTTTTCCTCGTCTTAGCTGGAATCTGGCTCCACATTGAACGGCTGGGTAGCTACAATACTGCTCATTTTGTTGCACCAGTAATGTTCGGTTGGGGGTGTGAGGGGTTGTAAGCTAAAAAGGAGGGAGTCTAAAGAAATGATGGGAAATGAGGGAAGGCTTACTTTGCGCCACAAGTCCTGACCACAACTTATAGGCAAATTTCTAATGAACGACTGCCGCTCTACAGAAACTACACGTTTTTGCCTAAAGCAGCATAGTCATAATTGAAAGACCACTGGGAACACTTTTAGATTAGATCAAAAGATGATTAGAGTGGGAGTTTAACTGTGACTCAAGTCTAAGTTCCCTTCTCTGACATACAGACCTGTTAACTGACAAGGAGCAGCACGTTTCTGTGAATGCAGTTTCTTTGTAATCGACTGTTTCTTTGTAATCTCACACTGAAAAGTGTGAGATTAAAAGGTTTGGAGAGACAGAAGAGGCGGTGGATTAAACATAAACATATAACTACTTAAAATCCCAATATTGGTAAATATAAAAACGGAAGAAAAAAATAGGGATCAAGACGTACAGAGACCTTCACCTGTGGATTTGTTATGTGTGATTGAAGTTTCAGCAGCGTGAAGAACAGCAACCACGTCCTCTTCAGGGAGTTTAACTACATCCGAGCCACTCCTCACAACAAGGCCTCCTTTATTCGAATTTTCTGGAGATGCTTCAGACAAATTGGCAAGAGTGGAGGTGACTGATCCATCATTACATCTGTCTGATTTTGTGTGTGTGCGTTTCGAAGGATGTTATCTGCTTCACCTTCAGGGTTATAATTATACTTGTGGTGTTTTTTTGCAGAGCTGTTATCTATGCAGGAGTACAGGTCCCTGCTGCAGTTACTGTGTCCTGACTTCTCGATGGAGGTGGTACAGGGCGCAGCCAGGTGAGGGCAGAAATATTTAGTAAGTGGTGGATAGTTTCAGGTGGAAACCAGGAACACGTAAACAGCATTGGAGGAAAACCAGATCTGGATAATATGACGGAGTATTAGGGCTACCATAAAAGAAAAAAATAATTATGTTATGAGATGAGTTTTAGGAGAATAAAGTCGTACAATTATTAGAAAGAAGTCAATATTTTATTGCAAAAAAAATTGTAAAATTATAAATCAAAAAGTCACAATTTAAAAAGGAAAAAATATTTTTTTCTTCCAAAAATAAAGTTGTAATTTCATCAAAATAAAGTAGTTCATTAACAAAGAAAGTTAAGCAAGATTCTTGAGCAGTTTGATTACTCTAAATTGTCTGAAACATACATTAAAAAAGTAATGTTTGGTTGTCTTTGAGACTGTTATACCCCTGTCTAGGGGCTTGTAAAAGGATGTAACATAAAGGTAAAAGGAACAAATTAAATATCCCAACAACTAAAAGACTCTCACAAACAAACCCAGGCTCAAAATAAGCTAGGGATTTATTGACAAGAAAGACACAAAAATACAGAAAAATGATCTAAATACAAGGACCAAAGCCTCTGACAATGTCACATAAAGTAAAGCTCAGCTGCTGAAAGCATGGGTGGTTCCAGCAGATGATATGGCAGTATTTAAACACTGAGGTGGATGTGTCAGCTCCAATCTGCGGGCAAATGTAGTAAAAGGACTGAAACTCCCACTGCAGCAGAAAACAAAAGAAAACAGACAGAAACACTGCAAAAGTACAAAAAACAATATTACAGCCACAGCCATAACAGAAAAAATGTAAAAGTAAATATAACTTTTCATTTTTGGTTAAAAAAAAGACTTTTTACTTGTAAAATTATGACTTTTTTTAGAAAGCGTTGCTCATTGATGGAAGAGATTCATGGAATATTGACTATTTTTCCATGCAATTTTGCAACTTTCTTCTAATATATATTTATTTTATGATGGCCCTCATGCTGTATTCATCGATTTTATGAAACAAAGCGCTTAATATTTTTGCTCAACTTCACGCCATTATTATTATTTTTTTTCAAGCTTAAATGTCATGTGACCAATCCCTGTTTGCCACTTTTTTTCTTTCTTAGTCAAAGTATGAGCATGTTAATTAAAAAGTATGAAATGTTTGATGCCCCGCCCTCCTTTATACCAGGTCTCCCCTGATTGGCTATCTTGACTAAAGAAAAAAAACTACAAAAGAATATTCTCAGCTGTTTTTTTGTATTCATTTTTCTCTTTGTATTCTAACCCCCATACAAGTAAAGATTGGTTTAACTCCTCCCAGTGTTTGGAACCAGCAGGTTAAAAGAAGAAGTTCTTTTGTAAAACATCTTTTTAGAAAGGTCTCCTTTTCAAATATGTTGCTTTAAGCAGAATTGTTATCATTCCACGGCCAGTGACAGAGAAAATGTTACTCAACCGTTCCTGAACAGCTTTGTTTCCAAACATCCAGACTGAAACGTGTTGGAAGAGCTTGTAATGATCAGGAGACCCAGAGTACTGTGGACCGCAGGCTCTCCTGTCACAATGGATCCCCAGCGTTTATGAGCGTTCTTCCTTTTGTTCTGCAGAATTGTTCTGATGGACGACGCCACAGATTGTCTGATGTCATTCTCTGACTTCATTTATGCCTTCCAGCTGCAGTTTTACTACCAAGGTAAGGCATCCAGTCAGGCAGAACTCCTAAATGGAAAGAACGCAATGATTTGTTTGTTCCTTAAATGTTTTTCAAGTTAAAACATAGGAAAAAAATGAGTTTTTGAAAGTGAGCCATTCCTTGAAATATTCTTTTCCTGAGGAATTTGATGGCAGCACCCATTTCAGTTGTGACAGCCTGATGTTTCTACTCTTGTTCTCTCTGAGAAAAGCAGCTGCTGTTTAGGACTGTTGTTCTGATTGGGTTGTTTTTGTTGTATTCCTGGTTGCGGTCTCTGTGTCTACAGAATTCCTGGAGAGCGTTTTGGTGATCTACCAGGATCTGCTCGCAGGGAAGAGTCCCAACACCGTGTTCGTCCCCACCTCAGCCTTAGTGGAGCAGCTCCCCTCTGTGGTTGTGGAGGAGAACGATAAGGAGGAGCAGCAGCGAGATGGGGTGGAGGCGTGCTTGCTGGCCGATTGTGTGGATGCTCTCTGCGACAGGTTCAAGCACAGGTAAAGTGCTCAGAGCAGAATCAGGTCTTTTGCAATGACTCCACATCAATGGTCCGTGTTTCTGCTCTCCAGCCATCCTTCCAGGGCGTGTGTGAGAGAAATCCTGGATCAGACCGACAAGGTTTCTTACTACAGCTTCCTCATGAGTCTGGCTAAGCATGAGGCCATCAATCAAAGCATCGGTAGGTTAAGTTATGTTACAGGGATATTAGCATGAACAGACCCAATCTGATCATCTTTTGATCCATTTTCAAACCGTTTCCAGTGGTCTGTGAATTATGATTATGCCGTTTTTAGCCAAAATCAGCGTAACGCATTCCACTGTACAGGAGACATGGCACGGACTGAGGAGATTGATTGACAAGGTCTCCAGCCAATCAGGACACAGAACAGGGTGCGCTGTTTAAAAAAGGCAGCATGATCGCTCAGAAGTAATGAGCTAAACTGGGAAAGATGAACTGCGACATAAAAAGGAAAGACTGACAGAGATTTTAGAGGGTTTCAGGTTGGAGCACAGACTGTAGAAGGGGGGAAGAAAATGTCACGTCTTGATCGTATGGCCAGATTTAAAAAAAAAACATGGGTCTCTGATATTGTCTAGTGGGCCGGACCAAACATGGAGGCGGGCCGGATCCAGCCCGCGGGCCGTAGTTTGCCCACCCCTGATCTAGACAAAAACAAGTGCTAAGAGGTGAACTTTTCCTCTGAAATAATGCTTTGTATCACTTAAAATAACTGTAGCCTATATACCACTTTCCTTTCACTGCTGCGGTTGGTGCAGACTCAGTAGCCGTTACCATGACAACACATCACACAGCTTATCAAACAGTTTGCTTCTTGTGAAAAACAGTGTAAACAATACAAATAATGAGATGAAATAGCATAGCATAGCATGAGTGGGGTAGTCCTCCACAAAGTGTCTATTATCAAAAATTGAATGGACTTTGCAGAAGAAACCGTCCAACGTCTCTTTTTTTTATGTTAAAGCTTCAATCCTCTCATTCATGCAGGAGCATTGCCCAGCAAGGCGGAGCTATTCTTTGACCCAGAGATGGACCAGGAACTGGACAAACTGTAAGAGCACATGCATCCAAACAGAAACCATGTGAAAAAAGATGATGATGAAGAGCTGGCAGCTGATCAGATGAACTATCTGTCTGTCTTTAAGTTCAAAGCATGCTTTTATCAAAAGATGCTGTGTTAGCAGAGAACTGTGCACACAAACTCTGGTCTGTGGTGTTGTGCCGCTCCGCAGGATTGCCCAGATCTCGGTGAGTCCTGGCAGCAACAGCAGCGGCAGTGCTGTGGGAGGACTGAAGGAGGTGCAGAGGAGGGCCTCCCCCCGCAGAAACATCCACCACAGACGGAAGATGGAGGTGGAGAGCGACGGCTCCACAGAGGAGACGGATTCTTCAGAAAACTGAAATCTGATCTTTTCATTGTGAAGAATCTCTCAAGTTTTCAGAAACACCTTCAGGTTCCTTACGTGCTGTTTTTATTTCTCATTCATAACCGGATTATCAGAAGCTGACCAAGTCTGCTCACAGTCTCATCCACTTTAATGTAAGTGGTTGGTTCATTTTAGATATGATCAAATTCCATCTGAAAAGCAACTTTCATTCTGCACATAAAGGCACTAAACTTGACTTCAAACTGAGTTCAGAAGAGACCGTATGGATTAGATCTAATAAATAATCTATTTTTGAGGATTTTTTTCGGTTATCCTTATTGGATTAAACAGTCATCTACTCTAAAACGCCCAGATATTTGGGGATTGTTCCTCCACCTGCCCTGGTTTGTCTGAGTCTCACATCTAGAGGAATCATGCTTCAGTGCACAAAGGAGATCCATTTGTTAAAATCAAACCAGAGGCTCGTTAGCTTTTTCCCTAATTGGACCAAACCATCCTCCAGAAAAGAGAAGAGGATTTTTTTATGTGTTGTTTATTTTACTGGTGTTCTAGGTGGTTTTGTTTTTAGCTAATACCCAGACACCGAATATTTATTTGGGGTTTATATTTATTCTGTTTGTTTATGTTACACCCAGTGGTAAAAATCCTTTTTGCTGAAGTAGTTTTACTTGGCTGTGAAGTGAATCTGTGGTGAGACTCTTAATAAACGTCAGACCTTTCCAGGTCCCTGAAAACTGCTTCCTCCCTGATTCAGTTGTTTTTATTCTACGTTCACCTTTGATCCTCGGCGCTTCATCCTGCTTTCATGGTTTCCCACCTGACAAAAGCTAATAATTATGTCCTGTAAATAACAGTAAGTAAGTAATGTAGTAAAAGGGCTGAATCTTCCACTGTAGCAGAAAACAAAAGAAAACAGAGATAGAAAACACTGCAAGAATAAAAAACAATATTACAGCCACAGCCATAACAGAAAAATTTTAAAAGTAAATATAACTTTTCATTTTTGGGTAAAAAAAAAAGACTTTTTACTTGTAAAATTATGACTTTTTTAGAAAGCGTTGCTCATTGATGGAAGAAATTTTAAGCTTCAATAACCAGATAATTAGATATACTTTTTTCTTTTTTAAAGCTCTGCTTTTTTGGTAGATTCCCTCTGCGTTCTCGTTTGAAGTCAACATGACAGCAGAGTGTTTCTGAAAAATGAAGTGGAAACAAAATAGAAATGTCAGAATGTTTTCCCCACAGGGTTCTGTTCTTTAGGGTCTATTGAATGGAAGGAGTTTGCACTGAAATGAAAAAGCTGCAGAGCAAACATGGGGCTTTTAGGTGAAACTCCTCCCACAGAATCCATCTGTTAACAGTTTGACTCTTTCTGTTCAGACAAAAGAGACCTACTGTGCTTAATCGAACAGGAAAAAAAAGTGGAGAATGACACAATTCTGGGGGACAGTAAACCTAATCAAAGATACACTGATGAAAATAGTGTTTTTGGTGTTTCTTACATGTTGTGGCATTTTTCTGATTTTTCATTTTTCTGGAGAAGATATGTAAATAAAATGAAGCTTAAAATTGCATTTCTGAGTATTTACTTCAAATCGTGAATCAGGAACAGATGAAAAAATGTTTGTTACATAGAAAACACACAAGCTCCCGGCTCAGCTCCATTCTGGTGCATCCACATGTAGAAAAACCGATCCATGTACGTTTGTGTTTTCCTCGTCTGAGCTGGCATCTGGCTCAAGACTTTACAGCTGGATAGCTTCAATATTGTTCACCGTTTTTGTTGCATAATTCATTTTACCTCAGGATTGTGAGGGTCTGTAAGATAGCAGGAGAGCTTGTAAACAGAAAGTTTTCAGTTTTGGCTACAAACATGATTGAAATGGGGCTTTAACTGACATTCATATCTGTCCTGCAACGGACACAGAACCTTTATTGACTAATGTGTGCAGCAGAGCTGCTTTCACACTGGATAATAAAAACAAACTCTGGTTTATGGTAGTCGACATTTATGATCATTTATTGAGTTCAGTTTAAGTCAGCTTGAGCTTGATTTATGAAAAGAACTATAACTTGTCATTCCAGAGCTTTTTCGCAGACTGACCTCATTGTTTGTTTAAGGTTAGCAGTTAGCCTAAAGATGTCCAACTAAATCAGAGCAGGTGTTTAAGGATGAAACATTAGATAGAAACACTACAATGATGGAATCAGATCCAGAGAGGGTAGTAATTTAGGAAAGAATGACTATTTATGGTTATTATTATAACTATTATACGTTATCATTACTATTATATTATACAATAATGATGATGATTATTATTATATGTTGTTGTCATCTTGTGTTGATCTGCAGATGATTTTCTTCTATCTGACTTATTGTTCAGAGCTTGTTTTCATTTTGAAATATTTCTATGTATGGGTAAATTAGCATGTTTGCTTGACCAGTTTACATAATAATCAACAATAGGGGGCGCTGTGTTTCTGTCTATGCACAGTGTACATCAGACAGACAAATGTCAACATACTCATCTTTAAGGGTTTTCAGTATTCTTTCAAATATATTTTTAACACGAATGTAAATTAAAAACATGCTGGTGTTCTTCAAATGTGACTATTTTTCCATTTTTGGGTCATTTTATCAGCTAATAGTGACTTGTAACAGTACAACTTATTACTTAAACTTCCAACAGCGGTTAATAAGGCCTTTGGAGATTAACACAGCCATTTTAAAGATTGTCTGTTAAGAGTAAACTTGAATGAAACTTTGTTATAATATAAGATTTTTAAGTTTTTTCCCTATATAAGTTGACAAAATTCTTGCTAAATGCTTGCTGTACGATGGTGTAGTGGTTAGCGCCCTCGTCTCTCAGAGAGAAGGCCACAGCTCGAAACCTTTCAACCTTACTGGGTGGAATTCATGTCCTCCTCATGCATGCATGCGTTTTCTCCTGGCACTCTGGTTTCCTCCCACAGTCCAAAAACTTGCATTATAGGTGTCTGTAAATTTACCCTAGGTGTGCATGTGTGTGTGAAATGTTATTTAACAAAGAAAAGTGTTCCAGATCCTTTCTTGCTATGACAGGCACAAGTCCCACACATAATGTCATGGAGTTTAGCAGGGCATCCATAAAGTTTAAGTAAATGGTCAAATCTCACTTTGTTTTGACAAAGAATCACACGTTTATGTGACCAGTGCTCTCTCTTCTTCTGTAAAATTAGGGTCCAGTTAGAAACTCCTCAAGTGGAGATTTGGTTAACCCCTTCTGTGTTCAAAACTAAAGTAAACTAAAAGAGGTTTACCTTTTTCAAGTTCTTGACAGACAGAAGGCAGACTGAGGAGTTCTTGTTGAGAGAAGAGTCAAGAGAACTGATTGACGAAAGGATAACGTGGAGAAGAATGGAGGGTACAGAGTACAAGAACACAAAAATAAAGCAAACTGAGAAAACGTAGAGAAAGTTGCTTGATGTTTAAATAATGAGTTATGAATGTGATCTAACAAAGGTAAAGAGCAAATATACTGCTTGTAATTGGATGAGGTAAACATCTGTCGAGTATTTTAACATCAAAGTGTTTGATTGTGAGGCATTAAAAACCACAACATGCAACAGGTTCACCAGACCCACGAACATTGGCTGAGTAACAACAATATGAACACTACACAAGGTTAACACATCCATCCACCTTCCGAACCCACAGAATCCCATTCGGGGTCACAGGGTTGCTGGAGCAAACCCAAGGACTGTTGGGCAAAGATGGGGTACACCCTGAGCAGTTGCAGAGCCACATGCACAGCACATCTAGGGACAATTTGGAGATACCAATTTACCTGTGAGGCACGTTTTTGGACTGTGGGAGGAAACCAGAATGCCCAGAAAAAATTCAAACAATCACGAGGAGAACATACAAACTCCACACAGAAAGGACCCAGCTGAGATGTGTTGTAAGGCACTGGTCTCAAACTCCAAGCCTTGAGGGCCTTCATGCGTTTTCCAATCTGCCATTGAGACTGTTTATTGGCTAAACATTGGCATATGATGCTGGACTCCTTAAAAAAACAGGAGAATGCCGACCCTCGAAGTCTGGAGTCTGAGCTCCCTGCTTTCAGGAGAGAGTGCTAACCACTGTGCCACCGTCCAGCCCACTTAACACATCAGTAGCATAAAAATAACTGTTTCCACAAAGGTAAGGACCCAACATTTGCCCCTTGGAGGCACAAACTCCTGTAATTTGCAAATCCTGGGGATCACCCTCACAGATTCAAGTGTGAATCTGTTCTTACATCCTTGTGCTCTTGCTTACATTATCTATTGTTTGTTCTGAAACTAGCCCACATTATTATTCCTCCACCGCCATGCTTTACATTGGTATCAGGTGTTTATGTAAAACTACGAGACAGCAAACTCTTTGGTCTTGTGCAATTAAAGTTCACTGGTTTAGTAATCTTAAGGTTTGTTCAAGTGAAGCTTTTTGAAAACATTTGTAGTTTTAGACAAAAGTTTTTCTCCTTCAAGCTTCAAAAAAACAAACTGTTCTTGTTCAGTCCTCTTCTTCCTGTGTTTACTTGAACTTGAATTATAAACAAGGTGGCCAAGGCTGGTTTTAGTCTGAGGCTGACTTTGTGGAGGTTTACTCATCTGATAATGATCCAGAACAGTCAGGATGAATTGAGAAAAAATGTCTTTTAACTGTTTTTATTTCTGTTCTGTTGACAGGAGGAGCAGCTATTTATAGACGCAGCTCCCTTTTAACATTTTGCCTTCATTAGTTCTCTTAAGTAGCTGTAAAGGTTGGTTGGCATTGATGTCTTCTGTTAATGATTATGTAGCGAGAGAGTCCTCCAGCTGAAGCGTAAAAGCTGCTGCTGTGAGAGTTACATAACCGAGGAAGCTTCAGTGGATAAATTCAAATCAGGACAAAACAGCAGATTCAGAGAGTTAACTCTGAGGCAGGAGAGAGGCGTGCACGCCCTCTGAGTCCACGTCAGCACATCTCTGGAGAGACAAAAAGCAAAAAGCTGATTAGCATCACTCATCAACCAAGATTCAGAGAAGAGCAAATTAGCGGAGCGTTAATGAGCCGGAGATTCTTCTGGTTCAAAAAAAAAAGAAAAAAATTTCAAAAGGCTTCAAAGAGCTGAAGAGCCAAGCTGCTGGATCTGAGCTCACAGCATCAAAGGTCTAGCAGATAATGACCACTCATCAAACATCTGCAAACTTTCATTCTCTTTCCACTTCTGCAAACAAAGTTTCTGCTCATCAGAAGCTGAGAAAAATGACAGGAGTTTCTGCTAATATGTTCTTACATGGTGTCTAATGCAGGATCAGCAGTTCTGCGTCTGCTGCTGAGGCTTCAGACCCTACAGTAAGCCCCACTGAAAGAACTTCTCAGGAGATGAAATCCTCCTCCGCGGTCAGTAAGTGGATGTTACAGACTCCCGCAGTCCATTGAACATCAGTTTGTTATATAACCTGAAGGATGAAGGCAGGAAGGAAGCTTCTGCACACAGGGAGGCCTCAACTGCAAAACTAATAACACTCAGTTTTTGCAGTTTTCCAAATTGTTTGGATGAAGCCATCACTCTGAGTTGGATCATAAGGAGACAGTCAGTGATCGGTCACACCGGTGATCAGAGTGGCAATTAAAAGATAGCGAGGAGATAATCCGTGCGTGCAGACTTTGAGATGAATTATCAGGATTCTTCTCATCTTTTTCCTGAGAACATGAACGGTGATAATGACGGAAAAGATCTCTGATCTGGTCTGAAGGAGTTCCTTTGACGTGAGAAAGTTTTGGCTCAGCTTGACTTCATTTAAATAAATCACAAGATTTGACTTTTTTTTTTATTATTTCCTAAACAAAACCAATGTCAAAATGACATTGTGAGTTAAGACATCCAAACTCAGATGCTGAAAGAGTTCTGAGAAGCAGCAGAGACAAACTTCCTACTTTTTGACGACTTCTGAACTTCTTTTCTGAGGAGCAACATTCCCTGATGGTTTTATCATTTTTAATTTAATTTACTTTCATTTTATTTTATTATGTAGCTTTCTCTGGTTCTGGAAAACAGAAATTTTGTGTACTACTTTTCTTTCTATCAGAAAACTAAAGTTTGGATCTTCTGGCCTGGAATGATCAATGCTTGTCTGGAGCACCAAGACTTTTGGAAATCCTGAGAGCTTTGAGTGACCGGAAAATTGAGTGCAATCGATGCGCCACTCAAAGTGCACCACGTATTCCTGCTGAGCTTCCAGAAGCTGTCTCATCATTTGTAGCAGATCAGAACGGTTAAAGATGTCCTCCTCAAATCTAAAGTTACCTGCCAGCAGACCTGGAGCCACTTAAAGCTGAGTTTTTTTTTATTCTATAAAAGATTGACACCTTAATAGTGTTAAAAAAATTCCTGTTTAAGAAAACTGGACTGAGACGTTGCAATATGGATGCCGCCACCTTGGAACCAGACGTTGTTAGTAAGCAGTGATTGGTCCAAATCAGTCAGTCATTATTTCTTTAGCAACCGCTCTCACTAATCAGGAGTGAGCTTGTCGGAAGTCCACACCCTTAACACTTGAAAGCCAACTTGGGAGAATCTATCAATCAAATGTTTCGAACGTTAGAGACAAGACCACATACTTTTATTGAGGCCTCTGATTAGCCAGTTTATAGCTTGAATAACTTGCACTAACGGGGGGTTAAAAATGAGAATTATCAAGAGCGTGTTTTTTAAAAAGATTTCAGAGCACGAATGGTTATTCTGACAAATCAATGTCTGAGTAAAAGTTATTTATTTCTTAATAGAAGTCTATCGGATTTTGACTTCATGAAGCCAGTGGGTACTTCATGTTTGGAACGCCATGGGGGAGGAGTCACTCGGTCCGGTTATCATATACAGTCAACTGGTCAACTGAAAAGACTTGTATAACAAATAAATGAAGCTAATTTAAATAAAATGTGAATACTTTTATTAAATGAAGTAGATTTTTGTGGCTAACTTTAAAACGTGTGCTTTTAAATATAAACTGCTTTGAGCAAAAAGCATGAAAGAGGTTTTGGCTAAATCACGTGTGATTTGATTGGATTGGATTGGATTGGATTGGATTGGATTGGATTGGATTGGATTGGATTGGATTGGATTGGATTGGATTTGACCACACCTTTCTCCTAAAACTAAACAATTCAAAACTCAATAAAACCCGTTAAAGGTTTTAAAGCCACACGTATACTTTGAGGATAACCAAAGTCACGAATCAGCAAACACTTTTCCTCTTATTGTTGTATTGATCTATCCCTGTGACTTCTGCATTGTTCCCATGGAAAATGCAACAAAGATGTAAACAGACGTGTTTAAAAACCAGAGGTGTCTTCAGCGCATTTGAGACGCTCTGAAGGTGTGAATGAGTGGGCAGGTACATTTTTAGACTGTGGTGTGGGGGCGTACAGGTGGTGGGGGCTGGGGGAGATGCTGGATCTGCTCTCTGATCCATGAGCTGCCGAGTCCACTTAGTTTACTGATGATTGAGGTTTGGAAAAACCGAGGTTTGGAACTCATCGCTGGATTGTTAAGTTTAAAAATCTGCATTATTTTCACTGAATCAACTACATTTGTGCATTAAAATTATAGTTTGTGTTTTAACAGAAGGAGCAGAGCTTCATAGCTGCTTCCATCCTCACTTTAGTCAGCAGGATTTGATGGACTGAAGCAAATGTCTTCATCCTCCTCCAATGTGCAGACAATCACAAACCGCATCGTTCTCTGGAGCTAGCCAGAACAAGGCAGTGGGTTTTAAACCTCTTACATATTTGCAGGTTTATTCACAACCAGAGCGTTCCTCAGAGAGCCGATACCCCTTGCAGCTTAAAATCTGTGACTATTCAGCTGTAACTCCACATCAGCTAAGCCTCTTCTCGCAGTAAATCCCTGCTGACAGCAGGAGCGTCCCAGGGGCCGCTCACACTCACAGGGCCGGATGTTTACACACAACAACCCACTCAGCTCATGGCCCTCAAATAAGAAGTTATCAGGGCTTCTAGAGCTTTGGGAATTGAAGAATAACAGAAAAAAGTTTGCCTCCGAGTGTTTGTCATTACATAAAACCTTAAATCTAAGCGGCCAAGCGAGAAGATCAGTGAGCTGCACTCAGCTGCAAAAAGAGTGATGACGCTGGTGGAATAAAAGTTCAAACCTCATGGCTGATCAACGTTTAATCAGCATCTCTTAGGAGGAATCTATTTTTCCAAATCATGTGTCGTTCATTCAGGAAATCCTCTCAGTTCTAAACTAACATGATGAAGGAGCTTCCTGTCATCACCTGCAGGCAGAGACACTCGAGAGCCTGGAGCGGCGAGTTCTCGCCCTCAGAACAATGCAGACATGTTTGTGTTTATTGCAGCTATTAGAAAAAAAAATGAAAAAGCTCAGGAACATTTTATATAAAGGTGTGATGATGAATGTAAAAATGCACCCTGGGACATGACCCACAGTAACCTGCTTTGATTTCAGCTGCAGGGCGACAACAGCTTCATCCTCACTCAAGCGTCAGACATGTTTGTGTATCTGGTTGTTACAAAGTTAAATATAAGAAGGAAATTGGTAAAAGCTCAGCCACTCCGGCGTGAATTCGCTGCGACAGCCTGTCTCTAAAAAAGTTGCTTTTGTTTTCATCTTGAACGGAGTTTATTAGAACAAACAGCTCTGTGCGTTCAGTCTGCCTGTCATCCTGACAAACAGGAAAGGACCGGCTCGCACTCACACTTCACCGCTTCTTTATTCTCTCCTCACATTCGGTTCTTTTACAAGCGACTACTTCAGCTCTGAACAATTTGTGATGGAAACATGCCTTCATTGTAGAGCCAGAGCCAGAAGAATATGTTTCTGTTATATCTGAGATGTTAAAAAAAAAGCTGCATCTGAATGAAGAAAGATGAGCTCAGAAGGATTCACAAAAGTTGTTTAAGTTCATCTCACGGTTCAGTCACATGAACACAAGATCTTTTTTCATCAACACCTAAGTTTATTTGATTCTGAAAAGGTTGGTGACAATAACAGGTGCTGTCACGAATGTGAGTCTACAGCACAGAGCTCAACCTGAACCTGGAGGCAACGCTTCTCTGAATCAACATAGGAGATGGAATCAGGTTCCAATCCCCGTTTTAATCAAGCATCTTTCACTTTTTTCTCTTTCTTTTCTGTTTCATCTTTTAGTGTAATCATTTTTGCAAAAATGTTAAACATGTTGGATCTAATTACATTTTCTGAAGTGAATTCATGAGTCTGCTTAGTTCAACCCGGCTGAGCTTGATTGATTCATGTCAGTCTTTAACGTCCTAAGGAAAAAAGTCTCTCCTGAAAGCTGTGAGATTCTGGAGCAGCAATAAAAACAAAGCATCAAATTTTTCAAAGGAACTCTTGAAAATAAAGACAAAATTCGGCTTCTCTGTTAGTATTAATACAGCAATCAACTCGTTTTTTTTATTGTCAAGAAAACTACTTATATTTTTATTGAGATGTGCATTTGTCCCAAGTCCGTCTCCCAATACTAATTTAGAGTTCACGGATGTTTCACCTCTCCTGCAGACGTGGGCTCAGAGGAGAGAAATGTTAAGTCGTCACTTCAGGGAGGGCCCATCAAAAGAGCCCCCAGCCACTTGCCCTGCAAGTCCCAATCCTAGACATGCCTCCAGAGTGGGCTCCAGTGGCGTCAGTCCAGGCAGCAAAACTGAATCTTGTTTTTTTCCACAAAGGATTCCTGTGCTTCTTGTCTGGCTTGGTGACTCTAGAAGATTGCCCTTGGGTTGTGAGTGTGTGGCCCTCTCATGTGTAAGCATTTTTAACTGTGGGAGTTTTTCTCTAGCATAATTAAAAATAGAAGTCAATACCAAAAATGCTTTTTTATTTTCAAAATGAAGCAGAATTGTTGGCTCAAAATTAAAAAGAAATAGCATTTTGAAGGATCAATTTTTACATTTACTTTTGAGTCAATTGATGCAGTTATATTGTGAAAATGAAAAAGCATTTCTGTTAATCCATTTTAATTGTCAAATTTGATATTTCTAATTGAATTTTGTTACAGGTTTACTAGAGGACTTTTTGCAAAATGAAATTTCTAATATCATTTTCTTTATCAATTTAATTAAGTGACAGAATGAGCGATGTTGAAGAAGAAAAAGAAAAAGCGTTTTGGCGGATTGCTTTTTCTTTTTAATTTTGAGTCAATGAATGTAGCTTTATTGTTAAAATGAAAAATCATTTCTGGTATTGACTTTTATTTTTAATTATGCCACAGATAAACTTCCATACAGATAAAAAAAACTCCAAGTTTTGATCCTTTATTTTTTGTTGTATGCTTTAACATTGATCTGAATTATTTTATTTTTCGTCAGTTCTCTAAAAATAACCAGTAGTTTTCAAAAGCATGGCATCGTTAATGTTGTATTTTGTTGCTTGTTTTGATCCATCACTAGCTTTTACGTCATTCTCTTGACGTCACTGCAAATCTTTCGGATGAAGAGATGGAGCGCGGAGCGAGGCGCGCGGCACTCAGTCTGAAGTGTAGGCAGGCGAAGGAGACTCACACTCTCCTGACTCCCCCACGCGAACTTTCTTCGACTTCTCCTCTGGTTTCTTCGCTGTCGCAGACATGTGGGCGCAGGCTGTGCTGTGCGCGGCGGTGCTGTGCGCACTCTGTCCGGCGGGGAGGACGGAAGCCGAGAGGGATGAGAGGCAGGTGCCGGACCTGCAGGACTCACGCTACAACTCAAACAGACTGGTGAGACCAACAACCGCAGCACGTGCGCTCTCAACTGCTGCGCGCGGGAGAAATAAAAATTAATAAATTCCGATAATTTGTTAAATATTTTATTGCTATGTATGACAACTTATACATAGCAACTTTGACTTTTTTTGCTTTACAACTTGACATACATAACATTACTTAAAGTAAAAATAAGTACTAAAATAAAATATATGTAAACTTTACTTTGACACTTCAATGGAAATATCGACATGTATAAATATTTATCACAATTTATATAGCATCATAAATTAGACTGCAGGAAGTACTGAACTGTTTCTCTGCACACAACTGGTCTGTTTATTTCAAGTTTTATTTCATACAAGATTAAAATGGTAGATTTTTCAATTTCTTTATAGTCTTTAGGCTCAAACTATTAAACATCTCAAGAGTGTGTGGTTATTTTATGAAAACAAATATAAAAGGCTTGAATGCTTTGCTTTGTTATTTGAGTATTTGAACAGTTGAAATGTCTAGCGTTGATGCTCGTCTTTTTCAGCTTGGCGCGCTACACGAAGTCCTGGAAAGGCTGCAGACGACACGGATCAACCCCTGGGAGAAGAAATACGGACAGGTTCCCTCTGTGAGTGCACCACACCCTCCACAAGCCAAACTCACCCTCCTCCTTCTTTGGGACCGCATTCTTTAAGCGAGAAGATGAAGAATGACCATCTATCTCAGAGATGGTTCAGTTCTCCTTCAAGAGCTCCTGCTCTCAGGTTGGAGATTATAACCCATGTGACATCCTATCTGTTGCAGTTTCTCACAGATGATAAAGAAAGTTTACTATATTTTGAACAGAAAGCAAAATTTAGGAAGTTTTATTGAAAAAAGGAAAAATCAAAACACAAAGAAAAACAGTTTCACTTAAATAACACAATTTAGAATCAAAAAAAAATAAGATCAAGACAAAGGAATTCGGACAAAAATCCTCTCAATTCTGTTGAGGGGATGCACCAGCATCAGCATCATTACTGCTTCACTGATCTGCAATGAAAGCTGTTTGACAGCAGGGGGCGCTGAAGTTAAGGATTACATACCTTTACGAACGTATATCAGGTCAGAGCAAAGATGGAATCAGAGGAGCTTTCTGCAGGATTCAGATCATATTTAGATCAATCATTTGGTTAATAGATTTTATTGATCAAAACTACTTTCAGCATGGATGCGGTTTGAGAAACTCAATACAAGGGAGGTTACAGATCTGCTCTACAACCTCAGCTGTCTTAAACTATATTTTCACATTAAAGTTTCATTTGATGTTTTTGATTTCACAGTTTTGGATAAATTCAGATCGCAGTTCTTCAGAACAGGAATAAGAGAACGAATAATTATATCTGAGGAGTCTGCACGAGCACTAGAATGTGTTTGAAAAAGTTTAGATTCCATCAGGGTGGGCCGGTTTCAGCAGAAGTGACGAGAGCAGACCACAGGGATCATTTCTGACCCGTTTTGTGTCTCTGTTCAGTGCGACCTCGGTGAGCACTGCGCCATCAGGAAAGGATCTCGCATCGGGAAGATGTGCGACTGTCCTCGAGGAGCTTTCTGCAACTTCTTCCTGCTTAAATGCCTATGAGCCACACGAGGCAGAGCGCAGGAGCTCAGACCCAGAACCCATGTAACGTAGCCTTTAGAGGGGGGGAATGATCCTCCATGAAGCTTCATGTGAAGATCCGTGTTCTGCATTAAACATGTTTTCCTTTATTCTTTGACTCGTCTTTGCTTCTGCAGATCAGACCGATTACAACCACTTTGTTCTTACAGTAGGAAAAAATTAACTTGACTAATATTTAAGACAAATCCATGTTCATCCTGCTGAGGAATTAAAGTAGGAAATGTGAAACATGATCCACATTGTAAACACGAATATCTTAACGATCCACTACAATAAAAATGTGTTTTTAACATGTTCTTGCAGCATTTTTCTTATGATGGAGGACATGTATGAAGAAAATTAAGCTTAAAATTGTATTTGGGTATCTAATAGATCGTGAATCAGGAGCAAACGAAAAAATGCCCTTGGAAAAAGATTTTAGTTGTGCAAAATCTACAACCAGCAGTCTACAAGCTCCCTGCTCCGCTCCATTCGGATGCATCCACTTGCAGACAAATAAATCCATAACTGTCTTTGTTTCCTCCTCTGAACTAGAGTCTGGCTCAAAACTGTATGGCTGGATAGCGCCAATATTGCTCGCCATTCTTGTTGCACCGCTAATGTTAGATTGGGGGGGGGGGGGGCTGTGAGCTGTAAGCTAATGTGAGATTGTGTAAACACATTGGAAATGTTGGCAGACTTTCTCCAGAACAACAGTCCCGCCCACAGCTAGTGCTGCTCTGCAGAAATATGTTCTAGAAAACAGTTTTTTTTTTTTGGGGGGGGGGGGGGGGGGGGGGGATTAAAAACAGCAAACGACCACTGGGAACGCTTTAAGAGTCTATCCCTGCAGAAATGATTTGATTTTCCTTTGAAGTTTTGACAGAGCTAATGTGTTGACAAAAGAGCAGCAATTCTTTAACTTCAAGGTTTGCAGGTTTTCACCTCCGAAATCAAAAGTTCTGCACGTCAGTGTTTGTCTTAAACGGTTTTTATTAGGAAGATACTTTACAGAAGCTAGACTCCTCGGGGCTGCTTGAAGTTCATGCCGACAGTGGGCTGGGTGACCTGCAGGTTTGACAGGCTGCCGAAGTCCTGAGGGAAGAGAGACAGGAGATCAGACGGAATCTGGACGGAAGTGAGACCTCTAAGAGTCTGATGGCTCCCATCAGGAAGAAAACCTGACAGTCCTGCAGAGACACTGAAAAGCCTTCAGCTGAGTGGAGAAGGTTAAAACAATTCCAAAGAGGAGCAATTTAACAGTTTAGATTTAGAACTTGACGTTAAAACTTAAAAGGAACACTACACAAAAAAATCAAGATCATAAAATTTAAATTCTAACCTTAAATCAATAAATACATGAGATTCTGTAACAAAGACGAGATAAACCAAAAACCCCAAATAAGACTTTGATGTCCAGGGGATCAGAGGTATTTTGGTTTTTTTTTTTCTAATTAGGAAAATACAGTACATACAATTGCCAGAAGAACACCTAAAATTAAAGTTTTAAATCAAAGTTTAGCTTTAGACTGGAGTCAAAGTGGTCTGTCAGAATTGAAAAGCGTTCCAACAGGCTGGTCTGATCTAAAGTGGAGCTGCAGCAGCTTTAGTGACAGCCCCCGTCCTCCACACAACAGTCCTCACACGTGTGATGTCTGACCAACAACGTCCAGCGTCTTCATATCATCTCCACGTCGTTATCTCTGCTTTCAGATGATCCTTCCTTTGGCTTCAAGTTTGACCAACCCAATCAGGCGCATCACTAACGAGCTTAGCGGTGCCTTTCCACGATCAAACACTCCAACACATCATTAAACGCCGTACAGCTAACTCCACTTCTGAGATTCTTCCTCACATCTCTGTTTCGATTGAGTGGAAGTCACTCAGCAGCCCAACGACAAAAGCAACATTTTCGGCTTCAAAGAGAAACCAGCGTTTTATCCCGCAACTCGTACGGTTTAATCCGCTCAATGACAGTAAAGCTGTGAGGAAGATGCAGCAAAAACAGAACTGCACACTGACAGAGACAGAGTTCAATCGTTTGTCTTACCAGCAGCTTCAGCATCTCCTTGGTGTCTGGATCCACTTCAATGAGCTCCTGGTCCAAAGCAGACACCTGCACAGGTGAACAAGCGTTTCATCAGCCATCATCTGAACAGAATACTCAGGGTATTACAGCTTCTTTATGATACAAGCCTGCTGTTGTAACCGTTAAAAGAAGATATTTTGAGAAAAGATGCAGAAAAACATTTATTCAGAATAAAAAAAGTAAATATTGCTGCATCAGCATTTACATTCACTTCAGATTATTTGTGTCAAGAGTTCTGGAGTTTCAAATAAATGCACAATTTCTGTCAGAGTGTACTTCTAACTCCTGATCGTTTTACTGCTGCACTAAACTAGAATAACTGAGGACACAATGCAACATTAAGTTCTGTCTGAGAGCGCCAGGGTTCAAAAAGAACAGATCTTTCAAACACGGGAAAATGCTCTCACTTTGATTTTCCTGTACTATCAATGACCTGGCGACATGCACGCCATGGTCACTTTCGATACAGGGAAACGGGAAAAAAAAGTCACACCTCCAATCATTCCCTCACTTATTCCTTTACCGTTGGGTTCAAAGTGATCTTATCTCTGTTATAAAGGACCTGAGATGATTTTCTACTTTTAATTACACGCCTGGTTCCCATAAAAACAAGGTTAAAAACATGAACACTCACAGATTTTTAAATGAAACTTAAATTTATATAGATTTCATTTGAAGGGCTGAGGTGCAGAAAAACAGGATCAGATTTAATTCATAATAGAGAAAAGCAAAAAGGTGAAAACAGCCCGACTAGGGCTGTACTAGAGTATTCAAATACTCTGATGCCCAAGATCGCTCATTCGCAATTTTTATATAAGGGGTGTAAAAATTAACCAAATTAATTTGTATTACTACAATCCAACCAGATTGATCTGTCTGAGAAGAGTTAATAATTGAAATGACCTATACCCTTAAAAATGTGTTTCAAAAGGAAATAAACTGATTAGAGCAATATCGGAAAATACAATTGTTTTTGAGGCATGGAGGGTTTATTTAACTGTGACGAATAACGACCAATAGCATCACAGCGGACTACACACGTGTGATGATCAACCATCATTACAGTTTAATGTGTGGAAACACTTTGAATTTAGCAAAGACAGGTGACCATACAGTGTGCTAAAATGCTCTAAGAATGTTCCCTTTGGATTATTTGGATGTGGAAAACAACAGTGGGCTGAACTTTAGGAAACTAAAATGTCACTGGATTTGACATTTATTTTTGTTTACTTGTTTGTTTGTACACATATTTAATTTACACGTCATTATCTTGCAAGAAATACAAGGAATATGAAAACTCCACCTGCACTGTTCAGTACCCATGTATATTTGTCTGAGCCACACTGGTTAACATTTTGGATAAAGATTCCCTGGATTGATTTTAGGTCAGTGAATAAGATCACTCAAAATGCACAAACATTGACCATGAATCGCATCAGCAAACACAAATGATATTAATCAAATCGTTCTTAAAATGAATAGTTTGCCCCTTCCTGGAATTAAAAAAACTTCAAAGTGTTGGTGAAGCTTCTCATTTTCAAAGTAAAACTTGAAAGAAAAAAAACACAATTAAAAAAAAACGAGACTTTCATTCAATTTGCTAAAATTGGGGGGAAAAAATGCTTTAAATATAGTCGACCATTTGAAATAAATTATGCATATATTTCTTTAAGGGTGTTCCAAAAATCTCGTAATCAACAATATGATGTCCTGACTGCCAGCGTGGTGGAGAAGTTGTACTGGAATGCGTCTAAAGGGTTCATCTTAAGTGTATGAGTCTTTTTAGTATTTCCACTAAAGGTGAAAAATGTCAGATAATATGTCTGCTAGAAACACTCCCCAGTTTATATTAAAGGACAGTGTTTTCCGGTTACATTTTTGTTGAGATGTTGCTGTGTCTTCTTCACTTAAATTTTTATTTGTCTACTGCAAATGTAGCCGGTAAAACTTTTGTGGACGGAAAACTGGAGAACATTTTTAGGGTTTGCATTCTAAAATGGTACAAAGCAAACAAACAGTGATGTTTCTGTTTTATAAATAGCAGAAGTTACCAGGAAGGTGAAAAAAACATTTGAGTGTGACAGTTTAAAATGATAAATACCATTCCTTTCTTTCTAAATCTGTGTTTTTATCTGTTACGTTTTGTTGATTTTGATCTCTTGTTCTAAATAAAGGTATAAATGATGGTGATAAATATTTTAATTTATACATATCCGTAAAAAAAAAGACAATTTAGCAATCATTCAGACATATTTATCTTAAATAGTGAGAATCGTGGTTTGATCTGTGAATCAATCTTATTTGTGAATTGAATAGGTAACAATCCACAACCCAAAGCCTGATTGTTAGTCAGACTGAGAACTGTACCAGTCATGAATCAAAGCAGCTAAAACTACAAGCAGGAATAAATAAAAGAAAAACCCAAGCAAAAAAGAAACCTGTTAATCTGCTTTGAAAACGAACGAAAAATAAGTTAGGCTGGGTTTCTGTAATAGTCTATAGACAGCCACGGTCAACCAAAAGCCTCTAATGTGAAACTTAGTCATCTGAGTACAGCAATCACACTCTGAACCAACAGGACAAACTGACTCAGATTAAGTGAAAACTAGCAATCTAGCCAGCAGGAATGAAACATTTAAAAGGTTGACCAACACAATGTCTCTCCAGTTCAAATCTGTTTGATCGTAGAACACAAACAGCATTGTGAGTGAACAGCTTCTATGCAGAAGAACGATTGTGGCTTTACTGACCTCTGGGACGTAGTTGTCCCTCCTCTCCCTCTCCTCCTCCTGCAGCTTGATGGAGATTCCTCTGACTGGACCCCTCTGGATTCTCTTCATCAAATGTGTCACATACCTGCAGGAGCCCACAGCAGTTAAAGTTAAAGATCAGCATGCAGACCAAGTGCTTAAGTTCAACATATGCACCATCACATGTTCAAATACTGGTAATGCAAATGTCTGTGAGCAACTGGGGTCTGATAGGAACAGAAAGTCCTTCAAACACGGGAAAGTCTCACAAATTTTTCTTCCTGTAGTTTTAATGACCAAGCGACTCAGACACCGAGGCCACCTTTCGTTACAGGAGGATGCACAACATTAAGTCTGATGCGTATGAATGTATAACTGCTGATCGTATTGTTTTGTGCATTATTCTTTCTTTGATTGCTTACATGTAACCATTTCAAATTAAATCAAATTTTCCTCACCCAGCAATCTTGTTGCGAAGCTTCTTGCTCGGGATGATGGCGATCTCCTCACACACCCTCTTGTTGGTGTGGAAGTCATTTCCCAGCCGGGTGTAGTATTTCTCGATGATGACCCTGGCGGCCTTCTTCACCGTCTTGGTCCTGACTCGTCCCTGAAAAACACGTCGTAGAAATTTGTCAACTTACAAGCAGGAACAGGTGTTAACCATGTTAATTAAGAGGAAAATGCCATGTACATCTGCATTGTGTTTACATGTTTGCAAAGTCATAGGCCGGTCTAATTATTGGCCTGTTACACTAACAATTCCCATGATTAACCCCAAATCTTTGTGCTAAATGCGTTACTCCAAGGAATAATCATGATTATGGCTCAAGAGGGTCTAAATCAATTTATTTGTAAGGAAAGATTTTAAATATCTTAAACAGAATGTTTTTAAAGAGATTTTACAAATTTCAAACTAAAGACTAATTAACGAGCCTAAATCAGTACAGCTTTGCATAGCTGCACGATATCCTTCGGACGTGCTAACACTAACAGGACCGTGGTAGCATAAAAAGCTAACTAACAAGGATCGCTCAACACACAAAAAACAACAAATAAAACAGCGGCTTTTTTCCATATTGAAAAAAATAATATTCATCTCTTCTGACCTTCTGTCAAGCCAAAACTATACAACTCTAAACAGAACCCATGTCTCCTTAGACCGGTTCCGCTAGCATCGATTCTACGCTACAAGGCAATAAAGCCATTTTCCCCCCTACGAATGCCACCAATAACATATATTTTGGGTAAAACTAGGTCTACTGTTTCTGTAAATTGTACGATCAGCGACCGAGGACCGCTACGATGTTAGGATTGGTCTGGATTTCGAAGACTGACATGAAGACTTTACCCACCATGTTGGATCGGCCTGGTAGAAGAGGACGAGCAGACTTCCGGTGCAACTTTAAACCCACAGGCGCACATCTAGAGTCAATTTGTCTGACAACAGCGACATCTATCGTTTGGAGGCTGCACCTACAAAAACATTCAGTGTCCCCTCTTTTTCGTGTCTGCGGCTCTACCAAAACATTAATATTGAGCTCATTAGGATGTTATACAATCAAGAACAAAAAATCGTGTTTTACCTTAAATTTGTACAGTTATTAGATCAAAATAAAATATTTGTTGTTTTGTAATTGTGCATGACAACCAAGATTTGTAAATACATTTTAATAAACAAACTTTTAAAATACTTCATCTCACACTTTCTGTTTGTAAATAGTTGGACACTCAAAAAAATATAGTCTTATCATATTAATACATTTTTACCTATAGTCATTTTTGTTGGTATAAGAATTTTACAGTAATAGTCAAATCGAGTAGAACGCAGAATTAAATAGAATGCAGCTTTTAGCTACAGCAATCTAATCGTAACATACCCTTAAAAATATTAACAAAACACACTGTTGCAATAAATATATTTGTTGGTATCTTTTACCTTTGTAGAAGACAGTCTGGTGTATAAACATTATTAGGAATAAAAATAAAAACAATAAAAAAATAACTGAACTAAGATAATCAATTCTTCAAACCAAAATATTTTATTTCCAACAACAAAAATGCTTGGATACCAAAATAACTTTCTGCTTTGGAATCTAAACTACGTGGGACCTTTCTTTTTCTCTAGTTTAATAAAATATTGTTATTTGAATATTTAAAGAAACCAAGTTGGTTTTCACTAACTATCAGACTGTAACTTAGAAATGCTCTTTTTTTTAGTGTCTTCCTTGTTAGGTTTCTTGTCAAAGTTGATTTTTTTCAACGACATATGTAGTTAACTACTGGAGATATAGAATAGAATAGAATAGAATAGAATAGAATAGAATAGAATAGAATGCCTTTATTGTCACTATACACATGTACAATCTGCATCACACGCGCATAGTGTGAAATGAGAGCCAATAACTGTTCAGTGCAGACATGCATGAAAAAAGGAATTATAAAAAATGTACAATTCACAAAATGTAAAAAAAAAAAAATGTGGGATTTTTCGATTTTTTTTTATCCTTATCTGACAATAAAAGGTTTAGTTGTGTTCATCACTTCTGCTTTATATGCGCCCTTGTTGACATGATCTAATTCCGGACTTCAATTCCCATCAGAGGGAGCGGTATTTTGCGGTCACGTGACTCATTTGGCCGCTGTCACATGTTAACATGGCTGCCACCATCTCCAGTGAGGTCTTCTCGGATCTGCAGCTTCTCCTGAAGGTTTGTTTTACCAAAATCTGTGTTTCCACATAGAAACGGAGTTATTTTTATCCGTATTTGACACATTTTAAAATGTTATACGGGAAATGTTAACTTAAACGTAGCCGTTTGCTTCTGCGAGTCTGTGGTTTCTGTAAACTTTAGTTTATAATCTGTGTTTACATTAGGCTTATCAGGGGTGTTACGGTTCATTTTTACCAACGATTTGATTTATGTCATAATTTGTGTTTGCTGATCAGATTCATAGTCGATTTTGGTTCATTTTAAAGAAATGAAAAAATGGGTCGAGGAAATCTTTAGCCAAAACTTCAAGTTCAACTAGTGGGACTCAGAGAGAAATACCTGGTAGGTAACAGACAGTGTAGCTGAAGTTTGTTTTCCGATTTTTTGTATATCTTGCAAGATAATGAAGTGTAAATTAAATATGTGTACAAACAAACAAGTAAATAAGAATGAATGTCAAATCCTTTCACATTTTGGATTCCGAAAGTTCAGCCCACTGTGGTTTTTCCACATCAAAATGATCCAAAAGGAACATTATTAGAATATTCTGGTCACATTTCTTTGCAAAATGTGTTTCCATACACTGAACTGGAATGATGCCTTGATCGTTTTTTGCTGCCATCACGTGCGTGTTGTTCGCTGTGATGCACTTTGTTGTTTTTACTTTATAGTAAATAAACCTACCGTGCCGCAGCCCCAATTGTATTTTCCAATATCAATATAATCTATTTATTTAACTTTGAAATGATTTTATAATGTAAAGGTTGATTTGATTAACAACTTGCCTCAGATTGCTTTGGTTGGATTGAAATATAAATCCATTAATCGATTAAGTCGATAATAACATGACATTAGTTACACTCCTAGTTTAATTGTGTGTACGCTTTGACATCACTTTTCCATTTAATTTGTTGTTCAGGCTCCTTCTAAAGATGTAGTCAGAGAAGTCTGTGTCCAGAGTCACAGAGGTCCAAGTCGGCGGCTGACGGAAAACACTGCAACAGCGCTCAGCATCTCTGCAGCCCAAGCAGCTCAGGTAAGCCCCGCCCCTTTCCCCGTCCAGGCCCATCCAGGCTGGCCGCTCCTACAGTCTGCTTTTAGTCGCAAGTCTGAAAGACAGAGCTTAAAGCTGGAGAAAGAATAACAGCATGTCACTTCAAAACAGGGCAGTGTTGCATATCACAGTAACAAGCAAAACATAAATCTGGAGGCAAACAGCAGAAAAGTAAACCTTTATGACTTCTGCCCATTTTTGGGCTGTTTTAATTTTCCTGATGAGAAATTAGACACAGATCAAAGAAAATATGCATTTAGGACGCTGCACAACCTGATCTGTGCTGATCATGATCAATTGTAAAACCAGAGGTGCTCATTTATAAAACTGCATGGATTCTATTCTAGGGTAGAAAAAAAAGAAGAGTTGACACAAAGAAGTATTTAACCAATAAACCTATTTCAGGTGTCCTCTCACGCAGGCTTCTCTACCTGCGATTAGCCATGCATAAAGCCAGGCGTGATGTTCTCTGCCCTCACCCGGCATAATCAGAATTTAAAAACCCACTAAGAATGCTTTTACAATAGATTGAAAAAAGGAGTGGAACTTTTATGAAAAAACAAAATCCAGTTTCAGGTACTGATGCTGTTAATTTCTCCGTAGAAATTTTAAATTGGAAAGTTTATTGTTTTTTCAAACCGGTTCTCATTGGTTTACAGCTGCTTTTTGCTGCATATCGTTTAGATTCTTTCAGAATTAAAGCTCTGGATATTGGATATTAAATTTCTGAGTCCTATAGTGACAAAGTGGTTTGAGATAGTAAGTGATGAATGAGTGTTTTTAAATGTGCTAACACTTAATATGCGTGATATTTATGCTGTACATCTTATTCAACACTAAACTTGCTGGTTTTGACTGTGATTTCTGTCCCACAGTTGGTCCAGTCCCTCCACACCCTATCCCATCACATCCTCTTCTACAACCTCAGCTCCCCAGAGCAGATCCTCTCCATCTTCCCTGAGACCTTTCACTCCAGCCTAAAGAACCTGATCACCAAAATCCTGCTGGAGAACAGGTAAGCTTCTGGTGCAGAGCTGGGGTTTATGTGGGACATCTCTGAATGCATCTGCTCTCTTATTAGGTTCATGTTAGTGCAGCCTTAAGAACACTTTCTACAATCATCTTTGTCAAGTTAGAAATAGAAGCACATAAAAAAATTGCTCTGAAGGCTAAATGGAAGGTAGGTGCTTGGTTGTTTTCTATCCCCACCACCTCAAAAAAATCCAAATTTTAGGATGGTCTAAGCACCAGAAATTGCAGTTCCCTAAATGACCACTAGAGGGTAATTTCAGGATGGAGTCAATTTTGAGGAATTTGATTTTATTATTTTGAACAATTAAAAGAAAAGAAAGAACATCACAGACTGAAAACTGACCCTAACGATTTAGGAAGATGAAAAGCTGAAGAGCTACGACTTGAGTGAGAATGGAACAGTCAATTCACAGTAGAAATACATGAGAATTGCTCAGGAATATTCCCTTCACTGAAAAGTGTTGTGTAGGTAAAAACACATGTATAAAAAATATGAATGTGAGAATTGGAAGTCTCTGAAATAATGGGACAGATGAGGTGTGTAACTCTGATCAGGTTGCAAACTTTAAGCGTTTTTGTAGCGTGATTGGAAAAGTCACTCAAACTAAATTGCAAGAAGTCAAATATAGATAAATCAAGCTATAATAAAGAATTTGAAAACATTTTATGGAAAAAAGATGGCAGCCCTGCATTATTATATATTTTTTTATTGATCCAATCAATTTGTTCTCTCCAATTCAAACTCTCATCAACAATTTTTGTAATTATTTTTAAATAAACTTACTTTCAACCTGGATACAAAACATTGATGTTTATGGAATTGAATTAAGTATAAATAAAAACTAGTGTGAGACATTTCATGAATCTGTTTTGATCTGTTTTGATCTGTTTTGACTGGGCCTCTTTTCATTACCATGCTCCTCATTTGTGGAATAACTTGCCTGAGGAGTTTCTGCATCTGCGGAGATATTTAAATTTAAAAAAAATTTTTTAACTAAGCATTCATATTTATTTATTTGGGTTATTGGGTTTTTGTGGCTTTTATGGTTATTTATTTGTACATTTTTAATCTATACACTGCCTTCTCAAACTATTAGGCACTACATTTTTTTTGTTTTTCTTGATTGTTGTTGTTTTTAGCCTATGGGACTTTATGACTTTTTATTGTTTTAACTTATTTATAAATGTCTTTTACACTAAAAAAAAGACATTACGCATCTTGATGAAATGCGCTCTAAAAATAAAGTGATTGATTGACGAGTGGAGTTGCAGCTAAAGGTTTTTATCCGCCTTTAAGACATAAAACATACCGGTCCATTTGTAAAGTAGAAAAAAAGCAAAGGGGATGAGATGATGTCATGTCTGGAGGCATGGCTCACATTAAAGGCAAAACCCTCGGTTTCTGTGCTGTTTCTTTCAGTCCAGCATGGAGAACAGGAGCCCTCGATAAGCAGGGTGAGTGGATGTTGTTCTTCTCTCTTCCTTTGTGTGTTTCTGGTTCTCCTTTGCTCTGAACCTTCATTGGTTTGAGGGGAACAACTCAAAATTGGACATTATTACTTTGTTTAAAAAATACTACAACATAAAAAATTCTCTTCTAACATTTAAAGCATGAAGCTGCATTCAGACCTGAAAGAACTGCAAACTTGTTTGAAGTTGAAAAGCTCTGCCAGATGCTTTGCAAAAGTTGTCTTAACTTCTGAAGATGGAAACCATCGAAGGAGATTTCACTTTGAACATCCAGTTGCTCAAACAGAAAATGTGTTTCTGTGTTAGTGGTGTAAAACTTTGGGTAGCTCAACTGAATGCTTTAAAAGGTTTAACATATGTTTTTGTATGTACAGAACACAAAAATGTAGCTTTTTCTTGTAATCATTTTAGCATATTTCTTATGTATTAACATGATAGATTGATGACTCCAAACATTTACAATGAACTACATGTAGGGAAGGCCATTTGTAATTTTGTTTTCCATTGAGATTACGCCAAGGGATTGAATAAAAATAAGATATTTTTTTCTGTCTATCCCTTTCCAATCATGCATTTTGTGTTAAACACCTGTTGGGACAGCTCCGGAATTTGTGTAGCTTTATAAGATGTATCTAATGCCTGTTGTGTTGTTGTGTTTGTGGTTCACGTGAAAAGAATCAAATCAAATCAACTAGTTGATTTTTGCCTTTTGTCTTGTAAGATGTTTTTAGTCATTTAGTCAGTCAGGCTTGGACGGGACCTCTTTTTGTTTAGTTTTCTAGGACATAGTTTCTGCACAGCGACTGTAGTTAATCAGAAATTTACTTCTGAGTTGTGGGTGGGACTGTTGGCATGTAGCAAGCCTGCCGTGACTTCCCATCATCCCTTTGTTTACCCTCTCTCTCCTGCTAGCCCCTCATAATCCCAATCTAACATTAGCAGTGCAACAAAAATGGCGAGCAATATTGAGGCTATCCAGCCGTACAGTTTTGAGGCAGATGCCAGCTCGGACAAGGAACATTAAGACATATATGGAGCAGAGTGGAGCAGAGTGGGGGGCTTGTGGCGCAACAACTGTAGCAACTATGTCACTGCTACAGGCTTTTTCAGTTGCATTATTTCGTCTGTTCCCGATTCCCGATTTAAATAAAGAAATACTCAGAAATGCAATTTTTAGCTTCATTTTCTTTATATGTGACCTCCATCATAAGAAAAATGCAGCAAGAACACGCTGATTTTCATTAGAGTGGGTCTTTAAACTTTGTGCTTGCGTGTGTTTGCAGTCTCCCTCCCTCAGCTGAAGGACTTGGACTGGAGGGTGGACTTGGTGACTGGCTCAGACTCAGTCAGTCGAATGTCCATGCCAACCTGCCTGGTTCAGCTGAAGGTGAGTTCCCAAACCACAATCAGACCACGTTGCATCATGTCGTCATGTCCACTGATCGTTGGAGTCACATGATGTCCCCGAATAATCATTTGTGTTTTTCCAGTTGGAGGATCCGTGTCAGTCCACGGATTTGGAGTCGGTTTCCACAGTGACTGTAGAGCTGAGTAAGGAGTCTCTGGACACCATGTTGGATGGGTTGGGCCGTATAAGAGACCAGCTGTCTGTAGTGGCTGGAAAGTGATGTCTTCTCTCAAGCACCTTTTCTTTTACCTCGTCACCAACAGAAGTCACGTCTGGGATCAATTTTCTCCTTAATTCTGATTACTGCAGGTGGAATATTTGACAAACAGCCACCAAATAACTGAATATTTACTAAATTAAAAACATTTTCTGCTACTGTGTTGTTTTCCTGCAGATCATCAATCTGTGAAAGTATTTCAGATTAAAATGTCAAAGTATTTTAGTACACTTAAAACTCTGCATGTTTGGTAAAATCCAATGATCACGTCTATCAATGTTATCCTTGTTATACAGCTTGTTTTTACAGACATAGTCTGGCAATAAATGTATAGTCTTCCATGACTATACATTTATTATTTTATGTTATTATTTACTTAACCGATTTGCAGATCTATTTTTCAAGCGAGACCTGACAGATTACAACCCAACCCAAGATATTTCATCTAATAAAACAGTAGCACAACAGTTGCAGTTGCATAGATTTCCAGCCTGTAGGGGCCCAATAATGATTCATATTTCCCTTTTTTGTCCTTACACAAAGGACAGACGGCAAGGTAACATCCTGCGAGGTGAGAGCTGAAGGTCTGTTGGCCCTCTGCTGAATACCCACATTTAAGTACGAAGTGAGCAGGCTTACTTTGATAACTTCCTGATGAAATGGCAGGAGGCCTGAAAAACGGAATCCTACATGTGCAGAGCCTGGACTGGGAAATGTGTGTCTAAAACATCCCCATAATCGAGCACAGTAAGAAATGCTGCAGCAACAAATCTCTTCCTTGCAAGGACAGACAAACATAACTTGTTTCTGAAATAAAAATTCAATTTTGGACACAACTTTTTTAACGAGAATCAACATCAAGCATAAAGGACGAGTCTGTGATCAATATGCCCAAATATTTGAAAGCTAACGTCAATAACTGAGCAAAAGTAATGGTGGTTTTCTGTTTGTCTTTTCTATTTGAAAATAACGGTTTTGATTGCATTTAACCCTTGTGCTATCCTATGACCCCACCCTTACATTGACGTGTTCTCCCTACCATGACAAAGGTGGATAAAGGTGGAGAGGATTTCATGTAATCCATGGACACCAGTGAAGATCACAAATCATTGAAGAAAAAAGATTCAGCGCACTGTCTAGTGGGTCTAGATGACCCAACTCCCAATATTAAAGTACCTAGTATAGCACAAAGGTTACAGAAATACATCAGGAAAACCGACAAACAGCCAAAAGTGGATTTTGTGACTTGTGGTTGCTTTTAAGAAAGAAATTATGCCTCATCACTATTAGAGCACAGATCATACTAAATCCCTAAAACCTCAAATTAATCTATTTTTCAGGATTTGTGCAGAATTTTAGCCTGACTTGATAACTTTATACACTTCAAGAGGAGGACTTCCTGTGAAAAATCTTCCTTATTGGTCTGTGTTGATATGGTTAAGTGGGATTTTAACACTTTCTTGTTTCTTTTAAAGCAACAATTTAATCATCAAAGTACATGTGATTATAAGTAGTTTAGACTGAGAATAGTTCAGATCTAAAATAAAAGAATCAGAAGGTTTTCTGAGACGCCAGGAAGACAGATTCCTCTAAAAAGAACACTGATCCATTTGTTCATGTGTTTATGAGGCTCTGTCAATTTAAATCTGTATGACAATATTTAAAAAAAGAAAAAAACTCTGCATGAAAACTATATTTGAATTAAAATACAAAATTTCTTTTTACTGTTTAAAATATTTGACAGATTTAAACTGTGTAAAGATTATTTCATCATATTATTTAATTTGATCACATATTACTTCCCTCTTTCCTTATTGGGTAAATGTACTTGCCACGCAGTCATTGTTAATGGACACAGTCTGTCTGCTCATACATTGTAAATAAAGATTTTTAATAAAAAAAAAAGGGAAAAGCACTGCCCCTGCATAGCAGCTTTGGTCAACCCGTGCCTCCACGATCTAATCGTTTGTTTTCTTCGTCATGTCGGCACTCTGTATCCTGGACTAAGGAGTATGTTTTACCTCAGGAAAGTTGATTCCATCTGAGGATTTCAGTTCATTTGAAAGGTAGGCTCATAATTTTATTTTTAACATATGAGTGTTAAGCCTAATTATATTTCGTGATACTTTTTCCGTTGTGCAATTTGTTTACATTAGAAACTAGCTAATCAAATGGCTGAATTTGTGGTGTGTATGACAGATTTCGGACCAATTACTGTTGACTGAGAACGTCTGGCTCCAACATGGCGTTATCCGTATCGTAGGGGAAAACATGGCGACGGTATTGAAATCATTTTGTTGAAGCCGGAAGTTCGCTGTTTTTGTTATGGGTGGCGTCGCACGAACTCGACCGAGCTCTCGAACAAATAAACCTACAGCGGGTGACCTTCTTTTCACAGAAAAGCTTCGTCATATGTCTGTCTGTCTGCCTGTCTTGAACATAACTCCCAGTAAAAGCTACGGATCCTCTGCTTCACGTTGGTTACTGTCTTTTAGTGGAAGAAAACGACGAGTTGCGTGCAGACTAGTTGGATTTTTAAAGCTAGTTCGCTGGCAAGTGAATTTAATGTTAATGATTGTTGTGTCGTCTGCCGGGTAGGACAGCGGACGTTTTCGCCATTATGCAAGTCTGGAGGATAGCTTCAATTTAGGGAAGGAAAGTGACGACATTAGTCAATCCTAAGCAAAACTCTGTATATATGGATAGGATTAGCAGGAACGTTTTTAAAAAAAATTCAGAGTTAGAGTAAGAATGGTTATTCTGACAAATAGAATGACTGAGCAACTGCTGTTTATTTTTCTATAGAAGTCTGGGATTTTGGCTTCTTAAGCTGGAGCCAGCAGACACTTCCTGTCTGGAATTGGAGTGGGGACTGGTGGCTCCAAGAAGCCAAAATCCCAGACATCTTTTCTATTGAGAAATTAATGGCTATTACTTTGTAAGTTATGTTTGTCAGAATCAATATATTTTTTTTTTTTTTTTTTTTTTTTTTTTACATGTTCTTGCTAATCCTTTTTTTCTTCTTCTTCGGTTCAAGTTATTCAAGAACTGACCAATCAGATGCCTCAATAAAAGTTTGTGGTGCCCTCTGTCCCTCACATCCAAGCTGGAAATATGAAGTTAGATTTATAGCAAAATATGTCTGTCTGTGAATTTAAAAAATTGCCTTTGGAACAAGACATTTGTGTTGATCTATAATGACAAAACCAAAAGTTATACGTACAAATTATTTGCTTCTCAAATCTGCCAATCAGCAGTACTCATTTAATTTACCACCATTTCAGGGCATTTACTTTGTGGTTCTGTTTCAGATAAAGGATGGCGTGTTGTGCTGATAAGTGTGTCAACAGACCTTGCAGAAATTCAACTCTGCAGTTTTTCCGGTAAGTAGCTTATGTATGAAAATGCGTTTGACTTGCCATTTGCTCTTTTTGTGTTGCAGCAAAATCAGAACCACAAACCACTCAAAACCACCAAAAAAATGATTTTGTTGGTGGTACAAATTTAAATATGATTAAAGACTGCATAATATAGAATCAAACTTTTCCATGGATACCCACTATTAAAAAGATATTATAACAGTGGTCCCTTGTTTATTGCAGAGGCATACGTTCCATACATTTTCTGCAGCAGGTGAAACCCGCAAAGTAGAACTGCAGGTGTTTTAAGGCTGTGAAAATCCTCTCTGTAGACTTTTCTCGGACAGACATAAACATTTTCTCTCGAAAGTTTAAACCTTCGTCGGAAAAAGTAAGTCCAGTGTTTCGAATGAAAACAGAGATGTTATTGCGCTCGAAGATCTATATCACTCTGGCAAACTCACCTGTGTTGCCAGATGGTCATGTTTTTTCAGCCTAAAAGTAATTTAAAATCAGCCAGACCCTAAAAAATAATCCAACTAAAAACTGACAGACTGACCTTAGACTATGTCCACCTGCACAAAGCAAATATTAGCCACAAATTCAAAATCAAAACTGTTCAATTAAGCGGGAAACCACTCGATCTGACAACACGGAGGAGTTTGATTGACAAGATCAACAGCCAATCGGTGTCAGAACACAGTGCGCTGTTGAGCGATAGAGAAGCAAAAGGTGAACTGCGATATAGCGAGAGAATACTAAATTTCCCCTTTATCTGGTCTTTCCAGATTACCTCATCGTGATCCTGAGCGGCTGAAGATGTGGCTGCTTAACATCAAAAGAAAGGACTGGACTCCGTCCACCTCTTCTCGTCTGTGTAGCGAACATTTTGAGGAAGATCAGTTCCTAGTCAACAACCAAGTAAAGACTTTCAGCAAGAATTCTTTCACTTTTATGGTAATTTGCAGTTATTATTTACAATCACAATGTGTGTCACTAACATTATATTTTAATGATTCTTTGAATAGGGACTCAAGAGGCTAAAGAGCACAGCCGTGCCGACGATTTTCAATTTGCCCTTTCGCAAGAAAATGGAAGTATCAGCATGTCCTTTTACTGCCGTCGTGGTAAAAGAAGAGGAAAGTGAAGAGCCTGTGTTCCCAAGTTTAGCTCATTTTGGCCATGGCGGTAACTTTACACGTCAAGATCATAGCTATGTCAATGAACCAATTGAAGTTATTGTCAAAGAGGAGTCTTCTGACAGTGTGGAGCAGGACGAGGGGGTGATGGCAAACTGCAATGCCATTGAAAGTATTCGCTGTTTAGACCACAATTACATCATTGCTGACTCCCCACTACTATTAAAAAGGAAAATGGTTGTATTACAGGGCCAGCTACATGCAGCCCGTAAAAAGCTCAAATTAAAGTACCAACACACTAGAAGGTTGAAAAAACAGGTGTCCTCCTTGAAAACTGCAGTTAGTGTTCTTCAGAAGAGGTTGCTGGTCTTTAACAAGTTTGCTGCTCTCCTACCTGCTGTGGATTTGGAGGACTGTTACGGGCCAGACCCCTGCCTCAGCCTGGGAGATTAACCACAAAGAGGCCGTGACATATGACGGATGGACACCAAAGAGAATAAGGAACACAGTTTATTGAGAAATAAGAGGTTATGGCATTGCTTTAGATGCTCCTTTGAAAGAAATCCAAATTCTTGAAAACTAAGGTGGTTTTATTCAGTGGTTTTTGTCTCTACTGATAACTTGGGAGCAAATTCTCTTCCTGGTTTAATGAATATTTATATGTAGAAACATTTTTGTTGTTGTTGGAAAGGAGTTTTAACTTCTCAGGACTAATTTGGCTTATGAAGCCACCATGTCAAAGTTGTTTTAAACAAATATATTTTCACACTGTAACAGGCCTCCCACCTGATGTTCTACATGATTTTTTAGAGGGAATTTAGCTTGTGTCAACAAAAATGGATTTCTGACGAAAGCTTCTCACTTGAAGAATTAAACACTGCCATTCAGAATGTTTTTTATTGATTCTCAGAGAAAACTAATCGACCTCAACGACTAAGTAAGACTTTTAAAGTTAATGGAACAATCGGGGGCAATGGACATGAGAATTGGACTCTTGAGGCTGCTACCCCTGATGGTCGGACATCTGACCGCTGAGAACATAACTTGGAGAATATTGCTGGAACTGAAGGACATTGTGGAACTTCTTGCCTCCTCCGATTTGTCACTGAATCGTTTTATTTGGAATACAAAATATCTTCCCCATGGCGGTTCCTGCAGGATGATTTCCTGGACTTCAATTTAAGGGCCAACTAGAATTTGATTTCTTCCTCATCTGTTGCTTTGGTCTATTGCTTGACTGTTGGACTATATGTTTTGAAGCTAAGCATTGTTTTTTTTTTCTTGTCCATGATGAGAAAGAGCAATTTAAAAACAGTTTTACCCATGCTGGTTTACTTCCTGGACATGCCCAGCCTTTATAAGCCCCCCAGTAGATGCTTGCCCTGTGCGTCTTGTTTCTTTAGACATTTTGGATTATTCAGTAAGACAAGCCATCAGGTCAAACTATGAAAATGTCTCAGCTGTGTCTCTTACTTCTTGTGCCTCTCTGCATGCCCAAGTGTACACTAAAGGCATGTTTGCGTCTCTTGGTACCACTAATGGCCTCCCTCCTTTTGACAAAACTCCCAAAGTACCTATTGTTCTGGAAAAGGCCTCATTTATCATCGAGTCTTTTGTTTTTTTTTGCGGGTACTTGGAGAACCTTTGATGCTATGAACTCCCCAAGAAACCTCCTGCAGACCTTGTTGCTGAATCAGAGGAACTGCACTGCTGTTCTGCTGTCCCTGGAGGACTTTGGTCTCACCCAGAGTGTTTCTACTACATTGAGGTATTTGGTATTTAATACTTTTGTCATTGTAATTTGTAAATACGGTTTGACACATTAACAAGCGTGCAATGGGGGGATCCAGATAAACATCTCCAAATAGTGGCTGTATTTGAATTCCCTCCCGGCTCTGTAACAACTCAAAAAACTCTAAAGTAAGTTAGTTAGTTTATTTTTCCACAATGTGTCAAAATCAACAAATTGCCCTGACTTTTAAAAGCAGTTTGGACACCATACTCTCTATCTTCTTTGGATGATATATAAAAAATACACGAAACCAAAAAAAAAATCTTGGAAGAATTGTTCAAATGTGTTTTTTCTTTTTTGCTAAAATTTCTAGAGGGCTCAAATTTGGGATTGTAGATTTTGACAGCACTACGAAATGGCAAACACGCTTTATAGTGTTCCGAGTAGTGAATTTGGACACAACCAGAGTCATCAATCTGATCTGATTTTGACTGTTTTGTGTATGTGTGTGTGTAACTTCGTGTGAAAAACAAAAAATTGGTCTTGTTATGGGAGGATGGGTTTCATTTATTTTACAATGTTATGACTTTATGGTAGTTTTGACGTTTCTTTCTTTCCCTGCTTTCCCATCTCTAAAGAAGTCCGCACATCGTCCTTTCCAGAGACTGTGGATGAACTGACGATGATGGTGAAAACCCGTTTGAACCTGGAGGGTGAGATGAAGAATTCTGTGGTGAATTCTGTTCTCTGAACAACACAGAGGATTTACACAGGAAAATAATTGAACTGAAGGTCATCATGAAGGCACCACCCAGCTGTCCACAGTCGTATGACACACTGGACGCAGCCAGCCTGGACACATCCAATTGGTCCTAAGGCGCCTGGCCCAATCTGTTCCCCATACCCATCTTCATCACGATGCCTTTTGACTTGTTTGATTTCTCAAACCCTTTGTTTATTTACCTATGAAGTTACATGTAGTTTAAGTGTAACTTTATAGTAATTTTTTTCATTAAGAACTCGAATGTTGATGTTAAACTTCAAGATAAACTTCAATAAAACATTTTGCAAACTTGTTTTATCACAGATTTCATTGTGTTTTCACATTACCTCTCCTTTTACCATGAAACACATTAAATGCTCAGAATATTTAAAAGAAATTATATGGAACACACTTTTATTGTTTTTGTGGTTGAACAGTTTTTGACCTGAATTTGAAACTCTGGAGACGTGCTGAACAGCCATTGGCCAGTAGATCATGCCTCCTATGAGGTCAAAGGGTGATGCACGGTCTCAAGGGTAGAGAGATGCAGTTGGAGCTTTTTCTTATTGGGCTTTTGTTTCAGATCTCACAAGTAACTGTTTTTTTGGCCAAAGACCAGCATTTTTTTTAATCCACTTAAGCTTTATAGAAACTATCATGGATTTCTTTTTGAACTATTTTAAAATGGATAACTTTTGCTTCTTATTTTTGTAACCGATTAGACTATACATTTTGAGATTAAACTCCAACAACAGTTTGCTCTTTTTGGCTGCACAAACCATCCTGACCACCAGAATTTCAGTCAACAAGAGAGTTCTCCCCCAAAAGCTGCTGCTGCTTTCATCATTAGCTTCAGGAGAACCACCTTTGTTTGGTGAGCTCCGTGCAAAAGTCCAGTCTAAGTCGAGGAGACCCTCTCTACTACAAGCTTCTAACTGCTTCAGTTTGATGTGGTAAAACCAGTGTTCCAAACATTTCATCTTGTTTTCTTAAAACAATATTTCTCTTGAACTGTTCTGAGGCATTACTGTGCTTACCCCCACACATTCATACATAGACTTGCACACATTTAGGATTTTACCCATTTATGATTTAGATTTTCATGCTAATCTCAAAAAGACAATTTATGTCCAGTTTGTTTGTCTTTGTAATTTGGTGCAATTAGTGTTGAATTTGATGATGAAAACTACTCTTTGAATCAATCTTTAGACTATGAATATTACATTATCGATGTGTAATTCATTCAGATTTCTGACTAGATTGGACAAATAAATTCAAGTTATTTAATATATATATATATATATATATATACACACACACACACACACAGTTTGCAAAGATACAGAAAACGAAATCAAAGAGTGGACAGAATTTTCGGTGCTTTTTCTTTGTAGGAACCGGAAATGCTCTATGTGCACTTCCTGTTAGGATCCCTCTCTGGTGGCGGTTTCTCTGTTAGCATATATCCAACGTTCAGGTAAAGTTGATCATTTTTTTTTCGCAATTAGTTCGTGTTTTGATTTGTTTTTTTTTTTTTTTCCTTGCGATCGTTTATCTGCAGGTTTCTAGCAGGCGCATCAAAGCTAACGTGAGCTAGCGTCGATGAATTTCACGGCGGAACGTTAGAAAAGAAACGCGCTGCTTTTTCGGGTCGTGAGCGTTCCCGAGATAATTTTTACGACACTGATGAAAACATTTTTAAAAAAAAAATCAAATTTAATTTGTTGAACTACACGGATTAAATCGGAACACACAATACTAGCTATTTGATTATTCTGTTATACAGCAGATACGTGGGGTCCGGGTCCAGAGGTGGGAAAACCTTTTGGGTTCAGGCTTTAATCGGTTCTGAAGCAAGCCATGACTGACAGGCTCGCAGCCAGCCCCTGTCCATCAGAACCAGACAGTCCAGGGTCTTTGAACCGAGCCCTTCTTCTGGAACCCGCAGATGTCCTGTGTCATGATCTGTCCATCATCGTTCCAGAGACACCCAGGTACCGAACCGAACCGAATAAATCACACCAAAATGAGAGTTTTGACTTTGAAGTGTTGGTTGTTACAATAGAAATAAGACAACATGGCTTTTTTCATTATTTGGGCTGAACTGTGTTATTACATATATAATTATTAAACCTTGGTTAAATGTTTTATTTGTATAATTTACACATTTTTCATGTCTTTATGATTGTTTAAATTCTCTAAGGGCAGAAGCTGCAAATGTCGTATTTACATCACATGATTGAGCAGAACTAAAGCTAATTTGTCCCATCGCATGCTCGTTTAATTTATTGCCCAAAAAGAAGGAAAGGTACAGATTTATTATCCATTCGTTCTTAAATTTAAAGATGCCATGTTGTTCCTGAATAGAAATTGCTGAAACTTGGTTGCCTGAGTTGTCCGCTTGCATGTTTACTGCCATCACTGTGTGAGACTTCTGTCTTCAAAATATCCGAGTCCGTCTGTTTGGTTCAGCTTGTGAACCATGCTTTTTACTCTCTGTTAATCTTCAGGGAGATCGTGCAGCTTCATTCTGACTGTTTTAAAAGGATCAACATTAGGCCTTTTCTTCTGTTTTTTTTTCCAGCCCACAGCTCAGTAAACGTCGGAAGTGTTTCCGAAGCATAGAGGAGCGTTTGAGCCCTGTGAGTTTCTGGTGCTGCATCGCCTCTCTTGCTGGAGGCGCCACATCCTTGAGGGTTTGCTGTATTTTTGTCCTCAGGTGGGGGTCAGAGGCTCTGCTGGGGCAGCAGCAGCTCAAGACTTTTCACATAAAACAAAGCGTCGGCGACTGACTGAGGAGACTGCCGGCTTTGTTCCCGCCTCTTCTCTGAGGGCTCTACCACTGGGCAGTTGGCTGGAGACCCCCTCCTCCTCCTCAACCTCCTCCTCCTCCTCTTTAGGGTCATCCACATCCTACCTCACACCTGTTTCAGTTGTTAGTTCAAAACAGATTCAGACAATTGCTTCTTCATCATCATCATCACCATCAGCCTCAGCAGCTTGTAGCTCCAGCTCACTGTCCTTTCTTACGGAAGAGGAGAGAAGATGGCTCAACAGAGAGCAGGGAGACACCTCCCCAGGTTTGGAGAACCTTTAACACCCCTGGACGTAATGTGAAAATGTTTGGCCGTTTATTTATTTTTTGTCCTTCCTCATTGATCCTCTGTTCTGCAGCAGAGGTGGAGCCCATCATTCTCATCGATGAGGATGATCGTACCGTACGCACCTTACAGATGGAGGAAGACGAGGCGCTTGCTCGAAGCTTACAGGTAGCGGCATTCACCTGCAGCCTTAGATACGGCTCACTTGTAAATCTGACTGTCATGTTTTGGTTGTTCAGGCTCAGTTTGATAAAGAGGAGCAGCTCAGCAGACACCAGCATCACCATCACCAGCATCAGCACCGACTGCAGCAAAGCCCACATAGGGTAAGACGGCATGTTACTGCATTATTAAAAATGTGGGCTGGGTTTATTCTGAGGATGTGCATAAAGTCAAATGGATAAACGTGGGTGGGTCTCAGCGAACGTCCAATATTGGAGCTCGTTATACATTAAGCTCCAGTCCTTGTTGAGCCGTATCAGAACTGAGAGCTCTCTAAACGGTACCAGACCTGAAACCCTTGAGGTTGGTTATTTTGACAGTTGAAAATGTTTTTCAGAAGATTTCTGTCGGTGCAAAAGCACACATTCCAGCTTCTTAGCTGCACCTGCACACCATGCCTTTGTGGGTCTCTGCAGAGCTGGTAAAAATCCCAGATGCACCTGCAAAGAGATGTGCATAAACATGATCTAGTTCCCAAACACAAACCAAGCAGCCTGTCGTCAGTGAAAAAGTTCAAACCTGAAGTTAAAAATTCAAAGTGTGCATTATATGTATGTATTTGCTCTGGTTTTAGAAAACTCTTCATGTGTGGATTCAAACATTGACGTTTTAATGTTACACACAAATTTGCTGAAGACGTGTAACTGCAATAAAACACCTTTCTTCTCATCGGTGTAGGTTTAGATTATTTTTAGACCTCCACTTGGCTGCAATCTAATCAAACAAAGGTTGGTGTTTGGATCAGACTCAAAGAAGCATTCTTGAACTTTCGCTGCTTCTCAAACAGACAACAGCAGCTTTTGGACACAGATTGGTCTGAACCACATAGAAATGTTGTTACAGCACAAACGACACTATGAGGCTCAGCAGAGTAAACAGTCTTTTGAAGCTAAGCTGCTTGAATACGATCATGATGATTGTCTCTGTGCAGCACTTCTCCTACATGGAGCCTCACTGGATGTCTCAGGTGTTGGCTGCTGTCTCCCCGCTGGTGGGCCTTGAAGACGGTATGATCTCCACCACACAGTTGAAGAAAATGACCAAAAATATTCCTGATTTCCTGTCAATCATAAAACAGGCCAGGCTACTCTGTAATTGTATAATTTTGTTAAAACGGCTTGCATGTTTTTCACAGATCTCGTTGGTCAGCACAGGCAACGTGGGCGGAGCAGGAGGAGAAATGTTCTTCCAGACTTTTCGGATGACATTCAGGGAAACAACTATGAGGTGAGGAAGAGGAGAAGACTGTAATAATGAAGTCTTCATCCTTCAATAGCAAAGCTATTTTGTAGCAACCTTTGCTTGATGAGCTCTTTCACGTGTCGTCTTTCCAGCTTCTCTTTTTGTCTCTGCAATTTTTGTTTTCTGTAGTAGAAGTGGTTTTCTTTGTTCTGACTCGGCTGCTCCGGTCTTTCCTTTTCAGGCTCTTCTAGAGTTTGAGGAGCGGCAGGGAGCTGTGGTCTCCAGGAAACTGAGCCGCAGAGAAATCCAGAGGTTTCCCACCAAAAAATTCCATTCGGCCAGAACTGCTGGGAACACCCAGTATGTCTGAGTCGGCTCCTGCTTCACTGCTCACAGGGCCCCGACGCCAGTTCAAAGTTCAGGTGTGTCATTTTGTCCGCAGGTGTCAGATCTGTTTCTGTGACTACAACGATGGGGAGAAGCTCAGGATGCTGCCGTGTTTCCATGACTACCATGTCCAATGTATCGATCGATGGTTAAAGGTAAGTGACTGCGATCCACGTTTTGTTATTTGTAGTTGTTCTCATAAACGCTTAAGAAATACTGTTATACTAACCTGCAGAAAGTCTGATCTTTAAAGTTAATAGGCTGTTTTATTAGATTTTAAAGATTTTTGTGCTTAAGCTGTTAGGGTTACAAGAACACACAAGAGTTTGTTTGTTTTTTCTGAAAAAATCTCACAAAAGTGTTGTAGAAAACCAAAATATCCAACAGTTTCTGTGAGGTCTGGGATGTTTCTTGATGTCAAGCTCTCAGATTGCAAAACTGACAAACATATCAACAGTTGGAGTGAAACGTGCAGATCTTTTATTTAAAGTAAGACCTTGTCTTTTTCTTTTTTTGCCCTCCTCCCAACAGGATAACACCACCTGTCCAATCTGTCGGGCCAACCTGGCTGATGGGTCTTCTTTGGCCCCCCCAACACAAACAGGAATCTGACATGGAACAACGAAAGGATTCGTGTTTTTGATTTTATATTTTTATTTCCCGGGTAATTTACCTGACTCTTCAGGAACAACTTGCTGCTGCTATCAGGCTTGTTAATTCAAATAAAGAAGATTTTTTTTTTTATGTCAGAGTCTCTGCCGATCCTCACTCCTCATAGTAGCGTTTTTTCATGGCTCGGTATTTCCTCAGGTAGTAAAGCGCCTCCAGCTCTCGAGCCACAAACTCCCCTCGAGCAATCAGAGCCTTGATCTGCTCCTGGTCCTGGACCGATTTGTTTTTTAAAAATGCAGATCGCAGACGATCTCTGAAGTAGTCGCCACCTTTGGGGTACTCCCGCCCGAGGTAGAGGAGCTGAGGACGAAGAGTGGAAGCAGCATTACCTGTTGCCTGCTTTTAATCATAGAAAACAAGAACATTTCTTATTTGAAAGTGGTTTTAGACAGATTTGGGGGGGGGGGTTATATTCCATGTACTAATTTTCAGTCCAAAAAATGTATCTTTGCTAAGATTTGTGGTTTTTAATTTGATCGTTTTAATCAATTGAGGAAGCTTAACCAGCAAACTATAAGAAAAGGTATTAAGCTCAGACTTAATAGAAATCAGTGAAGTCCATCTAAATGAAAAGCCATAAAATTGTATAAGTGAGAATAGAAAGTGTATCTGATGTAATAAACTGTACATCTTCACAACACAGTTATCTCAACGGGCTTTACACTAATAATTGTACAAAATTATAGAATGAGTCATAAAATATGAACAATAGCTAATTGCTAAACTAAACTAGACAGACCCTGGACATCCCTACCCTTAGACAGGAGGGTCTTCTCCTTTACTGGAAATGGAAATGCAACATTTTTCAAAAGGCAAGATCTAATATTTTCCATTTCACACAGTAACTGGTGAAGAGACGCCAACATTACTATTGTCAGTGAAGTGACATCAGATGACAAGTCAATATTTATGTAGGATATGAGTTTTTTTTTTTTTTTTAGAACAATGTCCTTCCCCCACCACCTGTCAATCATAGAGAGAAATGGGAATTTAACCCCCACCTGACATCTGATCATTTATTCCAGTCTTTATCGTTCTATCAGTCCGCAAGTAGCATTTTCTGCGACAGGATCACTCACATTCTTGTAAAGCCGAACCACTTCCCCCCTTAGTGGATTCGCCATGGTTTCACGAGCGCCGGAACCGAACCGTAAACCGTCTGTCAGATTCAGACGGGACGAGAAGGGACAGCGATCTTGTGGGGTTTTTTTTAAGAGTTAAACCTCTAACTTTTCCTAACTTTCTGCTCACCTGTTCAGAAAACTTTAGCTCCCAGCTGCCCTGAACTTTGACCTTCGGTTAATTCGCCTCCCAGAACCGAACTTTCACCTGGTTAAAATAGCGAAAAGTTCCCCCGGTGGTTTCGAGTTATCGCTATTTAACCCACGACGAGACTGACTTGATCACCGATCCGGAATTTCACTAACTTAAGAAGGTTTACACGGAACAGCTGAGCCGTTCATAACCAGTAAACAACCAAAGAGTTTGAGCACGCTGAGATGATAACCTCCCACAAACCCCTGCGGGCACATGCGCACTAACGTCCGCAGACTGGACACAATTTTAAAAACCTAAATCACTTTAAATTTGTTTTACGGACAAAGATTATGACTTTGAATAAAAAGATTAAAGGGCGTTGAGAAATTATGACTTTAATCTCCTAATTTTGCGAAAAGTCAAAATTCTGAAATGAAAGTCTGAATTTCTCATAGCGCTTTTCTTCATGACCCCAAGGCTCTTCCGTAGCCGGTCATATATGTCCTTAAATTTGGCGTTTTTTGTTGAAACCAAACTTAGTCTGAATTCACAAACTTATAAAATGCAACTTTTCTTTTAATTTTTTTAATCAAACAATGAAAACGAATTTAAAAATAGAATTTTCCATACTATTGCTGCAGTTTGATAGTGGAAAATTAGCTCTTTTTAACTGATTTTATTTGATTCCATCTATAGATGACCTTAAACTATTTTTAGTGTAATGTCAAATTTTCTCAAATTGAATTTCCTATCAGATTAGCAGGAATTAAAAAAGGGACATCAAGCAGTTTTAAAGGACATAACTTCCAAAGAAAGCTGAAGCCTGATGAGAGCAACTGCACCGAGCAGGTGGAGCCAAGCCAACAGCCACACAAAATTAGAATTAAAATATTTTATTTATTTTAAATTGAATACAATATGCTGTCATCAAGCAAGAGCAAGAACAGCCTGTGGGCCTTCAGTATTTAGTTCTAAGCTGACGGTTCTCCTCTCGCAGCCTCTCAATCTCTTCCACCAGAGACTCGTTGACCGAGTATTTCTCCATGAGCCCTTGGATCTCCACCTGGAACACAAACACGTGACATTATTCCTTCTGATCTGAATTACAGCCAAAAACAAATGCGATGAAATGTCAGACACTCGGAGGCCAAAATGACTTCTTAAACTCTCCCTGTGTTGTTGAGCAAGGCAGCTAAACCCTTAAATTGCTTCGGTTGAACATGTGTGCTCAATGTAATCTTAGATATCATTGCTAAAGTCCTAAGTCTGCTGTCAAACAGAACCTTGAGCTGTATGTGATCATACCAGCAGGATGTAGAACTGCCGGATCATTTCTATCTGCAGGTTGATAATGTCCTTATGACAGGCATCTCTGAGAAAAGGAAAAAATAAAAACAGAACAGGTTGTGTGATCACAGTTTAATATTGTCTGTGTCCATATTCAAAGGGGCTGATCAGAGGGTGAAGGGCAGACAAACCTGCACTCTTCCACGGTTTCGTGGATCATGTTCTGAATCAATTCGATCTGCAGAGAGGACAGGGGAGCAGCCCCGGCGTGTCCAACCACCTCTGCAATGCTCTGGGACAGTGAGGAGGAAATGGCTGCGGTTGGAACTGGACCTGAACGTTCAAACACAGGAAAAACATCAACCTGCAGCTTTTTTTCTGCCAGTTCTACCTGTGAGATGAAGCTGCACCTGCTGTAGAGGGAGGGCTTTTGTAGGCAGGTGAGTGGCAGTTGAGCTGCCTTTGAATGCCATTGGCTCTCTGAAGACTGGGCTCTGGAGTAAAGAAGGGTCCGGCTGGCTGACTGTGGTTGGTCTGCTGGGATGTAGCGAGTGTTGCAGCCCCCTTTCCTTCCAGGCTAGAGCTGCTGTCTTCATCAGCCTGTCAAACGAAAGGGATCAAACTGACAAAAACATTCAGGAGGCGGGCAGTTCAACATTACCTGAGCTGCACTGCTCACCTTCCTGGAGTCACCAGCTTCAGCACCTGTGGAGCTGATTGGCTCCTCTTCTTGAATTGGCAGCGGTGACTGGAAGATGGACAGAGGGCTGTAATAGCGCCCCCCGGACGGTATTTGGGTTCCCAGTGGAGTTCTCCGCTGTGAGCTTGAAAGAGGGTCTAACACAGACAACCGTCACTATGACAACAGGAAGGAACCCTGAGAGCCAAGTTCACCTCAGACAGGAATGTACTCTGCTCCTACCACAGCCCATCCTTTTTCTCAACATGACAATAGATAAATATAACACATTCATCACATAAATAGAACTCGATTCTTCTTCTTTTTTTTTATTTTGCTTAGTCCTGAGTGAAAATCCACAGCCCCTTTTGTTTTTTGATAGAGGAGAAAAATTACAGATGTCCATACTCTGTCTAATTCTGTTAAAGACTCTATACAATGAATTTCTTGATTATGGAAATTTATTAATAAAATTAAGCCTAAGATTGCAGAGTCAGTAGCAGACGAAAAAAACGCATTTGGAAAAAGCTTGTAGTTGTAAAATACAAACTAGAACTGATGAGCTACAAGCTCCATTCTGATGAATCGACTTACAGACAAATAGATTCATGTACTATTTCTCTTCTGAACTGGAATCTGAATCAAGACTATACAGCTGGATAGCTCCAACATTATTTTACGCTGAGACGCTGTCACTTTAACCATATGCATCATGGGAGATGTAGTGCGAAAACTGCATCTCTGAGCTTTAGTGTTTTGATCCTGCGAAAAGCTACACCGCTAAATAATAATAATAATAATAATACATTTTATTTCAAGCGCCTTTCAGGTCACCCAAGGTCACTGTACAAGGTTAAAATAAGTACAAACAGAATAAAACAACAATAAGAAATTATCAGAGTAAAACTAAAAACATAAAAACATAAGAACATTTAAAATAAATAAATAAATAAAAGACAGGATAGAAAAACAGACAAATGGGGTTGTGTTAACTGAATGGATTAACTGTATGATAGTTTGAAGAGATGAGTCTTGAGTTTGGATTTGAACAGTGGCAGTGTGTCGGACGAGCTTTAGCTGGTATTTTTGTTGGAACTGAGAGATGAGCTAAATCGGAACAAGGAAGTGAAGACTTTAACCACTTTTGATTGGTCAGACTGATGACATATGATTACGCCTCCAAGAATGATTGGTGGAGACAGTTGAAGGGGCGGGACTTTTCCTAAAACAGTACTGTCATTCTTATCAAAATTTCTTTAATAGAATCAAATAAACACAAAGAAAAAAGTATTTTATGATCTTTCATATTCCTAACTACTCAGTGTTTTATGAGGGCCTGTTTGGATGAACACAGAGCTGATATCCTGATGATGGTAAATCTTTATAGATCAGTGAAAATTAATTTCTCACGGTACACCTGACCATCTCTCACTGCACAACGGTTGGAAAAACACTGTATTAGAGGTCAATAAAATGTAAAATTGAATTTTATCTATGTATATTTTTCACAAACCTTCTCTGACTGGAGAAAAAATGTCCAGACTACCGCGGCCGGTGGGCTGCAGATCCTCTCCTTCTCTGGATAGCTTCTCCAAACTAGTCACTATGGAAAAACAGAACAGCAGAAGAGATGGGCATGCAATGAAATGATAGGTTCTCTTTTAAGTAAAAGTAAAAGAATAAAAAGTGGTACATTTTTCGGTAAAAATAAAGGAATCAAAACAAGAAGATATCAGTTTGCACCAAAACTGTACATAAAAAATATAAAACAACTCTTTTCTGTGCAACCAGTTAAACTGTTCCCAGAGGACTCGCCCCCTGCTGGTCTGTAGACATAATGCACGTGAGCGTCAGAGACCAACCTTCACGGAGAGGAGAGAACATGTCCAGACTGTTTCTTCCAACGCCGCCAAACTTCTCTGCACCAACTGGAGGCTCCACACTTTTCTGACCTGCCTCTGGACACGGCGCCTCCATACCTGCACCCTCCCCTGAACACAAAACACTTAAAAGAAGCTCAACAAGAATAAAACCCACTTGTTTCTGGATTTAATTAAAACAAAAACAAAACAAAGCCGACCGATTTATAATTTCTTTACTCACCTGCGCTGGTAGCCAGTCTGTGGTGGGAAACCGGATCTGGCTGGCTGCTGCTGGACACTGAGGAGCTGGATCTCTTTGAGGAGATCTTGGTTAATCCTAGTTTGCTGGACTGAGGTAGGAAAGCGTAAACAAGGACTTGAAAATTATTTTGTTCCACAATTTGGAACCAGCCCACCAGCCCACTCAGTTGGCAAGTACCTTGCTTCTGCTGGTGCTGCTCTGAAAGCGCAGGCAGGTCACTGACGTTCTGTGAGCCAAGGTGATCCTCATGGCGGCGCTGGAGTTCCTCAGGTCGTACTGATAGATCTTCCCCTGTGTGGAGCCGACCACCAGACCGGTACCGTCCGGAGTGAATTCCACTGAGGTCAAAGGACTCTCTACGCGGATAGAGCGCAGGACTCTGAGGGCAGAAGGAAACATGCAGTTATTTCGTGAGAAAACAATAAACTGATTTATTGTCTCTGGAAGAAAAAAAACCCCCACTAACCTTCTGAAAAGTTATTTAAAAAAGTTACCTATATTGCACAAATATTTTTGTAAAGAATCTTTCATTTCAGCCTAAACCTCAAACTTTATATATACCATTTAAGAGGTCTATATCATGTAAAATCCTTTTTTTGAGCTTTAAAGTGTATTACATTCATTCCTCACAGAAAACAATCTCTATAAACCCTTATGATCCAAAAAAATAAAAAGATTTCAAATGCTTCTGGTTAAATTCTGGCTGAACCCAGAATGCTCACATCCTGCTAGCCGTGTCATAGCAGACGATCTTCTTGTCCAGACCCACGCTCACCACCAGCAGGTCATTGGTGGGGGAGAAGGCCACGCCAGAGGCGGGAGCTTTGTGGGCCCCATCAAACACATGGAGCTCCTTCTGGGTGTTTGAGTCCCACAGAACCACGGAGCCGCTGTCTGAGGCAGTCCCCAGCAGGGAGCGCTTCACTGTGGACAGCCTGAGATCGTGGATGGGCTGAGGAAGATGAGCAGTCAGTCAGACTTGGAGGTGGATCCTAAAACCTTTTGAAAATGCACACCGATCATCTTTTGATCTGTTTACAAAGCATTCCTAGTGGTTCTATATGTCAATATGTCACAAATAATATTTTTTGTGTGTGCTCTTGATTTACAAAGATTTGAATAAAGAAATACGCAGAAATGCAATTTCAAGCTTAGTTTTCTATCTGAACGTCCATCATGAGAAAACCTCCAAAATACATTAAAATGGTTAAAGGTTTGGTTTGTGTTTTCCTGTGCTGAACAGAATTTTTCAACCCGTTTGCTCTTTCCGTGACCACCTATAATAACTTAAAACAAACTCAAATACAAACTTCTATTCATTCATACAATTTTCTTTTCACATAATAATCATTTGGAGATACTTAGACTTATTTTTTGCAAAGCAGAAGGAAAAGAAATGAGGCGATCCCCTGATCGTCACATGGACCCATTGGGGTCAGGGCGAACTCACGTGGTCGGTGCCGTGGCCGAATGCTTGGCTGGACAGGTTGGTGGTCAGACTGTGGAGAACCAGGTCACCGCTGGTGGAGCCTGAGATGATGCGACTGTCGCTGGCATTGAAAGATACGCAGGTCACCTCCTCCTTGTGGTCCTGACAGACACAGCCGAGCGTCAGCCTCACTCCAGGCGGGACTTTAAAACAGAGCGAGTGAGGCGGCTGGGTCTTACTTTGAGGGAACGGTGGAGTCGCGAGGTCTTCAGGTCCCAGATGTGGACGCAGTGATCCAGACCACCACTGACCAGGAACTGAAAGGATGAACTCAAGCACACGCGAGTCTGCTTTTTCTGAGCAAAGAAAAACGGTGCAGAAGGACGGACATTAGCCGGACATTTCTTAGACCAAGAAAGATCTGAATTAAGGTCAAGCGAAAAACACACTCAACCTTTTCACATTTCTAAAACAAAACTCCTTAACCCCCCCCTCCAAAAAAAGCCCTCAGCCAAAAATTATTTTTTGAAAATTTTGAAATATTTTTTGAAATTTTGAAATTATTAACTTTAGCCCACAGCCGAATCTCGTAGCTCACTAGACTGCAGACAAAGATCTCCAAGAAGTTCCAAAATATCCCAACATTTGCAGGTGTTCTGAGTAAAGCCCCTATGATACGGGAATCTTGGACATGCTAAAAAATAATCAAAGCAGTCACACGTTTTTTGGGAGGATTTGTGTTTAAGCATAAAAAAAAACATTAGAAAGTTTTTGAGGAAAAGAGTTCACCGACGCGGACAGGAAGCAGCAATAAGGCTGTGTCAGCAAAATAGTTGCGGTCATAGCAGCGGAGCCTTCAGAGGTCAATATGAAATATCTGCACTGAAGCAGCGGCACTGATGAGAACGTGATGAAGAAGCAACAGCAAACTCACCCCCTCTGCCAGCTCCACCACCGGAACAGGAGCCTGCTTCAGGCTGGAAACCACCAGTTTGTCTCCGCTGCTGCTGGCGCTCACCAGGTACTGGTCTGACAGAACTGCTCAAGGATGCAAACTTTACATTTACATCATCTGTACTATAAACGTTTTTTTCATCTACTACAAGAAACACTAGCAGAAAATCACAAGAGATGCTTTATAATTTACTTAATTTGTTTTGTTTTAGTGTGTGTGATCAATTGTGCATTGTTTACCTCTTAAACAATTGACTTTTTCTGTGTAGATCATGGTCAATCTCCTCCTGTCCTCTGAGAATAAGTTTAATTTGCCTATTTTACATAAATCCTTTATCTCATCAGATCTTTGTTTTCATTCTATAATGTTGGACTTCTTTTTCTATGAAGGTTTAAACTTTGAGTTTAAACAAGAGAGAAAAGTGTGAGAATGTTAAAGACCCGATCCAATGAAAATTGCATTTGTGTTTTTAACATGTTCTTATGGCATGTTTCTGATGATGGGAGGACAATGTATAAAATTAAGATTAAAATTGCATTTCTTTATTCAAATTCTGGTCATTCAGGAGCAGACGAAAAATGCCGTTGGAAAAAGCTCCAATATTGCTCGCCATTTTATTTGCACCTGTAATGTTGGGTCTGGGGTGTGAGGCCTGTGAGCTAGAAGGAGAGCGTTTAAACAAAGTGATGAAGGGAAGGGGAGCAGGTTACTCCGCACCCATAGACCCGCCTACAACTCAGAGGTGAACTTCTGTTGAACTACTGCCGCTCTGCAGGAACTATTTCCTAGAAAATGACAGATTTTTTTTTTATTTTGCCTAAAAAAAAGGGGGTACTCGTTATTAAAAGGCCCCTAGGAACACTTTGATCAAGAAAAATGATAGGAGTGGGACTTTAATGTCTAACAAAAGTGTATCAAGTCTGTAGGGAAGGGTTTTACAGCCTTCAAACATCTAGATTAATTTAAAAAAAAATTAACATGACTATTTCACCTATTGCAGGTTATTTTCAGAGCGCAACTCCAGCGATAAACGAGGGACCATTCTATACCTACAGTACCGATATTAGCTCTTTTTGTAATTTTTTCTTTCTAGAGTCAATCAAAGATGTTTTCGTCTTTCTTGATGGTCAAATTCTAAAAACGGTTTCCGTCCAGATGTTGACAGGAATTCAACTACAGCTGTGTCTACATTCGCATCTTTGTCCCCATCACACAGCAGGATACTGTTGGAGCTCCAGCAGGCCTGAGCCACTGGGCTGCCGCCGTTGTGGGGATTAAACTGCTCCAGCGGTGCCATGGTAACCACATCCCAGAGCTTCACACAGTCTCCGGTCGACACCAGGCGAGTCGCCTCCTCCATGGCAGGGCTGGAGACAAGACAAACACAGCTCAGCAGGTAAAACAAATATTTGCAGAATTTATATCACGACTTACCTGAAATAAATAAACAAATGAGCAAATTAATTAATCAAGATAAAAAAAGAAACAAAGTTTCAAAGTAGACTAAGCTGAAAGCTAAAAAGTTTTTTTCAGATGTAAGACACAAACACACAAAAACTAAACAACTTAGGAAAGAAACTGACAAATGTAGAGACAAAAGATACTTGAATAATTACCGCCAGAAAAGACAAACATCATTTAAATCTGTAGAGTAGACAGTAAAATCAGAATTTGAAAGAGAAACAGTCATAAAATAAAAACAATCTTTAGAGATTAATTTATTTGAAGAGAAGCAGTTCTTCTAATTCTGTTTCAGTAAAGAAGAGTCATCATGTATGCAAATTAAATCAAATCAATCTTTATTTACAAAGCACTTTTCATACTAAATGTAACACAAAGTGATAATGATGAAGTCATGTCACTGAAGGTTGATTATTCTCATGTAGGTTAGTGATTAAAAAAACAACAATTCTCTCATTTCAAAACATCCTTAAACATTGTTCTTTAACAATTTTCCATAAAGCTAGTTTCTGAAACGAACTTAGTATTTTCTGAATCTAAAACCCCAAAGTGGTGCCATTGATATCACATCATATACTGTAACAGCCATTATTCTATTTTAACATGAAATATATAGTTATACACATCATTAACTGTTTCTATATTTCATGTCATAAACTCTTTACTTTGTACTACAGCTTCAACTCTTCTGGGAAGGCTATCCACAATGTTAGGAACATGGAGCATTTGGTATCCTGAAGCATTTACTTTCGCTAGAACTCAGGGGCCAAGCCCAAGTCCTAAAAACAACCCCACACCATAATTCTTCCTCCACCAAATGTCATACCATACACATATAATGATTATCTATAAAATAGATTGGATAGAAATGATTGATTTGTAGATTATTTATTGATTTATTTGCATTTTTAATCTTTGATCTGAGTTCTGAGTGTGATCAGCTGACTTTGTTGACAGACTGACCTAACCCTAAAAGTTACTTTAAAACAAGAAAAGGAAAACATACATCACGCATCTGCTGACAGAGCATTGGTTTGTAACATTTATAAATTCGTGAAAGTTCAAACTTTTTGTATCTAAACTATCTGCAACTGCTAGTAAACCACGCTAATTATTACAAGGAGACAAGGCGTCAGCGTAGTAAAAGTTGACAAACAGCCGTAAAGAGTCTGAAAAGTACGGAAGTTGTAGAAAACATTCATAACTTCAATATTACAGATTGAATACGAACCTAAACGAGACCAGAGGAAGAGCAGAGATGAAATTTTTACTTTATTTCCTCCAGTCAATAAACCGCCACTACGGAAAGCCAGGAGGGACAGAAAACCAGCTGCCTGCTGCTGCTTCTTCTTCTATGGTTGATTAGCGTTTGTCAAAGAGCTTCCGGCGCATTGACGCCACCACCCAGCCTGGAGTGTGGCTCAGGGTGTTTCTTTATTTTCCTCTGTCCTCCCATGGTACAACCTAGATTTTCCACAACTTCGTTTTCTTGAGAAACAAAATAAAAAAATTTTTTCGAAACAGTTCTGTTAATAAGCACACAGTTGTTTTCAGTTTTCCCAGTTTTTTTTTTCTTGAACATTCTTCGTTGTTCTACATACTTGTCATGTCTCATTATTACATGTTCTATTTTCATAGTGCCACCACAGAATTCACAATTCAAACTTGCATGTTTTACTATCTTGAAAAGCGGTTCCCTAATGCCCAGAAGGTAAACATTCCAATTAAGTTTATCCATCTTCTGATTTTCGGATTTGATTGCAGCATTTTTTTCATGACTCACATATTGACACAAAAGATACCTCATTCTTTGACCAGCCCTGGTATTTTAAAAGAAAAACTTATATTTGATATTATCATTAAAACAACTGACATAATGTATCAATGAAAACGTTTGTATTGAGCAAATTTTGCATCCATAAAACAGATTTTTAAATACATTACATAGTTTTATGTTTCTATAAAAGAATAATACTTTTTCTTTTATTCCCTTAACAAATAAAATCCAAAGATACATTTTTGTAGTTTAGTCAAAGATGTTAGAATGATGAAAAGAAAACCTCTAGCAACCTCTTTTTTGGAAGCAGTATGTCGTCATGATTTGTCACATTGTAAACCATCTTTCTCTTCATACTTGCATTACTAATGTGTCTGCTTAGATTTCTTTGAGGGTGGACTTGTTCACAGTTTTTTAATAGAGCATTAAATTATATTAATTGAACATTTTTAAATGAAATGTACACATTTTCTATGCAGGAACACCTACAAAAATTAATGCAATCTGAAATGAGTCAGTTATTGTTTTACTTTAAATTTCTGCTTTTGTTATTTTTGCGTGGTACTTATTTTATTTCCGCATTTACACATATTCAAATGTAATTTTTGTTCTCAACTACTTATTTAAAGTGTGGAACTAAACAAAAGTAAACGATTTTACCATAAATTCTTGTTTTTGTATTTTTCTCTCTAGTGGAAAGTGGAATATTTTTTAATTTTTTTACACAATGTTTGTGTTTTAATTTTCATAAGTACAAAGGAAAAAACTAATTTACTATTTTTTTTTTTTTTTATTAAACGATCAAACATGATAGGACATGGTTTAACTTGTATTTACAGCCAGAATGAACAAATTCAGAACCAATCCAACTGAAGCATGAATTAACAGAAGACTGGAAAAAATATTAGTTCCAACGCTCTCCACTTGGTGGCAGACTTCCACAATTCTCCTTTTAGGTCTGGCTGGTCAAAAAGAGTGAAGAAGAAAACTCCCGCCCCATCCGCTCCACTTTTTAAACCAAGGCGGGACGCCTGCACCTGAGCTTAGGCTTTTCAGAGCTCGATTAACTTTTTCCAGGCCAAAATGGTTCGAACAAAAGCCGACAGCGTTCCTGCATCCTACAGAAAAGGTAAAACCTTAATTTTAGTATATCCCATTTAAACCATTTTCTGTTTACGAGTCCTAATGCAAAACAAGACTGATTCGTCGTGGAGTTTCAAAGTTTGGCGGCCAGACACTGAGACAGAGCCATCAGCAGCTACATCTTGAGATGCATTTAATTTTCCAAGACAATTTGAGCCATTTCAATAATCATAAAATGGATCGATGGATCAGTGAGAATAATGTTATCAGTCAGAAAAAGGCGGCTTGTTGTTCCATAGGCAGCAGCCTCCCGCCAAGTTGGGCGCCGCAGCCTTCCTGGTTCCTCCTTCAACTATTAGACTTAGTTTAACATGAATACAAGTTTAATCGGTTGAAAGCATTTACTGTGCCACAAATGTCCAAGTGAAACTAGTGTATCTTTTTACGGGTTTTTTTAAGGGTCGAGTGCAGTTTTGGAGGCAGCTGGCGCCAGATTATGGCGCCGCGGTGCGGCTGAACCGAGATCAGACAGTTGTTTAACTTAAAAATCGCGACGTAAATTTCTGGAAATTATTGAACCAAATAATCTAATTAGATTGTGGATTCGTATATATTTTAGTTTAGCAATCGACTGCTCTGCTTGTAATCTTACATCATGTAAAAAAAAATGCTATAGAATTTTCTTGAATGTCTTTAATTGAAAAAGGCACCAAAACTTTATTTATAAAGACGCACACACAACAACAAATAGCATTCACAAAAAATCCGGGGTTTTTTTCTTGTAATATTTAAATAAAAAGATATCCATAGCTTAATTATTTTGGTCACATAAACTGTAAAGTGTTAAAATGCCACTCAGTTATTATTTTAAAATGATTCAACTCTTAAAATGAGAAACTATTGCTATGCAACTATCACTTTACATCTGCTATGTGCTGATATCCTGTTCAGGATTTTCCTCCTTGTTTTATCGCCAATCTGTTTTGCGATGTCTGTCTGCAGCGGTTGCAGCGTCTGCACCCCGAAAGTCTCTGGGCTCCAGCTCAGCCAACTCGCCTTCCTCCAGCAGTGCCTCCACCCCCGGTGAGTCTTCTGGGCGCAAGCATCCAGGTTCCCCGCTCATTCAGACCAACTGATGTCAATTTGTGACTTCACAGCTAAGAACAAATATGCTGGCGGGAACCCTGTGTGCCCCCGCCCTACCCCAACCTGGCAAAAGGGCATCGGGGACTTCTTTGGGGGACCTCCCAGGAAGCCAGAGAAGGAAAACCAGATACCTCAAGAGGTTGAGGATGGTGAAGAGGCCGGGGGCAGTGGGATGTCGAAGGCCAGCAGGAAGTATGTTTACTGCGTTCTGTGCGCTTTTAGTACAATCTGTAGTCAAATTGTTGGTTAAAAACTTCCAGTCAGAATTTTTTTTTTTTAATTCGCTGCCTCAGATTCTACTGGGGAAAAGTAATCTGTTAGTTCTAAACAAATTAGTTTAGAATAAACACCCTAAAGAGAAATTAGCCACATAAACAATAATTGTATATAGCAGCAGTTTTCGAATAACACCTACAGTGGCTGAGGTATGGTCCAGCAATCCCATGACCTCAAAAAGGGACTGTTCGTATCCAGTCCCAGCATGGAGTACAGATTATAAAAGCTCTGAACTGTTCCTGTGTTTGCAGGTCCAGACCTCTGCCTCCTGAGGATGAAGAGGATGATGACTGATCCATCTCTTGTTTCTTTTTTGGCCCGTTCAATGTACATCTGTATATAATTTACACCGAATTCATTTGTATAGTTAACCGTTTTTGTTTTGGACAGGTGTTTGAATGAACTTTGTCATCAGTTGGTCCGTTTTCTAATAAAAAAAAACTTTTAAACATGAAAGCAAATTTTTGTTTGGTTTTCTTTATGATGGAAAAATCTGATTTGAAGACAATTTTTGGAAAGCTTTTTAATGAAAAACACCTCATAACTGGACTAATTAAATCACGTATTTAGCTGCAGCTCCAGATATATTGTGAATTTCCACAATGGAGAACTTTCCGTTCATTATGATTAAACAAGATTCTGAATGGTTTTGGGGCTAGATTTTACATGGCATTTCTGCTTTCACCTGCTTTATTTCTTAGAGGTTTATTTAGGACACATGAAGAATTCTTTACTGTACAGGCCTAGTATCAGACTCAAATATAACATGTTTTTTTTTTTTTAAACAAATGGTTTAAAAGTTTTTTTTTTTTTTTTTTTTACCAAATTCAAGCTACATGTAGACTATAAGCATGTTTTAAGAGTTTATTTTGGACAGATTTTCAGTCAGGCTTTCACATCCAGCTGTGATGTTTGTCTTTAGGTCCAAAACTTAAATTATAACCAGAATTGTAGTCTATAAATCAAACGAATATGTTTTGACTGCGAATCTACCAGAAGAATGGATTAAAACCACTGTTATTAAGCCTTTTATTGAAAAAAATGATTCATTTTCTAACAACAAACTAATCAATTAAGTCGTTTCACACAATTAAAGTTTGTCAAATGCAGAGAAATTAAACTCAAACAAATGGACTGAAGATTATTTAATGTGATCAGAAGATAATTTTTCCCCTCAATGTTTGACTTTTTCCAACCATAAAAAAACAACAGAATACTTAATTAAATCTTTTAATAAATCATAAACTTACAGCACATCCCGCTAACTTAAAATTTAATCAACATATAAACAAGATAATATTGTTGCTACAACCATATTTGTGAGGTTAAAGCATTGAAAAGAAGATATTCAACCATTTGTTTTTATTATAGCATTTCCGCCAAAATTGCCAACAGGTCTACGTCATTGTATGCAAGTACGGAAGCCCGCTCAGTCAGAACTTCTGCCGCTGTGTATAACCTCAATAGCTGTGTTAGTTTAGTTAAGTTAGCTTCCTGTTTGGTTTCTATCTTAAGGTAGGAGGCATCTGCGTTAACTTCGCGGATGTTTGTTTCAGACGTTTTCCGTTAAAAGGCCGTCGCGGGGCAGCAGAACGAGTTATGCGCACGACGTCTGTCTGGGGTCATTCAGGAAGTAATTAGCAAACTAGCGCCGCGGAAAGATGTCGGAGCGCTGCCGGTTCCAGTGGACGGTGGTGGTTCTCACCTGCCAGCACAAAGACAGCGTGTACGCCTTCCAGAGAGGTGAGGATCATCCTCATAATAAACGATCTCCGAAGCTGCTGCTTTGAGCTGCAGTTCTATTTCCTGCCTGCAGGTGTCGCTGATGAACATAACTATATTTTTTAATCTAAAATGTATGTTTTTACACTAGGTGTGTTCCATTTGGAGAACGTTGCTGCCAATCGCATTTTTTTTGTAATAGAATTATTTTGTGTAAATAAGTAGCAAAGGTGTATCGCCAAGCAATGTTGCAATATGTTAAATAAGGGTAGACTGGGCAGTATTATACTATTAATACACATTTCGGTTGGCCCAAATGTCATATTTCAGACATTTTTACAATATATTTTGTTATTTCCTTGCATGTAGTGTAGCAAAACAGCATTTAGTCAACCACCAATTGTGCCACCAGTCTGGAGCCACCAGTGTCCAGATCTCAACCGCATAAAAAAATCTTTGGCGAGAGTTGAAAGTCTGTGTTGCCTGGCAACAGTCCCAAAACATCACTGCTCCAGAGGAGATCTGCATGGAGGAATGGGCCAAAATACCAGCAGCAGCTTGTGAAGACTTACAGAAAGCATTTGACTGCTGTCATTGCCAACAAAGGGTATTAAACAAAGTATTGAGTTGAACTTACTAATTTTCCGGCATAATTTGCAGATAAATTCTTTATAAATCCGACAATGTGATTTTCTGCATTTTTGTTCCTCATTTTTGCCTTTCATAGTTGAGGCATACCTATGATATAAATCAGGCTTCTCGCATCTTTTTAAGTAGGGGAAACTTGCACAATTCGTGGCTAAAAAAGTTTTTTTGCCCCACTGTACATGGCGAGTATGTTCCTCCCATTCCTCTTTGTCATCAATCCATATACATACGTTGTTAAAAGACACGTCTCCACTTGATCTCCTGAAGAGTCCAGGTAACTGACTGACACAAGTGTAGAGTGGGGTCTTTTGGGTGGTGTAGTAGTTTGTCTCTTCCTGGACTACTTTGTGCATATTTGATGGTGTTGTTGGACGTGTGCTTTGCTTTACATGTGAATCAGAGCTGGAGTTGCGGCAGCAGCGGGGCGCTCTCTGTCAGAGTGCGTTGGTTTTGACTGTGCGGGACCGCCAGGAGCCGCTGGGCAGCGGCGGAGCGACGCTGAATGCTTTGCTGGTGGCTGCTGAACACCTGAGCAGCAGAGCAGGACACACCGTGAGTTTATGGACACACCTATATGCCTGCCACGCTCTTCTTTTGAAGTTTTTTTACTGCAGGAATGCTTCAAAGCGTTCACACATTTGGGAATCTTTTTCTACCAAACGTTTTTTTCGTGCCACATTGGCCTCCTCCACACTTTCAGCCATTATGGTGGAAAATGTTCAGCTCATTCTGGAAATTCCTGCTTGTACTTTTTATGCATATGTTTTAAATTTTTAGTGTTCAGCTCTGTCCAGCCTTGTGCCTTTTCAAAGCTGCACACTTTCAGCTAGAAAAACCTTTCAACCTTTAACTTATTCAGAAAATGTTGGACTATTTCAGTTGTATTCAGCTTCTTAAAACACTTGATAGTTTTTACACAATTTTAGTTCCAATATTATAGAAATTTAGATCCTTTATGGATTTATAGTGAAAGTCAATAATGTTTAGAATGGTGACATCATCTTTTAGAGTGTGGAGAGGGGGGATTTAGGGACCCACTCCTGTGAAATTGGTGTTTCTGGTGTTTTTAAAGACAACTTTTTCACTGATAAACTGCCTAAACTCCTAGCAATGTGTGTCACATGGTCAGAAAAACGTTTGGATATGCATCCGTTTTCCAAACCGGCTTAATCCCTTTTTGGGTTACAGGGTTCCCGCCGGAGCCTGTTCTAGCTACTGTAGGACAAAGGCGGGGTGCACCCTGGACAGTCTGTCGCAGGGCTACACAATCACACACACAAATTCACACTTAGAGACAATTTAGAATCACCAGTTCCCCTAACAGGCAAGTTTTGGGTGTGTGGGAGGAAACTGAAGTGCCTGCAGAAAGTCACAGCGTGGATGAGGAGAGCACGCAAAGTCCACAACAAGACGACCCAACTGAGATTCAAATCAGGGCCTTCTCGCTGTAGGCGAGGGCGCCAATCCGGTCCAGAAAGCTCCAATTTAAACACATTAAAAAAACAGTAGGAAGACTTTCTGAGCAATTCAAAAAATATTGACCACGGACCTCTTATGTATGCATCTGTTGACATCCTTATTCCACAGTTTGACAGTAGGTTTAATCGTTTCCTTTAACCTGTGTGATGATACTTCTATTGTTCACCTCTCGGCTTACCCCTTTAGGTGTCGCTACTGCCAAGCAGCTTTCACAGATTTCAATGGTGGTTTGAACATTTTTATGCTGGAGGCCTTTCCTGACACAACCCTGTATTTTCAAGGCACATGGAGAAGGTTTTTGCCGAAGGACCCACACATCTCCCTCTTCTGTTTTCTTCAGGTGGTTACAGCTGATGTCCTAGATGAAGCCCACATCCTCATTCTACACACTGTGAGTCCAGTAGCTTGATTTTTCTTTCCCCCTGAAGATCCTTGGAGTGTCAGGAGAAAACTTTGGATTTTTTTTGTCACGCAGGGCCGGGATTTTCCCTGGAGCTCCTGTAGCCGAGCGTTCTGCTGGCTGCCCCAGGAGAACCCCGATCAGCAGATCCAGGCTCCGGTCTGCTGCCTGGACCTGCTGCTGGACTGTCTCAACACGCAGGTTTGCTGTGAGCTGCCTCACACTATCAACATAACATCAAAACCCTCTGAAGAAATAAAAATTATATAGAAAATGTTTTGCGAATTTACCGAACCCTATAGCTGTAGTGACTTTGCAGTTGGTCAGGGTGACATGGTAAAGTCCTTTTTTTAGATGTAAACACTACATTGTTTGCTTTTCAGATCTGTCCTGGGTCTCCTCCTGGTTTGTGGGTGTGCAGCACTGACATGATCCTCACTGTTCCACCTGACTTTGGTTTGTACCACAACACACGTTTCAGTCTCTGATAAAAAGGAATCTAAAACAATATCTGACAATCTGGATCAGGGTTTTTGTAGGATCCTCATTCATCTGATGATTTGAAGGGCCTATGTCATGCTTTTCTTAAACCATTTAGAGTTAACTATATCCATATATATGATAATATATTACTCTTGGCACAGTAAAGAACACATGTTTATGAGTTCATTTTGCAGCTTATTTTCCTACTCGGAAGTAAGACGACTCCATCTAATGAGGCTCCGGCTTTCATTCCTTGTGGGTGCCGCCCATTTCATGATGTCAACCTAGAGTCGGTTTGTGTTTTGCCTACAAAAAAAAAACAGCATCCAAACTTTTGCAAAGACAGATGTGCATACAAAATAAAAGCATTTAGCCGATCACCACTAGCTCATCGGAGAAAGTGGGTGTGTCTTTTAGCCTGGGGGCGGTGCTGGCAGCGCAGACTCTTCCTGGGAGGGGCTGTTCTCACTTTTTGTATGGTTTTCGGCCCTTTAAAGACCCACTCCTATGAAAATCGTGTGTATTTAACATGTTGTGGTTGCATTTTTCTAATGATGGAGGACATACTTAATGAAAATTAAGATTAAAACTGCATTTCTGAGTATTTCTTTTTCAAATTGTGGTGAAAAAATGCTGTTTAAAAAAGCCTGTAGCTGTGACGTTGCTGCTACAGTCGGAGGGTCACGCGCTCCCTGCTCTGCTCCGTCATCGACTATAAAAATCGTCAATGCTAAATTGGTATTGTTTTTATTTGTCATTTTCAATTATTTTAAACATCAGCCAGGCATTGGAATTGCAAGAAACAACAGGAACTTTTGGAGGCAGTATAGCCATTTCTCAACTATAGAAGAAGATGACAGATACAAACTTTCATGCTGTATTCAAACCAGCTGCATTTGGTGCGTTCAAGAACGCGTTCTATGCGTTTTTATGAGGGCGCATCCAGCCCGGTGGTGTACACACCGGACCGGCGCCACACTCGCAGGAAGCAACAGGGAAAGGATTCTACTTTTGTGCATTTACTGTTTATTAGCTCGTCCACCACCTGAAAATAGGAAGAGGCTCGGTGCGCAAAATGAAAACGGTGCAAATCCAGAAAAATCTTGCTTCAGACCTTTTGCTTTCACCCCTCTGGAGTCATTTTAATCAGACCAGACACAAACCGCAACTGTGATCATGTCCCAGTGTATCCTTCTGGTTTTATTGGTAGCTGGGGTTGATGACATAAAAGTGGGTCATTCAGTCAGGGAGAACAACATCACATCTTGTATATTCAGCACAAGGCACGCCTGTGTTTTCTTACTGAAAGACAGAACTAAGACACAATCATATTATGGTGATAATAGCGTGTAAGCAAATGATAACTACATAAACCCCAACAATCATAACTAAAAAACACCTGGGAATGATTTGAAATCAGGCTTTAAGACCCCTCAGAATAAAACTGCCAGAGTTTGTTGTTTTTGAATTAAGTTTAAAACATAAAAATAGTGTTGTTTCCTAAACATGCGACACCTGAGCAGTTTTAACATCCGAACACATTAACCATGACAGCCAATCAGGTCTGTGTGTTTGTGGCAGCTCTGACCTGGGAGGGTTTCTCTGGCGTCCGAGTTTTGGCGTTGCCGGGCGAAGTCTCATACGCAGCAAATCACGGTGTCTACCTGACCAACCCACAGGTGCGCTCCTCGTCCAATGGTTTTCCTACTACACCTGTCTGCTCTGCTGCTGCTTCACTCATGATGGTGTCGTCTACAGGGGCGGGTCAGGAACATCATCTACAGGGGAACCCAGGAGCAGATCCAACAGGCTTTGATGTCTGACGGGAAAGTGCCGCTGGTACATCTTTATTAATATCATGATCCATAAGAACCTGAACCTGTGTGGTCATCCTCAGGTTCTGGAGCAGCTTTTTGCTGTGAACCTTTTTCTGATCAGAAGTTAAGCTATGTGTTTTTTTTGTGTCTGTGACGTGCGTTTGCAGGTTTCAGGCCCGGTCTTCTTCTGCAGGTCAGTGTCAGAGAAGCTGCTGCAGACTCACGTCACACCTCCTCTCGACGGATGCACGTACCTGGGCCTGGACTCCGGAGCTCCGCCCCTTCAGGTGCCCTTGACACATCACTCACCTGGAAGGCACGCCTGCCGCATCACAATGAAGTTATTTAAAACGTCCCTCCTGATTTAGATTTTCAGGATAAGAAGACTACATTCTTATTTATATAGTGTTTTTTTAATCTAAAATATATAGTTTAATAAAAGTAAAAATAAGAAAAACATTTTACATTAAGCACATTTATATCTTTTAATCAATGTGTCAGGTAAAAAGACTTTTAGCACTGATTTAAAATTAGGCATAAAATATTCAAATGTAGTTTAAAACAACAGTTTTTATTTAATTTAATTTGGAAAAAAAGACAACAAATTCACGTATCTGTTTTGTTTACAGAAATGTTGCAAAAACAAAGATCTAAAAAAAAAAAGCTTAAACCTTGCCTTGATTTTATTATTTTTTAGAATATTTAAGAAGAGTTATAACTAGTTACAAACATTTCAAATGTAAACTAAAGATTTGTATAGTCACTCTCAGAATGTGCATTATAGTTTATTATAAAGGAAACCTGATATTACTCAAAACCTCAGGTGAATTCAATTTTTTAATATTATAAGACAGAAAACATAAGATCCACTAAACATTTATGAATATTGCTTGGATCAAGAAGAACCTGGTCACCATGGTAACCACAAACATAGTCTAAGTTGAGAATTTCTGCATTTAACAGAAGGTAAAATGAAACTGGAAATTTGAAATGAGTGAAGAAGAGTTTTTTTTTTTATTTAATAAAATGCTATGATGCCAAACATGGAAACCTTTTTTTTTTTTTTAATAGACAAAAATCTGATGTTTGTACGAAACCTCATCCTGGTGCTCGCTCTTCATTCATCAGATCTCCCTGTTCCTGGACCTGCTGAAGTGTCTCTGCTCAGATCTGACTCTGGATCAGTTTGTGGGTGATGAGAAAGCCGACTGCAGTACCACAGCTCCCCCACAGGGGGCAGCCTTAAAGAGCGGCAGGGCACAGCTGTGGAGGATCCTGAGAGGAGCTCCGCTCTCTGCTGGTCAGCTGCTGCTCGGTTAACCACTTATTAATCTAGGAAGGATGTGGATGAAAAATCCCAGGCTGGTGCTGGAGAGAGGCCAAGGGAGGACTTCCTTTTTAAAAGCAGGGGGACTTTCTCCAAGATCTGAAAATTAACATACTGAACTGTCAATCATTTATTTGGCGCAGAGGGTTTTTATTCATCTCTATAGTATTTTGACCAACTGCTTATAGGAGTTTTTTTCATGTGCAATCACACATGCAAGTACACCTCTGTTTACATCATCAAGAATTTAGCATATGTCTCTGCTCTCATCCTCAGTGTATGTCCCTGGTGGTTACTATGACTACCTGACTCTGTCTGGAAAGGAGCATGTAGAGCGACTAAGCCATGATCGGACGAGCAGAAACACTCTGTCTCACATCCAGGTGGCTCCTTGACTCTTCAGTAACAATTGTTTTGATTTTCACAGAAAACATCCTGTTCACACTGACAGAGATAATCAGCTCGTTGTGTTTGTAGGATGAGGAGTCAGGAAATTCCTGTTCCCTCTCACGATGGTGGGTTTTTTCTGCAGATGCTGAACCAGGTGAGTGAAGGGGCTCAAGTGATTAACAGCATTGTGGAGGGAGATGTTGCAGTGGCAACAGGAGCGGTGGTGCAACATTGCCACCTACAGGTTAGGGTTAGGATTCTTTTTAGCGTTTAAATCTATTTGTTCATTAAAAAAGAATTCTGAATATAAGAGTTTGTGCGGTTTCCGTTGGCGTCCCTCAGGGTCCTCTGGACATCCCATCAGGCTGCCTGCTGTCGGGTCTGGAAGCGTCAGGGTCTTCCTTCATCAGGCAACTGGCCGTCGGAAATGACATCATCATTCAGGGACATCGGATTGAGCTGGGCGAGTTGAGGCTGACCGTGCACACTGTGATGGGCGCTCACGACGACCTACAGGTGAGCCAAACTGTGAGGTCACCACACCTGAAGCCTTCATTGTTATGGCAAATTTTGGACACTAAGGTTGTGGGCAAATTCCTTCACTACTCACTACATAGCGCACTATAATATGCGTTCGCCATTTTGTAAGGCTGACTGAATATACATTTCCAAAATCGAGTTTCCTGGAAATATCCCAGAAGTCTCTGTGAAAAAATCATCATCATTCATCGATCCTCACTAGATTTCAGTCATACGAAAACTCTTGCAGTAGAATACATTTATTTTCACATACTTAATTTACATCTTAGTTGGCATTCACAAACTTTGATTGGCATAAGGCTCCGTACAATTCCATGAGATAACTTCCATAAACTTTAGGGTAAAAAAACCCGAACGGAGCCCACAGGTGGAAGCCGGGGAGGAGGGTGGGGCGACGAAGCGGCGCTGCGGTAAGAAAGAGAATGAACGCTGCACACCTGGACTTAAATAGGAAGCTGAACAGGTGAGTTAATTAACTACCGCCCTAGGGGGGAAAGAGACTGCCCGAGTTTCCGGTGCCTGAAATGCGAATACATTCGCTATTTTCAGTCATACGAAAACTCTTGCAGTAGAATACATTTATTTTCACATACTTAATTTACATCTTAGTTGGCATTCACAAACTTTGATTGGCATAAGGCTCCGTACAATTCCATGAGATAACTTCCATAAACTTTAGGGTAAAAAAATCCCCAAAACCAAAGATCATCAAGAAGAGAGAAGAAGAAAGAATGTAAATGTATAATCAGTGTGTCATAAGATGAGGTGTGTTTTGGCGGCATTCCATTTTCATTTCATTTCATTTCCAAGTAAGACTGCTATGTGTGACCCGGCACCTTTGACCGTTGGGCCGCCCCCTTCTTTCCATTTCTTTTATCCGAGTTCAGCGCTACAAAGGGGACATACTATCTAATGGATCTGCTATGTGTGACCCGGCACCTTTGACCGTTGGGCCGCCCCCATTCGAGTACAGCGCCTCGAAGGGGACACACTATCTAATGGATCTGCTATGTGTGACCCGGCACCTTTGACCGTTGGGCCGCCCCCATTCGAGTACAGCGCCTCGAAGGGGACACACTATATAAAGGATCTGCTATGTGTGACCCGGCACCTTTGACCGTTGGGCCGCCCCCATTCGAGTACAGCGCCTCGAAGGGGACACACTATCTAGTGGAACTGCTATGTGTGACCCGGCACCTTTGACCGTTGGGCCGCTCCCGTTCGTGAACCACTAGGGGAACATACTATCTGCAAAGAGAGAGAGAGAGAGAGAGAGAGCCAAACAAAGAAAACGAAACAAAACAGGGAGCCAACATAAGAATCACTCATACCCAATTTTTTTAAGAACATAAATCCCCATCCGCAAAACGTTGTAAGGATCTATAATTTGACCGCCAAGTACAACCCGTATGAAGACACTACCTACATCCATCCAAGCTCCCAAAGCATGCTGAACATGCTTAAGTACCATCCATTATTCGTAGCTTCCATCAAATACTAAGAACGAGCTTAGCGTTATTTCATTTGGTATGCTATTTAAAGGCGCTTAATTAACATCCATTAATTCAAGCTTGCAACGACAGGACTACGAACGAGCTTAACTGCCATAATGTTTCCCCATTTGACATACCATAATACGAGCTCAGAACATCCATTTATTCGAGATTTCCATCTAAGTATCAAGAAATCCTCACTGCCATTTGTCTGAAGCTTAATTGGCGCAATTGAGTTTAGAAACCAAAATTTGAGCTCCATCGCATACTAATAATACACTTTAGAACATCCTAAATTTTGAGGCTTCCACCTGGCAATATAATCCAAGAATTTACATTCATTCTACTGCCAACATGATGATTGATTTAAGTCAGAAGTGTCATGGGAACGTAGGGGAGGTCCACCGCCCCATCACTTTCAGTTCAGCAATAGGTACGTTGAGCAGTCATCGTGGCAACACCAGATCAAGGAATGCAGGGGTGTCATCATTCGCCAGAAATGGGGAAGCAGGCCAGAGAGCAGGGACTCGCAGGCTCAGGATGCGATGCATAGATAAAATACAAAACCAGTATTAGTCCCAGCAAAGAACATATACATAAAACCTAGAACTGATTAGTTTATACACTGATTAAGATGAATGGAATAACAAGGTTAAATTTATTAGAAAGTTAAGGAAAGTCCCATTGTGGCTTCATCGCACCATAGAAACCACCTGTATCACAAATTCCAGCAGTGAATTGATAGTGAAATACAGAACCTGCACAATATCTTAACACCAATTTTATATACACCAATTGTAAAGAAGCAACCTTTGACAGTTCCAGAGGGACGCACCTTCAGAAGGTCATCGAGAATTAGGCGATGGGATGGGTAACCAAGGGCCAAGGAGATTGTAGATGAGGAAGGTCCACGTCCCACGTAGCAATGGATTGCAGCTCGGCTGAAATTTGATTCTCATATTTGATATTAGTGGTTCTCAAATAGGTGGACAACAAAACACAGACTGCCGAAATTTTAGCCAAGGGCGTCTGGAGATCCATAAGGGATCGTAGGTTTTGATAGACTGAACCATAGATTTTTAGAGGCGGAGCATAACAAGCCTCTACATGTAGATGCATCTAGTCAAGTGTCATCTGCTTAAGCAGGGCAGATAGAAGACTGGCTTGCGGACACAAGAATTAACTCTTGAACTAAGCTTTAGAGCGTAAAAGATGGAGTTTCTACGGTCAGGGTTAATTTGCTTATGGTGTTATTTAAATACTACCCAAGACAACCGATGAAACACATAAGACTATAATCTCACTCTTTAAAGAGCCTTAATATAAACTCCATGGCTAAATTCTCATAACCACACGATCTTTAAAACCATTAGAGCCGTGGATTCTGGCGGCCGGACGTACACAAACCGCTCTTATAAATCTTTCCCCCCAAAACTAGAGGGCCCAGCCACAGAAGAACAAGCGGAGGGAGACTGAAGACACGACAGGCATCATCAACACAAGACCTCTAAGCATGAGAAGGACAGGCTACAAACGGAAGACGTGAATATCCAGAACAGGAACATGGGGCCCAGGATCAAACAACCCGGAACAAGAGCACAAGATGAATGGATGACCGTGGGACCAAAGCCAGAGCAGAATCAGGTGGGCCGATCATTGAACAAACGCCCACAAACAAAGAATGAAACAAAGTACACGCTGCACAAAAGCGAGAGATGGCATAAAGGGAGAGGCATGCACCAATGAACCATCCAGATCCAGAAGAAGAAAACAAATCCGGACGGGCAGAGGACCATACGGCGCAGACAACGCGGTAACCCAGATCAGAAAATGAAAGTAAGCCACAGAGATGCAAAAGACCAGGCATACAGAGGAACATTGACGCAGAGAAAACATCAAAACGCGCAAAACGAAGGGGAGCCCATAGCCTACCCAAGTCCAGTACAGGGCTTGTGATAATACAGTCGATAGCATGAGGACCGCCATGACAGCAGAAAGGTCAACCGATAAACAAATCGAGCGCCGACTGGATGCCGAGAGACTCTTCCGGGAGGCAAAGAGGCAGGACACTGAGAACATCAGGGATAACAGCCGTCCCCAGCCACAAATCGCGTCCGGAGTAAAACGTGGAGAAGGCATGGGCAGCCGAAGTAAGAATAAACCAATCCGTAAGGCGCACGAGGAATCAGGCCACTGACGCCAAAAAAAAAATGACTACGACGACAGGCGCCAACAGGACCGAAACAAGTTCCAACCATGAACACATCCAAGGGCCACCCACCGTGGCGGCCTAGAATGAACCATACCGTGAGCAGGCGGAGGCGACAAACGAAGAACGCCGAATGAATCAAAACAAGCCACAGACGTCGCATAAAAGAGACAAATCAAAAGTAAAATTCCACAGAGGAGAGAGGGGTCCAACAAGAACAAACCAAACGCTGAGTAAACCACCAAATGCACAGCAGCCACGACAGAAACACAAAACAAAGAGCCACCAAAATAATAAAGCCGGCATCGATTAAATACAGGCAAAATTCACATTCGGCTCTTATCTAGGAGCCGTAGGAGCCGAGTCTTAGCCGGACGGCTAAGACAGAGAGACACAGGAGGAGTGTCTACCCCCCTGCCATCAGGCTCTTAAACATTAACTCTACGCGTGTACCTTAATTATTCAAGTCTTCAGTCCACATTCATGCACATTATTTTGCATTCCATATTTAATTCTACAATACACATACTGTACGTATTGCATCGGTACACAGTTTTACTTAATTATTAATATAATAATATAATAATAGTTTTCCCTAATTATTGCGCTGTCCACAGAGCGGACCTGGGTTACATTTCACTACTGGTTGGATTTGCTAAATACGACTTTGTATGCAACAAAAGAAAATCCTGAAATCTTGAAATCTTAAATAACATACAGCAAGAGATAAAACGCCGAAAGCCACAACTAATTCAGCCAGCATGAGAAACCTGTCCAGACGAGGACCACCAGCCCTGAACCACAGGAAAGACCCCACAACCCCTGAAACAATAACAGGATGCAGAGCCACAAAACATGAAAACGAGTCAGGTAGACCACAAAGACAAAGAACATAAACTACAATACCCAGAGTCCTTAGGGGCGTGACGTCACACACAACCGGAACATAATAAGGAAACAGAAACGCATCAGAAAACACAACAGAAAAACACGGGAAAAGACCGCCTGGCCGCTCACCACAATGATACAAACGGCCACAGCAGAGGAGAAGCCTGAACGGCCCCCGATCTAACGCCGCTGCCAACCGAAACACCGCAAAACGCTCACCCGCCGCAGCGACGCGAACACGCCGGCGCCGCCACCCAGCCGATGAAACGCCGCGGAAGGAGAAACAAACGCGGCGAAATGAAAACCCCCCACATCAGAAAAAGTGGGAGCACCGTCCAAAAGAAGGGGGGAACACACCAAGATGCCAAAAAAGAAGGAGAGCCGCGGACATGGAGCACCGGCGACGAAGCGGCGCTGCGGTAAGAAAGAGAATGAACGCTGCACACCTGGACTTAAATAGGAAGCTGAACAGGTGAGTTAATTAACTACCGCCCTAGGGGGGAAAGAGACTGCCCGAGTTTCCGGTGCCTGAAATGCGAATACATTCGCTATTTGCTGAGCATTGACCACAATGCACTACGTTTGAAAAATTTCTGTTAAAAAAAAGGTTCCTTTCAAATAAAATTGAACATAAAGCTAATTTAAGGCTGTAAAAACAGATTATTTCCGATAGGGGACACCTTTGATTTGTAGAAAAGAGATTCTGTAGTCTTCAAAACATGTGAAAGTGAAGGAAGTTCCTGAAAACCTCTGTGTTTTTTCACAGGCTGAAGATGAATTTACTAAGTTTTTCCCTCTGTCACTTCTCTCTCCATCAGGTCTCATGTGATGACAGCAGTGCCTCCTTCCTCAACCAGAAGTGGAGCATCTTCTTCTGCAGGACAGGAATCCAGTAAGAACTAAAACCACATGAGGAGGCTTTCATACTCATAGCTCACGAACTGTTAGAGCCTTCAAAAACTGTTGGATTGGTAAAAAATGTTATACTATTTTTACCTAAAAGCAGAAGTAAAAGTAAGATAAACTAAAGCCTCAAGTGGCATTGTTTTTGTGAAACCTCTTGTGATATTATACATATAACATCAACTCATTATAATATATGTTTATGTTGTTTCGTTCAGCTTGAACCGACGACTCATGTATTCAATTGTCACAACATTCCAGTGAAAACTGTGCGAGTAACAGGGAAGCACCACTTTTGTGGGCTTGCCACGCTAAATCTGCAAACTTTAAATGCCACATTTTGTCCCAAGTAACTTCCCTTGATGCTCAAGGAATTATCAGGAGATAGATTGAAATCTCTAGGAGGAGGAGACGGCTCTAAAGTTGACTTCTTTGAAAAACCTAAGATGGCAGCCTATTCCCAAGGTTCTAAACTTAGCTTGAAGGTGTGTGTGTGTGTGTAAGATTTTGTGAAGACCACTTAAGCTAGAGTTTTTTCCCCCCCATATTTTTGCAAAAATGTGAAAATCGTCAAATTATAGAGTTTGCCACAGAATAGCCACTAAGCCATAGGTCCTGTGGCCATCCCATTATAATTTTATAACTTCCTTTGACGTGAGTGTTTTAGTTTTGTTAGTTGGTCTTTTTTATTTTTTTTAAGCTCCATCACAAATTTTTGCCCCCGTTTCATGTTTTTGGACAGAAATCACCATGTCCAAAATTCCAATAGTCAGTTTCACCGGGTATTAGGTTTATACAGATCTCCCTCCACTCTGGTTTTTGTGTTTGTTGCAAGAGTGCTATTTTGTCTCAAAGGTGAAATCTTTTCATTTCTGCTCATGTTTTTCCTTTACTCATCCTTTTTGCTCACTCACCTCATTTTCTGCTCCTCCAATTCCACCTCAGGCCTGAGGAGCTGTGGATCAAAGGAGAACGGCGCTCCCTCCTGGATGCTCGGTTATTCCCAGTCCTCCACCCCAGAGGAGGCGCTTTAGGTGTTGAGGGGGGTGCTGGCTGGCTCCTGGGGGGTGCTGGCTCCCTGCAAAGGTGGAGGGAGTCGTGGAGGATTTCCTTGCGAGAGGTGCTGTCCCTCACTCGTCAGGAGGCGGAGCTCCAGTGGAGAGAGGAGTTGCTGTTCCTGGCGGGGAGGAAGCGAGTAACTGATGCTTTGCAGAGTCGCAGCAACATCTGCCTGCTGCCTTGCTTCAGAGCCGCGGTGCTGAGAGGCCATCAGGGGGCGCTGCTGGAGACTCTTGACAACAGTGAGTCTTTGTGGGAAAAATCAGTTCCAAAGTCTCAAGAGTAAATATGGATGAATGAAGGCATTTGCAGTGTAGGAGATTTGTGTCAAACGCTGCTCCCCAAAAGCCCAAACTGCACCCCTGATGTTCCATCTGCATGTGAAACAAAGATGTGGCTCTTTGTTGGCTGTTTAATGGATGTTATTGTTAGAATGAGAGAAATGGCTCCCCTTGTTTTTAGTCGCTGCAGGAAGTGAAGGGCAGACGGCGACGCCCAAAGCAGAGCTGGGCGCGGCCGCTCGCTGTCTGTCCTGCATTGCTGATGTTTTGGTGTGCATGGCGGGCGGCAAAGGGGGTCTGAGAAGTGGACCAGCTGCTAACGAGCTCTGGAGCTCAGCCTATGCTCTCCTGGATAAAGGGGATCTAAAGGGCGGAGTCAAAGCCCTCGCCGTGCAGAGGCAGCTCTGGCTCAGCAGGTGGGCGTTTCCCCGCCAGGCTCTTCATTACTGCAAGGAATAGAGCATGAGCTATTATGGTGCTGCCCCCCACAGACCTGACCTGCTGGTGAGAGCAGCGCGGCACTACGAAGGCGCTGGACAGGTGCTACTGCGACAAGCTGTGATGTCATCGCAGATGTTCATCTCCATTGGAAGGGGGGAGTTCCCGCCGCTTCAGCAGTGGCAGGAAGTTCAGTGTCCAGCCAGACTGGACTTAGCAGGTGTGTGTGTGTGTGTGTGGTGGTGGTGGGGTGGTTAGATGCTGCGGAGTACATTGATATCTAGTCTTTATGTTTTAGGTGGTTGGAGCGACACCCCACCCATCGCCTTTGAGCACGGCGGCTCTGTGACAAACATTGCAGTGAAGGTCGATGGTAGGCGTCCAATTGGGGCCAAAGCCAGACGCATCCTGGAACCTCACCTCAGACTGGTCAGTTACTCTGGAGGGCAGGAAAGCAGGGTTTCCATGGAGACGGTGTGTGAGAGCCTGGAGGATCTGAAGGACTACTGCCAGCCTCACGCTCCGGGTAAGGAACCAAGCTTCTTCCTGTCCCGATGAAAATTTTGCTTTTAAAAAGGTTCTTGGAGATTGAGTAGCTTTGTTGTTGCAGGAGCTCTGCTGAAAGCAGTGTGTGTCTGCAGCGGTCTGGTGTCTTTGTCCTCCCAGGATACCCTGGAGCATCAGTTGATGCAGAGGTGGGGTGGAGGGGTGGAGCTCCACAGCTGGTCTGAGCTGCCTACCGGATCTGGGTTGGGTGAGAAACTGGCCAACACAAAAATCCTACGTACAGCTGAGAAGAAGGAAATCAGACTCAGACAACTCCCAAAGCCTCTAGATATAGCCCAAAAAATAAATACAAATCTGTAAAATGTGCTGTAAACAAAACCAAATGAGGTTCATTGATCCAGAGAAACAAACATCCAATATTTTGAACACCAGAAACACAAAACAGAGGAAAAAAGTACATCTGGAACATGCTGAATTGACTGTGAGAGCTGGGCTTCTCCTGCAGGTACCAGCAGTATCCTGGCGGGGGCACTTTTGGCTGCAGTGTACAGATGTACGGGTCAGACGTACGACACGGACTCCCTGATCCATGCAGTCCTGTATCTGGAGCAGATTCTGACCACAGGTCGGAGATTTCCTGCGTCCTGAACACCAGCTTCTTTTTTAGCTTGGACTTTCCTGAACTTCTCTGCTGCCTCCTTCTCTTTCTTATTCCTGTCCAGGTGGGGGCTGGCAGGACCAGGTTGGAGGTCTTGTGGGCGGAGTCAAGGTGGGCCGTTCCAGAGCGCAAGTTGCCTCTTCAGGTTGAAGTGGAGCGTCTCAGTCTGAGGGAGCAGTTCTTGGCATCTCTGGAACAGCACCTCCTGCTGGTTTACACCGGAAAAACGCGGCTGGCTCGTAACCTGCTGCAGGTTTTTACTCGACACTTTTCCGATGGTCTGACTTTAGCTCCTGGTTTGGGCTCATCTTAAAGGCTGCATATTTTCAAAATGTGGTGTGTTTGCAGGATGTTGTCCGCAGCTGGTACAGCCGTCTGCCGGCGATGGTCCAGAACGCCCAGCAGCTGGTGTCTAACTCTGAGGAGTGCGCCCGAGCATGCTCAGATGGTGAGGTAGAAAAGTCACACGGGGCACAGCAATCAAACATCTAAAAATAACCTGCTAGTCTTAAACCAGGCTACCAGTCCTGGTCTTGTTTGTGTCCAGTTTCTTCCTTAAGTTTTCTGCAAAGCATCACACGTCAGCAGAGACACCTCCAGCTCTAACAAACCCTTTTTCCTCAGGTTCTCTGTCCAGACTGGGTCAGTGTCTGGATCGCTCCTGGCAGCACAAGAAGCTGATGGCGCCCGGCTGCGAGCCGGCCTCAGTTCGGGTCCTGATGGACGCCCTCAGGCCCCTCGTCCTGGGTCAGAGCCTGGCTGGAGCCGGAGGCGGGGGTTTCCTGTACCTGCTGACCCAAGAACCTCGACAGCAGGAAGTGGTGCTGCGGGTCCTCAGAAACACTCCGGTAAGAACCAGCCGAGCGCTCAAACAGTTTTAGCGTCTGAGTTAGATCATAAATTGTTGATACCACCAACTCCTTTCAGTTCCTTTGGCCTGCATGTTTTTTTGTGTTCTTTAAGATCTTTTAGGGATATCAGGAATAATTCAGTGGGTTCCTGTCAACCTGTGCCGCTCCTGCTAATCCTGACTGATGTGTTTCAGGGTTTGGGAGACTTCAGCGTTCACTCTGTGGAGCTGGACATGGACGGGATCACAGTGGTGCAGCCGACAGACACTTAGAACCCAAAGCCTAATGGATTAACAGTTTCCAGCTCATCAGTTTCAGTACATACTAAAGTTTTTTTTACTAGTGTTTTACAGCTGAACAATATGATACAACACAGCAATAAAGAGGAGACCAAAGTTGTTCTGAGTACAAAAGTGTCTTTATTTTTTTATATATTTCTGGAATCTATTTTGATCATGTTTCTATTGTAGGGTAAATGTTTTGTCCAGGATTGATCTGGAGCATCTGTAATATAATCAAATAAACTATGTAACCTGACAGCAGTCAGGCATCAAATCATTTCCTTTCCTCTGAAGGATCAGCAGAGGAGCTTCAGGGTCAGAGTGGAGATCAGCAGTGCTTTTCTTCTGGCTCTGATAATGTTTTTTTTTTTTTTCCCCTCAGAGAATCGAGCTTTCAATGAAAGATGAGGAGGCTCAAATTATTTTTTAGATTAGAGATTTCTACATTTTTTTTATTCTAATCTCAGATGCTTCTGCAGGTGAGCCTTCGGGTGATCACATTCACAAAAATAAGAATTTATAGTGTAACCCTTGTGCTATCCTATGACCCCCAGCCTTCCATTGACGTGTTCTCCCTACCATGACAAAGGTGGATAAAGGTGGAGAGGATTTCATGTAATCCATGGACACCAGTGAAGATCACAAATCATTGAAGAAAATAGGTTCTAGTGGGTCTAGATGACCCAACTCCCAACGTTAAAGTTCCTAGGATAGAACAAGGTTTACAGATTCTTCATCTCGCTTTTATATTTGTCAGGTTTGATCAATCCCTTTAGAATCGAGTCTCCAGGGGCAGGTTCTAAAGTAAAAACAGCCAGAACACAAACCGGGTCGTTTACCATTTATTATATTTACATGAGCGGGGGGGGGGGGGGGTATTTCTGACAGTATATAGAAGAGAGAAGGTCTTTATGTGTATAGTTAGATAAAAATGGAGCTGGAGTTTAAAAAAGTTCATCCTTTTTTTGTTGAGAAAATCAAAAGAAGTGGACCTTCTCACATTAGGAATGATTTAACACTGAACCTGTACACCTTCAGAGACGTTTGACTGGACCTGCAGTAACATGAAGCCGCTCAAGGAAACGCCTTCTCTGTCCCATTCCCCATTCACTGGATTCATGTGAACACTGCGTCTGTCGGTTCCTCAGATGTCAAACTTGTCTTCACAAACACAGTGTCCGTTCTCCTCGTATTCCTCCCGCGTCACCACCATTTCCTCAAAGTCCGGACTGTGAGCCAGCAGCTTCCCTCCTTCCCACGCGTAGCAGACTGGACTGAAAACCGAAGAACACAGCGGAGAAAATCCTGAGAAAATCTGTACTGTCAGACCACGTTCCTCTCACGGTCAACCTGCCACCTGGATCAGATATTTGCAACATCATCATGACACAGTCTGGAGACCTGGACTCTTACTTTGGAGGTAGAAGCACTGATACTGGGAGGTGGGCGGGGACAAGTGACCGTAGCTCCGCCTCCAAACGCTCTCTGAAGCCCGGGAATAGCATGTTTCCTCCAGTCAGAACAATGTTCTGGTACAAGTGAGGCTGCATCTCTGTGGACAGACACAAGTGGTTACTGAGTTTCCAAGAGCAGCTGGCTTCATTCTAAGGAACGGACCTTCTGGAAGGGACTGGACCGAGTCTACGATGGCCTCTGGGATCCCCATCTCCTGGATGCCGATGTCCGACGGGTGGAAAAGCGTCTCAGGAACCGCAAATCGCTCGTTGACCAACCTCAGGATCTGCTCGCCTGTCTTATACTTCCCGCTGAAGACCATCTCCTCACGTGGCTAAAGGGCAGAGCAGAGGATAGGATGTAAGAACTACAAGCTTCACTCATCATGAAGCTTTCATAATGAAAATATTCTTTAGGAGTCCATCCGTCCATTTTCTAAACGCACTGAATTACAAGGTTGTTGGAGCCAAGCGACAGCCTGAACAGGTCACCAGTCACATGCTGACCCACATGAACACCTAGGGCCAATTTAGAGTCACAAATAAACATCTGAAGCATGTTTTTGGACTGGGAGGAAGCCGGAGTGCCCAGAGAAAACCCATGCAACAGTTTAAATATTAATATAATGGATACTCTCTCAGGTTATTTTTCATTTTAAATGCCCGTTTGGTCACAAAGGAGAGAATATGAGAGCATCTCACCTTGCAAAAGCCTTTTTTGATGGCGCTGAAGTCAGGGAGAACATAGTCCCTCATCAGATCGTTGTCCTCACCTCTCAGTCTGCAAACACAGTAAATGTGAAAGGGTTCCCCTTTTCTTTACAGAGTCTGGTGAACGTCTCTGAGACACGTTTAACATCACACAGGTGGACCAGCAACAATAGAAGTGCGTCTGTCTTACTGCGCGATCTCCATGTCTTTGTAAAACTGCTGTGAGACGTAGCAGACGTCCTCCTTCACCTGGTTGATCACGTGAGTTTCATCCATCACGTGCAGCTGGCTGGAGAAGTCGTTGCAAAGAATTATTCAGTGTCTTACTTGATAAACATAAAGCTGCACACACAAACCCACCGATACGAGATGATCTCCTTTAAGTGATTGGTGAGCAGTTTTCCCCCAACATTGATTCTGAAACACAAAAGTGTTTACAGTTGGTATTCTCCCTGTCATAAGGGCCACTAGACAGCACAGTCTTACCTGCGGATGCCATGATTCAGTTTCTTGCTGCGGCAGTAGGGGGCGATGTGGGTGAAGGAGAACCCAGAGTCCACCACCAGGCAGCAGAGCTCAGACGGTTTGGAGTGGAAGCAGTGATGAGCGCTGAGAGAGCCACCTGGAGGAGAACAAAGGCAGTAAATGTCAAATCTCTGTTCCTTCATTAGAGCAAAACCACTCCATATTCTAACCTTGATTTTGTCTGAGCATCAAGTTAACAGCACAATTCATGTGAGACATCATTGGAGCCATTGTGGTTGTTTTTGGACCACAGAATGAAAATGTCTGCTTTTATTTTGAAACCAGGAGGAAGTCCTTTTTTTTTATAAGTCAAAGAGGAAGCTTGTTCTCTCTTACCTAAGGATCTTTCAGTATTTATCTGCGTAATTCTTCAGAACCTGTGTTAACACTGTGCTCAAACTTTTAAAATGCTCTCTTTTTTTTTTTTTAAACTCCCTGTCAAAACTTTTTTTTCTTCCATAAAAAAGCCTCTTGGAGATAAACATATTACTATAAACTCTTTTTAAATGAGCTTGTTTGATATTCTGGTCATTTGATGAACTCACCGTTGATTCGAAGAGCAGACTGAAACTGGTATTCTTCAAAGAGGATCTCATTCATGGACTCCTGGATGGAGGTGAAGTTGAAGTATGGCTCTGTGATGATGATGCTGGTGTCTGCAAAGTCAACCTACACAGAGAACTCAGAGTCAGCAGCTGGAAGAGCCTACTTAACTACTGCACATGCATGACTAACATATAAAAACGGACAAGTGCACCTTAAACATCTCCTTTCCAAAAAGGTGATCCCACACCTTCCTCTGAACATCCCAGCTGACCAGGTAACCCTGCAGAGACATGAGCACCAAGTAAGAAACTGTTACCCAACCTGCACTGGACCTGCAGAGGCAGCCTCACCTTCTGAAAGGGGAGGATGTAAAAGAGACCAGATGGATCTTTGATCTCATCCAGCTGATTCGCCGTGAACGTTTTTAGCCGGGAATTCTTTGAGCGAAACTGACAGTTGGGAATCACGCTAAAGAAAAAGGAAAAAAAAGACAGAAACCAAGTTAAACTGGAAAAAACAAAATGTTAAAAACCGTCACATCCAGTAAAATCTTCAACCCCACATAAATACTAGAGATCTGGCATAAAAACATGAAAAAAAAAAAAACTAAATAAATTTCCCACTTCTGAAGAAAATAATGGGTAAAAAAGTGTCACTAAATTTTCTACTGGTTCAATCAGAAGAATGGAGAAAACTAAGACTTTTGAAGATAAAATTCAGTAGACAAAAACATAACGGAGACAGTTAAACTAAACATAGCAAAAAATAAATAAATAACGCCAATATTGACGGTTTCCCTTCTTAACACAAAGTAAAGTTTATGTTTACATGCAAAGCAAGATTTTTAAAAAAATGACATACATCTTCACAAAATCCTCACAATACTTTGGGTTTGCAAACAAGACAAGTATCTCAGGATCTGAAGATTCTGTTACCAGATTAGCGCAAACCCAGATCAAAAATGCACAAACAAAAACTGTTGCCTTAAAAGAAACAGGAGAACTTTGATGATACATGCAACAGACACAAAATATTTGGAGTATTATGTTTTCCAATGTCAATTTTTGCAAAATTGTTCTTTTCTGTGGTAAATTGTGATTTACCAAAAATAAAATATATTTTTGCCTGACAAGAAATAAAAAGCACTTTTCGCCACATTCGGTAAATCTGTTGAAACGTAATAGCTTGCTGCAATATTACCCCCCTACACTCAGTCCCACAGCTTTACGTCACAGTACAACAAACAAACGTTTTCCTGTGGAATATGAGGTTTTAACCTTTCGGGAAACAAAACACGCAACGTTGACTGAAAGCATGATCTGTGTCTGTTAGTTAGCTTTGCTAAAAAGCTACCTCACCTGACTTTCTCCAGACTGTAACCGATCTTCGCCGTGTACGCGCCATTATCCAAGACTAAAGTGGCCATTTTGAAAGAAAAACATTTAAAAAACAATTGAGTTTTTTAAGTCTTAACAACACAAAAGGCACATTGTAAACTGCTCGGGCTAAATTTGCCACTATTCAGAATTGTTCCTTCTAGCCAATCACATTCAGTCTTTCATCCTTCTTCCGGATGATGGAAGGCCAATCATGTCTGCGTACTCTTTTTTTTTTCAGCCAATCAAAGAACAGGCTAAAGTACCTGCTGCAAAAGCGGCTCGGGTAGAAACATGTTCCTGTCACAGTTCCGACTTTTTAGATATTTTAAAACAAACGAACAAGTCGTTTGTAAAACTAACCAAATACTCTATTAACAGGTTGCTGTCTCTCTCTATATAAGGTAATTATTTAAAAAAAAAAAACTAAATTAAAATAAATTAGGAGTCTGTTCCAATTGAAAAATTTGGCAAACTAAGCAAACAATCTGGCTTGTTTCTCCTCTTTTGAATTTACTTTTTTTTTACATTGAATATTGGAAGAATACAAAAAAAAAACAGACACACACACACACACACACACAATAAAAATACAATGTAAGAACACAACACAACTCCAAAATAGAAGTCACAATTAGTTTTTTTTTACATTTTTAACGATTGTTGAAAACAAAAACGTAATATTATTTATAAAATTGACATAAAAATTTATCAAAAGAAAAAATCCACAAAGAGAAAGAAAACAAAACACAAAAAATACATTATTTTTATTAATTTAATCTTATTGCTCGAGTTCAAATTCCAGTCAAATAAAAATAAAAAAAGGAAGAAAAGTTCAGGTATTCTATTAGAAAATGTACTATTGTGAGTTTTATATTACATTATTATTCAGTATATTCTGTATGTCTAAGGGACAGACGTGTAGGTGAACGAGATGTTCGGTGCCTAACCTGTCTTCTCCATTAAGAGATTTTTTTCCCCAGGTATTTTTATTTTTTTTTTACTTTGAACTTGATTCTAGATTCAACTGGGAGTCAGTGAAGTGCAGCTAAGCTTATATTTATTATAGTTAATATGAATTCATTAATTACTGGGGGAGGTTTGTTTAAAAAGCTTAGTGGGTATTGGGTCAAAGAGACAAGTTGAGGTTTTGGAGGATTGATGTTAGATCTGCTTGATCTTAACCAGGTGTCATGAGAGAGTGTACCATTACCTTGCTGCTGGACTTCATTCCATATTCCAAAAATGGGAATTTGGGGTCTTTATAATTTTCAACAAATTCTAACCTTATATGTTCTGATTGACTGCACACCTGATGTTGGTGTTACTGTTTACTCTGGCATACCTGTAAGAAACATATGAATTTAAAAAAGCACCAGGAGCAGCCATTCAAATTTGCTGTTGAAAAACAATGGGGGAAAAAAAGCAATGCTGACATCGATTTACTTTCTCATTTCTCATGTTTCTGGTGACTTGTTTCTGCAGATCATGAACAGTGTGGCTTTTGTTTATCATCTCTGGATACATTTTATTTGAAACAATATGAGTTGTTCTGTTGTTCATTGTGTAAATACTTTGAGCATGTTTCAGGTTGAGTAGAGTTTAGACAGTTGTGTTGATCCGGAACAATGAGGCTTCTTTGCAGGATGTTTGTTCAATCAACACAGACAATGTGCTTATCACACAATCATCAGGAATATCCTACCCTCTATTTTTTTGTGAGTTCCTGGTTCACCTAACAGCCGCTGCTGATTGGAAGCAACGTCTGAACTGTTTTATGTAAATATTTGGAGAAACTTTATAGCGTTCGGGTGAACTAGAGAAATCATAATTATGATCTCTGAAAATGGGTTTGTAGGTTCTCTTGTGCCTGGTTGTGTTGGTAAAGAGGATGCATTTCAGGCCCTCACCTGTCATCTATAGATTCTTCTTTTCATTCTTTGTCTGATTTGGTTTTTCCACTTTAACTACTTTTGATAACAAACGTGAAAAATTCTGTTTTGGAAACATTTTTTTACAGATAAAAGTTTGAAATAATAATCAAATGGAAAGATCTTAAGCTGAGTGATGAGTCAAAATCAACAACACACCTTGGATTTTGGATAGATTGACATCAACAACATATTATAAAACCACAAGAACAGACTGACAAGAAAAACTGGAAAAGTACCACAGATGAAATGCACTTAGTCAGAAGGTGTAAGACAGGAATCAAATTCTTGCACATACATGTTTACATGTCCAGTAAAGAAGCTAATTAAGCTTAGGCGTCACTTGGGTTGCTCAAAGGTGCAGAGGACAATCATAAAAACTTCCTTAAGATAACATTGAGTTGAGAAGGGAGCACCTTGAAGTCCTTTTTCTTTTTTTTTTTCTCTTTGTTGAAATTTGTCACCTGACAGATGGAATTCAGGCCCTCACCTGTCATCTATAGATTCTTCCTTTCATTCTTTGTCTGATTTTGTTTTTCCAGAAAGGCTGGTGATGGTCACATCCTATTCAATGCCAGGTTCCAAAGGAGGCACACTCAGTAAATTTTGAATTATTTTTCCATGGAAAGTCTATAAAAAACATTCCTTGCGTGTTTTGAACTAATGACGTATTGATATTTTCTTTTGAACTGGTGGAATCCTGCTCTTAGACAGTTTTCTAGACATGTAGATGTAGTGTTTCAGTAAAGACAGGGCTGCCCACCCTTGGTCCTCAAGATCTGAGCTCTGCTTGCACGTCATCACTGATTACCCAAACCAGGTGTGTTCAGTCATTCAAAATGTGGAAATACCTGAATAAGCCAATTTCCAGCAATGACTCAGATGGAAAAAAAGATGACTCAGATGGAACAAGATTGATGTTAGTTGAATTTCTAGTTAGTTGAAGCTCCTACAGCTTCGTTAAACTGCCTTTTTCACCTGTACCTGTTGCACTTGTACATGTTTCTACCTGCCTTAAAGTGACACAGATGTAAGTTCACGCATTTATTCTTACAGCAAGACCTGAGTAAAGTGACGATCTAATTTCTCCACTCTGATTCTTTTCATCAGTTTAAACCAGAATAGAAAATAAAATGCTTTTAAAAACTCATAAAGTTTAAATTAATAAACTTCATCTTGTCTTAAAGACCTCACTGTTTCATGATGACTTTTCGGTGATGACTGAGACATTTATTTTTTTATACAACTGACAGATTAGTAAAATCTTTTCTGTCTTATCCCACAAACATTCACATCAGAGATTGTTGGTCCGCAGTTTGTAAACATTAAACTTTTATTTTATTGTTTCAAATACAACAATATTAATAAAGAAATATTTTGTAAATTTTTTTTTATAAAGAAACAAGACTCTTATAAATCATTTCTATGAATCCTCTGTGTGAGGATGAATAAATAAATTAATCTATTCTCCCTGAAATGCCCTGTGTAGAGATACCATATATAAAAACATTTAAAAACAGCTCATTTTACCATGTAAAAAGAGCAGGGAAAAAACAGGAAGGGAAGAGGGTTTACGTGTTTCCAGATGTTCTGGTTTACAAAGTAATCGTCCTTTACTCCTGCTTGCGTTTTTTGCTGAGGTTTGAGCCCAAAAGAGGACGGTGGTTGGTGCAACAGCATCTGCTAGATCAACCTGTTTTCCAGGAGATGAAATCCTGGAGCAGGATGCTGGTTACCTGCAGACGACTCCGTGCTCTCCCGGAAGCTGCAGGGACTCTCAAGGGCAGACATCTGAAACCCTACCTCCACCACAAAAAAAGAAAACTGACCCCTCCCCACAGCCATCACCAGCAGTTCACAGGAGGAAGCAGATCTCAGTGTTTCACCAAGATCCTTTCCCTTTTCAGTCAGATGCTGCTCCAGAGTTTGTCTGCTTCTGCTCTGCAGGTTTCACTCCAGGGTTTTGGGGAAGCAGCCCTGCAGGTCGATCAGCTCTGGCCAGTTGTCATATTTATTATTTGGTTTGTCATTCTTTATATACTGAAGCACAAACAAAATGCACAAACATTTCAGGTGAACACGGCCATACTGAAAGGTGGCTGCTAATAAAATTCAACAGTACAGTTGATTTTACCTTCTCAAAGCTGCTCTTCACCAAGCCTCCTTTTGCACCGACAAACACCCAGTTATCTCGATATCCCAGTGTCTGGATTGATGAGCTTCCCAGTTCGGCAATTAAATTCCGGGCTTCGTCATTTAACCTGTTACAGAATGTCAGACATCAAAGAGTTGACAAGCATCACCTGACCTTCCAAAATCAAGAACGACTAGACCCACTCTGATAAAAAAAAATAGTGGTTTTTGTGGGGTTTTTTTCTCATGATGGAAGACATATGCAAAGAAAATTTAGTTAAAAATGTCAGTTTTGAGTATTTCTTTATACAAATCATTGCGAATCAGAAGCAGATGCAAAAATGCTGTTTGTAAAAGAGCTTATTTGTTATGTAGAAAATACTTTGGCTGGGCCACAAGCTCCCTGCCACGCTCCATTTTGAATTACTTGTCATCCACTTTGTGATGGCTGCCTACGCTGTCACCCCATCAGGGCAGTAACCTCCTGCACCACACCTTGCATAAATCTGTTCATTTGATTTGTTTGCATATACTTGTAGATTTCTTTCTCAAAAATAACACACACATTTTATCATAAAATGTATTAACATGTTTCAGTTTACTTTATTATAATTTGATGTTTTGTTTGAGTTACCAGTGCTGAGGGAACCATTGCTGCTGCTGCTGCTGCCATCTGCTGCTGGAACCATCAAGTCAGGCCTGACACAAGAATGCATCCCAGTCAGCAGAGGCCTTAGATTCAGCAGGCAGCTAATTGGACTGAACCATCGCCCAGTGGACAAGGAACTCTTTCTGTGTTTCTTTACTTTAGTTTCTATTTTGATGTTCTTTATTTTCATTCGTGTATGTTAATTTACCAAAGGATGGGCTTTAGTTTAGTTTGTTTGTTGTAGTTTGTCTTAGTCTTTTTAAGTTCCCCCTTGTGTGTCTAGTTGGTTTGATCAGCCACTATATATGTTCCCTTGCGTTTCCAATTTGGGAGGTCAGTTTGATTAAGTTTGTTTGTTCTGTTGTCGTCTGTTGCATTTAAAAGCTTGAGTTAATTTTGTTACTTTGATCTCTTTTAAGGGCCCATTTTTGCCCATCTACACTTTTTGAAAAATAAATTTAAATATTTTTGATAAAACAGTTTGCTGTCCTTGCCTTCTACTGCTCGGTCCACCACACACTTCAAGACGACTAGATCCATGTATGTCTTTGTTTTTCTCGCCGAGCTGGTATCTGGTTCAAAACTATGCTGCTTGACTGCTTTGATATTGCTCGCCACTTTTGTTGCACCACTAATGTTAGATTGAGGTGTGTGGGGCTGTAAGCTAGTAGGAGAGAGTCTAAACAAAGGGATGATGCGAAATGGGGGAAGGCTTACTCAATGCCCAATGGTCCCGTCCACAACTCGGAGGCAAATTTGTAATGACATTCTCAAACCAGGCTGACTCAAACATTGATGGAAAATATTTCTCTGTGAACTATAGAGTCGAGGTAAAGCAGATGCTTACTTTGAGGACGGTTCATCAAAGGATGCCATCAGAATCACAGAACCCGGTTTCATCTCCTTCAAGAAGTCGATGATATATCTCACATCTGCAACAACACAAATACATTACTCATACGTTCAGTCCACATCTGGCCAAGCAGAACCTCTACTTTGTACTCACCACCAGCGTAAGTATCAAAGTTGGTTGTTTTCAGAACTTTTCCTGTTTTACCTGCCAGAGAAGGGCAAGGGTGTGAAAAGCCTGCAGCCAAAAACAGAGGGCAGCAATTTTCCCCTCCGAGGCCGCACAATAAACCTGTCATATTCACATTTCTTTTCAACGATAAACAATAGTTTAAGATTGTATTTATAAACTTGATTTAACCCTGTGAAGCCCACTACATCAACAAATTAACAGAAAATTCAAATTTTGGGGGATCTTTTTTAAAACCTTTGATGACATCCACAAAAGACGTTCGTTTTTAGATAGAGAGAGTGTTAATCATGATACTTTAGGTGATTTGGTAAGTTTTTGCACACAATTTTAGCCTTAGATGCAAAAATATTCCCATGAGTGTTCAGGAAAAAACACCTTATTTATCCATAGTCTCAAACTTGATCCACACACTTTTAACATGGTGTAATTGTATTATAAAGAATTAAGTATCAATTAATTTAGCTTTTTTTTTCTTTTTTCAAAACAGGAAGTAGTCATTTAATAAAATGAATAATATTGGATGAGTCATTCTCACCATAAGGTTTTAAAAATTAAAAAAACTTTTCCCATCAAAAGTGTTTTTAGATTTCATGGAAGCAGCTATTTTGAAAAGAGCAGGAAAATCCCTTCTATTGCCCTTAGTGGAATAAAAATCCACTACAGGGGTGGGAAACATGGATCAAGTTATATAAAATTGGTTTTTATGGAAAGTTTGGATCATGCTGATAAGACGGTGGTTTCAGAAATCTGTGTATCAAATATGATACAAGTGGTTATGAACATTACTGCTGTTTTTTTTTTTTTACTCACCATCCACCAACACAGTGTTTATTCCAATTCCCACATTGTTCAGCACAGTTCCTAGAACCCTAAGAAAACATAGTCAACAACAAAAAAAATGCCTGATGGAGAACGGGGACACTAGGAGAGCACCAAAGACAGGACAAAACACAAACAAGAACAAACAAGAGAAGACAGGAACTCTTCATGCACTAAGACGAGGAAACCCAACAAACCCAGAAAGTTCGAAACCAACACAACGGCAGTTCATACAGGTCGTTTTCGATGCAGATTTTTGGGGCCACCACATTGGCAGCTCCGCTCTGGACAAGGAAGCTGAAATGATCCTCTGGACACTCTTTCCTTGGAGAACATGGTCCAGCTGAAGAAGAAGAAGAAGACACCAATTACCATCTCATGAAGAATCAACTTCAGCTATTCCTGATCAGGTCCAGGATCACTAACCGGACTTCTTGACGAGCAAATTGGTGGGTTCACCAGCAAACTCCAAGTCTGCACTGCTGAGACCTGGAAAGACAAGATGACAGGTTTGGTTTTTGACAGTTTGGTTGGCTGAGTGTTGCTGTGTCACATAGTGAAAACACATAAAATTGATGTTTTCCATCAGTTTTCAGGTCCAGTCAAAATTCTTGCTAGGAATTTAAAGTTTGATGTTTGGATGAAACACATTAGGAGTTTTCCATTAGAGGCCATGTACTCCTATCACAGATCCTCTGTGTCCTCTCTACAAGTTTAAGCCCCCCCCCTCCCTCCACCATCTCCCTCAAACTGCTGCTACATAAAATAAAACTGTACCAAAAAGATCTGATGGAGGAGCCTGAAATCTGTCAGGAAGCGAGGATGGATAGAAGTCCTTACCTTTGAATGGGTTGGTGTTCAGCTGCAGGAGGACAATAACTATAATCAGCACTGGAAATAACACCATTGATGCCCTCAGAATCCCTGAAGAATCAGACCAAAAACATGCAAAGTTTACCTTCAGATGAGGTTCTGACAACACCTTCTGCCGGAATCTCTCTAAAGTTAAAACCACAGATGTCAAAAACACTTTTTTTTTGCAGTTTCATTAATATGTTTGGAAATACTAAGACGCACAGAAGAGGTTTGTCCTCTTCTACTCTCTGTACTGGTTTAGTTCACGCTTCATTGGATTCTACTAGCTGAAAATGTCTTGTTCTGGTGAAGCTCCGCCCACCTTGGCTGCAACTAGAGCCACAGTCAAGGGTGGGTCAGTCTAACAACAGAGCTACCTTCCTCCTATTATAATCTGCAAAAGGCAGAGATGGCTGAAAGAAAATTCTATTTCTTATACCCAATTTGAAACAGATCATTTAAAAAAAAGCAAAAACACAAACTTTACAACTTTAAACTCACCTTTTACAGTCAGTAAAGCCAAATTGTACTTGTTTTTCCCATGTTTTTAAGTGATCTAAAGTGTAATTTAGATGTAAACGATCTTTCAGACACTTCTATTTTAATTACAAACAGAGAAACGGAACCATACATTATTTTAAATGTTGATCACACTAAATAAGCCAAGCAGGAGAAGTTTCAAAGTGGAAAAATACTTTTAAGTATTTATTTTTTTTAGATTTTCAAATTTCAAGAAGGGTCAATTTAACCCAGAACATGATAGACGGTTAAAATGAGTTTTTATAAATGTGTATTGTTCCAATCAAAGAAAATAATAAAGAAAAAACTCCATTCAAATGCTTCTGGATTGAAAGACAACTCACATCTGCCATAGTTGGAGTTTTTCCGTCCCATTTTGTTTCCTAAAGCAAACAGACATGAAGATTCAGTGAAGATGTCACCACAGCAGCATCCAGAAGCTACAAACTGCTCTCTCTGTGGCTTCAGGTCTTTTTATTTCTCACAGTAGAATGAGAAAGACGTTTGTACAATGATTCAATGCTAAAACCAACATGCTTTGCTCGGCTCCTCATTCCTCAAATACAATTTCCCTACAAAAACAGCACCATTTACATGGAAAATAAGGAGCATTTCCAACAAAACCACTTTGGACAAAGACGTTGTTAGAAGAAAGAAATCCACAAAACACAGATTGAATGATTTTTGTGCCAAGACTAGTTACTTTCTTTTTTTAATCTTTAAAGGGCAGTAAAGGTCCTTTAGAGAAATGATGCGTCTAATTAAATAAGTGATTAAACACAGACGTCAAAGGTGTAAACTAACCCACTTCTCTGGTAAAACTTTGACATTTTTTTAAATAATTAGAGAAGAAAAACTGAAATTTAGTATCCTAGGTTTCCCATCTGGCCATTAGTTAAATAGATTACTTAGAGTCTGACTCCGATCATCTTTTTATCTGTTGTTAAAGCGTTCCCACTAGTTTTTTAATTATGATTATGAGTGGGACTGTTGTTCAGAGCAACCCCGCCCCCTTTCCCTTTTCCATTTCTGAAAGCTCCCTGTTTTAATCAGTTCAATTCAGTTTTATTTATATAGCCCAATATTGCAACGTAGTTGTCTCAACAGACTTCACTAATTGTACACAAATTGTTTACATGCTCCCTCCCGCTAGCTTATAGCCCCTCACATCCCAACTCAACACTAGTGGTGCAACAAAAACGGAGAGCAATGTTGCTGTAATCCAGCCGTACAGTTTGGAGCAAGATGCCAGTTTGGACGAGGAAAAAGAAGACGTCCATGGATCTTGTCGTCCACAAATGGATGAATCACAATGGAGCAGAGCAGAAAGCTTGGGGCCTGCCCAGTGTATCTTCTATGTCTTATTTTTTCAAACTAGAAAAATGTCACAAGAACATGTTAAAAACACTCAAAAAACGTTTTTTGGAAGTAGGTATTTAAACAAAAGCAGGAGGAGCTTCATAGTGAAGCAATGTTGGGTCGGTGAGGCCCTGTTATACAGGTGAGGCGAGTTCACGCTGTGAGGGAGATGATGTCAGAGGAAAGGTGACAGCAGGTCAACGAGGACTAGTCAAACAATGAAGACGAGGAAACAACAGCTGAGAAGTGCAGGAAAACAAAGATCCTCTGTGGAGGAACAAATAAAACTCAGGAGTGCACACAGGGAGGGGTGGCTGCTTCACGGCACGTGTGAAATAATTAACTGATATAAGGGGTAAGACTAACAAACAGAGAAAATGATTCAAATTGAAACCGAAGAGGTCCTTCCTTTACCCTTCCTTAGCTTAGAGAAGTGCTCAACGTTTAACTGCCAGCTCATCCTAACAGTAGAGGACATGTACAAATAAAAAATAGCGGATTAAAAGCAGTCATTCTTTGTATTTCTACCCCATGGCAACAGGCAGCATATCTATTGTTCATTTTTGTCTTGTAAGTTAAGGATTGAAGTGGTTTTCTACTGATATGTTTAATGTGGAATGCTCTCTCCCAAATGTAAAGAGTAATGCATGCTGTTATTCCTTCCTCTAAGTGAAATGTGTCCTTAAACTCTACAAATCTGCACATGAATATTTTAATTTAACTGCTTCCTTATTCAACTTTTAAACCCAAAGGACTAACTAACAATGAAATGTGAATTTAAAAAATGCAAATAAAAAAAAATGATGTAAACTGTTTTTGACACAGCATGAGACTCTGCTCTGCTGGTGCCATTGTTTTTTCTTTTTTTTTTTTTTTTTTTTTTTTAGCTTTTTTTAGTTTTACCATCATACTTATTTTATATTTTACTATTATACTTTTAAATGGTTTGAACTTGTTAAACTCTGCTTTTAATGTTTTCATATTTTTTCAGAACTACATACCCATATACAAAATTGCACACCTAGCATAAATGCACAATTTTAATACAGTCAGGTAAATTAAAGCTGCACACGTTTATATGTCGATTGGAACATTATCTAATTAAATAGCACTTCAAGCCTGAAGGAATGGAAGCAGGTTGGGTATTGGCATATGGACTTATCTACGAGGGCAGTGAGGCTAAAACATGAAGTCCTGTTTTTCCAGAAAACAGAAGAGGAACTCATGAAGTTCTTTCTAAACTGAAACTGCATTTTTTTGCATGGAAGAGAGAGATTATCTGAACGACAGCAGCAGCTCTAATTCTGATGGTGCAGCAAAGCCTAGCAGAAAAATGCCCCTGTCACATAATCAGTACGTCATCTTCAGTATTTGATAAAAATGAATACAAATATACAGAATACAAAATGAAGACAAAAAGACAAATTAAAATCTTGCTTAAATAAAAGTGTCTCTATATGCTTTTCACTTCACTTTATGTGATACAATCTTCCAAATGAGTTGGGGAAAATAAAAATTGCAGTCGCATATTTTTTCTCGAATGATTAAACAGCAAAAAAGCTGGTTAGACTTGATACAAATGAAAACATTCATTATCCCAACAAAAAGCAGAGATTTCTGGGCTCAACTGAGAGGAAACCCAAACAGGTATTTGGTTAAAGCTTAATCCTTTCCTGCAGGAAAAATAGTATCAAGCACATGGGAACATATTACAAAATAAAGCAAATTTTCAAACTCCTGTTAATAAATGGGCAACTCAAACCAAACTACATTAGAATATATCCAAATTTTTTCCTATGAAAATGCAGTTCTGTCTGTTCTTGTTTTTGGCTCAATTGTTCCGTTCACTTCTATTTTCTGTGAAACGTGAACTTGTTGTCAGCCCTTAAATGTCTGTAAGGATTGTAATTTTAGTTCAACTAGAAACGTTCTCACATTTCTCTGAAAGGATTGTTGAGTTTTTACCGAGCAACTATATGATTCATTTTGTAACACTGAATGTTTTTAAAGATGTGTTTGCAACAGTCTAATTGAAAACAGAATCCAAATCTTCATCAGTTTCTTTTCCATTTTTCACATGTGTGAACCAGGGAGGATTGTGTTTACAGGACTGCAGAGAAACAGGAAGAAAAGATGAGCGATGGTGGATATCAGAAAGTGAAGAAGTGTAATAATGATTTCAGTCTTCTGTGTTTTGACTCCCCTCATCTTTAGTCCTTGTACAGAGAACAGTCTGACCTCACAACATGACAGACGCACTGTCAACCCTTGATTGCCTCTAAAAATGAAGAAAAAAAGTCCAGGAAGTGTCAAAGTTCATACATCTAAGATTTCAGAGATCAGACAAACATTTTAGACTCAAATATAACACAATAAAAACAAAAAAATTCCAGCAAACACCTTGCAATGTTCCAGTGAAAGGTCTTTTAAGGAATTTAATTCTAATTTTTTTTTTTAAATAGTAAGTTAGACGCATTGGCTACATAATGAGAAGGGACACGTCTATGAAGACTCTCATTCATCCAGGTTGATTCCATAGTAGTAGGTTTAGGGGCTGTCATCTGGACTTGGTTTTTAAAGTTAGAAGACGTTTCACCTCCTATCCAAGAGGCTTTGTCAATTTAGAATTGACAATTGCTGAATTTTAAGCAGAACATCTAAATTTAACCCACAGCTGAAAGAGAAACTATTTAATTCTTGAAATAAACCTACAGCTATTGAAGAGGGACCACAACAGAGGGCTGTATGTAGTAATTACAGTTCAAAGAAAGAGAATCGAACACCAAACACCTTCTGACATCCAAGTTAGAGTTTGGAATAAACAGAAACACAGCTGGACCCGGACAGAAGAAGCCAAAGAGAAAGAGCTCAAAAAATGGAAAGGAACTAACCGACTTTGATGGAAAGCATGTCCCTGTCATCCAACTGGCACTCACACTAAGGAGCTGCAGCACTTATCCAAGTCCAACAGGTTGGTCCTGTTCCGCCTCTTGCAAGCGACCGGCAGCCAATCAACAGCAGCCTAGACAAGAGAATGTGAGAATGTGACAGTCTGTCAGGGAAGAGCACAGACACACAAATGCAGTAAGATGCCAAACCTTTTTTATTTGAAAAGTCTCTATAGGGAAACACGGACGACTGTGTGCAAACAATAAACAGAGAAGGCTGTTTGATATGTGAGCAGTTTTGAGGGGAATCCCAGTACAGAATGTGTCCAAAAGCCTGCTGACAAAAAAAAGAAAATAGATTTCAAGTCTAAAATCCACGTTTTCTGATCATTTTTACTGATGTGATCAGAAACTGAGCATCTATTTATTTATAGGATTATTGTAAATGTTTGACAAATACAACCTCAGATGAAAAAAAAAGAACCTCTCCCTACGTCCCTATGCATTTTTTTGGGTGTGTAAGGGTGCGTGCATATCCCTGTTAAGCTTTTGTGTGCACCTTTTTATTTTCTGGTTTTCTTCTCTTTAAATTGTAGCCTCATGTATGTATAATTTGTTACGATCTTCATTATAAATTAGAACAATTTTTTGACAGGTGTCAGTATTTATTAGGTGGACACCCCAAAAAATGACTGGCAGAAAAAATATATATATCTGCATAAATAAAGGACCAAACAAGAACACTGAGGTTGAAAAAAAAATGTTATTGTGTAAAAAAAAAACAAGAAAGTAAAAACTGATGATCAAAGCAAAACTTTTCCGGAACAGAAATCTTTGAAAACACGAGATTGTATTCGAATTTTAGAATAATCTTCTTGTACAAACTGATCTGTATGGTCACATGGCTAATAAATGGATTGGTCCAATGAATGATGGAGTTTTGTTGTTATCACAAATGTGTTGTCCACCATGATGGAATTTGGTAATTTTTATGTTTTAGTAAAATAAAAGTAATGTGTCTCAATCCGAATAGTATTTTCTGAGATTAATATAAAGGATTTATTTCATTTTCAAATGATTTTATAATAGTAAATATCGATTCAATTCGATGAACTGCTTGCCTCAGACAGGTTGAGCTGGTTTGACCGTAGGAATATAAATCAATTCATGAATTAAGTCGATTAATTGTTACACCCCTAGAAGTAACCATTGTAATCTTAATAGCATGATATACTTTTACTGTGCTCCAGTTACAACTAAAACACCTTAGTTGAAAAATGAGATGGATACAAACACACTATCGTATCTGCGCCTTGTTTCAATTCAGTTTGGGTAATGTGAAAATACTTTGAAAAAAAAAACGGTACTGTTAGCACATAGTTGAAGAATATTAGCTGCTTCTCTTAAACCCATTTGGGAATCACTGATCCAAAGATGTCAAATGAAAAGGAATTTGAATTTTTTATCTAGATTGGGGTTGGTGGAGTAGCTTGAAAACAGATTTTCAGCTGTTAAAGTGAGATAAAAACAGACTTTAAGGGTTTGTCACTTTTTCAGTGAATGCAATGTTGAAATACGAGCTGGACTGACGTTACAGGCTGAGAACAACAAAGATGGTTCTGTTTGTTCCAATTCCTCCAGTGCAAAACCTTTTGATTGGGCGGGGTGTGGTTCTGAAATGGAAGAGTGGTCTGCACTCTGAGAGTAGACAATGACAAATAAAAGTTCTGGACTTCTCAGAAATACTGCAAACCTAGAATAAAGAGAACTTGAAATATTTTTGGAGCAAATCCTTACAAGTTCAGGGTTGGTTTCATTCTTTTATAGAAAAATGATTCAGATCTAATATGTAGCTGTTTGTTTTTAACTCTTTAACAAAATAGTTCAAATTTAACTTAACTTTGACAAAATAAAACAAGAACATTCTTCTAGGACAGGTGTATTTTATACAGATAACCAGTTCAAAAAGGTGACATAAATAAAGGTAAAGAGTGGAGGACAGAAAAGCTAAAGAAGTAACATAATTCCTGCTTGTTTTTATTAACTTAATACTTATTTTCTGCACCATTACGCAAATAAATGCTTTAAAAAATCAAACAATGGGATTTTCTGGATTTTTAAAAACATGTTCTCACAGTTCAAGTGCATCTATAATGAACGCTACAGACCTCTCTCCTCTTTTTCAGGGGTCAAATCTGTGACTGACAAATATTGTGCTGTATATTTTTGCCCCACTGTTCCGGTTTCACTCCCAGAGCTCAGGTGAAACTGAACCTACAACCTTTATCTTTAGCACCAAGAATGACAGGAATCATTCTCTATACCTGCAGGGTTTATAATGTGACATCACTGCAGAGGAATCTGGGGCTAACCTCTCATCACTTCGGCCCCGCACTTATCCAAACTTGAAGATTTTATTTTCACTTCATGTATTACTGGAGGGCAGTAATTATATGGTCTGCTCCCTATTTTAACTTTTACCCACATTTATTACAGGTTTTCTTCATAGTTTAATTTAAACCTGAGTGTTCAGAGATCCCCTGTGGTGGCCCTCTACAGGTGATGCGTGGTACTGCAAGCAGCTGATAGTTTCGGGTCAAAGTTCACGAAATAACGGCATGAACATGAATTTTAATTAAACCATTTTATGACTTTAATCCTGCACTAATTAATTTTACACAAATGAGCAAAAAACATCAAGAAAATGTGTGAAAACACTTTGAATTTAGCAAAGACATGTGACCATACAGTGTGATAGAATGTTCTAAGAATAATAATGTTTCCTCTGGATTCTTTTGAAGTGAGAAAAACAACAGTGCACTGAACTTTAGGAAACTAAAATGTGAATGGATTTGTTTTTAATTCTTGTTTACTTTTACACATATTTAATTTATACTTGATTATCTTGTAAGAAATCCTTCTGCTCCTGCACTGCTCAGTACTAGGTACTTATCACTGGTTGAAGTTTTGGCTAAAGATGTCCTGGATACATTTATATCAGTGAAATGGATCATTCAAAATAAACCAACATTGACTGAATCATTCAGGAACCACAAATTATGATCTGAATCAAATGGTGAAAAAGAATCGTCACAGCCATAATTTTTGTTGAACATTCAGGGTTTTTACCTGCAGGGTCACAGAAGCACTGCAGAGCAGAGGAGGATTACTGCTGTTTTTTTTATGCAACTGAATCTTACTCCAGAAAGATAAACATGACCTGTGAATGTAATTACAGTGGAGGGTTTTGCAGAATCGATTCTGTTCTCATCCTAGTTCAATCACTTTCATGACATCCCTTGAGCAGGGCTCGTTTGGCCCCCTCAAGGGACTTCATGAAAATGGAACGTACCATTGTCGTGCGTTTAAGTGTACAGTATTTCCATATGGCATGCCTACTTCACCGTTACTTATCCTTGCATAAGTGTTCACTGCGACTTGTCGACTGCAGCACGCCTGTAGAACAAAATGTGCATGAACATTTTTGCATAGCAGGCTCATCGAACACTATGACCTTGATATTTTGTGTGGGCCACCTGCGTGCCCCATACAGGTTTGCCCATTTTTTTGCGACTAAGGCCTAATCAGACGTCGACCATAAAAGACTGGCATGAAGCCAGTCTGAGCATCATCAGACAATTCAGACAAAAAGCAAAGTTTTGTTTGGAGTTCAGTAAAAAAAAAAAAAAGTGATTTTAAAAACAAAATAAAAAAAAAACAAATCACAAACTGCAGTTCTCCACCTGGGAAGTCTAAAGATCTGCACTCAGGCCCAGGATCAAACCAGACGGACCGGTTTTTTCCGTCTCCCTGCCTGACATTCTTGTGCTGCGGGTCATATTCAGCAGCACTTTCTGTCACGGCATAAAAATGGCTTTGGACCGAACACAGATGTTGGAGTTCAGGTTGTATTCCTCATAGCGCCACCATGAGGAGTGATGCTGGGAGCAAAAAAAACCCACGTTCCAATGCTAATTTAAAAGTTTATTGCGGTCAGTGATTCTTTTTTTATTTTTACATTTGCACTGAAGCCACACTTCAGAGTAAAATGACTCAAAGTACAAAAAAAAAAACAAGATCTTCACAAAAACACATTTAATGTGAAACCAGGATCAGATTTTTATAGATTTTTAGATTTTTATATAAAATGACCTTAACTATATATTAACTATGTCGTTACCAATTATTTCTGTACATCACATGTCAGCTGTCAAAAATCCAACATGAAGTGATGAGAGGAGAACTGAGAGAAAATGCTGAAGAACGTCATTGGTCTGAAGTAACAGTGTTTCTGTAAATAAAATACAGAGTTCTGAATCTTTCTTGCTTCCAGCAAAACCACTTCCTGTCTTCACACGGTGGAGCCAATCGTAGCGGTTCCTCAGAGTCTGATTCTGAAATCATTCCTCACACACCTCCTCCCTGAGAGCGCCATCTCCACTGAGCTCGACTCATTGGGTCTGATGGTCAGAGCAGAAACCGTTCAAGCCCAGGCTCCTCAAACGCTGCCCCACCGGTCAGCATGTGGCGTCTGTGGTTCCGAACTGAATCCAGTTTTTGGCAGTGGTCCAAAAGAGAAACCTCTGCCCCGGGTTTTGTCTTCAAAGTGGTTCCACAGGACTTGAGACCTCTTGAAGACGGAAGGTGTGACCTGGACCTGTTCACATCACTCACTAAAATCGACCGTGACCAGCTTCCTGACGTGCTCGTCTTCCCTCCAGTGGTGTCACTGCGGTACTGCAGAGGAGCAGCATCCGTTTCCGGTTATAGGATTGGGGCAGCACGCGCCCCCATGAGCTCTACATGAGGCTGCTGAGGTGACCCGAGTGTCCCACTGAGTTCAGCATCAGCGCCCTCTGGTCCAGGACGTCTCTCTCGCGGCCGAGCGCCAACCGCTCCTGCTCCACCATGGCGCGGTCGCGCTCCACCGCCGCCCGCTCCCGATCCAGCCACAGCCGCTCCGCCTGCACCGCTGCCCTCTCTCTCTCCACTGTGGCTCTCTCTCGCTCCACCATCTCTCTCTCCCTCTCCAGCGCCGCCCGCTCCCGCTCCACCATCTCCCACTCCGGGCCCAGCCCCCCCAGCGGCCTGTCGCACAGATCCACGCTCCGCTGGTCTGGCTGCGCGTTGTCCCCAAACGCATCCTGTTCAAAGTCTGAGGAGGAAGAGGGGGGCAAAGGAGGGGTTGGGCGGGGTCTCTGTCTGGGGGTGGGTTCAGGGGCCTGCTCATCGTCCTGAGTGACGGGGGTTAGGAGGGGGGCGCTGTTCGCCAGGCGGCCCTCCATAGCTTCATTCATCAGGTGAAACCACGGCCAGGAGGAGGCGCCATCCACCACACTCTCCATCCCAACAGGAGGATATTTAAGGTCCTGAGGAGAGGAGACCTTTGACTTCAACATCAACTTCATCCCAACAAATATGCAGCCAAGCTGAGGTCTACAGCATTTACACAGAAATACTGTTTTAATACGAACTTTTAAGATGAATTCCAGAATAAATACATTTCCTGCTGAAGTCCATTAACATCAAAAAGGTACAAATGTCAGAATCTGAGGAAAAAAACTGCTTTTAATATTTCCTAAAACCTTGCTATCAGTGTCAGCAAGGCTTTCAGGTGGCCTTTACCCAGCATGCTTCACTCCCTTAGCATCACAACCATAGACTGTATGAGAACTGGACTGAGAGGTTGTATCCAAATTCCTTCAGTACTCACTACATAGTGCGTTTCCCAGTTTGTAGTGCTGTCCGAATCTACAATTCCAAAATCAGGTGCCCTAGAAACTTCCCAGAAGTCTCTGCAAACAACCAGTGTGCATAGCTGCTCACTAGATTGGCGAATATAAACCACAATGCATTGCGTCCGAACAATTTTTGCCAAAAAATGTATTTAATGTATTTTTTTAACGAAACCATTAACGTTTTATCTTCAGAAGACACTGGAGCAGTGAGCATGGTGTCCGAATTGCTTTTAAAATCCAGGACACTACAAAGTCCCGCACTATATGGTTTTTTAGTAGTTAGGGGTTAGGGTGAGAGTTTGGACATAGCCAGTGACTCCCTACTGGCTACTGGACTTCCAATAAAATCACTCCTGAATGGTGAAAAATGGTTGCTGGAGACCACCTGGGAAAATCACTGCTTACTGATGACATCTGGCTCCAACATGGCGGTGTCCATATCGCAAAAAAAACAAACAAACAAAAACAAAGGAGGCGGAGCAAGAGCAAGTCATTTTCTGTGGGTGATGTCACACTCACTTGGTCCAGTTCTCAGATACAGTCAATGATCAGAACTGTTCTGCATCCATCAGGCCATAATGCGTTACTGAGGTGTCGCTGGTGACATATCCGTTGAAGGGTTTTTAACTTGAGTCTTTAATCATCTTCAGACTCTCTCTAGTCTCCTGAGCACGCCCAACAGGGGTGTCAGAGACCATGCTTCGAGGGCTGACATCCTGCTAGTTTTTTACAAATCTGTTCATCTTATCTGCTGCTCACTAAGGAGCTTCATTTGCAGGTTAGTTGGACAACATGTAGGACACCGGCCGTCAAGGCCTGGAGTTTGACACCTGTGCAATAGGAGGAAGAACGTACCTTGTATCTTCTCTTCAGGTTGTCCCACTTCTTGGCCATCTGGTAGGTGGAGACTTTTCCCTGCAGGCCCAGCTCCTTCAGTATGGCTCTTCGGTGAGTGGAGAACACAACATGAACACGGTTCATGCTGCTGGTGACTGTCGACATGCAGGAGGGTCTTACTTCCAGGCTGCTTTGGCTGCATTCCTCCTCCCGGTGAACAGCGACTCGTTGGAGGCTCTGAGTTTGATCATCCTCCTGGTGTCCTGGTCGCTCACTGTCAGACAGCAGCGGGGATGTTAGGCGTCTTCATTACACGGATACGCTGCATCGTTAAGCGTTAGCTCTTACTTTTATACGAAAGCTCTGACGGCATTGAACACTCTTCTCCACTAGCGTCAATGTATGTGATGCTCCCGTCAGCTTCGCCGCTGTCCCCGCCCACCATGCTGTCCAGCTCCGACACACTGCTCCTGTCTGCCACAGAGCAATCCCTGTCGACGGGCGGAGAGGAGACAAACACGCCGTCTTCATCGTTGGTCCACACGGGGGTTACTTTGGGAGCTTTTCCCACCAGGCGCCCCTCCAGCGCGTCGCTCATGAGCTGGAACCAGGGCCAGGAGGCCGGGTTGGTCTGCCCCTCCATCCCCCGCGGAGGGAACTTCAAGTCCTTCAGACAGAACAGAGCGTAAACGACACTTTCCTCCAATCATCAAATTTGTAAAATATAAAAGGTTTAGTCTTTTCTTTAAACATTTTTTTCTGTTTGAAAAGCATATTTTCTCAACTTTACATTACTGTATTTACTGTCTTCTTTAAATTAAAATAGTAATATCTGTTAATAACAGTATGAAGAGTATCTAAGTTATCCAGCCGTACAGTTTAGATCCAGATGTCAGCTCAGACGAGGAAAACAAAGTCGTAATGAATCTATTTGTCTGCAACTGGATGCATCAGAATAGAGCAGAGCAGGGAGCTTTTCTATTGCAGCTCCTAAGTCATACCTACAAGCTTTTTCAAACGTCATTTGCTTCTGATTCACAACAACTTGAATAAAGAAATACTCAGAAATGCAATTTTAACCTTAATTCATAATGGCAATGTCACAAGAACATGTTAAAAACATGATTTCTATCAGAGTGGGTATTTAATGTTTGTGCGGTATTAGCTTAAACAGACTTATGTTGTGATGTTGTTTTTTTAAATTGAAGAAATCAAAGCAAATCCGTCGTTTTTCTTGCTACTGTTTGATGGCCCTCGCAGTGGAAGCATGCGCAGCGTTTTGCTGCCCTCTGTGTTAGCCTACAGAACTAACTGCTGGCGTTGATCACCTTGAATTTGGTCTTTAGGTTGTCCCACTTCTTAGCCACCTGGTCAGGTGTTATCTTCCCCGTCAGACCCATCTCCTTCACAATTCCCCTGAGACAGAGCCAACCACAAAAACAGAAAGCACGTCAGCGGGAGAGCTTTGCTCTTCAGCGAGCAGACCAGTCTGTTCAGAGGAGCCCTCAGGCTTATGAGCTGTTGCTTGAACGTTTTGGGGATAAAATCTATTTGTCTGTGTTGTTCAGGAATGCTGGGAGCGCTGCCTCACCTCCAGGCGGGCTTGGCGGTGTTCCTCCTCCCCGTGAACAGAGACTCATTTGAGGCTCGGAGTTCAATCAGCCGCCGAGTGTCCTCGTCTGTTACTGCGGACAAAAGGAAGAGAACTCTGATCAAACCAGATCATTATCTTTGGCACATCTTTGAAAAAATGTCGGCCTGATTAACACACAAACACTGCAGTGTAGTGTAGTCTCAAAATGAATTTTAACTAAAAATTAAAAATTAAAAAATGCATTTCCAGACCAAATTTGAGCTCTTTCAAGAACACTTAAGTCTAATCAGGTCCTCTAAAGAGCTGTATGTTCAGTTTTGTGAAAAAAATCTATTTGTATTTGGCTGTCGATCCTGTCTCCGGCTCGACTCGCCCCCCCCCGACTGTACCCCCAACTCCAGCTGGATGAAGCTCGTCTGCTGGACTTTAAATATGTAGATGTAGAGGTAGATAAGTGAATTCTTCTCTTTGAGATCTAATAATCACCTGTCCGTCCTGGGGGAGGATCCCTCCTTAATGTGGGCACCCCTGAGCTTTCTTCGTTTTTCCAGAATCCGTTTTTTTAGGCGTTTTTCCTTACCGCGAAGGGGGGTCTAAGGGCAGGGATGTCTAGTTTGGCTTAGTCAGTTTGTTAGTTTAATTTAGTATTTTTCTATTGAATTCTATGTATTCACGATCCTTTTGATTTTATGTTTTACTTCTTCAATTACCGATACGAAGTCTATCGAGACGGCTGTTGTTGTGAATTTGGGCTACACAAATAAAATTGAATTGAATTCTCACGTTTGTAGGAGAACTCTGTGAGTCGGTGAAAATCTCCTAGAGCTGTGGATCCGTTCTTGTCCTCGTTATCGACCAGCAGATCCATCTCAGACTCCGTCAGGAACTCCGCCATCCCTCCTCGGCTCCGGCGGGCTCGTTTCTTTGGCGTCGGGGAGAGTGGCTCGCAGTCCTCGTCTTCTTCCTCCACTATGGGAGTGAGGATGGGCGCAGCGCAGGAGAAGCGTCCCTCCATGGCGTCGTTCATGCGGTAGAACCACGGCCAGGAGCTCGGGTTGGTGTCCACGCCGCGAGAGGGAAACTTCAGCTCCTGGAGGAGAAACAGAAGAACTGAAACTCAGCTGCACTAATAACATCAGCAGACACTGAGATCCAGGGTTTACCTTGTATCTCCTCTTTAGGTTGTCCCATTTCTTGGCCAGCTGGTCTGTGGTCAGCTTTCCCTGCAGACCCAGCTCAAACAGGATGGCTCTGCAGAACAAATCAACAGAGCAGATGTTTGATTTACCTGCAGCTCTGAATGAGATGAAAGTCAAAGCGGCACTTTGACACGCTCGGCATCACTGAAGCCGGACACAGCAGTGCAGAGGGGGCTGTCAATGACTGATGTGGTGGAGCGTCCATCTGGTTCCCTGTTGCAGTACTGGTAAACCCCTGTCAGGTGATCATTAGCTCACCTAAAATTCTGGCAGATGTGGCCTTCGGGTTTGAAACCTGCGTTCTACCACTGGAGACAATGATGGCACAAGGTATAGTACAGTGGTCACCAACCACCGGGCAAAAAAGACCAGTACCCGTCCAATGGACACATTAGGGCTGCACGATATGAGGAAAACTCGCGATATGCGATATTAGTCATCAGTATTGCGATGACGATATAACTTCCGATAAATTAACAAACAGCAAAAAAAACAAAAACATCTTCATTTTACTGCAAAAGTTTAAATTAAGTAAGAGTCAAAATACCTTAAATTATTCTCCAAATGACCCTCATCTAATTAGGAGCCAACAAAAGCTACATTTAACGGACAAAACCAGAAGTTTTAACACCAAATAAAGATTTATTGGTCCCGTTGTTCCCACAGACTATAATAATAATAATACAGAATGTCCAGCAACCGGCTGTCTAATGTTAGAAGGATTCTACCAATAAAGTAGTTCAAATCTTGGATTATTACATTTATATTTAATAAAGACCAGTTTTAATGACTGTTTTTGTTTTGTATTTATTTGCTTGAAGTTGGAGTCTGATTTTTGAGCTTCCACTTTGACCGTTATGTGTTAATGGAAAATCTATTTCACATTTGAATAGTTCCTACATGAAATCTAGATATATTTCATCAGATCGTTTACAGAGGATGAAGATAAACGTTACCCTCAAAAGCTAAGCGAAACTGGAAGCTATAAATAAAAACCAAAAAAAAAAAATCAAGATGCCCACTTCAGCTTCGTACAGGCCGGTCCTTAAAAATATTGTCCGACATGAAACTGGTCTGCGGCCTGAAAAAGGTTGGTGACCAGTGATATGGTGCGTAAACTGACGTCTCCTCTATTAATTAGTCCCAGTTCTGTCATGTGACCAAAACAAAAGCAAAGCCTTTGTGATTAGAAAATTGCTAATACAATTACGTGAACAGTCCTAATATGCTGGAACCATCTCATTTAGCTTTAAATTTAAAAATATTTATCATCAAATCAAACATCCATAAAGTCAAAACGGCATAACCATAACTAAAAGACCACTGGGAACGCTTTTACAATAGATCAAAAGAGGATTGGAGAGGAGGTTTAAACCAATCACAGTTATGAGCTGGTTCTTTAAAAAGAAGCTTAGTTCTTTAAATGACAATAATGAATCTGATTCTGATTACTTTTTACATCTGCTTGAACTGCATTTCAATTGAAAGTTCGTCAGAGCAGCATTTCCATCTGCTGACCTGATGAAGGCCTGCAGCTCCAAACCTGGTGAGCTCACCTCCAGGCGGGCTTGGCTGAGTGTTTCCTGCCGGTAAAGAGCGCTTCGTTTGCTGCTCGGAGTTTGATCATCCTCTCCGTCTCCGGTTCAGTCACTGTCGGCAGAGGAAAAGCAGTTTAACACAGCAATCGAGGACGCCCACGTGGACATCAGCAGAACTCTGTGTTCCGGCGAGCTGAGGCTGCTTACTTTTGTACGAGCACTCGGCCATTCTTCTCCACCCCATTGGGACGCCTTCAGTGGGCGCGGCCTCTGAATGCACCACCACATCACTCTCTGCCGATTCAGCTGCCACTGTGTCTTCCATCTCCGTCTTGATGAGAAACTCCAGGATGTCTGTGTTCTCCTGGTTTTGGTTCGGCTGCCCGTTACTGTGTTGTGCGCCGTTGTCTGCGCTCTCCGGACTCAGAACCAGGTTGGTGTTGTAGAGGCGACCCTGCATAGCTTCATCCATGATGTGGAACCAGGGCCATGACTCCATGACACCCCCAGTGGGGTCCTGGCCTTGATAAGGCTGCTTCAGGTCCTGAAATGCACAAACAGTGACCCCTGCAGGCTGATAAAGGAAGGTCCGCAGTCTGTCTGAACATCACATTTTTAAAGCCCCACTCCGATCATCTTTTGATCTATTTTGAAGATCAGTGGTTTTTTAATTAGGATTATGCCATTTTAGGCAAAAAAAAAAAACTGTGTCTGTTGGTGCAGAGTAAGCCCACCCCCCATTTCCTTTCACACATCTGTTTACACGCTCTCCTGCTAACTTAAAGCCCCTCACAAACCCAACCTAACCTTACAGGTGCAACAAAATTGGTGAGCATTGGAGCTACAGTTTAGTTTAGAGCCAGATTCCAGCTCAGACAAGGAAAACAAAGATGTGCATGGATCTATTTGGCTGCAAGTGGCGGAGCACAGCAGAACGCTTTGGGCCTGCCCAGCGCTCTAAGTCACAAATAAGATCTTTTTTCTAAATCTTTTAATTGTCTGTTCCTGATTCACAACAATTTGAACAAAGAAATAGTCAGAAATGCTATTTTAAACGGAATTTGCTTCATATGTCCTCAATCATCAGAAACATGCCACCAGAACATGTTGAAATATGATTTTCATCTGAGTGGGTATATATATATATATATATATATATATATATATATATAGAGGCTGAGTTTAAGCTACTGTCTCCAAACAGAAAAAGCTTTTTGGATCCACAGCTGCTGCATCCTCACATCTCACCTTGTACTTCGTCCGCAGGTTGTCCCATTTCTTGGCGATCTGCTCTGCGGTCAGCTTCCCTTCCAGTCCCAGTCCTTTCAAGATAGTGCTGAGAAACAAACAAGACCCTGCTGATGAAAACCCACAAAACCTGTCCCACCATGGGGTTAAGGTTAAGGGCGGCTGTGGTGCAGCGGTAGGGCGGTCGACTCATGATCGTAAGATTGCAGGTTCGATTCCCGCCTTGCACGCCCATGTGTCGAAGTGTCCTTGGGCAAGACACTGAACCCCACCTTGCCTCTGGTGGGAGGTTGGCGCCAGTGTTCGGCAGCGGAGCCACCATCAGTGTGTGAATGTGTGTGTGACTGGGTGAATGGGACTGTGACTGTAAAGCGCTTTGGGCCTTCGTAAGAAGGTAGAAAGCGCTATATAAGTATACGCCATTTACCATTTACCAAGGTTAGAAAATGCAGGATTGATTCTGTTTACTTCTGAAACGTCCTGATTGGCTTCGTAGGTTAGTATCCTCACAGAGCCATCATGTCCATGCAGGATCTTACCTCCATGCTATCTTGGCAGAGTTCCTCTTTCCTGTAAACAAAGTCTCGTTGGACGCCCTGAACTCGATCAGCCTCTTCACGTCCTCCTCGGTCACTGTATGGTTCGGTGGTGTCAGAGGTCAAAGGTCAGCGCCAACTGTCAGCCCAGAAGCACAACAGATACTTACTCTTGTAGGAGCCCTCCGGGAGCTGCGGCTGAGGGTTCAGGGTCTGCTCCATGCTGATGACGGAGGCCGGGAAGGAAACAAGAAGAGGGGGGGCGGTGTCTGTTGGCCGCCAGGCCGTGAGCTAACAACCACCTAACGCATCTTACCGCGTCGCTTCCCCATCAGTGGCGCTCGAACAGCCATCTTGCGGGGTCAGTCCCGGAGGCGGGTACCGCCCCTCCTACCGGGCAGCCGCTATCCGCGTCCTCCGAGGACGGCCCTTCTGGAACCGTAAAAACGAGTGGGCTGCTACTTAGCACAGGTAGCTAACCCAGCGCCTAGAAAGCGGAGCAGAGCTGGGCTTTCCCTGCGCGGTCACGCCTCTGTCCGCTGCCTGCGGCCGGTCCCGACGCCCGCGCTCCAGTCGGAGTTTTAAGTCATCGCGCCCGCAGCGCGCGAAATGTAAATAAATCAGTTCCGGTCACCGGGATTTAGCAGCTTCCACAGTCCGCAGCCCTGAGAAGGGGGTGCGTTCCATACCTCCACCGGGCCTTTTCGCCGTCATGTGACCAACAGCATGGGAGGGCGGGAACTGGACAAAAAACCAAACAAATAAAAAAAGGATCTAAACAACCCGCTCCCCTTTAACACAAGCACGCGCTTTCATGCGGACTTTAAACATGATTTTAATATTTAATATAATATAGTATTTTTTATATTTTTTATGATTTAATTAGAGTACCAATTAAAAGACCAACCCTTAACGCCTATAAAAAGATCATTTCCTCAAAGAATCGATCTGTGACTTTGACATTAGTCCCTAATTACATTTTTAAATTGGTCAGTAAATAGCAATAATAATAATAATAATAATAATAATAATAATAATAATAATGATGATGATGATGATGATGATGATGATGATGATGATGATGAGTACTTTCACTAGCCTCTGCTGGCCAAAATAGATTTTAGTCATTAAGGACACGAATGATGGTAATTTATCATGAATATTTTTACGATTTTTGCTTTTTTGATACTCTTGATCATGAAATACTTTGAAGGCAATGAACATGATAAAAAGAACATTAAAATAGGTGTTACATTGTAAAATGTATAACGGAAACTGTCAAAAAGGAAACCCTTTGCAATCTTTCTTAGCTTCGCATTTTTCCTAAAAATAAAACCTTGAAAATCAAATAACTGGGGGAAATCTTTAATAAAAAACAGCTAATATTAGAACACATCTGGAGAAAACCCGCACAGCATCCTGAAGCGTGGTCAAGTTTACACTTTTGGCGGAAATGGACTTTCAAAATATTCAAAGCGCTTTGTTGCCACAAAGTCCAAACTTACAGATAATAACAATAATACAAAATATTCCTGTTTTTAATCTATATATTGCAAATGTATTCCGATACAATTATAATTGTATATGTTATATGCGTAAAGACTACAAAACGTGAAAGCTTAACAGAAGACTATGTGAGCCTTTTATTTTGAAGGACTAACCGGTGTCGTATCACTTGTCGATTCTGTTCTGTCTCCGGTTGCCTGAACACCGTAATCGGTAAATGATGGAGTCTGTTCTGCGGTCCACGTCGACGTAGTCCACTGGGAGTGTTTCCACGTAGCCCCGATTATATCGAAGCTGGTACCTGCACAGGTAACTCCACGTGACCTTGTGGCTTGTGATAAAGGTTAATGATGATGGGGAGGATCATGAGGCTCGTGTTTGTGATGTGAACGTAAGGTGACGTGAAAGGTGACCGGAAATTCACATCGAACCTTTTAAATGACCTGCCCTGAATTTCATCCGCACCTTTTCCGGTTGATCTGCTTAGTTGGTGTAACCTGTAAATACAACTAAAAACACGCACAGGAAGTACTTCGTTACCACGTTACTCTGCGTCAATCTACATCACTGTGTAGATGGTGTTTAAAACTGCAGGAAAATGTGGTTCCGTGGTGCAAACAAGACAGATTATTTGGAAAAAAACGAAACAAATTATTATTTAAGAAAACCTTCTGCCTGATAGTAGTTGTTAATTTCATGCATGAATAAGTCAAATTCAAATGGAAAGATGTGACAACAGAGTAATAATGTATGCTTCTTTACAGATAAACAGCTGACTTGTAAAATAATTAAAAAAAAAAAATCCAACCACCTTTAACACCCCCCCCCCCAACATCCACTCAAAGCGGTTGGAAAAATTCTTTGTGAAAAATTTGGATCCAGTTCTACATATGTCTTTGTGTGTGTCTGCAGCACCATGTTGGCCAGGAAGGGCCTATTACCTGACGGCTTCCTGCTGACCCGCCTGGCGGAGGACCAGAACCAGCCGAATCGCAGCAAGACCAAGTGTCAGAGACCCCGCTTCATCACCAAAACCGGGTCTTGCAATGTGGCTCACAAGAACATCAGGGAGCAGGTGAGCAAGACACGGACTCCATCCTTCATGGTTATAGACAGAACTGAAGCTTCTGGTCATTCCTTCAAAATAAAAGGTTCGCAGGAACTGAAAAAGCTTTCACGTCTTTATTGATCTTTAAATATTTTATAAAATTATAAATGTATCTGAGAAATTTTGTGAAACTTCTGACCAACAACCAATCCTGCTATTGTGAGATCAGAACTGACCACCTCAGCTAGTGGTTCAATTGCTATTGCAAATCATAATGAAGAAAGTGATCATCCTTGCCTATTCCCTCTTTGAACGTCAACATTTCTCAATTTAACCTTATTAGTTAAGACTGCTGTCATTGATTGTACGTAAATGCTTTTAACCCATTTAATAAATGTATTTCCTAGATCAAATTTTTCCAATGTCAAAAACAGATGTGGCCATTCAACCCAATCAGATGCCTTTTCTGCGTTTAGGGCAGGGGTCTGCAACCTTTAACAGTAAAAAAGCCATTTGGGCCTGTTTTTTACTGATCAAAACCTAATCTGAGGCGCAAAGTCATATTTTACCCTTTAGGAACATTTGATACAGCATTCATTGCATTATTATTTTTTGAATAACAAATATGAATTATGTTCATTTTTTAGCATAAATAAAAACAGAAATATAAAGAGAAACTAGCATTTTCTCAAAATGTAAAATTGTCTTTTACTTATGACAGAAGCTGTTACGAATTACTTTCAAAATAAAAGACTCCCTTTGCCAGAGAGGATCATCCTTTTAGCAACTCCCCTCTGCACAGCTACTAACTATGGTTGTGTAACTGCATTCTTTGAGAGCTGTAACTAACCAGTCACATCCCTTTATAAACCTTCTTAACTAAATTTGTGCATGCTTTTGTTTTCCAGGGTCGGTTCTTGCAGGACGTCTTCACCACCATGGTGGATCTGAAGTGGCAGCACTCACTCCTCATCTTCACCTCTGCCTTCCTTTGCTCCTGGATGCTCTTCGCCATGATCTGGTGGCTCATGGCATTTGCTCATGGGGACCTGAAGCCCAGGGATGCGGACAGTGACCCTGGACCAGTTCCTTGCGTCACCGCCATCCACTCCTTCACCTCAGCCTTCCTCTTCTCCATTGAAGTCCAGGTAGGGGAGGGTCACTGCTGCTCAAAGGCTGCCGGAGCCATCGGTGCCTTGGTAATGCTCTTGTTGCTCTAGGTAACCATCGGTTTTGGTGGCCGGATGGTGACGGAGGAGTGTCCCGCGGCCATTGTCGTTCTGATCATTCAGAACATCCTGGGGCTGATCATCAACGCGGTGATGCTCGGCTGTGTATTCATGAAGACGGCGCAGGCCAACCGGCGGGCCGAGACGCTCATCTTCTCCAGAAATGCTGTCATCGCTCCTCGAAATGGCCGGCCAACTTTCATGTTTAGACTTGGAGACCTGAGAAAGAGCATGATCATCTCAGCCACTGTACAGCTTCAGGTGATAGAATTGCAACAAAGACCCAAAACAGACGACTGAAGAGGTTCTGGTTAATCCCAGCTGCGTCGTTTCTCCTCAGGTGATCCGGCGGACGGTGACAGCAGAGGGTGAGGTGATCCCAGTGTGCCAGTTGGACATCCAGGTGGAGAACCCTCTGAGGAGTAATGGTATCTTCCTGGTCTCTCCTCTCATCATCAGCCACACCATGGAGCGAGGAAGCCCACTCTACGAGCTGTCCGCCCAGTCGCTGGCTTCCGAAGACTTGGAGATTATCGTCATCCTAGAGGGTCAGTCAGAACTTCTGGATCTAGGGAACCATTCTGTGCTGCAAAAATTATTGTTGCTCAGGAGATCATTGGTCCGTCACTTTTCATCACTTTCCAGGTGTGGTGGAGACCACAGGGATCACCATGCAGGCTCGCACCTCCTACATCCCAGAGGAGATCCTGTGGGGGCGGCGCTTCGTCTCCATCATCACAGAGGAGGACGGCAGGTATTGCGTCAACTACTCCAAATTTGGCAACACGGTTCCGGTGCGGATGTCGTCCCTCAGCGCCAAAGAGCTGGACCAGACCAGAGGAGTCCAGGAGGGGGGGGTGGAGGCTAACCTACAGGGGTGGGGGCTAGTCCGAGCTGGCCGAGGAGGCTTTCGCAGGGGAGCCCGGGCCTGCAGCAGCTCTGCCCCACATCCCTGGTACGCCCAATCGGAGAAACCGGAGCCAGAGGTGGAGCTAAAGGGACAGAAGAGGACGGTGCGGCTGGAGGTGATCGGACCAATGGCGGAGGAGGAGGAGGACCTGGAGGACATAAGCGACTGAAGACAGACTCAGAAACACATACAATCCCACTCAGACGGGCAGGGACGGTGTTCGTGGACACGTCCCACAATGCAATTCTCAAATGAAGGAAGTGTGTCTTTGTCAAATTGAAAACACAAACCTATCAGATGACCAGACAGCCTTAAAGTCAGGAACTCACAATAAGGACAAATTCATCAAAAAAGTAATAAAAGCTGAGCAGCCTGAGGGATAGCCTAGAGACACAAAAGCCTAAAACACAAACACAGCACACAAACCAAACACATTTCACCTGCCTCCAGTTATTGTATATGTTGTGTTTTTGCGTAAATGTTGTTGCCGTTCCTCTGTGATGCTTTTTCATCTTGTTCTGTTTGTTTGTTTCCTGCTGCTCTGACCGGGTAAAGATCTGAAAAATGTATTTTAGTCCTCTAAGATAATATTTGTGATATTAATAAAACCATTTTTGATTTTCCTCGCTGTGGATAAGGATGTCAGAGACCCAAACGTGCCTCCCTGGACATGGAAACATGTATCAGATTTCTAAATCATGGCTACTTCGATGTTTTCAGCTTTAAATATGCATTGTGCACTCACTTTATTAGGCAAAACCTGTTCAACTGCTCGTTGATGCAAGTTTCGAATTAGCCAATCACATGGCAGCAGTTTAATGCATTTAGGCGTGTAGACCTGGTCCAGACGATCTGCTGCAGTTCAAACCGAGCAGAATGGCGAAGGAAGGTGATTGAAGGGACTTTCAATGGTAGTTGGTGGCAGACGGGATGGTGTGAGGATTTCAGAAAACTGCGGATCTACTAGGATTTTCACCCACAACCATTTTTGTGTGCTTAATAGGCTATCTTTCAAACGTTTGAAAATGCAACGGAGGACGGTATTCATAAGAAGACATTACAAGACCCACTAAAGGACGATCTGGTGGTGCAGTGTTTATTTTATATCTAGATATTATTATAAAATATATTTAAAAAATATATTAAAAAAAAGTACTCTAATAGACGTTTAAAAATATCCCAGGATTAGATGGTTTCAATTAGATGTGCGGGAGACCTCTGTGTGCAGAAATCTTTCAGAACACTACATCAATAGAGGAACATAACAGAGTTGTCTGAGATGTCCAGTAGACATCTACGACAGATGTTCTCTGTTGGACATGTTGTGCCCGGTGGGACAGGCAAGTGCTTGGCTGCTTGGCTCATGAAGAAATGCAGATTCTGTGGCGGGACTCTCTGTCACTAAAGTTCTTTTATAATTGAATCTTAAGAACGTAAAAAGACCCTTGTTTCAAGAAAAGATGCCCTGCTTTTTGTCAAAGAAAAATAACCTTAGTTAGAGAAAATGTGTCTCAGTGATTCAACTTGTTTCTAATAAAATAAGAATTCCTGACAACTTTTATACCTGATTGGCAGATTAATTTTGCATACTTCAAGAAAATCTGCCAATGAAATAATTTTTGACTTATTTTTAAGGGGCCTGTTTTTGCAGTGTGTGGAGGAATGATGCCAACTGGACACTTAAAAGAGAATGAATTCTTTCATCTGTATTTTGTGCAGTGGGGATGCCAATGTTAGTGTATTATCCAAATTCAGTCTAATTTGATTCAATTCTAAAAGCAGAAAGATTAAAAACTGTCAGATAGAGGAGCACTTAGGGGAAAGCTGATCAACTTCATCAATAATGCTGTCTGCTTTCTTATGATTATTTAATTCTGAAGGACAGGATTTAAACATTCAAAATACCCAAAAGTCCAGTTTTTGAATTTCAGGTTTATGTAAACTCCACCATCCTCCAAGTTTTATTTCTTTCACTTTATGTCAGGCAAATCCACTAAATAAGGAAAGAGACACCAAACCTTCAACTTCTTCATTTATTGTTAAACCCACAAAACAGGAATTTGAAAGTAAATATATAAACACGTGTTTAAACCTGAGAAGCAGATGTTATTTGAAGAAAATCGATTTTTAAAATTGCAGAGTGACAGCGGTTGTTCACAGCCAGCACCAGTAAACACTCAGCAGGGAGCCCATCAGGGCCAGGACGGGTGTTGCCGTGGTAACTGCGCTGCCTGAGTTGCAGAGGTTGCTGTTGCAGCATCGATACGAGAAGCTGGATATCGCCGGAAACATCTGCTTGAGGCGGGAAATATCACAGTCCGTGTACCTGATGCACTGACGGATCGTCTTCCCACCTGGAGGTAAAACGAGGAGAGCAAAAAAGAAAAACCAATAAAAATTCAACAAAATCCATGAAAAGGCGGTAAGTAAAAATTCAGAAGCTGGTCTAAAAAAAAAGAAACAGGCAAACAAAAACACGTTTTGGAACAGAAGGTGCAAAATGAGCAATAAAAAGTCTAAGAATAAAGGTGGGACAAAGAAAAAAAATGCAAACACATAACAAAAAATAACCACTGTAACAGTAAAAACTGTCTAGTATAAAAAGCCTTTAACACATATCTTTTTTGTTTGATCAGCTGCTGTACAGTACAAGTTAAAAATCTTTTAAAAACATTTCATATCCACAGAACTGACTGAAAAGTAAATCTAACTAAAAGGAACGAAAAAAAAAGACTAGAAAACACAAAACAAAGTCATAACAACACAAATATTGTCTAAAAAACTAGGCGAGTGAGAAGAAGAATAACACAACAACAACACATTCACATAAAATGATGAAGACACTTAGTGCTGAATGCTCTCATTCCACACATTTCTGATATTGACTCAGTCACTTCACAAAACTACCTGTAGTTTAAATTTAATCTGTTAAGATGCCCTCAGCAAAAAGTGGTCTATTTAAGTACATTTAGTCCATACTAAGTATAGACTAGGTTTACTTATCATATTTGTAAACTTGAAATCTTGAAGTATTCAGGTACTTCCTACACTACACTTCTATAGTAAACTTTTTTTTAAGCCAGAAGGATTTGCTTCAATCATGCAAAAACAAAATAAAAATATGACCACCATCTTCAATACTACAAAAAAAAAAATGTCTCAGTCAGAATATAAAAAAACATATTGAAAAGGGGATAGGTAGAAGCCGATGCTATCCTTTTATCTGCTTTTCACATATTAATCAATACTATTTTCAACAATTATATATTCTCTTTTTCCGCAATCAACATTTCACAGTCAATAATTGGATAGTTCACCATTTTTGTTTGTCCATCATATATTTTAAGAACATCTTCTTTTTAGGTTTGATATTAAGTTATTTAATGTCTGTACTGTTCTCCACAGTTTAACTCCACATGGTTTAAACTTTTTGTTGTTTATAAAAACTATTCCCCCAGAGAATAAACTTTAGTCCTTGCTATAGTTGTACTGAGGTTTACTCAATAAAAATAAACTTCAGGGTCAGCAGATTAATTCTCACTGTCCTGCTGCTTCATAATGACCCGTGGATCATATATTAATGTAATCTTTGTGTTGCTTTTTAAAATTCAAGATTCAAGATTTGGTTTATTGTCATTCCACACATATTATTTACGGAGAAATACACAGGTGAGACGAGATGTTGTTTCTCAATAGCATGACAGTGCAAAGACGCAATCAATAAAATAACAATCAAAGAATAAAAATAGTAATAAAATAAGATAAATAAAAATAAAATAGAATAAAATAGAGACCAGCATAAAATGTGGTTTCACAAGTTTCTTTTTTTTCTTCTTTTTTTAGTATTCTTTATTATGTTTTGCACTGGGTCTTTGGGTTTCATGAAAGGGGCTCTAAATTGAATGCATCTTTGAATCTCATTGTGTTGTGTGTGTGGGGGTCGGGGGTTGTGGGCTAGGATTGAGTACACTTGAAGTTTATTTTACTAAGCATACTTGAGTGTCCAGTGAGTATATAAGTAAAGGAAGTCTACTGGCTTCCTGTTAAATTTAGAATAGATTTTAAGATTTTACTTTTAGTTTTTAGAGCCTTGCACGGACAAACCCCGAACTATATTTCTGACCTTTTAACTTCCTACACTCCTGCACTTTCCTTGAGGTCCACTGATTAAAATCTTTAATGTGTTCCAAAAATCCATTTTAAAACTAGGGGAGACCTCGCCTTTCAGGCAGTCGCTCCCTGACTTTGGAATGACCTCCCCCTGTCTCTGCGCCAGATTGACTCAGTCGACTGTTTTAAAGTTCAAGTTAAGACATTTTTAATTAGGAGAGCTTTTAGCTTTTGCTTGTGTTCACTTCTGTGTGTCTGTTTGTTTACCTATATGCCTGTGTATGTTTATTTGGGTCTCACCACTGACTTTATATTGTTTTAACATTGTGAAGCATTTTGTGAGTTGCTCTCTGAGAAAAGTGCTATTTAAATAAAGATTTACTTACTTACTTACTACACCCAGGGATGTCCACCTTTTTTGCAAAAAGGGCCAGATTTGATGTAAATGTGTGAGGGTCAACTACTCAATCTAATAATAACATTAAATGGAAATTAACTGTTTCATGAACATGTTTTTTTTTTCCAATAGGAAACTTTTTATTTCTTCACATAGAACAGAAATATATCTAAATACTTTTTTTCACCAAAATTACTTAGACATTTTTTCAAATAAAAAGTCTGTCTGGGAAAAAAACCCTTAGTCAACATTAAGTCTGGGTTCACATAAAATGTTACATTTTTTTAATATTATAACAGGAGCCTGCTGCTCTGTAGAAAATTCAATGTGGGCCATATTCAGTGCTGGACTTTGGACATGCTTGGTATAGACCATGTACATGTAGTGAAGGAAGTTTACTAACTGAATAATTATTCAGACTAAATTGGAACATTTCAATCCTACAATACCCAGACAGTTATAGGAAAGTAAACTTCAAGTATAATGCCTCACCTTTACTAGAGACATCATATTTTGTAGTGCATTTGAATATATTTTTATCAGGGGGTTGCTTTTGGTTTTTAGTTTTAAGTTGATAAATGTGTTTATCATTTAAAGCACTTTTGTGTTACATTTTCCATGAAAAGTGCTTTATAATAAATGCTTAATTTGATTTGACTTATTTTAACAAACACAGATGCAAGAAAAAGGCCAAAAAACAGAAACTATAAAATAAACAGAGCAAAAAGGAAACAGTTCTGCTCACAAATACACACAGCAGCGCTGATTCCTCAGTGAGCTTCTGAAAACAAACAGTCCTAAAGCTGCTCTTGTGTGTGTTTGTGTGCTAATCTTTGTGCATTTAGCCAAAGAAGACAGCTGTTTCAATAAACCCTCTCTTTTTTCCTGTTTACTGTTTCAGGACAAACTGACCACTTTCGCTCAGGGAGATGCACGAGTCTTCAAAAGTGCACTCCTGCACGTTCTCACAGCGCCCCGTGTAATCTGAGCATTTGTAGCAGCGAAGTCCAGAACCTGAAGAAGAAGAGGAAAAGAGCAGATTTCACCTCAGTGGATGAAGAAACACAGACACTCAGCATTCAATGTAAAACTATAAACTCTGTGCCTTCTACTGAAACGGAAAAACGAATAAAATAAACAATTAAATGATGTATTAACTCCAGCAAGCCAGGAAACATCAACAGTGTGGCACATGTGACTAAAGGTCATGACAGTTCACACGTGCATAGACTCACAACACTAACATAAGAGACAGCCAAAGAAAAACGGGATGTAAACAAACTCAGTAAAACACAGCAGACCAATAAGAAAACTTTATAAGGTTCAGAGAAAAATAAGCACAAATCAGTGATGCAGCAGCTCTGACGTGGACCGTCTGTCACAAGTAATGATGATGATGGTTGTCAGGTTTGTTTCTGCACATTTTTCACAGTTTCCTGCCAAAGTTGTTAGGGTAATTCAGCTAAATCCTTGCTTTTGAAATATTGTACTCATTTATTGACCTTTATTTAACCAGAATATTCCCATTGAGATTACAAACCTCTTTAACAAGGGGGACCTGGCCAAGAGGCAGCCACAGCTGGTCACAAAAACATTAAAATATTGAGACAATAAAACATTGAAACAACACATTACTGAGCCATAAAACAGTGAAGGAGTAAAATAATGAAAGGGGGATTAAGAGAAGCATTTTGTGGAGTTCTGTTTTTCTTTGAGCTTGGCTTAGAGGACGTGTAATGATGGCAGGTTATTTAGTCTCCAACCTTTTTGTAAAAAGTCCCAGCTCAAGGGAGCTGCATGCACAATAGCCTACTTCCCAAGCTCTGTGCAGACTAATGGGACAGAGAGCAACAAGTGATACGAGTGATACTGCCTCCTGGTGGTAAACGCCGTGTCACACAGCCACTCGCGCCCATATTGCAGGGATGAAAATTGGTCGTACGTGGATATACGTGGAAAAAGAGAGAAAAGTTTACATGAAATTTTCACAGATGAAGAAGTACAAATAAACCACGCAAAGAACAAGTAACTGAATGAAGAACATGAACTATGCGTGTTTATTGTGCTGCATATATGCAATTCTTCAGTTACTTATGTGTCCATTATGTAATTTCAATGTGACATGTGCGCCTTATTCACAATCTCAAAGTTAGACAGTGGTGGTACATGCAGGATACGTGGAACGGTCATGGAAAGCCACAAATTTGCATATGCATATGCAAAAATCAGGCACAATTGCACACAATTTATGTAACAATTGCGCATAAACTATTTAAAATATGCGTAAACTGTCATTTTCAACTGACCAAAAACTTTGAACAGCTCTAAATCAAACTCTCGTAAAGACTCTTCGGCCAAAACCCTCAACAGACATTTGACCAATGACAAACGCAAGAAAGACTTATGAATTACGTATATCACAAAAGACCGAAATTTCATACGTGGAAAATGCACAAAATGCACGTAGTGGGTGCGTAACACGGCCTCCTTTGTACAGTTCACAGTGATACGTCACTTGACATAAAACCTGAAAAAACTTTGGGGATCTTTGAGGTATTGTGGCTCCTTCTTTGAGTTACCATGACGACGTGGAAGAGGAAGTTCAAGAAGAGTGCATTTTTTTCCAAAGACATCACAGGAGAGGAGTCAGGAGTGCTCACGAATGACCAACAAAAGGTTCTTGTTACCTTGACCAACAACCCAGTCCGTCCTGTGACCCATAGAGCTTTGAGGAGGGGGGGTTAAAAAGCTCAAGTGTGGGGGCTGTGACTTTGAAATCAATCAAAGAGCATCGATTTGCTTCATTTGTGTTAAACCTGTGAAGAAACCTGCTCACATCTGTTGTTGTCTTCCACATCAACCTGAAGGAGATCTTAATACTGAATACGAATGCTGGGAGGAGGATGAGTGGGGTCGAAGAAGCTGGATAGAAAGACAATTTAAAAAAACTGCAGCTGAGTTTTGCCTTCTTACAGACTCTATAGTGTTTTCTCAAAGATCTTCTGAATGTTTGGAAGAACTAAATGTCGTTTTTGGATTTCGCACCGCACAATAAACCAAAACAACCCATTATAAGTTTGAAGATTAAGCTAAAATTGAGACTTAAAACTATTTAGCTTCTTAAAACCTGGTGTCCACATGCATAAACACAACATTTGGGTTTTATTATATACACAGAAAATACTCTCAAAACATTTGTGTGTTAGCACAAATTGCAAAGGTTTTTGAGGCTATTTTACCACAGTAGTTATTTCTGCCTAATTAAGGCCCTGTGACTACGTACAATATGTACAAGGTTAGCTCAAATGTTAGCTCGGGTCTTAAGAGGTTAAAGTTGTCTGGCCTTTAATGATTAAAAAAATTCGAATCAAAATCTGGAAGAATAAAAAAAAATCAGCAATTGAATATGAGGAAGAACTCGGGATGGGAAAGGTTTTGTAGCATGTCTACTAATAGCTTTTCAAATCTGACATCCTTTGTTATAGATAATTAGACGATACTTGGATTTTTTGCTTTACTTGTTTAATGGTTTCTAGATTGGACCATATGACCTCTTTAAAAATAATTTAGCTTTTACTCTTCATTCAACTTAACTTTATTCTTTGAATATAATACTTTCTAGCTTTTATTTGTCAAAGAAAGGGGTTTGCTTTTAGTAGTACCTTTTCGATTGCTTTCCACATTAAAATTTGAATGAAAACTGTAGTAAGGGGGGGAGGCTGATGTGGTGGGCAGACACTACTCATTGTAAAGCCTTTGCAGAAACTCCTATAACAGTGATATTCGTGTGGCGTTTGCGGCTCTCACCCTCGTGCAGCATCACAGAGCAGAGCAGAAGGATCGATCCCAGGAGGTGCTTCATCCCTGCATCCAGAGGACAGGAGCAGCTGAGAGGAGCAGGCAGCAGCGTTGGAGCGTCCGACTCGGTGTGAGTCTGTTCCACTGTGACCCGACGCATGGAGCTCAGCTGACAGCAGCTCTTTGTCCACACGGTCCACAAAGACCCACTGTCTCTGCAAACCCTCTGCCAAAATCACTCAGCATCTGAATCTCTAAGGCTTTTATTATGTTCTTTATTTACACTGCTTCTCATCTTTGTGCTGAATTAATATATAACATGTATTCCTACAACAGCAGGTGGGACTTTATGTTTTTATGTCACAATTTTTTTTTAAAGGTTATATCTCTGTTCCCTTTTTTAACTTTTTTGTTTTTCAGTTTTTTAAATATGTCTTGCATTGTGTTCTGTTCTTTCTCTTCATTCCCTTCTGTTTTTATTTGCTTCAGCTTCGTTTGTAGCGTCTTGGCTTCACCCATGACCCCAATTATTGTTCAAGTTTGTCCTTTTGGTCCAATGAAAATTGTGTTGTTGTTTTAACGTGTTTTTTTTTTTTTTTTTTAGCATTTTCCTCATAATAGACGGCATATATAAAGAAAATTAAGCCTAAAATAGCATTTTGGAGTATTTTTTTTATTTAAATCATTGTAAATCAGGGGAAGACGGAAAAACTCCAGCTTGTAAGTGTGACATAGGACCTACCAAGCCACAAGCTTACTGCTCTATTCTGATGCATCCACTTGCAGAAAATAAATACATGTACGTCTTTGTTTTCCTCTTCTGAGCTGGCATCTGGCTCAAATTTGTACAGCTTGATAGCTTCAATATTGTTTGCTAATGTCAGGTTGGAGGTGTGCAATAATCGTCAGATTCTTCTTCTTCGGTCTTCTCTGTTCTCACACATCAACATGAACCAGCAGAGCCTGAAGCATCTTTTCTTCACAGAAAGAGTTTGGGAGTCCTCTGAGGACAGAGCAGCTCTTCAGCTGTCACCTCTGCCGTGTGGGAGGAGCTGGCAATGCTCTGGTATGCAAGTAGTTCTGATCTTCTGGAGACAAAGGCATAAACACAAAACCTTAACCTTCTGCGCAGGCATGGAGCTGACTTCAACAGGACAAAGTACCTTTTTATGAAAATAATCGTATTACCCTTAAGGTGTCAATCAATTATTCACTTGAGAGAAGAGAAACGAGCAAGAGGGATGGTTTGTGGGGAAACTCAGAGTTAAAAAGGAAAACCCAAACAAACACTTGGCGCATGCTCAGTAGTCACAGTGCTGAGATGGACTTGTGCATCACTTTGTGTGATAGAAGAGCTTTGAACAGTAAATCATGTTTTTTTATTTTGTTTATACATTAGGGATGAGAGATTTTTTTTTGGCTGTGGTTGAGCTTCTTCCTGCATCAACTTTCCTCCATCCATTTTCCAAGTAAGGGATAAAACCAGATGAGGTGTCTATCATCAGAAATGAATGGACGGCACGGAGGCCATTCAGTCCACGCCTCTGCATTGTCCAGTCATTTCTGATTATGGACACCTTGAAGGGCATAATCCCACGTACACTGACAAAAGAAATAAATCTTAAATCAATTCTAAATACTTTGATCTTGTTCTTTTTAATGTTAAAATTGTTTTATACAAGAAAAGGACTGATTCTCGTTGTTGGTAACAGCGACCAAGCCTGCACTCATCTTGCTCAACAGCAGCGGAGGAAAGTGGAATATGTGCAGAATGTCATGTTAAGTGGTCTAAAGCATCATTTAGGAGGGAGAGTTCACTTCTTACCGCCTGTTTTTGTCCAGATGGTGAAACAAACATTTATGTCAAAGTAAAAAGTAGTTTTACTTTGATTTCTAGAAATATTCACCTTTAAGTCTGATAATTAAATATGGTTCAACAAACTAACAATTTTGTTAATTGATAATAAATTGATCTATATGTGTTCACTCTGTATCAAGCAATAAGGTAAGAACAATTGAAACATTTATTATTTGCATTGCAGATGATGCTAACTTTTGATGCCACGTCCATTATAGAGACATTTGAAGGACAGTGATCCGCTTTACTGTCATGATAAACTGGAATGACGTCTGTCCACTTGTTGTTAGGATGACTGACTGGCATTTAGGCTGGCACAATAATATAGAACATTCAGAACTTCTTTTATAGATGTCCGTTATCCCTTTTTAATGGACACCCTGCAGTCAATCAGAATTGAGTATTCGACTAGACCACGGGATAAACCCAGCTAATCTCTTTTGGGATGACAGGGATACTGGAGCCTATCCCATCTACTGTTGGGGAAGGGTGGGTTGCAACACGGATAGCTCGCCAATCTGTCCCACGGTCACGCACACTCACAAATAATATAGACAATTAACCCATGAAGCATTACCTTGGACTATAGTTGGAATCCTGGATGCATGGATAAAACACAAACATGCACAAGGAAAACTTCTCACAGAAAGGACCAAGATGGGATTTGAACCAGGGCCTTCTCACTGTGTGGAGAGATTGCTAACCACGACTCCAGTGCAAAGCCCTGCTCAAAGGTTGACGATCTAAACTAGCAATCAAATAGTAAAAGGATAGATTGAAACAGTAAAGCTTCTCTGACATGACAGCAGGGATTTCATGAAGCTGCACACAAACAAAGATTTAACTGCACGTGAAGCCAAAGCAACCGCAGAACGATGCTGCTGCTCACATGCGTAATTCAGAGTGACAGCTCGTCAGCATCTATCAGAAAACGTCCCGGTTTGGAAGCCGCTAGCGGTGTGACGCAGACTCCAGGTCCAGCTGGTGACAGACAGCACCGTCATCTGCAGCTCACAGAGCAGCGAGTGTCTGCCAGCAGCTGCTGCCTGAAGCTGCTCTCTGTCTGCTGCTCCGTTTGTTCACAAGATTTCCCTCACAGTAACAGAGGAGCTGTAATCTGACAAATATTTGGTTTTAATGCAAACTAACAACGGTAAAAAAATGAAAAATTTAAATCTTAGATTGAGTTTAAATTAAAAAAAAAGTATTAAGCAAACGGTTTTATCCACTGGGGGCAGTTTGGGGATAAGCGTCTTGCCGAAAGACCCAAAGACCATCCAGCCTGGGATTTAAACCCCACACCAGCCATTTGGAAAAAAAAAAAACAGCCCCACAATCGTCTTTGGACTGCTTGGACCTTTTCCTTTCACATGGAAAAAGCTTCAGATCCCGTCCTCCACCCACTGCTGGCTGACCCGACCCCTTCTTTACAGCTCAGTTCCTTCCAGTTCTGCGGGAGTCACAAACAGCTGACAGTCTTCTCTCATTTATGAAATCATATTGCTTTCCGTCTCTGGGAGACAAACTTTTGCATCAAATCATTTCAGGCTTTGATGCATAAGTTCTTTGTAAAACAGCCACTTGGCTCCAAAGAGTCTGACCAGCGAGGGCCTCCCCACAGATCTCAGACAAAAGAGCAGCTCCACATCTAACAATTAAGCTTCACACTTGGAGTTCAGAGCAGCTGAATAACAATACTAACGTAGACTTTTTGTTATGTATCACTTATTTTTTAAATCAGTTATAATCCTGCTAAACAGAGGACCTCAGCCCGGTTATGTATACTCTCCTCTGTCCATAAACAAGAGTCTTAATACTGAAATGACGCCTCCAAGTTTTGGTTCTTATAGTCGGAATGGTCTATTCTGTCTGCATCCTTCCGCCTGTGGGTATCAAAAAAGCTTCCATCTAATTTCCTCAAAATCAAGATCTAAAAAATGTAACCCCAAACACAAAACTGTTTTAATCAACTGTTTTTGTAACCGTAATATCCTTTCTTTAAATCTAACACTACAGATTTAATAGAGACCTTGGTGAGGCAGAAGGACCAACGCGTGATAAAAGTTTTAGTTAGACTACAGTAAAAACATAATTTAACCAACAATAAATGTTATGGTATTTAATAAAATCCAAAGCACAGCTCAAAATAGGTCACCAGAACAAGAGGAGACCAGTGTAATAAAAACAAAAAGCAAACAGCCAAACCAAGATGGATACAGGATGTTGACACAGAATCTTTACGTTCTGCTTTGCGCATTTCAGAAATTGCCTTTAGAGCGAGAAAATTCTTCACGAGTCCATGATAGGAAGTTCCATGTGTTCTGTCATGTTGATGCGTCCCGAGTTTGTGCCAGGCTCAGCTCAGCGGTGACAGTTGGTCCAACTGTCCATTATTCTGACAACAAGCGCTGCTTTATGAAATGACAGCAGCTCAAAGGACAAACAGTGTTCAGTGATGAAGATCAGCTGAACACACACAGACAGTTCCAAGAAAAAAACAAAACAAAACATGTTCAAACACTTATCTTTGTTCACTGAAGATGCCTGTCCATGTTTTGATCATGAATTAGTATTTAGCAACCATTATGTGCATATTTTTATGTTTGGATGCATTTTCCAAACAGCATATTTTAGATTCTTTTTTGTATAGGGATGTACAAAGTTTCTAAAGTTTTCAATCACTTGTGGATCATTACTAATATTAAAGCCCCCCTCTGATGAAAATCGTGTTCTTTGAGTTTTTTACATGTACGTGTGGCTTTTTTCTTATGAAATGAATGTAATAAAGAAATCCTCTCATTTTTGCATTTCTAAGTATTTCTCCTCTTGAAACGCTGTCAATCAAACTGAGCGTTTGTGATGTCACAATGGCGCACGCGCATTGCACATGCTCTGTGATTTCACCCTTCCAGTGTGCACGTCAGCTCAGGTGCGAGAGGAGAGAAGATGGGACATTGCTGCATTCTCCGCACGTATTTTACAGTTTTTCTCAGTCTCTTTAGTACAATTCTCAGATCAGAATGAAATTCCCAAAACTATTTGTTCAATCTTCACATCATGATGTCACTTGTGCACATCATATAAGCAGTTTCTCACGTCTTTGAACAAGTTGCAATTGCTTTGGTACATCCATGCAAATGATTATGTACAATTCTCTGCTCTTTGCTACATTATCAATTGTTTATGTCATGTTGATCAAAATGTATTATATAGTTTACTGCGCAATTAGTCTTACTCCTCAAAACACCTAGTCATTAGTTCATCGTATAAGTCATTAACTGCAAAATGGTTGACCAAGTTGTCATAATGTGACAAACACATTTCTATACATCTCCATTATATTCACTGTGGCGTGGACGAGAATTTGTGGCCTAACATATATGAACAACAAGAGGTGTAGGAAGACCACACCAACTCCTACTGCACTGCCTGTACTGTTGTACAGAATATTGTCCTGTCTTTTTTTTCCCTTTGTGTTACTGTTTGCAGTGGGTTTTTTCTATGTTGGTATGACATGTTCTGTCAACAAATTACAATATGAACAATAAAAGTGTAAATCTTATGTAGTCTCTTGCAATCAAACAAAAAAGGTGTGACTTACTTTTTACAATAATTGTCATCAAAACTTTAGCCATAGTTTACATCAGAACCTCCCTCTAAAGTACACAGTTATATTGACAACATGACTAAGTAATTTGACTGTCTTGTTCGTAGACAATGACACAAGGACTGGACATTCTGATGGCACTGACATGTTCAATGACATAAAGACTTAGTTTTGAGAGATGAACTAAAGATTTTGAGCAAGTTACAGGCTTTTGCTAGAAATCCATAGTGTTTTCCTGCTTGTACAAATTGTTTTGAGAAATGCACACACGTATTTGCAAACTTCAATTCTGACCTGAGAATTGTAATAAAGCGACTGAGAAAAACTGTAAGTGCGTCCAAGGCTGGTTTTTGTTCTTTGCCGCACGTATTTAAAATGAAATTTAAAGTTCCAAATGTGTTTTCCACATTTCTGTTCTTTCTCTGACGAGTTTTAAGGCTTGCTGTCCCGCATTAGATAGATAGATAGAGAGAGAGAGAGATAGATAGATAGATAGATAGATAGATAGATAGATAGATAGATAGATAGATAGATAGATAGATAGATAGATAGATAGATAGATAGATAGATAGATAGATAGATAGATAGATAGATAGATAGATGTGCAAATTGTATTGAGTGTGAACGCAGTTTAACCCTAAACCCGTAATCCTAAATGCAACCCTTCCTCTGTGTCCGTCTGTGTGGCAAAGAAAAAAGTTCTGCACTCTCCACTCATATTTGGACAATTACGTGTGAATATTCACTTTCTTTATGACATTTCTTTTTATTTGCTGTGCAAGTGAATTCAACAATCTGCATCAATTCAGTTCTGAGCCAGTGCTGCTTTCTGCTGCAGTGTTACTGTTACCTAAATTATAATGTAATCCAAAGCATTTTTCATGGAGTTATCAAAGTTCTTTTTTGTTTGTAATTTTATAAAACAGCGAGGTCTGGTTCTGGTTCTGATAGACACGAAATACGTTTATTAAAGACGTTTAGGTTTGGGGATTTTGGTTAAAAACTTCCTATTCATAATTATAAAACCACCGGGAAAGTTTATATTTAATTTTTTAAATTTTTTTTGCGTAATAAAACACCCAAGTTCATCTATAATTTATCTTAAAATAACTTTTTTTTAAACCTTCGGACAGTGCACCCCCTTGAGTAAAAATAGCACATTCTGGCCCTAAAGTCAAAGCATAAAAAGATCAATGGTATTTACTCGCAAAAAGACGACTGTTGTTGTGATTTTGGGCTATACAAATAAAATTGAATTGAAAAAACAATCCTTGTGTGTGCATGCTTTATTCTGAGATCCTGACACAACGTTGTATTTTACGCAGGCTGGGGACTGGCACATAGACTGGCTACATTGTTAGGTAGCAGCACAAAGGGTCTTGCCCAAGGACCTACACTGTATGAAGCTCATCACACCCCCTGGGAAATGAACACTGGTTTCCCATGCACCAGTCTCACATGCAGCCAACTGAGCCGTCCAGCAGCTCCAAGCTGGAAACAAAGGAGAGTGCTAAAACCCCAGCGCCACTACTTTCAATGCCTGTAACCATGCAGAACAAGCAAAACAAACATCTGATGTGTTTGCACAATTGAAATACAGAAACAAGGTCGATTAAATAAATAAAAAATAAATATTTTTATTATGCTACATGTACATTGTTTATAGTATACTCACCTCACTTTTGCTTATAAGTAAACCTATATAATAAACTTCAAATGTACTCATTCTTGCCAAGGAAAGCTGGAGGAAGTACTAACAGAAAGTGAATTTTATAATGAATGTGTGAATATAACAGAAAATTGCAAAGGTTTTTGTGTTCAAGATTTAAGAACTAAGTAGGTATAATAATCTAGAATTTTAAAAGAAACATTAAAATAAATAAAATTATTCTATTAACTATGGACGTGGGACATTCCGCAGATTCTTAGTGGCCTATAATGATGCTTTTAGGCTTCTGCTACAGGTGCCCAGGTGGTACAGAGCCAGTCAGCTGTTTGTGGATGCTCACATCCCCACCTGTGAAGCTCTACTGCGTAAGCTTACATACAGCCTCATGGAACGTCTGGACAAATCTAAGAACTCAATTATCATGTCTCTGACCGATCCCAAAAGAAGCTCATGCCGCTACACTTCTGCCCTGAGGAAACACTGGAGACAGCGATTATACTCTTTTTAATTTATATCTTGTTACTTTTTATCATGTATTCTGTATTTGTATCTTTTTCTATGGACCACATCTGAGTCGGAAACAAAAAAAAATAAATTAATAAAAAAAAGTATTCCAACCAAGAACAAACTAAAGTCTGTTTAATATTTCGGAAAAGCAAAGGAAAAATAGCAGAGGATGGTTTCGATCCATCGACCTCTGGGTTATGGGCCCAGCACGCTTCCGCTGCGCCACTCTGCTGCCTCGGCTTCCTCCGAGCCGAGATGATAAACATAACTGTGAATATACAGGGTATGGACACCTATTATATGATATAAGATATATGATATATAGTCGGTGGCATTAAAGTTATGCATTTTACTGTTTCGAAACGGACGTTTCAAAAAATGTTACTATACCATACAGGTCGAATTTCTATTTCGACTTACAGCTGCGGGATTTGACGTAAGTGATTCTTCAAAATTTAAATAAATAAATAAATAAAAAGACACACACATAAAACTTCTGTGCATGACACTCCTCACTTTATCTTAATGCCCAAATATTATCACAGCTAAATTCTGAACGGGAGCGTTATGCTGCCCTCTAGCGTTTGAGAATGGAAATACAAAAATATCGGAATAATGGACAAGTATGAATGTCAAGTGACAGACGTTGGACCACTTCAAAGTAGTAAGGAACACTTTTTATTATTATTGTTTTTTTCAGGATTTTTCTGAATAATAAAAATGCATTAAAGTAAAAACTAATTCAGGAGACATTGTGCTTTTCACAATTTATTAACAAAATGATAAAATAAATAAATACAAATTGATCAAATGCTCCTAATATCAACTCTTCCCCATGATCCCTACAGTATTTCCTAAACACTGCATACAAAGAATTCATCACAGAAGAGGCTCAATACAGAGGTAAGAATCCCACCAGACCAGTCACAATGTCAGGCCAACAGAAGACACATCTGGAACAGAAGTCAAAAAAATAAACACATTCCTTTCCAAAATCATTATGAAAAAATACAAACAATTATACAAATATTCAGATTGTGTACCAATTTACACATTATTCAGCACACCAGGTGAACTTTTTCTTTATTCGTATCGCTACAATGCATCTCACCAAATGGAAGATAAAAAAGATTTCTTTTCTTTTTTTTTAGTAATTCAATTTTTTAGTTCTTTTTTTTATTTTAATCATTATTGTTGTTGTTTTTGCACTCAACACCCCCCCAATGGAATCAGCTGTGGATGAGGTAAGAAGCTGCAGGTGTACCTTTGGGTCAGGACAGGATGGAGGATGGATAGATGACAGAGGGCAGCTGGGTGGGAACAGAATAATGATGTCATGAATCGACAGAATACTAGAAGGCCACAATCATGACTCGATCTCTGACGAATAGAAGGGTGGAGTTGGAGAAAACAGCCTCACAGGGACCCCAGGGTGGCACGGAGCCTACTGTTTGATGCATGCCAGAGCCCCCGGGACACAACGCTTTTCAGGTGTGCGACCACACTTGTTCAAATGATATGCAGCAAAGGCTTCAAAAACAAATCCACATCTCTTTGGATAAATTAACTTCAGCGAGGATATAAATGAACTTGCATGGGCCTCTTCCCGTCCCCACTCACCCCCTTTCATGCATTTCTGCAGGAACACACATAGGAACCAACATTACTTCAAGCAAGTAAAGACGACGCCATCAATCGCCCTGCGCCATGTAGTTCCTGTGGATAACACAGAAACCTCTGCAGGGCTAGATGGGTTTTTAAAACCCAAAAGTAAGTTTAAAAGAACAAAAAGACATTTCCTCTGGAATGGCTGAACTGCACACATTTAATATTAGGATGCAGAAACTAAGAAAAGTAACATAGAAAACAAGAAAAAAAATGCATATTAAAACAAAACCCATATAAAAACTTGCATAAGAAGGCATGTAAGGCGCCATACTTAGTCGACAGATGGCGCTAACTAGGTCAAAGTTTGTTGATCAGGAATGCACCCAGGATCTGGCTCAATGACCTGACTGGGCAAGCTCCGCCTCCATTGGGGGTGGGGGGTGGTGTTTTTTTTTTTTTTTAAATGACTGTGACCACTGGAAAAACACCGCTCTCACTCTGACAATAATACTGGTAAAACTAAAAGTGCATCGTAAAACAGATCCAAGAGAAGTCAGCAACTTTCCTCCCATAAAGTTTCAGCAGAAAATCAACAGAAAATAAAACACATTTAAGGCAACCTCTAGAATCGACAACAAAACACTATGTGGTCAGTTCGGTATGAAATGTCGTTTTCAACTTGCATCTACTGTTGGCAGCCTGAAGCGATGTGACCGCGTCTGGAGTCTGGGAGAGAGCAGGGTGGGTGGAAGGAGGGAAATCCAAAGGGTAAGTAAGGTTTTACGAGTCACAGTGCAAGTCAAGAGACAAATATTATCTGCTGTTTGAAGAAAGGCACTCGAGGTACCTACTGTACAGAGGGAGAGCTCCAGTCTACCTGGAACACTAATGAAAAAGACTGGATGACCGTTCTGAAGGACACACACCCGAGGACAGACACACAACAGGACACAACGGCGGGTAGGCAAACAGAGGTGGGGACACGTTTGGAGTTTCTCCTCTGGCTCTTTGTCTGGGGCTCAAACTATACAGACCACATTTATCCTAAAAAAAAAAAATACCAAAATTAAAACAGCAACACTGAAGCCAAACAGGAGATGCTCTGGGATCTTCTGAAAGAGGGCAGTTTTCACAGCTGTGGTGAGTAACCAGAAGTCAGACATGAAGGCTTCTACACAGGAGCCTCCATGACACAAACAGCTCTCTACAGACCCCAACATTATGTTCACTCCGAATTTCAGAACATCACATCCTCTTGTCAGGATTATACTCTCAAACCTCGGCCAGATGGTGACGCCAAAAGACACGACAGACGTTCTTCCTGAGTCTGAGTTGATCAAAAGCCAGGGTGGGACACAATGTGCAGAAACCAAATTTCAAGCAAAAACGAAAAAGAGATTCCAGCACAGCCAGAGGCACCATCTATGAGCAGACCAGAATTTTGTTATTGCCTCATACCCAACAAGAAGCCCAAAGTCATGATCAGTTCAACGCACAAAGACACACCCGACTGACCACCACCACCACAAATCCCAGCATCCCAGCTCCGCCCACATGCAGGGGATAATGCTGAGCAACTTCTCATCAAAAACATCTCCATGATTTGAGCCTTGGTGTCAGACAGAGGTCAGTATTTCCTCCTAGAAAAATATTGGCATGTGGGGATAAGTCACATCACAACAAAGAGATGCATACTCTGTTTAATTCCATGTACAAAAAGCTCTTCAGCACTTCTTTGTAATGCAGCAAGCTTGTGCTTTATTCTCAGGAGTTGTGTTTTTGTCCATCCGAAGGTTCACACAAGTCGCTCTGCTTCGGGACAGAAACACATCCTGTCAGTTATTGTTTGATAAGTTCTCCTATCTCTACATGGGGACGTCCAATTTTAAAAAGGAGGCATCTTCATATAAAAATGCCAGCGGTTTGTTCTTTCAAGACAGTAAGTAGACTTGTCCCTGCTGAATTTGGATGCAACATCATTTTGGCAGTTCAGGATTTGAGAGAAACGCACAAAATGCAAAGATCCCCACTTCTTTGTGTTGATGATGCCAGTCCAGCAGGTTCAGGAACAGAAAGCACTTATTCTGAAGACGAGGAAGACCTGAATATCTTTTCCTATAAAAAGAAACACAGCCCAGATATAGTGTGTGTGTGTGTGTTGACGTTGCAATATTGCAGTTTCACATTTAGTGCTCACAGTTGACACACTTGACTCACGAATGAAAACTCAATCACTACACTTGACCGACACCACTGAGAACATCTGTAGGCTACTGCGCCTGTTTGGCCTCGTGCCTGCTGAGAACAACCTTTGAGGTCCTGACGGCCTGAACTCGCCGCTGCCAGCGAGGCGGGGAATGTTTGCGAGACTCAGAGTACTCAGAGTTCTGGATCAGTATGCTTCAAATGAACTTCACGAGTATACAGAAAAGAATTCTGCAATACTTCAGCTGACGTGACATGAAGCAGAAGCGATGGTTGATGGAAATGTTGTGCGTGTGCCATTTCCTCTGACACACTAGTGTCATCCTTTTGAAGGACTTGGTACACACAGGTTCTTTGTTGGGACTGTTTGGACTTTGGATCACAGCTGGTCTCAAAATTCACAGTTCAGCTGGGGTCATGATGGCAAAAAGAGTGATGGCATGAGGCGATTGTTTTGTAGCAAATTACCACCCATACTGTCTCAAACCAAACTAGACTGTACTACTAAACTCTAACGAAAGCTTGACTCAAGCTTCCACCATACGCCGATGACACCTTCTCTTTTACACTCTAAAAGTTTGAAGCACACTGAACCGTTTTGTAATAGAAATTTTTCGTTTGGTTAAAACCACGATGACTAAACATCCGGTAAGGTAGAGCCAAGGCCGCAGGACTGCAGAGGATGATCCAGATCAGGTTGAAAGGAACGAGAGAACAAACAGGTCGACGTTTCAGAACACAAACTATCACAACACTGCTTCTTGGACCAGTTACCCCTGACAGATGTTTGGTTCCATGTTCTTGCTCATCTTTGCACCCATGGGAACGACTCCCCACCCCACAAGAGAACACAGGGGCCACTGTAACAGGCACACACCGGTGTGATGATGGATTGAACTCCCTTTGAGTATTCCCACCATGATTTCTATCACTAATTGGCATGATGACACTGGTGCGCACGGCTTCCTGGAGCCCGTCTCTACGGGTGGGTTGGCCGGCGTCTTTCCAGAGTCACGTGACTCCGGCTGTATATCTACCATTGACACAGTCTGACAATACAATGCAAACAAACAACATTTATACAGATTGGCAACTTCAGGGCACCGTGAGATGCAAGCAAAAGTTTTTTTTTATATATATATATGCTTGAATTCCTGCGACTGAAGACGCAGCGTTACTTTTTATTGTCCAAACTGCTGACGAGAGCTGGCAAAGGATGCTGGGAGGGTTCTGAGGTTTTGCTGTTGTTGGTGCCGCTACCGTCGCTGGTGGCGACCTCTTCCTGTTTCTTCTCCGCCGTTTCTGGGGGGTTCATGGTAACTATCTTATTCTCCGAGTTGGTGGCGGCGTTGGCGGTGCAGACTCCAGCGGGGCTGTTTTCAGGGCAGCTGGGCTCAGCCAAACCGTTAGTGGTGGCAACTGTTGCAGTGACATCACCCACCGGAGGAGCATCAGTTTCTGGGCTGGGCCCAGCCTCTGTGTGACCCCTAACTCCTGACCCATTTCCCAGCTTACCCCCTGCTCCCGCAACGGGACAGTTCTCTGCTGTTGGGACCGAGCTGTCCGGCTGTCTCTCTGCATTCCCTGCTGCTCCTGCCGTCTGGTGCTTCTCCTGTGTGCTGCAGAAGGAGTGCCCCCCTGCATTCTCCACAGAGTTGGCTTCAGGTGCAGCAGGTTCAGAAGTGACCACAGCTGGTGGAGCTGCCTCCTGGACTCTGGCCTCCTTTCCGTCTGTCTCTGCCAGAGTCTGATTAAAATTGAAGGCTTGAATGAGGCGAATCAGATGCTTGACTTTGTCAAGGGAAAGCTGCATTTCCTTCTGACGGGCCAGGATGGTGTTTTTTGTCTCCATGCATTTCTAAATAAAAACAAAAACAATATTAGGGTAAGGGTCATACAAGGTATCCGATCTGAAACAACGACCAACATTTGCTTCTAACTTAAATGTTCAATCAGTTCAATTCAGTGTGACTTTAACACATCTAGTTCTCCATAATCCCTTGTATCCCTTGATCTGAGATGAAAAGTTTGACCTGCCATTAATAATAAATTATTTTTATAACTTGTTGACAATTTTTTGTGTGTGGCCAAAATCCTCCCAAAAACAAGTTGGGTACTTAACACATTGAATAATATAGAATATTATATTTAATATATAATTAAAAATCTAAAGCCACAGAGAAAACTGTGTCCTTTAATTTGGTCCTATTATAGTCATAAGCAGCTCAGCTGTTTAAATAGGAAATACAAGTCAGCTGAGAGGACATTAATTAACTTATATAGTCTGTTTTCATTAAGTTGTTTATTTATTGGAGGCAATTCTTAAATTAGGGAATAATCTGTAAAAGTGCAGTTAGTCCTTGTTGGTAAAATCGGACAGTGACTTAAGTTTTCCTTTTTGGTTTTTTTTTTTTTCACCTATTCCCTCATTTCCTTGCATGTTTTTTTCTGTTTCTGTAATGATTTGTAGGCTTAAGTTTGCATTGTTAAACTTGAGATTTTTTTTCTTTTTGGATATTTCCTGACCAGGAGAACTAACAGCCTCGCTCTGGATTTGTGTCTGATGCGTTTCCCTCACCGTTATGGAATTGCTGAGCTGCTTCACTCTCTGTTCCAAATGTTCTCGCTCAAGCTTCAGCTCTGAACTCCACCTCATCAGCTTCTGCTTCTCCTCCTCTTTAGCTGAAAGTCAAAACACAAATAGTCAGCAGGTCTTGCTTTCCCTTAACAGACGCTTGACAGAAAGAAATCAAAAGCTTCAGTCGGCACCTTCTTTGTAAGCGATGTAGGAATGGACAATAGCCAGGGTGCCGGGCCAGGGAATGGCTTCTTCTTTCTTCAGGATCTGCAGACAGAAGCTCGGAGATGTCACACAGGCTGAGGCACAAAAAAGACTTGAAAAGGCCGTTTTAGTGGTGGGCTGACAGGAGACAGGCAATGGAGTGGAAGGATGTGAGATGCCAATCTTAACTGACACAATGAATGAGACATAGGCACAAAAGAAACATAGGGTTTCATGTCTTTGCTTACAAAGCACTGAACAGTCCTAAAGCTGAGGACAGGGTTGCAGAAGCATCTCTGTACATTCAAACACAGCTACAGGCCCACACAGGCCCTCCCCTGGACTGCGGTACCCCACTCCCCCTGACTCTGGATCAGTCTCGGCTGCTGCGATTACCTGATCTTGACATTTTGGACAGATCCACATGCCTTTAGGAATGGTTTTCAGGGGTGGATCCAGGCAGTCCAGGTGATAAACACGAGAACACGTGTCGCACATGAGCAACTGGCCACTGCGTCTGCACACAGTGCAGAAATCCTCATGGATGTCTCCCTGCGAGGAAGAATTGGACCAGTCAGTTTCCCTGCCCAACTTGGCCCGGCCCACCACGGGGGGAGAGGTGAGGCGGGGCAGGGGGGGCACCGTGATCTGGTTTCGTTTACTGGCCTTGTTAACAGCTCAGATGGATGTGTGTGAGGTTACTTTACAGTTAGTGTGTGAGTTTGTTCTGCAGGAGGCTGTTCACTTTGTAAGGCTGAATCAAAGTAAAACCAGATGATGGTGATGATCTTGACATGGAGACAACAAACTCATGGAGATGTGTGTGCTGTGTGGAGGTCTCGGGGTGTGAATGACTGACAGCTACCGGGCCAAAAGGACTGTGTGCGACAGGGTGTCCGTCTCCCCCGTCTTTACTTACATCCCCAGAGCTGGGGCTGGGCAGGGGGAGGGGACGGACGGGGCTGGAGGGGGAGGTCGGGGTGAGGCTGCCCAGCTCCGGGACGCTGCTGTATTTGGGTGGGCGACCTGGGTGAAATGAGACAGACGACAAAGACGGAACAAAAAAAACAAAAAAAAAACAAAACAAAACAAAAAAAAAAGAAAAAAAAGATGGAGAGGGGGGAGAAAACAAAAACAGACCGTCTGTATGACATACCTTGGAAAGGGAGTCTTCGTTGGCTAGCATGAGTCAGGGAAGCGGTGAGGGAGGAAGAGGAGGGAGAGGAGGAGTCAGAAGCCAGACAGCAGTGTTAGTGCAGGAGAGCGGCTCTGAAGGTGAGCCTGAATCACACCTGCTGGATGGACTCGCGTCAGAAGTTAGCACGCCTCACACTTTCACCTGCATCACCAGGCAACCACTCGCTCTTTGAATTTCCAGTCTGCAGAGCTGTGACCTGCTGCTTCATATCGAGAACTCTGATGTGAGCGGCAAAGCCTCAGGCAGGTGGAAAGAAGGAAGAACGCTTTCAGGTCCATCTGACAGTTTCTTCCTGAGTTTAGTCTAACAACAACAACAACAAAAATCGCATCTTTCAACACGGACAGGAAACCAGCCTCAGAAATTATAAAGTAGGAAGAACTAAAGTCATAAACTAAACTTCAGATACGGAAACGAGAGCTGGGCAAGAACAAGGATGAACCGCTTAAGACCAGCACTTATCAGTCCATATGTCAAACATGTGCCTGATGGAGATCAGCTTGTTGAAGGAAGTGTTTATAGGAAGAAACTTCTCCATCTTTCAGTTCAATCAGGGAAGCTTCTGGCTGGGCATTAAGCCAACATCTTCATGATGTTTGGGCTCCTTCAACTGTTTGCTTGTCGACCCAGAAGATCAGGAGGTTTTCCACCAAAACAGACAAAGAAAAATTTCATTTGGACTTTTAGTCTCTGCCTAAACATGACTTTGTCTGTTTGACTTCTGTCTACATGTACATTTATGATGGACACCAGTGTTATGAAAGCAGTCTTTCTTCACCTTTACACCTGCCTGAAACCGCACAGAGCTGAATAAAGTTTTAGGATTTTCAGCACAGAACACAGAGAGCGAATATAAAGCATCTTCTGAAGGCTCAGAGCTTTCTGGTTAAACATCACAACTCAGAAGCTCTGATTCTGTTGTGCTCTGCAGCTGCTGCATGTTGACTTAAAGGTCAGAAGAAGGCACGTTACGGCGCCTTCTCCTCTCAGTTCTGTCACAGTCTTCTCTGCTCAGAAATTGCCAGTCCAACTATTTGTGATGATCCAAAGCAGCAGTTCTGTGGCTTTAATGCGACCTCCTCTGCACAGGCGTGATAAAATCTGACACCTACAGTTACAATGGCAACAACAGTCAGCTTTTGGTTAGAACAGACGTTCCTCTTAAACCGTCTCTGAACTCCAGGCCTCGGCTCCTGCTCTGTGAGAGGCGTCGCCACACAGCTGGGTTTCTTGTTAGTCGTGTTACTGTTGGTGCTCGTGTGTGGGATTCTGACAGGAAACTGAACCTGAGCAGAATTAGGACTAATGTTGTTCCTACACTTCCCAGGATGCAACCCCCCCCCCCCCCCCCCCCCAAAAAAAAAAAAAAAAACAGGTTTAGATGAAGACTGAAGTAGATATATGGCTGTTTATCAAAGAGCTCTGCAGGTCTGAACTCTCACATGTAGAAAAATCAGACTATCTCAGTCTAGAAACGGCAAATGTCAATTCTTAAGGTTTAATAGTTTGTTTCCTTCTTTCTCCAGTAAAGGAGCACAGCTTCACATGAGTGACGCTTCAGAAGTTTGTTCTTTCCATCCACTGTCAGGCCGGTCACTAATGCCAGTGTCATCAGTGACATGATGCTGGTGAGGACTCTAAGAAAGACTAACTTTACCAGCTGAAAACCTTAAAAACCTTTTTTTAAATCATATTTTTCAGCTTGTTAGAGCAGTTTATTTGGTTCTAAATGGTGGGGCAGAAACAAAGTCGCCTCAGGAAACACTTCTGAACCACATCTGTGGTTGATTATCAGCTGCAATAAACACAGATAGATGTTCAACAAATGCTGCCGTGTGGTTTTTGGCTGAAACACATCTCTGACTGATCTAAAACTGGTCCCCAACCCTTTCAGCCCGCGGACTGTTTCAATGTCAGAACAGATTTTCACAGACTGATCTGCAGGAGGCCAAATCTGGATAATCTGTCTTTCAAATTACAAAACTCTTTTATAGAATGCCTTTTAAAAAAGCAGTCTGAAGATGTCTGTAGATAGTTTACAGAGGATAAAGGTTCATTGAAACAAAGTGGTTGACTTGATGAAGTTGTTTCTGATTTGTAAAAAGTTGATAAAGGCATTATTACAGGGTCATTTTTCCTAGAATGCCATTTAAACAATAACTTAATCCAGGCTCAGATTATCTTTCAAGGTTAAAAAAAAAAAAAAATCCTATTCCATTTTGAATCATCGTGTATTTCTCTTAAAGACAGAGGAGAATTTCTTTGTGCTAAAGTTTCTTAAAAGTGCCTGCCTATTTAGCTTTATTGTAAGAAATGTCTTCAATGTCCTCTTTACAGGTTTCCACAAAGCAATTTATGTTACTAAACCGTCATCCTGTGTAAAATATTTTCAGTCAATTTAAACTTTTGTTTGTAGTCTAAGTTTTGTGTGGCACCGATTAAAATGTAACCGACTAAGTGGAAGCTACAAACGGGCACCAACCAAAGGTGTGACAGCTAAATACTACAAAATAAAACGACACAGCAGTCATAAAACTGTACTTTTGACCTGCAATAATAATAATGGTAAATCCGCCATTCATGCAACTTTATTAGCACCATAGAGAGACAACCAAAGGCATATTTTGCCTGTGGTAACAACGGTCAGAATAAATCCATATTTAAGGAAAGATTCGTGTTAAAAGTCAATTTCTTTGTCTTTGAAGTCGAAAACCTTTCCTCTTGGGCTCCTTTCCTCCCAATAACACTTTTTTCAGAATCTGATAATAAACAAAACTGAAACAATGCAAGTTATTGTGCATTTTTTTGTCTGGAGTCCGTTACCAAGCGACCCACTGACCGGTACCGGCCTGAGGGTTGGGAACCACTGATCTGACATACTTTTTGCCGCCATTTGCAATCTTTCTTTTCTCACTGACTCTCAAAGAAGAAGAATGTTGGCTTATTAAATGTTAGCTTTGAACAGCAACCAGTTCCAATCCGTTCTGGCTCCTGAGCTGGGTTATGGTTACGTGAAACCCTTAAAAACTCTGAAACAACGTGGGAGTCAGAGCGAGCTCCAGAAGCGCTCTGACAAACAAGCATAAATCCAGCTTCATCCGTGAAACTCAACTGAAGCGACAGGAAGCAGAAGGCAGGAGGGGGAAGCAGGAAGACATTTACAGCATCACATCACAGCGCAGCGACAAATCGTCTGTTCTACATTCATTCACCCTGGAGCCTAATGTCTGCTGTGCTCATTCTGTTGAGAGAGACCTTCAGGTTCAAGTTTCATACGGACCTCTCTTTCTGGTTCCCTGGTGCAGGGGGCTGTTCAGGTAACTCACTGCGCTCTTTTTCCTCTGTAAAATACAAGAGAGACAGAGAGCAGCTTCATAAGTTACAGCATCTTCACCAGAGGAAGCTCTTCAGGTAACTTTGATCAATCAGGTGAATCGTCCTCAGGTCCAGCAGTGAATGTTGGCTCATGGAGGAGAGCCAAATCTTTAACTAGAAGATTTTTACTTTTTTTTTTAATTCTTGGTCTGAATTAAACCTCGTTCAGTTAGTCCTGTGTGTGTTAATGGCTGATGGTACAGACTTCATTCACAGTTGTTTGGTTCTGCAGTCCTGTGTTTTATTTTACGTCAACGCAAAGCAGATATTTGTGATGAAGTCACCATGTTAAGAATCAGCAGACCCTTGTGTGCACGAGCCTGTGGCAACCACACATGTGGAGTATTGTGATGAGATGCTCACACCAGTGACATGTAAACATGTTCAAGTGGCCACTTCCAATCAAAAGACTATATAAACGCACATTTTGGGCTCCTGCCTTCATGTTATCATAAAGGAGACACTAATAATTGTAGTTTGAGTTGGCCTGCAATTATGAAATCAAGTCTTTTTTAAATATCGAAACAGAGCAGTGAAAGCAAAAGCTGGAGCCAGATTCACAAGATTTACACCAAGCCTCTTCCAACTGTAGGCAGATGCACTAGTATCAGGTAACTACAGTGTGAGCGCCGCATGCCAAAAGCGCGTTCAATAACCCGCGTTCAGAGCGTTCACATGCCCCGTGTGTTTGTAGCACGAGTCTGCAGCTGAGTTCCGTGTACCTCAGGCTCAAACACGGCGCCGCTGTACACTGGGTTGGCGGTCGTTCTCCTCTTCCTCTCCTGCCGTTTGCTCTGGATCTCTGAGGAGGTGAAGCCACAGACGTGTGAGAGCAGACATGACAGTGTCGCAGCCGCGGCTACACCGTCTGCAGCCGCAAATAGCCCTGCTTACCTTCCAAGTGGTCGTGTGTGACGAGACCCAAGGACACCATGAAGGCGAGTTTCTGCAGGAGACATTTGATCATCAGAGGCTGTCGCAGCAGCAGCAGCAGCAGCAGCAGCAGCTCTGCAGGACGCTCTTTGATGTGGTGGTACGCTGTAGCTCTTACCTCTGGTTTCTCCTCTTTTTTGGGTTTGGGGGGTGGAGACAGCGGAGGGGTGGAGGAGGAAGGGAGGCTGACCACCACCTTTTGCTCGGCTCCTCCTGATTTAACAGTCTGCAAAGAGGAAGAAGGAAGACGATGGTTCAAGAGCTGCTGTTCTCTGACCTGAAGACTCACCAGGAGCAGACGTCTAAGTTATGCTGAGCAGTAGAGGTGTAACAATTATTCAACTTCATTGATGAATCAGTTTCTATTCCTATGATCCAACCAGAACTTGTGAATCGAACCGAAGCCACCCTATACCAATATAAAACCATTCAAAATTAAATGAATCAATGTTGTAGGTCCACTTTGTCTGCAGCTGTGACATCACAGACGAGGATGAATTCAGATTTATTCTGGTGCTGACTTAAACTTAAGAAAAAAGAACTATTGAACTGAAAATTAAATTAAGGGTGTCAGACTCCGCCCCCTGAAAGCCCGCTGCTATCAACTGTTGTTTTAATGGAAGCTGCTACGCTGTCAGATATCTCATAAAACCAACAGGAAGCTGGCTCAGAATGATATAAAACAATAGGAGTCATTTTTAAAATCTAGATCCAACAGAGTTCAAATAGGCTCCTAAAACCTGCTCATGATTTCTCCTCTGCACTGAGAGCTCAGAGTTTCAGCAGCTCCATCAAACATCCTTCGAACTGCTGACATCAGCTGCTCCTTCTGTAAAACGACGACATCAAGGAGGTGAAGCCCACACAGTCCTCAGCTCAATCATCAGACGCACACAGGAGCCTCAGAACTGGCTGCTGTCATTGGAAAGCTGTGAGATTTCTTTCTTCTGAAGCTACAGCTTGTTGCTGAACCTACAGACAATCAGAACAAGCTGCGAACATTTAACGCAGGGCCGCGGCGGGAAAATGCTTCACTATGAAGGCTCTTCAGCCGTCCTGATTAGCTGCAGTCTTTAACCATGTAAACACAAAGAACATTTCAGCAGCACGCCTGTGATCAGCTGCTGCGTGACTTTAGGGATTACTGTCCTGCGTTTAAACATGAAGCAGCAACATTCACTTCTAAGGATATCAGAAAATAGTTTTAAATCAGATGCTGCTGTCCCAAAATGATGGAGTAAAAATCAGGGGATACAGAAAGCAAAAATGTTTCAAAAACAACTGATCAAAGTTTTTTTTATAGGTTTACAGTTTGTGTGGGCATCACGTTAACATGATAGAAACCTGATAAAAAACCTCAGAACTGAGTCATTCAGTCTCAGTTCTCCCCTCTGCCAAAGGGGGCGCTCTTACCTTGGGCTCAATGTTCAGGCTGCTAATCTGGATGGGTGGTGCAGGGGGCGAGACAGGAATCTGGGCAGCGTTGTTGGGTGCCTGGGCAGGGCTGGCGAGGCGGGTTGGAGCGGCAGAGACCGGCGTGGTTATGACGATACCCGTCAGAGGGGCGGTGCCGGTCTTGCTGCATGGCTGTCCATTGACGATGCGCACCTGGTGGATGGGGGTGGCTGAAGGCAGCGAAGTCGAAAGCTTGGTGGCTAGCATGACAGGCCTCTGCAGAAGCTGGGGGGCTGCCATCATGGGTGGTGGAGGTGCCGGAGCGATGGGGACATTAGTGGGTGTGGCCAGTTTTGGTCTGACCTGCTGACAACAAACAGCCAATCAGAAAAGAGGGATGAAATAAACATGGGAAACACCCCTACCGAGCTCTGATTCAGGTGAGCTCAGCCCAAACGCTCCGGGCTCAGATCAGAGTAGCTCTTTCATGTTTCATCTTGCTTCACACCCATTGACTGTATATGAAAACTGGACTGACTGACCCCTCCCCCTTTGCATACCAAACAGGAAGTACCCGTTGGCTCCAAGAAGCCAAAATCCCAGACTTCTATGGAGAAATATACAGCTGTTACTCAGTCTATTTGTCAGAAAAATCAGTCTTGCTCTGATACTTTTTCATAACATATTATTCCATGACACTTTTTCTGTGGTTCAAGTTACTCAAGTTATAAACTGACTAATCAGGGGCCTCAATAAAAGTAAGTGGTGCCTGCTGGCCCCCACGTCCAACGTTCAAAACCTTTGGCAGATTTCGTGTCGACAAACGTGAGCGGTAGGGGTGTGGACTTCCAACAAGCTCACTTCTGTTTGGGGAATGTGGTCGGCGTAGAAATGTGTTCTCAGACCCACTGGGACCACTGCTCACTGACGATGTCTGGCTCCAATGTGGCTACTTCATTTAATTGGAGCCAGAAGTAAATGGTTTTCTGTCGGTGACGTCACACTTTCCAGGTGTCAAATACAGTCAATATTCACACCTCGCAACAGTTTTTCCTGGAATCTAACTAACGTGCTGCTGTCTCTTCTCTTGTTGTTTCAGTTGAATTAAAGTGTGTGTGGGGGGGCGTCTGCGAAGCATGCTCAGTTGCTGGTCCTTTTTTCTTTTTTATGTATTTATATTTTTATATAATTTAAACATACTTACCTTACTTAACTCCAGACAAGATGACTCACTAATTGAAATGAAAGCAATGATTTATGAAGCCCCAGAAGCCATATTTTACAAGAAATGCTAAGTTTAGAGGCGAAATCCTCCATTTCTGAGGACACCAGATGCAGGAATTCTAATAAAAAGCTGCTAAACGCTTTTTTTGTGTTGCTTTTCCTAAAATAAAATGTTTTAACTGCTGGAGGAATGGTGCTTGGTTGTCTTGCAGAAAGCTGCAAAGCGTCCCATCTTTACTGTCTAAAGGCTGTTTTTCATGCCCACTCACGTCGTTGCACATATTCTTCCACATTTTCTACTCTTTGTTTCTATTTTGGAACTTTTCTGAAATTGGTTGCGGCAATAGAATTTAAATGAACAAAGGTTAACTTTCACATTATCTATGTTGTAAAAACAAACGAGTATAACCTTTTATGGGAAATATATCAATGAATGGCCACTGCCAATTCTTATAATTGAGATTTCTTTTTAAAAGACATAGATATTTTAGCATCCCTCTTCTAGGTTCATGCTGCCAGCGAGCCGTTACTCAGCATCATCATCATCAACATCACATCTTCACTCACAGGGTTGAAACAAACCAACAGCCAGGAAGACAAAAAACAAACCATGAAGCCGCAGGAAAACAAGTTGAACTCAAATACAGGCAGGAAACCTCGGAGGAACCTGTTCACGGGTCAACTGGACAAACCAAAAGAAGCACAACAAGAGGAGAAAAGGCGAGAAGAGGCGGCACACAGCAAGGTGGGAGTGTTTGCTTTGGTGTGCTGCTGCCCCCTGCTGGAGAATGAGCATGTCACCTAAGGTAGGGACACACACACTGGTCTGAGGGCGGGGGTCAGGGTGGAGGCAGGTCTTACTGGGACGCACCTGTGGCTGAAAGGTGGGTCGAGGCGTCAGTCTAGGAGGAGGGACAAACTGAGGAACTTTGATTGGCTGGCCGGTGGTGGTGGCCTGCACCTGAGACAAAACCACAGCAGAGGGTATTTCTGTGGATCTGCTGCAACCACACATCTGCTGACATCTGGACCCACATGTGATTTATGACAGAACTGATCCAGGTCACCGACAATGACTTTTACAATGCCTGGGGGCTGGCTTTGTAAAATGCCACAAAAATACTTGGATTTAAGCTATGAGGAAAATTGAATTTATGTGTGACACTTCTAAATAATTACAACAAGCACACCTTTAGAGCAAAGAGAGCCACGGACCGCAGGGGCAACTACAGATACACATTGGTGCCAGAAAAACTCAATTCCTCCTAGCTTGAGGAGCTTTTGATCCAGTCCACAACCCTTTCCTCTAATTCAATCACCTCCAACAGAAAATTCAAACAGTAATATTACACGAAAACAGATTCTTTTGCCTCCCTGCAGAATAAAAATGCCATTTCCATGAAAGAGGCAGTTCTGATCCTTAATCAGAAAACATCTCCATCAATTTAACGCCTTTTAAATACTTTCTTCGAAGCTAAACCAACTCTATAACATATCTTAAAATCCAAGAACGTTTAACAGTACAAAGCTCCAGCAGGAATTCTGATTCTCCTTGGAAAACTTGACTCACTGATCTGCATCTGTGTTGGGGTTTTCAATCAGTTAAAACTTTTCTCACACTTTCCATTTAAAGTTTTCTTTTTTTGGATTTTTTCCTCATTTGCAGTCCAGTCGTCGTACCTGACAATCTTCAGAGGACTTGAACTGGTTCTTTGTTTTAATTAGATGTAAGCACAACACTTGGTCATTACTGAGTTTATATGCTCGTTTTGCTTGCAACGGTTGTTCAATGTTGTTAACAGTGGGATAAACAAGTGACAAGTGAGAGACTCTGAGAAAGCCTGAAGAACCGTCGGTCCAAACCACTTCAGAAGATCAGAACCGTGTGGAAGCACGATGTTGGACATCCAGCCTCTGCTGTCAGTCTCTGTGACAAAAACCACCACTGAACCACAGCCTGCATCTTTCACTGCTACAGACACATCCTTCAGACTGGAAACACCACTCAGGGTAAAAAAAAAAAAAAAACAACCTCTGGGGGCAGCTGGAACGCCTGCAGCTTAACAGCAGCTCTGCTCACATCTACAGACTGTTCACACATCCAGCCACAACACTGCAGTGACCCGGGGAACTTACCACCACGGCGTTCTTGGACAGCAGCCGTACAGGTTCTGATCCCTGGTTGGTCAGCTTGCTGGTCACCTGCAGATTAATGGGGGCATTCTGCGAGTCAGGTTTGGTGATAGCTGTGGTTACCATAGCTACAGTGGGAGGGCGCTGTGGCAGGACTGAAGCAGGCAGGGCAGGCGTGGTAGCGGCTTTCAGCACCAGAGGTATAGTCTTGGTGGTGAGAACCGGCGTGACCGTCAGCGTCTGTTATGGAAGACACACAAGTCCCGGTTTTCACGAGGAACAAGACGAAGAACCTTACCGATGTTCAGAAATGAACCACGTGTGGAAAAACGTGCACACTGGTGCATCCTTATTACTTTGTAAACAGCAGCCAAATCAGTTCACTTTAAGACAATACCTCAGAACAATTCCAGGTAATTATACCTGCTCGGTTGATAAAGTCACACGCTTTGATTTATTTAAGACAGAAATTAAGATTCAAATTTGGGACAGACATAAAGATTATAAATAGAGCCAATTATAAAGAAACAATATTTGAAAAGTTTAATTTTTAAAGACCCACTTCGATGAAAATTGTGTTTTTTACATGTTCTTGTGGCATTTTTCCAACTGTCGCACATATATTAAAAAAAATAAGCTTAAAATGACATTTATGAGTACAGATAGTTCTTTATTCATTGTGAATCAAGAGCATATGAAAAAAAATGCTGTAGGAAAAACAGCTTATTTGTGATTTGAAAAAAATGCTGGGGGGCCCGGCCCATAAACTCCCTGCTCCGCTCTATTCTCAAGCATTCTCTTATGGACGACTAAATCCATGATCGTCTGGTATCTGGCTCTAAACTATACGCCAGATTGCTGCAGTTTTACTTACCATTTTTGTTCTACCTGTAATGCTAGGTTGGAGTGTGAGACGCTGTAAGCTAGCGGGAGAGCGTGTAAAGAGATGGATGATGGGAAGCACAAACAGTCCTGCCCACAACTCAGAGGTGGATTTCTAATGGACAACTGCCGCTTTGTAGAAACTATGTCTAAGAAAACGATTTTTTTTTTTTTAATTTTGGCTAAAAATGGCATAAACATAATTAACAAATCGCTGGGAAGTCTATATAATAGATCAAAAGATGATCGGAGTGGGTCTTTAAAGAGTTTTTCTGACTGTCTGCATTACAGCCCCGGTGTCTTGAAAGTAAAGGTTATGGATACTTTAAAACCAGAGAGGTCCACTTCTTTGGGTCAAACACACAAAGTCTGTGCAGCCTCTCAGCTGGGTCACCTGTGAATGACATCTCTTACCTGCTGCAGTCCTCCAGTTATCTGCTGGCTCTGCAGCAGGTTCACCGGCTTCATCTCACCCCCTACTGGAGGGGCCTGGACCTGCAACTGCAGCTTGGCCTCAGGTTCCTGTTTCACCAGGAGCTCCTTTCTGAGCTGCTCCACCACCTTTTTCTGAAAGTAACACAGTCATAGTTTTCCCACCAGCAGCTCAACAACTCGTCAAACGCAGCAGATTAAAACTATCTCTTAGGCGTAAAAGTTAAAGAAAGTCTCATCCTGGTCCCTGCTGGTCTTATCACCAGTTTCTTCTGACTTCTTCATCATGGGCCTGGACCAGTAACCCATTTAGAAAAGGAGTGACGATAAGGATTTGATTGTACTGATGTGCATGGATGCAAACATTTTAAAAATATATAGTAACAGAGCATTTCTTGCAGAGAAAAGCTGAATCAGGAGCATCTCAGAACAAAGGAACCTCACTGATCACTTTTGGAGATGAGCAAAAATAAAATGCGCCTTCATCTGAGACTGGCGGGTCCAATCAAAGATTCCTAACAGAGAAATCATGGCTTGAGAAGGGAAGGGTTATTTTTATCAGCCGCTCTCAGATTGTGCTCAGCGCACTTACTTTCCAGATTTTCAGCTCACTGACAGTTTCTATTTATAGTCCTTTTTTAAAATCCTTTTGAAGTTGGCAAGTGAAAAAAATAAAACAACAACATTTATGAGTAATCAATAACCACCTAATTCATTACGAGCTTAAAGTAACAAAGAAGCAGAATGCCGGCAAACATATAACATGATGAGCACAGAGGGAAAAGGTCACACACGAACTAAGTAACGCATGGACTCGGAGGATAAAGCCCATCTGTTGCCTAGCAACGCTCTAAAACAGCAACTTCAAGCGGCGACGCATCGAATAAAGATGTCTGAAAAAGACGAAACCAAGCAGAGCAGAGTGACCTGAAGCTCCAACATGGTGACCTTTTTGCTGAGCCACTCATCTGCTGTTCTCCTCAGCTGCTGCTTTAAAGGGTCACTTCACAGCAATCACAAACTCCAGTGTTCTCACGAAGCTCAGCTTAAATCCACGCATTAAACATTCAAAGCTTAAGAGGAAAACCCCTCATTTCTTTTGTTTTAGTTTCTACCATTTCTTTCCAGATTGATTCTTCTGTGGTGGACAAATCCAAACACCTGAGCGCCCCCTAGGGTTCAGAAAAGCAATGTCACTATTCAAGACAGCAGCAAACAAAAAGCTTTTTCTCTCCAGGAAGTTTTGATTTCCCTGCGACTGGAGCGGCACTGTACAACACCTCATTGTTAACAAGCAAATGACATGCACATGTGCACACACACACACACACACTGAGTGTGTGAAGCCTCTGATCAGACACTGCCTCACAACACTTCCTGTCTGTGCTGGTGTCAGAGCAGGTCACACAAACTGCAACTGCACAAAAATAGAAAATGCACAAAAAGTAGTTAAAAATAATCCAACCTAAAATACATGAAGCAAAAAAACAAACAAACAAACACCTTCATATCCAGAATGTTCACCTGAAAACTGCAACTTAAACTTCTGCAAAAGCAAACAAACACTTCTGTTTTTAAATGCACAACTGTCTCATTTGGGATTACTGACAAACATGTAAGGGAAACACAACAACCCCAATATCACACATTACACAAAACCACAACCGTCTCTGCTGAGTTACAGCAATTCGATTTATTCATAAAACACCAGTTTACAACCAAGAAAACATCAGACAGAGCTTCATTAATTACGATAGCTATAATCCAATCCAGTCCAGACAATTCCAATCACAGACTATCTTTATCTAAAAAGTGATTATACACAGGGGTTTTCAGCATAATCTCTATCCTGAACAAGCAAAAGGCGACAGATGACACCTGGTACCTTTGTTTACATGAAAATGATCCTAAAAAAAGCAAAGAGGGTCAGAGTATTCAGACTCTAGAGGGCAAAAACCATGACTGAGACACAGATTTATTTATCAAAGTCAAATTAAGACAAGAAAAAAACGAGCACCTGGCTCACACAGCCTGAAAGACACTGCATTAAGGTGACGCCAGTTCTGTTTCTAGCATCTCCATGTCGAGAAAAGCTCAGAGAAACTGCCTGAAATGTAAAGCCACAGCTCACATCCTGCGTGCATCAGTTAGCATGTTGCAGTAAAGTATGATGGATGATGGGGGGGGGGGCTATAGTGCGCTGGAAACAGTCACAGAGGGAATCCTGAAAGTTTCAGTTTAAACCAGTTAAATGTGAGTTTGTGGGCACTGACAGCTCTTACACATTGGAGGGGTCAGAGCTGGTTTCACACTTTAACCTGTGATGAGTGGAGGTCAACTCACCTGCTTCTCACTGAGCGCGGTGATCTTAGCCTGAAGTTCGTGCAGCTGCTTCTTCAGATCTGCGTTCTGAGACAGAGAAAAGGGTTCAACTGAGCAGCACTGGAGCATTGTGGGATTGAGACGGGCTTGATCTGGAGTTCATTTACCTGAGGGTCCTGTTTCATCTGAGCAACCAGTTTCTGCAGAAGAAGACAGAAAAAGAAAACCATGAGCATCAGGGATATCTACTGGTCCTTAATGCTGGTGGCGGGCAGATCGATCGATGGATCAATAGGATCAATACCAAGGTGAAGTGTCAATATTAGCATGATGAGATCGGTACTTTCTTTGCAGTTTCCCTTTAATATATACAGTCATATTTACTTACAGAGTTCATGCGAGCGCGCCGTCTGTCTGTCTCCAGTGTTGCCAGATTGGGCAAAAAACTGCCCAATCTGGCAACACTGACTGAACAGCGCACACTCCCCCGCTGCTGCTTACCCCCCCCCCCCCCGCACACACACACACACCACCACCACCACCCCCGGCTTCATCGGCCAGCAGAGAGATTCATTAAACAGCCACATATTTGCACTAATGGCAGGATTTGGGTTGTGTTTTTTACACTCTTGCATTTACCAGCATTTAAACCACCAAATCGTTCCTGAGCTGCTCTGTATGCAGCTCACTGCCCCCCAGGGGAGGGGTCGAATGCAAAGAACACATTTAACACACTTTAACTCAACTTTATTGAGTTACATTTTTGTTTACATTTGTTTTTTACTAGTGATCTTGTTATTTTTATTACTGCCTTTATTTGTAAAATATATGTTTGTGGTGCTGTTTTTTTTTTGTTACATTGTAGTAGTTTTTTCAAAAATCTACACCAGTTACTGTTTCCTTCTTAATATTGTTGCATTATACTATATGTTCTATATGTGATGCATGTTCGGTTCAGATTGCTGTAATTTAAAATCTCTTTCCTGAGTTTTATTTTACACGTATATACCAAAAAATTGTGTATTTCCAAAAATACTCTATAATCAGACATTTCAAGAAAAGGTATCAGTATCGATATTGGCGATACTGGCCCTGTAATTACCCAAATTCCCAGTATCGCCCACCCCTACTGACCACAAACGACAAGCATGTGTCGAATCAGGATGAAGCTGAACAGAAGAGAACAAAGATCCTCTATGAGACAACAACACAGAAACATTTAACCCTCACTCACTTTACGCTGCAACAACTAAAATGTGCATTTTAACTTCTCACCTTTTCTACACCACTGACATGAACAGCAGAAGCTGATTTTAGTAAGGGAACAAATACACAACATAAGATTTACTCAAGGTCAACATTCTTATCTCCATCATTTTTTTATTGCCTTTTTCTAGCTGAGGTGGTGAGGTAAGGGTTGAGGTGAGGGCTGGGTGGAGCTACCAAGCACTCTTCTGGATCTTTCTCCAGTTACATCAACCCAGCCCTGCAAACGGAAGCTTTTTCTGCTGAATACAAAACAACCGTGAGCTTGTATCTGCCTGCCCCTCCAGCTGGACCTCTGCGGCCTTCCACGCAGGATCCTTTCTTCAAACATGGCTGCACATCTAGAGCTTTTTGTCAAATAAGACAGAGATTTGGCTTCTTCGCAGATTACTGTTCCCTACAGCAGCGTGGGCTTCATGCTCAGCTCCGTGCGGTCCATTTGGGAGGAAAGGACCTCAAATGTAAAACTTCAGCTGCACATCTTTCAGAGCCGCTGTGTTTTCAGCTCAGACTGCGTCCCAACTACAGATTTGTTTCATTTCATTTTTCTGTGAGCGGCTAATAACACCACAGATTACTTTTCTAAAAGCAGAAAAACATCAAAGTAAATAAACCTGTGCCTTGCTTCACCAGCTGTTTTCACTTAATACTCTTAAAACATATTTTATTTCTTCTTTCTAATTAAGAAACAATTATTTTGTGAAGCAAACACTGGCTGAGCTACATATTTGTGCTGAACAGAAATTTAAATCCACATCCATCACCCAATCCAAACTTTTTCCTGTGAAATGCTACTTTTTCCACTGACTTTCAGTCCACTTTTAATTCCTGAGAACATCTTAAAACTACCGGTACCTAGCTAAAGAAAGCTCTGCTGCTTGCAATGATCAGATTTTCCTAAAAATTCCAGTATAGAAATATCTGTATATGGTTAAAAAGTAAAATCCCTTATTAAATGACTACTCCAAAAAGTATTTTTATGTGAAATTAAACTTCTAACAACAATAACAATTCAAATTGTTTTATTAAACCTGTTTAAAGACTGAATATATGAGTGCAACATGCAACGTTTATATCCGTTATTGACAGAATGCTGACATAAATCCTAAAATCTATTAAAATAATTTTTCAGATAATTTACTCCCATAATAAGCCACACCATTAGCGTATATGTTTGTGTGCCCTTAACCTTGTAAATGTCACACTCATCAATCAAAGTCAGTGGGTGGAGCCAGAGCTCAGGAAGTTAATTTAAATATCTGTTTACTGCCTCAGCAAGAATCCAAAATTGATGAGTGTGGGCTTGTATGGATTAACCAATCACACGTCAGAATCAGATGACTGGCAGCTCATCTTATGACGACCCAAAAGACTAAAAAATAACTTTTAAAAGTAAGTGTGCGTGATTTTAAAATTTAGCTATTTAAGATGCAAACCAAATTTAAATACTAAGCAGACCGATATTGTTTAAAATGTTCTATTTTTGTTAATTTTAATATTTCATCGTTTGTCTTTAGGGCCATTTAGTGCTTCTGTCACGTCACTTTTAACCTGACTTTGCAGGACATTTTCATCTTCAGTGCTTCTTGTGGTCAGAATTAAATCTGTCCTGCAGACTTTAGATTGACAGCAGCTGCACATGACTGATTTGGCAGCTTCAAATTTGGGATCATAATAAAAAAAACTAGACACAGGTTGTCCTGCCTGCTGGGTTTGTTCTGTCTAGCCTCCACCGGGTGAAATATTTTTGGCCTTTAAGATGCATTTTTGAATTCATCTTCCCACAGCAAACTCAAAAGCAGCTGTCTGTAGCCGCTCAAACCTTCTGGAGGCTACCCCAGCAGACTTTCCACAGATGAGACAGACTTGACGGACAAGAAAAGTGGGAGGAAGGCCACCAACTCTATGATCCAGCAGCCCGGAAAGACAGCTCACCTGATGGATCTGGATCTCCACCTTCAGAGCCTCCTGTAACGTCTGTAATTCCATCATGGATCCAGTCAGTCTGCCAGCCGATCGATCAGCCTGAAAACAAACGACACATCTCAACACAAAGTCTCGTCCTCTGCAGCTCAGCTCACAGTTGTCATAGTTACGTCAGCGTGACCACCGAACCAGAACCAGCACACCTCAGGTCTGCATCACATGAAGAAGTGTCATGACTTTTACCTGAACACCGTCTCCAGTAGGAAAACCATCCAACTGAAGCATGAAACTGCCGCTGCAGCAAAGAAACACAAACTACAATCAAACATCACAACACCGGCAAAAAGGCAACACAATAAAATAATTTTTGGTAAAATGAACTTCATTTTCATTTTCATGTCCACAACAGCTGGTTGAGTAAAGTTGCCCTGAATCCAGCGGTTTCTTTGTGTTTGATTCAAACTGATAGATCACATGCAGTCTGCTATTTTAAGATGTTATGAAGCACAGTAATGATGTGAGTCACGTTCAGATGTGAAGCATTACTGTAAAAAAAAAAAAAAAACAGGGAAAAAAAGACTCACCACTTGGCTGTGGAACTGGACTCCACCCCTCTGCGCTGCCCTGTAAAGCACAACAAGCGCACACAGTCACAGAGCAGCGGTGCTATTCAACCCGAAAGTAGCACCAAAAACAAAAATCAATGGTTTTTTTTAAGACACATAAAGATGCAGGACATGTAACTTAAATAGTGGTTCACGATGCTTACAGAGTATCATTAAGACAGTGTAGAACTGTGTACTAATATTTGATAAACATAATTGTTGTTTTCAGCCTTTTCTTTCAAAAAGATCCATTTAAAAACATCAAACTGAGTTCAACGTTTATTTAGTAGATACACTGAATACATTTAAATCAATCTTTGCTTACATTTTTCTTCTTTTCAACGTGCCTGTCACTTTTGTAAGCAATCAAAAATTAACTTTCCTAATCTTGAGCTAATATTTTCTTTTCACAATTGTACACATATATGGACTAGTTTGTCATCGTGTTTTTCTGTGGTCTCTAAATGGTTGTTTGGTTGAAGCTGCTGGTTTCTGAGCCCGTTAAGACTTTTTTGCGAATCTTTGAATGGAACTTCATGATCAATATGGAACGTGAGAAGCTACAGGCGGAAACACGGAAACCATTTACTGCTGCAGCAGTACGGGACAGAGGAGACGGTTTGTGAATATCCTCTTTCATTAATCCTGAGCTAACAGTAAGTGACCAAATCAACTGCCATGAACCCTAAAATAAAAGCCACATCCATGCTGGGTCTGAGCAGCAGTCCTGAGTGAGTCAGAGCGGGCCGGGGGGGCTGCACAAACTTCTCCTTAAAGTCTACACTTTGTTTAAAAAAAAAAAAGCATCCATAAAGCTTAGGGTTTATGTGCCCCCCCCCATTCAGATTACTTCTACAAGAATAAACAGCACAAAAGCCCCTCAAGTTGTTTCATGGAGTTCCCTCATTCTGTGAGAACACAGCAAGATGAAGGACAGACCCATTCCTCCTCCTCCTCCTCCTCCAATCAGTTAAATAAAACCAGGTGAGAAGTTTTGAGAGGAAATGACCTACAGGCTTCAGAAATCTGCAACGAAGAGGGATCCTTTGACACTGAATCTGCTCACAAACACAGAGAATGTACTTGTTCTTCTTTCATTTAAACAATAATTTAGAAGAAAAAAAGAGACAAAAACGACATCATGATCTGTGAATATGTCTCTGCAGTTTTTTTTGTTGTGGTTTTGTGGTACTCTCTGCAGCGCCCTCTGTTGTTTATGTGTTAGGACAGAAAAACAACAGCTGCTGTGCTCCAACAAAAGCTCCTGAAAACCATCAACAGCTGTGGATACAAACAGAAACTGTTCATTTTTTAAACCCAAAACAAATCAATAACTTCACCACAAGTTGCGGTAGAAAGACACAACATAATAATCCACAAAACACTTCTGAGCGGATAAAGTTTAGTTTTGGCGATGCAGGAGCCCTCAGCTGGCCTGATGTTTGTGGGTAAAAACCAAAAGAGAGAGTGAATGAAGCCGCATCGCTAAACTAAATTAACATCAGGATGGTGACGAACGCTGCACAGGAATGACACAAACGCACACATAGACGGTTCAATATCAAAGAGTCTTTTTGTTGTTTGAGTTTCAGTTTTCTTCCACATATTTTTTTTAATAAATTATACTAAACAAAAATGTATATTTCTCTAAAATACACAGAGAAATTAAAAGTAACGAATAGGATTTTTTTTTTAATCTGAATTTGTGGTCGATCTCTAAAAGCATGAGCAAAGTGGTTTTTTTTTTTTTAAAGTTTAACAAAGTTTGAGTCTTATTGTGAAATTCAACTACCGGGGTGAGGAAAAACACTTTATTTGTAAAGGTACCCCAGCGCTGGGCGATTGTTGGTTTGAAAGAGTCAGCTCATAGAAAAGACTCAAACAATAGGCTCTGTGCTTTTCTGCCTCACACTCAGCTTCAAGAGATGCACTGGAGGCTTAAATCGCCAAATGGTCCCCAACGCAGCTGTGACTGCAGCTTGCAGGATGAGTAAAATATGCAGAACAGGGTAAATTCAGGTTAGTTGACTTCCACTTTGGGTCTTATTGTTGGTTTTTAAAACATAGTTTTATGTGAGTAGAATAAATTATTTTATACAAAGTAATTCTTTATGAAAGAACAACACCTTTACTGACAAGTAGAAGGGAAATAAAGCAGCAGAAAGAGAGCAAAGTGATGCTATGAAGTATTTACTATGTCAAACGTGACACTTTTACTACATTAGCTTTAGCAATACTTCACTAGTAATAGTGTGGCACTCTAAAAGAAACAGAAATGCTTCTTATCATTATAACAGGCCAAAGAATATATATGAAAATATTTAAAATGCTTTATAAAGGATAAAAAAGAAGCAGTAAGGCAGAAGAACTACGACAGTTTTGAGGCGTTGCGAAGTGTAAGGACACCAAGGCACTGGGTAACTTTTTTTTAGGTAAACTATAAATAAATACGTTTTGTTATATTTTGATTTTACTCAGAAATTAAGTTAACATCAATTTTAAACCAGTGTCATTTGGAAGCATGCTTTGTGTGCATAAATGTACAGAAATGAACAAAAAACAATCTCAAAAACTCTGTGCTTCAGGATTTTCTGATATATTTATTTTATTTAAAAAAAGGGGGTAGTGCAATTTGATTTAAAAAAAAAAACTAAAATAAATATTTATTTGAAAATGCAGAATATCCAGATGTTTGATATAACACCTGTTTAAAAAAAGTACTACGAGCAACTTTTTATTTAAAAATATTTGTATTCAAGTTTCTTCATATTAACTTTTGGCTCCCAAATCTGAGTAAATAAACATAAATATAAGCATAAAGGTAAAAATCTTAAGCAGTACTTAACTTTAATCTAATAGTAAACATGTAAACTGGAATATATTTTAAACATTTAAAGGATAGTTATTTAAGAAAAAAAGTGTTATTTTTTTAACTAAAACTTGAATAAGATGTTGCATTAAAAACATTTGTATTTACTTCTTTTATAAGTGAACTAGATGACATTTTGATGCACCTCAAACTGCAAACAGATGCGCTCCCTTGTCAATCACTCATAGCTCAGTGCGCCCTCTTGCGGCAATAAGGAGTACTCCACACTGACATGGGAAAAAAATCGATTATCTTATTGTTTGAAAAATATATCAACACAGATTCATTCAAACGTCAAAAGATCCCTCCTCAGAAACTTTGATGGTGCATTTTTGAGTTCTACCAGAAGCTTACAACAGCTGGAATCAATTAAATATTCAAGCAAACACTCAAAATTACTATAACCCAACACAAATAACACGATCAGTCTGTAAAGTTTCATAACAAATGCGGAATGTGAAATTATTTATCCTCAACCGGCTAATAGACATGAAAATTGGATGTATAAATAAATAATCATAAATTAAATCTGACGTGTAATCAAATAGTGGTGTACGTTAGTGATAAAATATTGATCAGTTTCATGTTAAATGAGGTGATATTTATTAACTTGATTGTCGGACACCCCCCCGTGTGGAAACAGCAGAAACGTAAGTAAGGTTGATTCTGAGTTTGGGGGGGCGGGGGGAGGTTTGCCCTGAAATGCGGATGAGTCTGGGCAGCTGCTGCTGCTGCTGCTACTGGAGCGGGGGGGCGAGCGGAGCTCACTCAGTTCAGTCTCCGGCAGCTGCCTGCTGCACGGACGGGATGCGGGTTAATTGTAATTGGACTAATTGCTCTCTGGGTGGGACGCGAAGTTTTCTGGATAAACTTCGATCGGCGGCGCCGCATGCCTCCGCTGCGGAGGCCACAACTCCAGAACTGCCGTTAAGATGGAGCCCGAGAGCTGCCAAGTGCTGGAAAACACCGAAAAGTGTGGTTTTGTTTCAGCGGCCAAATAAATGTTTTATAAGCGTCTTATAACCCACCACGGCCGCGTGCACTTCTCCCCGTTTAATTTTCAAAGATTTCCTTACGTAGCGTTAAAGTGGTGTTTTTCAGGATAAATAGCATTTTATTTCCCCCCCCCTTTTTCCCCCCTCCTCTTTAATGTTTCAGCATGAAAAGCCCACAGCCGACATCTCTTCTCTGTGAGAGGCGGCCAGCACTCCGAGAACAAGTGGATAACGTTAGCTCTAGCCGCTAATGCTAACCTCCTGCTAGCTGCCCGGGCTAACGCCGCCAACACGCGGATAACTTATATCAAAGATCAGCTCGGAGCGCGAGGAGGAGGCGAGAAAGAAAGAAAGAAAACGGGGGAGGGAGTAAGAGAAATTCGCACGGGAGCAGTCCCGAAAGACGCCATCTTTCAAAACAAACCCTGACAGAGAGCAGGCGTTGGTGGCTCTAAGTTCTGTCGGCCCCTTGTCCTCCAGAACATCAACTCCTAGAATAAGAAACAGAGCAGCTAAACACACAGAAACACACGAAACACACGCCGCCTGCCAGCTCACACCTGCCCGCAATACGACCGCGGACACACGGCTACAGACAGTCAGCAGCAGCCGGGTGAAGTTTGACAACGGACAAAAATTAAAGTTATGAAATTAAAAAGCCCAATGTGCACTTACTCAGCAGCAGTCTTCCTCCAGATTAATTAAATATATATCTATTAGAAGCCGATCCGCGATGGAATAAGATCACACAAATAGTCCGGCCGCGTCCTTCCCGCGGAGCTAGAATTAGTTGTTATATTTTAGATGTAGTTTCAGTAAAAAATGTGTAAAAAGAGAGAAACTGAAGCTACAAAACAAGAAGAACTCTTCTTCAATCTCATTCAGCTCAGCCTCAGCACAACACAGATCCTTGCGCACCGGAGCCAGAGGAAGGGGGAGAAAAACTACTCCATTTTCTTAATGATGGCCATTTATCTGCCACGAAGCGTTTGATATTGGCTTTTGTCGCCGTTAAAGTTCGTTAAATCCAACCGATGAGCTAGGCTAAGCGGGCAAAAAATGTGTTAAAAAAGAGGACTACTTTTTGTGTCGGTGCGGCGAATTTATTTCACTTTGCCTAAGGAACGGCGGTGCTGCGACTCCCATTGCCTAGGGAAAAAACCCGGATGTAAACTCAGTGAAACTCTACGGAGAGAAAGTCAGCACGCACGTACACACTCAATGACACACACACGCAGACACACGCCGTGAAAGTCGGCGGAGCAGTTCGTTGTGTTTTGATGGTTTGTGACGGGCACCGTGTTCCTCCTCCTTTTTTACACCGCGCTGTCCGCTCCTAGGCAGCCGCTGCTCGGCCTCCATGTTCGGCTGCTGGAGCTGCCGGACTGTTGCACTTTGTGGAGGAAGAGGGGGATGAGGAAACAGAGGACAGGTGGCTCCGTTTTTTTCTCTCATTCTACTGGGATCAGAGTCGGCCTCAGTCCACGAAGGGCGAAAGGGAAATATCTTCACAAGAAAATAACTAATAGATATAAACAGCAACAACAAGGTTTTCTTTTGAAACATTCAAATCCATTTTTCTTACCTAATTAAGTATTTGATTTCCAAGGTTAATTTTTTGTATCTTTGTTTCTTAATATTCATCTAATATTTTTGATTATTTTAGAACCCTGAAAAAAATATAAAAATACATAAAATAAAATAGTCTGACTATATACACACACAAACACACACACACACACAAACCTTGTTTTTTAATCTAACCAACACATTTTTGTGAGCTACTTCTTTGGAACCCATCACACTTGTCAAATAATGTAGTGCTTTGGTACCTTGCCTGGACTCAGGGCAATGCAGGACTTCTGGTGTTTTCTATGCACCACAATTAAAAAGAATGAGCTCAAAGCTAATCCTTGATACAGCCCCACCTCAACTACATCTCACCACTATCTTTCAGGTTGCATACATTTCCTGAATAACATTTTCTTCTCCAAAAGCATCCACAAATCAAATACTGGATCCATGGTTTTCTTTATTTGCATGAAATCATTTTCTTACTCACTTCTGACCTCAGCACTACTTTTTCAACAACTTCATTGTGAGTCATCAGGTTTATTCCTCTGTAGTTTCCACAACTCTGCACATCACCCTTAATATGGGCACCAGTACACCATTCCTGAGGCCTCTTTTGGAGTATTTTTGTTGTTGTTGGCAGATGTAATTCTTGCTCTTTTCCAGAAGAGGATGATGTAGAGCTAAACAAAAAAGAAGAAAGTAGTTTGTTGATGAGTACAGAAACTATTAAAAGATCAAGTGTGGCTGTATTGCTCAGACAACACTTCATATTTCCCCTTTGACTCAAAATGTTTCAATGATAAACTAGAAGTTGTTCCAAAAACAAAGATGCAGGTGTTTGCTGATGATGCAGTTATTTTTACACATAGACAGTAAGCTTTTCTTTGCTGCTTTGACTACTTTTAACAAGTAACCAAGTGCCAGCCAAGATGCCTTTTCAATTCTTTTAAATAAACAGAAGTCTCATTTAATGTGTAATTGCAAAAACAAATGTATGTGTTTTTGTAGGAAGGTCTTTTTGCATATCAATCTGTATTACGGTTTGGTGTCTTGCTGCTGGTGCAACACAGAAAAAGACACAATCTCTTTTTCCAAAGAAGAAGAAGTCCCCCAAGTTTCTGAGGAAAGTTTCCTTTTATGAGACTGCTTTTTAAATGGACAAATTAGTTAAAGTACTGTCTTATAAAGTTGCATGGGCTTGCTTCTCTTTCTTCAAAAGGCTTTGTTAAGACAAAGATTGTATTGCTTTTCTATAAGGCCACAGCCCAAGGATACTGTGAAGTACCATGTTCTCTGTCAAAGTATTTTGTGATCATATGGGCTAATTTTGAATTAGTACTTTGGAAATTAGCTTTTTTTTATTTTATTTACAATAGCTTTTGATCAATATTGACTGTCTCCATCAAATCCAGCCTAAATAAATACATATATTCATGAAATAAATAACTTCAATCCAAAAAATTCCAAGCTACTACAGGTTTGAGGTTGCCATGTTACCAGTAAATGTAAAAATAGCTGCTGAAAGACTTAACTTCACACCTGTGAGTAAGTACGTGTGGAGTGAGACATGTTAAAGTTAAAATTGTTCTTGTTAACATGTAAGGACTTTTTTTAACAGCACAGTAGTGTAGATTTGAAGAAAAATGCCCCAGGTAAAATTGTTCAGTCCATAAGGACTATAAATGGGTACAATTCTTTGTATCCGAAAGGCTATTAATTGTGAAAAGGAACTTTTATGCCTGAATACAAAAGTAAATTCTCAACATTTTCATGAAGAGGTTTTTAACACTTGCCACACCCGCACTGTTACCATAGTAACGTCATTGTAACATCTTTTCAGGCAGGAAGAGACTTGAACCCCAAAAAACTGTCTTAATTTGGACCAGAGGAAACATGCCAAGTCCACATGGCGAACTTGTTGGGTCTTCTAGTTGAAAACAAAAACTGCTCTGATGGTCACTGGGTTGCCATGGTAACGTGGCGTGAAGAGTAGAGTAATGGATTCCTTTTACGATCTCCTTTGTTCCAAGTGTTGCTGGAGCATATTTACTCTAGATGTCTGCAGGTGTGTGGATCCCTCACAGGTTACAACTCCAATCACTGTACCACATAAACAGAGATGTGGAGTTTGAAATTTATAATACCATTTTTGCCGTGCCAGAAATGTGTGGCAATTTCCATCCAAATGGGAGGGGGGTGGGGGGTGGGGGGGTGGGGGGATTAACCCTTATTTTTGATGATTTCCAGAAAAAGTTATTCATGTTAATACACAAAGCTGTGGCAGATTTGGGCATTGTGGGAAATTGTCCACTATGTTTCCAAAAAAAAAAAAAAAATCCCCTAAAAGAGAAAAAAAATGAAAACAAACACAAATAAATGCCCAATCAGATACTTGTTATTATTTCAAATTTCCCATCAAATATCTCCCTGCAGGATGGTTTACTTGGTCTGTAGCATGCTAGTGATATTACAGAAATATTCATAAAGAAGAAAATGTACAGTATAATTAGCAATATGTGAACATATGCTCTTATCCTTAGACATTCATCATTGGCATTCCTGTTTCTAAGCAAATATTTCTTTAAAATATATATTTTTTATGTATTTTTTTTTTATTTGGAACAAATAAAGAAAAAAAGACCTGATGTGCATTTGTAAAAGGGAGGGGAAAAAATAATGCTTTAAAAAAGTGTCCTTATTTAATGCACCTCCTTAAATAAGGACAATTATTTAAAAATATAGAAGATAAATGGGCCAAACATAAAGACAGGAAGCTACAGAACAAAATTACCCAGGTTGTTAAACTGAGGTTTTTGATGTAAAAATAAAAAAAGCGTCTCATGTGTGTCGTACTCTGCTAACTCATTTCTGTCTACACGTATTATAAAACCCCAAACCTGGAAATTAGTCTGAGTGAGGCAAATACATCATGTGTTTGCAGTTCTGATTTTAAAAAGATCCTGACTTTTTATTATTGAGTGAATCTGAAACAAGTGAAAGTGAATCTTCAGCTCAGTTGAAAGTTTAATGTGTTTGTGTTTAAATGAGCATTGTACTCTGTGGAATACAACACGTACAAACACTGAACCATGCCTCCAGTTTTGCTGCTATTGGTCTAGGCTGATGGGGAGGGAGGCAGTCATTCCAGCATGCACTGGGCCTTTGGCCAGAGCTCTTTTCTTTCATGTTTACTGTATGTGCTCCATCCATCCATCCATTTTCCAAACCTGCTTAATCCCTTCTGGGGTCGCGGGGATGCTGGAGCCTATCCCAGCTACTGTTGGATGAGGTAAACCCTGCATGGTTTGCCAGTCCATCACAGAAGCAAACATCCGCTCACATTTACACCTAAGGGAGAGATTAAATGGTAAATGGTGTATACTTTTATAGCAATTTTCTACCTTTCTCGAAGGCCCATGGCCCTTTACAGTCACAGTCCCATGGCGGCTCCGCTGCCGAATGCTGGCACCACCAGAGGCAGGGTGGAAGGTTCATTGTCTTGCACTTTAACATATGGGCAATCAAACCGGCAATCTTCTGATCAGAGGTCGACCGCCCTACCACTGCATCATGGCCGCCCCCAAATGACCTGTTAAACATTTTTTTCTAACTGTAGGAGGAATATGGAGTACCCAGTGAAAGCATACACATGCACAAGGAGAACATGCAAACTCCACACAGAAACACAAGCACTCTGGCTGTGAGGCGACACCCCCCATAAAGCCCAATGCCAAAAGAATTGTTATGAATCAAAGCAGACTTGTAGTTTTTTTTTAATCTGGCTGCAGAATAGTGTAGAAAAGAGCTGGGACATCTGAGATTTTAGAGAAAAGGTTGAGTTTAGACCAGGTTTGAAGAGAAAAAATAAAGGGCCACTGCTCATTACATCAAGTTTAGTAGATCCACGGTAGCAGAAGTTAGATTGATACTTTTAGACTAATTGCGTATTTTGTGGTACAAGCATCTAATTTGGCATGGATGTATCTATTATACCCTCCTCCAGAAAAGCACGTCAACCACACGAAAAACATCCAAGACGGCGGCCATTTGTAAAGATGGTGCCCATTCACTCAAATGTTGCAAAAATGTTCAAAGTCTACCACTGCCAGTCTCAACAATATGGGTTATTCCTGCACAAAATGCAGTCTTTAAACTTGAGGTGCCGCTACAGAATGCTACTGTATGTATTTTAAGATCTTGGATTTTCTCAAAAGAGGGAATTCTATGGTACACCACAAATGTGGTGCCTGTACTACAAAATGCACACTTATTTTGATGACTGGCACCACTATGGGAGGAAATGGTTCTTTAAAAAGTATTTTAGATGGGTAACATAATGTATATGCAAAATACCTCTTAAAATCAATAACCACATGAAGAATATCTGTTGATTTTTTTATTAAGCTCGCAATTAAAGTGAAACACGTTCATGCCAAAGAAAGCATTTCTTTTAAGTGTTTTTAGTATCCTTGTAAAAAAAAATGTGGCTTTCATTCTGCAATGATTTCAATAGGCCACTAGAGGGAGACAAATCACAGCTGTAGTCCTTTTTCCTTACCGCGAAGGGGGGGGGGTCTAAGGGCAGGGATGCCAGTATAGCTTAGTCAGTTTGTTAGTTCATTTTAGTATTTTCCTATTGAACTCTTTGTATTCGTGATCCTTTTGAGTTCATGTTTTACTTCGAAGCCCATCGAGACGACTGTTGTTGTGATTTTGGGCTATACAAATAAAATTGAATTGAATTGAATAAAATTGTAGAAATCAGTGCATTTGATTCTCCTTCCATCTGATTCACAGCTTTGGAGTAAACAGCACATCAAAGTAAACTTTAAACATTCATTTTTTTTTCTATTCCGTTTTTCCCTTTCAGGGCCAGAGCCTATCCCGGCTACTTGTGGGCGAAGACAGGGGACGCCCTGGACAGGTCAGTCTGTCACAAACTTTAAACAATAAACTTTAAAAATGAAATGTATCAACTCTGAAATAACATAAAATACTGATTTCCATTTTTGAAATGTACTTTCAGATTTCCGTTAAAGCCATACTGTGTTTTCTTTCCAGCAATTTACTGACGTTAAACTGTCTGAAATATAAGGAAAAACTGTACTGATGACTTTGAAATATGTCTAAGTAAATATGTCAAACTGTGGCAGATTAAAGTAAGTCGGTAAAGGCAAAAACTATGTTAGGAGATTTTTTTTTTTTCATCTTTAAATTAGAGTATTCTAGATAAAAAGTTTATTTTTACCACTTGAGAAGTAGTACTCCAACAGAACCCTGCTCTCACATCTAATCCAGTTTTTTGTTTTTTGACCTTCCACTACTTTTTTTATTTTCAAAAAAAAAAAAAAACACTTCCGTAACAAATTACAGTTTGAAGTATTTTATTGAATATACTAGAACACATGAAAATTGTACAGAAATTAAAGCACCAAAAAATAACATTTCTTTTTCAATGGAAAAAGCCTTAATCAAAATAATTATTTTAATTGTCTTCACAACAATTATTGAATTAGCAGTTTAACCAATTTTCTCAACTTTCTTTTTGAATCATTTTGCATTTTGTATATTTTTGTGCCAAAGCAAAAACAGCTTGTTTTTAATATATTTGTTTATATGGTCTTTCTAAAGTGTCAGGAATCTGTTTTTTGATTAATGAATTCACCTTCCTGTGTTTTTCTTTTTAGTTTATTAAACATTATCTAACCCAGGAATGGGCAACTCCAGACCTTGAGAGTGGCAGTCCTGCATGCTGTCCAACATACCCTGCTATGGCACGTTCTAATTAGCTGAACACACCTGAAACAGGTATTCTATCATGAGTAGGGCTTGGATATTTGGAAATTATGCAGACACACTGGCCCTCGAGTGCTGTACTTGTCCATCTCTGATCTATCTTTTCACAATTTGGGTAAAATGTAAATGAAAAATAAAATTGGTCTTTAGGTTCAATTAAAGGCAGGAAAGTGGAGCAGTGGTGAGCACTTTCACATCACAGTTAAAAAGGTCCTAGTTTAAATCGCTACGGGATCTTCCTTTGTTTGCATGTTCTCTCCTGTGCACGAGTGGGTTTTCTCCATCCAAAAACATGCGTCGTAAATTAATTGGTAACTCTAAAATGCCCCTAAGAATGCATATGTCCCTGCAAGAGAGTGGTGGTCTTTTTAGGTTGTACCCCACCTTCTTCCAGCAACTCCGTGACCCAGAAAGGGACTCAGAAGATGGATGGATGGATGGACGAATAAACCTCCATAAGCACCACCCGCTGGACAATTTATGCTACTGCACTTCTTTTCTTCTTTCTGTTACCCCGTCATAGGATGGAGGATTTAATAAGATCTGCCCTAAATGCCTGTGAGGAATCCCACAGCACGGACAGAAGACCACAGCTTTACCTATAAATACAGGCCACATCTTGATCAGACTCATGGACATCCAGAAACAGATCCTTAAGATAAAGTCACTCTTGCCTGTGAAAGAGATAATTTACTTTAGCTTTTTTTTTGTTTGAAAGGTGAAATTCAAAACAGGAATCTGTATTTGGGGTCAAACTCTTCCACCAGATCCATCACAACCTGGGTGACTGATATGGAGGCAAACAGATCCAAATTCAAACAGTCAGACTTTCTGTCTCATCCCTCTGCAGGCTAAAACTCTGAGATCCTTCCTGTTGGAAAAAACTGTGACAGAAGTAGCAAAATGAAGTGTGACAGGAGCTCTGGACCAATCAGTGGACAACGTGTAACCCAATCACACACAGGCAGATCCATCATGTGCAGCATGGTGACTTCCTGTCCTGGTTAGATCCACATAACCACATTAAAGTGTGCGTTCATCAGCTTTCCAGGGGCGTCTGCTCTGATGAAGAGCAGCTCTGGTTCTTTGTTCTCGGCAGCTCCTCTCAGATCTCAATTCAAAGCTGTTAAACGGATCAGCCAGGCTTTCATGGTGCGAGGGCGGCGCCTGGCGTTAGGCCGGGAGGAGCAGGACGCGGGGGGGCTTCAAAGCAAAAAGCAAATAGGACAGGAGATCTGATTTTAGATGCTCTCCAAAGACTGACACATTTCTAGTTATCATCATCAGCATCATTTTATTCCATCACAGAGGCCTCTTCGTCATCTGGCACGTTTTTGTACGGACAGTATGTGATTGGTCATCCCTCTGATCAGAGCGCTTCATTCTGCTTCTTCAGCAGGCATGTTGAAAAAAACTCAGCAAGAAAACAGAAAACAGCAGATCACCTGGTCATTTATCAACATTTGTAAACTCTTCGGCCACGCTACGTCAAAACATTTATCTTACAGAGAATCTTATCTTTAGCCTCCATATTTTACAGCTGCACTTTCATTCATTGTTTAGCCTGATGCAGTCTTTCCACTGCTGCACATTTAAACAAAAACATGCACATATGACGTTTCTTCCTTCTTAAAAGTTGTTAAGCTAACATAACAAAGAGTGAGTTTTTATTTTTAATACTGGTCACAACAACTCAGTAGCTTTTGTGGGGAACTTTAAGTTTAATATTAAGCACTTTTTACAATATATTTTTCAGGATTTAGCATCTTCTTGTTACTGGAAAAACACTTTTATCAGCTCAATTTGCGTTTCAATCTTGAAAAAATTTTTTACAGTTTATTTTTATAGGTTTTAGCATTTGTGTGTGTCAGTGTCCACCTCTGAGTTTTTTTTTTTTTTTAACATGGCAACATCTTCAATCATCTTTGCTAATTGATATGTGAAATGGATTTGCTAAATCTGTTGTATTCATTTTTGTTTTGTAGTTTTCCATTATTTTTAATGTTTGAAATAAATCATTTAATCAAATATAATCAATTTATCAGTTACTAAAATCATTAATTATCATATAATAAGTTTAATTACAATAATACTATAATCTAGGAGTGCTTTTTCATTTTGCTAGATGCAAATTTGTAGTTAAATTTGTAGTTTGTCGGTTGATGCCTGTTGAATTTTGGAGATCAGAATTAAATTTAATGTTGTGGTTTGTTTTGTTTTTAGCACTCAGAGAAGCTTCTGCAAGATCACGTTCGTTCAGTTTGTATTTTTTTACACTGTTTGATCACTCTGATCTGTAAAAAAGATCACACAGAGGAAAAATCTGCATGCTCATGTTTTTCACTCACATGTCGCTCTGGGTTTGATTTTCACCTTCAAAGGCCATTTGAGTAAATAATCTGCACTTCTGAAAACACTGGGGTACCTTTAGTCGCTTTAATGGCACTTCCATATGATTCACTAATAGTTGGTGGAGGGAAGATTATTATCTAAATTCTTCAGCTGATCACAATAGTGGAACCATTTACACAACTTTGAAGGCACAGAAAGTCCATTACCGACATTTGAAAAACTGTTAAACGTTGAACTCCTTGAAGGTGAAACATTTTCTTTTCTGACTTTTACCTGTTAAACCTCATTTATAAACGTGTATGCATTAAGTCTGGGAAAATAAAGGAGTAAAGACGAGCATTTTCCAAATGAAAAACTAAAATCCAATTTTCTATCAATTGAACTGGGAAGCAGGTCAGCTCAGGTGAGGAAGGTCGGTCCGAATAAAGCAGAACTAGAAAACCCAATGAAAATCTACAAACAGAGACTGGAGAACAGAGGAGCAGCTGAACACCATTATGCAGCAAGCTCACCTAGTTTACAGCTGTTTCATACCTCTTGTGTTCCCCCCACCCTTCCCCACCTGCCCCCTTCCAGGTGTGACTAAAGAGACGGATGTGGAGCATCAGCCTGAAGCCTGTGGGAGGACAGCGGAGCGGGCAGTCAGCACAAAAAGCAGCTTCTGTTCTACACTCAACGATGATAAGATTCCATTGTTTTGCATTTTTTTTCTGCAAGGGAACCAGCCCGCTGATGTGATGAAGCCGCCTCACAACTGCCACAATCTGCAGTTTCTTGATAACCACTGGAGGCTGACTGCAAAAGTGGGTCAGTCCTCACTGTTACCATAATAAGAAGTCAAACTTTCTTATGCAAACAAATGTTTTGTTGTTTTTTTTGTTGTTCTTCTATAAAAATTATCTTTGACTTAAAAAAAATGCTTAACCGTGAAATTGCATATAGACAGGAGAGTGAGAGACATAATCAGAAAACTCTTCAAAATAAAGATTTCATTAAAAAAAAAAGAAATATACCAAATTGAACCTTAAAATAGGTAAATAGAAACAGAATCAACTCAGACTTTTAACTAAACTTTAAATCGACCTAAATAAACTAAACAAGAGGACACACCAATGGAACTTTTATTGTGTAGGATCAGATCACTTATAGACCCACTCTGATGAAAATGGTGTTTTTTGGTGTTTTTAACATGTTCTTGTATCACAATGGAGGAAATGTGTAAAGAAAACTAAGCCTTAAACTTCAACTTTGAGTATTTCTTTATTTAAATCGATGTGAACCATGAGCAGATGAAAAACTGTAGTTTGAAAAGGCACAGGCACGTGGCTGTTACAGTCAGTGGGCCACAAGCTCCTTCCATTCTGATACATCCACTTGCAGACAAATAGATCCATGTACGTTTTTGTTTCCCTTGTCTGAGCTGGAATCCGCCTCAAAACTGTAGGGCTGGTTAGCTCAGATTTTGCTCACCATCTTTGTTGCACCAGTAATGTCAGGTTGGAGTTTTGAGGGACTCCAAGTTAGCGGGGGACGCCAACAGTCCCACCCACAACTCAGAGGTAAATTTCTAATGAACTCTTGCCCCAGAGAACGTCACAGGTTTTTTTATTTGAGTTAAAAAAAAAGGGCGTAATCATAATTAAACGACCATTGGGAACACTAGATCACAGAAAACGATTGGAGAGGGACTTTAAAGGCCGTACTTCTTTGGATATATATATTTTTTGCCTCACAGCATAACTTTGGAAGCAGAACCCAGCCAAGACCAGCATTCTCCTTGGGACCTATAACTCAAAACAATTGATATTATTCTAACTAATTACAAACTTAAATAAACAGAGTAAACTACACATGATTGTTTAGGTGTACACTCTACAAAAACAAAAATATATTGTGAAAATGCATTACAGAGTTACGTTTTAACCTCTATTGACAATATAACTAAAGACTCTGATAATGTAAACATATTAAAGATGTGATTAAACTGTAGAAAAAGCATAAAATTGTCCAATGCATGGTGGTTTGTCACTTTTTTTTAGAATGAGTGTGAATGCTGCCTAAACCTAAACAAGGTGTGTGTCTAATAATAAGCAAAGCTTATTTTCAGCTCTGTGGTTATCCGCATTGTAACTGGAAATGACACAAAAGGAGAACAAGTGTGCAAATCTTAGTTGTAAAGTTGGCCCTTTTTTCGTTTTGAACAAGCCATCTAGCTGCTATACAGTGACGCACCCTGGCTTCACCTGCTGTTGGTTTCAAACCAGACTGTAGGAGGAAGTGAAAGTCTTGCCCCTTTATTTCTATTTTTTTCAACAACAAAAAACTCCCTAATCAAAAGGTGTGAGGATCGTTCCCCTGTTTATTTGTCTTCCATGGGTTTAGTCATTTTGTTTTAAGACTGGCTTCTGTCACAATCGCACCAGGTTCAAGTTTCTAACGCCCCCGTAGTTGGATTCATTTAAGTTAATCATCCTCTTGTCTGGTTTTTCATTCAGCTTGGTCAGGTCATCTGCTGCTTTGTCATCCCTTTCCTTTCTTCCTTTGTTTCAGGTTTTGTCCCGGTTTGAGTTTGCTTATTAAAGTTTTAGGTTCCTGCTATTGAGCCCGTTTTGGGTCCCACACCACTGTGTTCTGACAGGGATGTGGCCAATCTTTAGGCTTCTTTCATGAGAAAGAGAATCCTAACCTTTTTTTTTGTGTTCAGGTCAAATTTGATATACACACACCTGACCTTTACACACATGTAATTTTGCTTAATGTATAGTTTATTTTCAATTTGCACTTGCAATTGTAATTGAAATAAAGTTGGTTTAAAAGTAATCTTCAGACTTTTTGTCTTTATTCAGCCATAAATTGATATGGGTCAGTTTTGACCCGTAACAGCACAGATGTCACTAGTGAAAATGTGGAATTTCTTTAGGGCATATATAGATTATTCTATAAGAAATGAATAATGTAAATACTCGCTTAAGCATTATAGGAAATATAATCTGTGAATTTAAACAGTTTTTTAAAATCAAAACCAGGTGGTATAATGTAGGAAAAAAGGTCTGTAGAGCCATAAAAAATCTAAAGTGTTTTAATTGATATGAATACATAATAATATTGGATGATATTGGTGTTTTTAAAGTCCAATCTTGGATCAATAAAAATCGCTTCAAAAAATCAAAAAAAGTTCAACAGAAATTCACCTCTGAGTTGTGGGTGGGATTGTTGGCACAGAGTAGGACTACTTGCATTTCCCATCATCCCCTTGTTTGCACGCTCTCACTATCTTACAGCCCCCTTACAACCCTCGATGCAACAAAAATAGCAAGCAATATTGGAGCCATCCAGATGCCAGCACAGACAAGGAAAGCAAAGACGTACATGGATTTAGTTGTCTACAAGGGGATAGATCAGAGGGGTCCAACAGCCCCTTGACCCCAAAAGGGATATAGCAGGTTCAGAAAATGGATGGATGGAAAATTGTTGTGTCATTGACGGTGCAGTCTCTGCCCACTAGGCACATTTTGTGTCCAAAGACAATTTACAAAAACCCTAAAATAATTAATTATCAGAAATAGTAAAGGTTTGGTTCTTAAAATAAAAATTTAAAGTTAAGTAAAAAAAAAATTTAAATCAAAATTACAAAATTAAAGTAACAGTGAAGTTGAATATAAACCCAGAATTGTTTTGTTTTTTTTCCTTACCGAGAAGGGCAGTGATGTCCAGTTAAACTTAGTCTGTTTAGTTTAGTCTATTTTAGCAATCAGCTCATGTTTTTATGACTGATTTTATGTTTTGTACAATTACTGGTGTGAAGCCTGTTGAGAAAACTGTGTTGTAATATTGGGCTATATGAGTAAAATGGAATGGAATTGAAATAATCCAATGCAGCTGAGGAACAGATGGATTTAGGGCTTTCTGGAAGTCTGTTCCAGATCTGTGGAGCATAGAAGCTGAATGCAGCTTCTCCATGTTTGACCAGATCCAGATGACTGGAGAGGTCTGGTTGCAACCACTAGATACATACTGGGTCAGGCGATCAGTCATGTATTTTGGTGCTAAACCATTCAAAGCTTTATAAAGCAGGAACAGAACCTTAAAGTCTAATCTCTGGCAGAAGATATAGCGTTTTGTATTTGGGCAGAGCCAGACTCTGACCAGCAGAAAGTTGGTTGTTCATTATGATCCATGGTGTGGTCTTTAATGGACATTCACACTTCAAGTCAACGGCAGACAGTCTTTGTGACGGTTGGCTGGTATACCCTGACTGTGAGCTACAGACTCCACTAAATCCGTTGTCGTGCAAATGAACGCCGCCCACAAGGTTCCTGAATGCGCAGCTCTGCTGGAAGCTCCGCCCCCACCACGACACCACCACAAAGCTATCCCTTTTAGCTGCCTGGTGGAAGTGACTCATGACCAAGCGCGTGTGGATCAAAGCAGACTTTCGTAACGCTCTTTATGTAATTGGAGGGGGAGGTGGACGTGATGATCCTCCACCTGCCTCCCCATCACTGCAGTGCGGCTCCACCTATAAGCTGTTGAGCCTGGGTGTCCTCAAGCCTTCTCCAGATGCAGAGCTGTGTGCGACCCCAAAGATCACTCATAACACACACACACCTACTTCCTGCAGCACCGCAAACTGACACACTTCAGCTAATTGTGGCTCCTCCGGCTCACTTATAGCCCAGTTTATCTTGAATGGACCAAAAACGACTCAAAGGTCAACAAGAAAATTCTTCTGGTATTCAATACTTTACCTTACAGTTATTGGTATTCCTTTTTTAAAATGTTTCTTTTCAAAATTTATTTCTTAAACTGATCTGAAATGTTTCTTTGTTTGGATGTCACTATATGCTTAAATAGAATTGTTTCCCATTTTAAAAGCTGTTTACACATTTATATTTTCTGTATATTTGTTGTCTTGTTTCCTTTTCCTCCATGACAGTCTCGCTTGACAAATCTTGCAGTCACAACATGACGTTCTGTCCTCTTTTCCTGAGAGCGTTTCCATTACATCACAGCAGAATTAAAAAAGGTTATGTGTTTGATTAAGTTAAGATCCTTTTCTTCTGTCTTGACTTTTGGCTTTCCCGAAAAGTGATGTTTTTTTAAATTCCAGACATTTTGTGGTTTATCCATGTTCCTCGGAGATGATGATCCTCCTGTGAAAGCAGTTTCCTGATGCCTGCTGCCCCAGTTCCTCTGAGCTGCTGCTCTTGCTTTGGTTCTCCAATAGAAGTGAGGTAACACACGGTGGTTAATTTTAGAGCAAAAAATATTAAATTAAATTAGTGTAGTCCATAAGGTTTAGCAGCAGGACTAGACCTCAACCACCTGAAGGCAGTTCATTTAGCTAACCCCTTTTTAGCTAGTGTTTTCACTTTTCATCCTTTTCATCATCCACCTTTTTGCAGCTTCTGTTATCCATTCCTTACTTCCTCCTGCAGGTAGCCTGATCATCTATTCATTTCTGTTGCTTTTGTGTTATCTTTGTCCTTTCAGCTTTTCTTAAGACCACAATAGATCCACCCCTGACCCTGATAGAGTTTGTGTAGTAATCATTTGCTCACACATGCAGTTATCACCCTAATATTATTATGTCTTAGCTTCGTCTTTCAGTGAGAAAACACTGACGTGCAAAGTGCTGATTATACAAGATATGATGTTTGTGTTCTGCCTGATTGAGTGACCCACATTCATGTAATCAACCCCTGCCAACAATACAAACGGACTGTATGCACTGGGAAGACAGAACTTCTCTGTTGCACTTTGCGCTGTGACACACGGACTTCTTCTTCTTCTGCAGGATTCTCGTTTTCTGTGTGGTTCTTCTCTTCGTTAAGGGCAGCATTAGCAGGTCATCCAATGATCGAAGGGTCGGCGGCTCGATCCCCGCTCCCCCTAGTCAACTATCGTTCTTGGGCAAGACACGTCACCCTCCCTGCCTCCAGTATTGCTCCACTGGTGTATGAATGCGTGCGAATGTGGTGATGGTCAGTGGGGCAGTAGGCACTGACTGGCAGCCACACCTCTGTCAGTCTGCCCCAGGGCAGCTGTGGCTACATCAGTTGCTTACCATCACCAACTGTGAATGAGGAGTGAACTGGACACAATGTAAGCGCTTTGAGCGCCCTGAGAAGAGTCAAAACCCTGACAGACCCCTCACCTACACCTGTAGTTTTATATGGCAGACCTTGTGCTGAGCCTCTGGTCCACTTTGACTTGTCACATAACCATTCTCTATTCACATCTTCACGCTTTAAGACCAACTCTGATGAAAATTGTGTTTTTGGTGTTTTTAACATGGTGTGGCATTTTTCTGATTGTGGAGAAAATATATAAAGAAAATTAAGTTTTTGTCAGGGATGCAACTCTACAACTGATTTTAATTATTATGAATCAGGAGCAGGCAAAAAAAAATGCTGTTTAATAAGGCTTCTAGCAGTGACGTAAAAATTAGGAATGGCCTCACTCCACGCCAACAATCCCACCCACAACTAAGACGCAATTTTTCTAATAAACCACTTGCCGCTCTAGAATCCATGTCCAAGAAAAAGACTTTTAACTTTGCCTAGAAATGGCATAATCATAATTAAAAGACTGGGAACACTGTTAAAATGGACCAAAAGATGATCCTAGTGATACTTTACTCACAACCGCCCTCATGGGTGAATGCGGGTTGTCTGAGGGTGAAAAATGGGCAAACCAAAGTGCTTGGTGTATTTTAAAACTTCAGTAGTTTTGACAAAGCACCACATCAGCTTGAGGTTTCACACCTCGACTCAGCGTGTTAGGATCTGTTGAATGTAAGCTGCCATGCTGTGATAAGCCACTGCTTTGACTTATCTAACTTGAGGATTCAGAAAAACCTTGTCTTGCTTCTGTTTCCAACACGAAAAATGCTTCAGAGCAAAACAGTGGAGCCAATAAATGTTCCAGTAGGTAAGCAGATAGAGCAGCTTTGCCACCCTCACTTGTTCATTACCTGCCATTTTAGGCCCTGATGTGACAAATGTGTCTGCAAACTTTGGTAAAAAGTTAAAATTAAATAAATTAAATGCTGTGAGGATTTGTGTTGCTTGAGATTTTGTCACGTTCTGTGTTAAGTTGTGTCCTGTTTTTGCTAAACTCACTGCACTTCAGGGAATTTGATTTATTAGCCCATCAGCCCTATTTATCCTCTTCGTTACTGTTTTGCCATGTCATGTTTAGGTTTTTCATTTAGTCATGTTTTAGTTCAATTTTTCCTTTTTTACATGTTAGAGTCTAATTGTTTGATTAATTTTCTCTCTGTTCTGTTCTCCTGCATCTATTTTCAGAGGCTGCAGGCACCATGTAAAACAGTTTAAGGCTGTGTCACACAGCAACTATATACATTTTGCGCATCTTGCACAGAGGAAAATTGGTCATACTTAAATATACACAGAAAAATGGAGAAAAGATGCAGTCTGTATGTACAATTCTCCCAATTATATCACGAATAAACTATGTTAAAATCACGGAAGAAGAACGGATAAACCACGCAAAGAACACGAAAGTCAATGTAGAACATGAACTGTGCGTGCTTATTGTGCTGCTGATATGTGATTTATTAGTGATTTGTGTGTCAGTTATATACTTTAAACATGACATGTGCACCATATTTGCGATATAAAGGCCTGTTAGACACACAAGGACCGAGGAACGGTCGTCGAAAGCCACAAATGTGAGTATGCATCTTGCAAAAATCATACACAGTTGCGTAAAAGTTACATAATAACTGCATATAATTTGTAAAATATGCGTGAACTGCGTAATTCTCAACCGACCAAAAGTTTCGAACAGCACAAAACCAAATTCATGAACAGACCCGTCGGCCGAAGCCTTCAGCGGACATCTGCGCACATCGACAGATGAACGACAGAAACACTATGGATTGCAGTAAAAACCACACCTTCTCATTCATTTGAATGAAAGGTGTGTCCAAACTTTTGGTCTGTACTGTATGTATATCACGCATTTATCATGAAAGACCAAAATACATTGTGGCCGTGTGACATGGCCTTAAGGTTGCTCCATCCCCTCCCCTTTTCATTTGTTGCTCTGTTATTAATACCAAGGTGTGGTCAACTTATGACCATATTTTTGAGTTCAAACTTCAAAATGAAAACTGAGCTGTTCGTTTCTTGGTGGGAAGCTGGGAAAAATGTGTAAGGACTGGAGGACTCCAAGTCAATGGTTTTGATCAAATATGCTTCAGGTGGGGCTTGAATTGATGCACACATTTAGGTTTTTGCAAATAAATATAGCAAGAAATACTTTTTTTTTTTTTTCTGTGAAGATTTCCGGTACTTTAAGCCAAATCAGTCAGTTAAGAACCAGGGAGGCATTAAAATGCAGACTGGTTCATTGTTCTGTCCTTTTTTTTGGTCCAGTCTCAGTGTGTAACCACAAAGCTGCTGCACACAGTGACAGTCTTCCTTCCTTAACAAACCAGTGATAAAAAGTTCAGATGGGAGTGCATGTTATGGCGTTCATTAGGAGTAATCCAATTACTGAGAATCAAACCACAGTTTATTATGATGCTTTTTTACTGGGAGAAGTAATGAGATTACACTTGTCTCTGGGTTGTGCGCCTGTGTTGTGAGAGCTGCTGCAAGATCACTGAACCCCCAGCACAGAGGCTCTGAAGCCCCCAGCACGCACAAACTGATGAGATTAGGAGGACAAGCACAATTCAAACACTTGTTTCATCTGCAGCCAAGGGACTCAAGACGCACACACTCAGCATCGGGTTTGACAGTTGTGTTCCTGTGTAAAAGTTGCTTTTTCTGGTATTTAAGGTTTTGATCTGTATCTGCTTTGACTTCCTGCTTTATTTTGTAGAGCTCTATTCTTGACGCATGTTGTTTGGCATGTTGTCTTCCTGATTCCTTTTTATTCCTAGCAGCAACCCCAAGACTTCCTGACTGAAACAAATCACTCGATGCAAAAACATATTAAAGATCAACACTGATTGGATGATGACATTTGAGTTTTAAAGAAGATGGAAAGGATGTTTTGCTCGAACTGTGGTAAAGAGTTGACTGAAAAACTTTTGCAGTGGCTGTGGCCAGAAGCTTAAAGAAATATCTTCTGATTTTGTTGATTACGCCATTTTTAGCACAAAAAAAATTCATTTTCCCAAAGGTTTAAAATAAAGCAAAAATGTACATGCATAAAAAAAACCCAACAAGATGTCATTGATGAAACTTTACAAGGGGACACCACTACGGCTCCAAATGCCCCTACAATTGGCGTCAGAGGGGCAGGGAATGATTTAGGATTCGGCCAAAGAGTATATTTTGCTTTGAAGGCCGACTTATTTTTTTTAATCAATCAAAATAAAAGAATAAGTGTGCTTTTGGTGTGTGATTGTGTACAACAATTTTCATTCATTTTTTTAACGTTTGCAACAGCGTAAAAATTGAGATGTTCTTTATTTAGTTCGATCTCTTTATTTTTATAATTATTGTTGGCTCCTGTTTGAATTTGTGTATAAAGTCAGTCCTACAACCAAAGCTCTGTCACCTTTTTGTGAGCGTCCTTCTTTTCTTTATCAGATCTGCCTTGCAGCTAGTTACAGGTTTGCTTAGCTGACGATAATAACCAAAAAGTCAAGGACCTTCGGGTTACAGCGCCTCCTGCTGGTCATGTACAGGACAAGGACAGGACAATCTGGAGGCATCCAGATTGATCGGACCGTGGCATTGCATTATATTTAAATAAAGCTGTCTATTACATGTTTAACTGTAGAGCTGGTGTCTGCATGTGCTGCACAAAACAGTCTTTGTCTGCGTGACGTTAAAGAATGTGGATAAGCATCAAGGCTTTCTATAAATACTTTCTGTGTTTTCTAAAAATAACGCAGATAATGAAAGCAAATATTTTCCTCCAGCAGCCATCTTTAATTGGGCGTGGAGCTTCGCCGACATGACGTCAGACTCCACCTGAATAAACACTGGTCTTCCCAGTCGCCTGAAACCTGAGGCGGCGTTTACTTGTCTAGAAAGAGGTGGAGCCTAAAGCTCACAGGTATGTATGTTCAGAGGTGCAGCTGGACTGGTCCAACCGGTGCTGGCTGGGAAATTTTCCCACAGAGGAAAAAAGCGCAAGAGGGAATTTACACTGAAGCAGCTGGTTTTTTTAGGTCACTTGTGCAGGTTCTTCTATGTTCTACTTGTGTGGTAAAAACCAGTTTTAATCATTAACTCTGACAGCTATTTTCAAACGAAGCTGCACTTTGATCTTACAAACAAAACAAGAAACACATGATGCTTTTGTTACCCTGAGAATGACCGTCAGATTAAGGCACGTCCTTGTGTGGATGAGGCCCCAGATTCTGTAAACCCTCACTCATAGTTACTCAGACATGTGACTTGCTGAAGCTCTGTTGACATCAGGTGCTGTTTGTGTCTGTTTACACCAGGTTGTTGAACTTTTACTTCAGCATTTATCGATCATGTGACCTCAGAGCGTGAGACACTGTCATCAGCTGTTAGCTAATGCTAAGAGTTCTTGGAAAGATGGGACCCAATTTTTCCTCTATTTCTTTCTGCACTTTGAGAGACTTAATAACAGATATGGAGATGACCACAGCAAATAATTCAAAATCTCAATAATTTTGAAGGGATTTGATCATAATTTCTGATATTCTAAGCTTATTCTGAGCTGTGAAATGAAAAACTGGAGCTAATGTTAGAGACAAAATGTGACAGTCTGCTGTGGAAACTGTTTTTTTTTTAAAAAGAATTTCAGTTAAAATGTTTTTGCATCACAGTCAATGAAGGACGAGGCACCAAAACAGAGCTCTGTCTTTCAGTGACTGGCTCAGTTCTGCAAGGTTCTGTGATATGACAGACCCAAATGAATAATCCACAATAATCCAGCCTCCATTTTGTCTGCACCCAACATTAACACATTCAATGCACAAAAAGAATAAGAAAATAACTCTCTTTTATGATTCCCATGAATGTATTTTTTCTGTGATATTAGTTTGCACACATTCATTTATATTAAGTTTTATTTTTGCGTTAGACCTGTTCAGCAGGTCTGTTTCTTCTGCTTTTGTGATCCTATAGTGACCTAAAAACAGGAAGAAGAATTTTAAAATGGGTTTCTACAAAATGAGAGCATGTTCCATTTTCCGTGTTTTCCTCCTGGTTGGATTTGTCTTGGTTTAACACATTTTGATCATAATTACTATATACTATAAAGGTAAAATACTATAAATATTTTTGTTTCCAATGACTGCGTCTAAAAGAGGTCAAAGACTTTCATTACAGTCAAGTGTACAACAACAGGAAACTGAAACTGAGAGGTGTCATCCGACAGCATAAATTACAGAAACAAATATTTTATCCTGCCCCCTCCGCTGTATCAGCATTTGGTACAACCCGCAAAGCTTTGCCCTCAGACACACCTCAGCCTCCATGAGGAAGGACACTGCAGCCAGGTAACTCCTGTTGTGGACAGCATTGACCTGACTGTGCTTTTGACAGCTCTGAGTAAATCAACTGTTAAACACAAGTTTAATTTTGACCATAATGAGAGTGTTGGATGACTGTGATGTTCACTGATGAATGAGCACGGATGTTGGCGGAGTTCATGACACCAACCAAAGCTCCTTGTGTTTGTGGAGTTTGTCAGCTTCAGGTAGGTCACCATTGGCCGTTGCTGGTTTTGTTGCAATGTTTATTCAGGTGTGGAGCAACTGTTGTTTCTCTAAGTTCACGAATGAATGAAAATAGGGGGTTGACATCCGACCGGTATGACGCCTGACAGCCTCAGAGGGGCAGTCTCTCACATTTGCATATTGCAGTTTTTAGTGAGACGATGGCAGAAAGAAGATATCTAAGATATAAATGTGTCTGCCTTAAAGCAGAAACGTTGATATACAGAATTTTCAGTCATAACCAGACTCTTCATGACTGCTACCAAACCAGAGCTGTGAGCTACCAACATCTTATTAGTACTTCATCATGGCAGTGAAGGGAGGACTCATGTGTGAGCGTTCCATTGACTGTATATGATATATACATCATATATACATCAAATGCAGTCAATGGAATGTTCTGATGTAAAAGTATGATCTGGTTTAGTAATTTATTCCCCAGTTTTTAAAGGCCCTCTCCCATGAAAACGGTGTTCTTGGTGTTTTTAAAATGCTCTTGTGGCAGCTTTCTGATTATGGCAGATATATAAAAAGATTACGCTCAAAATTAAATAATTTCTCAGTATTTCTTTATTTAAATCGTTGTGAATCAGAAACAGACAAAAAAAGTATTTGAAAAAGAACTTATTTGTGACGTATTTAAGGTTGGGCCATGAGCTCCCTGCTCCACTCCCATCTGACCCATCCACTTGAAGGCAAATAGATCTGTGAACGTCTCTAAACTGTATGGCTAGTTAGCTCCAAAATTGCTAACCATTTCTGTTGCACCGCTAAGCTAGAGAGGATGCGTGTAAACAGATGGGTGATGGAAAGTGGGGGCGGACATGCACCAATGATCCCTCCTACAACCCAGAGGTACGGCAGAAACTATTTTCTAGAAAACAACACAGGCTTTTTGATTTTGGCTAAAAACTGCATGATCATAATCAAAAGACCACTGGGAACGCTTTGAAAATAGATTTAAAAAATGACTGGATTGGGACTTTAACCAATTAACAATCCTTTGACTTCAGGACTGAAACACATTCAAAGCAAAGCTAATGGAGCGAGATGAAGTTCACAAGGTAACCACTTGGTGGCTACTTTAACAAGAAAGGCAGTCCCAATTCGTTTCAAAGAAAGGTTCCACCTTTATCGTAAAAAACACATTTAGTCAAATCAGAAAATGTTAGCCACCTCTGTGGTTATATATATATATATATATATATATATATATATATATATATATATATATATATATATATATATATATATATATATATATATATATGTATACCTTTAAATTGCACAGAGGTGGATTTATATGAGTCTCCGGATTTTACATGACAACTGAGAGTGAAATTGAGATCAAACAGCGATGTGGTCTGTTGATTGACAGGTGATTTTGATTGCCAGCTCCAGGCTGGGCTCTCGGAGCATGCTGCAACACCTGTGGAGTTCAGACGTCCCTCACGTGTGTCGGATTTTGGAAGTGCTGGAGTTGGATGCAATCTTGCAGAGGAGATGTCGTCCTAAGGAGATTAGAAAAATAATCATGCACATGTTTGTTAAAGGTGAAGGCTGTGAGAGCATCATTGGTTGACAGGTTCCCATGGACAAGAGTAGGAAGGTTTCTATCCATCCGCTGGCTCAAAGGAACATCAGCAGGTTTTAATCCGGCTCTTTTAAGAGTTATTTGTCAGCAACCTGTGGACAGAGAAAGCGGGTTTTTCCTGCCTCTAACCTCAGGAAACCGAGTTTTCTTAATTCCTACTGGTTATGGACACAAGTGCAGGGTTTGCATGACATTTAAAAAAGCAGGTGAGTCAAGAATGCTAATTGCTAATTTGGTTTTGAATGCTCTGTTTGTGTTTTGATATTTCAGAGATCTGTTCTCTGAACCCAGCAGAAAACTTGGTGTATAAACTTATGAATTCATTATAAATTGACTTTTTCCACTAGTCGTCCTGAAAATACCCAGATATTATGGTGACATGAGGTGTTTGGGTCACATGACCATGTGCAGTGGGTGACCTGTCTCACACTTCTTCAGCATTTAATTTTATTGACACTTTACTGTGTTTTTTTTAAATACTCAGCTATGTGTGGACTTCTGGTAGTTTGGAGAGGACAGTTGGGCGTGACACATTATTAAACAGCCTGAATGACAAGAAAATCTGTCAGTAGTGAGGAATATGTTCTATCCTTCAAGCAACTTTAGCACTCAAAATCTCCAGAAGTGCTGCCAGAGGTTCTGTCTGCTGACACATAAGGCAGGCAGATTCTTGGGACCCCAGGCCAGTAGGGGACCCCGAGGCTGACTCGTTACAAGAGTGAATGAAGAATGTGCTGTCACAGGGGTAAACCAATGGAGAACTCCCCAAACGCTGCCCTCCTTTGCTCTCACTGTGCAGCAAAAGTGATTTTATGTAAAACTCACAGGTGGAGCACTTGGGGTGAGGAGGAGTGTCTGACACTGAGAAAACAAGGATAAAAGACAATGAGACAGAGGGGGGAAAGTGCACAGACAAAAGAATCCACCAAGAAAAATGTAGCATGTGCTGTTTAGTTTAATGTGTTATATGGTGAAACAGATTCTTGTCAAAAACTGAACCAAAAAAGCTCAATTCATTCTAAACTTTATAAAGTTTTATCTAAAAACTGCAGTCATTTGTCGATAATTTAAAATACAGATTTTCATTGGTTGAAATTATCCTCTTCCGTTCGGGGTCACGGGGCTGCTGGAGCCTATCCCAGCCACCTGTGGGCAAAGGTAAGAAAGGTCCCCCAATGGTGTTTCATGTGGTGCCTCAGAATCAGGTCCAGGACTTGAACCAGGAACCTTCTTGCTGTTAGGCAAGAGCACTAACCACTGCACCTCTGTACTGCTTTTGTTTGAAATGATCAAATCAACTTTGTTCAGGGCCAAGCACCTTACTATTAAAAACAAAGAAAAACAGAATTTCAAATGGAAACCCAACCTACCCTTTACCCCCCCTCCCCCTCCCCCCCATGGTTAACACATACATCTCATGAACCTGCACACAATTAATACCTGTAAAAAAATAAACTTGAGGCTTGCCTATGCTGTAAGGAAACAGTACGGGAATCTCTTCATGATAGGAGCAGCTCAGTAGGAGAATGGGTTCAGGTGCAGAATTTAACTTTTCCATCAGACGAGACTGCTTTGCTGATCCAGATGTTAAATAGTTGGGCTAATTCTCATATGGAGCAACAGGGGGTTCAGTGTCTTGCCCAAGGATACTTTGACACAGCCAAGGCCGGAACTGAACCTCTGATAAGAGGTTGAGAACAGCAGCAATAACCTGCTTCCTGAGATTACAGGATTAATAGCATCAGCACAAATGTATGTTGACGACCCACTTCAATGTAAAATCCTGTTTTTGGTGTTTTTAACATATTTCTGATCATAATTTCAAGATTATAATTGCGTTTCTGGATATTTCTTTATTTAAATTGTTGTGAATCAGGAACAGACGGAAAAAACGGATGAAAATAGTTTTTACCAGTGGCGAAAAACAGCGGGTCACAAGCACCCTGATGCATCCACTTGATGACTAGATCCATGTACGTTGACATTTTTAGTAAGGTATTTAATCAAATTGTGTCAAAAGGTCAATCAAAGTGAAGCGGAAACAGGATAAAGGCAGTGATGCGCACGCAGCCTTGTTGCGCATATTTCGATTTAGACAAATAGTTCTGTGGATTCAGCAAAAAATACGGAAAGTTCAGGTTTATTTCCTGTCGTGTAGAACATCTCACAGATGCAGCCATCTCTCTTTACGTCCTCGAATCTGAGGGATAACACCGCCTGCCTCGCAGCGCGTAAAATCGGCCACCCTTTAGGTGGTTTAAGAGCCAATGTGAACCACTTAATGAGACATCATAAAGACATCTACTGGTGTGGCTTTATACAAACACTTTCATGTGTTTCTAAATATAATTTGGGATGTCAGCCAAAAAGGAAACGTTGGAACTAACGAAACGTTTCCTTAATCAAAGGTCTCTTATTTTAAAATGGAGCGTAAGATCTTTTTGGCTTCACATGAAAAATTAAACTAAATGTCTGCAAATTAAATTGAACAACAGACAGGACTAAACGATAAGATCGCTTTGTTGTGTACTAAAAACAAACAAAGCCCTGCAAAATCAAACAACCCAGCTGGATGTTGGAGCGTAAAAAGTCAATAAAATCTGGACGTGTTCTCGTTTGAGCTGCAAACGTTCATCTTTTTCACATTCCTATTCCCCTTTTGGTGTTTTGATTTGCTAGACTGGTACAGATCTGTGAAAGCAGAAGGTCTACAGAACAACAAAAGTTCACAAGAAGACAGTTCAGCTCAGCTTTGTTTCCGTCACAGATCTTCTGTGGTCCTGAAGTGAAAGTGAAAGCCCGTGGATGCCCCTGCGCGCGCACCACACATGTGGGAGATCTTTTTTAAGCGCAGGGCTCCCAGTCGTCCTCCTGCCCGCTGCACCTCTCTTTTAATTGGCTGTCAAAAATAACCACCTCATCCGGCTCCGCGGAGCGGGAGCCCGTGGGGAGGCATCCGCCGCGCGCCTGCAGTGAAGGATCGTGCGTGGGTCTGCGCGCAGCAGCAGAGCGACCCGCGCCTCGCTGCAGCAGTGTGGGCCGCCTAAACATCTTTATGTAAAACACATGTAGGAGGGCGGCTCGTGGATCTGAAGATCATGAAGAGGCTGCAGCTCTTCATCCCTTCACGATGACTCTACTATCTTTGGCACCCCCTCCAACACACGCGCGCACCCAAAGATTCAACTTCTTTAGTTTAGGTTAAACAAAAAAAAAAAAAGATGAGTGAGTTTATTTCCTCCTCGTCTCCTCTCCAACTCCTCAGCAGCTGCATGGGCCCTGACCTACCAGCAGGTGGCAAAAGTGCTACCTCCTTCAATTCAGCCAATCAGAGGCCAGAGAGGGAGTCTGGGGGCGGGACATAGCAAGGAGAGGGAGAGCAGAGATAAAAAGTCAAGAAGAAAGAGTCGAGCGGCGCAGCGGCAGAGAGGAGGCCGGTGGAGCGGAGGAGACGCAACAGGTCATCAGACAGGAGGAGGAGGAGGAGGGCAGCTGCTTCCTTCTCTCTGCAGCTTCGCTTCTGAGACTGGAAACTTCCTGGAAGCGGATCTGAGCTGGGAGGGTTAGGACGAGGAAGGAAGTGGAGGAAGGAGCTCCCGCTCCTCCCCGCCGAAACTCGCACAAGACTTTCAGCTTCCTGGAGTGTCGTGAAGTGAAGACCGGAGGAGGCGCACTTCCTGTGCGCGCGTGGAGAGCTGTCAGCGCAGAGCCGCGCGCGCCTGTGAGGATGGCCGGACGCCGAGCGGACCGCCTGAGCGCCGCGCGGACCCCACAGCAGCCCCGCCTGTGAGCGCGCGCGCGCACAGAGCCAGCTCATGGAGGAGCAGTCCGCACTGCTCGCGGCGGAAGAGCCGCTCGCCCCCACCACGGCTCCGGCGGAGCTGCCTTCCGCAGCCCCACCGCAGAACAGCAGGACCTTCACCGGCCTCAGGATCTTCTGCAGGAGGTGAGCCTCTCACGCACGCCCCTCGGCTGTCAACACATCTGTGGGCACGCAGCTCTGAGGTCACATCAGGTTAAAAAAAACCCGCAGAAACTTTCAGAGAAGGTTCTGTCTAAAACTGCTCTGGGATTCAAACCAACAACCTCTGTTTTGAGAAGCTGCAGATGAGCCGCCTGGAGGAGCTCCTGCTGTCCATCATACAAGGAAAAGATGGAAACGAGGGCCTGTTAGCTGTTAGATCAAGCATGACCTGGTGGGAGAGGTCAGAGGTAGATGGGTGACGGATCTGCACGTGGGATCAGGACCTCTGAAGGTCTCTCAGCTTTGGTCAGATCCCTCCATATTTCCTGGACTCCTCAGAGACAATCATCTGCTCTCCTGTTATGTACCAGGATTGATCAGATCGGGTGTTCTGAAGAGGTCACCCTTTGATTGTCTATCCGAGGAAACCAAGTTTGAGCTCATCCAGGGTTTTTACATCATACTGCGGCACCGAACATATTTCTGACAACTTCCTGTCTAGATTGGAGAGATCCAAACTCAGCAGAACATGGGGTCTAAACCTGCATGCATGCTCACATGAAGAGCTTCTCCTCATGGTGAACACATGACCCACAAGTAAATACCACGTGATCCTAGGTTTTGCATTGATTTATTATTAGAGCAGACTTAATTTTCTTTAATAATAGGGTTTTTTTGTTTTAAAAACAAACAAACAAACAAAAGCAGATGGAAGTTTTTACTTTTATTTCCTTGCACAAAAATGTGCAGTTTAAACGGTTTTACTGCTACAAGTTCTCTAATATAATGCAAGTAAATATTTTGCAGTGAAGTTATGGGAAATAATCCTGTTCAGCCATCATACATCTTCCTGAGCAGCAGAATGGAGGAAACATCTTTGGTGTTTGTCTTTGAATACGGCGAGGTTGCTGTTGCAGCACACACCAGGAGGCATCTCGCTGCCTTCAGGATATGCTTTGGAGCGGTTAGGGTTGCTCAGAACCTATCGTTGGACCTGCTGGGGCTCCAGAGGAGCGTCGCCGAGCGTGGAGTCAGCATATCTGTTGAGCACCTGCAGGTCTCCCCATGCTCCAGGATTCCAACCTTCTTCTGTCCTCTAAGGACAAGCTGAGAAAAGCCTTTAAAAGGTCTCTGATGCAAGCCCTGATTCAACTCAGAGCTCCTTTCTGTGCTTTTTGGTTGTCTGGAAACTTCAGTTATGGAGGAGGATGTGAGCGTCACACATGAGGTGGAAAATGAGATCCAGCAGAGGAGGAGATGACTGCTGAAGTCTGAGGGCATCAGTCCACTCCATTCATTTCTCACAAGCTTGAGTCAGATGTGGAGCAGGATCTTCACTGGTGACGTTGGGGGTGATGCTAGACAGCAGCCTCTCTTTCTCCTGTGATGATGCGTTTCTACCTTCTTTTTTGATCAGTCAGTGAACCGAAACCTCAGTTTTACTCAGAGCAGACGGCTACATCACGGGACTGTCGCTCAGAAGAAGCAGGAGGTTTCTCTGGTTCATCAGATGTTTAGTTGATGGTAGAATTGGGTTCGGCGCTTCAGTATTTATTCCTTCCAGTTTTCACATTTTAAGGTTCTTCCAAACCATTAAAGTTGTGCAAATTGAAAGGGATATAATGGCAAATTTCTTCTTTAGTTCTCACATCAAGGCCACAACTTGCCTCGTTGGGACATCTCATGTCCCGATGAGGCTTAGGGAAGCTGATTCTCCTGCAGGCTGAACTCCTCTTAACAGTTTTCTGTCTCAGAACTCCGCTGCCAGAGTTTGAACCAGAACCGGGAGGACCGACCTCATTACTCCTATTTTCCAAGTCTTTACACTCGACGCCAGTATAAACGGCTAGTGGTATTTTAATTATGATTATGCTGCCATTTTCTAGGACATAATTTCTGCAGAGTGACAGGAGTTTATTGTAAACTCACCACTGAGTTGTGGACGGGACTGTTGGTGTGGAGTAAGCCTCCCCCCATTTTCCCTCTGTTAAAACACTCCCGCTAGCTCAGAAAATGAAGACGTTTATGGTTCTATTGGTCTGCAAGTGGATGCATCAGACTGAAGCGGAGCAGGGAGCTTGTGGCCCACCCAGCATATTTTCTATCTAGAAGCTTTTTCTAACGGCACATATTCGTTTGCTCTTGATTCACAATAATTTGAATAAAGAAATACACAGAAATGCACTTTTAAGCTTAATTTTCTTTATATCCTCTCCATTATTAGAAAAATCCCACAATGTGTTAAAAGCACTTTTTAAAAACACCATTTTCATTTCAAAGGGTCTTTTACGGTGTAGGTTACATATGTCAAACCCAAGGCGGACCGCAAGAGCATAAAGGTTTTTAATTTCTTAAAATAAAAAATAAAAATTGGTGTGTATTTATTCAAATCTAGGGGGAATTGGACTTGAAATATCAGATTGGGCTTAAACACTGTCCATATAACCTTTCCTGACAGAATCAAATTTAAAAGGATTTCCGCTAGAGTAACAAGCAAAAATATGGTTTCCATGCAACTGTAATTATTGCTTTAAAACGTTATAATAGATAAATAGTTACTTAACATTAAGGAGTAGGTATATTTATTTTTCATTGCATTTAGTTACATGTATACGTTATATCTGGCCCTCTGAGGACAACCACTATGCTGATGTGGCCCTCGGTGAAAATGAGTTTGACACCCCCGGTGTAGGGCTTAAACACCAGCAGAGCTCTGACATCCACAGGAAGCCATCAGCTGGTTGAACGGCGTCTGAACCCAACAGGGTGAAGCTGCAGTTTCCTGAAGAACTCAGATCCTGACTGTTTGGATCTTTATTTAGGTCCAGACTCAAAATGTTCCTCCTCTCTGCTGCTTCTGATTAAAATAGGGGTATGTTGTATTTTACTGCAGTTTGTTGTCATTTATTTTCAGGTTTTTCCGCACATATTTATCACCTCTTTGAGTTCTCTCTGTGTAGGAGCGCAGTGCAGTTCGCGCTGACGTGTGCATGTTTTGTCAGTCGTTCTGTCTGTTCTGTGAAACTTTACCACAGTGTTTGTCTTTTATTTCTTGGTAAAAGTAAAAGGAAGTTGTTCAAAAATTTGGGTGGAAAGAAACTTAAGACTATAGCTGATTTTATAACACATGCAAAGATATTCCCTTGAGCTGTGGCGCAGTGTCCTGCTGCTCTGGTCCGGTCACAGTCTGGTTGTGTGAGGAAGAGCATTTGTAGTAAAATTACTTACGACTGTGGGTGGAGGTTCTGAACGATGAGGAAAAGCAATAAAATGAGGATAAAAATCATTTTGGAAAGAGAACAACTTGCATAATTGAAATGTTTACAGAGATTGAGTATTGAGACGAGTTCAGAGCACTGGTTTATAACTGGTTTGTCCTCGCTTCGGAAAGCTTGTGGTCCTGAGGTTTGTTGCAGAGCCAGAAGATGCCCGATCTTCTGGAGGTTCTGCAGTTTTTTTGGAGAACCAATCAACTATCTGTTGCAGCTCAGCTCTGATCCATTTCCAGATGGAAAAGTCTCCAAACAGTCAACTGTTGTCAGTGCAGAGGAGGAAATGCCGGGTCGTGGTGGGTGTCCAGTCACTGATCCCACATGCAGTAGACCTCCCCTCTTCAGTAATCTGAGGGGTCAGGAGTGTTCGGGATCTGATGCTGAGAGGGCAGCAGATGAGCTGCAGCCTTCCAAGAACTTGCAGACGTTTTACCAGATTCATGAAGCTTCAAGGTGTACAGATGGGCTTCATCCAGAAGCTGTAGTCCCTGCAGGTCCCTCGTGAAATTGTCTCAGATGTTTGCTTTCGTCCTGCAGGTACTGCATTGTGTGTGCGTGTGCGTGTTTTCTTTCTGTGCACGTGCAGTGTGTAAAGACTTTGCAAACCGGTGTTTACATGGAGACTTCCTCTTTGGCTGTGACTCTTAACTAACGCATCGGTGAGTCACAGCGCGTGCTTGCTGTTTATCTGCGCGCCTTCACTTCCTGCGTGGATCCCACTCAGTTAAAGTCGCACACATTTAGCGAGGGGTGGGCAGCAGATGGGGCCTTGCTTGGCGAGCATTTGGAGATGCAACTCCCTGCAATCCAGCCCCTGAGGCTGAATGCTGAGCGCTGAATCTCATAGTAAGGGTTCACCCAAAGTCTTTCTGCCTCAGAGCGGACTCTTCAATTCAGCCACTGAGCTGCTATGAAGGAGGACTTCTTGAAAAATGGAGGTCAGCACATAAAATACGAGCAGCAGGAAGTTCCTGTGTGGCGCAACCTCTTACCTGGCAGCTGCTGTCATTGTGATGCTCCGCTGTGAAGAAAAGCTCCACATTCAGGTTCTTCAGATGCTTCTTTAATCAGCTCCCCTAATTATAGCTGCTATTAACAGACCAGCAAAGCAATTAATTAAAGGCGTTCATTTTTAGGGCCTGATGGGAAAGTTTGACTCCTGAGGAGAAGATTCAATCTAGCGCTCTCAAAGGAGGAGGAGGAGGAGGAAGGTGCATCCTCATCCTCTCTGGATAGAAACAGCCAAGAATGTGAAGCAGCCATTTTGGCTCTCCTCTCCTTTTAAAGAGCTCAAATGAGTCTGTGATGGTCAGGGGTGTGACGATTTATTTGAACAATTCCAGTCATTTTGTAATTTGTGGTTGACGATACGATTCACTGACCTAAAATCGATGCAAGACCTCTTTAGCCAAAATACCTGAGTACTGAACAGTGCAGGGAAAGTTTTCCAGATTCCTTGTGTTTCTTCTAGATAATCAAGTTCAAATTAAATGTGTTCAAACAAACAAGTAAACAATAAATAAATGAATAAACCTACCTTGTCTCAATTCAAAAGGGTATTTTCCAAAATAGATTATCATAAACAATTTTATAATGGTAGAAGTCAATTCGATTAACAACTTACTTCAGACAGATCAATCTGGTTATATTATAGAAATATAAGTTAATTAATTGTTACAGCCCTAGTGATGGTTTGTTCGTCTGCTACATGCACATTTGACTAAACCTGCTCCTGAATTCCTGCACCTCAACTTGGTGTAGGTCTCATCTTTACACGATTGGAATCGTTTCCATGTTCTGCTGCTGTTCTAATGGGAGCTGCACCTTACTACTGTATTTTTTTAATACAATGAAGCCAAGTATGGATGCTTATTTACATAAAGTTCTTTCATGCGTTTCCCGCTTAAGAAGTGAACCATTTTGTCTAAAGCTGTTACCAAAGGGTCCTGGGTTTAACTGTATAAGAGAATGTGAGATGTCCCCCTACTTCCAGCTCCAACCAAATAAAGTCGCCATCTTTTTGCAATATGGTTGCAGCCATGTTGGAGCCAGACATTGTCAGTAAGCAGTGATTGGTCTGAGTCAACGGCAGAATCTGAATTGCTTCCCTACCCCTACATTTATCCCTCCAAGCGTAGTGATATGGTAAAAATAGTGTCTTCAAATGTCGGACGCTACTACCGCTTGATGACATCATCAATAGTCACCAGTGATCTATGTTACCGCGTAGCTGGCAGCGCTTGGAAACATACATAACATCATTTTCATTTTCATTTCATTAATTTATTTGTTCCTTTCATGAAAATTGATGTCTAAATGTTTACATGTTTCTCTTACATATTGAACATTTTCATGATTAGAAGGGAGCAGAATTGAAGAAAAGAATTCTTATATCGGTTTTAAAACTTTAAAAAGTCATGCAAAAACAAAAAACCTCAGCACCTACATTTAAATGTACTCTCCTGTGCTTCAGAGCACACCCACGTGAAGAGTTGCATTTCCCCTCTGTGCAGAGGGACAGCCAGCCTTAAGTCGCTTCGGCTCCACCTTAAAAAACACTTTCGGTCACTGCTACGGGTTTAGATTCCCCTACAACGTTTCCACGACAACCACACTCATCAATCAGGAGAGAGCTTGTTGGAAGTCCACACCCCTACCACTCAAAGTGGGTTACTAATTGCTCCATATAGTGTGTTTGCAATTTTTTTGGGGGGGCGGGTCTGAATCTCTACAATTCCAAAATCCAGTGTCTTGAAAAATTCCCAGAAGTCTGTGAAAAGCTAGTGTGTATTAATGCACACTATATTGGCCAAAAAAGGCCGCAATATCTTATGTCTAAGCAGTTTCTTTTAAAAAATGTATTTAAATAAATAGATTTTTTTTTTGTATGAATCATCCAAGTTTTCATCATCAGAACATGGCGGATTCATAAATAGAGTCTGTAAAAATGTATATTTGTTAGATTAAATGAGGGACGTCATCTTCGGCGTTAGAATAGTTCCACACTTTATAGTCTTTTAGGGGTTGGTGAGAATTCGCACACACCCTCAGCCTCAAACTCCCAACTACATTACCAAGACCTTTAAAGAATTCAAGCGGGGGGAAAAAAAGACTAAAATGGAAAAGGCTGCTCGTGTTGATGTGTCGCAAAATTAGACATGCAAACCTAATTCATGGCTCCTCATAGTTAGAAGTCAGAAGCTCATAAGGCGTTAAATATATAGAGGTTTATGTCTTTATTAAAAAAGACGTTTATTCTTCTAGTGCAGGTTCTCACTGGACTGTTACAAAATAAGAAAGAAGTTGTGCTGAAAATGTTGGAAAAACCTCATATAATTATATTATCATTGTTATCAAATCTTTCCTGGAGTTTGACACCTGTGACATACGTTGATTTAGTCGTCTAAGCGTGTATTCAACATAACCACATGACTAAAAATCTTCTCACTCATTGGTCAGGTATTACTAGGGTGGGTCAAAAATATGAAATTATGGAAGTCCTGCACTCTGTAATGTCTGTCAGAAAAGTTCACTGATTCAAACGTTATATTTCACTGACCAGTTTTAAACGCCTGTATGAACGGCCCACGTCTAAATACACCTTTAAAAGTGGATGCACCAACGGGGAGCTTGTGCCGTGCCCAGCTGATTTTCTACATCACAAGTACAAACTTTTTCCAATGGCATTTTTTTTGTCTGCTCCTGATTCACATCAATTTGAATAAAAATAATACTCGGAAAAGCAGCTTTGAGCTTTATTTTCTTTTGAATATGTCCCCCATCATCAGAAAAATGCTGCAAGAACATGTTAAAAAAACTACAAAACACAATTTTCCCTTTAGTGGGTCTTTAGAAGACTTCATGAAGGAAATAAAGCCGAAGTTTAGTTTATTTCCGCCTCAGTCTTTTAGTCCATCTCTGCTTGTACAGTGTTTACAACAAGGCTTGTAAAATATGAGATCAAAAATGTCGGATGGACATTTTTTGATCCTCATTACTAATCATAACAACTTATCGTTGCAGATCCAGGGGAAAGAAAGAAGCAGGTTAACCATGACAGATGCTAGAAAATCAACTAACAGACACTCCAAACCCCCTCTGGCTGCCATCCTTTGGCGTTCTAACAATTGATCAGTTATTCACAGTTTGTCTGTATTCATGGATGACTTTATTCTCCCTCAAAAAAAAAAAAAGAGAAAATGAAAGGTTTGTTTAGTGTTTACAATGTTCTAATCAGTAGAAACTGTGGAAGGTGAGCAGAAGGTAACATGTTGGCAGATAAGTGGTTGGGGGGCACCTGCTGCCTCCTCAGACTTTTTCATTTCACATTTGAAGCGTCACAGATGCAACATGTCAGGAATTGTGAAATATTCCTAAAGAATTGCAGATAAGAAGTCAAACTTCAACTGTAAAGATGCCGCATGAAAAACCCAGAAAGCGGAGCATGTCCAGCTTTTGCTAGAAATCAGGTCCTGTTTTAAAGAAGTGAGTTCTGGAGATGTATTTTTACAACCTAATTAGATGCTCTGAAGCGGCACAGAGCCTCGCCGCTGAGGGACGCCGATCTGACGTGAACCTGACCTGAACGCACTTGACACCAACTCCCCTGCGAGTCCCGGGATGAGGTCAGGTCCTGTCAGAGGACCTCTGTCTGGATCAGGTGCTGCTCTGAACCTGACTCCTGAGCTCTTCTGTTTCACCGTAGCCTGACACTCCAGCGCAGGCCACGCCCCCTCCGTGATATCTCACCTCTGGTGCTTGATGGAAAACTCTTGCTGCTGCGTCACCCAAAGGGGCGGGGCCAAAGTAATAATGGCACGTTAAAAAAAAAAAAGAGCTGAAGTTCTGCAGGTGGAGCTTCCATTCAGACTCATATATGATCAAACGGCTGATGCTAACAGAGCAGCAGGTCGTCTGACTGCATACCTGATGGTGGGAATCACAGACGATCTTTGTCTAAGAGCCAAAAAAGAAATGCCTGCATGTCCTGTTGCCTCCAGTTTCCTGTCAGTAAATAATTTACATAAAATTCTCGCGCAAGTTTCTTGTCAGTCAAATGAAACGTAACCCAAACTCTGCATCTACTTTTATTTTGACATCATGGAGAAACGGAACAGTGTGAGACTTCACATCCTGGCATTTCTGCGTCACCTTCTGAGTCGGGAGGTTCTGTTGAATCCATTCTGTCAGTGACGAGTGAAGTTTATTATTATTTTTTTTGCTGGATCTGTGAATAAGTGCGGCTGTTTGGCCCCTTAGGGGGTGTTTTGGCCCGTCAGCTGATCGTGGAGCTGCGTGGGCCCGTGTGGCGGTTCCCCCCGGAGTTCCTTAATGTCAGCGATCTGCCAACACTTCCCTAATGAGTTTATGATCCTTTGATAGTCAGCTGCTGATGATGGAGGATCACATGCCTACAGGATGCAGAGACAAAACCATCATCAGAGGTCCCAGAACCATCTCAGATCTCCGTTCTGTGGCTTGTCATCTTCTTGATGTTTTTGGCCTCAAAAACAGACTGAAGGTTCCTTCAACTTTTACATTAATTTAAAATAAAATCAGATCTGAAACTAAAAATGTTCATCCTAAATGTTCTGATTCTATTAGATTCACGTAGGAAGACAAAATAAGTGAAAAAATTATCATTTAAAGAAGCATTTCAGAAATTACAAAAATGTATAAAAAAAGGATAAAAAAAGCTTGTTTGAAGTAATGAAAGAAATGATAAAACAGAGTTTAAAGTGAATTCTCTCTCCATCGAGTGTTTTGATAAGCTTCCTTGATGAAGATCATCCTCCTTGTTCAGATCTGCTTTGCCATTAATTCTTCTGTTTTGTTTTCTTCTAAACATTTGTGGGACCAAAAACACTTTGGGTCACTCAGCTGATCAGAGTTTGACCTCAGCAGAGATGAAGATCATCCTGAGACATAGTTTCATAATCTGCAAAAATGTGGATTCTTTAAAAAAAAAAAAAAATCTTCCAGACCAAAGTTCAGCTTCGTGTTCTTCCTCAGTGTTTTTCAGTCCATTGCTGCTCTAGTGTAGAGCTCTCTGAAGCTTGTTGGTCTTCAGCTCGTCGTAACGGTTTGCATCTTCTCTGGATCAAGCAGCTGATTTCTGCTCTTCAGGATCTGTCTGCACAGTATGAGACTGAAAGCCTCTGATCTTCTTGAGTTGTCCTCAGCGGACGGCTCTCACAGAGCTGGTCCAGCGTTTTGACCAACCATGGACATCATCTTAGATGTTGGGATCTTCCGTCTTGTTTTGTGAATAACGTCACAATACATTTTTCACACGTTCTTCACGTAATTTCATGTGAGACATGAGAACACGTCTTCAGTGGTCAAAGTGATTTGATTCAACGGTTTGACGGCTGGCTTTAAGGGTCGTTTGTCCCACAGGTGGCGCTGCTCTAAGCTCCTCATTGGGTTTTGGGTGAATCCGGACTAAAGCTGTGCTTCATGAAAATGCCATGTGGGCTTGTTTCATTGATCACATGAGGTTATGAGAAGTGTGTTTGTGTGTGTGTGAGTGTGAGCGCACGTGTGCTGTTTGGTGGTTTTCTCAGCTAAATAAGGATCTAGGTCAGTGCATGAACCATTTCTGGATGATCAGAGACAAAAACGGACCCTGGTGAAGCCCACTCCGAGGCCCTGGAAGCAGGACAGACGGACGGGCCACCAGACACGCTTCTGACTGTGTGCGTGTGTGTGCACGTACACGTGCTTGTGTGTGAAGCAGGCAGGACCCAGGGATTACACAGACCCCATTTTCTGGACTATCTTCAGCACTCGTGGCCTTTTTTCTATAAATAGTCCGATCCAAATGGGGGAGGGGACTCTCTGGGAGGAGGCGTAATCAAGGAAAGAGGACATGAGGAGACACAAAGATCACAGTCATGAGAGTCGACTGTCGGCTCGAGTTGCTCTGTTTAAAGCAAAGCTGAACATTCAGGTAGATGTGACGTTCTTGCCTCGCAGTTACAGTTTTATTAATCCCATCTTCAGATGGGGAAACCCTGCAATGTCGCCTAAAACCACTAGATGGCAGCAGAGGGATGCAGAAATACTCATACAAATCTTTTTGTTCTTTTCTTCTTTCTTTTTTTATAAGAGCAAAGATGATTATTCATGATAGATGGCATGGATTGATCAGATTTGAGAAGGAGAAAGTCTGAGAGCTGATCGGTTTAGTTCAGTCACAAAGTTTATCCTTTATGATCAGTTTGGACATTGTTAAATGGGAATCTAATACAGAGGAATTGAGAAAACAGCAGATCTCTGAGTGATTTATCTATAACACGTTGTGTTTATAGTACACTGTAGTTCGTTCATTCATTGTCTAATCCGTTTTATTCCTTTCGGGGTCACTGGGATGTTGGCGCCTATCCCGGCCACTTGCGGGCGAGGCCGAAGGGGACTACACACTTTAAATCACATTTAATGGGGAAATGAAAAAGTAAAGTTAGAAAATGACACAAAATCACAAAAAAAGTCAAGTAAAAATGTATTCTCTGTTATGCTTCCATGTTTTTTTTACTCCTTTAATCTTCCAACAAACCATTTTTCTCCTCTACTATGATGCTTTATAACTATGAACATGACGGGCTAGAAGTCAGGAAGTTGGTTTGTTTTTTTTCTATGTTCAAAGTCTGATGAGGATTTTGACTCAAACTGACTGTAAAATCGTTCTTTTCCTCACAAATTTCAACGAAAAAGCTTGTAAAAGCAGAAAACAATATTTGTTGGTAAATTGTTATTCTGTGGTTCTGTTCACCTTGCAGTTATGTCTGCAGGTTCTCGGTCATCATGTCATGGTCTTGTTGGATTCTGTCTGAAAACTTAGGAAGCTTGTCAGATGATCCCCAAAACGTCTTTTTGATAAATCCAGTCAAGTTGCCCTGAAGAACAAAAGTTCACCTTGCAGTTTTCTGTTTGCAGCTTTAACAACTGTCAGTTTGAAAGGATTCATCTGGATTTATTCACATAAACTATGGCTATTAAACATATACATTTCCGTAATAAACGTGTCAACTTCTAGATTTAAATGTAAATCTCTAGTGATAAATGTAAATTTCTAGATTTAAAGCTGTAACTTTTAAGCATTAAAACCTTTGGACTCATTCCTTTAAAATTATGGATTTAATTGTTTAAACATCTGGAATTAAATTTATAGACTTTCAATTAATTATTTTATATAGTCCAAAATTACTGCAATGGTTCTCAATGGGCTTCATACTGGTAACTGTAAGAACATGAGATCAGTCATAAAATGCAATAGGCAATTACTAAACTAAACTAAACAGACAAGGCTAACTTCTGGATTTAAAGGTTTAAACCTCTGGATTAAAACAAGTCAACATCTGATTTTAAACAAGTTAACTTCTTAGATTTCATTGTGTGAACGTCCAGATTAAATCATGTAAAGTTTAGGATTTTAAACATGTCAATTACTGGATTTACACGTGTAAACCTCTGGATTTTATTCATGTGAACTTTTGGATTTTACGAATGTAAACGTCTGGATTTTAAGCATGAAACTTCTGGATTGTAAAAATTTAGCTTTTTGGATTTAAAAAATGTAAACCTTTGGATTATATTCACCTAAACCTCTCTATTTTATCCGTGTGAACTTTTGGATTTTATAAATGTAAATTTCTGGATTTTAAGCATGTAAACCTCTTGTTTATATCCGTGTGAACTTTTGGATTTTATCCATGTAAACGTCTCGATTATAAAGAAGTAATTTTCTGTATTTTAAACATGAATTTATCTAGATTTTAAAGATTTAGTTTTCTATATTTTAAAGATGTAAACAGCTGCTTCTCTGCTTTTATTATTAACACTGGACCAGAAAGGAGCTCGGCAGTTAAGTTTGCTTATAAATAAATTTGGAAGTCTCACATTTCTCCGTGAGCTCCTTATGAACAGATTAGTGTACCTGAGGCTGACCCCCCCCACCCCACACCCTCTGGCTGTGGGTGACGGTAATCTCCTCTGGTCCAATGGGAGCCGGAGCTGCTGATCTTTTAAGCTTCTTCCACGTTTCAAATCGGTCTCCTAATTGAAGCTCCGCTTTTGGTTCAGACACTAACTCTTCTCTGGAGGGGGCGGGGCTCCAGGTATACCAGGTACCGTCCTGCAGGACTGACAGGTCACTGAAGGTCCGTGGTGATGTAACGGTCCTACGGAGGAGCTGAAGAACAACCGTGTAGCTGACTGGTGTTGTCGTCTGCCGCAGAACCTGTGTGCGTACAAACTGATCATCATTTCATCGCCATGTTTTCATCCGACTGCAAAACCAAACTGTTACGATGTTGAAAGTTTTCCCACTTAGAACCCACAGCCCTGTTGTTCTGTCTTAATTGTTCATATTCTTCTGCAAGATGTTCTCTAAAAAAAAACCAATGCAGTTTGATGCGATTGAAGCATGGAAACGAACCTAAATATTCATGCAGGGTTTCATATTTGACCCAACTTCACACTTTAGCCTGGAAAAATGGCAAATGAGCACACAACCAGCTGACAGATGAGTTTGTTCCAGAACATGTTCTGGCTGGTTCTGGTTTCTGTTCCTGAACCGCTTCACGTGGGTTGTTGGTGGATCTCATTGCTGCTGCTGCAGCACTCAGGTCTTTAGGTGTTTTCAGGCGTTTGAAGACTGCCAGTCCTGGTTTCATCTGACCCGAACAGAGGACTCATGATAACAGAACCAGACCTGCTTGTGTTTGTCACAGTCTGTTTGTCTAATTCAGTTCTATGTTCCTTGTTTCATCCCAACTCCATGCCCGCTCCTGTACAGTTCTGACACATTTGGATTGTTTGTTTTTAATGTTTAAAATTTTCTGAAAGCTAAAAATGATCAGTTTTACATTTTAAAAGTCAAGTTTTACAAATGAGCATCAGAAGTTTTTGGGGTTTCTTGTTTGTAGGATTTTCTGCTGTTTCTAGATCAGCCTGGGTTCTGTTTTTCCGTTTTCTCCGGGTTTTGGAGGTTCAGTCAACCTGGATCTTCTCTGGAGCTTAAGCTGTTTTAGAGCTGCTTTCTCCTCTGGATGTGCGGTTGATCTGAAGCTGCTCCGGCTCCGCATCAGTTGCTCTTTAGAGATCTCCAGATGAGGCTCTAGACGGCGGCTCTGATTGGTGAGTCCTGTGGTCGTGCGCTCAGGCTGTGAGTCCTTCAGAGTCTCAGAGTGTTGGTGAGTCAGAGCTCAGCGTCAGTTTAACATGCAGCTTTGCTTCCTGTCATTTTTCTTTCTAATTGGATCCATAATGCAGCAGCCATGGGCCTTGAAGTGTTAATGAAGGGCGGCCGGCGGCTCCATTCATGTCTGCCACTGCGCTGAAGTGCGTGTTCACAAAGCCTGAAGCTGCCTGCTGATGAGCTGATCCTGGGTCAGCTGGGCCGGGCGGCCAGCAGGGGTCAGCGGCGTGCAGCTGAACTCAGAGCAGTATTTGTGCTGAGAGGTTAATTTGACGGCAGCTTAGTGAGTGTGTGTTTTCTGTGGAAGACTTAGTGCCTCAGTGTGTTTCTGCTCTTCATCTCTGCTGGAGCTGCCCTCCTCAGCCTCCTCAGGTTGTATTCTGCTGCCTTTTCGCTTTGTGTTGTGTTGGTTGTGTTGGACCTGCTGGACCTTCTCAGTCCCAGTTCCTGGATCTGTCTCTAGATGAGTGAATCAGAATAGCTCAGATTAGTCTGACTCCTGTAGTGTTTTGCTGCTCTGAACTTTGCATTTTGGTTTTGTTTCTTGTCAACCTGACTTCAAATTTACCAACCATTTCTCTGGATTCTAAGCGATACAGAGAGAAAAAAATCCCAGCATCTTTTTGAATTTAGTCTCCAACTTTTTGGAAATAATCCCTTATATTGGAACAATAATGGACTAAAACAGATTATTTTAATCAAAATCCTTTTTTTCCACGAGTATCGTGAACATCTGTTCCATAGAGGCAGTTTTCGTTTCAGTGTGATTTCTGGCCGTCTGTGGCCACAGGTCACTGCTGGAGATGATGAGATGTTTTCATGCTGTTTGAGTGATTCAACAGCCTGGCAGCCCATCCAGACACACAGGGTTAAAAGAGGAAAAAATTAACTTGGAAGTGCAAAATGTAAAAATAAACCGTTCAGTCAAACTGTAACTAGTTACGTCAACCCGTAATTATTGACAGTGCTGGGGGGTAAACTGAAAAACCATTACTTTTCCAGTCATTTCAAATACATATTTATTTACCTAGCAAAGTAAAAAAAGAAAACTTAATGGGCAGACCGTGTGTGATTCTGTTCCATTTTTTTATTTATGAAATTACGGTCTTTTATTTTGGGTGATCTGAAACAATTTTCCTCCTTCATCCCTCCTTGGCTAATAATGGCTAATAATTAAAAAAAAAAGTTTGTGTTTGCAGTTTTGGTTAATTTTTTAAAACTAATTAAGTTTTGTCCTTTTATATTAAGATTTATTAGATTTTAATTTATTGTCATTAGAAGTAGAATAAAGCCCATTCTACTGTCTCCTGCTTAACAACATACCATAAAAACTGAATCATAAGAAAGCAAAGTAGGCCTTTTTTTTCAAGAAAAATTGTATTATTTTTGTTCTTGCTATAAAAATAACCAAAAAGGTTTTTCAACAGCAAAATAATCTTAGTTGAAAGATGCACGTCAATGAAAATCATATTTTTGGTGTTTTTAACATGATAATATTTCTCGTCATGGATGACGTATATGAAATTTCTTTGTTCAAACCGTTGTGAATCAGGTGCCGATGAAAGAAGCTCTCTTTTGAAACGCAGCATTGGATTATAAGTCTCACTGCCTTGATGCATCCGCTTGCAGACAAACACATACATAACATCTTTATTTTCCTGGTCTGAGCTGGTATCTGGCTCAAAGCTGGATAGCTCCAAGATCGCTCGTCATTTTTGTTTCACTGGAAATGTTGGTTTTTATTTGTGAGGGGCTGTAAGCTAGCGGTGGAGAGCGTCAACAAAGGGATGATGGGATATCAGCGGAGGCTTACTTCCACGCCAACAGTCCCGCCCACAATTCAGAGGTGAATTTAAAAAAAAACACTTCTGCTCTGCAGAAACGATGTCCTAGAAAATGATAAAGGCTTTTTGATTTAGGCTAAGAACAAAATCATCCTAATTAAAAAGAGGAAATATATATGATTATAGCCTTTTAGGCTAATTTCTATTTTTAATTCCTGTAGAACAGGTTGATGGTCTCGAAGGAAAAAGACAAGTTAAATCAACGCAGAAAAGATAACAGAAGGCAGACAATAGAAACAACACAGATGGAGTTGTCAATAGAAAAACTATGAAGGTAAAAATGTGTCTAAATGGACGAGCTTGTAGATTTGATGTGAGAACTTGTACAATAGAATGTGAAAACCCGTGCACCAAAAATCTGCATCTGTGTGTAAAAATCTTCTGCTGTAAAGTCTGACAAACAATATCAGAACTGACAAATTCCCAGTTTGCATGTGTTCATTCAGAGTTACGACTTCAAATCTGTGATTGCAGCAGCTCAAATGTGCTTCTGCGTGTGCTCCAATCTGCTGGCGCAAATCACAAGTGCGCTACAACTGCACTCTAACTTTTGACACATTCCTTGCAAGAAACTTGTGTCAAAACTGATCTGTGTTCGATATTGGAACAAGGAGGGAGGGGGGTTAGAAGTGGGGGGAGTCAACCAATCAGAGTGCAGGAGTCAGAGAACTTGGTTAAAGTTATAAAGATCTTCACAGATTGGGACTTCCTGCTTCAATAACTCATCTGATAAACGTTCAAATGTGTCAGTAAGTATCTCAATCATTTTGTATTAAGTAAATTACTTTGCTAGCTCCAGTATCTTCATTGAGCATTTTTGAGCAAATATGATCCATATTTAAATTTAAAAAAAATTCTAAAACATAAACAAAGGGAATTCATCACATAAACTTTGTAGTAGGACAATAGGGTCATGATTGGTCAGTATAGAAAGTTTGGTTACATTAGCTTTAGTTTCTTTAGAACTATTGAGCACCGTTTATTGTGAATCATATCTCTTAATATGTGAAAAACTATATAAAATATATTAAATAGCTTTATATAACTGTAGACATTTATTCATTTTTGAGAGATAGATTTTTACAGAATTATGTTTTCACGGAGGTTGCACTTTGTTGACGGTCCCTTGGCAGTCATCTCGCTGCTGCAGTCTGCATGTACAGCTCGACTTCTCATTAAAAGGCAGGAAAAAAACAATCTACTTAGAATGCTAGCAAAGTAATTTACTTAATACAAAATGATTGAGATACTTGCTGACACATTTGAACGTTTATCAGATGAGTTATTGAAGCAGGAAGTCCCAATCTGTGAAGATCTTTATAACTTTACCAAGTTCTCCGAGTCCTGCACTCTGATTGGTTGACCCTCCACCCCCGTTCCAATATCGGACACAGATCAGTTTTGACACAAGTTTCTCGCAAGGAATGTGTCAAAAGTCAGAGTGCAGTTGTAGCGCACTTGTGATTTGCGCCAGCAGATTGGAGCACACGCAGAAGCACATTTGAGCTGCTGCAATCACAGATTTGAGGTCGTAACTCTGAATGAACACATGCAAATGGGAATTTGTCAGTTCTGATATTGTTTGTCAGACTTTACAGCAGAAGATTTTTACACACAGATGCAGATTTTTGGTGCACGAGATTTCACATTCCATTGTACAAGTTCTCACATCAAATCTACAAGCTCGTCCATTTAGACACATTTTTACCTTAATAATATAAAGGTAAGCTTAATAAAAAACACAACAGTGAATTTATAAACATGGAAACAACAATTAAGGGGGAAAAAACCGATGCAATTAAAATTGAAGGGCCATGAAGGATTGTGTAAATTAAAGCGAGTCATTGTATTTGACATAACTATCCCAGTCCAGCATGTTGTGTTTATTTTAGTATATGACAGTGATGGTGGGCTTTGGGTTTTCTGGCTAATACTTGTAGAGCTTGTTTGTGGAGTGTTTTGATGAGTTTCAGAGTTATGTTGTCTGATGCACAGCTGGATAAGCCGTACGATAAATATGATTATTGCAAGAAAATACAGTTTAGAAGACTCAAGGGTTAAGTCGTTCCTTATATATCTAAAATTTGATACGTTTTATTTAATTGTGTTAAGAGTTTTCTTTACGTGGTGTTTAAAATCAAGCTGTGAATCTAAAATTACTCCAAGGTATTTGAATTTTTGGACCAATTGAAGTCTTTGACCCTGTACCATGATGATGACATCTGATGTAGTACTTACTCTCTGTGAATAGTACAGGGGACGGCAACCCAAAATGTTGAAAGAGCCAAATTGGACGAAAAAAACAAAAAACAAACATGTCTGGAGCCGCAAAATATTAAAAGCCCTATTTAAGCCTTATAATGAAGGCAACACATGCAATATGTATCTATATTAGTTATATTAGCCTACTATCAAAATGACTAAGTTGCTACAAATACATAATGAGCATTAACGATTAAATGTTTATTTGCCCTGCAGTGCATTCTGTGGAGAACGACGCGTCACGTGACTGCTCTGTTGTGCGAGTTTAACTTCATTACAATATTAATGAATTATGTTTCATTGCTTTGATAAAATTAAAGAAATATAATAAAGAAACCCATTTTTTGATGTCATTTTTATTTTGAGGATTCGAAAAAAACAATAAAATAGAACGTGCGTGCCCCATGACAGTCAGCTGCGCTCGAATGACAGAACAGCTTCAAGCATTTGCGGCGCCTGCAGACTTTCATTCAGCTCGTTCAGGTGGCTTGTCACAGTCACATCCACCGAAAAGTGCAGCTTTTCCAGCCACTCAGCATCTTCCAGTTGCGGCTAGTTCAGGTCTTTGCTTTTCAGGAATGTTTTCATGTGTTCTAAACAGACGACAAGGTGACGCCAAACGTCACCCCTGGACAGCCATCGGACTGTGTTGTGTAGCAGGAGTTCAGAATATTCGCTTTCAACTTCATCAAGCAATGCACGGAACTGACGGTGCTTCCATTTACATCAGCCACCTGCCTAGCAGTACACTAATAGTTAACAAAAAAAACCAAACCCTGCTGGTAGAAACGTGTGTCGTAAGCTATGGCACTAATCTCCGTTGACAGAAATTTTGAAATTTAATATTGCGAAGATTCAGCTGAACCATCACTTAGGCAGGGTAGTAAGAGTTAATCTGCTCATGAAGAGGCATCATTGGAGAACACCAGGTATTGTATGACCTGGGACAGTATATGCAGGGACATAACAGAAAGCAAGACATGACCTCCATTTGAACAATAAGTCCGTTCATGCCTGCTCTCACAAACAGCTCAAACAGCATGGACGTCACTTCAGTTCACAACACTCTTACTCAAGGTTTTACCCCAAAACTCCCCACTTCCCATGAGCCTTAGGGGCTGAAGGCGGGGCTAACCCCCAGGTTGCTACAATATTGTAGTGACGGTCATGTGCATTTTAGGTCCGTAGCAGCAGGGGATTGTGGGACGCAGTCCCCTGATCTAATTAGGGCTCAGCATGAGCGTTTCTGTTCTTTTCAAATGGCAGTTTTGTTGTTCCACCTTAGTTTATTCTTCCTGTTATGTTTGTTTCTTTTTGTTGCACCGTGAGTGTGGAAGGGGGAGAGGTTGATGACTCCTGTGCAATGTTCAATGTGTTGCGTGTTCATAAGAAATTTTGCATGTTGCGGATGTTACCTGTTTTGCATCTTGATGTTTGTTTTATGCATTAGCATATATAACAACATCATTAGTATATAACTGACAGGTTATGGTTGCTGGACAGCAGCTTGCCAGATCGTTATTGTACAGGCTGAACCACAGTGAGCCTAGGATGGCACCTTGTGGCACTCCAAGAGGGTTGTGGATTTAGTTTGATGAGCCTTAACACACTGTAGCCATCCATGAATTATAAGAAAAAGTTGAAACGAGTGAGTTTTTTTTAACAGTATCTGGTGGTTGACCATTTCATAAGCTTTTCTGATGTCAAGAAAACCTGCATCAAGCTTATTTTAAACTCTCTAGAAGGAGGCACACACCTGTCTCTGTTGAGTGATGTTTTCTATACCCAAATTGCATGCTATGGAGCATGTGGCTTTTATTTAGATGCTGGATGAGTTGTTCTGCGACCAATTTCTCAAGCATTTCTAACACAGAGGGAAGGATGCTGATTGGTCCATAATTACTCATTATTGTTGGGTCTCCAGATTTGAGGATCAGTGTGACAACCCCACTTTTCCAAGAGTCTGGAAATACTCCTTGGTTTAAAGAATCATTATTTATGTCTGTAATTGGTGGGAGAAGAGGTTGTTTGGGAGTTTAAGAAATAATGTATCCATATACATGGAGCATATGGCTCCATATACATAGAGCTATATGTTCCATGTATATGGAGCTCCAAGCCATATGCTTCTTTAGCTGTAGAGTTTGTAGGCCCTCAGATCACCTTATTAACCTGTGATTGGGACACTGTGTGTATGTCAAAGACTGGAGCTTCAGTGTTGATTAGCATTTGAGTTATCTGCCTAATCTCAGGACCTGCGCTTTTTGTGAGATACATTGCAGAATTAATAAAGTACATATTAAGTGCTGTTGCAATGTCCTTAAAATCCTGGACTATAGTGTCGTTAATCTGCAACTCTTTGGTTTCGGCGTGTGTGATACTGTTACTTGACATTTTTTAATGCTTGTCCAGATTTCTTTAGTTTTACCATTAGCACTGGCAATAAAGTTTATGGAAAAAGTGTGCTTTTGGATTCCTACGTGCTTTCACCACCTTGTTACTAAGTAAGACAAATATCTGTCTATCATGCATAATTTTTATTGTAAGTGATATCTTGATAGCATGATCTCTCTGTTACATCTGGGTCCATATGTTGTCATTTAACCAGGGTAAAGTTTTCTTCTGTTCTGTTCTGAATAAGAATTCTCGGTAAGACCATTTTTCATTCTCCAGTGACAGATTTAGTTTGACTAATTTAAAGAACACTTTTGAATTTTTAAAAATTGTTCTTACCTAACTCTTGGAAGACTGTTTTTGCAGTTCAGTGTCTAGTTGCTGTTCAGAGGTAAAATTCTTAAAGTAAAGAATTACATTTAAATGTATTAATTAAAAAAAAAAGTCTTCACCAAAATTGTCATGTTTATCTTTGATAAAGTATGGCAGTGAACTTAAGTCATTATAATAGAAAATGCTATTTTTAAATTGACTCTTACATTTTTTTTTCAATTTTGAAATACAAAATTGATAATGTTGGGAGGAGAAAAATCAACACTGAATAATAAATTCATCCTCTGAAATGAATGTTTTTTATATCAAATATTTATTTCTTATTTTCAAAGGGGCTGTTTTCCTTGTGTAGCAAGCCCCCTAGTGGTTATGAGGTGAACTACCGTGGCTCCTGTTACCTTGGTTTTCCAGTGAGCTTCATTCCAGAAGCTGCTCTAATCATTTACAGGTCTAAACTATCTGTATACCTTTTTTTTAGCATTTTTCAATTTTTGATGGAGAAATAAAAAAAAAAAAAGTTCTGATCTGGAAGCAGTGTCTGCTCACGCTGCCTAGATTTAATCAGACCCACACAGCTCTGTAATTCATAACATGAATGCTGTTTTTGTGCCTTTTTTATTTATTTATTTATGTTTTCAGGCTTTTACATCAAAAGATAAGCCCATAGATGGTCTGGTCCCTCATGTTGCACCGCTGACCACTCTCATCTAAAACACTCTTTTAAGACCCGCTCACAAGCATCCATTTGCTGAAAAGTGCAGGACCTTAGTTCGCTTCTTTTTTTCATTATCATAGGCTTTGCATTAAATGGTCAGCAGGTGGCGCTAGAGTGCAGTAGCACAGTGGTGGTTCTGCTTGAACAAAGACATTGCCACGGCAATCAGGTGACTAATGGTTCAGATTTGTTCAGAATTCAGGAATCATTGGATCTCCACAGAAATGAAATAAATTTTTGGGGCCAAAGTTATTTTATGCTTTTTTTATTTTTTATTATTAGATTTAAGAAAATAAAGGCTTGTAAACTAAAAACAATTGACACAACAGCTAATTAGTTGTTCTGTAACCAAATGAGAACTAGGATCATTTTGAAACAAAAATGAGCTGCATCAAAATGACAAAAATGGAAACAAAAACCCCATAAAATGTGAGTTAATTTCTTCGGTGGGATCCATTTATTACCTGGGTTAAGGGTTTCAGTACTCTGGTCTCAGAGAATCAGCTGTTTAATCAGCTGTAAATCCAGCAGTTAATCAGCTGCTGTTTACTGCTGCTCCTCTGGAGCCTCGTCTGTTGTCGTGGCAACGGGGCTTCATAATTAGAAGGCAGCCGTGCTGCGTTTACTGTCTGATGGCACCGTTTGTGTTTATGCTTCTGAACAGAAAGACAGCTGCCGTCTCCAGAAGACGTTTTTGGACTCTGGATCGGAGCACAGCGCAGTTCTATGTGCAAAGAGGCAACTAAACTGGAAGCTGCATTAACCAGCGATGATGCATTCAGGAAAAAACGGACTTACAGTCACACTCTGATCATCTTTTCATTTTGATTTTGTCGATTTCAGACTATTTAAAAAAAAAACCTCTATAGTTTTGTTTTTTTAGGACATTGTGTGCGGCAGTAGTTCATTTGAAATTCCCCTCTGAGTCGTTCGTGCACTCCCCCCCCCCCCCCTTTCCTATCACTCATAACTGAGCTTTGTTTACACACTTTCCCCCTAGCTTACAGCATCACCGGTGCAACAAAAATGGTGAGCAATATTGAAAACGAAAAACTGATGCATCGGAATAGAGAATTTTTTTCATCTGCTCCTGATTCACAACATTTTGAATGAAAAAAATACTCAGGAATGCAATTTTGAGCTTAATTTTCTCAATATATGTCCTCAGTCATATAAAAACATTGGAACATGAAAAAAAACACTATTTTCATCAGAATTGGTCTTTAATAAAGTGTAGATGAAGGTCAATAAAGGCCTCACAGACACCTGTGCAGGGTCACGCTGACTCTCCTCCCTCACTAAGTGCTTCAATTATTTACTGATGAGCTGCAGGCTGAAAGTGAAGAGGAGGAGCTAAAAATAGGTTTCCCTGAAGTCAATCGGGTGATTATCCGTCTGCTGCTCTCTGATCGTAAATGTTGACGTGAAGCTGCTGTCACTGGTGACGATGCTGGGGATGAAAGTTCAGCAGGGTGCAAGTTTGATTTCAAGTTTCTGCAGACAAACAAACTAACGAACTAAACTCAGATATGAACGTAAAGTTGAAATTCAGTGATTTTTTAATTTTTTTAAAATAAACTTCATGCAATGAAATCTTTGACGAAAGAGTCTATCGGCTGGTTTTTCCTCATAGAGGAAGCAGACTTTTAGTCCAGATCTTAATTCATTCAGGAAGAAAACCAACGATAACGCCAAAGTAACAAGTACAAACAAACTGAAACATAATCAAATTAAAACATGACCCATCGGGTGACGAGTCACCTGCTGCTAAGCAAGTACAGACCAACAAAGCGGCCAAAATAAATACAAAAAAATAAATTTGTGCATAAACTAACTAATCAATTCAATATTTATTCTGTATTAGTTTAAAATTTCAAACATCTTGATTTTTGCTAAAAGATTTCACAGTATTATTTCTTATATTTAACTTTTCATAGAAAACTTGCTGCTCTGTGGCATTTACCAGAATCTATCTTATCTTTTATTTTCAAAGAAAACAAACATTTATTGTGTGCTGTTTGATTGTGAACACAATTAAAGAACCTGACAATCAGAACCACATGGATTTTGTTTGTTTTTTTTATCTTCGTTCAGAGTAGTATGGTTGGTGTTCAGTTCAGGGTTTTTTGTGTTTGTTTTTTTGTCGTTTTTCTGGAGGTTTTTTTGTGTGTTTTTGTTCTCTGGTGTTGCTCTGGTGTTGGTATTTTAGGGGATTGATGGCGGCGCGGAGCAGGGATGCTCGTGTTTCCTGTCTGGATCACATGTGCGCACGCTGAGCGGTGACTCACGAGAACGCTGCTGCTCCGCATCAGAGGAGCCGTCGTCACAGTCTAATTGCTGAAGTGAGGTTCTGTTGAAGGCGGTTGTGGCTTTAATTACAGTTGTTGTGTCAGGATGGAAATGATGGCTTCCCACTGTTGTGCTGCTGCCCCCTGGGGAGAGAGCCCACACACTCTGTGACTTCTTTATAATTTATGCTGTAATGATGGCAACAGGTTAGGAAAGGTCCTTAAGAAGCAACTGTTTGCTTTTAAAAACTCCTCTCCTGCAGATTTGGAACATTTATGTTTTGGTCCAGTGTTTTTAGGAAAACCTGATTAGTCCGAGTACATCCTCTTTATTTTCTGAAAAATGGATCTACATTCCAGCATGGCGTCAAAGCTCCTAAGAACTTCCACAGAGGTCAACTGCAGGAGATATTTTAGAATTTCAGCTCCTCTTCTGATTTCTTTTCTAAAATGTGTTCACAGTGGTGTTTGTTATCTGCACTAGAGGTTTATAATCTACACTTTGCAGCAAGTCAGGTAGGTTTTGTTTTTGTGTGGAGATGTGTGTTTTATGTGTCCTTTTTGACTTTTTGGGAACTTTTAAAGACCCACTCTGATTAAAATTGTGTTTTTGAAATGTATTTCTTCATTCAAGTTGTTGTGAATCAGTACCAAATTAAAAAAAAAACGCCTTTGTTTTAAAAGAAAAAAGAAAAAAATAACTTCCCTGGGTGACCCTTGAGCTCTCAGCAACGGGTAGGGGGGCGGGGTTGCTCTGTGCCATTAGTCCCGACTACAACACAGAGGCAAATTAAAATAAAATATTGACACTATGTCCTAGAAAACAATACAGATATGTGATTTTGTTTAAAAACTGCATAATTATAATTGAAAGCAGTGTGAGAAGGCCCTGAGAATTGGCCTTAGGTGTGAATGTGTGTGTGATTGCGTATCCCTGCAACAGACTGGCGACCTGTTTAGGGTGTACCCCGCTTTCACCCAACAGTAGCTGGGATAAACTACAGCAGCCCGATGTCTCCTAAAAGACTTCATCGGGTTCAGAGGATGGATGGATGGATGGATGGATGGATGGATGGATGGAAACTGAACAACCAAATTTCTCCTGATGGGATAAATAAAGTCTTATCTATCCATGTGGAGATCAGCTTCTCTGAAGGTCTGATTTGTGTGGCCCCTGGGAGAGCTTTTCTGAACTATGGTTCAGACCAAACCATAAGTGTGTATTCACAGCAAGTGTTAGTGATTGTTCTACTTCCGTTACAACATGGGAAACAAGGCGTTCAAGTGTGAATAGATTCATGGAAACTCTGGCCCGGGACCAAGCCCGCGGACTGAGACCTGCCTTGAAGAGGTGGTCTTGGTCCACTTTCAGAAGGATTCACTACAGTTTTTGCTTATAGTCTGAATATAAACCAGTCCTGAGACAGTCCAACTTTAAACACCATCAGACCTTTTTTTGGACGAAACCCACAGGTTCTTGGGTTGCCTGTGGAGGGTCATGGAGAGCAGCGGCCGCATCTTAAGGGTGTCTTGTAGTTTCCTTGAGGCTCACACGGCCACCTTAAGGGTCGTCATGACAATGGAACGTACCATTGTTGTGCGTGTGGTAAGTCTACCATGACGTATGTGTAAGGATAATTGAAGTGTCACACACTTGTAATGAAGAAGGCATGCTATCGTATGGTCCCCTAACGCCTCACTCTAGTCATTAGAAAAGCGCGAGTACTCGCTCCTCACCCGAATGCTGCGTGCATGGGGGTGTGTGGTTAGGACGCCCATACAAAACTGCGCTGAACCCCACTTTGCTCCTGATGGTTACAGGTGGGTGCCAGTAACCGTCATTTGATTTGCTTTCTGTGTGAAGGCCATGGAGCAATGAGGGAAATGATGTCGGCTGTGACAATCGGAGGGAATCACAAAAATATGGAGTAGAGGTGAAAGACACTCTGTTAGGCGGAAACGAGCAGGACTGCCTTGTTTTGGTTCTTTCTGGTCCTGATCCTTGTCACTGCTTAGCTCTGGGCAGTACCACGTCAAAGTGTAGTTCTTGAAAGCCAATGACTTTTTCCCTGATGGGTTAGTCCACGCTTGCCTTTTGTTCCTTCTTGAAATCAATCCAAACTAAATAAAGATGCATTTTTTTCCGCCTTTTTAAATGGAGTCCACAAAATGTTCACGTGTTCTAAAATTCTGCTACTAAAGTTCTACTTTTCTAAAAACTGGGTGTCAGGCTGACTGTGACTCAGAGGACTGGGGGGGTCCAGTGGTCCTGAAGCTTTTTGCAGAACTGTGCAAGTTTCAGACATTTTCGGAAGCATGGATCCTCACGTTTGTGTCTAAAACTTGCGGTTCTGTAAAACGCCATGACATGGAACTAACTCACTCGCTGTCTGTCTCCACGTCAGCATGGACACCTTTTTCCGCCGGCACTTTAAGAGAAAAGACGCTACCCTGCAGGTGAATGCAGAGGTTGGCGCCTGCCGCCAGCGCCGGCCCAGCGTGGCCGTCCCCACCAGCAAGGCCCGCCGCAGGTCCAGCGTCGGACTGCCTTCTTCAGCTCTAACCCGGCGGCGGCGCTCCAGCGTCCAGCTGCAGCCAGAACAGCAGAGCGCAGGTGGGGGGAGGGTAGTAAACACAGCTCTGCGTAGCAGGTGGACGGGACAGAACCGCAGGCGCTCCAGCACCACCACCCCAGGTCTGAACCCGCGGTTCGCCGTGCGCCGGAAGAAGGTGGGGAAGCTACGGACCATTGACACTCACTTGCTGGGGCCGTCCATGCTGCTGGCCAGCCTGATTCAGATGGCCGAAGAGGATGAGGAGGATGAGGACCTAGGGGAGGGGCTTCCAGCTGGGGAACAGCAGGTGGAGGTGAGGGGCGGGGCCAGCAATGGGAGGACACACTCCTGTTCCAGCAGCATCCACTCAGATGGAGATGACAGCAGTGAATACTCCAACAGCAGCCAATCAGAGAGCAGCCAGCTCTCAGAGGCGGAGCGTTTACCTGAGGAGGCGGAGGAAGGCTCTTGCTCCCCACCCCAAACACCATGCTCCCCTTCCACACTGGAAGTGCTGAGAAACCCCCCAACGCTGTCGACGTCGCGGCCCCTGATCCGGGCTCCCCGCTGCCTCCGCAGAAACTCCTCCCAGGTGTTTGTGGGAGATGCTGCCCCCTGCAGGTGCCTTCAACCCTCCACCCTAAGAAAGAGGAGGAGGAGGATCTCCACCATTTCCAGAGCTGGGAGCCCCTGGCCAGGAAGAGGCCACCCATTGCCCAACCGCAAGAGCTCAGTGTATTACCTCAACCACCCGGCCCTCTGCAGGGGCCCCGGAGCCCTCAGCCCGCTGGGAGCCGAATGCTACGACTCGGGGCTGGAAAGTCTGAGTGCCTTTCTGCTGTATGTAGCCGAGCTGTTCTTCTACTAAAGCTCAAACAGAAAATAGGCTCTCAGACAATGACAAATACATCTTACTTTTCCATAAAAACCTCTTTGCCCTGGTTGATCATTGCGTAACACAGACTCCATCACCTCCAGCTTTAATGTAAACATACAAAGAGGCATTTTAATCTTGTTTGAGCAGCATGAGGGGGCGACTTTAGACCCAGCAGTGAAACAGTGCAGCTTTGATAGCAAAGTTTCCAAATCAAACACATTTCTGCAGGTATGATCAAATTTATTCATGTTGGACCACAGAAATTAAGTGTCACACATGCTCCTGGCACTCTGAGGCATACAGGTGGATGTGATGATGTCTCTTTAAAGGTGTAGAAAACTGAAAACCTAGATTGGTTAAATAAATCTGTTGGAAAAGCAAAAGGTGTGACTGAGAACCTGCAGGTTCCCTTCACTCTCCTCTTGTTGCGTCCACAGGAAAGCCATCGCAAAGTCTGGCCTGCCGCACATGGCAACCCAGCCCAATGTGTCGACGTCCGGGCAGGGCGACTTACCGCAGCTCAACAGCACCATCGACTGGAGCGTGAGTAAAGTAGTGGTTTCTTCAGCTGTCTGAGAAAAGTCCAGGACTGCTTTGTGTAACTTCTGTGTGGGTGTGGAGCTCTTATGCAGATGAAACCTGCTGTGATGTGTGCATGCATGTGATAAAGTGTGCAGAGCGGCGTCCTGCGGAATATGATGGCTGTCCAGTAGGGGGAGCTCTTCTGCTTTCTTTGATGCGAACTGACTTTAGCCTTTTATTTAACCTTTAACCTTCTGGCATTCAGAGCAGACAGCAAAGGAAGCATCTCGTTGTACAGGGAAACCCGTTTCCTTACTAATACTATGACAATAAACCTCCATTGAATCCTTTGAAACCCGAGAGCGCTCTCTGCTCTGCAGTGATGAACGGATACCGGAGGAGCCGATTGGTTCACAATCCGTCTTGTGATTTATTGTTTTTCACGAATTATTTGATTTATGGAAGATTTTACAAAAACTTAAAGATACTGGTAAAATCTTGAATTATTTTTCTTTTTGAGTTCATGAAACAGTTTAATTAAAGAGGGGGAAAAAAATAACAAAACTTATTGAATTGAACAGAACAAATGCAAACATTTTTAATAATTATATTGCGAAATCTTAAAATTAAAATACAAGCAATGTTTAACCTAAAAGGATCATATGTGTCATGAATTTATAATGTATGACGTTTGGTTCAAATTAAATATTTATGTACTTAATTAAATAATTGAACCACAGATCATGGCGGCGCTGCTCTCTTTTGTGGTGTCATGGGTATTCTCCATGCAGGATCATGAAAATGTTTGTGCTTGCAGGAGAACGCCCAGTACGGGGAGCACATCTGGTTTGAAGCCAGCGTTTCTGGAGACTTCTGTTACGTCGGGGAGCAGTCCTGCATCGCCAAATCTCAGGTGGGTTCTGGTCTCAGTGGGAGTGGACGTTGTGGAAGAGGTCAGAGTCTTCCTGAGACTCAGTATGATGATGGAAAAACAGATCCAACAAAGTCTCCTAAAGATAAAACCTGAATTTTCAAGAATAGTAAGTTAGGAAAGATGCTTCACTACAGACTTTTGCCATCAAAACTAAAACCAGATCACGGAACGATGCAGTAGATAAACAGGTGAGGTAAGGGGCAGGGATGCTGCACATTAAAGAGGTAATCTTTTCAGGCCTATACTAAGAAAAGTGAAAAATTCCTTTACCGCAGTGGGGCAAAAATATTTGTTAGTCAAAATTCTGCAAGTTTTCGCATTTAGAAAGATGAATTTAGTCATTAATATCATAGACTTCAACTGTGAAAGACAAAATCTAAAATAAGAATCCTAAATCTTATAATACTTCTTTTCTGCACCATTATACGAACAAATTCTTTACAAATCAAAGAATGTGATTTTCTGGATTGTTTTTTTTTTAACATTTTGTCCCTTTTAGTTGGAGTGTTTTTGATGAACATTTTAGACTTTTTATGGGACTACTTAAAGAACTGGTGGTTGACAAATGTATTTTTATTTTTTATTTTGCCCATCTGGATTTCAGAGAAGTTCTGCACTGCAAAAACAGGCCCCTTAGAAATAAGTAAAAAATTCCTACCCCAGTGGCAGATTCGTTTTCAAATAAACAAAAAAATATTTTGCCAATGGGGTAAAAAATATAGTTTCGTCTAGAATTTTTAATTTGAGAAAAAAAAGATCTTGTCACTCTGACATGTTTTCTCAAACAAAGTATTTTGCTGATGCTTCTTGCAAAGCAGAAAAATAATGTATAAACTTGGGTCTTTTTGGTATAAAGAACCTGTTTATCCCCCTCCCTATCTGCTGTGAACATACTAACTCCTTGTTCCGTTGCTTTGCAGCAAAAGTCTGTGGCACGGAAGAAGTGTGCTGGTTGTAAGATATCTGTGCACGTCACGTGCATGGAGCAGCTGGAAAAGGTGAGCGAGCTTTTCACCAACACCTTTCTTCTGGAGCACCCCCAGCCCCTGCCTCACAGCTTTTTATCTTTTGCCAGATTAACTTTAGGTGTAAACCCTCCTTCAGGGAGCCGGCGTCTCGGGCCGTCAAAGAGGTCAGAGGTCACGATCGTGCCGATGTCTGCCACATTTCTGAGGTGATCGTGCTCATAGGCGTGCTTTTTTCAGGCTAGCGTGGTGCGACATCACTGGGTCCACCGCAGACGTCAGACGGGGAAGTGTCGGCAGTGCGGGAAGGTGAGCCTCTGAATTCTGCCGTTTCTTTTAGCAATTTTTAAAATGTAAATTTCCTTTTCAGTTTTATTTCTATAGACCAAAATCACAACAAAAGCTGTCTCAATGGGCTTCATAACGTCGTAAAGTACCATCGTAAAGTAAACATAAAATCAAAAGGATCATAAATGCATAGAATTCATTTCTTATCCGTTTTTTCCCTTTTGGGGTCACGGGGCTGCCGGAGCCTATCCCGGCCACTCATGAGCGAAGGCAGGGGACACCCTGAACAGGTCGCTAGTCTGTTGCAGGGAAGAATTTCAACAATCACACAGCCATTCACTCTCACACGCACACCTATGGACAATTTAGAGTTGCCAATTAACCTATGAAGCATGTTTTTGGACAGTGGGAGGAAGCCGGAGTCCCCGTAGAGAACCCACGCATGCACGGGGAGAACATGCAAACTCCACACAGAAAGGTCCCCCGTTGATGTTGATTTTCATGTCCCCCAGCTGGGACTTGAACCGGAGGCCTTCTTGCTGTGAGGCAAGAGCGCTAACCACTGCGCCACCGTGCAGATGTATAGAATTCAATAGGAAAATTCTAAACTGAACTAACTAAACAGACTAAACTAAACTGGGCATCCCTGCCCTTAGACCCTCCTTCGCAGTAAGGAAAAACTCCTAAAACAAAATAACGGATTCAGGAAAAAGCAAAGAAACCTACATGTTTAAATAGTCCAGCAGATGGGCTTCGTCCAATTTAAGAAAAATCAATTAATAATTTAGAAAAAATGAAAGAAAAATCTAAAAAGAAGGTATTACATTTTCATATGTAGTAAACAAATGTTAGCAATGTACAAAATTTAAAAACAAACTTTCAATGAATAGTTTTTATATTTTGCAGTGTTTCGTTGTTTTATCACAGGAGTTGCGTTCTAAAAATAACCTGATCGGGAAATCCCTAAAATATTCATCTTTGTGTGTTTTTTACGATACTTATAAATTAATAATTGTGAGGCTGTAAAACTCCTCACTACACACTTTATACACTTCTCAGACAGACATAAACATTTTCACATTTTTCTGGTATTATAGAATGAAAAGAAAGATCTGATCGCAATGGAAGATTTTTGTAAATTTGGTGAGCTGAGTGCATCTTTACAGGAGGTAAGACACGAAAGAGGGGGTTGATTGACAACGGTCTGCAGCCAATCAGGACGCAGAACATAGTGTGCTGTAAAAAATGAACAAAAACATGCAAAATCGCAGCTAAGAAAAATCTGCAAAACACAAAGACTGCAAAAGGTGAACCGGGATGTTGCGAGGTAAACATTGTACCAAAAATCCAGGCTTGTCCCAGAACAAGAAGATTAAAAAAACAAGAATGAAAGCTAAATGAAAACAAGTAAATCACATTTCTCAGCAGAACGTTAAGCTTCTTGGGTTTTTTAAAGGAACTGCTTGTGTTCTTTAAGTTTCTGAACTTGCGCATCTCTCTGAAATCTTCATGGTTTGACGCTCCTGCACGTCGAGCTGACGGTGTGAACCTTCTCACCCCACAGGGCTTCCAGCAGAAGTTCTCATTTCACAGCAAAGAGATTGTGGCCATCAGCTGCTCGTGGTGCAAGCAGGCGGTGAGTGCAGACTTCCCCATCTGTTTTCAGAGAAAACAGGAACTAAAATGGTGAAGAGCAGTGTTAGTTTCTGCAGTTTACAAAAAAATACAGGTCACGTGACCCGACTGGTCCTGATCCTCAGCTTCCTGAGAAAGCTGATGCCACAATGATGGAGAAATGAGGAGGTTGCAGCTGAATGGTGCAGCTTTCAGAGTTGAGGTAGAACAGGTGATGATGATCAGCCATCTTTGTATTTTAAAAACGAAGGATCTGAGCTGCTTCCATGACTTGCCGGGCATGCCACCCCTATTTAGCGTAGCCTGCCAGATGTTCCACATGAAGATCCTGACAGTGAAGAGGTCAGAGTGACAGAGAAAATGATTGACGACTTCCTGTTTGTGTTTCAGTACCACAACAAAGTGACATGCTTCATGCTGCAGCAGATAGAAGAGTGCTGCTCTCTGGGAGCTCACGCTGCTGTCATCATCCCCCCCACCTGGATCATCAGGGTGCGCAGACCTCAGGTACGTACTCACAAACCTGTCAGCGCCTTTGGAAAACACTCTTCACTCAAACCGCTGACGAAAGAAAGCAGAGCCAGACCTCCTGCTCGCGTTCTGGAAACCCGGACATCGGCCTGCATAGTCGACACGTCACCGCTGCTGCTGGCAGTCATGGTGTCTGATTGGAACGGTCAATATCCGGTCAGAGGGTCACAGATTTGGTTCTGGTACTGCTCTTGGGCACGACACTGAACTCCACATTGCTTCTGACGGTTACAGTCTAGCACAGGGGTCCTGCGGCTCTTTCCTCCCTGTGCTGCGGCTCTTTGTGATTTTATAGAAAAACTATTTGGTTCTAAGATTGTCGTGGTGCCTTCAACACTGTCGGGATATGTGAGCGTGCAGGAGGAAGAGAGCAGCGAGGGCACGCGGTGGGGGCGCGTCTGCGGCTGTGAACGCAGACCAGAGTTTTTTTTTATGGGATCGAAAGACAGTACATGTTGAATGAGGAGTGTTTAAAAAAAACCTCATCATCCAGGTCGTCTGTCGACTAGCTGTTGTAATTTTGTGAGCAGGTCTGAACCAGGAGCGGGTCGGTACCGGGCGAGCTGCTCGTCCCTGGAGCGGCAAAAACCTCCTGATCCAGATGAGAAAAGTTGTTGACAAAAAATCTATTGGAGAAGCGGATTAAGTGCAGGTTAATTACGACATATTTGCTAGTTTTGTGGCCTCTTGGGGAAATAGTTCTCATCAGAACCCATTAAATGAAAGAGGATACAAAAAACGAATTTTAAAAACAAGTGAAATGATGTTATTCACTGGAAACACAGGGTTTGGGTGTTGCGGCTCCCTGTGGTTTTTACTTTTGAGGGAAATTGGTCCAAATTGCTTTTTGAGTGGTAAAGGTTGCCGACCTCGGGGTTAGCACCTTGTTTGGCAGCTCTGCCACCATTGCTGTTTGAATGTATTTAAGTGTAGTTTTAAAGACCCACTCTGGTGAAAATTGTTTTTTTTACATGTTTATGTGGCATTTTTCTGATGGTGGAGGACATTTATTAAGAAATTTAAAAAAAAATTACACTTTTGAGCTTTTTTTTTCAAATCACTGTAAATCAGGGACAAAAACTGCTCTTAGAAAAAAATGAAATGTGTGTCAAAGAAAATTCAATGAGTAGACCATAAGCTCCCTGCTCCGTTCCATCCTGATGCACCCACTTATAAAGGAATAGATCCATGTACGTCTTTGTTTTTCTTGTCTGAGCTGGCATCTGGCTTTAAAGGCTGGATAGCTACAATATTGCTCATCATTGGGCTCAGCCAAAGTCACGACATGCTCAGGTTTGCTCACAGGCCATGCTGTGACTGAATCTTTCTGCAGACCTCTCTGAAGTCCAGCAAAAAGAAGAAACGGACATCGCTGAAGTGCAACAAGTCGAGCAAGAAGGGAGCAGAGGTGAGACGATGCTCACAGTGAAGGTCCTTGAAACGACTGCAGACGTTCCTGCTCACCTTCTGCCGCCTTTCAGCTCCAAGAAGGACGATGGAAGCCCTTCCAGGTGAAGCCCCTCCCCTCGCAGCTCATGAAGCCTCTGCTGGTCTTCGTCAACCCAAAGAGTGGTGGAAATCAGGTAGTTTGAGCTCACCATGGCTTTTAGAACTTGTTTTTGTTTTTGGATTTGTTCCTCTCTGAAAATGTAAAGTTCACAGAACAACCCCCCCCCTCCTTGTATGAAAGGGGAGCTGCTTTTACAAATATTCTGAAAAATGATTACGAGTAAGCGTCCACATATGAAGCTTCTACAAGTCTCAGGTCCAATTGTTTTACTGTTTGCCACCTCTTTCAGGGAGCAAAGATCATCCAGTCCTTCATGTGGTACCTGAACCCCCGGCAGGTGTTTGACCTGACAAAAGGAGGACCCAAAGAGGGGTAAGTCAGAGAGGCGGAGGCATCCACCAGTCACAGAGGATCATTTGTATGTGGTCATGATAAGATAGAGCCAGGACCTCCTGCCCAGTTTACTCAAACTTCATTTATTTATTCAGCACCTTTCATTTCGGTTAAGAACACAAAGCGCCTAACATAAAAGCAGATAAAACAGTCATACAAAATGACAATTGTTAAAAACAGAAAACAAAGGACAATCACACAAAGATGGGACCCCTCCCTCACCACCCCCACCCACCCAGTTACCCCAGTAGAACCCTGAACAGAAACAAAGAACTGCAGCTTAAAGAAGGTCTGGCTTGGTACTGCTGTGAGGAAACAATATCATGGGGATCCATTAATTCCAGGGCCCAGCCGGACCACAGGGGTCATTACCACAGTGCCCAGGGCCCCCTCCGTGGCTATTAGACCACAGAGCAGGACCCCAGCCTGCCCAACGAGAACAGGCACCGCAGCAACAGAACCCCCTACAGGTTAAGCTGGTGGTGCCCCAGAACAATGGATCCCCAAGAGGAAACACTGGAGTAAAAAACATCAGAATAAAAATTATCATAAAATAACAACAATAAAAATAGAAAAAGAAAATAAGGTATAACAAGGTTAGTAACTAAAAAATAAAATACATAAACTGATTAAAACATAACATAAGTAAACATAACCTAAGTATCATTGGTAAAATAACAATAAAAAGAATAGCATATAAAAATATAATAATAGTCCTTACAAATAAATAACTAAATACGTAAATAAATAAATAAATTAATAAATAGATGAATAATAAAGACATAAGCAATTATCAAAGTCATGTAAAAGCCACCAGGGGGGGCGGTGTCGCGGTTAACCGCAAAAACCACAAAAAGTGCAACAAACTACAAAACAGGTGGAGACAAGCGGCAAACTGCAGTGGAGGCAGGTTGCAGCAAAACTGCCTTCTTGCAGGCTGGAGGTCCACGTGGTGCTTTTTATGGCTGCTTCCATCAGCTTGAGTCCAATGGAATCCACACCCTGTCAAGCACCAAACCTGAAAGTAACCAAGCAAACACACAAAGAAAGATCCACAAAAACACAGAGGTCCCACTCTGAAAGAGAAAGAAAATACCCAACACAGAACAAAAAGAAAAAAACAATACTATGTATGTTTAAAGCTTGTTATTACAAAAAAATATCCTAATAGAAGTTTCTCTTCTGCATATCATAAAGAGATCAGGACATTTTATTACCATACAGCGCAGCAGAATACAACACTAGTTTGAGCAGGAGGAGCACAAAAACATGTCTGCCGGGAGGAGATACTTTACTGTTCTTGGGATTAACATTGCCATAGCAAACTGCATTTATTACAATAAACCTCATTATACATTTTAAAAAACAGAGTTTACTAAGTCAGCACTGTCCAGAACGACTTGGCCCACGCTGCACCAAACATTGACGAGAACAGGAACAGGCTCAAATCAGACTTGGTGGAGATGTTGGTTTCATCAAGAATAACATACATTTTATTCTTTAAGCTAAAACTGAACTATTAGAATTAGGAGTAAAGCACATGACTGGCCTTACTTTATGACACTGTTGCATTTTTTATTAGCTTATTTATTTACATGCCTGCTAGGTAGTTTAAAAAAAAAAAGTTTGGATTTACAATATTTCTCCTAGTTGATGCTTAAGCACCTCAAAAATAAGTTCATTATTTAGGAGAAAAATGAGAAAATAGGGTAGATACAATAAAAGTAACCTGGATATGTTTTTTTTGCAATTGTGATTTTTTTTTTCACGTGTAGCAAAAGTACAAAAGTATTAGATTGGAAATATGTATCAGAGACTCAAAATCAAATGACTTGGAATTGGATCTGATTGGGAAATCACTCATTTCAGTACTGGAATATAAAATCGGGTTTTGTTGCAGGTTTCTTCACAGATGGTTCTGATTTCAGACTCTGCTTTTGTTTCTGCAGCCTGGAGTTGTACTCCAAAGTGCCTAACCTGAGGATCCTGGCCTGTGGGGGGGACGGCACGGTGAGTATGAAGCTTCACTAAACCCGAGGAGGAGGAGGGAACAGCTTTAGTTCACCTTTGTCACTGAATAAACAAACAAACACTAAAACAGCAAATTAAGGACATTTAAGCTTGTCCAATGAATTTCTACTTATAAATTTGACTCTAAAATATATTTTCTATAAACTCTGACTTGGAGTGAGGAGTTTCTCAACTAGTAAGGAAAAAAAGGGAATTCAACAGCGGTAGAGTCAGCTGTAGAGGTGTCACAAAAAAAACCCAATTTCCTTTGTTTTTGACTTGTTCAAATGTAGAAAATTCTGGCTCAACCCCTGCTGTACGTCATCAGTGCACTCCGTTCAAATGTTTTGTGACCTCTTTTTTCCCAAACTGAGGGGTAGATATATCTGCGTAACCATGAAAAGAGACATCATGCCATGCATTGACAGAAAAAGAAAAAAGAGCAGGACCAAGGATGGTACCGTGTGGTACCCCACAGGATAGAGGAGCCACGGATGAGGAGGTCACACCAATACTGACTGTAAAACGTCTCCCGGTTAAATAGGACTTAAACTAGTCAAGTGCTGGCCCACGAAGGCCGCCATGATGTTAAAGTCGAGACAGGAGGACTGGAAGGTCCATCGTGTCTAAAGCTGCTGTCAAGCCCAATAGCACCAGAGCAACAGGCTGTTTTGTATCTTACTCTGAATTTTAAGTTCTTCTTTGGATGAAATGACTCTGTCTTCATCCAAAGAAGGATTTAAACTCAACTTAAAACATCCGTTGTTAAACGACAGTGTAAAGAAAGTTTCATGTGAAATAATCTGTCCTCCTGTTTTCTTCACTAACTTCTAACAACTATTAATCAGATTTAATCCCCATTACAATTGGTTCCTGATCACTCTTCCTCATGTGTTATTTGGTAATCTAGATACATATTTTTTAAAACATTGATACATCTTATCTGTTTTTCCAGCCAGAAGTGTTTGCTTCCTCTCTAACTTACTGAGAACACGAGTTCCTCATCATCTGTGAAGATCTAGAACTTACTGGAGCTGATGAGGAGCTGGGAGTCTCACCCATCTGCTGTGTTTGCATCCAGGTGGGCTGGATCCTGTCCGTGCTGGACCAGTTAAATCTCCGGCCTCAGCCGCCTGTGGCCATCCTTCCTCTGGGAACCGGCAATGACTTGGCAAGGACACTCAACTGGGGAGGGGTGAGTTTTTCTGGCTAAAGAGGAGCTGCTGTTGTAAGCAAAGGGGCTCGAGTCACTCTCCTTCACCTGACAAAGGTCATTCATGGGTTGTTTGGCTTAAAACCACATTTATGGAGCCCACAATGACAAGGATTCATAATTGTCACTAAGAACACATTAAAAAGACAATTGAAATTGAGAGAAAGATCAAATATTGGTTCATGAATTCCATCCATAGAGCAATTTTGGGGCGGTCGTGGTGCAGCGGTGGGGCGGTCAACCCATGATTGTAAGATTGAAGGGTCGATTCCCGCCTTGCACGCCCATGTGTCGAAGTTTCCTTGGGCAAGACACTGAACCCCACCTTGCCTCCGGTGGGAAGTTGGCGCCAGTGTTCGGCAGCGGAGCCGCCATCAGTGTGTGAATGTGTGTGTGACTGGGTGAATGGGACTGTGACTGTAAAGCGCTTTGGGCCTTCGAAAGAAGGTAGAAAGCGTTATATAAGTATACGCCATTTACCATTTACCATTTTTAAGACTTAATGCAGTTTTCTGAAACTAGAAAGCTTTCTGTTCATTTTTTACATTGTAGTTGCTCTTTTAAGATTAGAACAAAAAACCCACAAAACAAAAAGATGAAGACTGTTTTAATTATTTAATAGAATAAACCAATTTTCTTTGGTGGATTTGATATTTTCTTACTTTTGAAAAGGATTAGAAATGACGCTGAATAAATATAAAAGTTGTGATGAAATGAAACAAAAAGAAGAAGAAACTGAGGTTTCAGCTGAGCTTCAGCTCCATCAGGCTGGTCAACACCACCTTTTCCTCCCACAGGGATACACGGACGAGCCAATCACAAAGATCCTCTCACATGTGGAGGATGGGAACATCGTCCAACTGGATCGATGGAACTTGGAGGTGGAAGCAAATCCAGAGGCCCGGCCCGAGGAGAAAGAAGAACATCAGACTGATAAGGTGAATTTGGGGCTGGTAGGAGTTCAGCCAGAGATCTGCTAAAGCTCTGCCAGAGTTCATCTAGACCTCGAGTAGACCTGACGACCTCTCCTCTGCTACGTTTTTAGCTACCGATCGACGTCTTCAACAACTACTTCAGCTTGGGCTTCGACGCTCATGTGACTCTGGGCTTCCATGAGTCTCGAGGTGAGTCTGCCTTCGCTGGCAGCAGTTTAGGAGGGCAGAAGGTGGTCCAGGATCAGAGAAACAAAAACCACATTATTCCCTTCGTTAACATTAAGAACCCTGATGCTCTTTTTGTTTCCCTGAAACACTTCAAACTGTAACTAAAAGTCCTTTTATTATAACCTTTCTTTAGCAAATGTAGTGCAGTTTTATCTGGTTTGAAACTTTAGATATGACCCAAAATTGCAGATGGTTCTTCATGCTTCTGTGTGTTTGCAGAAGCGAACCCTGAGAAGTTCAACAGCCGCTTCAAGAATAAGATGTTCTATGCAGGGGTGAGTGTCCCCTCCTGTCTGCTGTCTTCATCCATCCTCCCACTGTGATGTCTCTCACTCATGGGCTTCCTTTCAGACGGCCTTCTCGGACTTTCTGAGTGGCAGCTCCAAAGACCTGGCCAAGCACATCAAAGTGGTGGTGAGTTTAGAAGAAGAGGAAAACTCCTCTGACAAAAGCGGACCATTTAAAATGGATTTTCTTTGAAGTGTGGAAGCTTAAAAAATACAATTAAGTGCTGAAGTACCACCTTTTCTTCTGAGTTCAGACCTGGAGACGGCCTGAAGATAAGTATCAGAAGCCGCGTTTACATGGGCAAAAGTAATCGGAAAGAATGCCTGATCGGAAAGAAAATGCGTCATGTAAACGCGCCGTTCGGAATACTCTGCCCGATCAGACTCGTTCAGATCAAAATTTCTTTCCGATCGAGATAGGTGGGTTATACCGATCTCGTTGCATGTATACGGTCATTCCGATCGTGTGTCACTACTGCTCTGGTTGGCGTCACGCATAGACGGCGTTTCGCTGAGAGAAAGCTTTGGAGCTCATACGGGACCGACCAGCTGCTCTGCGGACGCCCCGTGAAAAGTGCCGCTCCGCTCTCGCCCCACTGCCTCCCCGCCTCTCTTACACCCCTCACGAGGGAGATGCGGGGAAGGAGCGCTTCGTGCCCCCCGACGCTCACTCGGTCCACTGGCACCCGAGTGAGCAGAGCAGCTGGATTAATAACATTGTGTGTGAGGGGAGGAGGATGCTTTGTTACGTGTGCGGTTTGTTGTTTTGTTATGTGTGGGAGAATTCAGACTGCGAGCCGACCCGCCGCTCTGGGTTAGCGGCTGCAGGACTCAGGAGCGCAGCGAGTTTGGGGAAGCAGAAATAAATGTCGCTCAGACCCTAGAAACTGTTCAAACAATCACGTGGATTTGTGTTTCCAGTTGTGTCCCGACAAAATAAAGGCTGATGTTATTCCCACACATTTACGTTCAGCCAAGATGCAGATTGCTACGTTTCTGGCATGGTCCTGGATTTTGTGTCCACAAGGCTAATGTTGTTAGCCCGTGTTTATAGCCTGTCCTAAGCCTTCTTCTAGCTCTAGCACTGACCACACAGATTAAATAAAACGATGAGCGAACAGGCACTTCATAATATTCATAACATTAATAAAAGCACGTTTGGAAGATCGTCTCTTATTACGGAGCTGCTGCAATGTCTGTGGCAGCGGTTTGTTTACAACAGGACCTATTTCCTCATCCAGGAGTTTTTACACTACTGCACATGCCTAAATTATTCATTCCGATCGAAAGTGTGACCCATGGGAACGTTTGATCTAATCGGAAAAAGGTTTTCTGTGCACATTCATGTGCACGGGTGAATTTTAACCCGACCATTGATCCGACCAAGAAATTTTGCCCATGTAACCGTGGCTAGAGTTTGTCTCCTCCAGCAAGTGAAAAAGGGAAACTCAAAGAGAAGCTTATCTGGTTCCTCACGGCTTCCTTCTCTATATTTATAGAAATATATACCTGAGATGCTGAGGGAGATCTGAGTTCCTAAAATGCTCCTGGAAGAAAGGATGCAACACGATTAGCTGCTGTTTCCTCCACAATTTCTTTCCGATATAAAAAAAACGAACAAAAAAAATGCCAGAATCTGCAGCATCATAAAGCTTTGACTGCTGTAGTTTGTACTGCGTAGATCAGTTTTTAATAAAGCCTTGAATCAGAGCGAGTGAAGAAGAGCTGCAGTGTCTCTTCATCCTGCTAGATAGTTTCAGATAACCGTGTCAGCGAATAGGAACTCTTAAGACAGTGATGTGATATTTAAATCCACATGGATTTAAGATTCATGTTGGATGATCCACTAAAGAAACTTCATACTTCATTACCAAACGTAATTTTTAAACCCTCCTTTGCTCTGTTTGGAGGAAAAAAGTGGAACTTCCTCTTTCTCCTCCTTCTACACCTCTGCTAGTTGAACTCATTGACTGTATTAGAGAACTGGAGTGAGTGAGTGTGACCCGTAGAAAATGGTTTGCCTCAGGCTCCAACAAAATTAAGTTAATTCTGTCCCCATTTTTCATGAAACGGATGCCGCCATGTTGGAGCCAGACGTCGTCAGTAAGCAATGACTGGTCTGAGTCAACATTTCCACTCTCTTCAAGGAGGAGTGAGCTTTTTGGAGGTCAACACCTCTAGCACTTTAAAGTGGGCAAAGGAGAACCTGTCAGTCAAGTGTTTGGAATGATCTGATTGGTCAGTTTATAACTTGAAGAGTTTGCACAAAAAATACATCATAAAAAAAGGTTAGGATTAGCTTGAACATGTTAAAAGGTATCAGAATGACGGAGGAGCAGCTGTTTGTTTCTCAATAGAAGTGTGTGGGATTGTTGGGAGGGCGGCCGTGGGGCGGCCGTGGTGCAGCGGTAGGGCGGTCGACCCATGATCGTAAGGTTGCAGGTTCGATTCCCGCCTTGCACGCCCATGAGTCGAAGTGTCCTTGGGCAAGACACTGAACCCCACCTCGCCTCTGGTGGTAGGCAGGCGCCTGTGTTTGGCAGCGGAGCCGCCACCTGTGTCTGAATGTGTGAGTGAATGTGTGTGTGACTGGGTGAATGGGTCTGTGACTGTAAAGCGCTTTGTCCTTGTAGGAAGAAAGGCGCTATATAAGTATACGCCATTTACTCAGTCCAGTTATCTTATACAGCCAATGGTTGAAGTACAGTCTGTGCTCCTATGAAGGAAACCGTAACTTTTTTCTTTTTTCTCAGTGTGATGGCAACGACCTGACAGCCAAAGTGCAGGAGATGAAGTTACAGTGCCTCCTATTCCTTAACATTCCCAGGTATGAAGAAGTGACCAAACATAGAAATCTTCCTTGTAGGAAATAAGAAAAATAAAAGCTTTTAGTCCCTTAAGGTGACAGAATCGTATCACTGACAGTACAGCTGACCCAGTTTAACCTGTTTCCACATCTCTGAGAAGAATTTTGTCCAACCTTTTCTTCCGCTGTAGGTACTGTGCTGGCACCACACCGTGGGGCCACCCCAGTGAACATCAGGACTTTGAACCACAGCGTCACGACGACGGCTGCATCGAGGTCATCGGTTTCACCATGACGTCTCTGGTTAGCTTCTGCAGTTGTTCTGGTTCCAGATAAGGGATAGTTGAGAGTTTGCACATCAGAACAAATGAAAGCCTGATCGTATGGGATCCAGGTCTATACCTGTCGCATCGCAATCACCACAGTACCGTTCTCCAGGTACTGCCAGACCCATAAGCCATTGTACAACTCAGAGAACAACTATGATTGCTGAGTACATATGTCTGTTTTACGCTTGAACGCCGAAGCTGGTGCAGGCGACAGCGAAACAACACACACTCTTTGAACTGGTGTAACTCTTCGAATTACGGTAATTCAAAGAACGTCAACAATGGGGCTAAAACTACGGGGTTAAAGGGTTAACTGACTCTGACCAGTCATCATGGAAAACTAGTTTCATCACCAAAATGCCTCTTCTTGCATTAAATGAGTCTGTAAACATGAACAACGCTTCCGCTCAACAAAGACTTCATTTACATTTAATTGGGGGGGAAATAAACTGCATCCACTGCTTTCTGCTGTAAATGTGTTTTTAGAAGTGAAAAGTTCCCAGACACTTTTAGAGGATCTTTAAGGTCATGGTGTTACTCCTAAGCAATACGGCAAAAACACTTGCTGAGTCAACCACACTCACTGCTGCCCCCTGTGGCCATGTGGGGTGTATTACAGTCATTTTATTTAAATCCTGTTCCATATTAAAGCTTTAAAGCTAAATTGTTTCAGCTAATGAGAATTCATAAGTATCCCTATATGCATTACAGGCCACGCTACAAGTGGGGGGTCATGGTGAGCGCCTCCATCAGTGTAAGGAGGTGACACTCACCACCTTCAAGTCCATCCCCATGCAGGTGGATGGTGAGCCCTGCAAGCTGGCCCCATCCATCATCCGCATTAGCCTGAGGAACCAGGCCAACATGGTCCAGAAGGCCAAGAGGAGGATCTCCATGCCCCATCTCAACGAGTAAGATTCACACGGCTCACATGATTACTGTATCTGTGTGAGGCTGCTCAGGTAAATGTGGGGTGTGCCTCAGGGCTCTGTTCTCTATTTAACTGAAGTGAGAAGAACTCTGTGACTGTGTTACCACAGTGGGTTTTAAACAAAATGCTTGACTGTTCCTGTTTGTTGTGTTGAAGTTGAAACAAATCCGCCATTAAGCTTTTCAAAATAAAAGCCCTGTTGTCCTTCTGTCCTTAAAACATATTTAGCATTGTGAGTAGGCTTTTAATTTTCTAGCAGTTGCAACCAAAAGAGCTGAGGGCTTCAAACTCTTGAGTTTGTGTTTTGTGCTTGATCTGTATGTGTGCGTGTGTGTGTTTCCTCTGTAGGTTAGTGTGTAAATGCAAGTGTGTTTGTGTGCAGTCAGCAGCCTGTTCCTGAGAAGCTGCAGATCAGGGTGAATCGGATCAGCCTGGCAGCGTACGAGGCTCTGCATTACGACATGGACCAGCTGAAGGAGGCCTGTGAGTTTTCCTGTTTTTGAATCTTTTAAGTTCTTTCCTTCGGGCATTCATGGACTCACTTTGACTCTGATCTTGGGCTCTGAAACCACTGAAACATGAAATAACTTAGATTGAACTATTATTCTCTGGAGTGGCCTGGAGTTAAAGGTCATAAGCAAATGTTGAGCTACTTTTAGCCCCTCTAGCTTGGAGGTCTTTGGAGTTTTCCCTCATACATCGGAGAAGTGGCTTCTCTACACCTTTTAGTAAGAGAGTTCAGGAACTTTGCTGTTGAAGCTTTTATTACAAGAATTTATCAGCAGCTCTTTAGAACCGATTTTCCCTTTATCCATCATGAAGCGAACGCTGAAAGCAGCAGTTTTTAACTCTGAAGGGTTTGTGTTTGTGCAGCGGCGCTGCTCGGAGTGATCACCGTCCCCGGAGACAGCGACTTGGAGACGTGCCGCCTGCACATCGAACGCCTGCAGAGCCACCTGGAGCAGGTAAGCGCGTCAGCACAGCCATTGGGGGTGTCGGAGGTGTAACACCCAAACTTCTTTTCCTGGTCTCAACCTTTTACTCCAGTCTCTGTAAGTTATGAGCTGCGTCACCCAAAAAAGGCTAATTTGACAACCAACATATTTTTTTGCTATAAGTCGACAAAAATGAGTAGAGTTGCAGTCAAAAGTTGCAGACGTACTTTTAAAGTCATGCAGTTCCACTAAAAAGAGGAAAGATTTATGAATGATGAAACTGAACAAGTTTATTCTTAATATTCATGGACTGGTGATGTATAAATATCTCTAGTTATGATAACTATGTAAAAAAAAAATGGTTAAGTGAAGCTTAATTGGGGTGGAATTTGCTTCCTCCCGCTCCTTTTCAGGCAAATAATTAAATTTTTTTACAAACTCCATTTAATATATTAAATGTGTCATGTATTGTATGTACAAATATGTTTATTAATGAATAAGAGGGATTATAATGGAATAATTTACAGATGTATGTGGATGCATGTATATGGATATGTATCTTTTTATTTGCTCTAATTTTGTAATTTTTTCCGTCAAATAATCAATTTTCTAACATTTGATCAATCTTTGTATAGATGTATATCTCTTGTTTTTTTCTTCTTTGGTACTTTTTGTTTTGATTGCTTGAAATAAACCACTGAAAATAAAATGCGATGAAAAATAATAGTATTTCTTAGTACGTACTAAAATTAAGAAAGTCCAACAGCTGTGCTTGTGTGTGTTCTGTGTATTTTTTACCTTTTTTTCTGTTGGTTAATGTTTGTCCAAATGTTTACTAAAAAAACAGCCCATGTGTGATATTATAATTCTGAGGTGCTCATCGAGGACTGTAAAATACTAAATGTAACTTTGAATGTTTTCTGTAGGGTGTAAGTGAGGATGTGGCCAGGTGTGACAACAATCAAGAGGAAGAGGAAGAGAAAAGCAAACAAGAGCAGACTCCATGTCGAACTCTAAAGGTGATGTTTTCATGTGAATGGGTTTTTAAATATAATATATGACTGTTAAAGAGTATTCAAAAACTCAGATATTCCCAATCTGTTCCAGAAAAAAACAAATATTTGTGTAGTCCAAGATGGGTGATTAGTGACCTTTTATAAATAAAGTAGAGCTATAGTAAAAAAAATACATAAATCAAACACTTCATGCAGTGTATTCATAGCTTTAAAACTACAGAAGAATGTTTGATTCTAATTTTATAAGCAAAAAAGACAAGTGTTGCTGCTGTCACAGGAAGTAACTACATCTTCAAAGTAAAGTGTCAGTGAAGGTGTCGCTTTCAAAGTAAAAGTGTTTGTCATAGATGAAAAAATGTGACTCAAGTTCAGTTTAAAGAAATAAGTTGGATAGAAACACTGTTGTCCGTTTAGATAAAAGAACTTACAGAGTTTTAGCTGTTCCATATTTATTGTGTCTCTATTTACCATCTTCTTATTGATTGACTGGAACTGTAGTCGGCAAATCTTTGAGGAAAGAAAAGCTGAACATTTGAACACATACATGATCCAAAAGAAGAGTTATGTGTATGTTTTGTTTACCGCTGAAGTTAACCGGGAAGTTGACAGAGAAACATGTTGTGTTTTTATCTGTTAAGTTTTGTTGATTCTTGTTCTAAATAAAAGTATCAATAATTGTAATTAAATGCATATTATTTCAATGTTCATTCATCTAGTATAAAAACATGCAGAAATAAACCACTCAAACATAAAAAATAGTAAGAATTGTAGTTTGATCTGTGAATCGTTGATTCTTATTCATGAATGGAAGGATCAAACTACCACCCTAATAATCTGCATGAGATAAGAAATGAGATTTTTACATTTTTTATTAGGATAAGGTCTTTATTTTTCAGTTCAGAATACATTGACCCCACTTGTGTATTTCTGAAGCCAGACCTGGTATGAGGCTCTCTGGACCAGAACCACCTGAGACCAGCTCCTAAGCACCAGGTGTTAAAATCTGCTTTCTTGTTGTTTGTGTTCCTGCAGGCCGAAGACGACGTGAAGGAGGAGAGCCCGTCTTCTCAGAAACTCTCCTCAAAGTGGTGTTTTCTTGACTGTAAGTCTAAGAACTGCAAACCTCAGTCCAGAATCCAGATCATCCTCAGACCCTAACTGATCTCTGCTTCCAGGCACAACCGCGGATCGCTTCTACAGGATCGACCGCGCTCAGGTAAGACGATGAGCTTGCTGTTTTTTTCCACCAAGCTGGTTTTACCGAGGTGTCCATGAAACAGCCCGTTGTTACTTTTTCCATCATGGAAGAAAACCACTGAAGTTGTAACACGGCAGCCAGGAGATAGACGGAGCTTTGATCAAGTGTCACATGTGATTAAGGGAATTCTCACATTTGCATCCAAAACCTTCTAATTAAAAAAGAATCTTACAATTAGAAAAGATAAGCTGAAGTGGACCAAGACAGAAGAAACCATGACTGAGATTCCAGAGCACAGACGGCACCAACGGGAAACAACATTCAAGAAAACTGGACTTTCAAAATAAAACGAGATCTTTTTTTTTTTTTAACCCAGTATTTTTATTGAGTTTTACATTATGCAAACACAAATACAGAGTTCTGTTAGTCTGAAGGACAAATTACTAAAAGAAGTGTTTATAATAAAGCTAAGGAAAGAAAACAAAAAGAAACAACAGCAAAAAAACATAATAATACGTAATAATAGTAAATAAGATTAACAAAACATTTAAAAAAAAACCCATACCATTCCTTGTCACTGCCACAGTCAAACCATCACTCCATCAAGCATGACCTGTACTATATGCTACCACATGCAGCTAAGCTGCTGTAGGCTTATATGACTAAAGAGCTGGAAATTTTCTCAAAAAGGGACCCCATAATTCTTCAAACATATCAGGAGACTTTTTGATTGAACACCTAATTTTCTCCAGTTTTAAACAGGACATGATATCCTGTAGCCACTGTGAATAAGACGGGGGAGAGGTATCTTTCCATTTAAGCAGTATAGCACGTCGTGCCAGGAGTGATGCAAAGGCTATACAGTGTTTTTTGGCAGTACCTGAAACAGCTTGGTCCTCCACAACCCCAAAAATGGCTGTTAATGGATTTGGTTTTAAATTTGTGTTAAATACACGAGACATTGTGTCAAAAATTGTCCCCCAATATGCATTCAAATGAGGGCATGAAAAGAACATATGATACAGAGAGGCATCTGTAAGATTACATCTTGTACATAGTGGACTAACTGTGGGGTACATAGAAGCCAGCTTTACCCTGGAAATATGGACCCGGTGTACCACCTTGAACTGAATTAGTTGGTGTCGAGCACAAAATGAAGATGAGTTTACCAGTTTAAGAGCAGAAACCCAAGTATCATCTGATATAGCGAGGCCCATATCTTTTTCCCAAGCCATCTTAAATTTATCCACAGAGGAACATTTAAAGTTCAACATAATATTATATAGTTTAGAAATAAGACCCCTCCTGGATGGATCTAGTGAAAAAATCTTGTCAGTTATTTCTGTTTCTGTGGTAGTTGAGAATTGTGGTAGTTGAGAAACAAAGAAATGACGTACTTGAAGGTAACGAAAAAAATCTGAATTTAAAAGATCAAATTTCTCTTTCAGTTGAGCAAATGAGGCAAAGGTATCCTCTATAAGTAGATCTTTAAAGCGAGTGATACCGCTGTGATGCCATCGCAGGAAACCTGAATCCATAGTAGATGGCTTAAAAAGGTGATTCATGGCAATAGGACTCCAAATAGAGAAACTGTGCAGGCCAAACTGTTTTCTAAATTGAGACCATATCTTCAGTGTGTGTTTAACTACAGGGTTGTTAAGAGATGCAATACAACTTAAAGGCAAACCAGAGCCAAGAAGGTCAGAGGCGAGAGATTGTTGTCTTGGCAGAGCTCGAGCGTTATCCAGTTAGGACAATCCGAGTGGTCATGGTAGAAAGACCAATTCACAATATTTCTTATATTGGATGCCCAGTAATAGAAGCAAAAGTTCGGCAGGGCAAGCCCCCCTTCTATTTTAGTTTTTTGAAGGTAGATTTTATTTAGACGAGGTCGTTTACCATGCCATATATAGGAAGATATAAGAGAGTCTAGTTGCTGAAAAAAAGAGCCAGTGATACATATTGGAAGAGTTTGGAAAAGATAAAGAAGTTTAGGAAGTATAATCATTTTAACAGAGTTCACTCGTCCAACTAAGGACGTTGATAAGGAAGACCACTGCCGGACTATCAGTTTGATTTGGTTTAAATAAATATCAAAATTTTCTTTGAATAAATCTTTATATTTTTGGGTAACTGTGACTCCAAGGTAAGTAAATCTACTGCGCTGGACTTTCAGAGTGAAACCATTAAAGTCTAGGTTCCGTGCTGCTTCATTGACTGGAAAGAGCACACTCTTACTAATATTCACCTTATAGCCTGAAAAACTGCCAAAATGACTGAACAATGCCAGGGCAGAGGGAAGAGACTGAGCTGGATTGGAGACATAGAGCAACAGGTCATCTGCATATAAGGAGACTCTGTGCTCCACACCTCTTCTCCTGATACCGAATAGGTCTTTACAGCTGCGAAGTGCAATAGCAAGAGGTTCTATCGCTAAGTTGAAGAGCATAGGACTCAAAGGGCAGCCCTGTCTGGTCCCACGGTACAGATTAAAGGGGCTTGATATTTGGGAGTTAGTGCGAATCCTTGCAGTGGGCTCAGAATAAAGTAACTTGATCCATAGATTAAAGGCAGGGCCAAAACCAAATTTTTTCAGTACAGCTAGCAGATACGGCCACTCGACCCGATCAAATGCCTTTTCTGCATCAATAGTAATCACACATTCAGGTAAGTCTTCAGGGGCAGAATAAATTATATGAAAGAGCTGTCTAATATTAAAGTAGGCCTGTCTTCCTTTAATGAAGCCAGTCTGATCCTTGGAAATAATGGTAGGAAGGATGCTCTCCAATCTATGAGCTAGGACTTTTGCTAAGATCTTAGCGTCTGTATTCAAAAGTGAGATGGGTCTATATGATGTGCAATCTGTAGGATCCTTATCTTTCTTTGCAATGAGTGTAATGCAGGCCTCAGTAAAAGACTGGGGTAATCGATCCAATTTGCAAGATTCTAAAAAGACTGAATGGAGTATCGGTGAGAGTAACCTGGAAAACTTTTTAAAAAATTCTGTAGGGAAGCCATCTGGACCAGGGCACTTGTTTGACTGCATTGACTTGATGGCCGCAACTATTTCTGCCTCCAATATGGGTTCTTCCAATTTTTTCCGTGAGTCATCTGAGATAGCAGGAATATCAAGATTGCTGAAAAAGTTGTAAATGTCACTGGCATCCCCATGGGACTCTGAGGCGTAAAGTTTAGTGTAGAATTCTTTAAACGTCGCATTAATTTCTGAAAGGTCAGTTGTAGTTCGGCCAGGACCTACTTGTATTTTGGAAATAGCCTGTTTTGCTTTAGAACCTTTGAGTTGGTTGGCTAGTAATTTGTCAAACTTATCTCCATAGCTGTAGAACATGGTCCTGTTTTTTAGAAGCAGACGCTCAGTATGGTAGGTAGTTAGCAAGTCAAATCTAGATTTGAGTTCAACTCGTTTCTTGTACAGTGCTGGGCACTTGTTTTGGGCATATTGACTATCGATTAGTCCAATTTGGTGAATGAGCTCATTTCTTTCTCTATTTGTTTTGCGCTTCAGGCAAGCAGTATACGAAATAATCTGCCCCCGTAGGTAAGCTTTGAGGGCATCCCACAGAGTAAGATATGATATCTGTGGATCAACATTAGTGTCAATAAAAAAAGTTATTTCCTTTTCAATAAACTTAGTAAAATTAGTGTCTGATAGAAGAACAGAATTAAATCGCCACTGCCTGCTTCCAGAGATAATACCAGGGAAAGACATAGATAGTGTAAGAGGAGCGTGGTCAGAAATTACAATTGTTTTGTATTCACATGAAGAAACAAAGTGGAGAAGTAAGTTATCGACAAGGAAATAATCAATTCTAGAGTATGTATGATGAACTTGTGAAAAGAATGAATATTCCCTGTCTGTAGGATGTAAAAAACGCCAAATATCCTTAATACCAAACTCAGCAAGAAAGTCACAAACCAGACTGGCCGATCTAGTAGCCCTGCTGGGGTTACTAGAAGAGCGATCCATACTGGGGTCTAGCCAACAATTAAGGTCCCCGCCCAAAATAAGATGGTATGTATTTAAATCAGGCAGTATAGAAAATATTCTTTTAAAAAATTCTGCATCGTCTACGTTTGGAGCATAAACATTGACTAAAACAACCAGTGTTTTGTGTAGTCTGCCAGAAACAATCACATACCGTCCAAATTTATCTGATATCACATTATGGGGTTCAAATGGGACATCATGACTGATCAGGATTGAGACCCCTCGTGCCTTCCCCTCAAAGGAGGAATGAAATCGTTGACCAAACCAACATGACAGCAGCCGATTGGAATCTGTGCTACGAATATGGGTTTCTTGTAAAAAAGCAATTTTCGTTTTAAATCGTTTGAGATGGGAGAAAACCTTTCTTCTCTTTACAGGATGGTTTAAACCCTTAACATTCCAGCTTGTAAAATTGATGTGATTAGTCATACTGCATGATTAGGAAGATGCGGTGGAAAGAAAAATAAATAAATAAGTCACAAAGACCCAGCAGTTGGAGCAACAGAACAATGTAATCAGCACTTTTTTCAGTAGCATTATTGACAGTGACAAACCCCCCCTCCCCACCCTCCCCAACCAAGACAGCTACTAAACCAAACAGCAGCAAGCTCTGTAAAATAAACATCTCTACAGTCTTCTTCAAGTTCCCAAAAAGAGAAAACAACAAAGCATCAAAAGCCAATGCTCCAGCCCAAAGAAAGTAAAAAAAAGACAGCACCTCAAAGAGAGAGAGGAAGAAAAAAATAGAGAAATATCACCCGGAATGGCGCTGAAGGCTGAAGAAGCGGCAGTCAGTGTTGAAGAAGTGATCCTTGACCCAGTTTATGTCAACACATCCTTCAAACGTGACCAGATAGTTCAGGATGCTCATCGATATATTTCTGTGCTTCTTCAACGGTGTTAATCCACTTTCTGACTCCATTGGGTGTTGTTATGCGGAGGCGGGCTGGGTACAATAAAGCCGGCTTCAAACCCCGTTTATACAGTCCAGCCATCACATCTCTGTACCGTGCTCGTTGGCTCGCCACTTCAGCGCTGTAATCCTCCACAATGCGAATGTGCTGGCCTTTGTAGAAAAACCTTCCCCTGCGCCGTGCTTCTCTGATGAGCAGCTCTTTCGTCTGGAAGCGGTGCAGGCGGAGGATGACGGGACGCGGCGGCTTTCCAGTAGTCGGCTTGGGAGCCAGCGTTCGGTGGGCTCTGTCAATTTCAGGAAGCGATGGCAGGGTTTCCTTCCCGTATAAATCTTGCAATAGTTGGGAGAAAAACGCGGTCGGATTACCGCTTTCGGTAGCTTCTGACAATCCAAGAATGCGCACGTTTTGACGGCGGCTGCGATTCTCCAAATCGGCAGCCTTAGCTTTTAGCTTAGCGTTCTCCTCCCGGAGAGAAGAGCAGGTGTTCTCCAAATCCAAAACGAGATCTTAAAATCAAAAAAAGGCAAAACATAATAATTTAGCTGCTTTTTCAGTTTTGTAACCAAAAAAAATCTTTTCATAAACAAAACCAAACTTTATTTAATGTCACTAAAATAAAAAATAAAATGTTAACTACATTAAAAGACCCACTGATGAAAATTGTGTTTTCAGTGTTTTTAACATGTTCTTGTTTCATTTTTCTGATGATGGAGGACATATATGAAGAAAACTGGGTTTAAAAAAATGGAATAATTGAAAGACCAATGAAGATGACCAGAGTGGGTCTTAAAAGATGCTTGTCAAAGGAAACCGCAGCCTTGTCTGATAAAACTGTTAAATTCGTGTCCTCCTGAAATATTTGTCATAACAGATTATTTAAAGTTTGGTTTCAAAAAGTTCATGTTCAGGTTTGTGTCTTCCATGATGCTGCAAAACATCGAACCTTTGTTTTCTCTAAAACTCATTAAGTATCTTTTTCAGAATCAGAATTATTTCATTGATCCCACACGTGGGAAATTTGTCCATTACCGTAGCAAATGACCGCATTGTAAACATAAGAGGAAAAAAAAAGTATAAAAAAAAAGTATACGAAAAAAGTATAAGCCCAGGCTTGGGCGGGGGCGCTTTCTGGCTCCTCTCTCTCTGTGTGGGGTGGGTCGTGCTGGGCCTGGGGCGTCGGTGCCTTGGGGGATGGGGCCCCGAGGCTGGGGGACCTGGGCCCTATGCTGGGGGGGGGGGGGCTGTTTGACCACCTGGGGACAGTCTACCAGCTGTCCCCAACTAACCCCCTTCCTCATATAATCTCATATTAGGGTGAGGGGGTGGGGGGTTTAGCCTGAGATGCACTTTGGGGGGGGGGCTACTTGGCAGTGGTCCCCCTCCCATGGTTGCCGTATGGAATGGGCCCCCCCTCTCTCGGTTTTATTTGCACCTTAGACATGTAGGGCCCTTGGTAGGGGGGGTGCTTGGACATCACTGTTAGCAAGCAGCAGATGTCCTCCTAGCACCCTACCCGCCAAATTTAACCGCACCTTAGACATTTAGGGACCCTTGGTGGGGAGGGTGGGGGACATTACTGTGAGTAATCAGGGAATGTCCTCTCTGTGCCCTACCCACCAATTTTAACTGCACCCCCTTAGTACACACACCTTTTACTCCTCATAATATACATTCAAACACAAACACACACACATGCACACATACACCCTCACAAACACACGCACACACATTTTGCAAGGAAGGTGGGTCCTAGGTCCATCTGTCCCCTACCCCATCCCTGGTGGGGGATACTGGGCCCTTGGCAGCGGTGGCCGTGTCCCCTGGGTGCCGGTTTCCTGGGCCCGGCGGGGCTCTCTCCGCGCAGGGAGGGGGTTCACATTACACCTGAGCCGGGGGTGTCCGTTTCCCTATGGGGTGGGTTCGGGTTTTTGCCCCTGGGCGCTGGGCCCCGCCCACATTCCAACTGTGGCCGAGCCTGGTCGGGCTATGTTTACATCACCCCTTGCGGGCCCCCCTTTTCTCCGGGGTGCCCCCTCCTGGGCGGGGCCGGCTGTCCCCTGCCTTGCTCCTTCCCGGACCAACCGTGGGCCGGGTGGGTGGCTGCCTGGAGCGCAGAGCGGGTCTCCCTTGGGGGGTCCTGGCTCGTACCTTGGGTTGGGGCGGGGGGATGCCCAGATCTCCTGGGTGGTGATGAGGTGCTCGTCTGGGGCTGTGGGCATGCTTCTCGGGTGGGGCCCTGCGTTCGGCCCTCCCGGCGCGGCAGGGGGGGCTGCTCCCCTGGTTGAGCTGAGGCGGCGCTCTCTTCCCCCCATGCCTCCCTGCTCTCTGGCTCTGGGGGCCTCGTGGTGGTCCTGCTGGCCCTGGCCTGGGTGGCGGATGTGGTCGCCCGGGGGGCGGTTGTTCTCTGCCTGCTGCCGGGTGGCGTTGGGGGGTTCTGGCTGCCGCTGCTGCTGCGGCGGGGGTCTTGGTGTGGGGATGGCTGGACGCTCTCCCTCCTTCTTTTCACATTCCAACATCCATTTTAGAAGAACATAAACACTCACCTGAGCACAGGTGTTAGCTCACCTTTGCACTAACAGTTTGCATGATTGAATGAATGAAATATTTCACACCAGTTGGTTTAAAGGCATGAGTATGCGTGTGTGAACAATATCGGTTTTGTGTTTTGTGTTGACATGTGGACATTTTTGCAGCTAACAGGTGTGTTTATAACATTTGAGTGTGTGTGTGGACAAGCTCCGCCCTTTGAGATTTGTATTACACTTGAACCTTACCATAATGATAAACATCCAGTAAAGTTGTTGCTTTAGGCTGCATCATGGTTTTATCCCCCCCTCTCCTTTTGTCACCCTCCTATCCCCCCCCTCTCTAACATCCCTCTCTCTTCTTCCCTCCTTTCCTTTTCCGTCCGGTCCAACGTCAAAGATTTTCAAATATGATGGAATTTAATAAAGTTTGGCCTCAACTACAAAAGGGGTTTATTCAGACATTGCTCTGGTTTGTCTGAAGACTAATAACCCCTGTTGTTAAAGTAAAATATGTCCAACACAAGAGGCCCTCAGCTCTCATCTGTTTGCCCAGCTGTTGGACAGGACAAGTTTAAAAAAAAAAAAAAAAAAAAGAATAATATAAAAACAAAACAAATGAAGCATAAATGTAAACAATAAGGTGGTATAATTTGAAAAGCTATTTACAGACAGTACAGCTAAAAAGCTGTTCGACAAACAGGTTGATTTGATATCTCACCAAAACTCAGACGTTTGACTTTGAGCCCAAAGGTTCTGGTAAAGGTTCTGTCGGGTTTGGAGGAAACCTGCAGACCTGAGTTCCTGTGAGGGGCGGATCAGACTGAAGCAGGAGGCGCTTCTCTTTCAGGAACACCTGAACTACGTGACCGAGATCTCTCTGGAAGAACTCTACATCCTGGACCCAGAGCTGGTCGTCAAGGAGACAGTGGGGACTTCCCCCAGTATGCCGGACCTGGTGGACTCAGAGGAGCCGCAGGAACAGTTTGCCTTCCCGTCCTCCCCTCCGTCCCCCACCTCTGCCAGCAGGTGAGTCGACCAGATCAGCTGTTCACAGGAACTCGAGACGTTTTGGGACTCCCTCCACATGTGAACTCAGGAATTTGTGTTGTGTTCTCCTGCACTCTTGAGCCTTGTGGAGTCGGGTCAAACAAGCTCCCGTTTCCATAGAGATGCTCATCACCTCTGCTAGATCCACCTTCCGGTGTTTCTGCCTTGCCTGTTATTTCCCCTCTGAGAACAAAGTGGCAGAAAGGTTCATTTTTTGCCCCAGAAAACCAAATCCCTCCAAATCAAACAACACATGGGCTCTTTTATCCCTGTTCAGCTGAATCTCAGAAACCTCTGTGTGACGTTTGACAAATCCATGTCTCTGGAAGAATGATTAAAACATTTCCGGAAATGTGGCAAATTTAAAAATCATGTGGCAAATTTAAAAACCTGACTTGAAGATGATTACTTTCCTCTTGTTTAGATTACAGTGTTAACAAAAGCTCTAAAAAAACATCTGTAACTCATCCAAAACTCTGCGACGAGGCTTTTAATCAAGGTCCTAGAACTCCTCAACTCTAATTTTACTTCTAGTTTTTACACCCTTGCATGGGTAAACCCCTTCATGCATTGTTGACCTTTTAACCCATAACTCTTCGTCTCGTCTTTTGAAGTCTGCAAAACCAAAACTTTCTAACTATTCCTAAAACTAGCGATAACACCAAAGGAAATCAGACCCCTCAGTTGCCCCTCGTTTTTGGAACACCTTTGTCATTATGTCACATGACTCCATTGAGAGTTTTTATTCAGAAGAGCTTTTTGTTGATTTTTAACTTGTTTTTTATTTTGACTAAATGTTTATTCTAGTTTGTCCTACGTAAGAGATGATATTTCTTATTTCCTGTTTCTATATTCTGTGGGATTCTATGCTCTCTTTTACTTTTGTAAAGCACTTGGTGGTTTTATTTCTTAATGTCTTTCTGTCTGTCAGGATGGTTGAATGTCGGAGAAGAAGAGTTTCCAGCGATAGTGAAATGAGCAGCGTTGTGACTCCCCTCTGCAGGTAACCTCTGACTTCTACTCAAGTGTTTGCATGAGTTTGCTGTCGTGGTGCTTTTCCACTCAGCCATCTATTCACCGCTGCACAAACCCATCAAATGTCACTGGCTGTCGTTGGCCCACGGGGTAACAGCATTTGCAGATGCTCTGATCTTTCTGCAGACGTATGGAGAGAAATTACTCAGTCGGATTTGTGCGTAAAGTAGGATTTGTGTATGCATTTTCTTGCTTTGTGCGTGCGTAAATTAGGATTTGTGCATAAATTTGGATTTGTGAGTGATTTGTTACTCAATACGTTTTGTGTATAACTTAAAAAAATATCAAATGAAAAAAATACAAAATGCAATTTACGTATGCACAAAGTAAGATTACAACAGCTTGAAACTACTTACACTCACACATCTTTAAAAAACACGCACGAATCCATTGTTAAGCACACACGAAGCCAAAGTTACGCACGGATCTACCGTGAGACTGTTTTCACGTCTCACAAATTCGTCTGCAAGTGCTGCGTTTACATACCAGTGGAATGCTCGGTCATTAGAATTTTCCTATCAGCCTTCCCTTCTAAACGTATTTCCTTCAGTGGGTGTAGCAGGGCTTAAAAAAACTTTAAAGGAAAATAAAAATTATTATCTGAGAATATGACGTGCACTTTTAAATGCTAATATATATATTAAAAGCATACTTTTAATATATATATTATATATATATACGTTCACTTTGAAACGCTAATATATATTTTAAAAGCATATTTTTAATATATATATTATATATATACAATCACTTTTAAACGCTAATATATATATTAAAAGCATACTTTTAAAATATATATATTATATATATACGTTCACTTTTAAATGCTAATATATGTATTAAAAGCATACTTTTACTACAAATCCGACTGAGTCTATTTTCTCTCCATACAGACGTCAGTATTGGTCTGTTCCACCAGCTACAGCAAAGGAGCGCATGTCCCCACCTAGTGTTGTGCTGGTTTATCACAGACAAGATGCAAACCAATGCACAAATATGAATGCTGTGCTGACTACTAAACTATTTAAAACCACAGTTGCTGCTAAACAATGAGTTAAAGTCAGAAATACACATTTTTTAAACCTTAATTTGTTCTCAACAAAAACCTGAAATCGCTGAAAAGGTCACATTTAGCATTAGTTTATATCATAATTTATTAGTAGGGATGCCACAATTCTCGGTTCAAAACCAACCCGTTTGTCACACCATGGAACCAAATTGTGGGGACAGTTGCATCAGTAAGTTTGCGTATGTTCAGTATTGCACTAAATTTAAGAATCATTTTTTGTTTTTGTACATTCTTAACCCGCTGTATTCCTTTTGGGCTCACGGGGTCGCCGGAGCCTGTCCCAGCTACGGTACACCCTGAACAGGTGGTCAGTCTGTCGCAGGGCCACACAAATACACACAAACATTCACACCCAGGGACAATTAGAACAACCAGTTAACCTATGGAGCATGTTATTGTCATGTGGGAGGAAACCCACACACACGCAAACTCCACGCAGAAAGGTCCCAGCTGGGATTCGAACCGGACGTTTCTGAGTTTTTTTGTTTGTATTTTGTAAAACACAAATCACAAAACCATGATGCAAAACTCGAGGTTTGAACCGATTCGTTGTAAAAGTGAATGTTTTCCTACTGAATAGTCATTTACATTTAAAAAGACCGCTCAGTCAGTTCACCTTTAATCGTGTCTATTTTGTGGAATAACTGTTGACGAACTTTGATTAATACTCAAATGTAAATTTAAAAAAAAATGCCTGTGTGACGCCATGTTAAACTAATTCCAGCAATAGAAGACAACCCGTGTTAATTACTGATGAAAAACCTTAACAAAATGAACTGCGGGGAAAACAAACCATCCTGTCGTCTTTGAAAGATCAGCATCTGTTAGAAAGCATGATTTTCACTTGAAATGGCAGAATGACGGCCTCTGGTGGTTATTGGCAGTGATCAGTAAACCAATCAAATCAGTCAGTTATTGATCACCACCTTCTGGTTTACTGTGATTTCAGGTCTTTTCATTGATCTTTGTTCTGTAAATTTTGCTGGCGTCATAAGTTCTTCTTCACCTGATTATTCGATCAGAACCAAGTGACTCTTTTATCAGAACCTGGTGTAAAGGGTGACCTTTGTATTGATATGTCTGTATTGCGCTGATTGACGTCTGTCCATGTGATCTGAAGGAGAGGAGCAAAGATTATCAATGTTCATCGCTCCAACACCACTCTGGCTGCTTTCAGTCCCATCATTAGGTAGGAATCTATTGTGAGTGCTGCTGCTGCTGTCTTTGTGCTTTGCATCATTGCTTCATTTTCGCTTCTGCATGTTCCAAATCATGGCCTTCAAATCAGCCACGTGTTATTTTAAGGACCATATTTGATCCTTGAAATGAGTTTCTTTGTTTTCTTCATGCTGTCTTCTCACCTTTCTTTTTATCCGTGACAGATCTACCACAGCTACCTCTCAGAATGCAAAAGAAGGTAAACCAGCTCCTCTGCAAAACACAAACCTCAATACGCTTTCGGTTTCCAGAAGTTTAGCGTTCAGCTCCAGTTTGACCACCATAGACAAGAGGATCTTTCTAAGCTTTGACTTGAGGGGTTTCCTTTGCTGCCACTCAGAATCTAGAACATCCTAAAATATTCCAATGAAGCTTCACATCAGCTTTTCTGTCCTGCTCAGTTTCCTCAGACGAAGAATTGATCAGCTGCATTAGGGACAAGAACCTGACAAAGGTGGGTGTGGACTGAGCTTTGGTAACGTTGACCAAACGGGGGCAAACTCGCCCCCCGCCGATGATCCAAATGAACCACTAATGACTCCATTTTTCAGGGCATGGTTGCTCTCTCACTGTCCTTTTGCATCGTTCTGCAGCTGAAGGAGCTCCACCAGCAGGGGGCAGACCTCCTGCTGCAGGACCCAGGTGGCTGCACATTGCTGCACTATGCTGTGAAGGCCGGGGACAAGGACATCGTCAAGTACCTCATCGATAACGGTGAGAGCAGACTGAGGTTTAAAAGGGAAAGAAATCAAAATCTAGATCTATGTGGGGGAGGGGGGCACAAAACGGCCATCCAGCGAGATCATTTTAATCATGGCGAACCCACGGGGTCAAATAGTTTTTTTTAAATGTTTTTACTTATTTTATACTTTTAAATTGTAATTTTTTGGCTGCAATTATTTACTGAAAAGTGAACAAGTAAAAGCAAAAGGAGGTCAAATTAAAGGACCTATACCACGCAAAATCAATTTTTGAGCTTTTGAGTGTATTATAATGTTCATTTAATTAAACAAATTTGCTTTTTCATGCGCCAAATGTAGCATATCATCATATACATGGATATTGTTCACTAGAAAAGGCTTAAGAATAGCATGGTATACACCCTAACTTTAAAACCCTTGAAGACAGTTGTTCTTGGGTTCTCTAGGGTTAAAGCGTCTTTTACTGAACACAACATCAAATTTGTTATTTAGAAAATTTAAGTATGAGTTTAAAACATCCATTTGTCCATCATCTGCTGAACCACGGTTGCTGGAGCCTATCCCAGCCACTGTTGGGCAGAGATGGGTACACCCTTGCCAGGTTGCAGTTTATTGCCAGGTGCAAGTTTATTAGAGATTGTTTTTAACATCATTTTTTGTCAAATTAGCTAAAAAGTTGTGTTATAGTCCCACTCCAATCATGCTTTCTAAAATCAGTAGTCTTTTAGTTATGATTATGCCGTTTTTAGGCAAAATCAAAGCAACTGTGTCATTTTTGAAGACATAGTTCCTGCAGGAGTTCATTAGAAATTCACCTCTGAGGTATGGACAGTACTGTTGGCGTGGAGGGAGCCTGGCAACATTACACTTCATCAGTTTGTTTACACTCTCTCCCACTAGCTTACAGCCTCTCACACATGCCCAACCTAACATAACCAGTAAAACAAAAATGGCGAGCAACATCTGTGCCATCCAGCCGTACAGTTTTGAGCCAGATGCCGGATCAGACGAGGAAAACAACGACGTACATAAATCTGTTTGTCTGCCAGTGGAAGCATCAAAACCAGAAAAATAGATTGATTTTAAAAGCTTAGATAATATAAACATGCTCACTATTAGAATAGATGCACAAAGAAATCCCAACTCCCATCATCTCTGAGCTGTGTTTTCATGTGTTAAACACTAGGGGGTGTCGTTTCTGTTTTTTGTAGAGCTGCAACCTTTGCATGGGTTGTTGTAGGAGGCAGCAGCTCTGTGATGTGTGTGTTTGTGTGTTTCAGTGCCCACGTCCCACCTGGACACCGCAGACACCGAGACGTGAGTCCCCGTTGGTCAGAAATTCTCTGAATGCAGGTGAACTCTTAGCTCAGACGCTCCTCTGTCATGTTTCAGAGGAGCCACGGTGCTTCATAAAGCTGCTGCCAGCTGCCAGAGGAGCATCTGCCACTTCCTGGTGGAGGCGGGGGCTTCGCTCATGAAGACCGACCTGCAGGTAAACAATTGCACAGGTGAAAGTTTGGACTTCCCTTCAGCCTTCCCTTCAAAGACTGCTGAGGAGCAGACAGGTGCAGCTCACGGAGCAGGAAGAAGATTGAAGGATCTCAACTGGTTTTCCTATAAGTTGTTTCACTCTGAAAGTGTAGCATCTGCAGACGGATTCTTGTGTTTTAAATCGTCACTCTAGAGCTACATTCACACCGCCCTCGGCAATGACGCAGTGACACTTACCAAACTCAGAGCGTACACTGTAAAGAGAGGTGGCCTAATACTAAAATACGATCACAAAGAAGATCACTAAGAAGAAATCACTTGGAAGTAGTACAATGATGTGTGTGCAGCAAGTCATTTTTACTATATCATGCCTATATCATGCAAAATCAACTTTTTCAGCTTGTAAGTGTATTATGATGTTCATTCCTCACTATAAACAACCCCAAAGCTGTATTTTGGTCCATTCATGCAGGATATAGCCCTTTAACAAGAAATCTTATAGGACATAAAAATCTAGAAACCAGGAGCTCTTCACAAACATTCAAAAAGTGAAAAAGAAGCTAAAAAAGATTAGCTGTTAGAATTAACAAGTAGAATCTACTGCAACCCAATAATAGGTATTTTTGCTAGTTCTAACGAAATGGTTTGTATTTTTTACGTTTTTTTATGAACTTTATTGTAGTTCTTCTTGATTACAGTGACAAAAACTGTGTATCAGCCTTAGTGTAATAGGTGGAAATGATTAATTTAAAAACAAACTGAGAATGCAATTTTAGTACAAGTTGGCCTAATTTAATAAATTCTCATAGTCTAGCACTTACTCTTAGAATGTTGATCTAAAATTTAAAATCTAGAAATGTTAAAGCTGTCAGTGTTAATGTGGCTTCTCCATGTTGTGAAATAATTTTGTTTAAAAAAAATGCATTTAGATGTCTTATAAACATTTCAAGCAATATGAATTTTTAACCTTAAAATTGTCAAACGTCTTGAATATCTAAAAATAAGATTTTATCTTGATGCGGTGAAGAGCCTGACGACTCCTGCATCTGTTTTTTCAAATAAAGACAAACCTCGGTCACTCTCCTGACATGGGAGTAATCCACATCCACCATTGTAAGAACACAAGCAATAACTTGAACCATTTGTGCTTGATTGATGCATAAATTGAAAGATTTGCAGCGCTTCGACATTTTGCACCAAGCCACTTTAGGTGGTGGGCATGCACTTGTATACGGTGCAGAAGCCCCTCCCTGCTTGTCCAGTGTAAACTCCATGGGCTAAACCCGCGTTCCTGAAGGCACGTCAAATCCCTGCTGTGTACATAGCTTCATGCTACTCTGACTGTGTTTTATAATTCTGTCATTAGTGTTTACCCTTTTTTCTGGAATATAAGTCACTAAGAGCCAAAATATTGCATAAGAAAGAAGAAGAAACCATATATAAGCCGGAGTATAAATCACGCTTTTAAGAGAAAAGTCCAACATTTAGGAACAAATTCGCCTAGCCCGGTGAAATGCTGCATTCACACCAAACACAATTCATGCACCAGATTCACGTTCGATGCCTCTTTTGACTCGCATCAAATTTAACGCTCAAAAAAATGTTCATAAGCTAGACGCTTGCGTGTGCAGAAGCTACATAGAGGCTTTGACTGTGTATCTTGTTTACAATACATGAAAGATGAGAGATTACGTTTATTTATTTTGAAGAGCTCTACAAAAGCATTGATATTAACGTCTCGATCTCTGGGATCATGGATCATTAGATCATTCAGTCTTTTTTTTTTTTTTTGTATTTAGTTGTTCTTCCGTCTCTCTATGACCCAGTTTGAGGACTTCCTGTCCCACATTAGTCCAAAAAATAAAAACAGTAATAAAATGTCAAATAAAAAAACATTATCATGTCAGGAGGAAAACCATCAGATTCCATGTTTATTTTACACGGCGCTTCTTCTTCTGCACTGCTGTCAGCAGAAAATACTGACAGTGTCCTCTAGTGGTTGTTAGTGGGAAACAACTGCTAAAGAGAAACCCGTTGTTAGTGGGAAAACAACGAATATATGAGCCTATTTATCGTTAAATATCACAAATAAGTCGCTCCTCAGTATAAGTCGCGCCCCTAGCCAATGTATTCAAAAAAGTGCAAAAATTTACTCCAGAAAATACTGTATTATTTGTAGTATTCTGTAACCATCTTGGTGGTTGTGGGTTTTTGTTGTAGGTTTGTGAAGTTATGTTTTGTCCTTGTGTATCTGGACAGCAGCATGAGTGAAGGATGATCATTTTGTGTGACAACTTTCCGCTGCTTCCAGCAGTCTTGTTGTGCGTCGTTGTGTGTTGTTGTAACAGCCAGCAGTCGGATCTGCACTTTAAATGGACGTGAACCAGTATGTGACCCACTTCTCTAAAGTGATTAATGTTGTGTGTCAGTGGGAAGCGGGGCGCCGCGGGGTCCCCTGGCCCTCGCTCCGACACACACAAAGAGCGTGGCTCGTCGTCGCCATGGTGAAGCAGCGCTTACAGGAAGCAGCCAGTAATCTGAGCTTTTCTTCTCTTCGAAGGAAAAGACTCCATGTGCTCGTCAGGGCTGGTGCAGAGCGAAGGCACAGAGCACAGATCCAGACAGGGGGCTTCAGTTCTCACACTCGCCCGCCGTGCACGTGCTCGTGCACGTGCTGGTGTTTGTTCGGCATCTTTCAGGACTTTCAGCTTAAACTCAACTTGAAAAAAAAGAAAACTGAATGAACAACAGCTCTGGAACCAGAAACGGCTGCAGCGGCAGCTTCCTGGAGTTCAGAAGGTGGGGGTTCGAGCCCCTCCCAGAGAGGAAGCTCTAAGCTTCATGAGATCCGGACTTGTGTTTTCTCCTTTGTAGGTTAAAGTCTGACTTTTGTTACAGTTGTGGCACAAAAAGCTTAAAGTTGCGGCTGTTTTCTTAAAGGTTGCGATAAAACTTAGTTTTCAATTCTACTAAAGTCTTAGGGGGATGTAACATATGAAAGCAGTTTATTAAAACAGTTTTCTATCTCCTCACTAAATAATACATTTTACAAAACTCAAATAAAAATTATAATTTCTATTGGAAAAGCGTTTCCAGTGGTCTATTAATGCCATTTTTAGACAAAAATAAAAAAACTTGTCGTTTTCTATGACACAGTTTCTGCAAAGCAGCAGGAGTTCACTAGAACCCTGCCCCCCTCCTTGCAGAGAGCTGTCTGTCTGCATGCTGTACCGCTAGCTTAAACCTCCAAGCAATATTTGAGCTTTTATATAGTTTAAAGCCAGATTCCAGCTCAGAGGAAGGAAACAAAGACGTTCGTGGAGCTATGTGTCTGCAAGTGGATGCATCAGAACGGAGTGGAGCCGGGAGCGTGTGGCACACCCACAGTATTTTCTACGCCACAAATACAATCTTTTTCAAGTGGGTTTCTTTGTCTGCCCCTGGTTCTGAATAAAGAAATACTCAGAAATGCTATTTTGAGCCTAATTTTCTTAATAAAAGTCCTCCATCTTCAGGAAAATGCCACAAGAACATGTTAAAAACACAATTTTCATCAGAGGGGGTATTTAAAGGCCACATTTTGTGTTTCAGGGTGAAACTGCCAAAGACCACGCCGCCAAGTCGAACGACCAGGATCTGGCTGCTTACCTGGAGAGCCGGCAACATTACCAGATGATCCAGAGAGAGGACCAGGAGACGGCGGTCTGAACCGGCAGCTGGTCCGTCCGACCCCCCCCCCGACCTGTACCAGTTCTGTCTTTTAATTGTTTATTCCACACAGAACAAGGAGAAAGGGGCAGATTCCCTCACAGACTCCCCTGTTAGCTCTGCTGTGGGACTCGGGAAGCTGCAGAAGCACTTGGTAGTTTTTAGTATTGTGTCTGCTTCACAGAGCGGATTCGTTCTGGATGCAGCTGCTTTGAAGCGGCCCGGAAGAGCTTCTGCGTTCCAACTGAGAAGCCTCGGGACACTAAGACTGTTTCAAACTAGTTTTTATTTCCAGACCACAGATGCTCAGGTCGCCCGTGTCGGGGCGAGGCAGCGAAGAGGAGCAGCTGCTGGTGGAGCGGTGAAGCCTTGGCGCGTCTGTCCGAGCTGCTGCAAATGCGTCTACTGTGGAGCTTCTGTGACCTCTGATGTGTTTGTGTTTTGCTCAGAGACGAGTGTTGCATATTTAACATAAGCAGTGATGAGTTAAGGTATTTATGATCAGTGCGTAGTGATAATTGCGCTGCTTCTGGGCAGACGTTTAGAAGAGTCCCTCAGCCGTGCGGGACGCTTTCCTTGTGGCCTGTAAATATCTGCGACTCCATATTTGAAAGTTTGGAGAGGTTCTGCCAAAGCGCGACAAGCGTGCACGACGAGCAGTGAGCTTCTGCAGCGCTGGGATGAGATGATCCTCACTGCTTTGTTTACTTGTTGCAGCTGTTTGGTTTCACCTTTTCTGAATAACCTGCAATAAAGCGCCGCGGCAGCAGCAGCTGTCTGAGCAAAGCTGATCCTCCCGTGTGAACTTTGTGTCTCCAGGATCACACCTGCACTCTTCCTCCTCCACATCATCACTTTCTGATTTGTTTTTTTTTTATTTGTTTTTTTACATCAGTTTGAATTTCCACCAATAATTTGGGATTATCTGATCTTTTTACTACAAACCCACAAGGCCTGGACGTCCTGAACGTCACGGCAAGCTGCTGTCATGATCCAGAGGAACTTGGCAGAGTTCAGATCCTCTTCCTCGTTCAGAGTGCAGCTCATCTTCAGAGGGGATTTCCTTAGTTTTCATGGAGGAGTTAATGGTCAAACTGTTTTGAGCACAACAGAGGTGCTGTCAGCATTTTGGACAGACTGGACTCTGGTCATGATGAAAGGCTAGATTCAGCAGAAGAAACTACAGAAACCTTTTATCAATAAATGTCAGATAAGTTTCATTTTTTCCTTTAGAAATGTCTAATGTTCTATTTATAATAAATTGATTTTCCGTGTGTTTTTCTGGTTATTTCATTTAAATGGAGTTTGTGTTAGATATTTCTTTTTTTACACTCATCTATTCAGTGTCACTGAATATTTTTTTCCTGAAGACGAGCAGATATATGAACTAAACACATCATCAGGAAATGGGTTGTAATTCTCCTCTGTGAACTTTCTTTTATTGCAAAGCACATCCTGGTTCAGTCCCCTTAAACAAGTAACGAAACGGAATTTGCATGTTTACCTTGAACAAACTGCCCAAGCATCATTCTTACACGTCGACTTCTCTAATAAACTGGGACAACCACACCTAAAGTTTTCAGAGAACAGCTGGAGAGGAAGAAGATTTGAGTCGTGACTCACTGATTCTGGCTTAAACTTGGGCGTTACAGTTAGACCGGGGTGGACATAAGTTTGCATCTAGTTGTGTAATATAGATAAATGCTTTCTTTTTTTTTTTTTTAAAACCATTTCTCAATTAAAGTAAATTAGATGGAAAAAAAAAGGATGTATTTCTGAATTTTCATTTTAGTTATAGATTCTGCACAAATGTTGCAAGAGATTGTTAAAAATACAAATATGCCACTCCTCTTTTTACATTTAAAGGGGTTCTTGGCACCAAATTTGTGGAGATGTACATTACAGAAGATCTACATCCTGGGTTACAAACACCACTGCATGTTCACAGAGATCAGCCTAAGCAGCAGCAGCATGGCTGTGGTGTGGAGGCTGCTCTGCCTCTGAATGCAAAGCTGTGTGGAAAGTTATGAGGTCTGTGGAAAAAATGATCAGGACTTCACTCCGTTTAGGACTCCCAAACCCCACATACCCAAGCTATAAAACACCAAAAGACATTCCTCAGAGTTCCTCTGTGGGCTGTTTGGAAAGTGTCTGGAACTTTCAGTGCAGAACCAGAAGGTTTTGAAACTGCTAAATTCAAAAAGAAGCCATGTGGAAAAAGTGACATTCTTGGTCTCCATGCTGCTGCTGCATCATATAGTTTTTCTATATATTGGTTATTGTTGGTGCTTCTATTGCTCCAATGTAAACTGTGTATACAGCTGTATTGATAGAAATACTTTATTTTATAGTCTACTGGTTTTACTGCTTTTCATTATCCGCTGTTAAAGTCCACAATACAATGTGCAGTAAACATGTTTTTTTTTTTTTTTGGCTTCAAAGTAAGTAAGTAAACAATTTAAAAAAAAAACTGCATTACAAACTAAATCTTCACTGATTAGTTTTCCATGTTTCCATCATTTTTTTTAGACTCACTTCTTCCTGACTTTAGTGGTTCAAGTCCCACTCGGAATATCTTTTGCTCTATCTTCAAATCGTTTCCAGTTGTCTTTTAATAATTGAGCCATATTTATCCCCCCCAAAAAATAAATACATAAAAACACGTGTTGTTTAATTCCAGGGCATAATTTCTGCAGAGCGGCATGTTTAAAATGCACCAGAGTTTTGCGCTGAACTGTTTGCATGTTGGCTGGAGTTCTCAAGCTGTACAGTTTTGAGCCAGATTCCAGCTCAGACGAGGAAGTCAAAGACGTACATGGATGTAGTCGTCTACAAGTGGTTGTATCCAAGTGGTGAAGAGCTTCTGGCTTGCCGTAGTAGGTTCTACATCGCACCTACAAACTTTTACCAACAGGGTTTTTCATCTGCTCCTGATTCACAACGATTTGAATAAAGACATACTTAGGAATGCAATATAATTTTTTTAGTTATTTATGTCCTCCATCATAAGAAAAAATGCTTCACGAACATGTTAAAAATGTGATTTTTATTGGACTGGGTCTTAAACACGTTTGGAGGTTTTGTTCTACTTGTGACCTTTTCCCCACTTCCTTTACTCACCTGACCTGGGTCAACAGATCTGCATACAAGTACGGTCCTTTTAAATGCAGGGAGAGCAAAGGTCGCTGCGCTCCTCTGGTTTTAAGGTCCGTGACGTCACCAGAAGGCGGAGCCTTCGCCGTTCACACGCACGGCGTCCTGGTGTTTGCGCGCGCGCGGTGGGGTGGTGTTGTGAAGCTGGAGCCGGAGCCGGCTCAGAAGACGGAGACTCTCAGCTCGAAGCGCCGCTGCTCCCAGCCGCAGGTAAGCGCGCGCGCGCGCCTTCTACGGCCACACGTTAGGAGGAATATGTCCGGGGGGGGGGGGGGGGGGTAGGGCTTTGTTTCTGAAGGAGATGTTCGAGGAGGAATCGAACAAGGAAGGAAGGAAAGGAGGCAAACAGAGAGCGGCTGTAAGATGGGGAGCGCCTCGCGCGTGCCAGCTTATGTTCTCCTCATGCGCGGACCGGTGGTGGTGGTGGTGGTGGTGGGGGGGGGGGGGTGTTTATTGTGCTGGGCAGAGTGGCCCATGTGGCAGTAGAGAGTAGAAAAACGGTTGTGAGGGGAACATCTGAGCAGGACATTCAGACTCAAATTCAAGAATAGCTTTTTATGCATGTTGGCAACATTTTCCGTAGAAACGTGGACTTTTAGAGCATCCTTATAGTTTATGATGATGGTTAAAAAGCTGCTAAAAAGATCAAATGTGTCATTTCCATCCAGTGGTTGAAAGTGTTCTGGATTAGAGCTGCAGGAGTTGGACATAAACCAGTGCTTCTGTGGTTTTTTTCTTTCTTCCTGTGCGCTGGTTGACCTGACCAGCAGGTCAGAGTAGGCTTCCTTCCCTTCTCCCCCCCCGCAGTACCTCCTGGTCCAAAGGAAGTGGGTCTGCGTCTCGTGCCGGCCCCCGGGTTCCTAAATGAAGCCGAGGTTCTCGGGATGTTCCTCCTCCTGGAGAACCAAAGCGGACACCCCGCTCCTTTTCTTCATGCCGAGATGTGATTGTTTTCTTATGTTAATGGTTTCCATTCAGGGTGGGGGGAAGATGGGGGCTTGGAATCTGTTGGCTTCAGGGGAAGCGGGCCCATGCAGGCTCCAGCAGCTTTGTTTTGGGCCAATGATTCAGTATTCTTTTGAGGGGGGAAATCTAAAGGCCCTTTCAGCGCGGCCCCCCCTCCCTCCTTTATTGATGGAGGACAGCCTGGTTCCTGCTGAGAGCCGCTTCTTTCTTCATTAAAGGCCGCAGGAGGAGCGGGGAGCCAGCTGACATGTGAAAGAGGAGTCTGTCATCTCTGCCACAATGACAGCTCACAGCACAGAGGCATCCTGGGTAATCGCTCTGTTTTCACAGGTCCTGCGTGCCCATCAAACGTGATGCAGCGGCGTGGCCGACGGCCGCAGCCCTGCATACATTAGCCCACTTTCATAATCCTGATGCTACAATGCTCAGATTACTGGGATTAGGCGCCGTGAGATTTGAGGCTCAGTTGGTCCATCTGCTTCTGAGATCACAGCTGGGTTTTTTGTTGTCTGACGAGGTCAGAAACATCTGGAGAAACGCGTGTAGCTGACCTGATTTATCCCCAGCTGGTGGAGTACGTTGTTGTATTTGAAAAATGGTCTCTGAAGTCCCACACATGAATTTCTTTTGATGTATTATAAAATGTTCCCAGTGGTCTGTTAGTTACGATGATGCTGTTTTTAGCCAGACCAAAAAAAACACAAAAAAAAAGCATTGTTTGTGCAGAGCGGCAGGAGTTCATTGGAAATTCACCTTCGAGTTGTGAGTTCAGAGGTAAAAAAAAAAACCTCTGCCGATATCCCATCATCCCTTTGCTTACACTCTCTCCCACTAGCTTACAGCCCCAAACTAACATTAGCGGTGCAACAGCAATGGCGAGTAATATCCAAGCCGTAAAAGTCCAGCTCGGACGAGGAAAAACAAAGATGTAAACGTCTACAAGTGGATGCGTCAGAATGGAGCGGAGCCGGGAGACTTTGCCAGTTTTAGCCATTTTTATCGTAGTGGGTCTTTAAATGAGCAAAAAAAAATGCTCCCAATGGAATGGAAAGATACTCTTATCAATGATTCTTATTTTAAGAAAAAATATTCCAGTCCAATAACCCTTGTGCTGTCTTGTGGGGTCAAAATGACCCCACCCGTACACTGACGTGTTCTCCCTACCGTGACAAAGGTGGATAGAGGTGAAGAGGATTTCATGGACACCAGTGGAGATCACAAATCATTGAAGAAAAAGGTTCAGCGCGTTGTCTTGTGGGGTCTAGATGACCCAACTCCCAACGTTAAAGTGTGGGTGACATGGCCTATTTTAATAAGCCAAAATATAGTAAATAGTCTCTATTTCATGTTGCGATTGTTTTTAATATTTTTCGAAAAAGAATAAATAGCGAAAAACGCGATATAAACAACGAGGACGGCCGCCGGCTTCACGCATTCCGCCGAATTCGCGCCGCCCTGTTTGTGACGTAACGAAAGGCAGACAACATGGCTAGCTGAACAGAAAGATGAAGAGGAAAGTTGCGGAGATTATCATGATGATGAGTCAATTTTGCAACCGTATCGATTCGAACCCTTTTGCGAAAGTGAGGAGGATATAGCAGAAAGTAGTAGGTCTAGCGATCTCTTGAAAATGGTGGGGATTGCGTTCGGTTTCAATACTTTTTTATATCTGACATGCATTCCCATATCTTTCATGAGCTGTGGTGTTTCTTCAAAACAGTCTGCCTCAAAATGTTCGCTGCATAAAGTTGACGAAGCAGTTGGCACTAGAGGTAAGATCGGGCCTAAAAAATCCGTCCCGACCCGACACAGGCCCGCGGGCATTAAAGCCGAACTCGGACCGAACCCGACCAATTAACTTGATTTGCAGGACCGAGCCCGAAGCAAACCCGAAATTTCAATTTAACCCATAGGATTTTTGACAGAAAAAAACCCGCCAGATTTCTTAAAATAATCTACATATTTTTATGATGATGAAAGCTATTTTCTTTCGAACAGAGAGTGGTCGCTGCAGCCGCGCGCGTATAAGCTGCTGTTGTGGCATAGAGTTCCGCTGGAAGCGCTGCGCATAGGTTCCTCCCTACATGACAAATGCATTTGATCAATGAAATAACGCTGGAACACAGAATAAGAGGCCAGACAGAGAGAGTGACAGAGAGATCTTGATGCGCACTTGCTTCATTACACGGGAAATACTGCAGCCGCGGCGGTGCGCGTTTGCCTTTTCAGTTTCGTGTGTGTGTGGGTGTGTGCGCTAAGGGAACGTTCTCCCTCTGAGTAAGAAACTGGCTGTGCCTTTCTGTTCGTGCGGTAACCGTTCTGACATACAGGATTAATAAAGAGCTGTTTGACAACCGCCGCCTAAGGAGCTTCTTTGCAGACATTACAATATATTTATTAAAAAAGTCAGCGAGAGAGAAGCCCGGCCCGAACCGACCCGAACGTAATGACTGTCATTTAGAGCCCGACCAGACCCGAATTTCAGGTCCGGTCGGGCTCGGACTCGGGCTCGGGCTTAAGATCTTACCTCTAGTTGGCACCCAATTCGCCCTCGTTCGCTGAACTTGTTTTGTCCATTGTTTCAGCAGCGTTTCTTGTTTTGGGAATTTATACACAGATACACTTTCACTAGATGTATTGCTACATCCAGCTTCCACACAACGACTTGGCATGTTGATGATTAACAGATTTAAACACGAGGGAAACGAAGACTACCTGTTTTGTTTACATGCTGTCCGAAGCGGAACTACGAAAGTCAATGCCTTTCGTGACGTCACAGGTCATATCAAGTTCACTTCCAGCCTGCGCTCTTAGCGGCAAATTCAAATCTCTGATTCCTTCGAACGATGTCTATTATTCATATGCTTCGGATTTTTTTCGATGCTAACTATTGGTATCAATAGAATCAGCGTTTAAAGGGCTTTTTTATTTGACAAAGTTGTTCAAAGCATGGCATCCACACTTTAAGCTGCCTAGGATAGCACAAGGACTTAGACTTGATCTGTCAAACTAAACTTACTTTGCCGTTGAAATTTTTTTTTCTTGCAAGACAGAAAATAAGACATGTTTTCTATGTACTTTCTAATTCTGTTTTTGTGGTCAGTTTTTCATAGCTGGGGTGCTTGTTCTGCACGTTGCAGGTCTGCGTGCAGCTCAGCATCTCCAGAGGAGTGCCGCCGCTGCCGCGCTCCTGCTCCTGCTCCTTCAGCGCCTGTGAATGCGCTCGTTTGTAGATCCTCATGCGACTGTGACTGAAGACAAATGTGTTTTCGCCCCTGCAGGATGCGACTTTTGCTCTCAGTGCTGCTGCTCCTGGCCCTCGCGCTCGGCGCCGAGGCCAACAGACGAGCCAAAAACCACAAAGGTGAGATTCCTGCTTCCTTCAGCAGGAATGCAGATGTAAAAGAACTGGTTCCTTTTGTTGTACGGTGCAAAACTGAAACCAGGGTTTGTCGCTTTTGTGCGCTCTCAGAGGCCTTTGAGGATGTTCTCCTTCACTCACGGAAGTTTAGACTTTAAACCTTAAATTCAGGATAGAGAGAGCAAAGATGTCTCCAAGTTCCACAAAAGTAATCAAACTGTTGTAGCTGTTAAAAAAAAAAAGTATTTTACTACATTTTTATTTAATTTCTTACCAAGATTGAGCCAAAACAAACTAAACACATTCATGAGCATGAACCTGACTGCAGTTCGTTGACAGGCCACAAGGGGGAGTCGTTTCTGTAAATGTCTTAGCAAGACTGTTCATCTGAATTTGTCAGAGACGGAGGAAATGCAGACAGATTTGCACTCCAGTTAAACTGAGTTAAATTACGGACAAACCATGACAACACCGCCTCTGTGCTTCCTTTGAAACGTTGTTTCTCTGAATAAAAGACAGAAACACAGAAGCTTCAGATGGAATAGAGGATGTTCAGAGGGAAAAACCTTTTTAAGAACCACTTTTCTTGCCGTCAAACTGATAAAAAAAAATTTTCTAGACTATATTGTCGATCCTCTTTTAGTGGTTTCTGACAGATTTTAATATCAGGATATGTTTTTTTTAGCTGCATAACAACTGTGCCTTCAGACACAGACTGGTTTGTTTGTTGTGGGTCTGCAGGTGACTGTGCTGTGTAACGTCTCGGGTTCTCTGCAGGTGGAAAGCATGACCGGTCCCGACCCACCTCTGAGTGCTCACTGACAGAAACCCAGTTTGGGAAGTGTGTGCCGGAACAAGGGGACTGCGGAGAAGGTCTGAGGGACGCCACGTGTGACGGCCGCACAGAAAAGATCCACTGCAAGATTCCCTGCAACTGGAAGAAGGACATCAGTAAGACCGACTCACGCACACTTCATTTCAAAAGGGAGAGATCCTAGAAATGGAAAGAAAGAAAGATTTATTTGTGTACAGAGATGTGCATGAAATGGGTCCATAGTCTTTGGCAGTTAGGCTTTGGGTTGATGACGTCCTGCATGGTGGAGGGTTAGCCTCGGACCATACATGAATAAAGCTCTGAGTCTAGACGCTGACGGCACCCGAGGGCCAGTACAAAGTCTGGGAATTTATCCATGGGTTTATAGTGCAGGCTTAACTGATGAGTGATGTGCAGCTTTAGTGTGGGAAGAACCCAGCTGACTGGGAAGTGAGGTAAACCTGCCTTATTGAAATTGCGCCAAAGCTTCATCAACTCAGCTGTTAGACATAAAAAACTCCTCAATGTTCTAAAAAGTTGTGCTGTAGAATCACAGCTGAGAGGTTTGGAGCAAAACATCAATTGTGGTATTTATTTCGAGAGCTTGTTTGGTGTGTAAACCTTGAGAGATCCCCTGAAGATGAATGTGATCACCTCCTGTTGGGTATCTTCTCAGGTGACTGCAAGTACAAGTTTGGACAGTGGAGCCCCTGTGACGCCGCCACCAACACCAAGACGCGCTCTGGGACACTGAAGCGAGTGTTGTTCAACGCAGAATGCCAGACCACCGTCAAGGTGTCCAAACCCTGCTCCCCCAAAGTCAAGAAGACCCGAGGTGAGGCGGCAGAACTCCACCGGGGTCGGGTTTGAACATGAATTAAATAATTCCGTCCGACAACCCGAGCTTCTGTGAAACCAACTTAGGGTCATGTGACCCGTCAGACTGGAGGTTTCAGAATGAGAACAGTTCAAGTTTTTAATAAATGTAATGGAAATTTATTCCCAAAACATTTTTTTACAACACAAACGTGATGAAAGATGACTCTAAAGTTTTTTGGAGTGTTGAAAATATAAAAAGACAATTACCCCAATGCGATATTCAAAATGGCAGCTTTTCTTTTGATTTTGTCTCCATAGCAACCATTTTGGGTCACCTGTAGGTGACAAACGAGTCCATGTCATTTTTTAGAAGAACCGGCTAAAAAAAAAAGGAGACGTTTAAGTTTGTAGCTGGGCCTAAAAGTAATTCAATTCAATTCAAACTGGTGGCCACTTCCTGAGGTCAAAGGTCAACAAAACTTTGGCTGTGGTTGCAGACTTAGCATGGTGTGAAATTTTGTAAAGATTTGAACAAAATTTTATCTTATATGTTACGAAAATGTTAAACTTTTACCTTTTGCCACAAAACGCCTCCCAGGCTGCAGTTCCTGTGGCCATCCCATAATAATTTCAAAACTTCTGTTGGATATCCCAGACACGTGTTTTGGGTTTTGTGAGTTTTTGAGTAGCGGTGAGTGGCATGAGCGAGCAGTAGGAAAGAAGACTAGCAAAACCGGTCTGGTCCTCACAGTCCAGGACTTGCTTGCAGCACCAGACTGACATATATTGTGGTCATGAAATTACTTTTGATACTTTAACAAATAGCAAAACAAAAAAAATAACTAAATATTATTTCCATTTCACTGCAGCAGTTTCAATTAAATGAAAAATAACCAAAGTTATACTGCAAACTATCTCAACAGGAGACCAGGAAGAACTTGAATGTCGGGGAAATCTGACCGAATTTAACGTCAACTTATTAAATTTCTGTCCTGTGTGATTCATGCGTGTTCTACGTAATCCATAAGTGTTTCTAGGGTCCGTCATTCGTTGATGTGGGCAGATGTCCGCCGAGGGTTTCCGTTTTTGCGTGAATTCGGTTTTGAGCTGTTCAAAACCTTAAGTCAATTGAGAATTGACGGACTAGACCCGTACTTCACGTAATTTATATGGAATTATTCTGTAAATCTGAGGCAATTGTGCGTGAATTTTACAAGATCGCAAACTTGTGGCTTTCCACGACCGTTCGGCGTTTGTCAAACGGGCATTTCATGCGTGTACCGCCGATGTTCAACTGTAAAATCGCGTACAGGGTGCTCATATCACGTTACAATCCCTACATTGATGCACGAATCACTATAGAAACAGCGCAATAATCACGCACGGTTTATGTTCTACATTGATTTACGTGTTCTTTGTGTGGTTTATTCATTCTTTCTCATGGCTTTAACGTGGTTCATTCATGATACATCTTTGAAAATTTCACTCAAAGACCACAACTTTTCTCACTTTCACGTATGGTCACATATGACCAATTTTCCCTCCGTGCAATATGGGCAGAATGTACGTAGTTTCTGTGTGACGCGGCCTTAAGAACAATGCAGGCAGAGTGCTTTCTCAAAAACCTAATATCTGTCAACTTAGGTTAAATGGTTACGGTATTTACGTTGGCTTTTGTGATACCCGTATTGCACAAGCTGTCCATAAATTTTGTGATTTCTTACGTAGGCCATAAAAATGCCCCAGATTTCTATTTGGAAAAGTTCTGTTTCTAACGGAGGCATGAGGACAGGCTGCAGCTCATCCAAGTCCTGGAAATATTTGCAAATTATGGAATTACAAATCCTTTTAACCGTCCATCTGTCTACTCTCATCCAGGCGAGAAGTCCAACTGAAGACCAGGATGTCCTCCTTCAGCCAAAGGATCGCCTTCCTTTTGTCCAACTCAAAGAAAGAGAGACTCCTTCATCCTTCTACTCCTTTTTTCCAGTTTTTCTTTGTTCGGATTTGAATGCAAAGCTGTTGTAGACGTCTTCAGCATCATAACCTTTTTCTGTAGTCTATAGTTTAAAAGCTTCTCCATTAGCTCAGCGTAGATTAACCTGAGAACTGACGGGGATGCTCAGTGGCGCCCCCCTCTGGATAGTCCAGAGTTTTGGTTTATAATGATCTGAACCGAGAGAGGACAAAAAAAAAAAAGTCAAATCTATTTTTGGAACTGCAGATTATCAATGATGTACAAATGAACACATTAAATTCTTTACATTGTTTTGTGCTGGAGTGCTTGTGTGTGTTTTTTACACTCATCTGAGACGACCAGGGGCCTGTTTCAGAAAGGAGGTTAAGTGTAAACTCTGAGTGCATTAACCCTGAAATCAGGGAAACTCTGGGTTGTCCGTTTCAGAATGGGAGGTTTGTTAAACCAGAGAAAGCAGAGTAAGTCAAACCCGTTTCTGAAAGAGAGGTAACTTATACTCGGAGTCAGTGTCCATGGTTACTTATGCTGTGAACCTAACCTGGTCGGGAGCAGGTTTTATTCTCCAAACTCAAAGTTTCTGCCGGTCCCCTCCCCTTTTTAAAGACAAAGCGGTATTTTTCGCTTTAACCTTCATTGCCCACATTTCCGTCACACAGAGACGGTCTAAGTGACAAGAATGGCTTGTCCTTTTTTGGAGGACCCAATAGACGAAGAGAATGCATTAATTCATAGAGAATTATATTTACCTCGTACGAGGATTTTGAGAAGACTCGATTTTTTGTCATTTCCCCATACGTTTTTGTTTGAGCGTTACCGTTTTTCGTTGCAGTCAATTAAATATATACAATGAAAACAACATTAGATATTGCTATGTAGATGTTTCATATGTCAAATATTGTCAACAAAGCCTACATCATGACATGCTCAAATTTGACCTGATTGAATTATGTTTTGATACTTCATTTTTAGCAGCTGCCATGTTCTTTTAATTCCTGCAGGATTGCATCTACATGAAAATGAAATCAGGGACATTGAATTAGATTAATGTAACAATTACTTTTTGGAAACACAATTTGCTAGTACTGCTTACTTTCCTTATCCCATATACACCTATACCACTTGATCAATACAAGGGTAGTGTTGCAGTGTGTTTGTGCTGAGCGGGGTGCGATCCACGAGAGACACAAGGGGAGGGGCGAGTGCAGGTGCAGATGGGGGGGGGGGGGGTGAGCACGGAGCGGAGGTGTGTGCGTGGTATATATTGTGTGTTCGGAGGACGGAGCACTTAGTTAAATAAAGAGAAGGTGTCATTCCCAGAATAACTGTTTTGGAGTCATTCTTAATCCGCTCTGGAGGTTGAGGGTTTTGAACAGGAAGTGAACCCCGAAGGAGAATTGCCTTCGGCCCTGAAGGAAATCTCCCCTGCGCTTCTGACCACAGTCGGAAAGACGAGAGAAAAGAAAGGAGAAGTCTTCGCGCAGCGAAAGGTTCAACAGTAGACAAAAGTTCACTTTTAAAAACACAATTGCATGTATTAATATTAAACTGACCAACGTTTGCAAGAGGGGAAGGTTAACAAAAAAGTCCTCTAAACATTACCGACGTTAAATGCACCCCCCCCGCCCGATTGGTTCTGTACACTATGCAGCATTTCATGCAATTACACCAGGAATAACACTTCAAAAGTACACCTAAATATCACCATTTTTTATTTCACACCTTACGCTATTTAAAAAGTTATTACAGCCAATATTTTATAACAATGATTTAAATGCAAACTTATGCATTAACTTGAGCAGCTATGTTTTCCCACGCTGACTGTCTCTGTTTTGCAGATGCAGCGGTGTTGCTTTTCTTCTGGAATATGTGCTCATATTCACTGTAACTCTGCAGCAGCACGTCAAGTTCAGCTGGCGAAAAATATGCAGACCTCTTTGTTTCCACGGTTGCCATGGGTACTCGTGATATCTGCGCTCCATTGATAATGGCTTCTTATAGTCGCGGTGCGCACGCTCAACTCCGATTCAGTCCACTCGGAGTTGATTGACCTAACTCGGATCAGCTTCTCTGAAACAGAAAACTCAGAGTTGTTAATCTCCCGATTGACCAACTCAGAGTTCAAGTTTAACCTCAGAGTTGGTTGAACCTCCTTTCTGAAACAGGCCCCAGACCTGTCTGTGCTGCGTTCAGAGCCACAACACATAAAACAAAACTTTCTACTGCTACTACTTTCTACTGATCAGAATCTGTACTGAGAATCACATGTGTGTTGTCTGCTGTGATGCACTTGGTCTGTTTTATGTTATAGTAAAGAAAATCAACTGTCTCTCAATCCAAATGGTATCTTCCAGTATCAATATAATCAATTTATTCCATTTTGAAACAACTAAAAAAAAATGGTATAGGTCGATGCGATTAACAACGTGCCTCAGACAGATCAATGTCGTTAGATTGTAGGAATATAAATAAATTGATTCGTTTACATAATCGCTACACACCTACTTTTAAAGAAAAAGCAAAGACCAAAAAGCCACAATAACCTTGAGGTTTTCTATTGCAACATGACTAAAAAAAACAAGGCAAAGTTTCAGAACACAGGAAGAAGTCCGCAGAGTTTTGGGTCTGCCTTTCCAGAAAAACCCAATCTTCATCTCAAGAGGTTCATCGTCCTCACCAGAAAAATAAAGTTGGTGTGCCTTACCATCTTTCAAGACCGTATCCAGAGACTCCAAATAGCCTGCAACTTTAAATTTGTGTCAGCTGCTCAGATCTCCAAAGATGCAGAGACGCCACCATGTGGTCAACTGGAGAACATCTTTGGTCGCTCTTAACAGATCATAGAGGTACTATTACTGAGAGCTCATGTTCTAAACTTTAAAAAGGGGATTATACCTCCTGCAGTTTGTCTCTAATCATCAATTCTTAATCATGGATTCTAAATGATAAAGTTTGATCTCTTAAAGACAGTTTTTTATTTTGGCTGAAAGTTTTGAAAATAGCTCAAAAGATGATCAGAGTGGGACTTTAACAGGCTGAATAAATTTGAAGGACGCTGTTTTTCACAGGAAATCTAATAATTGAAGATAGAAAAAATAATGTTGGTATTTTCCTGCGATAATTTTTACATCTTTTATACATAAACTTGTGGCTTTGCTTCTTTGAAAGGACATGATTGAAGCTCATTGAACTTGATGTAATCTCAATAAAAACAGCCGTTAGCAGTGTCACCTGCTCATCATCAGTAAAGCTTCCTGCAGTGCAGGAGGCTGCAGAAGGTCCTCCTGAAGGTTGTGTTGCACAGAGCATAGCAGCCAGGGTTGATGGCGCTGTTGACGTAGCACAGCCAGTAACCCAGGCTCCACACGACGTCCGGGATGCATATGTGACAGAAGGCGGCGACCACAGCCATGATGTTGTACGGCGTCCAGGTGAGGATGAAGGCCAGCAGGATGGCCAGGATGGTTTTGGTGACTCTCCTCTCCCTCGCCATTACCCGCTGCCTCCTTCCGTCCTGACACCTGAAGGTGGAAAGCGCCTCTGAGGCCCGCCAGTGGAGGTCTTTTCTTGACAGCAGATCTGTCTGGTTATTAGTGGAGTCTCGGTCCACAACCTAAAAGACAGGAGTCAAATTAGTGGGATCCAGAGGTACTGGTCCATCAGCTCAGAGAGTCAGGAGGCTGAACTTCCCATACCACATGCCTCCAGCCCTCCATCTCCACAGATCTCCTGATCTCCTTGTGGATGCTGTCATTTTGCTTCACTGATGACTCTGAGCCTTGGTCACTGGTTACAGAACTGTGTCGTTTCAGGAGAAAGTCTTGGCGGAAGTAGCTAGGTGTGCTGGGGGTGGCCCGTTCCACCTGGAGCGCGCTCAAACGTGCATGACTGGCAGCTGACAGGCGCCCGTAGAGCACGATCATGGTGAGAGCCGGCAGGTAAAAAGAAGGGAGCGACGTCCCCAGAGTGACCGCCGGGCTGACCAGCAGCTGGATGTAACACTGGCCCTCTGGGACCACACGCCTGCTACCAGCTGACTGCCAGCAAAGGATGGCGGGGGCCCACAGGAGGAAGGACAGCAGCCAGGCGGCGCCGATCATCAGGCCAGCCATCTTGCTTGTCCTCCACGCTGAGTAGCTTTGCAGTCGTGTCATGCAGAGATAACGGTCCAAACTGATGAGCAGAAGGTTCATCACAGAAGCGCTGCTAACTGCATAGTCCAGAACAAGCCATGTGTCGCAGAGGGCAGCCCCCAGGGGCCACCGGCCCCTCACCCGGTACAGCGTGTACAGGTTCATGGACAGCAGGCCTACAATCAGGTCAGCCGCCGCCAGGCTCAGCAGAAAGTAGTTGTTGACCGTCCGCAGGCGGCTGTTCACTTTTATCGACAAGATGACCAGTAGGTTGCCCAGGACGGTGACCACGCTGAGTGAGGCGGTTACCATGACGACGAGGACCTGCTGAGCTGTGCTCAGCCGTGTCACTCTGACTGCAGGCTGACCCGAGACATTGGTGGAGGGGCCGGGCCAAGCTGAGATGTTCAGGCCTGGGTCTACAGTCAAGCTCATGTTTCCTACAAACACACACAGGGGCTCAGTCTGAACCAGAAGCAGAACCAGAACATGATGCAGATCACAACAAGCATACCGGTAAAAGGTTTGAAGATGGAAGGAGGATGAGAATTTTAGTTCAAATGAAGGATAATTATCAAAATAATTGGACAATCTAAAATCCAAAGTATTAAAATCTCACTCCCTCAAAACTCTGTTACACTCAAACACAACGGATTGAGATTTTTGCAGAAAAATGCAGCTGCTTCATGTACTGAACAATAAGCACATATTATGCTTGAAGTTTAGAGTTAAAAGATTTATTTAACTATGTAAAAAATGTTTCTTTTATCAGTAGTTTTCTATCTTCTTGAGAGATGAAGTTAGACGGGAATCACCATGGACTATGACGTTTGCAGACGATACTGTGATCATAAAGGAGGTGGAGGATTTGAAATATCTAGGGTCAACCAGAGTAGAGTACCAGAGTAGAGAATGTGGAGAAAGAAGTGAAGAAGCGAGTGCAGGCAGGCTGCAGTGGGTGGAGAAAGGTATCAGGTGTGACGTGTGACAGAAGAGTTCCAGCTCAAATGAAAGGAAAGGTGTAGAAACTGTGGGGAGACCAGCCATGTTGTTCGGCCCAGAGGCACTGAGGACAAGACGGGATGCAGAGCTGGAGGTAGCAGAGAGGAAGACGCTGAGGTTCTCTTTAAATCAGAGGGGCCAAACTGAGATGGTTTTGAGGTACTGGGATTGACAAAACCAGTTTCCCAAAATAAATGTTGGAAATTACACAAAAGGCAGGAACCGATCAGTCTTCTTTTGAGGACTCGTGGTCTAAAAGATGTTTTATTCTGCGACAACAATATTATTAATTTAATTAACAATATTTAAATATTACTTAAAGCAGCACTTAAAACGAGCTTTAAATTGTTGTCAAATGTTTTAATTAAAAAAAAATAGTGTTAGTTTCTCCTAATGTCAACTTTCAGTAAGATCATGAGGGACATGACTAGATGATCTAATGAAAAAGCAAAAGTATTAGTTCTCACTAAAGGACACAATTTCATTATTTAAAAAAATAAATATTAAGGGTAAATTTCAGTGCACTAAATATAAAGTTTGATGACCAATAATAATAAATGCAAGTTTGGAAAAGAGAGGGACTCAAATTGCGTCATTTCCATGCTAGAGAATCTTTATTTTTTAAATCAGCCAATCAGGGAAAAGGGTTATTGCTTTTAAATTTACACAAAATAATAAATCAAAACATTCTTGAAAAATATATCTATCATAGGAACATTATTTCCATAGAATAAAGAACTGAATATAAAAAAAGCAGTTTGACCTAAAACAATGTAAAGAAAAGCTTACCTTCGATTCCGCGGCGGCTCACACCATCATCACCATCTGTAGCTGCAGCCATTTATATGGAGCCGTGGATGACCTCACTCACCATCGTCCTTTGCCCCGCCTTGTGCCTCTTCAGCAGCGGGTTTTAATTCTTTTCAGCACAAAACATCTGCTGGAGAATGGCAGGGGAGGCCTGATCTGACCAATCAGTCCAGTTCTGGCATCAAAGAAAGCAGGAAAATATCCTCAAGTAGAAGTGATTTCACTGGGACTTTTATCAAAAATAATTTTTTTCAGATTAAAGCTCCAGTTTATTTCTTTACTTCTGAAAGTCTTTAGCTTTACATTAAACCACCGCAAGTTTGTACCTAAACCGTGTTGTTCTATTTAACAGAGCAACATTTCTAACTGTCAGTTCTAATAGGTCAGACTCTCTCCCATTCCATTAAAAAAAAATACAGCGGGAATCACCATAGCAACCATGTCAATTCACCTACAATTTCAATTCGTTTGTGAAGGGTTATAAAGTTAAAGTAGAAATTCCTGCCACAGTCGCATTAAGGTAAAAAAAAAAATATATATATAGTTTTAGGAAAAATGTTAATGTAAAATTTCCACCATGTTATGCTGTTACTGAGAAATCAATACATGACCGACCTGCTTGTCTTTTAACAGCTAAGCGGCCTGTTCTATTTTCTATAGCTTTAAAGTTTTAATGTCAAAAATAAGTCCAACACCTTAATATTCCTATTGAAGTGAGAATAAATCTAAATGTTCTTCTCTGCTGAGGTGATTTTTTTTTTTCATTAATATTTTAAAGCCTCCATCTTTGCTTCTGGTTTGAATCATGACCGGAAGCTTCACAATGTTTGCTCAGCAGAAATCATTATTAAAAGTCAATAAAATTTTGTTTACAAAAAAAAAAATCTAAATGACTTGTATGTACGAGTTCTACCTAAAAAAACTTTAATGCTTTTACAAAATAATGAAGGACATACAGGAGATCACAGAGAAACTCTCAAAGTTCTTTAATTCCATCACGTCTAAAAGTCAAACTCCACAGTGACACTGACACAGGTCCATCTTTGTAATAAACAGCTGAAACCATGCACGCACACACGCACATGCACACCAGCTGACACCAACCGGTCTAGAACATTCGAACATCAAGTAAAACCAGGGAGGAGCATCAAGATCCATCATCTGCTGCATTGTCCTGCTTCCTGACCCCAGGTTTTCAGGGAAACGAGGCACCTGAGTTCACCTACGCCGCAGGAAATCCAGGTGAGAATAAAAGAGTTTTCCCTCCACATCATTATTGACGGGTCCAGTTACTCTGCATAATTTAGAACGGAAGAGATTTCAGTGGAGGCTTTCTTGAAGAAACACAGTGTGGGAGGGGAGTTCTTGACAACTACAGCTGTGCAGCCGCTGAAGAGTTTTAGATCCAGAACGGAAGCCCCTCCCATCGGGCTGAAGCTCCGCCTTCAGGAGTCCCCAGCAGCTCGACGCCGTGAGATCCAGGTGGAATCTAAACGGGGAACCAGTTTCACTGCTCTGCTTGAGCAAACCTACCAAAATGATTGGAACTCCCTAATCTCATCAGGATGAAGAACTTTAGACCCGCAGGTTTGAATCAAAGGCATCAGTTGTAAACAGTCTCTTCACGTCAAACTCTCAAAGGGACCGGAACTTTGTTCTTGCTGGCTGATAATTTAGGTCAGTGTAAGCCCTGCTCGTCCACGGGGAGAGGATGTCCGAAAACGCTTGAACTTTGGTGTTCGGTACCTTCGGACCCTGCTGCAGTCGTGGTTCTGGAAAGAACCCCTCCAGTTCAAACATGAGGACTTCATGAGGAAATCGCTCACTGAAAGCCTGGGTCACCCAAACCAACAGGCGGCAGCACCAAACACACGCTAGTGCAACTGACAGGGGGGGGATGCGCGCTCGCTTTTTTCCACAAACAGGAAGTGGTTTCTTCCATCGTCTGCGGAAAAAAAAAAAAGCCCCCTGTAGGTTCTTTAACTGCAGGAGTGTCTGTTGGGTCCTCGTCATGGAGCTGCGCCCCCCTAGCCCCCCTCCTTGAACCTTCATCATCCACACACTTCTTCATATGGAAGCCAGTGAGGAAGAGTCTGCTTCTCATCCTCGCGAATGCCATTCCTGATGAACAGAGGAGGGGGGCAAGGGGACGAAGGGGATGACTTGGAGTGTGGGCCCCTTCTTTTTATGCGCAGGAGACCCCGTTCAGAGTCGGGCAGCACTTTAGAGCAGGCTGCAGGTAAAGCTGTGGGCCATGCCCACCCCCAGGCACGCTGGGTCTCTGGACACAAGACAATTACCTGCTGTACGGGTCACCGGAAAAAGTGTTCGGACTTCCCCCACTTCCAGGGTGGGGGCTGTGAGCTGACGAGGATGAGGAGGACGAAGAGGGGGAGGACAACAGCAGGGAGGAGGGGCCTGGCAAGGAGTCATCATCTGTTTGGACCCCGTCAAAGACGTCATCCATCTCCACAGCCACAGACAGGCCCGCAGGTTGTGGCCCCGACAGCACCCGGGAGCCCCACATTGGGGTGAGTTGCTCAGATGGGGTTGGGGTCTCTGAAGGGTGGGGGTAGGGCTGGGATGGGGCGACGTGGACAGGTCGTGAGGAAGAGTCAGCCATGAGCCTTGAGGCACCAGAGCCGGTCTGGGAGCCACGGTGGATCCGGTGGCTGACGATTATATTGTTTCCGAAGCCCCCCATGGACGCCATGGTGGTGCTTTGCTCTCGCTGGACAACTGCTGTCATGCCCCCCTCCGCGATCAGCCGCCGAATTCGAGCCAGAGCATCTTCCCCTGAACCAAACTCTGCAGACTCTGCTGGACCTGCAGGAGCAGGAAGCATGTGAGAAGGGATGAGGGGAGCAGGAAGCAGGCGTCACAAAATGCAAACATTCTCCATGAGAAATGACCCTCACAGGCTCCCTGACTGAACCACTCAGTCGCGATGTCAAGCCTGTCCTCACCTGTCCTCAGGTGTATTTCAGTGACACGGATCAGAAGAACCAAAGTAAAACTATTGAAGGAGCCTCCTGCAGCAGAGAGCAGCTCATGCTCTTTAGAAGAGAAAAGAAGCGGAAACGGTACCAGAACCAGCCGCAGAGCCGTGGGCCTCAGACGAGACCTCAACCTGGACCCGGTCCTCAGCTCTGCTGCTTCCTGCCCCTTCCAGCTCCACCTGGGCTGCTCGACTTGTGGATGGAGTTTCAGGAGCCATACCTAAAGAAGAGTGAAAACAACTGTCATTAAAGGAAAAAAAAACCCTTTTTATTATTAGTCACCTGATTATCGGGGCCGATATTTGTTATCAGCTAGTTTTGAACTGGTTATTTTGGCTCAGAAGCGCCACTCCGTCTCCAGCATTGTCCCACCCCACAGAGCAACCAGAATGGTTATGCAAACCACGCACTCAGTCCTCTGCACGTCACGCCAAAAGCAACTAGGGTGTGTCACTTTCAACACGTAAATAACCTGTTAATGCAAATGTCGTAACGCCATCAAAAATGAATGCTGAAAAAAAAATCCGCCCCAGCTGCTCTGCGTGCAGGTGTAACTACAGCCCCTCCCTCCTGCGCTTCAAGCGATTTGCAAAGCATGCTGGAACGTTTTCTTTTTTGCACCACCCCATCAGTCCAGGGAACGCATCTTCTGCACCTTCAGAGAAGCCGCATGGTTGAACAGCTTAGCTTTATGGACAACAACCTGGTGCTGCTTAACTGGGACGGCTGACGACTAACAGTAACATTTTTTCTCAAACGGTATTTGATTATGTTTTATTTACAAGAAAAAACTTCAGGGAAGTATTTATTGACATTATTATTTGACCTGCTGTGCCAACAATTTCTCTGTTCACTTTGTTTTTTATCAAAAAGGTAAGTCATCTAATGCATGTTGAAGTTTTCCTTTACGTGCCTGCAGGTGGGTGGGACACGCTGGGTTCTGAAAGATCCCGCTCTGTCTGCGTCTCAGCATTCTGCAGCTGGATGATTGGCGTCTGGGTTCCCTGTGACGTTACTGAAGGGGCGGGGTTTCTGGGCTGAAGACCGATGGCGTTCATCAGTCCCATGTCTCTGTCCAGCCTCCAACCAGTGCGGTTTGGTCTAAAACACAAAAACCAGTTGATGTGACATGCCGGTGTGTGAAAGTTTGAACCATCATTCAGTGAAAGCTCCTGCAGCGTTTTCAGATTTCTGAACAAAAACAGAACTTTGTTAAGCATCCGGCATCCAGATAACCACTCTTATTTTGAAGGCGAGGCAGAAGTTTTTAACGAAATCTGGAGAAAAACCCTGAAACTGTTCTTCTAGACACACTTCTGTAACAAGATGCGTTTAGTGCAGATTCTTACCCGGTTCTGTCAGAACCTCGAGTCCGGCTTGTTCCACTATTGTTGACGGAGAACAAGGGTTCACTGTTCGCCTCACTGGGATTCTCTCCTTCACTGCGGTAGAACCTGCACACACACACACACACACACACACGTTTATAATCCAATTTTGCTCTGAGGAAGATCAGGAAGGGCGTCTTCTGAGAGGCGACTGGACCACAACCTCATTAAACGCACTAATTGAGCTTTTTCAATTAAAACTCTTCCTGTTGAGATGAAGATAATGACATCAGTGATCCGTGCAGAGGAAGTTTGGGGGGGGGTTAGGCTAGGCTGTAGTTGAAAGGAAAACAAACACCACGCGGAAACGCTTACCGCTTTTATAAAAATGCAGCACCACAAACGAGGATTCTCAATGTTCTGGGAGGTTCTTTAGAGAGGAAATAGCTTCTAAAGTGAAAGTTCTAGCAGAGCTGGATTAAGCTTGTGAAGTTGGAACCCATAATTTATACCGTTGATGTCATGCGTAATTTTACAAACAACTTGATAAATTGAGTTAGGCTGGAGTTTCCACCTGTGACCTGCTGAGCTACTAGTAACACACTACAAGTGTCATCCTACTATAAAATCCCACTATAATTTCAAAATAAAAGTTTTCAAGAAAAAAAAAATGATGTAAACGTCACACCAAGAACGTAAAGCTCCACTCCGATTATCTTTTGTAAAAGTGTTCCCATTGGTCTTTTAATTATGATTATGCAGTTTATAGCCTAAATTAAAAAATAAAACAAAAACCATGTTGTTCTCAAAGACAGAGTGACAGTTCATTAGAAATTCATCTCAGAATTGTGGGCGGAGTTCTCTTTTTACATTCTCTCCTGCTAGCCTACAGTCCCTCACACCCCAAACCTAACAGAACCGGTGCAACAAATATGGCGAGCAATATTGGAGCTATCCAGTCGTCCAGTTCTGATCTAGATGTCATTTCACAAGATAAAACAGAGACGTACATAGATCTATTGGTCAGCAAGTGGATGCATCAGAGTGGAGGGAGCAGGGAGCTTTAGGCCCTGCCCAGCATATTCTCAATGTCATAACTATAATCTTTTTAAACAGTATTTTTTCGTCTCCTTCTAATTCAAGATTTGAATACGCAGAATTTTCTTCACACGTCGTCCATCATCAGAAAAAGGCCACAAGAACATGTTAAAAACACCAAATAGATGCATGTTAAACGTGCTGCTGCAGCAATGGTCTCAATCCAGCATCTCTCCCTATATTCAGCTGCTCCTCATGTTTATGCATCATTCCGTCTTATGGTTTGATTGAGATTGTTTCAACAAAGCACCTCATTAATAAAGAGAAATGCTGTTCAAAGTTTAGAAACACTTTTTGGAAAGACGCATATACATGCTAGACTGAAAGCGTATCCCCCCTATTTTCCTTTCTTTGGACTTCAGCTTCACCCTGACAAAGACCTCCTATTGTAATGCAGAGGGAGGATCTCAGTCTGAAACTCAGACTCTTCTGCAATCCTGAAAAACGGTTCCTCTGATATCCGTCAGGAACATCAATGAAGACCGTCAAATCATGTTAAGAGGTTAACCTTTAACCTGGCATCCACATGCGTGGACATCACATTGTAGTTCTATTACCACGGTAGTTCATTCTGCTTGGCCATGTGACTATGTGTGTAGAGAATTAGCTTGAATATTAGCTCAGATCTTAAAAGGTTAAAGTCTTTTTCGTTGAAGTTACAAAAAAACAAACAAACACATTTTCAACTTGCAGTGGCGGTTCTACACTAACTTAAACCCCTTAAACCCTTGAAACTTGAAAAATAGTAAAAAAAATACCAAAATGTTGAATAAAAGACCTGGTTGTCACAAGGACAACCATCAGGTTCATTTTGTTTGTCCTCCGTGAAATCTGGTTGTCTCGGACAACCGGATATCCGCTTATGTCGTACGCTGTTAACCGTTAGATATTTTAGTGGCTCGAGCGGACAAGTGAAAAATAAAGTCTTGTGGTCCGTACTGCTCGAGAAACAGGACCGGGCCAGCGGACAAATGGCTATGTCGAGCCCTGTTAGTAAATAATGACATTATTAACATGTGGTGAGTGATCCACCCACTACCCCTCCCCTTTTCCTTCCCCGAGACAGGAGCGTGCAGCTGCGGGGGCGCCAATTCGCTGGTTTTAGGCCATTCCAAAGTCTGTAAAATAATGGATGATAGAAAACCGATAGTGGCGCAATTTTTCTTTTCTTCCAAGCCAGAGGATGTCACCCCCCATCGAAATTTGCACCCCGGGCAATTGCCCCTATTGCCCGTGTCTAAAACCACTACTGCTAACTTGATTCAATCCTGTTCGAAACACAAGGACAAGAAGTGAAGCGAGAAAAACCTTGAAAAGAAAAGAGAAAGGGAAAAAAACAGCTTGATACAAAAACAGTGAAGCAGCAACACAGAAACAATGCTCAGTGAACACAGGCTTTCTTCTGTGTTCCTCACATTTGCCACTTCTTACTACTTTAAAGTCAACTGCAGCTACAGAGGAACATGGACTCACACGGGCCGGCAGATCACCAGGTCTCCCTTGTTGGTCCCGTAAGCCAGACCCATCCCTGGATCTGGCAGCCAGCGAGCAGAGTTGATGCTGACGTGGCGCCTCTGGTCTGGCGCCATGGGGTAAACCACATTAAATACCATCTGAAATACAGAGGGGCAAATACACATGATCACCACTGGAGCATAAGAACAAAAACACAGCAACAAAGAGTGAAATGAACGTTTTTTTTTCTCTCACCCTTATGGACGTCTCTCCTCCATGCGGCTGTTGCAGACGGAAGACTTGCGCCACCATGTGGTCTGTGGTGGGGTGCAGCAGGATCCTACGAGAGGCCAGTCCCACCATTACGTAGCAGCCCATGGGAGACAGACTGACAGAGATGGCATTGGGGCCTGCGGAGGAAAAGATGTCAAGATGTGCCGTGGCTTAGCGGGTCAAAGGCTTGAACAAGGGAATGTGGCGGGAGTTCGCACCAAATCTCTTGGTGTAAAGCATCTCTCCAAGGTTGTGTGGAGCCAGAGAGTATATGGCCAGGATGCCCTCATCTGGAAAACCACGCTGGCTGCTGGGAATGAAGACCGCCAGTAGCTGACCATCTGCAGAGATGTCACAGCTGGCATCGTTGTAGATTTTACAGTTTGGCACCAGAACGTTGACCGAGGCTGTGAATAAAAGAAAACCCAGTATTCAGATGTGTGAGCAGCAATGTTTCATCTTTTCAGCCTGAACATCTAAAACAGACAAGCTGAAACAATAAAATCTGAGAGTTAAATAATAACATCAGTCAGATAAAAACACTGCAAGCAGCTGGAGGGTGAAGCTGCCAGTGTAGACCGTACCGTTGCTGATCTCCGGCAGGTCGAATTTTGTGAAGTCCCACCACTGCAGGCGGTACGTGGTGTTGGCGATGTTGCTGGCAACGGCAGACTGACCGTCTCCGATCGATGCTCCTAAAGACAAGAAACACTGCTCAGGCGTCTGCAAGAATTGGACTTGCAAAAAAGGCTAGCTAAAAAATGCACAAGCAGTAATGAAACTACTAAAACTTCATCAGCATCAGCGAGGCAAGTGCAGCCAAGCGCCACAACGACGAGCACATCGGCTCCGCCTCTTTACCATGCTGCTTTGGAGTGTCCATTGCTTCACTCTACCTAAGCAAGTCTGCCTCAAAAATGATCCAGCTCAATATTTCTCTGGAAAGACATGCAGTTCATGGCACCCTGATTAGAATATTCACATGTACGAAGTAGGAAAAAGATGAAATGGAGTGTTCAAAGAATGTACAAAGGGATGCTGGAGACCGTTTCTATGCAGACAGTTGTTTTGTAAATTCTCATTTTTTATGTTTCTGTTTACATTTAAGGTTTGAATTTCTGTTGGGAGATTTTAAATCCTTGATATTTTAAAATATCAAAGGAAAACTCCTCTGAAACCACATAAGGTTTCAAACGCCGTTGTGGTTTATTTAATGTGAATATAAAGCGAACAGCAAACGGTTCTCAGAGAGCGCCAAAAGAGGCAAACTGGAACAAAGAGAGACGACTTCCTTCCCGTCTTTAACTCACGCTGCTACAAAACAAGAACAAAAATTGGGATTTTTTTAAGACTCATTAACTGCATTTTAGATATTACACTGACTACAATTGAAATCCTATTACAGAATAAAAGAAGCTCAAAAATCTCCGATTTTCTAAGAGAGGAAACAACTGTCTCTATATTTGTAGGTTTTACATGGTTTTCAAGTCATTAATTCAAAAAAGCATTTTTCCATGAGACTAACACCCCGATTAAGAGGGATAGGATGAAGATCGCAGACTTTGGATTGACACAGAAAGAAATGTGTCTGTTTACCAGCCAGCACTCTGTTGACAGATGAGTGTGTGGCCAGGCCGGGCTGTCCTCGTCCTTCGTGGAAGATCCCAGCATAAGGCAGGTACTCAGGCAGGAGGAAACGGCTGCAGATGGGAGGGCCCAGAGACAACGTATGAGGGTGAAATGTTTGGGGTTTCTGTTGCAGCGGGACCTCAGTTAGAGCACTTACCGGGGGACGAAACGGCCCAGAGAGGGAGCAGACATGCGGGCGTTCCGTGGCGTCCTGTGTCTCGTTCGGTCGGCGTTATCACTGCAAACACAGACAAACCTCATTTATATGAACCCATCCAAACAGGAATAAAACTGGATAAAAAGATTGTGTAGCAGCGGAGGCGGAGCTCTACCGCAGAGATTTGAACCCTTTCAATTGGCGGGTTTCTCAAGTTTCCCTTGAGTATGGGCAAAAATGTTATCTAAATTTGATCTTTGGGTCAAAACCCAGAAGTTGCAGTGTTTAGTGCCACCATCCTACAGTTTTTACAGTCAGACTCCCTCCTAAAAATGAAAGCTCACTTACTCCAACTCCTCAAAGTCAACATCGCTGTTGTCCATGGAGCTCGATGGGTTGCTGGGGGGACTGTCAGAGGACGTAGACATGGCCCGCAGGCGGTTCTGCTGGTACCGCAGGGAGCGCTGGCGAATGCTGTCCCGTCTGGACAGGTACTGGATCATCCTCTGAGCGTAGTACGCTGCGGGAGAAAGTCTGCAGAGGGGAAAAAGAGCTGAGTTCATGCTTCCTTTAGCGGTTCTTTCTAACTTGGACGCAGAGGAGAAACCCGGCTTGGCTCCTGCTGCAGGTCAGGTGTAGCATGGCATACCTGGCGGGGTCGGGGTAGATGGGATGGTCTCTGGATCCGGACATGTCATAGCGAGACAGAGATAAAAGCGATGACTCCAGCAGCCGCCTTTGAGACACATAAAACCTTAGATAACAGAAAGCACCCCCTCCCCCAGTGTGAGACCGACCAGCTCACGCAGAGCTCACCTTCTCAGAGAGTCCTCATCAGGGGGGTCAACAGGCATTTCTTGGCTTAAGGCCTCTGGTGCATCTGCCATCCGGCTGGCAGTGGCCTGCCGGTACACCCTCTCCCACTGTGCCGTGTCCTGGTTATACACCAAACCCACGGTCTGCTCCCCCTGCTGGCTGGAGGGTGGAGGAACGGGAAATGTAACTGCTGCTCCTTCTCCTCCTGCGGGAGGAGGAGGCAGCGGCTGCTGCTCACTGGACTCCAGAGGCCCCCTCCTCTCCTGGGTTTGAGCTTCTAGTGCCCTTCTATGTTCGTCCAGGTGCCAGGGGGCTGCTGATGAAGAGGAGGGGGCCTCGGGAGTAGAGGCAGAGGTGGAGGAGGTCTGGTTGGTGCGCTCCCAGCGCTGAGAGTCATGATTGAAGGTCAGCAGATTGTGGCAGGCCCGGCAGCGGTTCAGGTGGCCCCGTGAAGATGGAGGAGGAACGTTGTTCTCCACACTGTGGGAGACAGGAGGAGGTGGAGGAGGAGGCTGGTAGTGAATGATGGTGGGGGTGGAGGAGGGTCCTGGCCTGTCTGGGTCCATGTTGTTGTTCAGTAGCTCCTGGCTCTGCTCTTGGCCTCCATCCGCCACACTGCCTCCTAGTGATGGGTCGATGTCGATGCGGTCGATCTCCAGGAAGTAGCGGCTTAGGTTGCACCGTAGCACGTTACGGAAGGAGGCGGAGCTGGTGCGAGAGCCATCCCAGAAAGGGTGATGCCCGCTGCTCGTCCCTGAAGCGTCCCGGACCCCAGACTCCCCCAACTGGGGGAAACCTCGACCTTCAGTGGCCGAGGTATACACAGGAGACGAGGAAGGGGCGTCCTGCTGGCGGAGCACAGACAGAAGACTGATGGAGGAGGAGGAGGTTCTGGGCGGCAGGATGCCTGGACCAACGCCACCTTCCCTCATACTCAGCAGGTTGCGAGTCCAGTCAGGCGTGGGCCTGGGGTTGACATGTGGTTCGAGGCCTCCAGGTATGATGGGGTTCAAAGAGGCGCCGGCGCTGTAGTAGACGGAGGTAAAGGCTGAAGTTCGTTCTGAAGGCTGTCGGGGCTCTGTGCGCGCTGAGGAGAAGGTGGATGCCATGGAGAGAGCAGTGGCGTCAGACGAAGTCCTGGGATCGGAGAGAGCCACAGGGAGGCCATCAGAAGCCAGGGAGGGGCTCCGATTGACCGAGCAGCGGCTACACAGGCAGACCATTCCCAGGTGCTGCGTGCAGCCCGGGAAGGGTGGTCCACGTTCAGAACTGGAGTATTGGCTCAGGGGCACGCTGGCACCTTCTGCTCCCATACTGCTTCCGATGTCACTCACAGATCTCGCCTGCTCGCCTCCCGGCTGGGTGGCGGGGGAGCGAGACGACAGAATGTGGAGGAAGTTGTGCAGAATGGGAGTGCGGCGAACAGGCTGGGGGGGCAAGAAGGACCGGTGACGGAAGTGAGGCATCTCCACACTGTCCATAGGAACCTCCGAGTCCTCCTCATTCTAGGAGAAGAGGTGCACAACAGGTTAGTAGGGTTGATATACAAACATCAAGGAAGAGAACAAACAATCACATAAAAACACAGAACAGCAAGTCAAGAGGGAAAGACTTGAAAACTCAATCAACTCCACTCAGGGGAACATTTGGAACTTTGGAAGGATGGCAGAACACCATTACAAATTAAAGGATTAAACATACCTAATTCTAATTTATTTTATTTAAAAATGTTGCTTTGATTAATTTTGCAATGCTTAAAGAAGCTTGTATTGAGGATTTCTTAATCTTAGTCAATAGTGATACTATTATTGACTCAAAAATTTGGGGGGCATGTGTGGGGCAAAGCTGCACCCCCGTAGCTCCGCCCCTGACTCCACTCATGCCGAGTGGAATTACACCAGCAGATCAGCTGGATCGGCATTCTGGAACAGCTTTAAATCCAACAGGACAAACATTAACCCCTGAATTTATTTTAAATTATTTACAAAAAATGTATTCATCTCATCTTAGCCCCGTGACCCCGTAAGGGACAAAACGGAAGAAGATGGATGAATGAATGAATGATGAAAAATAAATCAATAACTCTTCTGTGTTTTTTTTGTTTGTTTAAGGTGATGCTAAATTAAGCGGCGTACTGGATTAAAGGGTATGTTGGAAATAATGACATATGGCGTAAAGGCGTTAAATCTTTGACTGTATATGAAAACTTCCTGTTCCAAACAGGAAGTTTCTTCTGGCTCCAACAAGCCAAAAATCCCAGAAGCTTCTTTTGAGAAACAAACAGCTATTATCATTATGTTTGTCGGAATAATCATTCTTACTCTGCTGGCTTTTTTTTTTAAACATGTTGTTAATAATCCAATTTATTTTTTATGGTATTTTTTCCTGTAGCGAGTTGTTTTAAGTTATAAAATGGACCAATCACATGCCTTAAAAAAAAAAAAAAATAGGTGGTGCCTTCTGGCCCCCCATGTCCAACATTCATACGTTTGACAGATTTCATTCATGAAGCGCGATTTCAGATGGTAGGGGTGTGGACTTCCAACAAGCTCACTCTTGATTGGCAAGAGTGGTTGCCATAGAAACGATGACTCACACAGATTTTAACCAATTACTGCTTACTGACAATGTCTGGCTCCAACATGGCGGCGTCAGTTTCGTGAAAAATAATGGTGGTCGAATCAACTTAATTGATGAAACAAATGTGATGAGCTTATACTTCAAAAGGATGATGAGTCATCACACACGTTTGATCTGACATCTTTCTCTGTCGGTTCTATTCTCTCTTACCTGCTGATTGGACGGGTTGACAATCGCAGTGAGGAGGTTGTGACCCAGTGGGTCAAATCTCACCAGCCTGCAAGAAATGTACACAAGTTCATCAGAAGGCAAAAAGGTTTTACGCGGCAGCTTCACACAAAGCAGTTAAAGCTAGCTGGTAACAGCACGAGAAAAGACGCAAAGAAATTACAATAATAGTGAAAAATACTCAATTAGAATGAAAATTTTCTCTGAAATGATGGCAGAAGAAAGCAGAACAATTTAGATTCTGCAAAAAACACTAAGATCTGTTTAAAAAAAATCATATTCAAGATTTTGTTCAATTTTATTATTTATATTTTGAACAGGTTTTCCCAGTTTTTGTGTACTCAAGTGAGTACATCTTTATCGTTTTTTTTAGTTTATAACCTCTGTTCATACCATTAAAAAAATAATAATAATAATAATCACATCAGCTGAAGAAAAGACAAAAAAAAAGTCAAATTCAGAAATTTGATCTTTGGTCAAAAAACTCATCACACTGAGTTTTTTTTATAAACTGGACGCATTCCATCAGAAAGAAACACAAAGAAAAGGACCAAACATGGCAGACGAAAGCACAACAAAGAGGGCTAACAAAGAAAATACGAACAAATAAATCCTGCAACAAATCTGCACTGACTGTTCAGCGGGAAGCATCAGGCAGCTGTGTTGAAGCTGCAGCTGATCGTGGCGTTTGTGCTCCTCAACCCACCTCACTCGCTCCGTCTCACTGCCCGTTTTGACCACAGCAAACGGCTCCGGCCGGCTCCAGTCCCAAAAGTGCAGCTCGTTGTTGGTGGCGATGAGAAGGAGCTGGGCTGTGGGGTGGAAGGCCAGAGAGGCGATGGCCACGTTGCTCTCTGTGAACCAGCTCTCACTGCCCCCCTGAAGGAGGAGCAGCGGTCAAACACAGCACAGGAGCACCCAAACTACCACAACTGAATTGTTTTTGTTAGGTTTTCTTCAGTTTTCATGAAAAGTAGGGATTTAATGCAAACAGCTACTTGATTTTCCTGGTCTCTTTTCAAAGCGCCAGTGAATGCACCAGGGGTTGTTCGATTTCAATAGAAAAATGTTAACATGCACACATGCTTTTACAATTTAACTTTTACACAAAAAAAGCCTCAACATAACAAATCCAGAAATCTTTTCTGACTTCCAAGAGATTAAAAAAAATAAAAAAAATAATAAAAAATAAAATGTAGTCCTTTTCCATGGCAGCAGTCACAGCTTGTTAACAAACATCCAGAACTTTGGTCCTGGATACTCACATGCAGGTCCCAGATTCGAACTTCACCATCAAGGCACCCAGAGGCCACCAGCCCAGGAATAGTGGGGTGGAAGGTCACGCACCAGGGCGTTCTTCGGTGGCCCACCAAAGAGTGGAGGCACTTCCCGGTCTTCACCTCCGTGATGTAGATGTTGTGGTTGACGTGCGTGGACGCCATCAGAGTCCTGCAGGGAGAACATGGGAGCTCTTCAGTCAGCAAAGATGCAAACTCAGAGAAAGACGGCCAGAGGAAGAGTCTTGCTGCCCGTCAAAGAAAATCCACAGGTGGAGGGAACTTGTCTCTGCCTTTTCTTACACTGGAGGTCTAAACCTCGTGTCACTAGTGAGTCTCACCTGTCAGGGCTGAAGGCCAGCAGGAAGGTTGAGCGAGGGCTGTCAGGCAGCTCCACCTTCTGTTAGAGCAGAGAACAACAGGTAACATTCGGTCAGGTTCAAGCATCATGACCGTAAATAAGGTCTCTTCCACACAGACATCTAAGTTTGCTTCAGAGAAAACTAACCTTTTTTTTCTGACTCAAAGAAAAAAAAAATCAACTTCAAACACAAATTACATTTTATCTTTGTTTATTTATACTTAGAATGTTCTTTTGTTAATACATGTCAAACTGGTTTACCACAAAAACAAAAGCATAAAAAAGCACAATGTTTGGAGCATCGCGATGCAGCAGAGCTCAGCCACCAGGAGGTGCCCCACCCTCTTCTACCACTGTGGAGGCTGAAGCTTTGCTGCTGTGTTCACAACAAATGCAGCTTGCGTGGCTGAGGCGTCACAATGACACGATGAGATTCAGCGCATTTTGGGCATCAGGCAGGACGCGGTGGTCTAGAAGCAGTGCATTTTGGGCATGGTGCGTCATGGGGGGAATTTTTCCAGAGATCAAGTATCTGAACTTTGGCAAAGACTTTGCATCGTGTCAACCAATCAGGAACTCAGCTTTGGCCCATGACGTGTTGATGATGTGATCCGCGGATGGAGTCCAATGTTGCTGTTTGTGCTCCTGCTGAACTTGACCGTTTTCTTATTTATATGGAGACAATATTGAAAAAAGATCCTCTAATTTTATTCTTAATTTAATTTTTCCTTCCTCTGACAAATGCAGGACTGCAAGTCATCATTCTGGGTCACAGAGAGGCAGAAGTAGCGCTGAAAGCGGCCGTCATTCAGACGCAGATCCTGCAGTAGATGGTGAAGCTCACCGTGTGGGGAGAGTCTCTGAAAGATCTCATGGAGACGTGTTTAAGCACGCTTTTTTCTTCTGTGTCCTCCATTACGCACAGGTGAAGAAAAATACTTTTAAAAGTGGCTTCTTCCACACATGCAGGAGCGTCAGGTTTATGCACACATTTTTGGATAAGGGTCTAGCAGCGACTTTGATGCATGTCTAAACAGAGGTGGATGAAGGAAATTTGATGCACTGATGACGTTCGGTATGAACGCAGCATTAGACGTCGATGCGTTTAAACTGTAATTTTTATAGCAGCCGTCTAAAAGCTACTCAAAAAAAACCCAATTTTTTTTAAATAAAAAAGACAGAACAACAGCAGAGACTTGTGTCATCATGAGCTACACACTTTTATTTTTTGTTACCAACTTGCTCCTAAATAAGAGCCCAAACCCACCTGACTCTGCCATTTCATCCAGCGGACCTTCTCCTCCACCAGCAGCTGCAGCAACCTCTGCGATCCCACCGTCTGGGACCCCCGCTCTCGGCTGTACAGGATTCGCACTGAGTTCCTATGACGTGACGCCATGTTGCTTCAGGTAGCCTCAGCTGAATGGCTGTTCACTCGTGCTGCTTTCTGTCCGCCGCCATCCAGAGTCTAGGCTAAAAAGAGAAAAGGTTGCTTAGAGTTTATATGACGGAAACTGGAGCTGAAAGTATTTGGGCCAAAAAAAGAGAGGATTTTGCAGAAATGATGCAGTCTACACTCCACCCGGAGTCTGGATGATGACTTCGTCATTTTGAAGAATGAGAAATCCCAGTGTTCATGAGGAGTGTCAGTTTCAGCAATCACAAAGTCTGGATGTACTCAAATAGTTCATCATTTTTCTACTGCAGAACTGATCTGAGGAGTAACTGAAACAATCTGGCAAAACATCTTAGCTTTTGCTCCGTCTAGTAATCCTGGAAAGAAACAAAGCTCACTCCGTCTTTAAATGTCCTTGTTAAAGCAATCATAGACTGATGGGAAGTCATATCCGACAAAGAGCTGCCTTAAGAGGGCCCAACAGCACAGAGATCGCAAAAAAATAAAAAATAAATATGGAACCCTGGAAGTTTTTCCTATGAAGACAGAGTTCAAATCAATCTGCATCCAAACATGTGGAGCTGCACTTATTGCATTCATTCATATTTTCTGAACAAGTGATAAAAATACAAGAAAACAAGAACTTTTGCAAAATATAACATATGCTAGAATATAAGGAAACTTGATAGCAATATGTATAAATTCACAAGTCCCAAAAAATTGGGGGAGACATGAGTAAACACACTCCGCCTTCCTCATACCACCAAAATTAAGAAATCCTGTTCAGTTACTAGACGGAGCAGTTCCCTTCCATACAGAATTGTATAAACATACCTTTACTTATACACATATTGTATACAAACCAGGGTGACGGGCATGTTAAAGCGTTAATTATTTTAACCCACCTTTTTGTATTTTTATATTGAATAAAAAAGTCTTTGACTCACTGCCTTGGGGATCTAAAGTGGACTGGATGTTTATTCTATGGCAGCTGAAACTTCATCATTCATGTTTAACAGGACTGTTTGCAGCTTTTGTCTCAGTATAAACTGCTATCTAGAGTCAGTGTCACACAAATTTATGGTTGTAAAAAAGAAGTGGCATCTTTTACAGATTTTTCTGAAATACTGAGACTTTAAATTAATTAAAAAGAAATTAGATTCCAGTATAACATTTTAAGATAAATGTATTTAAAAGTGAACCGAATGTTTATTGAAATATTTAGCCTTGAACCATGACAGAATTCTGTTTTCAAGGAGGAGATTAAAACAGGAGGTTAATTTGGAAAAAGAAACCCACCAAACTTTAATGTGGAAACATTTGCACAAAAACAAATAATTTGCATAATTACAAATGATTGGTCCAGTCTGAAAGTTTGTTTATACAGCAGAATACAGCTGGACAGCAGTGGTTCTCATAAAAATGGGGCTTTTACTTTCACAGCTTTTGTTTTAAATGATTAACAATCAAAAATGTTGACTCCAGTTTGATAGAAATGACTTTATTTTCAAAACCCCAAAGACGACTCTTGTTCATGGAATGCATCAAACATGTATTTTTTATCATTTAAATTTGTAATTTTAGTAAAACACAGACTGAAAAGTTCAATACAAATAAAATCTTAGCTGTAATTTAATTTTCCTTTTATTTGATGTATCTGTTTACGTCTGTAACAGGTACACTTATCCCTGAACATGGGACGTTTAAGTTGTTCCATGATACAAGACAACTTTTGTCGCTTCTAGTTGTTAAATTAAAAAAAATAGTTAAAATCTTGATGATCAGACAATGACCATTGAGTTCTGTTTGTGGTTGGAATACTAAAGCAAACAATTATTATTACTATCCTCTAATTATTTATTTTCAAAGTAAACTGATTTTCTAAACTAACATTTTTCAAATACATTTGAAAACCTGTACATTAATAAATGTAGTCAGCAGCACGATTTAGCACAGACAAACATGCAATTAATTGCAATAACAATTTGAATAGTCACCTAAGTCACACATAGAAAACACCAACAATCTAAACATATTTAAATCTGTAACCAATAAACAATAACACAGGAAAACCACCAAAGTGCACCATAAGATTACCTTTGCACTAAAATATTTAAGTTAAATCAAAGCCATGAAGTCCTCTTTGAATGTAATGATATTTGGATATTTTTTCAAATCTCCCACAACAGACAACTTGAGTTTAATTTACAGAAATGGAAACACTATTCTTGGTGATTTATAACCCCCTGATTTTTTCCTCCACTTCAAATGTTAGTACTTTCTTCTTAGCAATTTTGAATTATTTTGGCATCTGATTAATTTTTAAGCTATTTCATATTTAACAATATCAAGTAGTTTTAGAGCTAAGGACAGTTACAGATAACAGAGGTGTCTGTTTGCAACTTCCATACATTTTATCTCACCTGGATTACTGAATAAGGATTTTATACCAAAGATACGTTATCTTTTGTGTTAAAATTGGTTTAGGTTTTCTTTGAAATACAACTTTAAAGGGCTGTGATTTGTGTGCGTAACCTGAAAGAACTCATGATGACATTGGTTTAATGGAAAAACAGAAATGGTTCCTGTGGTGCACTCGGTCTGTGGCCTATCCCACATAATTTTATTTTTAGGCAGAATGGATCTAGCTTCTTCTGGGTTAAAGTGGGGCAGCAACTCACAATGAAAACCAGAGAGACTGGATCTCGTCTGACATCCAGTCAACACCATACCTTTGCAGAACCTCCAACTTTCAAATCATTTGTCTTTTTCATATATTTCCTCTTTAGATACTTAGAGAATCTGTTTAATTGGACTGAGCAGTAGGAATAAGGTCAGGCTTCTGTGGAAAACAGTCAGGGTGCGGGGGAGACAAATTGCAACAAAGTGCACCCAGAAATCAATAACAACTAAACAAAATTGATCAAAATCAGAAAATGGGGAATTTTCTGTTTATATTTTTAGTGCAGATGCACGTCTTAGATAAGAAAAATCTAGACTCTCCGATTAATCAAAGAAAAAGTCAGATTTTTTATTTTTTTTTTAACAGGGAAGGATCAATTTGACTTATGGAGGGCTAAAATGTGGAGTAATTAAAATGTTCTTAGTATTGCTTTCAAATTTTAGGGGGGTTGTTCTCATCTTTAAATTGGTTTATTTTTTTTCTTTTTTAATAAAAAATGAAATAAAACAAAATAGTAATCTGCCTGACAGAGGCTGTTTTAACGTGTAAACCTATTAAGACGCTGAGCGTCTTCCATTTCGCATTCTTCCTAGGCTAATGTAGAAGAACACTGCCAAAAGTCATTATAATTAACTCCACATTTAAAAGATATAAAGAAAAAAATCAGACTCCTTAGGGTTCACATGACAGTCAGCCGAGCAAAATTTTCCTTAGATATGTCATATGAATTTGTTGAGGTTTATCGACAGCGTTGTTGCTAGCCTCTCAGCTACATCAGTTTGAAGTCACCCGGGCTATAAATCTTTGGTTGTAAACACAAATCATTACATTGTCGATATTTAGGATATCGGCAGAAGCTTTAACAGGGAAAACCTTGGTCAGAGTTTGGCCTACCTTTTCGGGTCGAGCGCTGCTCCAGTTCTGCCATCAGCAGCTGCTAGTAAGCTAGCTGCAGTTAGCTTGAGGAGCTAGCTCGGCCGAAAACGGAAAATTCGGCCGCAAACAAACAACACTTCGTTTGGCGGAAACATCCGTGTCACACTGCGGTTTTACTAATCGGACCCCACTGTGATCCACGTTTAATATTCATTTTACGAGCTGATAAAAGACCTTAAGTAATAATAGAAGCATCAGTCCAACCTTCTATTAGCTGCCCAAGTGCCAACAGCTACCACCTAACCTGCTAGCCGCAGCAGACGCAGGCTTATTAACAGAGCACCGATCGATCGCCCTCTAACATAAACACATCGTAAACGGGACTGTTTAACATACAGAAATAACTTTAAATCACACTCTTTATTTAGCACAGATACAATAATCATGCTTTAATTATATTATATTTTAAATATACTATACAACTTATACAAAAAATATCATTTTACCAAACTCCCATTAACCATCTTTTTCCCCCCTATCTACTACAAAGTCTGAAAGTTTTTTTTAAACCAGTAGTAAACTATTAAAGATTTAAATCTTTACATAAATTATTATTAATTTTATATATACAATATTTACAGAGCTATGCATTTAACATTTAAAGCCTGACTATGCATTACTTTTTTTTTTCTCTTTTAAATTTTCATTGCAATTTTATATAATTTATTTAAACCTGACTCATGTACTGGTTTTAATGATACATTATAATTTACACTGAACACATTCTATTTATAGCATCTCCATATTCTATACATGTGTGTGTTGTAAACATCTTCACACTTAGAAATCAAAGTGTAATTTGTTCTCTATGCTTTTCACTTCTAACTCAATACCAAATTATTTTCTGTATCTGCCTTTATTCATATCTGGTGACAAGAAAGTTTAATTTTATGGAAAATAAAATAATGTAAAACTCCTACAAGACCTTTTTGTAATCATTGTTCGGTGACTGGATTACTTGTTTGCGCTGGAAACTTTCTGTTAATTTAATTTTAGGCATTTAAAGTTTAAGGCGGTAATTATTGTAATTCTTTTTTTTTTTTTTTTAGCTTAAAATGTAAAACATTGATTAAAAAAAAATGGTTACATTTTATTGATATAAGATCACCACTTTAAAACTCTATACAAAATATACAAAACCTATTTAACAAACCCAATAATTATTCAAATGTTTTGCATTTTTCACATTAGTCTTTTCTATTAATGGAGGGATAAAAGACCCACATAGCTCCAGATAGTTAAGTTACAGACCCCTGTACAGATCATTTCTTCATCTTGAAGATGTCTGACTCCATCCTGATGTGAGGAATAATTTTTTAAAAGAAACAAAGCCTCCTGATCTGAGCACCACAGATCGATTCAATCCAAGAGAAGAACTTTTAGAAGAGCTTTTATTACTGTGGACATAAATGAGTCGTCATACAATAAACATCACATAAAGACACATCAACTGAGATACACAATTCACCAGCTAACACAGGTTAACATCCCTGCTGAGGCACACAGCATCCTCCAGAAATGTTATGGTTCAATTGTTTGTTTGATTTTAAGCAATGTCACACGATCAAGTAAAGATGCTTCATTATTGAACATCACAATTCCACACAACCTGGAACAAAAGCGTTCAAAATGTCAGATAATAAGATCAATTATGGGAGAAACAAGAGCCTCTGTTCTTCTACCATCTCATGTACACTTCAATGATGTAGACACACACAAAAAAAAAAAACAGCTGTGCAGGTTACAAATCTAAATCCAGGAGTATGATCCAGGGTTTTCTTGGTCTTCTGGAGTCAACCACTAAGCATGTCAGGTGGGGAAAAAAAGCTTTTTGTGCCAGGACAATGTAAAAAAAAAAAAAACACAATAAAAACATATTTTTTTAATCATGAAAAAAAAAAGAAACTGTTCCCGCCTTTATGCTTTCAACCCAAAACGTTCTGATGCTTAAAGCATGTTTTTTTCTGAGCCACGCCACTTAACCTAAAAAAATCCGCGCACACCACACCAAATAAAAAAAAAACACAAAAAAAGAAAACCTAGTCTGTATGATCTACAGTCCCTCCACATCTCACATGTTTTGGATAATGTTGCAGAAAATTTACTGCGTTTTTTCAAAAGCTGCATAAAGTTGTAGAAGATTGAAAACAGTTTGATGTGTGTCGTTGTTTCAAGGCGTTACAAAGCTTGTGGCGGTCTTTCACAACCCCATGCATCATGGGAGATGCAGTGCATTAAACGGCCGGCGGAGATCGCGTCTCTGAGCTTCATGGTTTTGTTCACTTGTTCCACGGTCTGATACCGGATTCTGTGGAAAGCTACACCGCTAAAGACGAGCTTTAGCTGGTATTTTTGTTAGAACTGAGCGATTTTACGAGCTAAATCGGGACAAGGAAGTGAAGACTTTAACCACTTCTGATTGGTCAGACTGATGACATGTGATTAAGCCTCTCAAGAATGATTGGTGGAGACAATTAAAGGGGCGGGACTTTTACAAAATACAGCCGGAGCTGCAGCTGAATCGCGGTACGTCATTCTTATCAAAATGTCTTTAATAAAATAAAATAAACGCAAAGAAAAAAGTATTTTACGATCTTTTATATTCCTAACTCCTCAGTGTTTTATCAAGTCCTGTTTGGATGAACAGAGAGCTGAAATCCTGGAGATGGAAAATGTTTTTATATCAGTTAATGAGGGCAATTCCCCACGGCACACTTGACCATCTGCCGCGGCACACTGGTTGAAAAACACTGGCTTAAAGGGTTTTCTCCAGAAAACAAAGGTTTGTCTGGAACTGTTTCCGTTTTTGCTGTTTGTTGCAGAAACAGATAAATGGAGATACACACAAGATGGAGACAGACACAAGAAGCTTAAAACATCTGAGCATTCACAAATGTCCACCTTTCCCTTCGCCTTAAAACACAGAGTTGGCTTGCAGCTGAGGTGAGCTGATAGTCCTAAAACAAAACTTCACAACATATATATATATTTTAAAATTCATTAGTTATTTAAAAAAAAAAAAGTGGTATAGTTTAGTATTCCCATTGACTTAAACCAGATGTGTGTTTGACTTAAAAACCCACCCACTGCAATCCAGTCTGCCTTATGTAACTTTTTTGGTGTTTTGGTGACATGTTCATTTTTCTGATGATAGAAAACATATGTTAAGAAAACTGAGCTCAGAATTGCATTCTGAGTATTTCTTTATTGTGAATCAGAAGCAGATGAAAAAATTAGATCGGGAAAGAGATTATTTGTGGCGTAGAACATACTTTGGGCGGGCCGCAACCTTTATGCTCTGCGATCGGGAGGGGAAAGGGGGCGGGACTGCACTCTAAAAAGAGTATTTGGGCTGTAGTTGGAAAGATGTACTTTTTTACATTGTTCTAACTTAATTATTTAGTTTGGTGAAAATAAATCATTTTTTTGAGTTCATTCAACTTAAAAATAACACGTAGTTGTCTGACATAGTTATTTTACTTTCAATCAACTTAATTTAATTAAGTTGGTGTAACTTTGGTGTGAACCTGTCAATGCATATTGATGTCATAACGTGAGGCAGCGCAAGGAATTGTGGGATACCATTTTCTTTGCCTATCTGGGCAGATTGTGGTTTAAGTGTGAGTTTTTGTCCATGGGTTTTGTTGTCCAGCTGTTTTACTATGTTTGAACTAGTAATTTAACCTGTTATGTTCATTTTTTTTCTGCACCATGAGTTAGAGTTTGGTAGAGGATGATGACCAACCCCTTTGTGCGGTAAAAGACCTTAAGTCCAAATTAATAAAGACAGAGCTCGTGACATGTGAGCTGCTGCCTAGTAATGTGTAACATTGGCGGATCAATTATGTCTTTGATATGAAAGTACCACCCCCAGTGGTGGGAACTTCAGAAAAATGTTAGCTAAAGTCATACAATCAAAATTGAAAAAGATCTTCTATAAGTTAGATCAACATTTCAAATTAAGTTGGATAAACTTAAATTAATTAGGTGCTACCAATTGAAGTAACTCATTTAAGTGAAATCAGCGTATCAATTTAAGTTGGATAAACATAAAAATTTTAGTTGAATACACTTGATTCAATTAAGTGTTACCAATTGAAGCAATTCAATTAAGTTGGATCAACGTATCACATTGAGTTGGATAGACATAAAAATTTAGGTTGAATAAACTTAATACAATTAGGTGTTACCAATTGAAGTGATTCAATTAAGTTGGATCAACTTTTTTCTTTTTAGAGTGTGCTACAGGCTGACAGTGAATTTCTAATTAACTCCTGCCGCTCTGCACAAACTATCTCCTGGAAAATGACAGGTTTTTTTTGTTATTTTGGCTAAAAGTCGCATAATCATGAATAAAAGACAACTGGGAACGCGTTAAAAATATATCAAAAGATGATTGGAGTGAGACTTTTAGGACTTGTGCCCACACAGGCCCACACTCACAAAGACACTCCACAGTTGTGACAGATACATTTTCAGAAGTTCTCTTTGTAGAAGTTGAAGCCAAAGCGTTCACACTGAGCCTTGATGACCTTAGCCAGAGACGGAGCCCCACAGTAAAACACATGAACTTTGCCTTTATTCTCCTTTGACAGCTTCTGAAAGACCTGACAGACACAAACACAACTTCTGTGAGAGCAGAAATATGCAAACTTTAAAGCTGAGTGTCATAGCTAAAAGAAGAAGTCAGTAAAACAAAACAATTAGATCCACACTGAGTCGGATTTTTCAATTACTGGTACCTAATGTCACACATCGTATTGAGGTACATCTATTTAAAACTGGCATAAAGTAGTACAAACCCAGCAGAGGGCGATCTAAGCAACAGATTCCACAGATTCTCTGTGTGCTGTTGTGATTAGTTCAGTAAAAATCTTGGCTGAAACATGTCTTCTCCTTGGAGTTAATGATCATAGAGGTCATGTGCTCGCCCACTCATCTCTTCTGATTTGGCAACTAAAGTAAAAATTCCCACGCTTCCACTGCTATGGAGAATCTCTGTTTTCTTTTTGAACAGATCAGTTCAAACGTTTTGTAAAATCCAGCTTCATGCTGAGTTATGTTTTCGAGGCTGAACCCCACAATTACTGTGAACTAACAAAGTTCTGCAGCTGAGGTTTTGTTTGTGGGAAGAAAAAAAATCCACTGCAGCATGGTAAAAAAAAGTATTTTGTTCCTCAAATGAATGCAGTCTTTCACAGCCATAGAACAAAAAGGTTTTATTTAATTCATTTTTTTTACTTTTAATAAGAACCTATTTACAACCAAAGATATCTCTAGGCAGAAGATAAAAAGATAAAACACAATTAAATAAAACAAATGATTATTTTAACGGTGCTCCATTATAGTCTATTGTCAAGTAAGTGATCAATGGATTACATCAAAATGTTTTTGTTTTTTTTACTGTGCACCTTTTTAAACCTGCATTGTGATGCTAATCCCTGGAAGTAGCTGTGTGAGTTTCACTTATTGAACATCAGAACATGTAGATCTGGTGCATGATGCTGCCCCCCCCCACTCCATGGTTTCTCTTCATGTTTTTGTGTCATGTTTGACAGCCCTGATATATAGTTTTCTCTGTTTGATTCAAGACCCGACCAGCTGCTTCATTGTTCAAGTTCTGATTGTTAATAATTAAAAATTTGAAAGAACAAATCCCTGCATCTCTGGCAGAAGAACCTCACCTTCCCCCATTCTGGCCGCCCTGGCTGGGTTCTGGTCCTCAGCCCGGTGATGGAGTCTCTCTTCTCTTTCTTGGCCAGCAGGTCAAGCGCCATCTGCAGGCCGATAGCCTTCATGTCGTTCTTGCTGAGTGCGGATGTCATGTACATGTGCATCTCCAGGAAACGTCCTGCAAACATAAAAACTGAGCTGCAAAGGGCACCAGTAGACCCCAGAACCAGGATCACATGACAAATGATCAGAATAGGTTTTTTTTGGACAACGCTGTCTGAGGTCAGGTCCTCTCTCATTTTCCAAAAGATAAAGACCATAAACTACTGCAAAGCAGGTGAAATGTTGAGCAACCTAACAACGCCCCCCCCAGATTATTTCTGGTGTGAAGCTCTTTGTCATTTTTTTCTGTATTTCATCTCCTTTTTTTCAGTTCAGGTTTTTGCTCTGTGGTTCAGTTCTGATGCTACCTGAGCACCTGCAAAGTTTTAGCCTATCAGCTCAACTTCCCTGTTTCTTTAACTGAGCCCGGCTTTGTTAAAGTAAATTCATAGTCTTCTAAGATCTGCTTCATCCTTCAGTTTGGGAAGTCCTCCTCACCCTCAGGCTCCTCGTCAGCCTGGTCCATCTCCAGTTTGGTCAGCAAACTAACAAACCACTCGAAGGATTTCTGGTCTCTGTTGATCCAGATAAAGTCAACCTGCAGTGGGAACGCAGACTCAGTCGAGCTGTGTTGTGGAATTCTGAATTGCGTGCACGGTTATGTGCTCTTACTTTGCGGAGCGTCATGTCGCTGTCTTTGAGATTTTCACACCAGGAGAAGTTGCAGCTCGGACAGTTCTGCTTCCTCAGGCGATATCTGTGGAGAGCACGCAGCATCTCAGATTTAAACGTCTAGGTTTGTTTATCTTGTCACGAGAAACAGAGAGGTCTGAAGTCTGCAATGACCCAAGCAACAAGCTCCAACTGAACAACTACTGTGTAGTACATCAAATGTGCACAAGCAGGTTCATGGCTGATGAGCAGGCGCTTCTCTAAAAACGCTGCAGTGATGTTTGATCTGGAAAAATATAGGTGAAACCTTTCATTCTCTGAGGCTCTTAGGGGAGGGCAAGGTTGTGGAACGAATCCGTTTTCTTACCGGTACATGATGCTCTGCAGGATTGAGGCGAAAGGTGTGATCCCGATTCCTGCTCCGATCAGGACGGCGTGCTCAGAAGTGAAAATCTGTCGAGTTGGCGTTCCATACGGTCCATCTACATAACACTGACACATATGTGACACCCATGCAGTAACTGCAGGATTCCTACAGCTTCACAGTATTAGACACTGACAGTTGACCCTCAACACTTAGAGTCAATTTCTCTCCAACAACAATCTACTAGATGCCATAAAGACTTACCTCACCATGTAGAAAAACAAGACATTGATTTGTATTTATGTTATTGTTACTATTACGAGAAATTAACAAAGTGGCCAATCGCTTTGCTGTCTAGTGACAATATGCCGTACAGGCCAATGCCTGGTGAGTACAAAGCGAGGTAAAGCAGTACATTCACTTGTGTATTTTGGAAAGCTCTTTTCTGATCAACATCAGATTTCTTCAGTGATCCTGGATTTGGAATTTGTTTATTTCAAGCAATCAAAACAGAAAAAGATTATTAAAGAAGACAAACAAAATAAATATACATGTATGCATAGATATCTCAAACTTTGAATGATTAGTCTTGATTTGATTAGAAAAATCAAAGATTATAGAGTAAAAGAAGAGACACATCCATGCATGTAAATCCACTTAGGCATGTAAATGATGCCATTAAAATGACTCTCAATCATTAATAGACATATTTGTACGTTTCCATACAGTACAGTTCACAAAAAATCCATCAAAAGTGAAGTATGATTAAAAGAGTTTCATTGAATAACATAAGGAGTGGGAGGAAGTAAACTCACATAGTCACACCCCTATTATGCTTTAATCAACTTTTTTTTTTAAACCTGTTTCTCATAGTCTGGTTCATAACTTCTAATTAGAGTTGTTTGTATCTCACCAGTCCAAGTGCAGATCATATATCAGATCCATAAGTATGCTATTATTAATATCACATAAGATCTGGGAGTAATCTTCATCAAATCTGATCTTCATCGGATCCAAAGTGCTGCTGAATCCAGCCTGCTTCCTTTGACCTCTTAGATTTACCATCATCAGAGCGGAAAGCTGAAAAATCTGCAATCACTCATAAAGCAGACTGGATTGCAGTTTTCTGTCTCCCTCTCTAAATCATAAAGGCTGGCTGCAGTAGAACTTTTTGTGCCAATATTATTTTATAGAATCATTATTCAGAAGCTGCTGACATGGAGAAACTGTAACACTACTGTATAGTGCTGATAAAAAATTCAGGTCAGCTAGAGTGCTGAGAAAAACTGAAATGTCTCATTTAGTTTAGGGCAATAAGCCGTATTTGTCTTAAACGTACTACTTTTGTCTTTAAATCCACCAAGTAGCAGCAATTCTTAATATTTATTACAGTTTTTCATGGCTTTCTTCCATCAGTAGGAGGCGCTGCAGTCCCTCACCATGAGAAGTTAAAAATTCAGGCAGACAGAAAATCAACCATTAATAAAATGTTTGTCTAAATCTGACAATCGCAAAAACAGTTGTTATAGTTACAAGCTGTCAGACTGAAAACGTAAAAGCATATGTGTCTCATATTTCACAATAAAAGTCAATACTGGAAATGCTTTTTAAAATGTTCACAATAAAGCTGTGTTCTTTGACTCAAAAATAAAATGAAAAATCGATCAGCCAAACGGCTTTTTCTTTTTCTTCTACAACACCGCTCAGTCTGTCACTTACTTAATATAGACTTTTATTTTGAAATATGAGACATGTATGCTGCCATAGTTCTTTACCTTGATGTTGCAGAATCTGTGGTTCTCAGCGAACTTTGCTGAAACCTGCAGGTGAAGGAGCACAGGAAGGACTGAGGGTCATTTGGTCGAATTCTGGGGGCGGCAGGTGAAAAGCATGAATTTTCCTTCTCTTCACAGAAACAATTTAATTAGTTTTGGGTCAGTAATGGAATTTGCAGCAAGGTAGGACAACAAATGTCAGACTGTATAAAAAAGGGCTTGAAGACCCAGTCCAATGAAAATTGTGTTTTTAACCACGTTTTGTGGCATTTTTCCGATGATGGAGGGCATTTATAAAGAAAACGAAGCATAAAATTGCATTTCTGAGTATTTCTTTGTTCAAACTGGTATAAATCAGGAGCAGACAAGAAAAGGAGATTTAGAAAATAGCTTAATTATGACATGGAAAATACGCTGGGTGGGCTACAAACTCCCTGCTGCTCCTTGCTCCAAGCTTTCAGATTTGCTCTGCACCAACAGTCCCGCCCACAAATTTCTAACAAACTCCAGCCGCTCTGCAGGAACTATGACCTAGAAAACAATACAGGCTTTTGGATTTTAGCTAAAAATAATTATGATTAAATGACCACTGGGAGTTGGAATGCTTTGAAAATTGATCAAAATCTGATTGGAGTGGGACTTTAAGGACCAGAATTGGGTTAAATGGTAAAAATGGTAAATGGCGTGTACTTGCCCTGACTTGGAAGCACCTACAGCTTTAAAACCTGACCTCTCTGAGTGAAGGAGCCTCTTCTCCCTCTGCTAGACCTGGTTCGTCCATCACATGTTCCACGAGGCCCTGAGCTCCTGATTGTAAAGATGACGTCTCTTCAGAGTGAAAGCCGTTTTGTCTGAACATTGTCAGCTCGATTGAGTCATCCTCAGTTGATGCCACGGCTCTGTCAGCGCTTGCAGACCCAAACAATTGGTCCTGCTGACAAAAATAAATAGCTTTGAACTTTGTAAAGTAAGGCCTGACGTCTTTTGGGTTCTACCTCTGCCTTGGCTTGTTGTCTGCGCTTCTTCAAGCTGGTGGCCAGTCTTCCACTGCAGAGCTCCTTGCTATCTGTCTGCCTGAAATATTCATACAGACGGTTGGTCCACTGGCCCATAGAGCGCACGTGAAGCCACAGCGTGTCTGCAGTTCAAGAGTTAGCAGACAAAAACAGATTTAACCACTGACAGTAACAAAGCACAACTTAAAAAAAAGGAAATCTGGTTGTATACAAGTTGGATTAAAGGGATAAATATTTCACAGTTTTTTACAGAAGAACAGCTGATTAAAGTCCAGTTAGAGGAACTTTCAGGGGCAGCTATTTAAAGTGAAGCTTTCCTGCAGCAGGTGCAGAGATCTTTACCCTCTCTTCAGATCCACTGGGATTTCCGATGCAGATGCATTGCATCTCTGATCTGGATTAACGGAGCAGAAATTGCAAAAGGAATAAGAAATGTTGCAGGGGCTTCTGTACCTGACTGTTCTGGAGCGCTGCTGATGGTGAACGGGTGCCACTCATACTTGGCTATCACTGGGATGTTGATGTAGATGTAATCTCCGGGTTTGAAATGGAAGAACTGAGGACGTTTGATGACCAGGTGAGTCACCTGGAGTCACATGAAAATAAAAACAAACTATGATAATGGCATCAAAGCGGATCTCAAACTGCATTCAACTTCAAACTCCTGAAGGAAACATGACTTGAGTTGGATGTTGTCCATCATGTTTTCTTTCCTCACCTTCGATGGCAGAAGGTTGACCTCAACAATGTAGAGACCGCCCATGCGGGACACGGCGATTCCTACAATCTTCTCCAATAGGAAAAGCAGACCTGGAACCACGAACCACTTCCAGAAGTTTGCACAGTGGACTATGAGCAGGATCAAAACCCAGATGTAGGACAGGTGAGACCAATAGAACACCTGTGGAAGATCCGTTAAAACTAGACATTCTTCTCTATGCACTTCCTCAAAAGACATGTGAGCACTTGGACCCACTCTTCCGGACTCTGACCTCAAAGTGTCCGCTGCGTCGCACGAAGGTGCTGGAGCAGAGCACCATGAGGCAGATGAGTAGAAGCAGCACCAGCCCCGTCAGGGATGCTGTCCCGTTCACCCAACCTATCATGGGCCGTGTTGTCAGCAAGTACTCCCACAACAGGAACTCACTGTGCTGCGACAGCTTGGCTAAAACACACAGAACCAGATCATGGGTCAACATCAGCTAACCAGGTCCAAGACTAGATCAAAGCTTTTTACTGGACGTTAAATCTTAAATTTATCCACAAGAAAAGGTTAGGATCTTAATTGGGAGGTCTGTCTCTGGGAGTCCAATCATCCAGACCTGCAGAATGTGAAGAAAGAGTCACCAGGTCCAGAACTAAAATCTTAAATTTAAGTCTAATTCTAATGTAAGTCTTGATGTGGTGGTTCTTTAAGAGTGCGAACCAAAGTTGACAACGTGTGCGATGGCGTGCCCCAGCGAGAAGCAAAAGATAGCGTATCCGACGATCTGATGCAGCAGGATGTTCTGGTCCAGAGGTAAGACTCTCACCACCCAGGTAGCTCTCAGCCAGGTTAAACAACGGCGCAGCATCAACACCTGAATACAGACACGGCAGAAGATACCATCTTGCCGTTATTCTCACAGCAGCAAAAATATCTGAGGGGGGCGTGGTCTTACTCGTGACCCAGAGCAGAAAGTACAAGAAGAAAAAACGAGTAAAAGCACTGAGGACTTGGACTAAAAAGCACTTTAGAGGTTTGGTTGTAAAATAGACATGCACAATGACAGAACACAACACTCCTATCCCGTCCCATAACAGGAAGATGTTGGAACTGCTGCACTCAACCCAGGTAGTTTAGCTTCATAACAAAGAATTCAGGCATTGAGGAAAAAGCAGGAAGACATTTACTTCCTGCATGTTTTTTTTAATTTTCCTGTGTTCAATCTTCAGCTTAAAAACTGCTAACAGCAGCTGTAACAATAGAAATGAGTTAAAAAGTGTTCATATAGAGTGAAGTTACATCAAGAGGCCTCAGCAAATCTGATAATTGAAAAACAAAAACCCACTGAGGGGTAGCAGCAGTGCAGTTGCTTTCAATTACAGTTCTTGGAAGACCTGCATACTTGATGTTTCCACAAACATTGTGTTTCTAAACTAATTGCAATGTTCTTCAGAAAATTTTGAACTTTTAAAGTGTTAAAAGGAAACTTTCTGCAGTTTTCCTTGACATCATTGGTACAAAACCAGCATGGGTCTTAAGTCTTAAATCTGAGAGCAGAACTCTGCAACAGCTCATATCTGCTGCTTTCAGAGAGGCATCGTGCAGCCGTACCACGACGAAGGTGCAGTTGAAGTTCAGACACTGGCCACAGCCTCTGGCCACCATGAGCCAGACACCGCCGTCGCTGTGCCGCAGCATGGCAACGACGAAGAGCAGCAGGTTGAGGACGCCGTATCCCAATAAAAACAGCAGCTTCCGACTGTTATTCTGCCAGTAGGCTCGGGTCAGGTACCGAGGGGTCTGATGCTTGTTTTGGTCCAGGTCAGGAGGCTTTAGCCAGTTGGCAGCACTGCAGAAAAGGAAATCAAAGCATGTGTAGCTTTGCATTTATCTCAAACACGTTTTTATTTAGTAAGAAACATTTCTTTTGCGGGTTCAGGTTTGTCAAAGCCAGATTTACTAGTACTAACCCAAAGCTCCAAAGGCTTACAACGCTTTATCTGATGTTTGCTAGTTTCAGGAGCAAGAGTGAGGTTCACCTGATGGTGAGGTTCTCCATAACCTCTGGGAAATTCTCCAGCTCCTCTTTCAGCTCCTCAAAAGTGATGGAGCCGCTGTTGTCTGTATCAGCGGACTCAAAAAGAACTAGTGTGAGGTCATCCAGCTTCTCCTCCGGCAAGGAGATAGCACTTTCGCTCAGACATGACTTCAGAACTGTTCTCAGCTCGTCTGGATCAATGGAGCCACTCCCTGTCAGGCAGAACAAAGGCTTTGTTCAAGTAGATCAGACCTCATGCCATTTAAAGGTCTTTCATCATGAACCAGGCAAACTTGTGCTGGGTGAAATGTTTGTATTTGAACGGACCGTCCACGTCGTACACCTGGAACAGGAAGCGGAGCTTGTCAGTCTCGGTGCCGTGGATTAGGAGGTCCAGAGCTTTCAGCAGCTCATCCAGACTGATGGATCCGCTGCCGTCCGAGTCAAAGAGGGCAAAGAAACGCTCAGCGAAGAAAGACTACAAACAAGAGAAATGCAAACATCACACACTCTTCACTATGATTGTGTTTGTTTGCTGCAATTTTGTTAAAAGGCACTCATTTTTTATGGATTCTTATTTGCTGCATTGTGTTTTACTTTTTTTTTAGTCCTGTTTATTTTACATTGCCTGTTTCATTGCATAAGCAGTTGTTTGTTAACTCTGCCTCATGAACATGATGAATATGACATCCACCTGTGAGCAAGCCAATTCGCCAATCTGAACAAACGCCCAGAAGCTGGAATAAGAACCACGCCAAAGGAGCCTTTAAGCTTAACTTTCTTTATGTATTGAAGAAGCTTTATTATCATAGACACAAGGTTCATTTGCCACAATAAAAACAAAACAAATAAAAGACTTAAGAATAAAAAAACAACATTCATACATGTATAAAAACAATGACATAAAAGTATAAAAATAAAATAACAATATTATTTTAGTTAGTTATTATAAAGTAAAAAAAAAAAAGACTAAAACTGCTGCTGACAAAAAAACAAAATAGTTGAAAAAAGGCCACCTTACCAAAACCTCCAAATAGGGGACTGGTATCTAGAAGTGCTGTACCTTACATTGGTGAAATAGGATTTCTATCCCGGACAAACCCCCATGTTTCAAATGACTTCAATTTTCTAAGCTTTTATTGTTTTTTCCCCCCGTTCTTGTAAGTTAAAACCTCAATCATAAGATTTGGGTTCCGGCTGTGCAGCTTACACACATATTTCATACCATATTTCACCAAACAAAACATGAATTTTATAAACCCATCGTTTTATTTTTCATCTAGTCCACCCTTAATGTTTGGTCCGAAAGGAAACACCTCTTTGTTCCTCAGAAAAAGGACTGATCTTACCTCTTTTACTTTGAGAGCAGTTTTAAATTCACAGAGATCGATCTCTTTGTCATCTCCTGCAATGCTCTCAAATTGTTTAGTGACCCACTCCAGCCAGCGGGCATCTTCGTCCACGCTCATGATGCAGGACACTCCACTGCAGCCGGAAGAAACGAGCAGAACATTTTAACCTCCTCGTGAATGATTCAGAGATTGGCTCTCCTCAAGCATCAGCTTGGTCATTTTCTTCTCCATCATTCATCTTGAATTACATTTTTATTTTTGGCGGAGACAAAGGTTGAGTTTTTGGCTGAAATAAAACAACTGAACCCAAACAAGGAGCATTAAACTGACAAATCTTTACCCTGTAAAGAATCTAAACTTCATTTTTCTTCAGCTCATTCTAATATATGCTAAATTTATTTTCATAATTTTTCTGTTTTCTAATCCAGAAGCTCTAATTCCTACTTTATATTAAACTGTCAAATAGAACAACAGTTATACATACCTGCCATAACCCAACCATAAAAACTAAATGAGAATAGTTTGTAGAAGCATAGCGATGTGTGAAAACATAAGACTTTTCATTTGGGTTTTTCATTGTTCTTTGTGAGCTCTGTCAGTCGTACGTGTGCTTCTAGTAGGCTCAGCTCCGAGGTCCAAACAGAACCGGGTTCACGGAGGTTCAGAACTAGTACAGCAGCAGGGTTTGAAAAACAGGACATGAACCTGTGGGATGTCCTCTCTAAGCATCTTACAGAGCTTCAGGAACAGCTGCTCGTCCTTCTGCTTTTCAGACTGTTGCTATGGAGATGGCAGCTGCAGACAGGAAATACATGGACAACACGGCAAGTCCTGGAAGGACAGACCTAAACAGTGTTTTACTGGCTTGTAGTTTCTAGAACATCTTAGCTGTTTAACAAAACCAACCTGAAAATAATTTAACTGATTATTGGGGGTCATAGGGTTGCTGGAGCCTATCCCAGCAACTGCTACGCAAACCCTGCCAGTCCATCTCAAGCCTTAGGTTCACCAGCGAACCTGCATTGCTTATTATTGACTGTGGTGAGGAAGCCGGACTGCCTGGGGGAAACCCATAAATCCACACAGCTGAGATTTGAACCAGAACCAGGGCCTTCTCGCCATGAGGTGAGGATGCTAACCATTTCACTACTTTGTATAGTCCATAGGAGGAAATATGATAATTCTCTCAGTTAATTGAAGAATCTGGCGGAGTATTCCACCTGACATCTGCGGACACGGAAAAGAGGTTCTGACAGAATCTGTTGTTTTTCAGAGGTCTACTTGTCTACGGCTCCGTAACTTCTCCTCTTGATCTGTGTTCAACTCCACCTTGACTTACTACCCTCTGATGCTGTAAAACATGCTCCAGCATCTAATTCATGTATTAAAATGACAATATGTGGTGCAAGTATGAAGACAGAGTTCTAACTCCTTTAGTTTGCGGTCATTTTTAGTTTTTTCGAGTGATGCTGCAGATCTTGCAGACAGCTGTGTGCTTTAACCAACAAAACTAAGGTTGGCAATATTAGCACTATAAAAATTCCCGATTGTCCGGGAAGCTGAGCGAAAACCTTAAAACAACTGTTTTGCGAAGAGACTTCGGGTCAGAACAAGTTTAGAGCTCGCCCATGGATCAGAAATGCTCTGAAAACAGCCAACAAGAATTAAATCCTGAGAATGGGTCACGGACAAGATGACCTCGACATGGTCCAGTCAGAGAGAACTGCTGGACTGGGACCAAAATTCACAATGGAACTTCTATCACTGGATCTGTGAGTTGAAAGCAGAAAAAACAAACTTCAGGGGCTCAAATTCAGACATGCTGCTAAGAAAAACACATCTAAGGGTGGAGTGGTGCTCATAGTCTGATGGTAGCAAAGCCAAAAACATCAAATAAGGCTGTTTTCTCAGACCAGTACAGCATGAGGAAATGGAAATCCTGTCGGCTTTGGAACTGAGAGATAAAAAAAAATGCAGTTTTAATGCATTTCTGCTAAACAACAGAAATACTGGGAAGTCTAGGAAAATATTCAACTACATTCAAACTAATGTTTCCTGTGAGCAAAACAAGCGACACAAGACAAGACAGAACATCTGATCAGAGCGATATCAGAAAAGCAAAGAAAACCCGAGCTCACATCAGACTTACCTGCTCCTACAATGGTCGTCTTCGACTCGGATGCTGCAGCTCTTCATCTTCTCCTCTTATGTGGGGGTGTCAGCTGCTAAGGACAAGCCCCCCGCCCACCAACCCCACCCCAGCATCACTTAACGTCGACTACAGTTCGAGCACTTTTGTTTGAATGTGCAGCAGATTTAGCAGCACGATGAAGATATAGTGAAACCTGCTGAAGAAGAAATGAATAGGCAAACTAAAAAAAAAACTTTACCCCCCCCAAACACACACACACACGTGCGAGCGATCACAAAAAGGCAGATTTGAAAAAAATGTATAAAATAATAATTTGTTTTATTTTTTATTTCAAATATTCCTGGTTGAGATTATTGTCACATGACCCCAACACCGACACTTTACAATAAATAGAAAATTTAATTTAAATCAGCAAAACTGGTAAAAAAAAAGTTTTTTTTGTAAAACTACAAGAAGACTTTTGTAAACTTAGATAACAACTTAAAAACAGATTCCTGGTTTTTGATGGATCCATTTCAGAAGCTGCAGAGTCTGTGATATAAGTTGATGTTCATGTTTGGATCAGCAGATGTTCCACCTCCGACAGAAAGGTTCAGTCCAGTACGGGTTCGGCTTTGTCCTGGTCCTCCATGATGGCCTGCAGCGCCTCCAGCCCCTCCACAGACACCGATAGGTGGCCCAGCACCTCGTTGTTGTCCTCCACGTCCAACACTGCAGATACAGATGGACCCACAACACCAGGACATACAGATGAGAGATGTTCCTGTTAGCCCAGCAGAACCCTTTTCCAAAACTGGACCACCGGGATTTGGAGGAACCCAGAAACACTCTAAATCTCTGAAACAAAATGTCAGATGTAAGGAAGGTTGAGAGAAAAAATATTTCAACAGAGGAGCTCGAAAAACTTGTCAGACGTGAAGCTGTTCTAATGTGACCCGCTCGGGTTCCATCACACCTTCAATAAGTCCTGAGTCTGCATAACGTTTCTGTAAGTAAACCTTTTATTAGTAAATCTTACTTTATATAGGACTTTTCGTAGAGAACGACTCACAAAGTGCTTCACAATGTTAAAACAATATAAAAGCAGAGAAAGAACACAGAATGGCACAGGGAGTCTAAAGTAGAGGTGTGACGATAACCGCATCACCGCATGATGATGTGATGATGGTGATGGCCTCATCCCCGCATCACAGCACTTTGTTTTGGTTTTTAAAGTACTGCATATGTTCCGTGATTGGAACTAAAATAAACACATCCATCTTTGCTGATAATGTACTTTTTCTGCTAGTCCTGTGTTCAGACTTTGAGGGTTTGTGGGGGAAAGCTTTAATTAGTATTCTCCTTTACTCCCTGCGCCTCCCAGCCTCTCACTGCCTCTACGCGGCACGCGGCTCCCTCTTACACACACACGCGGTTTTAGAAGCACACACACATCCTTATTCTTCAGCTGAAGTTTCCGTCTTGTGAGGAAATATGACACATTTACTGCGTTCTAATTATTGATTTCCATTGTAACCATTTCCATTACAAGCTGCGTGCGTTCTTGAGTGCGCAACACGGCCGTCCGCCGGAGGATTTTTTGTGTTGGGGTGGGGGGTTAGTTACTGTTCTCAATTCACTCTGTAAAACCAAACATGAACGCGCACTGTTAGAGTGCGATGAATATCACTACATGCTTTGTTTGGGATCTATTTTGTGCAGTGCAAGGTTACGTGCCTGTATAAACAAAGGCGGAGCCTCCTGCCCCGCGTTCTTCATGGGTGTCAGGCTTCATGGCTACTGGAAAGTTGACAAGGTGTCTGCAGTCTGTTTATTACTGGGCAATATATAATATTCTGAGAAGATGTCTGTACCACAGGTGAAGGCTCACGTGCAGCTCCAGAGCGGTCCGCTGGAGAAGAATCAACACGCACCCCCAACACACGTGTGTGCGCTCCTTACTTCTAGTCCTACACACGCAGCGCGCGGACACATACACAGTCATTCTACTACATCTATGTAGTTAGTTCATTAGTTAGTAAGTTGTTACTGTTATTTGTTAATAAAGAATACTGTGTTGTAATTGTATTTATTTGCGACGCGGCTGCCGGGGGATTTTGCGTTTGGTGGTGGTGGGGGGAGGGTGGGCTGCGGTTAACCGTGACACCGTGCCCCCTGCTGGTTCATCACCACGGTGATAAAAAATCCCACATCATCACAGCTCTAGTCTAAAGCGGGTAAAACCCAAATAAAACTCACTCAGGCATAAAAGTAAACGAAGAAATAAATAAAAGTGAACACAAGTAAATGTCAGCTATAAGCCATCCTAAATAAAGACGTCTTAACACACGACTGAGTGAATCTGGCGTAGAGACAGAAAGAAGTCATTCCAAAGTCGGCTGACAGGTGAGGCCTCCCCTAGTTTTAGATCAAGTTTTTGAAACACATAAAAGATTCTCATCAGTGGACCTCAAGGAACGTGCAGGAGTGTAGAGAGTTAAAAGGTTAGAAATATAGTTTGGGGTTTGTCCGTGCAAGGCTCTAAAATAAAAATCTTAAAATCTATTCTAAATTTAATAGGAAGCCAGTGTAAGTGATAAAAGCAGAGGGCTGGGATTAGAGCACTTATTGGTTCCAGTTAAGAGCCTTGCTGCAGAGTTTTGGACCAATTGGAGACGTTTAAGAGAATTTTTGTCAGAACAGGTGAAAAGAGAATTGCAGTAGTCTAAACAAGAAGAAATAAAAGCATGGATGATCAAGATCAGACTTGGATAAAATTTGTGTTTCTCACCGTCCAAGTCGACCTCCATCAGCTCTTCCTGTTTCTCCAGGATCTCAGGTATTCTCAGGTAGGCCACGCCCACATCCTCACACTCCCTCTCTTGTTCCTCCTCTTCTGGTGGCTCGCTCACCACCGTAAAGCGGATTCTGTTTGACACACAGCGAAATTTTACCCTTTAACATTCAACAATCTCAGTTTGACGTGAGAACGCTGCTGCAGCACGAATCAGTGCTGGCCAAGGATTTGAACAGACTTCAGTGTCTCTGGTGCTGGGATAAAGCTAGAATGAAGTCATAGAAGACCTCTGGTGGGCTGAACCTTACCTCTCCATCTGAGGGTTCTGTCCTTGCAGAACCTCCTTGAGCAGCGACCGCCGAGCCGCGTTGCTCTCAGGATCCACAGGGATTACTGCAGGGCAACAAAGAAAAAAAACAACAGTTTTCTGGGTTTCTTAGGACGCCTGAGAGTACGAGGAGGTCAGACAAATGAACGACTATAACAGACGTGACATGATTTTAATAATGAGAAAACTCAGCACATCTCTTCCTTCCATTGATGCCACCTGCTGATGACACAGGTTAGTGTCAAAATGAGATTGCAATAATGTCGCTGTGATGTCATCTGTAATTTAAGACAAATTCCTCCACAACCAGCAGAATTCACGTCAACAGATTGTTTTTACATTTTGTGACTGAAGTTGAATCTTTTCATTTCTAAAGTCACCATAACACAACAGGCAGGGTCATCCCTTGCTGGAAATAAATGTCTTAACAGCACTAACGGGGTCCTTGCAGTCTGCTGGATTTGGGGGGGTGGGGGTAGCTCTGACCCTCCTGCATCTCACCTGCTACATCTCTATTCACCCTTGTGTGTTGTTGAAGTGTTCACTACGAACTGCTGCCCGTTAAAAAAAGATGTGCATGAACATTGTTGCTCTATGGGTTCACCAAGTGGTATATGACCTGGATATTTTGTGCGGGCCACCTCCCAGCCTTATACAGGTTTGGCCATTTTCTAACCGCAGACAATCCGTATCTAGCTGGGCAGTTGTGACAAAAAAAAGGCAACTATCCAATTGCACTGGCTTCAAATCACCTACAGAATTCTTTGGATTATTTTATAAGGCCATTCATCACCTCTCCTCTCAGATCCTGTCTATTCTCCTCATCTCACTCCCTCACAGTTCCTTTAGTCGGCCTGTCCTCCATGGGAAATGAAAGATTTAGCAATCCATTCCAGACTTCAGCACTGTTACCTTTGCTGTAGTTGTAGTTGATGCTGCGGCCTGGGAGGGGCTTTGGCAGGGAGAGGGGGGTTTCCTCAGTGGGGAGATCCAAGAAGGAGTACTCAACAAAAAGGCGAACCACCGAGTCGTCTCGCGCCAGGCGGGACTGCGGCCGCAGACTCAGAGAAACAATTTCCAGTCGTATCCTCGGCAACTCCTGGCGAGACACAAACACAGCTGACGGTCAATGCAGGATAAACATAAAACCGTTACAGAATAAACGAGTTGCTGTGCAAAAAATAAACAAACAGCTGGTAAACAAAGCTAATGATAAACAAGGCAATGTTCACAGAATGAACAACATCCTGTGTTCTCACTTTTTCAAAATGCTCCTCTTCAGAAGAAGCTTTATCAAACCTGAATGCACATGAAAGCCAGGATTCCTGCCATGGCTCCAGCAGCTATGCGTGAGCAGACGTTTGGATAACATTTGCATATCGTCCGCATATCTGCAGGATCCAGCAGCTGATGATAGTCTGAGATGGTCTCAACTGTGACCCTCATCCACACTGCAGAGCTGCAGGAGCTATTCCTGTCAATCATCACTTACTTGCTGTAGACGGAACTTAAACACGCAGACGAAGAGGCATCCATAAATCCACATTTCTGCATCTGATTCCAGATATTTCCGTGCGGTTTAGCAGATCACAGAAGAACGTATCAGCTCCCATTAGTGTTTTTATTTCATGCTACTCTTACTGCTTGTGGCCTTTAAGGTTGCACTACAAAACACTACCATTTTTCCGCGAGACTTTCACTGACCTTCTTCTGCGTGGTCAGACCCTGGACGATGCAGTCGTCGCTGTCGGAATGAGGCGATTCTCTCTGAACGTCTCCAGCTACAGGAGCGTTGACAACATCTGGACAAGAAACCAAAAGAAGGCGAGTGACTCTGCTGCTCTGACAACAAACTGCAGGAGAGCAGCAGCATCTCAAGAACAGAGCTCCAGCATCATCAGAAAGAAGTCGGTTAGTTTTATCTTTTACACTATTTTCTGAATGCAAAGGATGTAAAAAGAAGAGCACTTTCCATTTACTAAACCATTCATAGATGTACATTCAAACATGATTAGCTAATCATGGAAGCAGTCAGGGTTAGATGTAATATTTCAGCACAGCCCAACGAGGGCTAGAACTTTCTAATGTTTTCTTCTTGTTTGTTTTCCCAAACAAGCACCAAATTGCTTCCTGCGTTTTTTGTGTGTTTTCTTTTCACTTTAAGGAGCAAAACTAATACCTGAAAATAAGTCAGTGCTGACAGATCACAGAAATGGAGCACTGGTTTCTGCAGACGAAGAGCAGGAAAGTTGGAACAACAGAAGCTGCTCTAAATGTGTTGATGTCTGCATAAATAAATCCAAACGGTCATCCTTTTCAGAATTAAAGTTGAGAAATTTATAGATCAGATAAGCATCTCTGATTCCCAGTAAGCAACAAATCTATTACTCTGTTTTCTGCGCTGTCATTAGAACCAGATGTGGTTCTAACCTGTCTCTCAGTCCAGAGAGGTCTTGTATATTTTGTTTTTTTCCCCCCCAAACTCTGTCCCTCAGGCACATCTAACTCTTCATGGGGAAAATGCTCAGCTCTGACTAAGAACATAGACCAGGACTGGAATTATCTGTAAACGCTGTGGATTTAACACGTCTTCTGCAAAGTGGACCTGAAATGTTTTCCTGCTAACCTTCAGGAATTTCCTCAGAGATGTCGGAATCATCCGAGTAGGACTGGGAGCTGGGAATCAGCTGGCCCTCAGAGACGTGAGACTCTTCCTCCTCCAGCTCTCCTCCTCCTCCTCTGTAGCACTGCGAGGAGCTTCGTCTCTGATCTGTCCACACACAGGAGCACACATGTGAGTGACAGTCAGCACTTGTAGTTGTTCCAGATCAGATGACATACCTTTGAAGACTCACTTCAGTCATCTTTAGGTCTATTGACAAAGCGTTCCCACTGGTCTTACGATGAGGCAGTTTTTAGCCAAAATCAAAAAACCTGTGTGGTTTTCTAGGACATAGTTTCTGCAGAGGGGCAATCGTTCATTAGCAATTCGCCTCTGACTGTTGGAGCAACTCCGCCCCCCTTCCCCTCCCTAGGAGCTTGTGGCCCTCCTAGCACACTTTCTACATCACAAATAAGCTCTTTTTCAAACAGCATTTTTTCCTCTGCTCCTGATCCTCGCGTTCGGTCTGTATTCAGACGGCTGTCAAGCAAACCATTCTGTTCCCAACCAAAGCTTGTAAACAAAACCATGTGACTAGAGATCTCGTCAGTCATTGGCCAGAAACTACAAGGGCGGCTCAAAACAACAGGAGAAAGACAGACGTGCTTTACAATCCTTATCGGGAGAGTTAACTTATTAAAACTTTAAATGTCATCTAGCAGATTTGAAGGTCGGGAACAACACTTTATACTTGTCACTTTTGTACAGCAGAGGTCTGCTGCAAGGCAGCTACTGGCGAGGAGATGGGGCGTGTGTGCTTTAACTCAGAGGATGCTAGCAACTGTAGTGATGAGGAGACGACAGGTATGAAGGTTAATGACATAGACTGTCGGGAAAGCAGTGTAAGAAGCTATGTGTGTCACATTTAATGAGCCTGCACTTATCCAACCATATTTCATTGAGTTTTTGTGTCTCATCGTTGTGGTGTTTAGGCATTATTTTAAGAGAATTCTGTCAAGGAAACTACAACAGGGCTTTTGGGGTGTCGTCACGGTAACCGGTGCCACTTAACAAGAGCCGGAAAAGTCTGCCGGTTGAAACAAACAAAGTATTGAGCATGGTTTCCAAACTGCTTTTAAAATCTACGGCACTAGATAGCCCCACTCTATGTGTTTTTTTAGTAGTTAGGGATTAGGGAGGGAATTCAGACAGAATCTGTAGACGTTTGCATTGCTGTACAAAATGTTCGCAGTGGGAAAGAGGAACCCAGAAATCCCACCAGCGCTTCTGCATCCGTGGACTCCACAAACGTGACTCGTTTAGCCGACGCTCTGACCTCCTTTTGCCTCTTGTGTTTTGTGGGTTCTGGGGGCGGCACCTGCAGGTACAAACAAACGTTTCCCTTTTCAGTTGCTCTTTGCTCGTTTAATACAGGAATTAAACTGACAACCATTAAATGTAGGCTGTTATTGGAATAAAGTTTTGTAGAATCTGGATTTAACTCGATAATAATTATCTGGAATGTTTGGAACAAGCTGGATTGGAACACTTCTTTTTATTCAGCTCGGTTTGATGCTTTCTTGACTTTTGTGTAGCACCTTAAGACAACCCTGGTTTTGAACTGTTGCTTTATTAATAAACTAACACTTTGTTTTAGATGTTTTACCTATTGAGGATACTTGTGTGCTGTGTGGATTCGGTTATACCTCTCCAGCTATAGTTTCAGGACCGGCCCAGTGTGTATTCTGTCCTGTGTCACTCCTTTCTTTATTCTCAGTTTGGGGTTCTGGTGTCAGACTTGCTTGATCATCAGAAGGTCTCCTCTCTGTAATGAGTCTCGAGTTGGTTGCAGTGACGGATCCCGGAGGAGGAACATAAGTGAGCTTCCACCTGAACAGCACCTCAATGTGTCCAGCAGGACGTCCCGACGCGTCCACCAGCTCAAATACACCTGAGGAAGCCAATCAGAGGAACATGAGGAGTCCCTCCAACATAAAACAACGTGCAAAATGAAACAAATCTTTGAACCAAAAGAATTGCTTGTTTTGGTCTGGTGGGATCCAGTCAGGGGGACAGAAGACCAGGGATTGGTCAGGTGATCGGTCATGTGACTAAGTTCAGGAAACTGACCTAATCAACTGTTGTTGTTGAAGAAAACTTTAATATTTTTCTTTCTGACTTTGCTAAGAGGAAAACTCACAAAAAGTCTACAGCCTTTCTGTCGACAAAAGGTAGCAAAACAAAATCATCAAGTTCTTTAAGTTTTTGGCAACTTTTTTACCCATAAAATTAACTTGAAGATTGATGTAATATTCTATCAAAAGAGAAAATTAAGACCTCACTCAGAACACCACCAGATCCTTAATGTTTGAGATGCTGGTAAATATCAGAACCAATCTGTACCCAACCTGACCTGAGCCAGAACTGGGTCAGGTTTCTCAGATGAACACAATCCACTAACCAGAAAAGGTCTGGTCATTGACCAGCGGCAGCAGGGAAACGGCGGCTTTTCCAACAAATATGTCCATCCGCTCCTCCTTAAAGTCAAACACATAGATCCGAAGCTTCTCAGACCTCAAGTACCGGTCCAGGTCTGAATCCATGGGGACACAGTAGGACTTCCGATCATTGAACTCCGGGTCGCAGCAGTCATGGACGGTGGCAGAGGGATGGTCAGGGAAGCTGTAGAACTTGTAAACCACGTATGGACTCGGGAAGTGGGAGTGGACAGAGCGAAGGTCCGAGCAGCGGCGAATGGTGATGAAGAGCTCGTTCCAGGTATCGGTCACCGATGGCAGCAGCTGTCAACAAGCAGAAGAAAAGATGAAGCGCTCTGCTGGTCTATGGAGGACCAAAGGTGACAAATTAAAATGTAACATTAATGAATTGAATAAATGTGTCTTAAAATAAAAAAAAACTGGAATAAAATAAACAAATATATCATAAAATGTGCAATTAATTTATTAAAATACCAATTAATTCAATGTAAGAAGTACATCCAGTTAATAAGTTGTTCTGTGGTCTGGTGTTGCAGCGCTTTATGAATTAATTTTATTTGTCAAACTCTCCCATCAAAGTCAAATGGGCGGGAAGCAGAACCTAGCTGGTTACCTAGACTTCAGAATAACAGAATTGACTGGTTTCATTTCATTTTTCATTTATTTATTTGTTTCTTTCATAAAAATTATTGATGTTCTAATGTTTAAATGTTTGTTTTACATATTAAACATTTTCATAATTAGAAGGGAGCAGAATTGAAGAATACAATTCTTATAACTGTCTACTCCCTTTTAAACATTGCATTCTATTTACGTTTCTCACACCATCACCCGTGCTCAGATTTCACCACGTACAGTTTGAATAAACAGTAAATACATTCCATTCATTTAGTACATGCATTCCAAAAATTACATTCAACAGTCAAGTTTGTACAAACTAATTTGTTTAACTTTATACATCCGTATAAATTGAATAATATTTTGACAGCGTTTTAACTGATTCTCCTGGGAATTCCACATTCTTACCCCTGCTATAGACAAACACTTTTGCTTTAGTGTTGTTCGAGCAATCTGTTGTTTGAAATCAAATTTTCTCCTATGATTTTCATCTCCTGTGGTAAAAATAAAAAGCTTTTGTAAGTCTTCAGGTAAATCTCTGCTTCTGGCTCTAAACATAACTAATAAGGGCTGCAATTCAATTAAGTTTTTAAGTTTTAATGAACCTGACTTAATGAAAAGTTCATTTGCGTGATCTCTAAATTTAGCTTTATGAATAATTCGAATAGCTCTCTTCTGTAATAGAATTAGGGCATTATATTAGTTTCATATGTATTTCCCCACACTTCAATACAATATGTAAAATAAGGAAAACCAATAACATATAACATAACCAATAACATAAAACCATAACAACCATAACATATGGATAATATGACATGGTAAAATATATTTGGATTTGTTCATAACAAAAAGGCTCTTGGCTACTTTACTTTTTACATAAAATATATGAGATTTCCATGTTAATTTGTCGTCCAACATAACCCCTAAAAATGTAAATTCAGACACTTGTTCTATGTTTCTGTTGTCAATGGACAGAGTCATTTCTGTTTTTTCTTTATTACCAAACACCATAAACTTTGTTTTTGTTAGATTCAAAGACAGTTTATTGTAATCAAACCACCTTTTAAGTTTAATCATTACCATTTCAATACTTTTAGCTAAGGCTTTCAGATTATACGCAGAAGAGAAAAAGTTCATATCATTAGCAAATAAAACAAACTGTAACAACTTAGAAAAATCACAAATATCATTTATATATAAAATAAAAAGTTTAGGTCCTATAATTGAGCCTTGTGGAAGTCCACAAATAATATTCATGAGATCAGACTTCTTACCTCCAAACTGCACACATTGTTGTCTGTTTTGTAAATAACTGGTGAGCCAGTTCAGGGCGATTCCTCTAACCCCATATGCATATAATTTAGAAATCAGGATAGAATGATCTATGGTGTCAAAAGCCTTCTTTAAGTCAATGAAAACTCCTATTGTGTATTTCTTTTTGTCAATTGCTGTTGACATTTCTTCAACTATTTTCATTATAGTCAAATCTGTAGACCTATTATAACGAAACCCAAACTGATTCTCACTTCACAATTTATTTTTTTCAATAAAGCTGTCTAGTTTGTTAACAAACAATTTTTCTAAAACTTTTGAAAATTGGGAAAGTAATGATACTGGTCTGTAATTATTAAAAGTATGTCTGTCTCCATTTTTGAAAAAAGGAATAACTTTAGCTATTTTCATCCTCTCACGAAAAATTCCCAATTTTAATGAAAGATTAAAGATATGATGTAGTAGTGTGACAGTACAATCTATCGTCATTTTTATTAATTTCATGTCAATCCTGTCACTGTCCTTTGAGGTCTTGTTTTTTGGTTTGTATACTGTAGTCAAAATGTCATTTTTAGTCACGTCAGATAAATACATAGATTGGGAAATCCAATTTTTATTTTCACTAACATCTTTTGCTTGTATATTGCATGTGATATTTTCTGCTAAGTTGGGTCCTATATTTACAAAAAATGATTTTAATTCATTTGCCATGTCCTCTTGTTTTTTCATGACCACATTGTCTTGGAGTGAGGTAGTTCTATTGATCCTGACTTATTTCCTACGACCTTATTCAGAATATTCCACGTAGCTTTTATGTTATGTTTATTTTCATATAGAATCCCAGCTTGTCTCAATACATTTGTTAACTTGTTTTTGTAAACCTTATAACGTTTTTCAGCTGCTGCTGTTCCTAACTTAAACAAGTCCTTATAGAGTTTGTTTTTCTTTTTACAAGCATTCTGTAAGCCCTTTGTTATCCAGGGTTTTCTGTTATTTTTAGATTTAGGTCTACTACAGCAGTGGCTTCCAACCACCGGGAAATTTTGGCACCGGGATGCACAGAAAGAAAAAATAATTTCCATTTTATTGGGTTTTTTTTTCGAAAAAAACCTTTTATTTTGAAAAGTGACCGGATTCTCTCTGTTACATCTGTCACACTTAACGCACGTCAAAGTCCAACATAACCCCTCAAAGATACACCCCGCTAAAATTAAACCCAAACAACCAAAATGAGCAAAAAACAAACTTCTTTAGAAAGTTGCTTTGACAAGGGGAAAATTATTTTTATTATTGTCATTATTATTACTAAAGAAAAAATACCACCCCCGGTCCACGGTAAATGTGTCTTGCGTTGCACCTCAAACCCCCCACCCCCCCCCACCGGTCCGCGGTAAACGTGTCTTGCGTTGTACCGGTCCACGGGGACAAAATGATTGGGGACCACTGTACTACAGTGTCTATTGTAAAGATCTAAATAAAGTTTTAGAAAAGCCTCATATGCACCATATACATCATCCGTATAAATTTCATTCCAGTCTTGATTTATGAGATCGTTTCTGAAAGCGTTCAGTTTCATCATGCCTTATTCTTTTGTATATTTGGAGGATTTCTGCAGACTTTTTTGGCAACCTGAAGTCAAATATAGCAAATATTGGTAAGTGATCACTTATGTCATTAATTACTAACCCACAATTTAAGTTGAGTTAGCCCCGCCCACTGACTTTGATTGGTGAGTTTCAGAGATAAATATAATTGATATATGATGTATAATGAAACGCTGCAATACCAAACCACAAATTAATTAAATATATTTCTTATATGGAATTTATTGGTATATTAAGGAGCTATTTATATAACTCCAATTGTATTGATCTCATTACACAATTAATTAATGTTTTAGTTGATTTCAATTGGTTCCCTTTGGTCCTCCATACTGGTCCGCTGTTTGAAACTCAAGACCTTCAACTTCAACATGAGCTGTGAGAATGTGCAGGTCCAGTAAAAAATGTTTTTACAAGTTTGTTTGTTCTGGATGTTTTTGGAACATGTTTGACAGAAAGTGAATCCACTTTGGTGTACCTGTGAGTGGGCGGAGCTGGCAGCCGTCTCTGCAAGCAGCCTCTTGGTTTCAGCCATGGGGGCCTTCAGTCTCACACAATATTCTAGAGAGCCTAAGCACGGCGCCCCCTGTGTCCCTGACAGTCAACACACCACAGCATGAGCCCACGTGAGCACACTTCATACAGGTGGGGTGGGTTAGGTCTGGCTTACCAAACAGAGGAATGCTGCCATGGACACTCCCCTCCCTCCCCAGCAGATCCTGGAGCTGTATCTCTCCGCTTCCAAGCGTCTTCCAGTCCTGGGCCTGATGTAGCTCCACCGTCACTGAGCTTTTGTCCAGGTAGTCCAGGAAGTGCTGGTCCATGCTCACTGCATACCTGGAGGTGAAGTCGTATTTGGGGCTGACGCCCGTCACTACGGGGGTAGCGTGCAGCTCGAACAGGTAAAAAGAGTACGTGCAGAAGGTGGAGAGCTCAGCATCCCCCAGAGCCTGCAAGGTGGCTGGAGACAGCGAGACGCTGACGATCTGAAACTCCACAAGGTTTTCACAGGAGGTTCTTCCAGAAGCTTCGTCAGCCTCTCCAGTATCTGCAGGCTCTGCTCTGGTCATGAAGGTCTTGGTGCTGTATGCAATGTCTTTGAACTTAGCTGAGAGTGTCAGAAGGGGAGGCAGAAGAAGAATTTCACTATTTTAAATAAAAAAAAACTAAAACATCATTGTGCACGTTTTTCATAACTTTATCCAGATGCTCAGGTTTACATCTTCCATGGAATCAGCTGCATCCTCACTGATTTGTCACACTTGTATTGTGTGATCATTAACAGAAGAAGGGTTGCCATGGTAACGGAGGAAAAAGCTGTGTAAGTATTGCCATGTGTTTGTCTTGAAGCAGCTGAAGGGACGATACAAGGGTCAGGGAGGCTCCAGCTGAAGTGAAAGTAAATGTTTTTTCTTCTTGTTCTTCTGTGATACTGATATTTCTATCAAGAAAAGTAAGCCTAAAATTGCATTTCTCAATATTTATTGGTTCAAATTGCTGTGAATCAGGAGCAGACAGAAATATGCTGTTGGAAAAAAAGCTTATATGTGACGCAGAAAATACGCTGGGTGGGACACAAGCTCCCTGATCTAAGCTTTCAGCAACGGGGAGGGGAAGGGGGTTGCTCTGTACCAAGGGTCCCTCCCATACAACAAATTTCTAATAAACAACTGCTGCTCTGCAGACACTATGTCCTAGAAAATGACAGGACTGCAGGTTGCAGGACTGAACGCTCAGGTGTGGCGGGGGCTCCTGGACCAGTTGTGGTAATGGGATTTGACTTTCACCAATACCTTCGAGTTTATGGATTTTTGCAGCTCTGGCATCCAGCAGCTGAGTCTGGTGCTTTAGCTTCTGCTCGTATTCCGCTCTGTCTTTATTAGCCTTCTCCACAACTGCTTCCAGCTCCGCCTAAAGACCACAAAACACTCAGTGAAGATTGAAAAAACCCTGAGATTTCAGACACAAACAACAAAATTCTATATCACCTTGTAGTCCTTGCAGATGCGGCTCTCCATGCTCAGAAGCTTTCGCGTCTTCTCCAGCTCCTGGAAGGTCTCTGCGTGGGCTGCCCTCAGCTCTCTGATGGAGGTCTCCTTGCTATTGCTCCCCTCCTCCTCTGCCAAAAAACCCAGGTCCCCACTCTTCTGGGATTTACGTGTCTGTTGGGGACAATCAGGGAAGTTCTGGAGCTTGATGCATAATCTTTACTTCAAGTGTGTGACGACCACCTTGCATCTACCTTGATGAGGAGGAGTGCCTCAGTGAGCTCTGCTTCGCTGTAATCGTTCTCCTTTAAGAAGACCCACAACATCTCATAAGGCACTGGTTGAGTGTCATCACAGATCATAGACCGACTCCAGAACCAGCAGCTCACCCTGCTGTGGAACTTCAGGCGGCTGCTAAGCTCCTCCAGCTGCTGCTTCTGCTCCAGAATGCGGAGGTGAACTCTCCTGTTTTCTTCTGCCAGCTGCTCATTTCTATCTGAAACAAGACCACATGGATGCTGTCAGATACAGACTACAACTGGAAGAGTGTCAATCTGCTTTTTAGTTCCACCATCATGTTATTCTCACAGCTTTAAACCACCTTCTGGATCCCAAAAAAGGGGTTCTGACAAGACCAAAACCAAAAACCGCAACTGAGATTGAGCGCAATCAGCAGAACAGGTGAAAGAGTGAGGTGTAAAAGAACCTCTTTCAGCTTTCATTTTATCCAGGATCTCATTTTTGTCGACGAGGTCAGCCTTCAGCGCCGTCTCCAGCTGAGAGATCTGCAGCTTCAGCTGCTGCTCCTGGAGCTGCCATTTTTGTTGCTGAGAAACGTCGAAGGCACTGTGAACACACACAACCAGGTGAGACGACTGAGAACACTTGAGCACAGTCTGGACTCACAAAGACAGAAGATGCCCCCAATACCCAGCGCCCTCATCTGACAGATCAGCTGTGACTTTCACCTCCAAACGTGGGAACTGATCCATAATCCATGATTACCTGCAGTGTAATTATGAATAAACATGAAGCATAGTGACACCTGTGCTGAAGTCTCTTGTTTTCCTCCCTCAGCAGGTCCCTCTCCTGCTCCAGCTCATGGATCCTCTCCTGTAACTGAGGATAGATCGAGTCCACTCAGATCCCTTGACCATAATGGCAGCTGTCACCATAGAAACTGTTCAAAGCAGCGCTGAATGCCCAGCAGGTGTGAGCTCTCACCTTCTCCCTCTGGGTCTTGGTTATGTTGGCGTTCTGCACAAGTGTCTCCAGCTCCAGACTCTTCAGCCGTTCCTCCTTCAGCTGAGCTGTCAGCTCCTCCACCTTCGCCATCGCTCCATCCAGACAGGTCTTCAGCGTCTGCTGAGCCTGAAAAGCACAGGGATGTTTGCTGACCTTCAGTCACAGCTCAAGTGAGGCGACGTATGCTGTGTCCGTCTAAACGGATGTCACAGAAGAAGACACACATGCTTGTGTGGAAGCTGAATCTGACAAAGGGGGTGAAGAGGAAAATCTGGAATCTGATGAAATCGCCGTGTTTTACTGCTGTCTCAAAGACATCATGGGATCGCGTCCCTCTGAAAGTTTCAATGACAAATCATCTCACCTCCTGCAAGCTCACAAATCGACCTTCCAGCATGGTGACGACGTTGGAGCGGTCAGCCAGCTGCTTCTGCAGTTTGATCAGCGACACGTTGCTGTTGACTTGGGACCTGCATTTACAGCAAAGACATGTGTTTCATGAAATGTACGAGAAGGTCTGAATGAGCCCTCAGACTGCAGACATGCGATGAAGAAGCTGGGAGCGGCTCTGCTGACCCACTTGATAAATTGACCTTAGAGAGAAGGTTTGCTGCTGTCGCATCTGCTGAAGATGCTCTTCATACTCCGCCTCCTTCTTTTTCAGCTCCTCCCTCAGCAGCTCAGATGCTCGTTCCAGCTCTTCTATTTGACTCTGCTGGGACTCAATGACATTGTTTCTGGAACCCAAAGTGAAGACTTTAGCTCTGACCGACACAAAGTTTTTTAATCTGTGGGACATTTACAGACGGACTACATTTCGACAAGTTGAAGACTTTAAAGTGCTGCTCTGAATGTTTTGAGTTATGAACATGTTTTGGACCTGAACTCACAGGTTACGGATCTCTGCTCGGGCCTCCTCCAATAAGCTGTGTCCATATCGAGGAAGCTGTCCGGTGGGAGGCTTCCTCTCTGTATCCCAACTCCTCAAACCTGCAGGAGGCAAAACCAGCGTTTGCTCTGAGGACCGTCTGGGTTCTCTCTGTCCCACATGCAGCAAAAGAAGTAACGAAGCTCCTTTCTGAACCAAACAGCTTTTTTCAGTGTCAGAGAAGGACTTGGCACATGCAGAGTGTGTGACAGAAACAGGCCTTGCCTACTGTTTCTAATACACGACGGTGGACTCACCTCTGGGTCGAGCACGGGAAGGAGACGAAGCATCATCCCTGAGCTTGGCAAGGCCGGAGTCAACCTGTGGCTGCACACGTCTATATGGTGTTGGCCTCCACCTCAGTGAGTTGATCACCTGGCTTTTGGCCACCAGGAGGCGCTGTTTCAGTTCTTCCTTTTCAGCTTGCAGCCCCCTGACGTTCTCCTGGAGCTCCTCTATCATTTCCTCTGTTTCTATGTCTCGGACCCTGCTGGGCGGCTGCACCTTCCCAGCAGCCATCTGCTGCAGTCGTTCACGGTCTTTAACAAGACGCACGAGCTTTGTGCCCAGCCTGTGGGAGGATGTCATAGAGTACTCTCTCTAAATTCAGACCAAATAGCACAAAACATAGGAAAATGACAAGAACAGAGACTCCAGTCAGGCTCTGGATGCTGAGTGCTGCTCACTTTCTGATCTTCTCATCCTGTTTGTGGATGTGCTGTTTGAGCTGCAGCGTCTCTTCATGCAGATGGAAGAAACGGTCTTCCAGCTCATCCCTAGACACACGTGAGACATCCTGTGGAGCCCAAGCATGTCGATTTCCTGCCAAATCTGCCCCTAGAAAGCAACAGAAAAACAGTTTCAGAAGGACAGAAGTCAAACATAAACAGAAACTCTCTTAAGATGCAAGTTAAGATGCAGAATTTTCCAATAACAATTCATCTTAATATGAGCAAAAAGAGCGTAATATTGCGCAGAAGTGTGGGTTTGCAGCAAACTGAGATTAAAAGAGCACAAACAGCGAAGAGGTGCAAAATCCTAATCCTCATAAATCAGTGTATTCCTAGTTCTTCACAAATCCCTTAAAAAAAACTAGTTCCAGTTATGCCCTTCTCTCATATGTACAGCCTAGTACTGTTACGCTCTTGTTCCAGTGAATTATCATGAATACCTGAAGATAACATACATTGTCACTTGTTGTTTTTTCATCATATTATTAACCCTAGTGGGTTTGTTAGGAACCAATATTTAATCTCATATTGAACAAATCCAGTGCCTCATGTACCACTTGGGCTGTGTTTCTGGGCCAATACCAACTAAACAGGAAAGCTCTGATGCTTTTATCAAAACTTTTATCAGAAGATTCTCTTCTCACATAGGTGTAAAACCAATACGAGGATGTGTATTTGTGCAACAACTCACCACGTGCAACAGCAGGGAGGCGAGGCTGCTGGGCAGCGACGTCTTTGACAGGAAAATCGTCAGCCGTCTCGTCCAGCAGAGACGACATAATGCAGCCTGGAACAAACAGATCAGGAGAAGAAAGAATTATCAACCTCAGTAGCAAATCTACTGCCTTTTGAAAAGCATAATGAAACAAAGCTGGCTGTTTTTTTAAGCTTTACAGCAGGTGGGTCCAATTCTATACCTCAAGAGCTTGTTTGTTCTCCAGATATCTTCATCCTTAACTGCTTATTACCTGGATCGGATAAATTCCACCAACAAAATACAGCAATATCTGGGTTATTTGGGGGAAAAAATGATTCCTGGACATCCCTGTTTTAAGCCATGTCGGTGCTCTGTTCATGGATTATTTCTTGCAGAGAACTGTGGAGTTGTTCCTGCTGCAGCGAAGTGGAAAACCTCTCCCTGTAGTGGCTGTAAAATGTATTTTAAGACAACTAAATGGCGTAACTACAAATATCTGTTATTAGGAAGTGTTTGGAGACTGTAATTTGAAACGTGTAGAAAGAGACTAGTCATCGAAAAATGCTAACTTTGGATAACTTTGTTTTTGTCAAAAAGGCAGGTGTTACATTTAAAGTTACAAGAGAAAAATGTATTTGTTTTTTTAATCAAATATATACACACATTTTAGTATTCAAACTTAAAAATGACCTCAATATTTTTCAGTTGGTCTGATTTGTGAGGCGATTTTTAATTTATATAAAGTTTATATTCGATTCATCTTCTTCTCAGAAGATAAATCGGACAAAATTTGCACACTTAAAGTGGCATAACTTTCTCATTCTTTAAGCTATCTGGGTGGTCTTCATGTCATTGGAAAGCTCTCTTTAAGCCCTTTCTAATGACATAAGGATCAGGTACATCCATAGCAACCATAAGCAACGTCTCTATAAACGACACCAAAATTCAAATTTCTTTTCAATTACTAGCTGTTGCTAAACTAGCAGCGGCGGCTAACGTACCGAAGCTCAAACCGTGGTCCTCCACGCCAGTATTACCTGATGTTACTTTTTATATTGCCAAAACATCCCAGTTGACTCCAAATATTACTTTTTAGACACTATTTTAAATATGTAAACAAGACTTTCTTTCATTTGGAGAGCTGGTTGCTACAGCAAACAACCGTTAGTCACGTCATTACGCATGCGTCACCTGCGACACATGCGCAGTTCCAGGGGTCCTATGGGAGTTGAAGTTTTCTTTGACTGTTGACCGTTCCCATTTTCTCCGGGTTTATTATAGGATTTTATTGATATAGATGTCATGTAAATTCGTTTAAAATTATGGACACAATAAAACCTAAAAAATCTGTTGATCAATTAGCAACGACGGCTATACTGAAGAAGCAGAACTCAAGTTGTGGTTCTCCACAACAATTCTTCCTAATGTTGCTCAGTATTTTACCGAAACATCATCGTTCATGTCATACATTACGTCCTAAACATTACTTACCTTGAAAAAAAGTTTTATTTTGTTTTATTGAGATATCTGATTGCTACGGAAAACAACCGATAATCATGTAGTTGTAGTACAACGACGCATGCGCAATTGCTGAGGACTTATGGGAGTTGAAGTTCCTGTTGACTGTTGACAGTTTTCCGCTTTAGCCGATTTGTTATATGAATTTATTGCTATAAACAACATGTAAATTAATTTAAAATCGATGTTAATTTAGGTAGAAATGAATCTGACAAAAAAAAAAAATCGGCTTTGATGTTGAAGAGCGAGGTCCTGTTCTCATGTTTTCACTGAAGCAAGTTCTCTGCTTTGGGCTGTGTTGAATCTCAGTTCATGCTGCTCTGACAGTGGAGGACTGGGACTGACCTGAATTCACATGCATGCTGAACATGAAATGGCAGCTCCCTGAATGTAATGCAGAGTAGCTGACAGGCTTGTTGTCAGGCACCTCTCATAACTCAACAATAGATCTAATTGAGCAACCACAGATGAGCAAGGGAGATGCACAGGATCAGCTCCTGCACACAGCAGCCTCTGATCCTGCTGAGAGGCGACCACTCAGCCGTGACAGGCTCCCATCACTGCCGCTTCCTCCAGCAGTAACCTTTGACCCCCCACACCTCTGTGTCTCTTCACGCTTAGGTAGTTGGAGGCCGCCTGGAAACGCCATAAAACCTGTCAGAGTCAACCTCTCGCTGAGATCCATGATGGCTGCCAAGATCCTGTTCAGCAGGCCGTGAGCGGCCGTGCAGCAACTGTCAAGCGCATGATCAAGCAAGCATGGAGGCCTTTTTGCCTTCAGCACACCCACCCAATTGTAATATAGGCAGATTTCCCCAAAGCATCTGCCGTCTTGCCTGTGTTCACTGCGTTTAGATGAGAGGAGCTGAAGGAATGTCAGTGCTTGTTACAAGCAAAAGTCAAAGTTCTGTCAGGGAAACTGGTCCACAGAAAATCAAATCTTTGCATACAGATTCTCAATCTCCTTTATTTCAAATTATGTCTATTTCTTATGTTATTTTAAATATATTTTAAGTCATGTTAAAAACAGAAACACAAACAACTACAGAGTGGAAATTATTTTTGATTTACAAAATGATAGTAAGGCAGCATCCAAGAAGTGAAGGTAGCTGCAGTAAGAGACTAAAAAAGCTCAGAGTCTTAGCACACGAGAGTTTTCGCAGTTGTCTACCCCTCGGGGGCTAAATGGGTTTTTGGTGCCACTGTGGGGTCTATTGGATATGGGGGTGGGGGGTCTCATCCTAGGAAGATGGTGCTTAGTGGGATCTGCAGGATCTACCGGAGATGGTTTGTGACGATTAGCCTCCATTCAGACTCTATTAGGTCGAGGGCCTCATATCAATTTGGCTACTGCCAGAACCCCTTTTCAAGACTCTTGTACTTAGTGAGAGCCCAGGTCTTCTTGTTAGGGATGACACTTACCTAGCTCCCCTCAATGCATGTTGGGTAGTGCAGTAGGGACCGGAAAACCAATGTACCTTGTGGTGCCTCTGCCACCACTGCTTAACTGTCCCCCACTGTCCTCCTTTCTTATAACATTTTGTCAGGGTGTTTGGGGAATGTTTCTGCCTTTTACACACTTTGGGGGTTGGTCTAGAAACCTCTCTGTAAGGCTGTATGGTCATGTATTCCTTCCTTATTGGTTTATTAGTAGACACGTGGGATCCTTTGGTAGCAGCCCCCTCGCCTGGGGCTGGTGGAGCTTCCAGGAGGGTGGGGCCTTGTACTTGACAGTTGCCCATTGACTATATATGAGAACTGGACCAAAAGATTGTGATGTCACCTATAGAAAATGGTTTGTTCCCAGCTTCAACAAAATAAAGTCAATTCAGTCACCGTTTTTTTGTTTGTTTTTGTTTTGCAATATGCATGCTGCCATTTTGGAGTCAGGCATCTATAGCAACCAGTTTCGCTAACCAGGAGTGACCTTGTTAAAAATCCACACCCATACCACTAGCAGACACCACCTACATTTATTTAGGTATTAATGGTCAGTTTGTAACTTTAGAACTTGTAATAATTCTGACAAATAGAATGAGTAATAGATGTTTATTTCTCAATAGACGTCTACCAGATTTTGACTTCTTGGAGTCAGCGGGTACTTCCTGTTTGGATTACCAGAGGGGAAGGGGTCACTCAGTCCAGTTCTGATATGCAGTCACTGGCCTGGACAGAGTGGGCTGTCTAGTCTTTTCCCTCTATATGCTGAGGTAAATCTTCTGACACAGTTTAGGGTAATCTGAGGGTAAACGTTATTCAGTTTGTTTCTTTCTTTAACTAAACAAAGTTTATCATCAAATGCAAAATGCGTTCAAACAAAGAAGCATCTTGTGTGTCCAAAGATCACGTGACCCCAGTTGTAGCAGTAAAATCTGTGCTACAGGAGAGGCCCTCAGCCTCAGACAAGAAAAAAAGAGAATACAAGATACACACAAACACCAGCCTTTTCTTCCTGAGCTCTCATACCTCCATTATCTGAACGCTGTACTTCAGAAAAACTTAAAGGTGAACACTAGGTGGCAGTGTGTCCATGTGAGAGAGGAGCTCCGCCTCATCCTGTCAGCACCTGGGTGTGTTTGCAGATATACATCTGCAGACTCTAGATGTTTTAGGGAGTAAAGGAGGTCTTTGCTAACAAAAAAAAAGCAGCAGAATATGGACTTTTAAATAACATAAATTTTGCAATTAAGATTAGGGAGAGCAAAAAGATTATCCAATGTTTTAAATAGACAAAAAGCAGAATTTCAGGATTTCTCTAAAGTTACTGGTGGGGTTCAGAGTTCCAAAAGGACCAACTAAAGACTATTTTTTTAGATGATGGAGATGAAGCTGAACTTTAGTGTTTCAGTCAGACAGAATGATGAGCAAAGAAAAGTTATTCGTGGTGAAGACACACTGATGACAGAGAGGAAAAGAAATTGAATTTGGGTGAAGAAGACACATTTCCATTTCCTGTTGAAAACAGAGTTTGTGTCAATCCTGACAAATGTCTTTATCATCCTCCAGGTTCATGGACTGTGGAATGATGAGGTGACGAGAGGTTTAATACTCTTTAAACTCCAAATACTGCAGCCCAACAATAAAAAATCAAGAAAAGTTTGATCTCTGTTTCAGCTTCAGCTGGTTAGTATGATGTTTGTGGCATGAGTGCCTTCAGAAAAAAGACGAGGCAGATGAAAGCACATCAGAAAACTCGTTTCATCCCATCAGGAAGTGTTTAAGATGAGAGGAAAATTCAGAGTGGGATGCTGAACTGAGGGGACTGTTACGTTTCTTCAAGGGAGCATTTGATGTGCATGAGTCAAGATGTGAAAGTCTCTTCAGTTGAAACTCAGGTGAAGCGTCTTGGTCTGATGATGTCATGACACCTGCAGTCCTCCATGTTTGAGCCGGTGGGTGATGAAGTCAGTGTTGAGCTTGTCGCCATGCAGATGGGAGTTCAGGGATCTCTGAGTGTCTAAACACCTAAACCTGTCAGCAAAGTCTTTAAAGACGAGCCGTGACGTTCATCTCCTGGAGGAGAAGATTTTTCGGATTCTGACAGATGAATTCCCTCTGAAGAGAACACATCTTCATTCCTGCAAAAACATGGGAGACGGTTTGTCACAGGATGAAAAATGCTTTGCCTTTCAGGAGTGGAGACAAGGTCAGCAGGTCTGTCTTCTTGGTACTCTCCTCTCATCTGTAATTGTCTTTAAAGTGCGCAGTCAAACTGGTGAGTGGAGCTGCATCGCTTCATGTGGGCCTCCAGGGGATCATGGAGGAGAATCTTCACGCCCAAGAAGGTGTCATTTAAGAAGGAAACACTTCAAAATGAGGCGATTAAACTTTGAAATCCCTAAAATGCTCCCTGCTGAATTGTTTTTAGAGTAACAAGGTCACAAAGTTGCAGCTTTGTTGTGTTTGTTTCCTGTCAGAGAGCTATCACACTGCTGTCGCCTCCTCATCCAAACATCATGCAGGACGTGCTCAGACGAGGTTCAGGCAGACGAACAGGCAAGTCGGTAGACATGCTGGGATCATGGCAGGCAGACAGGCAGGCAAGGAGACCGACTGACAAGTAGACAGACCATCACAATTTGCTCACCTGATGAGTTGAGCTGCAGACTTGCATCCAGTTTCAGCCTGATCACACCAAACAGGTTTAAGACAATAGATAAACATTGTTAAGCTAACTGAACATATAACCTAAGAGCGTTCAATAAAAACATTCCGCATCTGCTTTATAAGTCAATAATGCTAAAGCACTAACAAAGAACCGTGAAAGTGGTCAAACTGTGATGACCCCAAACCCCTCTCAAATAAAAAAGGTGAAACTGGAGATGTTCCCTCCTCTCTAAGAGACACATTTCCTGTGTTTTGTGTTTTTGTCACTATACGGATGCTGTTCGGCTGCTGTGTGTGATAAATTAAGGGTGACAATCAGATAAATTGCTGCTGTTGTTCAGGGGCATCCCACAAACCGCTTGCAGACGCAAGTCCTCTTCGCCGCCAGCGTCTGCTGCCTGCAATTAGACCAATGTCAGGATCTCCCGATGAAGTCACGGCAGGGATTCTGCTGCACAAGCCCGGTTTCTGCTCACACTCAGGACCATCCAGGTTCCTTTTGGAATGGAGGTTTGCATTTGGAAAGATCCTACAGAATCTGTTCAAGAAACCCTGAAAAAAATGTTTAAAGACACTAAAGTACACCACAGCTGAAGCTTTGAATGTTCACAAGACCAGATGTGGGAGAAGATCTGAGGGCCTCAGAAACAAACCATGATGTCCAAAGATTTGGTTCCACAACAAACCCCTAGTCTTCAGAAAACGATGTATTGCAAACCACTGCTGTGTGATTGCGCTAAACATATGCCATGGGAGTGTGCACACCCCTCTCTGCAATACACCTGCTGATGATTCCAGTCTGTGCACGTCCGTGCATGTGGCCTGTAATTGGCTAGGTACATCTGAGCAGCAAACCTTCCAAAGCGCTCAGCCTCCGCTGCTCTAAATGACTGTTGACGTGGAGGAGAAGCGTTTAATATCAGTCTGTAATGGCTTCTGATGACACTCCGCGCTCGGAAGAGCGTGTAATCTCCGTCAATTCATTTCAGCGCACGGAGCATCGAGTGCCACTGCCAGCTGGGAAAGTGGCTGCCAGATGCTGCGTGCGCGCTCTTGTGCATGTAAGAAAACATCTGCAGAGGCACACAGTAATCATGTGCAGCAGGTCCCTCTCAAATTAGTGATAAAGCAGAGGATGAACCCTTCAGTCTTTCACAATTTTCCATAAATCACACAAACATCTGATCTGTGCGACTTGGTTCAGCTGTCAAATGGAGACCTGATGGGAATCAAACACGCGACTGATGTGAAACAAAACCAAATCAAACTTTATGACAGAAATAAGAACACTCAGCCACAGTCCAAAACCTTTAGGTGGTTAAGATTATTGACAGTTTTACTGTGATTTTATTTAAGTGTCATTACCTCAGTTTATATTTCCTCACATTTTTGTTAAATTTATGTAATGTAATTGTTTTGTTGTCAAATAGCAAAATGTATCTTTGCATCTAAGCAAAGACAGCTAGGAAAGCTTCTAACTACAGAAGATACAAATGTAGAGGATGAATGTGGACGCTTTGTGTTTTTTCAATCATCTTGGCGTTTGTGTAGTCTGTTTGTGTATTGTTGTGACATCTTTGTGCTTTTCTATGAGTCTCTTGGTTTCCCTGTGGCCCTCATGACACTGGAGCTGCTGCCCAAATTTCCAGTCCTGATACTAAAAAAAAAGCTTAATGTGACACAGCAGAGTTAGAGGGGCAGATACAAGGGCGTGGACCTCAAACCAGACAGGGATTTGGATGAAGTGGTTCTTCATTTGCCCATGAGGGGTTGGCATTGGTCCTGCCATTGGGGGAGTTTAATTTGTGGATGTAGGCACAGTCATGGTTCCCATCTTTTTTTTTTTAATCCGGTCATTCTCTGGTTGTAATTAAAATGCTCTGATAACAGTTTTCACCTACTTTGGCAAGTCACCTGATTAAGAGGCTTATGAACTGTTTAAATGAGATTTTTCTACTCCACTTGTGTCTTTCTAATCATGTCCACTGGCCAGTTCCCCACCACACTTTTGTTTGTTTCAGGGTCTGTTCCAACATGGACTGCAGGCTGCAAATGATAAGTGATCAAAGATGTGATCCAGGATTTTCCTAAATCCTTTAGCTCGACTCTGAGCTCTAGTTCCTCCTCTGAGAACAACGTTCCCATAGGAGGAGCTTCAGAAACCTAAACTCGTTCACACCGGAGGGTTACGTCGGTGCCATTTGTTACTACAACCACCAATAGAATCAACCTACAGAAAATCATAGGTAGCAAAAGCAAAGAATAAAAATATTGTTGGACAAGAACACGAAAGGTTGGACGTCTCAATACGTTTAGCTTGAGGTCTTTTCATTGACTGTACATGGAAACTGGAATGAGTGACCCTCCCCTCCTGGCGATCTAAACAGAAAGTGCCCACTGGTTTCAAGAAGCCAAATTCACTTCTAATGAGAAATTAACAGTTAGTACTCAGTCAGAGTAACTAATTTTTGATCTGTTAGTGTTTTTTTTAACAAGTTCTTGATTATCCAAATTGTTTTCATGATATTTTTGCTGGTATTGAAGTTATAATCTGACCAAGCAGTAGCTATCTCAATAGTAGGGGGTGCCTGTTGGCCCCAACACTCAAAACATTTGATTGAACGATGTCATTTGGTTCCAACGTATGTATTCATTGAAATGGCGACTGAATTGACTTTGTTTAGTTGGAGCCGGAAGCAAACCCTTTTTTATGGGTGATGGCTCCCTTACTCGGTCCAGTTCTCATATACAGTGTTCCCTCATTTATCGTGGGGTTTACATTCCAAAAAGAACCCGCAATAGGTGAAATCCACAAAGCAGGATTGCAGATGTTTCAAGGCTGTAAAACTCCTCACTACACACTTTCTACCCTTTTCTTAGTTGGACATGAACGCTTTTCTCTCTTGTTTTAGCTCTCAGAGTTCAAACCTTCTTAGGAAAGCAAGTCCAGCATTACTGAATAAAAACAAAGATTTCCGATTATAGATTTATGAAAATGTAGCAAGATTCTGCCCAGGAGACACAGCACAGAGGTGAATGACTGACAATCAGAACACAGATCATAGTCTGTTAAAATAAAGCATGCAATACTGCACTGAAAAACATCTTCAAAATAGCGAGACCACGAATAGTGAACTGTGACGTAGCGAGGGGAACACTGTACAGTCAATGGAGTAATGTACAATTATTGGACTCTTCTGTCAGGATTTAAATGTATGCAGTTGAAATAAACTTTAAGTATTACAGAAAAGGAACAAAGAGCTGAAAAAAAGTGTGAGGACCTAAATTGGGCAAAAATTTAAGCAGAAAGCAGACTGACAAGGATCAACAACAAGCTGAAAAGGTAAAAATTCATTCAGTCAGCTGTGGTTTGTTTGTTGTAAAAATATAGAGAACTAAACAAATTAAGACTTACCAAACCTAAGCTGTGTTGACTAAATCACTGGTCTCAGCATCATATCAGGATGTTCATGTTAAAGCCTGTGATAGCTCAGTTGAAGGAAGCCTTTTGTTTGAAGGAAAAGAAACGTCCTCTGCCTAAAAGGAACATGGAGAGTTGACTGAAGTCCATAAACTGAAAAACCTTAAGACTTTTGAAACAAAGTTTTGAGACCAAAGAGGAGACAATTGAGTGAAAGACCACAACCAGAAGTCAAGCATGAGGATGGAAGATAAATGGTATGGGTTTGTTCTGCAGGACCTGGACTCCTTGATGACCTTTTCTCTGACTGAATAATTCCAATGTAAGTCCAACCATGAGACATTTAACCCTTGTGCTGTCCTAGGCACTTTAACATTGGGAGTTGGGTCATCTAGAGCCATTAGACAGTGCTCTGAACCTTTTTTCTTCAATGATTTGTGATCTTCACTGGTGTCCATGGATTACATAAAAACTTCTCCACCTTTATCCACCTTTGTCATGGTAGGTAGAACACATCAATGTAAGGGTGGGGTCATCTGGACCCCATAGGATAGTACAAGGGTTATAAGGTCTTCACCGTGTTGAGGTGGCAGCTTCTCCAGCAGCTACTCCTCCCCAGTGGAGGTGGCTTCTTGTCATCTATGAGGTGTTAAGCCATAGTTCTTGTGTGTAGAACATTCTCACACCTTCAAGCTCCAACAGAAATGCTTAAATGCTTAAACCTGCAGGTTCAACCTAAAGAACCAGTCAAACTGACATCTCTGTTCTGCATGTTCTCGTCCTTTTTGTCAACACGGTGCTTGTGTTGCTCCTCATTTTCTGTCTGCAGATCTGCTGTCAGCCTCGCCTCTCTGGAGAAACTCATCTTCTCACCTGTGTCTCACCACGTCATCTGTCCTCATTTACGGCTGAGATTCACACCTCTGCAGTAGCTTCTTCTGTTCCACCTGAGACCCATCAGCTTGTGTCTGAAAAAAGCAAACAAATGACCTCTGACCAGTGTGTTAAATATGTGGAGAGACGGCAGGTGACAGGCTCCCTTTTAGTTTACAGTTAGAGTGGTCCTCTTCAGATGTTTGCACATCTTCATAGTTCAGCTCCTCTCTGCATTCATCGTCCATTCCATCAGCGGTAGTTAAGAAGTGACGACAAAAGTTGCAAACCATTTTAGAGTCAGGGTTTGATCCAAGAGAGAATGTCTGTTTCGTCAGAGGAAGAGGAAACACAGTGTGGTCAGGTGACATGCACAGGTCAAACTTCACAAAGCAGGAATCTAAAATTAGTCCAGCAATGACTCAATAACAAGTTGCATTCTGCTGAAGACCTCAGTTATATATGGCTTGCTCTGTTTAGTCTGTGGAAGATAATACAAAGAGTCATCTGCTCTTAAAGTTTTCTTGTATATTAGATTCTGAAGATAAGCTGTCATGTGATGTGAGCTCCTAGATCCAGATCACTGGTTCAGTCGCCCTTCACTGGTTTATGCTGTAAAGGTTAAAGCTGTTCCAGGTCAACTGAAAGTTCTCGGTGAAAGGATTCCAGAGTCTTTGTGGTTCTGAAGTGTCCGATCCAGCATCACGATGATTCTGCTTTCCTGAAACCGCAACACACAAAGGGAAGAGCAGGTGTGCAGAACAGCCTTGTTTTTAGACATTTTAGATATTTTACTAAAACTAGCAGTTTTTTTTCTCATTAGGAGCTAGTAGGATTTAGAAAAATCGAAATTATCATTAAAATAGGTCAAACTTCCTGTGCTCCAAACTCCTGACAATAGAAAAGTTGATTTAGGGCTCAAAAACCCTAAAATTGCACTCTGGGATTTAAAGGACGTTATTTTTACGTTCAATAAATGTTGACAAGTTAAAATGGCATTCATTGTCATTATGAAAGAAAATTAGATTTATGTTTTAGGAATAAGTGTTATTTTTAGATTTTATGAGGATTTATTAAAACGGGGCATATCGTACAAAGATCTTGGTCTACTTTTGTTCACATTTTACTCTAAAATGAGTCATTTTCACTCATTACACTAGGTTTTTTTTGTCACTGTTATCAAAATGAACTACAATTAAGAACATAAAAACAAAAAAATACAAACCCCCTGGTTTGTTTTAACAGTTAGCTTTTGAAGCTTTTTCCCCTTTAAATGATTGTGTAGAACTTTCTAGATTTTGATATCCTATTATAAGATTTCTTCTCAAGTAGAAATAACTTGCTGCATGGACAGACTGTTTTAGTACTTTCTGGTGATTTTCTTCTTAAGAATAGTGTTTCTTTTTCCATTTTTAGGCTACATTGTCTTGCAGTGTGGGTCAGAAATATGACATGTATATGGGATTCCCACTTCCACTGCAGGCAATAGATGGCTCTTTGTGTCTTCATGTTTGTAGCAGCCTGTTTAGGTTGGCTTCTTCTAAATCACAGAGAAGCAAACAGACCAGTTGTGGAGCAAGGGGAGCGGAAGAGCGATGGAAAGCAGCTTGAGGCTCGCAGTATCTCCTTACTGATCTCCTCTGCAGGTTCCTCTTCACACATCTGGGCTGATCTTCTCGTTTTCTTTTTATCTGTTCAAGAGCTGATCTCTGATAAGATGAGCTGGAAGATCAGCTGGAGGAAAACAGGAACAAAAACATGCTTCACTTTCTACAGAACTCTACTTTTTTAACCCTTCTCCTCCTCACGAGGAAGACCACGGCAGCCTCTGGAGCCTTAAACAAACTGGGATCACGTGGACTTGAACCTAAAGATGCTCAGGTGAACACCGTTCCCCCTCTGAACTCCAGCACAGGTTTTTTTCTCCTGTTTGATGTCAAGAATCGTTACAAACTTCATCCTATTGGAAGCATTTTTAATCCTCCTTCACTCGATCAGGCACAAGCTTTTCAGCGTCATCCTCTGAAAAAGAGACAGGGTGGGACAGTGGGTCTCCATCAATTCTTCTATATGCACCAAAGTCCAAGCATCTAACCCTTAGAGTAAAAACAGGTCAGTGGATTTTTTATATTCAGGTGAAGGACGGATGTGCTGAGAATCATGCAGACACAGAACCTGGCGGCAGCTCCCTTCATCTTGGAAGGTTCTTCTTCTGCAAACTGCTGACAGTTTCTCAAACAGAAAGTTTCTGGAGTTATTTTCGTTTTGACCAGACCAGACCAGACATTTTTCACAAAATCATCTCGTGGTCTGGAGGTGTGTTCAAGGAATCATCATGGACTCCTGCAGAGATTGATGAGCTTCTATTTACAGGCTGCTGCTGCTCTGAAAGAAACTTCCAGCTCCCCCGTCTTTGTTCCTGCAGGTAAAAGACGGACCCTTCTGTCCAGCTTTCTCTTCATCTCATGTTTTCCTCCTCCTCCTCTCCCGCCCCATCGTGGGAATGTTTACTGTGTGCGTGAATATTTCATGGCCTTCAACTCGCATCACGCGTCCACAGTTTCACACTGCTGCTCTCCGACCTCATGAATAAAGAAAGAGCTGTCTGAACGCGTGCTTCCTCAGCAGCTGGATCCATACCTGCCCTGTAGGGTTCAGGAGATCTGGATGAGGCTCAGGATGTGACCATCCCGGCAACCTGCTCTAACCGAGATGGGGAAAAGGTCAGAAATCCACCATGAGGTGCAGAGGATCCCTGCGGTCCTGACAGGTTTTTCTTCAAAAACTTGTTTTTTGTTGAAGAAAGTGAGGAGACATCTCACTCAATCAGCAGGCTGCTGTGTGGCAGAGGGGAGCCTTTGAGCAGGGAAGTCAGCATCTCATGAATGAGAGAACAATAAATACTGCTGCTCTTCTGCAGGATTGATGCGGGATCTCTCAGATATTGGCATTCAGCAGAGCAACTTTCAACTTTAATTCACACAGGACACATGAACCTCCCGTTAAAGCATCCACCTGCAGAAAATAAAAAAAAAGACCTTTTTTTCTTTCAATTAAATGAGAAGAAACATTTTCAATCAAGTCATCTCCAGTGTCAAACAGGTCTGCTGCTGAAAGTCTGAGCCGTTTCTTCTCTGAGAATCAATGGGCGGATCGCGAAAACCAAGCAGAGCGGTGTTTTTTACCAAACCGTAAGAGGACGGACACTTTCAGGAATGCGGACAGAAATGGCCTTCATGTGGAAGTTCCACTGATGGAAGCCTGCGGCTGTCTTCATTCCTGGATCCTAAACACTCTCATATAGTTAACATCACTGCACTCACACACAAACACATTCTGTAAACCATCACAGATCCATTTTGTTCAGGAATCCTCAAACCTGAACTCGGTTCTTTAGCTGACAAGGAACCCAGTTCTACTCCTCAGCCTCAAATCGATTTAGCTTTAAGGAAAATGATGAAGATGATATTTGAATTTAAGTAATGTGACTCTTGTAGTTCAGCTAAACCCAGAAGAAGCAGGACATTAAATTTAAGAGGCAATGAAATCCAATAAAAAAAAACTCAGAGAGAACAAACAGAAAAGAAAAAACTGAAGGGAACAAAATAAGAAAAGAATAAACGAAAAGAAATTATTGGAAAGGAAAAGAACATAACAGAAAAAAAATCAACAGAATGCAGAATGGAACAAGGAAAAGAGAAAATAACAGAACAGAAGAAAACAGAACAAAAAAGGAGAGAGAGTAGAACAGAACAGAGCAGAACATCAAATAAAATAAAATAACAGAAGAGAAAAGAAAAAAAATACAGTACAGGATAGAAAAGAGCATAAAATAAAATAAAGTAAAACATAATAAAATAAAAAAACAAAACAGAACAGAACATAAATGAAAAGAATAGAAATTAAAATAACAGAACAGAACAGAAAGGAGTAGCAGCTGACAGGTTGATCCTGTGATGTGTTTCAACCGCGGGCTTGGCAGCCTGACCTCCCTGACCTGATGTCAGAAGCCCCCCCGCCTCCAGCTCAGTTATGTCTTCGACCAGAATCTCATCTGGACCTGAGTCTGATCCAAGAAGCTTACAGCTGTAATTAAATCATTACAGTGGTGTGTACGCCTCGCAGAGCCACGCCAAATTGACTTCCACTGAGCTGATTTTCTGTTTGAACACCTCGTAATGATTTTCTGCCCGTCTAATTACAAAGCTAACATCCGATCAAGCTGCCATCCAGAGGGGAATTATCGCAGGGGCCCGGCATTAGACCTCATTACCCGCCCGAGTGCAGTATTATTCCTCCTCGTAATTGGAAAGGGACATTTGTCAGCACAGCTTCCTCCCCCCCAAAATCACCACTCGCCGCTTTCACAGTCGGCAGGAAAACAAACCAGAGCCGTCAAGTTCAATCGATGTTTAACCAAGCTCCAAACGTCACTCTGGCGAGGACTTAAACACAGGGGGCGCCACTGATGAACTCTTCATCTTCGCTCTGAGTAAGAGATGGTAGGATGAGTCGTCAGCCCTATAAACTCCTCCTTAATCTCTTGTGAAAATATCCATTTTGTTTCAATTTTCTTCTGGAATCACAAAACGTCAGTGCAAATTATGAGATTCAGAAAAGAAAGCCACTCTTTTTCATTTTTGCTATAGAGAATACATCTAACAAATAAGCAAAAACACCAAAAAAGTGTAAAATCCAGACTGTAGGTATTTTCGTTTTAAAGTTCTAAAGTTATCCATCGTATTCGGGGACTTTTTTGTTTTGTTTGGCCTGACTGTTTATCAGAACGGGACTGAGTGACCCTCTCCCCCAGGCATTTCAAACAGGAAGTCAACGTCCCATAGACTTGTACAAAGAAACAACAGCTATTTCTTTTTGTACAGTATTCAAGTCATAAACTGACCAATCAGATGCCTCAATATTAAAAGTGGGTGGAGCCTGCTGGTCCCCATGTCCAAAGTTTGACAGACTTTGTGTTGTCTGCTTTCAAGTGGTAAGGGTGTGGACTTCCAACAAGCTTGCTCCTTATTATGACTCGGACTAATCACTGCTTACTGCCGTCATCTGACTGACACTATTGCTAAAAAAATGGTGATTTAATTTACCTCAATTTGTTGGAGCCAGAAATAAGCGATTTTCTATGAGTGACGTCACACACCGGTCAAGTCCCATAGAGGTGATTTGATGAACTGCACTTTTAGATTTATTTTTTCATTCAAGCTGCAGGTGGCCCACAGACCCCGAGACACCAAAAAATTCTGTTTCTTTTTGTACAAGGCTCCATGGTACAGTTTAGCTGAGAAATGCCACATTTTTGTGCAAATTGAAATTTTAGCTTAAAGTTTTTGTATTTTTTATTCAGAAGCCTTATTCTTCTTTGGGTTTTTGTATTATTTTACTTGCTAACTTTGAAAAGAAATCCTAAAAAATGGGTTTTATGACACGTGACACTGACTTAAGTCAAAATATGACTCACAAATTGTTGTCCAGCCAATAAAAGTGTGGAAAAAGAATACATCATCTGATGATACATGACAATATTTTATGTTAAGGACTTTTTTGAAATAGTCTATCAGCAACTATGAACCCACCAGGATGTGAGCCATCACTCCCATAGCTGGGCCTGAGGCTAGTCAGGACCATCAGCTCTCTGCAGGCCCGCTGAGCCCTGCTGTGCTGCAGGAGCTGGGCTGGTAGTCTCTCCTGCGGCTGCAGAATGTCAGCAGCAGTGACTGACAGCTCCAGCAGGACGCTGCAGTCCCTCACACAGATCCAGCATCTCTGCAGGTATCTGCACCCCTACTTAGGGCTCACTGGGGCTTTTGAGGAACTTTTCCTGTTTTGGTCCAGGTATTTCTCCTGCTGGAGAACAATATTTAGTTCAGTTCCAAACAAGAGCTTTTGAATCAATGAAACAAAACTAGGAGTTAGTCTAAGCCAGGGGTCTACAACCTGAGGCTCCAGAGCCACGTGTGGCTCTTTTTAAACCTCCATAGTGGCTCTCTGGATGAAGAAAAATGTTAAAATAGTATTTTTTAAAAGTATCCAAGTAGCATTGATTTGGTCTAGACTAGATTTGTTTACACATTTATGGCTGAGGCGCACCAACAAGTAAGATACCGTATGTTCCAGAGTATAAGTCGTGTTTTTCATCATCAGGGGGTGCGACTTATATTCAGGAGCGACTTATTTGTGATATTTAAACATAAATAGGCTTATTTATTCATTGTTTTTCCACTAACAACCGGTTGGTTTTTAGCTTTTTTTATAGGATTTTCTTATTGATAAATTGGTAAATTTATCAATAAGAAGTATTGATAAATACACCGTCTTCCATATGCAGCTCCCGCAGTATATATAGAAGGCAAGGATCGCCGTAAGGAAAAATAAAAAAAGACTGAATGATCTCATGATCCCAGAGATCGAGACGTTAATATCGATGCTTTTGTGGAGCTCTTCAGAATAGTTGTAATCTTTCATCGTTTGTATCTTCCATCCATTATAAACAAGATAAACAGTCAAAGCGTCCATGCAGTGATGAGGCTACAAATTCAGACAGTAGCTTCTTCACACGCAATGGGTGTCTTGGACAAGCATTGAGCATTAAATTTGGCGCGAGTCAAAAGAGGCATCGAACGCAAGTTTGATGCATAAATTGTGTTCGGTGTGAACGCAGCATTACGCCGAGCTTGGTGGATTTGTTCATAAATGTTGGACTTTTTTCTTAAAAGTGCGACTTATACTGTGGAGCAACTTAAATATGGTTTCTCCTTCTTTACTATGCTCTTTTTAAAAAAATCCTATTTGGCACAGAAGGTCTTTTATTTTGAAAGGAAGTCACACAAATCTCAGTCAAAAGTAAAACAAACTATTCCACATTTTGAAAAAATGCTAGTTTTTCTTTATGTTTTTGTTTTTCTGTATGCCAAAAATCATATCGTTCATATTTATCTTAAAAGTAACAATGTAAAGAATAAATAATAACGAGGTCAAGTTGCAGTTGATGTGAAGGCCTAGTGTGCTGGGGTTCTTTTTATACACACCCACTAATTGATTGATCAGTAATTGATCACAGGTGAGGCTGTAATCTAGGATTGGGTGCATCATATGACAAGGCGACAAAACTTTTGTCTTGCCAAAATGTGACCTTTCTATGTTCATTAAATGATCAATCTTTCTTCAGGGAAGCAATTTTATTTTACTATATTGAACATAATTTGGGAGGGTTTTAGCTTTCATATGAGACATTTCTAAAACCAATGGATTTATTAAAAGTGAGGTTATACGCTTTTGTTTCTACAAAATGGATAAGCGACAAGACTTTTGTCAGGGACTGTATTGATTACCTCATTATTTCTTGTTGACCCCTTAGTGATGAAGGTCACTCTTTTAGTTATTTTTGTACCTGTACTAAAAAAAAAAAACTAACTTAAACAAAAAGTTTCTGTTCAGTTGGAACCTGAAAGGCAGTTATTCTGAGCAGAAGGAGTTCAGCGTGAGGGGGGGATTCCCGCTGTGATGCATGCTGGGATCAGCACATGCTCAGATTTAGAAGGGACCGCCACCTCAGCAGAAAAGGACACCACTGAGACAGCTTTTTAGACAAAATTGGAATTTTTTTGTTGTTCCTATGAAGTAAATAAAAAAAGAACTAAACGAAATGAATCAGGAAGCTTCGGTAAATTTTAGGGAAACTCGCATTAAGAGTTGAGTTTGAATTTCCCTGCACAGTTCAAAAAAGTTTTAGTTTGTTCTCGGAGTCTGACACGTTTTTTTCATAATCACAAACTAGCCGCAATGCCTGTTTCCCAATGTAAAGCAAGGACTAAATATGCAGTTCCTCAAACGGCCACTGGAGAGTAATTTGTCGTTAAGCGCAAAAAAGTCCAATTCTAAAACCACCACAAACTTTTGTACAGCCGTGAGTAAAAAAACTTTTCAAATGAGCAATTTTTCTTCAATTTGAAATCAAATGTATGCATGTTTGATTGGCAGATGGGTGGCCTTAACACAACTTTCTTTAAATTGTCCCGCCTAATTGGTAAGTTGTAAGTTGGGAGACATCAATTCTAGTCAGTAGCCTGTGGTCATTCCACTTCAGGCAGACATTTAAAGTCTCATGGATATTGGTTGACTCTGATTGCTAATGACTAGGTGTCTTTGGGCCGATTGCTCCTTCAGCAGGATGGTGGACGTTACACATGGAGGTCCAGTGCTTCGTGTGATGCAGTCTGAGGCAGAGTCCTAAACTCCAGGTGAAGCTGTCCGTGACTGCGAGAACGCGACAGGCGGAAAGAGGGAAGGGCAAATCGCTGAATGCGGCGAGCCTGGCAGAAACTCCCATCTGCAAGGAGAAATACATCAAAACTATGCAACAACATCAGCAACAGAAGATGAAACCCTCTACATGTTTACGTAAAAAAAGCAAACATCCTGAGACTCAAAGTGACATGAAACTGTACTTAAATTCAGCTTCTGAAGTTGAATAACTTCACATTCGGACTGTTACTCTATCTAACCGCTTTCCTTTACACTCTAAAAAGGGTATTTAGGCTGCAAAGATAAACCTTTTAACATTGATTTAACTTAATTATTTGCTTTGTTGAAGATAAATCATGTTTTTGAATTCAATCAAACAAAAAATAAGCAGACTCCTGCTTCTATCTGGAGTATCAATTAAGGACATTCATCAACTGTGAGTTATAATCATAATAGTAAGTAAATAAATTTTATTTACATAACACCTTTCACAGATAGAAGTCACAATGTGCTTCACAGGTTAATATATATGTATATTTACGACCAGAAAGGGCAAAAAGCATAAAACACGTAAACCAATAGGTAATAATTTTGATGAATAAGTGTTTTAAAAGGTTTGAAAGTATTTGAACTTATTTACAAGCAACTTCTTACACTCGTGGTTAATTAAATTACATTACTTCAACAAAAGTTTGAATAAAAAAGAGACATCAGAATGGAAAAGTTGACTTTTGAGAGTTTTAGGAGTTAAAATAAAATGTTTACTACCATTTTTAGTTGTACTGCAGACGAATCTGTTATTAACAAGATCCTTAACTTTGAGGCGGGACTTTTAGAATAACAGCACTGACCTGGCTGAAGGTTGGGCTGGTTAAAGACGTCAGTGGAGCCCTTCCAGTAGTGAATGGCCATCTTGCCATGGTAATCTCGAATGTTAGTCTTAGCATCTGATGGAGAGATAAATGATCTCATCAGGAGGACACTCATGTGTTACACTGATCATCACCTGAGTCTTTCCTGCAGATCAAAACTCCAAAATTTAGTTCAGTAAGTTCAGTGGGACTCATGCGGCTCACGCTGGCATCCCAGCAGAGCAGGCAGGAGGCTAAGTGGAGGAGCTAATTGTTACAGCAAGTAACCAACCCGCATTACGGGTTGATTAACACCCACCCCCTCCCACCCACCTGCCTCAAACCCGGTTTAAGCAGCCCGCTAGAGAAACCCAAACTGAGCTCCATGGCAGTGAAGAGACCTGCTGGCAGCCAAATCACCACTCAGGAAACCAAATCCTTCGCCTCCAGCTGCCAGCAGATCAGGAGGCGTTTGAGTTGGAGGAACTCCGTAGAGCAAAGCTTAGCTTCTCTCCTGCATTTTTGTCACCGTTCAAACAGAACAGAGGATTTAGGACCGTTTCAAAGCCCACAAAGTCTCATTTGATATCAGGACGATGCTTTATGAAGCTCAGCGGGATCTGACTGTAAAAATTCAGTTTTTCTGAAAACAAAGACGAATGTCGTTGCATCCAGCAGTTAGATTAAACAAATTAACTTTTTACTCGATTTGCATTTCAGTGATATTTTATTATAAATGTTTATGTTCATCCATAAAGGAATTGGCAGCTGAGATGATGGGTCACCCAGCAGAAACATTTAAGATCAATCGTTTTCCACGGGACAATTCAAAACGTAACACTCAAGAGAGCTCATCTTTATCTGCATCCGTCTGTAGTGACCGTTTTCTTCAGATCCGCAATCTGGATTTTTGGAGACTGAACTAGTCCAGGATGTTTTCAGAATCTCCTGCACAGATTTATGACGTTTATTAAACTAATATTTAAATAAATATGAAAAATGAATTATAATGTTAACATTAATGTCGGCAATGACAGATTTTGTTTGTGATGCACTTTCCATTTAAACACATTCACTGCAAACACTAAATCTTAAGAAAGCAAAAAGACTTATTTTTAATAAAAAAATGTCTTACAAGGAAAAAGTGTCAATTTAGCAACTTTTATTAGCAAAAATAATCTTAGTTTTGGAAAAAAAAAAGTCTTAATGACTAGACTTGTTTACTTAAGATAAGAGTTCTGGTTGATAAGACCATTTTTCTTATCCCATTGGCCGATTTGCTTACCGTATTCAAAAAAAATTTGAGTGAATTTGACTAGTTTATAGGGGGGCTGTTTTATGTCAAAATGCTGTCAAATGTATTTATTAAAGCAATATAAAGCTAACTGAAAATGAGCTTTCTTAGGTATAGGTATGTGGTTAGATGTAGGACCTTCAGGTGGACTGGTATTGTTCCACGGGCGGGGCGTGACGAGTTTCATGGTGGCAATTAAAAGGCGGTCAAATGATCCCAGCTGCTGCTGAATTTGACCCATGTTTGCTGACTTCTCTTCCTTTGTGTTCAACAGTTAGACGTTCAGTGGCTCCACTCACTATAGCTGCTGATCAGGGTTCGAACCATGTCCTCGTGTCCATGAATGGAGGCCAAATGAAGAGCTGTGTAACCCTGAAATCACCAAAGACAGACGTATCTGTTCACTCAGCAGCATTCACTGACAGAGCAGGAGGGGCATCAGACAGGTTAAAGTCTAATCTGGTGGCTTTGGGGACAAGACTAGAGGACAGAAAAACATTAAAGGAGAAAAGCTGGGAAAAGGAAGCAAAAAAAGTTGTTTTAAGGATGACCACTGTTTGATAAGGAGCTAGAACAAAAAAAAGTCAATATCCTAAAGTATAATCTGGAGCTAAATGCCTCAGATTAACATAATTGTGAACTAAGCATCTGAGCTTCGCTACTTCTGATTAGATTGCTGGAGGGACTTAATTGTGGGATTTTTATATCAATTCCATTGACTGTATATGAGAACTCTTTGGAACGCCCCCCCCCCCGGTGCTCCATACAGGAAGTACCTGCTGGCTCCAGGAAGCCAAAATTTCCTAGACTTCTATAGAGAAATAAACGGCTGTAAAATCTTGATAATCTTCTTTTTTTGTTATATTTTTTTCTGTAGCTCAAGTTATTCAAGTTATAAACTAACCAATCAGATGCCTTAATTAAAGTAGGTGGTCTCGAACGTTTGATTGACAGATTTTGTGTTGCCTGCTTTCAAGGATTGTGGCCTTCCAACAAGCTCTCTCCTGATTGGTGAGAGTTGCTGCCAGAGAACGATGACTCACACCAACTCGGACCAATCACTGCTTACTGTCAGTACTTGCCTCCAACATAGCGCAATCAATATTGTGAAACTGAATTAACTTAATTTGCTTGGAAATGGAAGTAAGCCATTTTCTTTGGGTTTTGTCACACTCACTCACTCCAGTTCTAATTTACAGTCAATGACTAATTGACTGTGAATTAGAATTGAAGGTTTAGTCACCAGATTCTTGAAGCCAATGTGAAACATTTAGGCCATCTCTAAATTCTCCCACTGCTCCTTAACCCCTTAAGAACTATTTAGTGTAGGACTATCCAGTGCCCTGGATTTTAATGTACATCGCTCACTCACTACTTTTCTTTCAATCGTTTACTTTATTTTTTCAAATAATATACTGCTTAATCCATGGCATTCTCTATTGGCCAATCCACTGAGCATCTCTGGACACTGGTTTTTCACAGAGACTTCTGGGTAATTTTCAGGACACTATTTAGGGATTGTTGATTCAGACACCCCGACAAAATGGTGAACACTCTTGCTAGCGCACAAAGTAGTGAGGGAATTCAGAGACAGCCTTAGTCTAAACTAAGGTTTCTAACACCCTTATATAGATGCTGTGCAGAGTAGAAGAACATCCAACAGGTCTCACCCCCTTCAGTGAGGCATCGTGGGATTGAGGAAAAGAAAAAAGCAGGATGCGATTAGCAGTGGTGGAGGTCGAACTGAAGCTGAGATCACAGAAACAGCTCAGAAGGTGACTTACATGCTGCCATTGAGAAGTTAGGTGAGCAGGATGGGGAGGAGAAAAGAAGGAGAGGTCAGGGCTCACTGACCAGATCGAGGTGTTTTGCTTATGACGTTCTTGAACATTTCGGTGTGTGTTTTTGTTTCTGCCATACAGTTAAACAGTTTTACATTGCAGTGAATTGGGGACTGAATTGGTTGTATAATAACCCCTCTAGTGCAGGGGTGCCAAACACCAAGCCTTGAGGCCCGCCTCCTGCTAGTTTTCCGGAATCGCTGCCTTTTCTGCTGATGATTCCCTGGAGGTTACTTAAGGTGCATTTCCACCAGGCTTACTTTTATTTATATTTATTAGGTGATGTGATGTTTTTGCGGTTCTAAATGAGATGAGTCAAGGTGGATTCATGGACCCTGACTAGCGCACCGATGGCCTCAGTTCTGCCTCCAAAAACAGCAGGAAACAGCTGTAAATATTTGTTTAGCTTCTATTCAAATATTTTGAAAAAACAAATTCGAGCAGAATAATTATGTCAGTATATACTTAATCAATAATTGAGTATATCGTTAACAGAAATTCAGCATAAGTAGACTGGACCTGGTTTATATTGTTTCAAACCAAGCTTCAATCCGGAAGTCAAAGGCGATACAATACATTATCAGTGAGCAAGACTTCTGTTTTTGATTTTCTTACCAAAAAAAGCTGACATTCTTAAAAAACTTTGTATTTTTGCAGGACATAGGTGCACAGACACACACGCTCACCCACCGATCTGACGTTAACATCGGCGCCGGAGTGAAGCATCATGTCCACGGCGTCTTTGCGGCCCTGCTTGACTGCCCAGTGAAGTGCCGTCTGGAAAAATATCAATTCATGGGTTCACAACAAACATTTGGCAAGGTAAGAATCAGAGAGCTGACACTTTTAATTGGACCACTTCAAATTAAGTCCCCCTATTCTATGTGAGAAAAAAATAAAACATTTCATATTAAATTACTTTTTATTAAATATATCACAAATACATGAATAAAAAGAAAATGTGTCATATTTGTATTGCATAAATGCCCATTTAAAAAATGTCACAAGTTCTTATAAAAAACTATAAAAAACGTTCCCTGTTTTTGTCCACAGTTGTGCTAAAGTATTGTTTTGGAGGGAGAGGGCATCTCATTTGAATAAAGTCTTGCTTTGAAGCAAAGTCACACTGATTAGCTCGAGCAGATTTGGCTGCGAGCTGCAGACAGACACACAAACTGAGTGTGAGCTTTAACTCAGCCCGGTGGGATTTCATGCCGAAGAGCCCCACTCAGGGATAACCCCTCTCAGGGCCTCCCAGTCAATGGAGAACAGATTGTTAATCGCGTTTGTTCATGTGCTGAAATGAGGGCGTGAGGTGTTCAGTGTCCACAGAGCTGCAGGAAAACAGACGCGTTTTTTTTGTCAGGAAGCTGCTAAGTGACACAATATCTAAAGATGAAGATTGATAGGTTCCTGTTCATCAAACCATCAAACTGTCCATGAAGAAAAGTAATGGCATCTTATCTCAATGTTTTTATGGTAATGTGGGATAATAAACCCCTTGATGGCTATTGGTGCAAATATGCACTTGGGCTCCAAAATGACCTTAATTTAACTTCTACTCAAAAGCATAAGCATAAATGCTTTTTTTAATACCAGGGAATAAATTCAAGTGTCAGGGAGTTAAGTTCAATGGATAAACATAGAACTCTCACAGGAAAACCATGAAGAGCTGAGAATCAGACAAGACAGGATCCAGATCTTTGTTCACATTATTGCCGTTTTAATATAAAATACATTTTTTCTTCTTGAGTCTGGTAACGTTTTCCTGATTTTACAGACATCACCTTAATTGATGTAATGTGTTGACCATCTGGATATAGGAATTAAATGAAGGCTCCTCCTTCTTGTCTATTTTGTTTTCTTTTTGCAGAGACTTCTGGGAAGTTTCCAGGGCACTCGATTTTGGAATTTCAGGTTCGGACACTACAAGAAAAGGTGGAATGCCCTGTAGAGTGCACAAACCGGGGAGTTTTTAGGGAATTTGACAGAGTATGAATGTCTGGCTTTCAGCTGGAATGTGCAGTGCATTGTGGGATTGAAGCCTGCTCTAAACTGAATGGACACCTTTACAGAACTACACAGAACCACAGCAGAGTCCACAACACAGCGAGCGCACCACAGGACTTACAAACTAGATCCATCCAAAGAAGGCAAGATAAGGAGGAAACGCAACGTTAAAATTTATTAAAGTGAATCAAAACCAACACAGAGCGAAGTTTAATTTTTTTTTTCCTGGCTTAAGTCAACCAGTTTTGAACTGATTTGAACTAAAGTGAAAGTGAAAAAAAGTGAGAAAAAAAGTAAATTTTCGCCGCCCTCCTATAGGTCAACCGCACCACTGGTTGTTGTTGTAACCGAGGCAACCACCGATCCGGTTCAAGATGTTCTGTTTGTGATTTTCATAATTAGTTTGGTTTTGTGTTGGATGCCCATCATGACACTTGTCCAAAGTCCATTTATCCGGACTTTGGACAAGCAAACAAAAGCACTAGATTATGCCCCTTCAGGCCTTATTGAATAAAAGTGACTTCTAAAAAAATATATAATAGTATTAATAATAAAGGTACATATCTAGTTATTGCTTTTGTTAAAAAACAAACAAGCAAATAAAGAAATATTGCTGTTATTAAAGACAAATTCCAAATTTTCCCTGACATCACCTTGAAGTTTAATTTTTTTTCTTTCATCATTTGTGGCTCCACGAGGAACCCATAAAACAGATGCTGCAAACGGAAAAAACTCTGTTCCCATCTATGAATTTTATACAAGCATGTTATAATAATAGTAAACAAACATGTAAATGCTCGTTTCAGGTGCTGACATGTTTCTCTGAAGACAAATGCAAACTCTGTAAATTCATAAAACTGTGTCCTTTGAAGCAGAACTGAAACAATGACGACAGTGAGCGATCTCCCTTTTCTCCATCACCCCCACCTGCTCTGCTGTTTAGAACCCCCCACCCTCATGCTGGTGAAATAAAGTGGATCAAACAAGGTGAATATTGTTTTCTGCCCCTCCTAATTCCCTCCAATGTTCCTCAAAAAGTATCAAAAAGGTGGCATGCGGGGAGTCTGCCATCGCACATGGATGCTTAATGAAAGTTTATTCTGTCACTTCCACACTGACACGCACTGACAGCAGCAGGGGGGGGGGCGCTATTTTCATTAGAAGGTGCTAAGTGAAGATTGTCCTGCTGAGGTCCACCTGAGTCCACCAACACACAGACAGGCAAACACAAACAAAGTAAACAGACGAAGAAAACAAATGTATCACACAGAAAACACACACCTACACAAACACAAATACAGAAATCCACATGAAAAAAACCATGGACTGTGTATGAGAACTGGACTGAGGGACCCTCCCCCAGGTGTTCCAAATAGGAAGCATCGGCTGGTTCCAAGAACCCAAAACCCCAAAGACTTCTACAGGTAATCTTTTTTTTCTTTCTTTCTGTAGCGCAAGGTATTCAAGTTATAAACTGGCCAATTAGATGCCTCAAAAAAAGTAGGTGGTCCAATAGATTCTCAAGAGCCCACTTTCAAGTGGTAGGGGTATGGACTTCCAACAAAGTCCATCCTGATTGGTGAGAGTGGTTACTATAGAAATGATGACTACAACCAATCACTGCTTACTGACAATTTTCAGCTCGTTTTGCCAAAAAATGGCAACTGAATTGACTTTTGTTGGAGCAGGAAGTAAACCATTGTCCATTACATTACACTCACTCGGTCCAGTTATCTGATACAGTCAATGGAAAAACACAAATTAGACTATTTTTCATCAGAGTGAATGGAGACTGACTTGATTATAGCAAACCACTTGGAGAATATTTGTGGTGAGCTGACCGGACATTATGTTGTTATTTTAACGTGATTCAAACAGAAAGTCCTGCGTTGCCCTTTTGGTGTAACATAAATGAGAGTGGAGCTTCTTTGTGTTCCTCATGGTCGGAGAACATCCATAAAATCAGTTTAGAGAACAAAAACACCATCAGTGCTCCGTCTTCCCCAGGCTCAGCATGCACTGCAAAATTAATTGCCATGTAATTACAATATCATTACTCGTCCCCGCTGTCTGAGCCCTGCAGGCCCCCCCAGCCTTCACATAACATGCATGCTTTATAATGTCCGGCAAATCAGAGACGAGGTGCAGGGGGGGGGGGGGGGGTCTTCATACACATAAACACACATTTCTACACATGCACCTCCCTTCCAGTAAAACTCAGCTTTGGGAGTTTTTTTTTTGTTGATTTGTTGTGTTACCCCCTCCTAGTATGTATACACTGTTAGCAGTAACCTGAGAGTCACAATGACAAGAGGTTGTGTGTTTATAAGGGAGGGGGGGGCAGCATTGTATGGGAGCTGTCAGTGTGTTTGAGGTGAGGGTGATCTACACAACAGTGTCGACTCCCCAGCAGCAGCAGCCGCCTACAGGAGTGTGATGATGACAGGAAGCCTGGGGGAAGGGGGGTGGGGGTGGGGGGCAGATCACAGTTTAGATCAGGGAGGCAAAAGCTTGCTATTGAGTCCAGTTGTGTGACTCTGTTACGGCAATAACAGCAGAAAAACGTACCCCCTGTGGTGGTCAGACGGTTTCCATGGCGACACATTCAGCAGCAGTCAAAAACAGAGGACGACTTAGCTGTCAGACAAGAACCGGCGCCTCCACGTTACCTTCTCTTTGTGGGCGGAGAAATGGGTGGGACCAGATCTGTTTGTCCACTTTGGTTTACAAAGATATTATTTTCATATAAAGACCCACAACAATGAAAATTGTGTTTTTATCACACCCTTGTGGATTTTTTTAAAAGATGGAGGACATATTTGAAGAACATTAGGCTTGAAATTGGATTTTGGAGTATTTCTTTATTCAAATAACTGTGAGTCAGGAGCAGACGGAAAAAATGCTGATTTAAAAAGATCGTTTTTACATTATATTTGGCTATAGAAAACAGGAAAACATCTCTGAGTTAAAAATTGAGGATGTTGTTCTTGAAAGAGTAAATGAAATAAAATTTCTGGGAGTAATTTTAAATCATACATTATCATGGAAACCACACATAACTTATGTTCTCTCTAAATTGTCCAAATCATTAGCCATCCTACATAAAGTCAAATATTTTTTAAACACAGCTACATTGTACATTCTATATTGTTCCCTCATAATTCCTTATTTGACCTATTGTTTAGAAATCTGGGGGCATAGTTATAAGTCAAATACAAAACCCATTTTTATTCTGCAAAAAAAAGCAATTAGAATTGTAAACCACTCTTCATACAATCAATCCACAAAACAAATATTTCCTAAATTAAGGGCAATTAAATTTTTTGATTTAGTAGATCTTAGTACTGGAATTTTTATGTTTAAAGTTAAAAAACAATGTGTACCAGCCAAAATACTGAGTTTGTTCGAAATAAAGGTTGATAATTATGATTTTCGAGGTAAAGATATGTTTAAAAAGAAATTGGTCAGAACTAATGCATTAAGGAATAGTATTTTTGTTCAGGGGGTCAACATATGGAATCTATTACCAGACGAACTGAAAAATGCAAACTCCATATTTCAGTTTAAGAAAATGTATAAAGTTAAAATGTTTCAAAAATACCTTCTGGACTGAGAGACTCTGGTGGTTGTGAGGTCATTTTGAGAAGTGTTTGTTTTGTTTTTGTTGTTTTTCCTCTTCTTTTTTTTTTTTTCTTCTCTGATTTAAGGTTCTAACAATTAGTAGGTAGATGTGATGTTTGTATTCAGGGTTGGGGAAATAAGCCTTGGCTTCACCCAACACCTTTTTCGGTTAATGTTGTTCAATGTTTATGTTATTTTTATTTATTTATTATTATTATTATTATTATTATTTCAATGTTTATGTTGACATTAATCAGTGTCAATGTTTATGTTGATGTTTTTAGGTTTGTTTGTTTAACCTAACCGAAATAAAGTTCACTCATTAATATAAAAAAAAAAAAAAAAAAAAAAAAAAAAAGTTTTTGTTTCGTAGAAAAGACGCTGTTGAATTGCTCTTGATCATTTAAAATGCTGCCAGTAAGCTGTAAGCAAAGTGGGGATCAAACCCTTGAACTGCCCAGCATAGTACTCACTTCTCCACAGCCTTCAGGGTTGTATTGTAACTCTATGACCATTGTTTGGTGACATTATCACAATTTTGCGATCAGTGTTGTAGAATAGTGTCAAATCAAAGACTTTTAACCCTGGAGAACCCACAGGGTCAAATTTGGCCATAGGTTTTTTTTGGTCACCGATAATTGCTGCTACTAAATTGAAAGAAACAAACCAAAAAGCCCAGAAGATAATTGTTCTTGGGTTTTCCAGGGTAAAACCTTTCTAACATTTGAGAGTCAGAGTGAGAGGTGAAGGCCAGATGAGACCAAGCCCACCAAAGGGGGTGAAAACAGATTACTCATCGTTCTTTCTCTGTCACAAAGATCTGATCTTCCTGCACCTGGACCGCAGATTCTCTTGAAAAAGAAATCGCAGAAGCATCTTCCTCACTGCTGCTCTAAATTCTAAAGCAGGGGTGTCAGAATCCAGGCCTCGAGGCCCGGTGTCCTACATGTTTTCCAACCAAGCTGCCATTGAAGCTCCTTGTTGGCTAAACATACCTGATCCAGGTGATCAGCAGAAGATAAGGCAAGATTTCTGGAAACCAGCAGGAGGCCGGCCCATGAGGCCTGGAGTTTGACACCCCTGAAGAAGATTGACCATATGTTTTCTCTTTTGTGAATGTTTTGCTGTTACAGTTCTTCTAAAACACAGAAGGACCAGAAGGACAGCAGAGAAGTGTTTAGATGCTGCAGGTGAGCATCAGATCCATCATTCGAAGCGATAAACATCTGAAGTAGCAGTGAGATCTGATGATGTGAGCCTCTGATCTGTGATGGACCTTAAATCAGCTGCTGACCTTCTGACCTCTGATCAAGCATCAGTGTGAATGGTAAGTGGCGTATACTTGTATAGCGATTTTCTACATTCCCCGAAGCGCTTTACAGTCACAGACCCGTTCACACACGGATGCCGAACACTGGCGCCAGCCTATAAGCAGCAGAGTGAAGGTCGAACAAGCTGTGCTACTCACAGAGATGAAGTCCTGCAGCAAGAACACAACAGCAAACTTCAATCACAAGCAGCCCAGCATTAAAAATCCAAAACTTTACCAGAGCCTTTACCTTTTTTAGAATGAGGCCGGGCTCCTGAGTGAGCAGGAGACGCTGAGCAGCAGTGTTCCCCAGAGCTGAGCTCCTCAGCCAGTCCTTCTCCAGAGGGTCCAGCTGCACCCTGTGGAACAGAGACTGAGGGAAGGGGGGACAGCCTGTCTGTTTCTGCAGACTCTTTTTACTCTGCTCTTCCTGTCCTCCGGAGAGATGGGGTCATGATTACATTAGTTGTGTTTACTGGCCAGCGGGGTTCTGTAGCCCCCCCCCCCCAGGTCTATAATCAGAGGCCTGCAGGGCCGTTCTGCCTGTTTACCTGATACCTGCCTGTTAATTACACCGGCTGAACAAGCACAGAGGGGGGGGGGCGTCCTTCAGTCTGACAGCACAGCGAGACTTCCGGCGACACAAAGACAAAATGTGCACACGACGCACAAACAAGACGCACAATCTGTGCACACCGCATCAGTTTGTCTCTACGGCTGTTAAAAAAAAATAAAAGAATAATAAAATAATGATAAAAAATAAGCTTGATGTATTTTTTACGGTGCAGCTGAAAAAGTACATAACTGTCTGTTAGGAGGAAGTCTCTGCAACAGTCTTCCTCACTTATCTGACATACAAACCTGACCAGAGGAAACGGGATGAAGATAAAAGTGTAGTGAGGTTCAAAAAAGTACTTCCATTGGACACTAGCATTCTGAAGTGGGGGTGTAGCAATTATAGATTATTTGATACATTTACTTTTGTTCCTAAAATCCGACCAGAGTGAACTGTCTGAGGCAAGTTTTTAATCGAATTGACATATAGCATTAAAAAAAATCATTTCAAAATGAATATTATTGGAAGATACCATTTGGATTGAGGGACAGTAGGTTTATTTTACTATAAGATAAAAACGAACATCACAGCAAAAACTGATCAGTTTTGGCAAAGTCAGTGTGATAGAATGTTCTAATAATGTTCCCTTTGGATTCTTTGGGAAACTAAAATTGTCAATGGATTTGACATTCATTCTTGTTTACTTGCTTGTTTGTACACACGTTTCATTTACACTTGATTATCTTGCAAGAAATACAAGGAATCTGGAAAACTTCACCTGCTTTGTTCAGTACCAGGTATTTATCTCTGAGTTACACTGGTTGAAGTTTTGGCTAAAGATGTCCTGGATCCATTTTAGGTCAGTGAATCGGATCGTTCACAATGAACCAATATGGTCTATGAACCATAACCACAGAGTATGACATGAGCTGAATCATTGTTAAAATGAATTGATACACCCCTATTCTGGAGCAAACATGGCATTTTTGATTTTGTATAAAGTTTTTTTTTTAAAGATCTCCTAGTGTGAGAAAACCCTGAACAACAAAATCAATCAACAAAACTGTAGTAAACACTAACAAACAAACAAACAAACTGAACACTTCCCTAAAAGTTGCAGCAGTATAAATTAAAAATCCTCCTGGTTTAAGTGGGTTTTGGTCCACTTGGCCCAGTTTGTTGTATAAGTTTCTGCTTGTGTTTCTGTGTGTGCTCGAACTCACCATGACAGATGAGGCAGCCACGCTGCTTGTGTCGTCTTCACTCTGCAGAAGAGCACATCTCAGTTTGAGCCTTTTTTTCTTGTTTTTTTTTTTTACTAAATGCAAATTTGTCATCTACTAGAAGGGATATTCTCAATGTGATTTACTGCAATTTTACTTTTGATGATCCTGTTTATTTTCATATGTTGACCAATTTCCAGAAAATATTTCTTTGTTGTCTATTGAAAAAATTAAGATTGCACAAGTTTAAGTGTCACAATTGACAAGAAATGTATCACACATTTGGTGTCAAACTTTTGAAAATAAGTTTATTCTTATTTAAGATGTTGTTGAATTTTGTGCATCTTTATTCGTTTGTTTTATTGTTGGTATTTCATGATTTGTGTTTCTGCTCTGAGCTACAGCTCCTCATGTCTCCAGATGTAATGGATGACATTTCCATGATGATTATTTTATCAAAATTTGACAAAAACTGAGCCGTTGTGGTGAGCATCATTCACCATCTGACCTATAATAAACCAAGGAATGCTTGATCGTTGAACTCCAAATGGTTGCACATGTGCACAGATCCTCTGTGGGTCCAATCTTAAAAAAAAAAAAAATCCCTCTGAAGGAAGTTTCAATTTGAGCTCAGGACTTGGTTTGTTAGGGTTGAATTTTGATTATAAGACTTTTTTTATTTCTTCTTTCCTTGTTAGTGTTTCTGTTTCACTTCTTGTTAGTTCTTCCCTGTTGATGAACTCACATCAAGAGGAAACTAAAGGAAGGATTGTGGGTACCGAGTGACAGCTCATCCTAAAAAACAGGGTCCAAGTCCTTCATCTTCCTCAATTATCTTCAGATTCAACATGGATTGTGACTGACTGAGTTCCAGAATCTGTGGGTTCCTGAGCACTCATTTTTAGGGAAAAAAAGGGTTCTCGAAATGTTCTCCCGTCCCCCCACGGTAGACCTCTGAGCTCCAGCTGCAGAAGGCTGTAGTCGGGGCTGCAGCTCTTCTTCTCATTAACATATTAATTGATCTTTGCGACGACCCGGTTCTCATCAGCGGAAGCATTCAGAACCTCTCACACACCTTTAATGACCTTGTCTGCGTTCAGGACAAGACAGCGGGCTGTCGGCGGCGAGCTCGGCCTCGTGTAATCTGCCGCCTCATTTATTGCCGCCCCCGCCTCATTGTTCCATGTGAAAAAATAACATTTTGGAGCAGGCGGCGCCTTCTGTTCTGCAGCGTGGCCCTTGATAGTGGAGGCCCTCAGGGGTCAGCAGAGGTTGAGGGAAATATGATCACAGCATAGCCTCATTTAATAGCACCGTACCCCCCACCACCACCTCTCCCTCCATACAGGGGGCATTTCTGTGTTATGATTGAGGTGGAGCAGTGAGCTTAATCTGAACACAGTGAAGCTCTTTTGTTCTGAAGTCTCAACTTCCCCCAGCCGAGCCAGGATTAATGAATCCCATAACAAAGTTGGTGAACGTCTGCATCCTCTGAGGTGATGAATTTCATCAGAACAGTGACCCATTTGGACCAGCATAAGCAGCCCAGCCATTCAAATTTTAGCTCATGTTCTGATAAAATCATGTTGGGAGCCACTTGGATCTTTTGTGTTCAAATGCTCCGAGAGTTTGCGAAGAAGCTCTTCTTTCTGCTTTTTAAAAATCTTCCCATCACTTTATTGCCTTTTCTATCACAAAAACTGTCAAATGAAAGACGGACAGAATTCACAGATTTTTTTCACGCCTCATGCCCAGATCCACTCTGATCTTTCTATATGAGATGTCAATTTTAGATGCATGCTTGTCATTAACATTCAACGTGTCATTTTTTGTTCATAAGACTTATCTTTTAGATTTTTTTTTGCTTCTTTATGTAAAATAAATTAAATAAAGCAGTCTAATAGAATATAAAAATGTAAAGAAAAAATTAAAATCTTAAAAAAAAGTCGTAAAAATCCCAAAGTGGCATTTTTCCTTATTACATAAATAAAAAAAACAAATTTAAAATTAATTTAAAAATGATAAAACTTAATGGAAAAAAAACAATTTTTGAAAAAGCATGTGTTGCCATTTTACTGGACAAACAACATTGAACCTGTACGCCTTGAAAGACAGAAGTTACTGCACTAGTGATGAAGAGTTAGTGACTCTTCATCACTAAATTCTCTGAAGACCCACTCTGATGTAAGTGGCATTTTTTGGTGTTTTTCACATGTTCTTTAGACATTTTTCTGACGTTGGAGGACACATATTAAGGAAATTGAGTTCTTTCTTTAAATAGTTACAATAGTAGCAAACAAAAAGAGTAAGCAAAACTCGAATTACTGCTGCTCTACAGAAACTATGAAAACGACACAGATTTTTGCTTGTTTGGCTAAAATGGCATAATCATCATAAAAAGACCACTGGGTACGCTTCGAAAACAGATTTAAAGATGATTGGAGTGGGACTTTAAAGATCTGAACTCAAAAACTTCATTTCAGAAGCAGGTTTTGACCAAAGGCTGTGAGTTTTCTCTTCCCAGCCTGTTCATTCCTGCAGGAACGTTTTCGTCTGAGCAACTGGAAAAGAACCTGGCAGATTAAACATAATCTTTTGTTCGCAAGCTGGGAAGTGTGAGAGGAGGTGGAATTCAAGCCTGAGTAGAGTTCACTCAGTCTGCACACTGTGACTGTGGACCGGAGCACCAGCAGACGTGCCACTTCTCCTCTGCTCACCCTCCTGGAGTCGCTGGTCACAGAGAAGGAGTCGCTCCTGGGAGACAGCAGGTCACAGCAGTTCATGTCGGCTCCATCACAGCCAAAGCTGGTGGAGCTGATGACCAGCTCTGCAGGTCTCTGAGTTTTCCGAGAAGCTGCTGCTGCAGCAGGCGCAGCTCCACGGGACTGAAACACAAAGCAGGTGTTGATGTTTAAAGCTTCACGAGATTCTTCAAGAGACACAGGAAGTAGGGGTGTAAAAGATGTGGATACGTATAAAAAATTGATCTAGTAATGAGTATTAAATGAAAAATCCCAGATATGAAAAGTCAGTTTGTCTTCTTGTTGTATCTCTACTGTCTTTGTCTTTTTATGTACAAATGCTGCAAACAAAAAGACGTCCAATCACAAGCTTGCTTCTAACAAGGCGGGTCAGTTCCAGTTGGGTGAAGGGGAACCACAGTGAGGGATGTGTGTTGTGTGCACTACATTTATAGTAAAACCTTTTTTACTAGCACTGCAAACAATACCTGAATGAATTAAATCGACACACCTTTTACCTCAAAGAACAAGCCAGTCTAAAAGGCCCAAAATGCCAGTTTTTCCCTATGTTTGAAGCGCAGAAATCAAAGACTTTTTGTTTTGCCGCTTAAAATAGAAGGTACATTTAAGAAAAATATGAGTTGCTGTGTTAAAAGGCATTTTCAGTCATAGTTTTAAACACCAAATTGATAATAGATATCTAGATTGAATCCATTTAGGTAAAATAATTGGACTGTATTGTATGGCAACAAAGTTTTTAAAATCTTTCACGTATGCATTCGTGGACCATGTATGGAGATGTGTGTCAAATCATGGGACGGGAAAAGACACACAGACTTAACAGGAAGTGATAATCGGGTGCAGCTGTGATGCAAACGGACTTTGAACAAAGTGGTTGTCTTTCTCTTAGGTGCACCTGAGATTGTGAATGATTTAATGTACATGAACAGTTTTGTCCTCTTGAAGGGGTTTCGAGAAGGCTAATCTGTGACCAAGGATCTACTCGTGGCCTCAAACTTTTCTTTTAGAATTTAGCGTTGCTGATTTTTTAATACAAGGACTGAAACATGGCATTGATATTTTAGGAATAGTCTTTTCATGCTTCCATTAGGAAAAATTATTATTCACTATTATTATTATTATTATTATTAGTAGTAGTAGTATTAATATCGGGGAAAAAAATGCAGTTAGAAAATATTTTTTTTTTTTAGCTGGGCGGGCCACAAGCTACTTGCTCTAAGCCTTCAGCAACATGGAAGAGGGGCGGGGTTGCTCCACGCCAACAGTTCTGCTCACAACTCGGGCGAATTTCTAATGAATTACTGCCGCTCCTAGAAAACTGCTAAAAACTGCATCATCATAATATAATTCAATTCCACTTTATTTATATAGCGCTTTTCATGCTACAGAGCATCTCAAAGTGCTTACCAGAGAAAAATTAAAAAATAAGATAAAAAATATAGTAGTTAAAATAATAAAGATAGTAAAAAAATAATAAAAAAAAACAATAAAAATAATAATAAAAATAAATGAATTAATAAAACACAAAAACCCAACACATACACATCCCACCATTAAAGCAAAACAAATAAAATTAGTTGTTAAACTTTTATAAGATAAAATAAAAACATGTGGACAAGTAAAAACTATGTAAAAGCTTTACAAAAAAGATGTGTTTTAAGTTTTTTTCTTAAAAACCTCCACAGTGGCTGAAGGCCTCACTCATAATTAAAAGACCACTAGAACACTTTTAAACTAGATCAAGAGAGGTTCAGAGTGGCTGTACACGATAATGTAACTTAATTGATGCATTAAACAAAAACGATTGATTAATTAATTTATCAACATTTAATTTAAATTAAATGTTGATAAAACAAATGATGTTGGTTGTTTCTTGTTCTTGCGTTTCATCAGTTAAACTGGATTTATCTCAAACATTGCATCTAAGAGGAAGTTCAGAGACAACCTGGACCTGCAGAGGTCTCTGAGAACAGCATCATTGGATGAATAAGAATTTGAATGTTTCCATTGGCTCAAAGTTATCATTTAACTGCATTTAGCTGCACCACGGGCGGCCGTGGTGCAGTTGTAGGGCGGTCGACTCATGATCGTAAGATTGCAGGTTCGATTCCTGCCTTGCACGCCCATGTGTCGAAGTGTCCTTGGGCAAGACACTGAACCCCACCCTGCCTCTGGTGGAAGGTTGGCGCCAGTGTTTGGCAGCGGAGCCGCCGCCAGTGTGTGAATGTGTGTGTGCATGGGTGAATGGGACTGTGACTATAAAGCACCTTGGGCTTTCATAAGAAGGTAGAGAGCGCTATATAAGTATACGCCATTTACCATTTACCATTTAATTTGCAAATAAAAGCAGGTGAAGGGAGGAAAACTCATCTAAAACTGATCTGGTCTGATGTCTAGGACCTTCCCATGAATGCGGTGGAGCTGATGTGCAGAAGTGGCCTGTCTGCTGCCCCACGCCACGGCGTGAAAAGCTCGGCACAACAGCAGGGATCATTCCTGATTTTCAGACGTGTTTCTCAAACAGGATGCAGATTAGCACATTAGAGAGTTTCAGCTTGACTGACTAAATGTCTAAGCGAGGTTTTGTGGAGCCGTAAATGAAAGGAGGCGGGTGAAAAGTTTCTCCTTCAAACGGGCCTGTTTGGAACAATTACTGATTCCAGCTGACGACAGACAGAAACAGACTCCTCACAGAGCTGTGACGGTCCTTTAAGTGCAGTCCCAGGAGGGCTTATTATCCCTCTGCAACACTGATAAAACACGTCACAGCTATCATTGTCATCTCGGCTAATTATTTCCAGAATTGCGTGACGGTCGCTGTAAACAGACTTGACAGCAGTTTGTTCTTCAAGCGAGAGTTTCAGTCCAGACTGAATCACAGAGAGACCTCGCTTTGCCGTCTGAGGTGCTTTGTGGTGAACAGTTCCTCAGTTTCTTCAAGGAGACATGAAACTGAGGTTGGGATGATGGTTGGGGTCGGTCCTGTGGTTCACCGGTGAGTAGCTTCCGGTGCATGAAGATGAAACCCAGTGACACCAAGCGGTTTGGGGTTCTTAGCAAAATCTATAAACCCGTCAGAAGATGAAGATGAAGACAGAGTTGAGCCTCCTTGTGTTTGCAGACGTCAAAGTGAATGACTTCTCTGTGGATAAAAGGGAGCTGGGTGGGCCGCAATGACAGCAGCAAGGATGCTCTGAGCTGCTGACAGCAGGTGAAAATACACCTTGATTTGATGGTTGATACCGTCGTGTTGAGAGTTGGTCTGTCAGTGGAGAGAAGCTGCTGTCAGGAGGCCTCAGATCCTCCGTAAATAAAACAAACAACTGACAGAACAAAGATCCCCTCTCTGAAACAGGAAGCAAGAGAACACATATCTAACTCTCAAATGCATTTATGAAGAGGGAGGGACCTTTCAACTAGACTGCAGACTGGGGCAACACACTCGTTAGGTCAGGCTTCGTATCCTCACACAGTCTGTTTAGAGTTTTTATTAGATTTAACCAAAAGTCTTCCTGGAGCTGAACCAGGAAACTTAAACATAGCAGTCCCTCTTAATAAAAAGAGAATGACCACAAGTGTGCTTTATGTTGCAAATGTATTGCTGTCCTATAATCTGTTCACTGAGAAGCCCTGTACATTGACATTCAAGACGTTTGTTTTGTTCCCTAAAATGGTATGTGGTAATAAATTAGCATTTTGTCATCACAAATTAGCATTTTAGTATCATCAGTTCCAACTGCCAGTATGTGTCCACAGAGTACTCCTTTGTGGCCACAAAATATTAATTTGTGGTCACAAAATATTGGCACAGAATACAAATTTGTGTGGGGGACGGATCGATATGGTTGATGTTATGGAGGTGAAAGGACGCTGACTGGGTGATGTTGCTGATGTGGGAGTTAAACGATAGAAAACTGTCTTGGATGACACCTAACCTCTTTACTCTAGGCTTAGAGGTGACTGATATAAGCCGTTATTAAAATAAACTGGAGTATATAAATGGGGCCTTGAACCCACAACCATTCCGGCTGATGAAGCCACTTGGATGAGAGGTGAAACGTTACAGGAATAACAGAAATCCAACTTCAAGACAACTTCACCTGGATAAATGAGAACTTTAATCAACCTTCTATTGTTGGGTTTAGAAAGCCTTGCAACAGCATGAATTTTCAAAGAGTAAAAACACAACAGACTATAACACTTGACCTACATTTCCAAAGAGTAGGAGGTATCTCTGCTGCCATCTAGTGTTCAGTAGCTTCAATGGGGAACAATGAAGCTGTATGGATGGAGGCTGGTTCGCTGTGTCTCCACCAAGAAGACATGCAGCTTCCTTGGCAATAAAGAACATTTCAAACTATCAAATAAACCATCAGAAAATTACTCTCCAACTTCATTGCTTTGTGTTGGACTTTAAGAATAAAAGGATTAGCTTTTGTGTAGTTTCCGCAGCTGCAGGACTCTGGACCAATGCTACCAGCTCGAACCACACACTGCAAACAGGAAGTGGAATCATCAACAGGGTTGGCATGACCACAACTGCCACATCTGTCTGTAAGCTTCTTGTTAGCATGTGAATGAGGATGGACCTGCAGGAAGTCCCACAAAGATCACAAACCGTGCTGCCTCCAGTCGTCCAGCATCTTTCAGGACGTTTGGTCCGTCATCTCTCATTGTTTACTTTCAGACGCATTAAAGTGCCATAAACGGTGTGACGACCTCTGATTATCTGCAGGTCTCAGCTCTGCAAAGCTGGCAGCAGCAGAACAGTGAAGACGGAGGGTTAACCCTGATGAGGGGCCCCCGCAGCACCCCTCCCTAACTCATTCCCCACTCAGCACACATGAACAGAGGAGCCTAATCCTATTTGCATTCATATTAGTTCCCGTATCGCCATCTGAGGACGGCCTGATTTGAATTCTTCTGAGGGCAAAACAGCTTCATGCGTGATATCAGTATCTTCAAAACTCACAGCGGTGAAGAGGTGCAGAGGACGTTCATTTGGAGCTGCTTCAGCCCAGCGAGCATGCACACCCATCACAGACTCATACCTGCAAGTGCTCCACCTCCTCCTTTACCTGAAGTGTATGCAGCAGCAACTATTGCAGGAGGGTTTTTGCCGCGTCCTACAGCATCAAATTTACTGACCCTTTCAGAAGCAGACCTGCACAACAGAGATCAGACGAACCTTTCATTCTACAGTCACTTCTTTGCCATTTTTTGCTAGATTTCTACCTTTTTGACATACAAACACTATGGAAGGAAAACAGTAATGAACAGAGATATGGTCACGCTAAACAAAAAAACTGAGAAAAGAACCAGTTAATGTCCAGAGAAGGAGGTCAGTTACAGTGAGAGGACAAGAAAGTAGCTATAGAGGGACTTTAAAAGCCTTAGGAACTGATGATGAGAAGCTCTTTCACAGGTCTAACTCCAACCTAAAGCTAAAATACAGCGCGGTGAACAGCCACAGGGGTGGAGTCTCAAACATGTGCTCACAAAAACCAGAGCAGAAACTTAAATCCCTTTCAGCTGTTGCTTTAAGGTCGCTCATTAGTTGATCACAAACTAATGTTAAAGACCCACTCCAACAAAAATTGTGTTTTTAACATGTTCTTGTTGGATTTTTCTGATGATGGAGGAAATATATAGAGAAAACAAACTCAAGCAAAATCAAAAATTTGAGCTTTTAGGTTAATTATAATGCTCATTCCTCACAAAAGGAAACCCTCGTGCATTTCTGAGTATTCCAATAAAAACCTGCACTCTGAGTACCAGCACCTCCCAACCCACAAAAACGAGTGGGTGCCGAAGACCAGTAAGAACAGCCTCTTCCAGGAAGAGCCTGCGCTGCCAGCAGCGCCCCCAGGCTAACATGCACACACTTTCTCAGCAGAGCTAGTGTTGACCGGCTTTCCTTCTATATGCACAATGTCCACATCCACCTTTGCAAACGTTTGGATGGTGTTTGTTTTCATGGACGAGAGGCAGACACGCTGCTGGGGCTGATTCTAGGTTGACATCATAAAAAAGGCTTATGAATAGGATCGCATAAGTCTTTTAAAATTGCATTTCTGAGTATTTCTTCATTTAAATCAGTGTGAATTAGAAGCAGATAAAAAAAATCCAGTGTGAAAAAGATCAATAGGCAAATAGATTAATGTATGTCTTCATTTTCCTCATCTGAGCTGGAATCTGGCTCCAATCTGTATGGCTGGATAGTTCCAGTGTGTCTCGCCATGTTGTAAGCTAGCAGGAGAGCGTGTAAATAAATAGCTCTCAGTTAATGGTAATGTGAAGGAGGGGTGGGTTCATACCAACGGTCCCACCCACAACTCAGAGGTGAATTTCTAATGAATTACTACTCTGCAGAAACTATGTCCCTGAAAATGACACAGGTTTTTAAAAAATCGCATAATAATAATTAAAAGACATTTGGGAACTCTTGAAAATAGATCAAAAGATGATTGGAGTGGCTCTTTAAAAAGGCGTGAAAGTGGGGCCATTACCCTTTTAACTGGGAACAGCTGCTGAGGAAGTGAGTTGATCATTCTGAGAGTTGCTCAGAGCAGATCAGTTTCTTATTTCTGTCCTAAAGGCAGACTAGTTTGCACGCCAGGCCTCTAGTGGATATTTAGTGAACTGTCCTGGCTCTAGTTTGATTTTAAAACCAGCTTCAAACAGGAATTCAAAGTGATGTCCCTTTTTGTGGCCTTAACTTCCCATCATGCCTGTCGTGGCTGGACTCACCTCCTCTGCCTCAGTGACGACCAGTGCCGGGAACCCACCTCCCGACTCCTCAGCTTCTTTCTGATTGGTTGCACCAGAGTTCAGGTTGGACCCTGAGAGAGGAGGTGTGTAAAGTTCAAGGGAGGTGAATAAAAAAACATTTTTTCTGTAAAAATAACAAAGGAACAAGTAGTGAAAAATGCAGGGGGACCCCAGAGTGTGTTTTTTTCTAATAGATCTGAACAGTTTTGACGAGATTTAGAGTGATCCTTATTTTTTATCTGTGAATGGGAATTTAACTCAAGTTATGTGCTTCTGTTAGTATCCACTAAACGGAAAGCATAGATCATTTGTGGTGTTGAAATTCTGAAACGGTATTTAAATGAAGACAGTTTGTAGAGGATAAATGGCGTGTGCTTTTATAGTGCTTTTCTACCTTTTCAGAAGGCCCAAAGCGCTTTACAGTCCCAGTCTCATTTACCCACGCACACATTCACATACTGATGGTGTCCCTGATGCCGAATACTGCCTATAACCACCAGGATCCATGTGGGGTTCAGTGTGTTGCCCAAGGACACTTCGACACATGGGGGGGGGAACTCAACCTGCGGTCTTCTAATCAGAGGTTGACCGCTCTACCTCTGCACCCAGAAAGCACATCTCAAACCTAAAGTGTTGAAAACCCCCAGGAGGTTGTCGGGTTTATTTTCATGAAGCATAAATGAACTGAAAAAGGGGTTAAGAAGAACATCCACCCACCTCTGTCCACACAGTCTTGCATCTGCTCCTCTTGATCCAGATTTTGGACCAGACATTGAGATGACATCTGTCCTCTTCGCTCATTATGATCCTCTGGATTTGGATCTTTCAGACTCTGGTCTGACGGGGCCTGGAGCTGCTCAATCACTAAGGTCTGCTGAGGAGAACCGGCCATCCTCGATAAGCAAATAAATACTGTGTGAAAATTAAAGAAAAATAAAAGAAACTGCAGGTAAAAATAGAAACCGAGTACTTAATAATGAGCAGCAAAAGGGTTTCAAACATAAACAGAAGATCAATAAAGTACTATTCATATGTGCAGATGCCTGAACCTTTGTTTAAATCCAAAAACAATCAGATCTACAGGTTCTGTGATATGACAGCAGATGCCCCATGCTGCATTCACTGCACCTCCGAAATAAAACTGCAGGATTGATGTCAAGTTATGTAACTCTGATCTGGACCGCAGCAGCTCAGATGTGGATCAGCTGAAGGACAGCTGAGTGGCTGTGTCTGCTCTAACTCCACCTTGGATCTTCTGCTGCTGGAGGGGGATTAGGTAAGTTCTGGACTTGTTGCATCTTCTCCTGCGTTTTTTCTTGCATCCTCTGCAGATGAGAGAAGGTACAGAGATCCAAACAGCAGCATCTTCATCTGAAGCAGTTTCTTACTTAGCAGAGAGGGTCCCAAGGGGGGTAATTATGTCTGAGCGCCGGGAACAAAGAGATCATTTCATGTCTGAATAATAACCATTAAGAAAAATGTGTTTTCCAATTAATTAAACACACTGTGGTTAAGTAACCTCTGCACATTTGCCCTGCAGGCAGGAGAGGGTGCGGTGGGGGTGTAAATGAGTGCTCCTTTCATGTCCCACAGAGAGTGTGGGGGCTGCAGCGGGGTTGCACATTTCTTTGAATGTTCAGCGCTGTCTGTGTAAAGTGCAAACAGAACTTTTTGATTTGATAAACGTGGACCTCAGAGTCCTTTCTGCCCTCTGCACCCAGAGAGGATGAAAGAGTCCAGAATATGAGAATAAAAGAGCTGCGTTCACCTCTGCAAAGTGTTTATGAAGGCTGCAGAGAAGAACAAGAAGAGGCCTTCATTATTCTGCAGCACTCTTTCCTCCTTTTAGCTCAGGAGCAGCCTTCACGAACTCATGTTTCACTGGACCATGCATTGTGTTTGAAACCGCAGTCACGTAGTGAGGATCCAGCGCAGGTTTTGGGTTCATAGCCCATTTTCTTAAACTGGCTGTCCATCTTATATTTGACATAAAACTTTGGGTTTGATAGCAAATTTGTCACAAGATTTACTCGAATTCATCTTCTGGAAAAAGTGTTTTTATTTTAATTTTCTTATGTTCTCAAAATTTTGACTCATTTAGTCAGATTACTATAATGTATTTTACATCTGTACACACAGTACATTACAAAATATTCATTATTCTTATTCAAAAGTAGTCCTTTAACTTATGACTGTCTCAGAATTAAGAATTTAAGTTACTGTCTTTGTAGTATTCTTAGAAATAAAACATAAATTAAATTAAGCATATTTGGAGGAGCAATAATTAACTTAGTAATTAGTAGTCTATTAAAAAATTACTACATTAAATAAAAAGACAAAATAGAGTCAAAAACTGAGAACCTCTGGCTTCTGAGTCAGGAAGACTAAGATGAAGATGCATCAAAGCGGGTCAAAATGACCACACACAGTGCATAACAAAAAACAAAACACACTTAATAGGAACACAAACATGAAAAATGTTTGGGTCAATGAAGGCTAACAGGAAACTTAGCAAATAAGTTTAAAATATATCTTTTTAAAAAGGCTAGATGACTGATGGATCAGAAAAAACTTTTTTTTTTAAATGTGTTAATGACTCTGAAGGGCTAATCACAAACAAATTGCTCAAAGTGAAAACATAAAGATCCCAACGACAATTAGAAAAGCAAAACTAATAATAAAAAAACAACATTACATTTTAGAAATCAAAACAAAATTTAAAAAAATGAAACAAAATAAAAAGGAACAAAAGTTATTTTTATGAAATAAAAATGAAATGTTAACAAATGAAGCTTCATTACAAACTGGAAAAGGTACTATGGGACATTGCTGATTGGATATTTGGCAAAATAGGCACTTTTTTTTTAATAATCAACTGATTTATATGTTAATATGTGTTATTAAATTAGCATATCCAGTATCACTTCATGCCACATAACATTCAGTTGAAATGATGGACAAACATCATCATCTAATCAGCGATTTCCCAAATCACGTACATTTGTTTTGGTTTCTTTTTGGGGTTTCATAGTTTTAACATTTCATTTTGATTACTTTTTTTTATGTTTCAAGTTCATGTAGTTTTATTTGATCTGTTGCTTTCTTACCTGCAGAGATGGAAGTCCAGGAACGCCACGTCTTCAAATGCACCAAAAGGAGGCCCACCTGTTGGCTTCACCCTGAACACATCACAGCCCTCAGGAAGCTCGCTGACAGAAAAAAAGGAGCTCCTTCCTGCTGGGAGGAAAAGCTCCTGCTCTGCTAATTATAGGAAGTACAAATCAGATTAAGAGCAAGAGCTTTGCTCCCTGGTCTGATCATCTCACTGCAGGTAACTTTACTTTGAAAGTTCTGCAGGTAGGTTTGTGCTGCATCATCAGACAGCAACATTCATGTCTTCAGAATAGATTGTCAGCTCATCATAATAAGTCACAAAGACTTTAAAAAGCAGCTAAACCATAGAAAAACAAAACAGCGCCTTACAAGTAAGGACAAACTGTGAAACGCGTTAATATTATTCGCTCATTTTGGGTTCTATGTTTCCAATCACCTGTTTCTCCTGTCAGTCATTTCGCTTTTTGCTTTCTCCTCAACATTCTAGAATCAGATTCGGTCTGGTTCCATCCCAACTCCTGTAGCCATCAGGACATCAGCGTTTGTGAGATTTGAAAACAGGCCACTCTTAAACACCCAATCTTTTGGTTTTTTTTAATTGGTGTTTTTAACACGCTCTTGTGGCATATATAAAGAAAATCAAGTTTAAAATTGCAATTCTGAGTATTTCTTAGTATTCAAGTTGTTGTGAATTGGAAGCACACGAACAAAAATGTTTGAAAAACGTCGTAGAAAATATGCTGGGCTGGTCACAAGCTCCCTGCTCTGAGCTCTTAGCAATGGGGAGGGAGGGGGGGGGGGGGCTGCTCCATGTCAACAGTCCCACACACAACTCAGAGGTGAATTTCTAATGAACTCCTGCTGCTCTGCAGAAACAATCGTGGACAACAATATTGTAGTGTTCCTTTCCCACACTGAGACTTAAACTCTTTAAGGGCCAAACAGCCCAACTCAGTCTGCTACAATATCTTTTTCCATTTTCAAAAGTTTTTCGACTAAAAATGGCATAATCGTGAGTTAAAAGACCACTTGGGAAGCTTTGAAAAAAGATAAAAAATGATCTGAAAGTGGTGTCACACAGCCACTTTGTACATTTTGTGCATTTTTGCACGGATGAAAATTGGTCATATGTGAACATCTGTGGATAAAGCGAGAAAAAATTGTGATCTTTATATGAAGTTTTTACAGATGAATCACAAATGGACCTCCTTAAAACCACGGAAGAAGTAAGAATAAACCCCGCAAAGAACACAATCAATGTAAATCTGGCCGAAAATTCATGCACCAATCACGTAATTTCAACATGATATGTGCGCCATAGATGCGATCTAAAAGTTATACATGCGTGAAGAGTCTGTTAGACATACGAGGACAAAAGTAAAACGCTTGTGGAAAGCCACAAATTTGCGTATGCATGTAGAAAAAAATCACGCACAGTTGTGTAAGAATCACATTATAATTGCACATGAACTTCGTTAAATACGTACAAACTGCGTAATTCTCAGCCATTATATATATATAATATATATATATATATATATATATATATTTTTTAAGAAATGAAACAGTTATTTAAAGTTCAAATGTCCAAACTTTCATTCAGAAACACCAGCAGCAAAAACAGACAACGCCACAGTTAGCTAATAGAGCAGCAATACAACCTGGGAACCTTCATCTAATCAGCCCATCAAACTAAAAACAAAGAAAAGAGAAACCCAAATCCCCCCTTTGACGTCCAATTCCTGTGATTTCTCATCAGCTCCAGAAGCAAAATGATTACAATATCAATGCAAAGATAGTAAAATGGACTTTTAAGTGACAGACGTAATGACTGTTTCTCTTTGATCAATAAAAAAAATGAAAATTATTTTAAATGTTCAGGGTTCTCCACAGCAAATGTGTTCCTAAAATGTTTTGTTGAAAAATGATCAAAATAAAGTCAGATTATGAATGAACATTCCCATATTTTCAGCTGACCTCTTTCCTGGAATGGAAAGTTTGTTTTTCATAAGTCCAATTGGTTTGTCCAACTTTGTTCTAGATACCAGAAAAACTCAAGCAACTTTTTGATTTCACCAAGAAAAATCTTCTGAATTTAAATCGTTTCATTCTTCTGTTTTGTAAAAAAAAAAAAACAACATTTCTGTGACTTTGTCCTTTCACACCGTCAGTGTGTGATGTCATTCAGTTTTGCGTTTGTGGTTTTTCTTTCCTCTGCATCATCAGCATAATCTAACCTCCTTTTGTTTGCTCAGGTTGGTTTGTGCATTTTTCTTTTTTTCTTCCCCTTCTCAGTTTGTGTGCGGTTCTATGAGGTTGCGTCTAAAAAGAAAATGCAAAACTTAAACCAGCAGTGCAGAGGTTTCAATGACAGAGAGTTGGGTCAGATTGGGTCTCATCAATCTCAGTTCTGTTCTCAGCTTCACAGCAGGTGGTACCATAATTCACCTCCCACCAGCAGACGGCTTCTCAGATGAAGTTCTGCAGGGGAACTGTTGGAAGAGCGTCCTTCATCAGTGTTCTTGAAATGTTTACAGGTTTGCAGGAAACACTGAAATCAAGAACACGTTCTCCTCAGAAAGTTGTGTGTACATCCCTGCTGATCTTCTGCCTGAAAAAAGTTGTCATACTTACAAAATTCAGAACAAAGCAGCTGCAGCCAAAAGCACAAACAGTACAAAAATCTTTGTGTTAGTAGTTCTAAAAGAACATTTGCAATGCAACCTTCAGTCAGCCTTTGACAAATGCAGCAGTTGGATTTTGCTCAGAGGCTCACAGTAGCAGGAATCAAACTCTCCATCCACACTGGATTCTTGGAAAGGTCATGACGTTTTGCACAGATGCTTGATGTTCTGCTGAACTTCTGGTTTTTCAAAGCTTTTTAGAGCAGGAGGAGGAACAAGCGTTGACCCGTTCACGTAAAATCTCGACGCTTTCACTTTTTTGTTTGTTTGTTTTGTGTTGGATGTTGGGCGCGCGCACATCTGTAAGTTACTCAAAAAGGTATCCTAATAGTGGATTTTTCTTCTTCAGTAAGAACTTCAGTCTTTCGGGTCTGTTTTTTACTCTGAGGGAGAAAAAACTGAACTTCCGAACCTCTGCAGCACCAATCCGGATTGATGTACATTGATTAAAGCTAAACATTTCAGGTGTTTCAACCTGCGTGGCTGGCCGTGCCTCAGGTCCGTGCGTCTGAGCGCGCGCCCGGCGGTGACGGATGGAGCGGAGCTGAAGGAGGTCCGTGTTTTGGAGGAGGAGCTCCGCTCTCCTGCCTGTCCGGGTCTTCAGTGTGTCCGCGGGTTCTGGAGAGGAGACCCGCGGCAGGCACGCCGGCCGCGCGCGCGCAGACACTTGCATTAATGCTTTTCAACCCTCCCGGAGTCACGCGCTCCGTGTGAAGCGACCTGCGCGTAAAGCCCTGCTCCGCACGCCGCCCGTCATGGCTTATCCTCAGGGTTTCCTGTTCCAGCCACCTGCCTCCTTGGCTCTGCCCGCTTGCCCGGCCCTCAGCCCGGGGCTCCTGCTCGGACGGAGGACGGAGCAGCTCAGCCGCTCCTCTTCGGGCTCCGCTTTCGCTCCGTACCCCGGCTCCGCGGCGCCTCCCGATTTCAGCCCTCAGTTTCAATACGGAGTGGAGCAGCAGGCTGCCGCCAGTCTCAGCCCGTTTCTGGTGAGTATCTGCCCGCAGAGCTGCGGGACCTGCTCTGGTTCTGGTTTTCTGCTTTGTGTGTTTATCCGTTTTAGCGCGTAACGGGGGAAGAAATTGAATTTAAGTGTGACACAGACTCCGGCCAGATTCAATGAGTTATTATTATTATTATTATTATATAAAAAGCATCACGCTACCCTACTTTTATTTTTTTCCTGTCTTTTTTTTTTTTTTTTTAGTGTTTTTGCAGAGACTCACCTCCACATCTGGGGGTCAGATGGAGCTTAAAGCCCACAGCATCTGTGTTCTGAGTCTAATTAGAAGTTGTTTGTGTGATTCTTTGCTCAGATAAATAATCTGCTCTCTGCCGGCAAACAGCCAAGGAGAACATCAGCACAAGGCAGAACACGGCTTCCACGGTGACCTGTGTTTTCCTGTTCCAGAGTCCGGCCTTTGACCCATCTGCAGGGTGTCTCCGGATCATTAGACTTCCATCCATTTGGACCCCTGGGGGCCTTTCCGTACGGTGACTCTGCCTACAGGAAAAATGCCACAAGGGACGCCACGGCCACGCTGAAAACCTGGCTGAATGAGCACCGAAAGAACCCATACCCCACCAAGGGGGAAAAGATCATGCTGGCCATCATCACCAAGATGACGCTGACGCAGGTGTCCACCTGGTTCGCCAACGCCCGGCGCAGGCTGAAGAAGGAGAACAAGATGACCTGGACGCCCCGCAACAGGAGCGAGGACGAGGAGGACGATGAGAACCTGGAGCTGGAGCTCCACGGCGAGGAAGAGGAGAAGAGGGAAGAGGAAACTGAGCAGGGCAGGAACACGAGTGAGTGTGGGTGTTGTTTTTTTTGTTTGGTTTTTTTTTATGGTGGGGGTGCCTCATGAATGGATACATTTTTTCTGCAGCTATAAGAGACATGAAGAGTTGTGTTGTGGTGTATTCAAGTTCTCCTGGACTGCAGGGCACTGGTTTCAAAAAGGGAGAAAGCAGATCTACAGATCAGATCGGGTTTTCCGACACCAAGTCAGTGGCCTTGTGGTGGAGTGTCTGCCCTGTGACTGAAAGGTCGTGAGTTCAAATACGTCAGTCTACTGACTTTAACATCAGCAGAACCAAATGTCAAACTAGGAAAAGATTTTTGGTTCTGATTCGATCCAATACATAAGCTTCAGGATCCTCAGCTCATGAAGAACCTCTTCAAGTCAGAACGCCAGAAAGAGAAACACTGTAATGTGTGCAAGCTGCAGCTTCTGAGGAAAAAACGGAACCAGTTCTTCGAGTCTGGATGAGGTTCTGAGTTTATGTTTGTAACAAGACCAAAATTCTTGATGCAGAAGATTAGAATCTCTGGAAAGTCTGACAACCAGATGAGAACCTGGCACTGTCACAGAGCTTCATGAACCTCTGCTCACCCGTTAATTGGACCAGAACCAGCCGTCACAGCAGACTAAAAATCTTTACAACAGTCACAAACGAGCAAGTGAAATTCTAAAAGAAGGAACTCATAATGGAGACACTTGGAGCAGACAGGTGTTACTTTTCCCAGATGTTTGAATGGAAACGGATCAGAATGGATCAGTCCAAGCAAACATCTAATGAGTCTAAGATTGAGAGATCTTCGCTTCAGAATGCAGATCTGCAAATATTACTTGATGAACTGAACTGTAAATATCAATATTTTTGAAATGATCTACTCCCTAAAAAAGCATAGGGACTGTAAATATATTAACAGTAAACAAAATCCATAGGTTTATCTTTTAAAAGTCACATGACCAGCAGCTCCGCCTCTTTTTGTTTGTGTTTATGTAAAATTATGTTTTGTGTTTTTTACAGGGTAGAAAAGTTCCCAAGTAATAAATGTGAATATGTTGTTCCGCTCTGGCTGGTTCTGTACTGACCTGTTATTTCCTCTTTGCAGATCCCTCGGCGCCGCTCTGCCTCCGGGTCCTGCAGGTTGATGTTGAATGGTGCTGACAGCGAGCCGGATCTAGTTTCTTGTGTTGTGGACTCTGGGGACCGGGACCTGGACCTCTCCTCTGTGTCTGAAGCCCCGCCCTCAGACTCGGAGAGCATGCTGATTTTGAACTCGCCATCTAAGGAGAAGGTGGAGTCCTGCGGCACCACCCAAGGGTCAGTCTCCCCTCCCAAACCCAAACTGTGGTCCCTGGCTGAGATCGCCATGTCTCCAGACAGAAGGAGAGACTCGTTTCAAGGTGGGGGGGTGGGACGGACCCTGTTCTCCTATAGTTTACCTCGAAACATTTACTACACCCACCGCTTCCTTCCCGGGTTCTCCCCCCACATACCCAGCAGCCCCCACCTTCCGTTAACTGGACCGCAGCAGAGGATGCTGGAGAGGAGGGGGGGCGCCATTCAGGACTGTAAACCACGCAGCCACAACCAGCTGGAGCAGAACAAGCTCCAACGAGGCATGATGAATGTATGAGTCGGCCCCACAAGTCCAAACTGATCGGACGTACCCGGATCTGCAGGAGTTCCTGCAGAAGCTCTGATGATCTCAGCATCACTGAGGAGGTTTCTGGACCTCAGGGCCCTCAGGGCCTGGCTGGTCCTCGGCATGGCCCAACCTGATCGCGTCAGATCCTCTGGAGGAGGCACTTTGACCCGGCAAAACAGAACTAACAAGAGTCCCTGCTCTGTTCTGACACATTCCATTAGGTTCTGAGATGCTTGATTTTCACCCAAATGCAGAATCAATTCATAAAAGGAAAGGATCCATTTTCTTGTTCTTTTTTTTAGGGCAAAACTGTTTTTTCTGTTTGTTTTAAAATAATTAAATCAATTATGAACTTTTTTAAAGTTCAGGCTGACATACTAAAGATCAGATCGAGTCATCATAAATTCAGAATGTTTGGAGAAACCCTCAGGATTTAACGTTCAAAGCCACCTGTCTTTATCATCGCTGAGGTCAGTGGAATGCCAAAGTCATTCTGAACGTTTGAGCTTTCAAAAAACAGCTAAAAAGGCAAACTTTGCTGATTTATGGTTTCACAGCTTTAGTTTTTTTAGTCTTAAAGTGTCACTCTGATCATCTTCCGATCTATTTCAAAAGTGTTTCCAGTGGTCTCTTATTTATGATCATGCCGTTTTTAGCCAAAATAATTTTAAAAAACTGTCGTTGTCAGTGTTGGATAATTAATTACTTTACTCATTCCTCAATTTAAAAAGTAATTCACCATAGACACCCTTGTGAAATCCTTCAATAAAAAACATTTAGGTGAAACAAGAGCAATCAGGCTTTTTTTTAGCACCACCTCATTAATTTCACCACAAAGTGTACATTGTATAGTAGCCTACATAGTGTATAGACTCATTGCTCATTGGCACTAGGGCAGTGGAAAGCAGTTCATCTCCAGGACATAACTTTCACTTAACTAAACTGCATTTTGCTTTTGTTTTAAAAATAACCGGAATATCTCCAGTTGCGGAATGACCCTACGTATTCGTCCACGTCCATTTTTCTGCTCTCTTCATCTTACTTTGACCAATCTCCAGCTCTGTATTAGCGCACATTCACGCACGCACGCAATGTGCAAACAGAGTCAACTCTTCACACAAATTTGTTTGATTAGTCACCCATGGTGTCACTGCACCAAAATGTGAGTAATGATGTAATGAGGGTTCGGTAATTTAATTACCAAAATTTGAACTGTAATTCATTATGGTACTTCGTTACTGATTAAATTACAGTAGTTCATTACTTTGTAATCCATTACCCCCCAACACTAGTCATTTTCTACGACAAAGTTTCTGCAGAGTGGCAGTAGTTTATCAGAACATCCCCTCTGAGTTGGCACGGAGCAACCCCGCCCCCACTTCCCCTTCCTGTTGTAGATTGGTTGGAGCAGGGGGCTTCTAGGAAGAGTAGTGTATTTTCTACAAAAAAATAAGCTCTTTTTTTTCAAACTGCATTTTTTCCCCGTCTGCTCCAGATTCACGATGATTTGAATAAAGAAATACTCAAAAATGCAATCTTAGGCTTAATCTTCTTCATGTATGTCCTCCCTCGTCAGAAAAACAAGAACATGTTAAAAACACAGAAAACACCATTTTCATCAGAATGAGTCTGTCTGGTACCAGTTGAAGTTCCCTCAAACCCTCCTGGAGAACAACAGATGTCAGGACATCTTCCTCTGGATTTCTCTGGATCTCTTGGGAAGCCGAATTTTTGTTTCGGATCTTCCAGATGTGATAATTTATGATTATGTTTAGGAATTCATATTTGTTAGGAAAACCACATCTGTCATTACAGACTGGGTCAGAGCAGACCAGGTCAGAACATAGACTGTAATGTTTTTTCAGTATGAACTAAAGCCCCCCCCCCCCCCCCCATTCTGTTGGCTTAATACCAGAGTTTCCGAGTTTACATTTTAGTTCAAACGTTTTAATTAAATTTAGAAAATATGTTGTAATAAATTATTCATGAACATTTTTTTCCATCCACCCGTCCATCCATCCATCCATCCATCCATCCATCATTCCATCCATCCATCCATCCATCCATCATTCCATCCATCCATCCATCCATCATTCCATCCATCATTCCATCCATCATTCCATCCATCCATCCATCCATCCATCCATCCATCCATCATTCCATCCATCATTCCATCCATCCGTCCATCCACCCGTCCATCCACCCATCCATCCATCCATCCATCCATCCATCCATCCATCCATCCATCCATCCATCCATCCATCCCATTCACATCATATTGTGTTGAAAGCTTACCAGTAAAGACCTAAAGCTTAATGTGTTAAAGAGACAAATGGATTAAAACAACAAAAGGTAACATTTCCATCAAAAATTGAGTTGCTGATTTTGTTTTCACGGCTTTATTGAATTATTATTAAACTAAACCGTATGGAGGGCTAACAATAACACCATAAAAATCAATAAACAAATATGTCACTAAAAACATGTATTTAAATGTTCTCCTGAAAGTATGGATGTTCATCAATCGACATGTTAATCATGTATTTTGACATTTTTTTTAATCATTTTTATCAAATCAATCAATTTATTATTTGTATAGCACTTATAAAAGCTGAGGCAACCGAAGTGCTTAACATAGAATCCAATAGAATCAGAAGTCTTGGTTCATTTTTACGAAGTCTTGGTTAGCTCTCCTTAAATCTGACCTCAAATATCACAGAAATATCAAACTCTTTTGTGCTGAATACGCAATTTCTGTCATAATTGAGCATTTATAGAAATAGCAGCAACAAACAGCAATGATGGCTACTAAAAATAAGACAAAACTATAAAGGTATGAGAGCAGAATCCTGAGCAACCCTGTCTCTGCATTCTAACATGTTTAACTTACGATAATAAATGGTTCTCTGGCACTTCTGCAGACTTTCGTGGTGTCAAAACTGGCTCTGCTCGTCTCTGATTAGCCGGTTCCCTCTGACATGATCTCCTTTCAGATTGCTGCTTTCAGGTTGAACAAAATGTATTTTTTTTCCACGATTGTTGTTCTTTTATTCTGAAAAAGAGCGAGTGAAGAAGTTGCTCATCAGTTTGTTTTTCACAGGAAACATTGAATGTTCACCCTTTTACTGAATAATGTCACTGATAAATGTTTTTTTCCCCCTGTACATTAAATTCAGTGAGGTTTTCTGAAAACTTATATTCAAATTTGCAAGTTGTGTCACTGAATTCTTAATTTTACAAAGATTTCACGTTTCAGGATCCGGAAAAACAATACAAAATAATTATTTTTCTCCACAATAAGAAATTTTAAAAAAAGTACAGATCAGTAATGCGCTCTACTTGAAGGTTTTTTTCAGTAAATCAATTGTTCGGTAAGATGGATGTAAGACATACAAGTATTTTTTAGGCTGAATTATTTTTTTTATTTATTGTAACCCTTGTGCTTTCCTAGGCACTTTAACATTGGGAGTTGGGTCATCTAGACCCACCAGACAGTGCGCTGAACCTTTTTTCTTCAATGATTTGTGATCTTCACTGGTGTCCATGGATTACATGAAATCCTCTCCACCTTTATCCACCTTTGTCATGGTAGGGAGAACACGTCAATGTAAGGGTGGGGTCATAGGATAGCGCAAGGGTTAAAAGAGGAGTTTCCCAAGTTTTCTGTTGTGAAACTGCGGCGCCTCACACAAAAAAGAGGTGTCTTCTAATGATTAAATAAGCCTGAAGATGATTCCAAACCCAGTCTGAGTATAAAACATAAAAAAATAAAAAATTCATTCATGATGATGTGAACAACCAAATGTGCTATGCTATTTACAACTGGAACTGTAACAATTGGTAACAGTTTCAGCTTTAAATGGCGTAGCAATCAAGTTAAAATAAATGTATTTTAAATATCATACATAAACCATGCATATCATACTAGAGGGGTAAAAAATATTCCATAAAATATTAATTTAATACAGATTATTTAAAGTTATTATTTTTTGCTAAATTTGCAGAAACATGACATTTAGACTAAGAAGTCTAATCTGTAAAGTTTTCTGATTGGTTGGACACAATCAGTAAAAGGTCAGTGAGAAAAATTGATGCTCACTTTAAAAATTTGACAGGTTTTTCAAATCTAAATTTACTGGAGTTCCCTTAAATGTAATTTTATTTTCCTTCTTGTCTTACAAAACTCCCCAGTTTCCAACATATCTTAGAGTTACAATTCAAATAGATCATTTTTCGTGAATAACCCAGTTTAGTACATAATTATGGAAAAATTCAAATAAAATGTAAGAGTTGCAGCAAATATTTAAAGTTAAAAATAAAATGAATAGAATAGAATTCGACAGATTTATCCTAAATATGAGCACCATTGTTTCATTAATCTATAATCAGAACCATTAGCCATCAGGCAGCAGTGGCTCAGGCAGTTGAGCAGGTCGTCCAATGATCGAAGGGTCGGCGGTTCGATCCCCGCTAACCCTCACTGTGTCCTTGGGCAAGACACCTCCTCCCCTGCCTTCAGTGTGGTCCCACTGGTGTGTAAATCTGTAGGAATGATCCAGGTGATGGTCAGAGGGGCCATAGGCGCGAACTGGCAGCCACACCTCTGTCAGTCTGCCCCAGGGCAGCTTACCATCACCAAGACTGAATGAATGATGGACACATTGTAAGCGCTTTGAGTCTCCGGAAAAGTGCAGATAAATTCACTCCATTATAATTATTTTTTTCTTTTTGTTGTTCCAGACAAAAGAAAAGCTGCTAGAAATACTAAATAAAACACATTTCAACAGCAATATTATATTTCCTTTTTTGATAAAACACATCTTTCCTTCATTTAATGTTTATCCTATTATAGTGCTAAAAACAACAATCATAAGTGAACACAAATATTAACAAAGGTTAGTGCGCTACCTAGTGTAACTGATAGTTTACAAGTGAAAGAAGCTACAAAAGTTTCTGATGGTTAAACCAATGTTTGTTTAATAAAGATAACAAAAAATCAAGCTAGTACAAATGGTAGTTTTAAGCCTTTATCCTTCATTATTATTATTATTATTATTATTTTATTATTTGCTATTTATTTATATGGTGTCTTAAAATGACTGCAGTCAAACAAGACGCTGTTCATTTAAAACCAAGAAATATATATATATACTATAACCGAAAAAATCAATAATAAAAGGTCTAAACAATTTAGGGTAAAAAGTCTAAATATTTGTCATAAAAACATAAAAACACAAGACAAAAGCAGCAAACCAGTGTCAACAAATCTAACTGTTGCCACTATAAGGTTTTAACGTTTTTTTTGTGTGTGTTTAAACTATTAAACATGGGGATACAGCAATTGACCAACTTTTGCAAACAACCTCCGGTGGTTAATTGAGGGACTGCAAAGCTCCACTGGGTTTGAGTCAGATCAAAAGTACAAAGTATGCCTCTTTTTTCAAGGGTTTCTTGTCCCATTTCTGTGCAAATATTCAATGAGGCTGAGGTCAAATCCAAAATGGCGATGATGAGTCATGTGACCAATAATTCTGTTTCTCTGTATCACTGATCAAGATTGTAACAGATGAGATATAAGGGATGTAAATATGCTGGAATGAAACAGCCGGGGAAGAAATGTTGAATTCCTGTAAAAATATGTGACTAAAGCCTCGTTTCCACTGAGCAGGATGGTCCGGTCCGGTATATCCGGTGTGTTATAAATTAGACCATTTTTGGGCCCCCGTTAGTTGTTGTCGTTTTCATCTTGAATTTGCAGGTATGTAGCTTTGTCTGCAACTGACATGACAAACAGAGCTAAGCAAACTGACCTTAATCTGTGATGCTGAGGATGTGGAAACAGGAGAGGCGGAAAGGCTTTGCTCTCTTAATTGTGGAACTCAAACATCATTCAGAGCTTGCACCATGGAAATAGAACCTGATAGGAATAGCAACAGAGTCACACGAAGGAACAAAACACAAAATTAATAAAGGAATACAACCCAGACCAAAAGCCAAGGGGAGAAAATTGAGCTGCTGGATGACCTCCATTGTTGTTGTAAACTTGACCTCGTCCAACTTTGAGTGGAAACGCTCACCTGGATTGCCTGGACCCTTCTAAATTGGACTGTACCACTTTAGTTTTAGTTTGTTTTTTTCTAAAAGGTAAAGATTTTATTAATTACTGATATTTCAGAACTATTTCGCCACTAAAGAGATTTGACCACATAAGAATGGTAAGAATGGATAAAACTATCAATAATCTAGTCCACAGTTTTTACTGAAGCCAAAGCTGTTGTGGTCACTCCAGATGTTGGAGCGTCTGGAAAGAGAACACAGCCAAAACTCTGAGCAGATTTGCCACATCATGAAACCGATGCACTTCTGTGATTTCAATAAATGTTGTGATACCTTCTGTGTTTTTTTAATGTACAGAAATAGAAAATGACACCAACGTTACCCCGAGTTCCTGTTCTTGAAAGGAAAATGTCTGTGCAGCTGCCATCAAAGCGACTTTACCGGAGTCTAATGTTCTCATTCAGAGCAGCTGATTCCATGTTTGCTTATTGGCTGACAGTTCGCACGTTCGAGGTAGTCTGATCTGTCAAACCCCCATAGGACTGCAGCTCCCTTAGTATATGGGTGGGGGGCCTTAACATGGCTCAGGAGTGAAAGCTTTTGTCAGCTATGATCTGACAGTTTGGTTGTTTTGGTTCTGTTGGATCTTCGGTGCCTCCTCACCTGCTTATAGTTTTATTTTGAAAGTACTTCCTCTTTGAGTGTCAGTCTGAAACAGCTTTGAATGTTTTTCTGGGTGGATTTATCTGACAGCTTTCCAAAGAAATATTCTTGACAGGCACGAACGCCTCTGCGGCTGTTTTCTTTCTATGTAAAGCAGGAAAACACACCCCATTGTCATTTCACTTCAAACACATGAACATAAGCCAGAGAAGTGCAGCAGAACTCCTCCAGACTGTGAAATATTGACTGATGGAAAGAAAAACACTCACTGATAAATAATCTGTGAGTTCCAGAGCCGAGTGTTTTGGAGGACACCACAAGTATTGATCAGTTTAAGTCAGGCGGAGGTGTGAAGGCCAAAAGGAGCTCTGAAGCAGCGGGCTGCTGATGTCCAGCTGTGTAAACGCTGGCGAAGTCAGGCTTCAGAAATACGCTAGAACATAAAAGCCCACTGCTGATCAATGACAGTCCATTCAGACCTTCTGAAGGATTCACACCATTGCTAAAGCCAGATGATCGGGATGCTTCTCTGAGCAAAATCTCCTTTACCTGAAAATGTTGTTTTTTCTTTCTTATGGCACCTTGGAGCAGAAGTTTGACCTCTGTCACTTACTCAAAAACTCACAAAACGTTGTACGCACATGGTTCCTGGCAAAAAGGATTTCTGACCCCCCCAAATAAAATTTAAAAAAAAAATGGATGACATCACAGTGGGCAAAACTGTCAAAAAATAAATGGGGCCACAATCTCTTATGGGGCCCAAAGCAAGAATCCACTAATAAAACCAAGACACACTTTGATATCCAAAGGAAGTTTTAAAAATATTATGGGATGGCCACAGGACCTGAAACCATTTTTGTGGTAAGGTGTAAAATTTGACAATTTTCACATTTTTTCAAAACATGAAGAAAAAAACCTGTTCGAGTGATTCTCACAAGCTATTTTAAGTCTACAACCAGTTGAGCTGACCTTTGACCTCGGGAAGAGGTTGCCAGTTTAAATAAAACAAAACACCTTTAGGAGTAGCACCACAGTTAGGGTGTATTCAGACTGGACATATTTAGTTCGCTTAAAGTGAACCAGAGTTTGTTTGTCCCGATAAACCGGAACAGATTTTCAGTCTGAAAACACCCAAACCGAACCTGGACCAGGAACCGCTCTCGGACCCATTTTTCAAGCTGGTCTCTGTTCGTTTTCAATCAGACTGATCGCTCTAAGATTCCACAGTCTGAAAATAATCCGTCCTCGGAGCGGAACAACTGGATCAAAATGGCCACCGTAGCTGGTTGTCATGTGATGTACACAGAGTAGGAATGAAGGAATCGATGAGCCGCGGACAAATGTAAAGCAACGATTGTCATGCTATCAAACAGAAAAAACGAGTCCAACTGTTTCATTGTTAGAACGTTTATTCAAAAACATCTGAAAACGCTTTCTTACTTGCTTTTCTGTGTCTCGTTGCGCGGAACGCGTCCGGAGCTCCTGTGACATCATCCTTAGGACTACCTCAGCTCTTTAACAGAATTCTCTTTAACCAATGCCAAAACCACAACAATGAGACTCAACAACTCATTGAAATGTGTATGGGTTCACATAACACAGTTTTCCCGACAATCTATATGTCATAACCACTTATTAGTGTGCCTTCTTAGCTGTCTTTTTGGCACTAACCGCCCTGCAGCAGGCCTTCCCCAGACCTAAGGAAGAAGTAAAAGTACTGTGCCTGACGATACAGATGTTCTAAATTGGTCAGCGAAATATAAAGTTTGAATCGGGGAACTATCCTGACAAGCATTACAAAGTACAGGACTCCCCAAATTTCTGTCTCTAGTTGCTTTACCTTGTAATTCTGGACCAATGGCTGAAGAGATCTTTAGTCACGTGGTTTTGTTTAGCCCTGAACAGGAAAGTTCCTTTGATCTGAATACAGACCAAATGCAAGTTCAGGACTCGATGCGGACCAAATTAAGTGGACTTGGTCCAGACCAAATGGTTTTCCCAGTCTGAAAACATCCTTAAACTCCTCCTAGAGATTTTTATCTATCCCCTTGTAACTCTTTGAGCATCATAGGAAAGCTACTAGTGAAAAACGCAAAAGTTTTAGATTTTGAACAGCGTTAGTGTGGCGACCTCGCCAAAGTGGCCCTCCTTTATTGCCAGAATATTGTTAAAGTTTAATACATGAATAGTTGGCTCAAGCTGCACGAAACAATATGACATAGCATATGAATATTTTCGAAAGGTGGGTGTGGTTAACAAAAATCCTCTGTTCCTCCCGGAGCATATCAAAAACTTTACGTTTGCAGATTCTTGTAAAAATTAGACATGCTCGGACATGAAGGGATTAAAATGTGGCTGGAGTGATGGGAAGGAGCTGCGACTGAGTGGAATGAAACCAGAAAAAAGCGATGCTGAGGGCTTCTGAAGAAAAAAAAAAACAGAAAAAGCTCCAGGCCTTCAGTCTGACTGACTAAAAGTGTTTAAACGCTGAGTATTTGGATTGAAGTCTAACCTTTTACACAAACATTTCATTATAGCTGTCAGCCCCCCAGTCTGTTCAAACTTTGCCTAACGTCCCCTGAGAGGATCCTTGCTTCAGCCCCCCCCTTCCTCCTCCTGCTTCCAGCTGCGTGTTTACATGAAGCTAAATGCTGTCGGATGACAGCGAGCATGTTGGTGAGGCGGCGAGGGGCCTCGCCGTGAGCCATCTAACCCCGGCATGTCACATGGCGATGCCACTCAACCCTCCTGCCACGCAGCTCCTCCGGCCTCACCCGCCGACAGCCTCGACAGCTGGGCACGCAAGCAGACCAGCAGGCGGCTTCCTGCAACACGCTGGCCCTTAAAGTACACGGGCGTCCCCTGCGAATGGATCCTCAAAGCAGCCGGCTCTGCCTCCCCTCCCCACTGTTTGACCCTCTGCAGCGCGGTCACAGTCCAGAGCGTCTGAATGTCACATCTGCTCTCTATAAATATGGAAATGAAGGTCAGGACTCTTGTTTTGGGATTGAGCAGCAAGGCCTTTGCAATGTGGGGCTTCCTGGATGATTGTGCGTTTCAGCAAACCTGTTAGAGGTCAAACCTAGAACTGCCTTGGAGGATGAACAGTTTACATTTTTACCCATCAGCTTTTATAGACCTGCATACACAAGACTGAGCTCCGTTGGGGTACTGCTGCTGCAATTGTTTCAACTGCAGTGTTTCCAAAAGATGCATTGGATTGCTGTGTTTTAGAGCCTGCAGGTTTTTTTATTTTTATTTTTTTTAGGAAAAATACAAGTGTCCAGCTGCAACTTCCACCATGATAAATGTAACTCTTAAAACCATTTGTATCATAATTGCTCCAAACATATATCCCCTATCTCATTAGTGTGATCTAAGTTTAAAAACTAGGGATGTCGATCATAATTTCTTGTCTTCAATCCGATTCAAAGTCATTTTGATACTAATGGCGAGTCTCAATCTGATGCTTTTGTTAAACATTAAAAAAAAAAAGTTATAAACTGGTCCAGGTTGTTTCCTATTTTTTTTCCATTCAGCCTTCTTTTGTCATTTAATATTTAAACAGAGCACATCTGTAAAGTAACTTAAACGATTGAAACGTTGTAGAGAAAATAACTCATCCATTGTTATTTATTTTTTAAAATAACTTCCTGTATTGAAAGAATGCTACATTTGTTGATAATTAATTCTGTATAATTCCGTTAAACCATGTGAAAAACGTGTGTCAAATTTCAGAGAGTGGATAAATAAGGGGCTTTTTCTCCTGAACACTTGTGTCATAATTCTTTTAATTTTTTTTACATCTTAAACTAACATTTTTGTGTGCAAAAATATAACAAATCCCCCACATATCATAGTTGATCTATATCTCAACTATAACTGCAACCTTTCTTTGTGGATTTCGTCAAAACCTTTAAAAAACATCTTAATTCCATAAAATGTAATTTTCTGTCAATTCTTTCATGGAATTACAGGGTTAATTGATGTACATATTATTTACCCAACTCAGGTAAACAAGACAACAACAAACAGTTTCTGTCAGTCATCTGATTAATTATTGATCAGACAAGACGAAATGTGCATAAAGAAATACCTGATAAGAAGCGGTGAAAGCACCAAAGCCCTCAGAGAATAAATGATCCGGACATTTCTCTGTTTGGTGACGAGTCACTTTTCTGACACATGTATTTATACTGAATGTGTCAGGTGAAGCTATCCAACAATTACTTAAGGAAGAATAAAAAAAGTCACCAATAAAGTAATTGTTACAATCTCTGAGCAACGGTTTAAATGTTTGATCAATAACCTGCAGTTTATAGAATGTGTCAGGGTTATGACTTTTCCCTAACAAAGAGAAGAACCACACAAGAGATGAGCATTTTTGTTAGACTTCTGCAGAAGGAGACGCCGTCTGTCACAGAGGAGTTCTGCCTTCCCCGTGGATCCAGTCTGGTTTCATTGGTGGCCGGGGTTGATAACATGAAAGTGGGTCATTCAATCAAGCAGTACAAGAACATCATAATTTGTATAGTCAGCACTTTTCACGTCAGTGTTTTCTTAATGAAAGATAGAACTGAGACAATCACATTATGGTGATGCTAAAATTATGAACAAATTCTGGTGTTTCAAATGTCCCTGAAATCGGGAATAAAATGTAAAAGTAAAAAAAAAAAAAAAAGGAAATTTGGCAAATAAAATTTCCTCAGTTAAAAAAAAACAAGCATAATACAGGTACACCACCTTAAGTAATGTATTTTTCTGTCACTAAATTTTGAGTTTTAGGGAATCTGTCTATCAGTTCAATTTATGCTTTGATCTGATCTTCATCATGATGACATGACGATGCCAAAAGTCACCACCCTGAGACTGAGAGACTGTGGGATTGGGTCATAAAAAATCTGGGATATTATGGGGTTGGGTCATACTAAATCCAGGACCAAATGCTTGCTTTACGCTTAAAGGGTTGCGGCTCAACGCTCCTCTTAGGGGGTCAACCGTAAGGGTCACTACAAAAGCAGTGCTTTAATTTTACTTTTTAAGGTAAGGGACACCAGTCAGACAACGGATGCAGAAAAGAATCCAAACCTGCAGGATTTATCAGCCTCAAAGAATCTGCTCTCTTGACTTTCCTCTGTGTTTTTTTGCTATGGTTTGATCGCCCTCTGCTGGTGAAAAAACTGGTTGCAGGATTTTAAATTCAGTTTTACAGAACCTGTTGGTTAACTTTACTTTTAAGATCCTCTCTAATTAAAAATTGTCTTTTTGTTGTCGTGGCATGATGGAGGAAGAATATGAAGAATATTAAAGTTTTTTAAAATTGTACGGTCTAGCCATTTTTGTTGCACAGGTAATGCAAGGTTCGGAATTTCAGGGGCTGTAAGCTACTGGGAGAGAGTGGAAACAGAAAGCTCTCAGCTACTGGGAGAAGGGGCGGTGGGATTACTCTGCACACAACTCAAAGGTGATTTTCTAATGACTTACTGCTGCTCTCTAGAAAGCAACACAGGTTTGTTTGTTTTTTTTCCATTTGTTTTATTTTGTCGAATAACGGCATAATCATAATTAAAAGACCAATAGGAACCATTTTAAAATAGATCAAAGGATGATTGGAGTGGAGGGATTATCAGAGATCATCAGGTTGGGTTTTATGGTACTAAAGTTTCTGGCCAACAAATAGCCGACTAATTCTGTTAAAAAAAAAAACCTAATTGATTTATTGAGGTTTTAATTTCTATAAAATCTTTGTTGTTTAAAACTGTCAGACGTCAGATCTCTTCAGGAGGGGTCAGTTCAGCATGACAGTAGTAAAGAGCCTCACCCTGGGGGGCCTACCCCTCTCTCGGTGGAAACGCACCTGGTCGCGCGCTGCGTCATCATTGTGCGCCGAGGTTTGTTTTGGATCTGAAGATGGAGGAGGCGGCTCGGTCCGCAGCCCTCCTGTGCTCCGTGTTCATGTCGGGTTCTGCCCCGCTGCTTGGGGGTCAGCTGTCCGAGATGTGCCGGCTCCAGGCGGCCGTGCTGAGGCGGAGCCGGACGCAGGAGGCGCTGGACCGGGACCGGCGGCGGCGGCAGTACCTGCGGCGGAGGAGAGCCTTCCTGCTGTCCTCCATCGCCGGCATCCTCAGCGTCATCCCCACCACCCGCAGACCCATCTGGGCCCGCCGGCGGATACGGGGCGAGAACTTCTGGGCCACGGCCGAGTCGTACGACGAGGACGCGTGGAAGGCGCAGTTTCGCGTGTCCCGATCGACGTTCGACTACCTGGTGAAGCTGATCGGACCGAGCATTCAGCGGCGCCGGACCAACTACCGGACGCCCATCGAGCCGCGCCGCCGCCTGGCCATCACGCTGTGGTGGTTCGCCCGGTCCGGGGAGTACCGCTCCATCGCGGACACGTTCGGGGTGGGCATCGCCACCGTGTGCATCATCGTGCGGCAGGTCACGTCGGCCATCGTGGAGCTGCTGTACCGCCGCTTCGTGTCGCTTCCGACCGGACAACAGCTGGACGAAACCATCCGAGGCTTCGCGGACCGCTGCTACCCGCAGTGCGCAGGCGCGATAGGCTCCACACACATCCCCATCGCCCCTCCGCGGGACAACCCGGATCACTACGTGAACGCCAGGGGCTGGCACTCCGTCATTCTGCAGGGCGTGGTGGACCACCGGCTCCGGTACCGCCCCAGAACACCCGAGGCTCCACTGATGACTGATCAAACCAACACCTGTTGACTTTCCTCTGGATCAGTGGAGCTTCTGATGGTTCCAGTTAACGTAACATTTGATTAAATCAGGTGAAATCGTTTGTCAGGTTCACAGACGTGTATGCGGGTTGGCCTGGCAGCAACAGCAGCGCCTCCGTGCTGTCCAGTTCGGACCTGTACCTGAAAGCTGAGGACCGCCCAGATGGCTACCTGTTCCCCAGAGAGGTGAGCCATCCAGCAAATCAAACTCTGAGGAGAACAGAGTCTTGAAGATCTGACCTGGGTGAGCTGAGAGTGGATGTTTTCTTTCAGAAGTCCGTGCTGTCTGGTGGCGTGGAGATTCCCGTCCATCTGATCAGCGACGTCTCGTTCCCTCTGAGGCCTTGGCTGATGAAAGGCTACAGCGATGAGCATCAGTTGTCCCCAGAGCAACGCCGCTTCACCTTCACGCTGGCGTCTGCACGCTCCGTGGTAGACGCCGCCTTCATGAGGCTGAAAGGACGCTGGAGGTGCCTGCTGAAGAAGAGCGACATCGATGTGTCCATGATGCCGAAGGTGGTTGCCGCCTGCTGCGTCCTGCATAACATCTGCGAGCTGCAAGGAGATGCCTTCCTGCCAGAGTGGAATGTGCAGATGGCGCCGTCCGGTACATATCTCATCCAGCCAGACGTTGTGCCGTGCCAAGAAGAAACACACGGCACGGCAGAGGTGGTCCGGCGCACCATCGCCTACAACCTGCTGTCCATCCTCCAGCACTGAACCGCCTGCAGCTCCATCAGCTGACTGCTTGCTGATTCTGATGTGAAAATGAAAACATTTCTGCAAGACTCTTTCTGTCAGAAGACTTTTGCAGACTTTAAAAACTCTCTCAGAATTTTCTCCTGAAGCTGCAGACACAAGAGGTCCTAAGGTGTCCAATGAGATCAGACCGTTTCAGCTCCTTCTCCTACAACTGCCAAACTGAAGCATCAGAAAAATATCCACTGCATTGGCATCAATGTGGAGGGGGAGTCCGGGGGGGGTTTAGTCAATGGGATTTGGTGAAAATCAGGTGCAAAGATTCTTCTGAGACCTTATCCCTGCTTTCCTTTGAGTCTGTTTAGTTTTACATTTTAGTCCTTTTCCAGAAAACGTTTAGCCCAAAAACACAACTATCAGCCACCAACAACATCTGGTGATCCAAACCTGGGGGGTATTCCAGGAAGCATGTTTAAACTACCCTGACTTTAACCCTGAACTCTGGCTGAAATCCGCCTGAACTTGTTTACTCTGGGTATATCAGTTTCAAAAGACCGGATATGAGTTAGCGTAATTACGCTCAACTTGCTAACCCTGGGTTAATGCACGTGCACGGCAGGTACATAAAGAAATTCTGAATGGATCGCCGATTTCCAGAGTCACCATGGAAACGCGTGGGATAAAAAAGAGACCCTACACTTCAGTTAGACGGAGTCTGAGATTTTAATGAGGGCGTATGAAGATTATACGTCCATCAAAACAGTAACACGACTGCATCATCAGCAAAAGTTTCTGCTTGTAATAGAAGAACAGACAAAGTAAACAAATTTCTTATCTTATTTCCATTTTCCTTGTGACGCATATAAATATATATAACTTATCCAATTTTGCCAACTTAAGTGAATTATTTCTATTGGTAGCAAGTAATCGAGTTAAATTTATTTAACATAATTTCTTACGTCTATTAAACGTAATTAGTGTTTATACAACTCAAATTTACATATTTATGTAACTAAATGTCATATTACTCCAATTCAATTAATCTTTTTTCCATCTTAATTCAGTATAATTCTTGAACTCTCATATGTCTAAGTTTGAGCCGGCAGATATACTCATTTGTATAACAAAAAAGGACCAAACGATACGCAAAAAGTTCATTTATTCACATAGCAATTGGCCGCAATTGTTACTATATTATGAAAAAGTAGGGGTGTTATATAAACTCATCCTCCTGTTCCTCCCTCTCACTCATGGTGTACAGAGTTAAGTATAGTGGGACAAAATAACTCGTCAAAACACAGTAAAACAACTAAACACATTTGGTCAAAAACCTACACTTAAACCCAAATCCGTCCAGACAGGCAAAGGGAATGATATCCCACAATCCCTTGCGGTGCCGATCTAACAGCAGCACCAAAGTTACACCTACTTAATTGAATTAATTTGAATGAAAGTAAAATAACTGTCTGAAAACTACGTGTTATTTTTAAGCTGACTTAACAAAAAAGAAGTTTTATCTTCACTGAAGCAAATAATTAAGTTAGATCAACAATGTAAAAAAGTTTATTTTTCCAACATCCATATGTGGTCTTATCACCCTCTCATGGTGGAAAAAGTATTATCTGAGCCTCTTCATCCACTAAATCATCTTCAAATGGACACGCCATGCTGCTCTACCTCTCTGAAAACAAACTAACCTTCAACTAAACCTGCTCCAGACCAGGTTATGTTCAGAGCATGAGTTGCCATGGCAACTTGACATACCCTGAAACATACCTCCATTTCAGGAACCGAAAGCTGAGGTTATCCACTACCTTAGCCTCAAACTTACCGTGGGAGCTAGCATACCCTGCTTTCTGGAACACCCCCCTGGGTCAAAAACAACCACAATATTAGATGTTTAGCATAAGCAGAGAAGATGGCAACATTTTGTACCAGCATACAGCAAGGCCAAAAGGATTTAGTCCTGCAAGTTGTTTCACGTCAAAAGATTAGAAGTCTGTAACGTTCATCATAGGTACACTTAAACTGTAAGAGACAGAATGAAAAAATAATAATCCAGAAAATCACATTCTAAAGTTCTCCAGAGACCATCTGGATGATCCAGTGGAGGATGGGGGAGAAGGTCATGTGGTTAGATGAAGCCCAAATGAGACTCTTTAGTATTAACATCAGTTGATGTTTTTGAAAGGAGGAAGAATACTGAGTTGCATCCCAAGGACGCCATACCCACTGTGAAGCATGGAAGTGGAAGCATCATGCTTTGGGACGACTGATCTATATGAAGGAAAAGATGAATGGAAATATGGTGAGGTTTTGGTCAAAACTCTTAAAAATGGCTGAATGTTCCAGCATGACTATGATAGCAGTCTAGCCATTCTCTGAAATTCAATCCAATTAAAAAAAATAAAGTGTGGAGGTAATTGAAAGTCTGTGTTGCCTAGCAATGGGCCCAAAAGAACAGACACAGCTCCAGAGAAGATCCACATGGAGAAATGGACCAAAATTGCAGTTACAGTGAAAAACTACTAAAGGCCTACAGGAATCCTTTGGCTTTTTTTGTTAACCGGGGTTATTGAGGTCACTTTTTTTTTTTTTTTTTTTTTTTTACCAATTACTTCACCATTATACAAAAAAATTTAAAAGTCAAACAATGAGATTCCCTGTATTTACATCCTGTCTCTCAGGGTAAAGTATAAGGAAACTCACAGAGGTGGGACAACTTGCAGAGTCTGGGACTTTTTTTGTTTTTGCTCAACTGTACAACACACAGAAACATGTTCCTTACAAATGTAAGGATAAAAGCATTCCATTGGTAGATTTTGTCATCAAGAATAGTAGTTTACAACAAAGGATTAATAAACAAAAATATGACTAAATTACCAAACTTGTGCAACATTTATACATTTATTACATAAGCATGTTAAGTTTTTTATGAAAAAAGATAAATCATGACACAGATATCTAAGACTGTTTAATAATAATAATAAAAAAAATTAAAATAGGCTAGTGTGGGTTCGTAAAAGATACATTGTATATTTGACATAATAGATTTTAGGAAAAAAAATGTATATATTAAATTTATTTATTTACGACCCCCTACTTATTTCTTAGCAGCCATGAAAGTTATATTAGTTTCCAGAAGCAGCGTTTATATTCTGTAGTAATAAATGTTAGTTTATAATAAGTAATTAGTGGTTATTACAGTTGACTCTTCAGTTTTTTCTTGCTAGTTCATTTTTTCAATTTGTTGCATGACCGGCAGGGGGCGGCAGTCGTCCATAAGATGGTTCAAACGGCCGCTTATTTCAAGAAGAAGAAGATTTTTTCCCCTTCGTTTCGTGTGGACCGACTTAAGAAACAGTGAAAAGGAAGATCTCGAATTTCAGTTCATTAAACTACTTTGTTTTATTTTGCTCAAGGGAATTTAGAGTTAAAGTAAAATGTCAGCGTGGGCGAAGTCAGCTGCGGGCGCGCTGCGGCCTTCAAGTAGCTCAAACGGGAGGTAGGACTCGCGGTCTTCTTCTTTAGCATTAGCTGCGAGGATAGCATAAAAACAGCTGCGGACCTGCTACTACATATATAAACAAGCTTGTTTCGTCTAATTGGCTAATCTTAATGTGCTAACCTTGAGGTGCCTTTCTGATGAAGTTGGCTGTGTTCTGCAGTGCTCAACAGCTGCGTTTGTTCCGGAGAGGAGCCCCGTACCCGACCAGGGAGGAGCGGAGCAGCGAGCTGAAGGATGCTCTGGACAGGTACGACCACCTGCGCCTTCCAGGTGTTTCAGTGACCCCCGCGTGGTCGGCACGCTTTCTCGCGCCCCTGATTCAACGCTCTAAACTCAACTCTTCACTAAGTTGAGTAAAAGATATTTAAACACAAGTAAACACCTGTTGAAGGCATTTGACGCAGATAGGAATGTCTTAATTGAACTGCTATTGTCTTTTGACAATGGGTGTGTCCGAAAACTCTTCTGAAAAACAACAACGTTACGTACTAAGTGGAAACAAATACAGAAACACATTGATTTGTAATGAACGTTGTGTTTTAGTTAATAAAAAGGAAAGAAACTCATTTTTTTTTATTTAAAAAACTCTTAGCAGAAGAAACAACAGAGCATTATTTTCTAAAGAGGTTATGAAAATTCAATCCCACAATTCTTTGCGGTCACAACAGGACGATAGAAGCTGAGAAGCGTCATGGACGCCCAGGGAAACTAAAAGGCGTTCACGTTTTAGGAAGAACTTATCAGCAACTGTAATAACATTTTGTACATATTATTTTAGCAAAAATAGACTTCCTAAAATATTCTGACTTTAAATTTTATTTTATTTTTTGTATTTCCACCTTTTTTAAAGCAACCAGGTGTTTTTCCTTTTTGCTAATAGTGTTTTAAAAAAAGATGCAGCTACAGATGGCTTTTTGTGGTTTGCTGTTTGTTTGTAGTCACACATCTATTCGCTGCTTTGTTTGTGTATCTGTTGGTAATGACTTTAGCAAAAAAAAAAAAAAAATTACTTAATCATAATTCATTGACGACTGGGAAACACTTTAACAATGGATCAAAAGATGATTGGAGTAGGATTTAAAAATAAAAAATCTAACTATTTAGAACAACGTTTTTTACCTTACATATATACCTGAATCAATAGAAAGTGGTTTAATATATTGTACTCAGTGCGTAGATCAGTGTTTTTCAACCTTTTTTGAGCCACGGCAAACTTTAACCTTGACAAAAATCCCGTGGCACACCAGCATCTAAAAAAAAAAGAAGAAGAAAAAAAGTAGAAACTCATAGTCTGTCTTGATCCACAGCCCCCCCCCCCCCGCAATCTCACTTTCATTTCTGTGATAATTGTGGCAGAAAAAGCAAAAAGTTAAAGCCGTTTTTTTCCAAAAGATAAAATAAAAGTTAAGTTAGAAAAATTTAAAACTGTTTGATGTGTGTTTGTTGGTGTCAAGACGTTTGACCAAGGATGACTCATTGTGGCGCTGGAGGGCGCTGTCCTTTAACCAATGCATCATGGCGAGATGTTAGTGTGAGACCGTCGACAAGCGTCACCGCAAAAGACCTGATGCATTCGCAGAGAATGAATCATCACGTACGTCAGAAAGCGTCATCGTGTTTGCGAGCCACTGTTCACAGATGTTCAACAACAGTCGTTTGGACAACGGGCGCGATGCTCTTGTTGTGAAAACTATCAAATTCACTGTTCACGCTGATAGGAGGCAGCAGCTTTAGCTGGTATTTTTGTTACAACTGAGTCGACGTTTTGAGCTAAATTGGAACAAGGAAGTTAAGACTTTAACCACTTCTGATTGGTCAGACTGATGACGTGTGATTAAGCCTTCAAGAATGATTGGTGGAGACAGTTAAAGGGGCGGCACTTTTTTGCCGCAAACAGTTATAGCTGCAGCTAAATCGCGGTACCGTCATTCTTATCAAAATGTCTTTAATAGAATCAAATAAACACAAAGAAAAAATAATTTTATGATCTTTTATATTCCTAACTACTCAGTGTTTTATCAGGACCTGTTTGGATGAACACAGAGCTGATTTCCTGGAGATGGTAAATGTTCTTAGATCAGTTAATGAGAGCAATTTCCCACGGCACACTGGTTGAAAAACATGGCTTAGATAACACTAGTGGGCATCTTGTAAATGTTTTTTTATTGCTTTTCTGACAGCTATGAGGAGTTAGAACAAATGCAGAACTTTAGTGGCACCGCAAAGAAGTTTGAGGGATATAAGCAGCAGCAGCAGTCGGCTGGTGAGTCTTTGCGTTTCTATAAATTGAAAGAAAAATCTGTTTCGTCTTTAACTTTCTTGTCAAAGACCTCAAACTTCATTTACCTTTCTGTGATAACTAACATGAATTATGAAACGAAGACATTATTACATCTTATCAAAACAGTTCTTACCTGTAGTGAATCCCTGTTGTTTTCTGTTAACCTGCAGCCAAGTCGGAGGTGTGCTCTCCGTCAGACAGACGCAAAGCTCTGTACCAGAAGTTCTACAAGCAGGTGCAGGAGGAGAAGAAGCCGGCCGACTGCGTCGTCCTCTCCATCACCAATGAGTGTCCGTGAGTACCTTTCTTTACCTCCTGCAGAGATTTGAAACCACAACAGCTGAGGCAACATTCATGTCATTTCTTTGCTGAAATGTAAAACTTTAAGTGGGTTTGAAAGGGTCTCAAATTGAACTGAATCATTTACGTGTTTTCAGAAACTTTGCCTTTTGATTCCACTTTTAAAAACCTTTTAACTTCTGTTTTAAACGACGAGATTGTGCTTTACAGTAATCAAAACCTGAGCAATGACATGTATTAAATAAAGGGGATATTTAGTTACTTCCAAGTTGAATGTTTACTCAAACCCATCTAGAGCAAGCAGAATGCAGATTACTCAGTGAGTTTTGTTTTGTTTTCCCCCCGGCAACATTGTCATCTGATTACTGGCACCTGGTGGTCAAAACTCAGACTGCATTTAAGAGGATTTTTTTGTTTTTTTTGTTTCAGCATCACAGCACACGACATTGTTAGTCTCTTGTTCTGTTTTATTATTTGTGATCATCACATATAATAAATAACCAAAACATAAAATTCCACAGATCAACAATTCTGAGTGTTCCTTCCATCGTTCTTTTTGCAGGAATCAAATCTTTTTAAACGAGGTCTCCTTCCTCTGCTCATTTTTTTTATAATTTCCCTGAGCATTTTGGGGTTTTTAAATGTTTTTTTCCAGGAAATGAATCACATAAACTTTACAGTTTAAACAGTTTTACCCCAAAGCCACATCAGTCTTTTCAAAGGGTCATTCTTACATTCATCTTCTCTGTCTTGGTTTGGGCCTTCACATGTTGCGTGATGGAGTCAGCAGAACATGACATCCCAGGAGTTTTGGAGGGCTTTAGTTGTTGCTCTTAAAAAAAGAAACAAAAAAGTAAAACATGAGTTCTTTAAAAAAAAAAAAAATCCTAAAATCACCTATTTGACTTAAACTTTCTGTCATTTAAGGTGGATTTACATCACCGTAGAGATGCATCCTCCTCATAATCTGTAGCTCCGCCTCTTCTCCCTCTGATATTTTACGCTTTGCAAAGCAGAATTCGAAAATTTTGAAAAAGAGAACACATACAAGTCAATTGATGTTTCATTTTAAACAAAACACTTCCATTAACATTTTTGAACTTCATCTGTTTCCCTTTTGCTCTGAACAAAATCCATTGTGTTTATTCAGCTTCTGGCTCGTGTCTTTTTCATTTCAAACAGGCTGTTTTTGCAAACATTTAAAACAGATTTTCATGTGATGTTTCAACCTCCAGCTTCAGTTTCTGACGGGTTCAGTTCACAGATTTCAGGAGGCGTCCGTACTTTTAGGGCACAAACTCATCTGTCTTAATGAGTGTTTAAGAACCAAAGGGAACCAGAACCACAGAACAGCTGAGACACTACTTCAGAGTCAAAAGAGTTCTTTAAAGCTGTGAATCAAACAGCAGTCACTGATGCAGCAGAACACGCTTCAACACATATTGATATAAAAGCTGTGACCGGTTCTGCTCTTACAGCAGACCAACGTGTTCAGGATCTAAACACCAAACAAACATTCAGTCTCAGCGTTGCACTTTAACACACCCCATTTTAATAGAAGCTCTGCTAAGTATATATAAAAAAATAATAATAATAATTCATGGATGCACAGACTCAGACACTAACATTCAGCCAAAAGCCTGAACAAAAAATAAAAAAAAACCTATAACCGTGCTGTTGTTTTTATTTTTTATTTTTAGAAGTTTACCGTAATCTTCTAAATTCACCGCCTCCCACAGACACATTTAACTGATCTAAGTTCTGGTATAAATCCACTGTCAAGTCACAACCCCTTTAAGCTTTCTATCACACCATGGGCATCAGATTTCCAGACGGCCGCTAACTAAATATTGACTTCTATGTGAAAGAAAAAAAGCTGAATCAGTACAATTATTCTGTTTGGACCAGAATCTGAAATTTTTCCTTTTCTACCGATCATTTCTTCTCCCTCAGAACACACGACCTCACAGGATCAGAGAAACTTCAGGACAGAAAACCTCATCAGAACCTTAAAAACAATCAAACACATCACTGAGCTCTAATAAACAATGCCAAGGATCAACCCCGGTGGTGGAAGGCTTTAATATGTGGGATTCTTCTGCAGTCAATTTCATCAAATGAAGCAGGGCAATAAAAGGGAAACCATAATTACCATTGTGCAACATGCTTATATCTCAACTTTATTATTTCCCTAATAGAAAAGTAATCCTGTAATTTGCAGCATCATTCTGATAGACATCCTGTTCCTTAACAACTGATTTATCTTTGGGGAATTGACCGGTTTTTGAACATAATTCCTACATGTTTTTGTTTCCTCATGTCCACTTTTAATCTGTTAAGTCTGGAAAATGATCACCTCATAAATTATTTAAAGATGTTAACATTGACCTCTTTTTTTTTTTTTTTTTTTCTCTCAACTCAAACATCACTTGCTCTTCTGGAATGTGAGTCATTAAAACAATCGTTTCTTAAAAGGCTTTAGTGCCGCACAAACGCACACATGTGTCTATGACTCTTGATGTTTTTGTTGCACATTTTCTTCAGCAGACTGTGCTCCCCGCAGACATGAACCTCAGGGTTCCTCTTTGTGCCAGTCCAGTCTCCTCCGGGCAGAAATGTCAAGTTAACAACGTGTTTTTCTTCCTCTCAAAGGGAATACCCCAAATCGCTAAGCCAGTGCTTGCAGGAGCGCGGCCTGTCAGTGGAAATGCTCTACCTCCAAGCGGAATCAGGCCTGACCCGGGCCTTGCAGGATGTCCGAGCAGATGGCTCGCCGTTATGTATACTGGTGGAGCAGAAAAACATAGCTCTGTCCTCCTGCACTGTTATCATTTTCTCAGAGTCCCTCAAAAGTAAGTCCGTACCCCTGGTACTCCTTCAGACTTGCCCAAACTGCCTCACCCCTTTCACCATGTAGCTTCTCCAAACCTCACCTCAAACCTCAGGAAAAAAAAGCTTTCACAAAACCATCGACTGTATATGAGACCTGGACCGAGTCCGCATGACATCACCCATCGAAGTCGCCTTTTAAAAAAAAAAAAAAAAAAAAGAATTTTGTAACGTTGGAGCTAGTCGTCATGAGGACACAGTGATTTGTACAAGTCAGTCTCGGTCAACGTTTCTATGGCAACCACTCTCGCCAGTCAGGAGTGAGCTTGTTGGAACTCCACACCCCCACCACCTAAAGGCAGGCTCGGGAGAATCTGTCAATCAAACGTTTGAACATTGGACATGGGGCTAGCAGGCACCACCTTCTTTTATTGAGGCATCTGATTGGTCAGTTTATAACTTGAATAACTTGCACTTCAAAATAAAACATTGTGAAAAATATTGAGATGATCAAAAACATGTTTAAAAGTCAGAATGCACAAATTATGGTAACTGTTTATGGGATTTAGGCTTTTCAGGATCAGCAGGTACTTCCTGTTTGGAATGCCAGGGGGTCGCTCAGTCCAGTTCTCAGTTCTCATTTACAGTCGATGTATAAAACGTTCAAAGCTAAAACTTTCACTGAAAAACGTCTTAAATGCTGCAAAAACACTCACCCAAACCTCACCCACATGTGCATTTCAGTTCTCCATGACGAGGCTCTGCAGCGTTGCACCTCACTGATTTCAATCATTCAAATATTGCATGTAAACACGGTCCTCTCACACACTGAAACCTTTCCAACACTGATCAAACCCAACGAACCCTAAACATGTTTTTAATCTGCGCTCAGGAATCACATGAAGAAGCAATGTCAATCATCTGAATTTGAATCTTCACCACTTTAGAGAACACATTCTAAAGTTTAGATCGCACACTTCCTGCCCCCCCAAAATAACTTTACTCCCCAAAAACTAAATGTTTTCATCCCCCTTCCTTAGTCTGACCTCTCAAAGCAAACTCTCATAAAATAAAAAAACACACTTCAGCCTGAAAAAAGGGAAAAACACACAAATGCTTCGGTTTGTTTTGTCGAAATTTTTTTCCAGTCTTTTTTTTTTCTTTTCTTTTTTCTGCCTAACAATTCCCCATTTACACTCCCCCCCCCCACCCCCACCCAGTCCATCGCAACATGCCCAAAGAGCAGGCCATGGAGCTGGTCCAGGCGGAGTACAGCCGCGGGCTGGTCAAAGACCGCTCTCCCAGGGACCCCGCAGACACCGCGGCGCAGGCGTCTCAGCTGCTCGACGACTATCTGGATCGAGAGAAAATTGAGCGCCACGTCGTTCCCACCGAAGTCCGGCAGCTCCTACGGCTGTTGGCGGAGGGGGTGCACGTGTACCCCGAGGAGCTAGAGATCATCTCCGAGTACGTCAGCTCACGGCAGAACTACGTTCAAGGTGGGACTGAGGGGAAGTCTCTCGATTTCCGGCCGTCCTCTTGTCTGTCGTCAACAACGTTCTGTCTCTTCAGTCTCAAACGCAGAGGCGGACGGGAGAAACGCTTCTCCTTCAGGTCTGGGAAAACCGCCTCCTCTGCTGCCCACCCCGCCTCGCCCTTTACAGCCGCAGCCTGCGGGTCTGATGGGGGAGCACTCCCCCTCTCTACCCCTGCCGCTCCTACCTTCACCAGGTAAAAAGACTTCTCCAGTTCAGCTGTTCTTCTATTCAACAGCTCTGCACACACACACAAACTCTCTCTTTGTGTAGTTTTGTGTCAAGTTTTCAGTTCTTCAACCAAAACTTTCTGAAGACGTGTTCTTCAAGGCTGCCGGTGCCGCACATCCAGCAGGCGTCAGCTCGCCGTCCTCTTACCTTCTCCCATCATACTTGACTACTTCCTAAATGTGGGCGGAGTCGTTTTAGCAAACCGCAAGCAGAAATGCTTCAAACTTTTACAAATTCTATTTTTTTTTTATCTTTAATAATAAGACTAATTTTGATTTTGTACACACAAAGTAATTTGTTTCTATTATTCTTCTGTTTTCTTTTTTTAATGAAATCGTTGGGCATAGTAGTCATGTGAGACAGTTTGGTGACTGAAGCTTCAGGATCTTCAGAACTATGAAACCTTTTTGATCATGTGATTCATATCTCCATTATGAACACCTACGATGACTTTCTTCCCAAATCATCAAACTATTTACTAGTTTGACTTGTTTTTGAGAGATTATGGACTTTTTTTTTTTCTTTAAATACATTGCTTAAACTTTTGTAATCGATCACTTGGCACCCATCTCTGTTGAATTCTCATGAAAATGACAAATCTTTTTTCATTGCGAATGCCTTTCTAGGTCATTGTTTGCATTAAGACAAACCACTTCTGGATGTTTAAAATGTCCTTTAAAGAGTTATTAAGCCCAGAAGTCTGAACCTGTGAACACCTGGCTAACTTTAGCTAACTAGTGTCATTAAATGTTGTGATCCGGTCATTATATGCAGACTTCTAGTACAGTATTTTTCTGTAGTATTAAGCTTGAAATATAAATTGATGGTCATTTTAATGAGAATAAAAGAAATATTTGATCCCTGATCCGGATGGAGCATCGATCAATATTTTGTCATATTTTCTCCTGCAGGTTCTCACCTCAAAACCAAGCCTCCCCCCTTGCTCTCTCTGCATGGACTGTCGGGGGCCCCCATCTCTCGCGGGCCCCTGCTCTCACACAATCCTTACGCCGGTCCTGGTATGTCCCGCGGACCCCTGCTGTCTCACGTCCCTCCATTCCACATGGGCCTCAGAGCCCCCCATGGTCCGAGAATGGCCCCTCCCTCTTTAAAGAGCTCCCGTCCTCCTCTTTTGGCCACTCCAGGTGGGTCGTCGTGACGTCTCGGAGCGCTATGAAGAAAATAAAAGTCAGTTCAAACGGTTTCTCATTGGAAGTATGTCACTGAAATTGTTTTCCGCAGGCGTTCCCCGCCTGGCAGGCCCGCGGCACTGAAACCTGACCGGCCTGTCGGCACGCAGACCGCAGTGCTTTTGAGCATTTCAACTTGAGCAGGAAGTCCAACAACTACGAGAAGAGTCCTCCTGCCGCCTCCTTTTTCCAAGCTGTCAGCCACATGTATAATTACGTCACGAAGAAACAGTCAGTGAAGCAGCAGCGTGTCCCAACACTTCCTGCTCTCAGGATTTTTGTGGTTTAACTCGCGCAGTGGCGCCTCCTGCTGTTTGTTTGTTTTTTCTTTTCAAGACGGTGCTTAACCTGCGTGACAGAGCAGCAACTGAGTTTGTTGTAGAAAAACGTAGATTTGAACTCAGTTTGTACAGTTTATGTGCATGTTATTACTTTTTGTGTTTTTGACTATTAGTTTCTGAACGCATCTGTCTGCACTTTTTCTTTTCTTTTTTTTTTTTTTTTGTTTAAGCGAATTGTGAGGCTTTCCCTCATTGGACCACTTCAGAAACCATCTACGTTTTTTTTTTGTCAAGAAGAAATCCATGATTGAAGCTGCTGTCATTTTCCTGCTTTGTTCATTTGACAGTGAACCGTTAATATTTAGCCACTTCTGGACACACAGCAGGACTAAATCCTAACTTTCTCTAAAATGTCTTAAGATAATTTAACATGTTATAATTTTAGACTTTTCATGTGATCTATTTTTGTTTTCTTAAGAGAATAAACATGAAAAATCAAAGTCTCTCTTTTGCCAAATAATTTACTTTTCTGCAGAAACAATTACGGAGGTTGGCTTAACACCTTCTAACTCTTGAGTTATTTTTTTATATGACATGTTTTGTTTTAACCCTTGTGCTATCCTATGACCCCCCCACCCTTACATTGACGTGTTCTCCCTACCATGACAAAGGTGGAGAGGATTTCATGTAATCCATGGACACCAGTGAAGATCACAAATTATTGAAGAAAAAAGGTTCAGTGCACTGTCTAGTGGGTCTAGATGACCCAACTCCCAATGTTAAAGTACCTAGGATAGCACAAGGGTTATAACCACAAGACCTGAAAACAATGAAAGTGGAATTTATCAGACCAGAAGTTGACAGAAAAAAACAATTCTCATGCAAAGTCTGGTAATGTAGTCGAGTTAAATTTGTTGGGAATTTTTTGTTTGTTTTGTTTTTGCAATAATTGCTCTGGACCTTTTAGAGTTGTTCTGCCATTTACGGAAATCACTGAAATGTTTCAGCTCAAACGACTTCCAGCTTTGGTGCTTCAGAAAACCATAGCGAGTCTTTTCTCCTCATGGAGAAAAGTAAAAGAGCTTTTAAAGGAGCGACTGAAATGACTCCAAAATCACAACCAGGACTCACGTAGAGGTGGAACTCTGAGAACGCAGAGTTTGGACAAAAAGAAAGACACTTCCCTCTGCTGATCAAAACATCGGGATTATCCCCCAAACTTCTGAACAGGAAGAGATGAAAGAGGAACTCTCTGAAAGGTGTGTTCCATTTATTACAGCGATTTCCAGCATTTCAGAAAATCCATCATCAGAGGAGCAGCCAGCATGGCGGTGGTGGTGTGATGGTGTGGAACTGTGATGCTATAATTGACTAAACTCAATTCTGTCCAACAAAAATCCAAAAGAAACTTTTATTATTGGTTCAGGAACTCCTGATACCAATCAGTTTATTATTTTTTTTACATGAACCAGGCTTGTGGAACAGCTGAGTTCCCCTAATAAAATATTTTTTTTCTTCTTCTACTGTGACAGATTTAACAGGGAAGTTAAAAAGAAAAAAATATGTATTTTTGAACACAAGCAGAACTTTTATCAGCATAAAAACAATTTCTGGGAACAAAATTCTTTTTCTAAACTCGTTGAATCCCCCTTTGGGGTCACGGGAGCCAAAGCAGCTACTGTTGGGTGATCACACTAACACTCAAAGGGAAAAGTTAGAGTCACCGATTAACCTTTGCAGCATGTTTTTGCTCCATGGGAGGAAGCCGGAGTGCCCAGAGAAAACCCACACGTGCAAACAGACTGCCAACCACTGCACCAAAAACCAAAAAGACAAAAAAAAAACAACAGGAAATGTTTTTGACACGTCCTGTGAAACAGAAAAGGGAAAAATTCATCGCAGAAGTTCAGATGAAGACCATGACATCAAAGTCGTATTATGGGTTACTCCTGATCATTTTTGCTGCTCTTGTGGTCATTTTAGCTTCAGTATTTTGGAGAAGAAGAAGAACAAGACAATCCTCCTTCAGGGAGGAAAACTGATCCAAACACAGCGGCAACAGTTCAGATAAATATCAAAGGAAGCTTCTAACGACATTGCAGTGATGCGCTATTCTAGGCACTATGACATTGGGAGTGGGGTCATCTAGACCCCACTAGACAGTGCGCTGAACCTTTTTTCTTCAATGATTTGTGATCTTCACTTGTTTCCATGGATTACATGAAATCCTCTCCACCTTTATCCACCTTTGTCATGGTAGGGAGAACACGTCAATGTAAGGGTGGGGTCACAGGATAGCACATGGGTTAAAATGCTTTCACAGAAATGTGTTTAGACAAGACTGAAAACTAGGCAAACTAGTCTAGGAAATAAACTCAGCTAAACCATAAAAAAAATACACAAAAAGGAAAATGACAATGATTCTGCTTTCAATTCATTTTTATTTGGAAATATAAAAAATAAATAAAGCATTAAATTGTTCTTTTTGTTACTTAAATATATTAAACACATTAAACATCCATTCCTTTTGGATTTACCACAAACATTTATGTTTGCATCTTTCTTCATGGTGCAATAAAGAAATAAATGGGATCGTTTGCTTCGAAGAAGCTTCACTTGACATAAACTTTCAACAGAAAGAAATCGCCTCCATCAGGTTACAGTTAGTCTAAATGCTCATAACATTCATCAAGAAATAAAGAATACCAATAATTAGTCCACGTTAACGAGCTGCTGCGCAGAAAAACAACAAAAACTATACAATAGCTAGTTTTTGATGACATAGCATCAATAAGTAAATTAAAAAGGCAGTAAAACACCAACTTCAGCTGCATTATGCAGAAAATTACTTGGTGTTCAGGGACCGAGACGACCTACAACTACAGCTTAAATAAATAAAAAATAAATATATTTATTATAAAATCTGGTTTTTGAAGACCTGTTAAGTTTGGCGGAGTGCTTCTTTGCTGGGGGTGAAACTGCATCTGCTCCCAGCGGCACCACTCCAGGGCATCGTGCCCCACACTCCCCAGCGCCCCCTAGCTTTTGGTCCTGACGCAGATGCACCCCACTGCTACATCCCGTTGAACCCTCTCCAGTTTGTACATCTTGGCCGTGCCGTTGTTCCCGCCCTCACAGAGGACTCGTCTCAGAAACATCCGGGACACCACCAGGGGCTTGGAGTTGAAGTCGTGGCTCTCAAAGACTTTTTTGTCGTTGTTTATTAGTATGCATCCTTCACACAGACACTGGGCCTTCATGTAGGAGGGGGGGTAGTAACCCTCCATTGTGACTTCCCTGGGGGGGAAAAAAGGGATCATGAAGCTTAAAGAAGAAAATACAAATTTAAGATCTGCTGCTCTGCATGGAGACTCTGCTTAGCGTTCTGAGTGGTCTCTGGATGACGCCACATCTGATTTAAATGGAGGCTTACACAGAACGCACTCTGTAGTTTTGGCTGTAATTCCCCTGAAACAGTCATCCATCTTTTCTGGTATTGTCCCAAAGTTAAGGTCTTTTGGCAGAAGATTTATGATTGTATTAATGATAAAATAGATTCTTCTTTTGTCTTATGCTGGAAAGATGTTTTTTTGGGTCAAATATTTAAAAAAAAAATACAAAAGGACTTTAAAATCTTTTACTCATCTTGGCCAAATTTCATATTCATAAATGTAAATGTGCTGGTCGAAAACCCTGTTTCACTGTAATTCCTGTCTGAGTCAAATCAGTATATCAACAGTATTCGAAATTCAGAGAAGCAAAATGTAATCAGAACATTGTCTGCATGTGATAGATTCAGCATTTTCGTGTAGAGTTTAACCCCCTGGCTTACGGTACTTCCATTTCTATTCTTGTTCTTCTGTTTATTGTTATTTCTTTTTTACGTATGTGTATTTGACTTTTGCTGTTGTATTTTTTTATTGCATACCTAAAGGTGTCTTCCTTGTAAATGGCATAATGTGCAATAAAGTTTCTTTAAAAAAAAAAGCTTAATCAGAGAATTAAAATTTCAGCTGTGGGAGTCATACTGCCACCTGTTGTTTAGTGGTGGTATTACAAAAACACACTTACAAATTGGGCAGCAACATTTCATTTATTTACTTACTGATCGAATGTTTGTTTTTTTAGTGAGACAACTATTGTTTTAATATTGGGCTATATAAATAAAAATGGAATCGGCTTTGTTGTAAAGGCTGCGGGTAGAAATTCAAACTGATGTAAATTTTCAGCTTATCCTTTTAATGTTTATTTGTGGGACTTAAACTATTTTTGTTTTAGTAAAGAGACTTCAATAAAATGTAGAAAGACTCTTGATCCCTTCTGATTCTCCACTCTGGAGCTGCGGTGATGCAAACCAAGCTGGGGTTTTCCCTTCACGCCTCCAGGCAGGAGCTCCTCCTGTCAGCAGCAGCCTGGACTTATTTCCAGGGTTTATTTCAAACCTGCTCTCATGTCTGCACACTCAGATGGCTTTGATATCCATACGTCAGGTTTTTATCCAGTTTTAACTTAACATTCAACAAAAGGTTGAAAGAATAGTGAGAGGTGGGCATTTCCAAAACTAAAAATATTACTTTTCCAATCCGAGCATTAAGTAAAAGTAAATAAGACAAAGGCTGAAAAAAAAAAAAATTACTACTCAATTAATTTAATTTATTAAGTAAAGTTGTAAAATCAGGCAGAAACTAAAGAAATTTAGCTGTTTTTAATTGAAGTTTTGCATTCAACTGAATACATTTTTGTGTTTTATATTAGCAGGAATGTAAAGAATCAAACAAAAAAGGAGGGAACATGTTTGACATCTGAACTACAAAACAACAACAAAAACAAAGTAAAAGGTGCAGAAGATGACTCCAAATGGTTCCATCAGTCTCAACTCCTTCCAGATGTTCTCCAAACTCTAAAAAGATGGGCTCCAAAGATTTTCCTAGACTCTCAAATGATGATGATGAGGATGAAGAGGAGGAGTAACTCACGTGTACTTCCAGGGGGAGACAGATCTCTTTCCATCTTCGGAGTCCCAGTTCTGGTAAAGGTCAACCGGACAGTCGGTTTCGTTTGAGCTGTTAGAGGAGATGCTGGGCATCCACATGCCGATGCGGTGTTTTCTCATCGCCTTCTCCTGCTACTCTCTCCAGGTCCTCTACCCTGACGCCCTTCTTGCACGTGTCGCACAGAGCCACGAGGCAAACAGTCCAGATGAGGATCTGGAGGCAGACAGAAAGACCGCAGATGAGGAGCTGGAGCGAAGATGCGGTGATGAAGATGTGCGCCTGGGCTGGAGACTGGAGACTCACCTGATTCAGCCGCATCTCTGATCCGGTCTTGTCGCCGCGTCACACCCGGGAATGAGTCCAGTGCTCTGGTGCGTCCCTTTTTAAGAGCAACTACGAGCGGAAAAAAACAAACAAAAAAAACTACAACTTCCTCCTCATGGGAGTGAACAGGTAATGGGGGAAAAAGGAAGCAGACGCGCGCGCGCACTTTTGTTCTTTTCAAACAAACACAACAGCTGGGATTCCACTGCCCTCGCTGTCCTGACCGCAACCGGAGGAGCGTTTCATTTCATCCCAGCCGGTGAATCCGGATCAACAAGTGACACTTTCACAAAATCACCGCACTTTTTTTTTTTTTTTTATAGAAACGCTCTTTCTGAGGGATGCTCTCATGTAAAGACCATTCCAGAAACACTGCCTATCATGCCCCTTTCCCCCAAATAAACATTTTTTATTCACATTTACAATGAATTTTGCAAATAAACCTTTGTTTTTTTACTCTAGCTACTCCTCCTGCTTTTGTGGTTCTTGTTTTTGCACTGATGAGTTTGGTTTCTGCCTTTTTCTTTGTTAATTTGGGGAATGAAGGCCTATAGACGAAAACTAACCACTTTATTTATGCATATTTACAAAAAATGGGAATTATGCATCATGTTTGAAAGAAACAACAAATTAATTAACCATATTTTAAAACTGAAGATGAAACATTAATTAATATTTCATCTGTTCATGAACAACATCAGAGGATTGTATTGAAAACAGCTTTATTCGAAATCTGAAGAAAATATAATTAAAACTGCAAGTTTTACCCAAACCCTTGAATTTCTGAATATTTCCCTCAAAATTGAGATTCTTACTCTAAAAAAAAAAAAAAAAGTATTCCTACACTCACCAGTCACTTTAAGGTAAACCTTGCTATTACCGGGTTTGACCCTCAGAGAGTTTGGTCCATATTGAAATGATAGCATCACGCAGTTGCTGCAGATTTGTTAGCTGCACATCCCATGATGCCGATCTCTCGCTCCATCCTACAGGTTCTCTATTAAATTGAGATCTTATTGCAATGTTCAAGAAATACGTCTGAGATGATTCCAGCTTCATGACACGGAGCCTTATCCTGCTGGAAGTTGTCATCAGAAGACGGTACACTGTGGTCATAAAGGGATGGACGTGGTCACCAACAATACTCAGGTAGTGTTAGAACCATGCTCAATTGGTGTAAGGCAGGGGTGTCAAACTCATTTTCACCAAGGGCCACATTAGCATGGCTGTCCCCAAAGGGTCAGATATAACTTATACATGTAATTAAATGTAATACAAAATAACTGCAACTACTCCTTAATGTGAAATGACTCTATTTATGTATTATAACTTTTCAAAGTGACAATTACAGTTACATAGAAAACATATGTTTGCTTGTTACTCTAGCATAAATCCTTTTAAATTAAACCCACTTATTAAAACCCACATAACTCCATTAATGAAGGATCAAACTGTCCCAGTGAATAAAGAACATATATTACACTTGTAAGACCTGCAAACATTGAATAATTACAACAGCAGCTACACATTAATAATATGTAATCAACTAAAAAAATATTTTTATTTTAAGAAATTAAAAACTTTTATGCTCTGCGCCAACATAAAATGACATGGCGGGCTACATTTGGCCCACGGGCCTTGAGTTTAATACATGTAGTGTAAAAATATCCCCCACACCATGATGCCACCACCACCTGCCTTAACTGTTAATATGAGGCAGGATGGACCCATGCTTTCATGCTGTTGATGCCAAATACTGACCGTACCATCTGAATGTGGCAGCAGAAATGGAGACTCATCAGACCAGACAACATTTTTAGAATCTTCTATTGTCCGGTTTTGGTGAGTCTGTGAGAATTGTAGCCTCAGTGGACTGTGGTCTTCTGCTGCTGCAGCCCATCTGCCTCAAGGTTGGACGTGTTGTGTGTTCATAGATGATCTTCTGCATATTTCATTTGTAACCAGTGGTTCTTAAAATTACTGTTGCCTTTCTATCAGTTGAACTGGTCTGGCCATTCTCCTCTGATCTCTGGCATCAACAAGGCATTTCCACTGACAGAACTACTGCTCAGTGGATATTTTCTCTTTTTTGGAACATTCCAAAACATTCTACATTCTACTAGTTCAATGACCTGTACTGCACTTTGACAATGGTCAATAATTGTGACCAGAAGACCACAGGGAGAGCTTTCCGTTCCATCACATGAAGGATCTCTGCCGAGCTCAGATCTGCAGCCTTGCCATTCCACATGTTCTAGACATCCGTTTAGGAGGAACTGAGATGTGTCACACGATTTAGCAAACTTCTGGAAGCGTGAACCTGAAGAGGCTGCTCTGTGGTCACACAGTCGTAAACAATGTTGTGGAATTCCTCTAAACAAATCACTTGTGGTCAACCCGTCTGACAGCAATAATCAGACCAATATCATTTATTCAAATCACATTTCTACTGTAGCATTTGTGTGACCAGATGGTAAAAACATGTAAAGATCTGCCTAAAGGCTGCTTAGAAGGGCAGTTACAAATACTTTGGCACCGCAGGCAAATGGAAACAACTTCTAAAGCGATGTTCACACCGGGTTCGGAAACGTGTGTTTGAGTGACCACTTCTATGTAAACGTGCGTATATGTGCGCTCCGGCCTTCTGCATTCAAAACTCAGGCGTTCATGCGTCACTTTGTTTGTTTGTACATACAAAACGGAGGACAGAAGACTGACATGTGCTCCAGTCACCATCCAGTTTATACAAAAGAGATCCATCAGTATATCTGCAGGAAAGCTAGGTGATGGAGCGCTCAGTGAAAACCATCACCATCTTCTGGAAGTTTCTTCAACAACTACAAGGGCTTGACATCAAAAAATCATACCATGGCTTGGTTTGTTAATGGATGTGCAGGAACAGGTCCTTAGTACAGCATCACCAGAAACACGGATTCACTCCACCAGTTGGATCCAAGCTTCGATCCGTGATGCTTATCCTGAAGATGCCCAGCAAGCTGTAGGATGTACACAGAGCACCAGAATCCCAGGGGTGCAGAAGTAAATCTACCCGGTCTGAGATGAAAATCGTAGAGTCGAGGAGAAAAGTACCTCCAAAAGAGGTGGAAGATGATCACGCCAAGAACTTTATAGAGAGAGTGATGGTGAACTGACCAGGCACTGTGGAGATGAAGAACGGTGATGGATCGGAAGATGTTTCAATATCGGTGTGTTAGCCGGATCAGGAAGAGCATGGCAAACTCTGGAAATGTCAGGGAAATAGAAATCGTCTGTTCTGACAAAGGACGGTTCTCATTTAAAATCAATCCAGATGCCAGAACTCGACTCCAAATAACAGTAATTGCACTCTGCTAATGTGAGGGTGTGTGCAGCAGAAGGGCTGATATAAAGTAACAAAACACGCCTCATTTATGGAGTTTTGGGATGTAAAATATTATTAACAGATTAGTTAGGAAAGGATTTACTCCATCATTTTAAAGTGTAATGGCTGAAACTGATTTATCAGATTATTTCAATGACACTTAACCCCCTTCCAGAGACCAAGTAAAGACCCACTACAAAGAAAACAGTGTTTTTTGTGCTTTTGTAGCATTTTTATTATGTATTCTGAAAATTAAGGTCAAACCTAAAATTCAGAGTATTTCTTTCTTGAAATTGTTGTGAATCAGAAGAAATGCTTTTTGAAAAATGACAGAAAATACACTGAGCGGGCCACAATCACCCTGTTCAGCTCTATTCTGATGCATCCACTTGCAGACATTTGTTTTCCTCGTCCGAGCTGGAATCTGGCTAAAAACTGGACGGCTGGACAGCTCCGATATTGTTTGCCATTTTTGTTGCACCAGGAAAGATATGCTGTGGTTAGGAGGGGCTGTAAGGTAGCAGGAGACAGTGTAAACATATGGGCGATGGGAAGTGGGGGCGGGCTTACTATGCGGCAACAGTTCTGCCCACAACTTCTAATGAACTACTGCCGGTCTGCAGAAACTTTGTCCTAGAAAATGACACAGGTTTTTAGGTAAAAACATAATTTAATCCTAATTAAAAGACACTGGGAACACATTACGACAAAAGATGATCGCAGTGGGACTTATGGAGCTGCAGGTTAAAACACATTTGCATAAACAGGGTTTTGGTGTGGAATTCCCTTCTGTCTATATATACCCACTTGCATCTACTTTTAGATTATGTCCTCAAGAACTCGTTCTTTTTTTACCCCTTGGACTTTTTGTTCCTTTATAAAGAAATATCTGCCTCTGAATCAAAAATACTCTCTCTTTGTTCAGATTCATTGTTGGGATGTTAAATTCTTTTGACACGCCCTGGTTAACCATCTCAGCGACACCCAGCCTGTAAAATTAAATATTTGCTGTAAATTGATAGCTTCCTCAGGAGATTGGGTGGCATTGCTGAAGTAAACAGAGCTGGAAATTCTGCAGTAGCTAAAAATAACAGCAGCTTTTGCATCATCAGAGATGATGTGAAGGTTGGAGCGCGGCCAGTTGGGTGAGTAAACATACCAGATGTAACCGCAGGTCTATCCTTTTGTAGGGTTAAGCCAAGTAATAAAAAAACAAAAAAAAACAGTTTACTACAGTTACCGTAATTTACTTTAGGTTAAAATAAGATTATTGAATCTGGTTTGTGCAGCTTTTAAACTCAAGTCTAAAGAAAAGACACAGTGACAGTGAGAAGCTCCCCGTCACGGCTAAAAGTCTTTAAAAATGTTTTTGTTCCGGATGACGTCGAGAAATTCCTGCTGCAGACCCAGACTTGTTGAGTGTTTTGTAAACACGATATATTTGCAGTTTATAGAAGATGCATCCTGGTTCCCCTTGAGAAAACCAGTTTATTTTTTTTCTCAAGGTTTTTCTCTGACCTGCAATTCACATCTACACCTGCTACTGGGAATCCTGCTGAAACACCTTCTTTATCTGGAACATCAACAAATCAGTGTGACACACTCAATTTCTATGTCTACAACACCTTCCCTATTGTCATGACCTCATATAAACAAGTCCTCAATGGATGAAGACTTTTTTATGATGAAAACACGTCTGATGCGTAAATAATCCAAACGGTTAAGTCTGATATCAAGTTTTCTCATCAATCTGGTTTATCTGCTGTTAGATGAGTTTTTCTTTTAGGAAGAAGAACATTTAAAGCTTTGTCTTTCTCTGAACAACTTATTCTTATCCCAGGAGGGATGTAAAACAGGAATTTTGTATTCAGAGTTAGAGACAGTTCTCATTTAGCAGCATATTTTGGTGCACAAGAAAATGGGACAATCTCCTTTCAGCAGTAGCCAAGGAGCGCTCTTCCTTGTGTTGGCAGTTTAAATTTATAACCATGCATGTGTATTTATGTACCTTTTAGTTTGCTCTCCTAGGATGTTAGTTATTAAATCCCCCCCCCCCCCCCCCCCCAAAAAAAAAAAAAAAGGAAATATGGGGCCAAGTAAAGATCCCTGTGGTACTCCAAAGTTAACGTGTAGAAATAAAAAAAGGAAATTAAATGGTCTTTTTTAAATGCTATTCTTAAGCCTTGCAGAGTAAACAAGATCCATATAAATGATAATATATTCCCTTTGCCACACTACAGAACATTTTTTAATGAATTCTGAGTTATTTTCGCAGCTTAGAAGTAAGACCACTCGATTACCGAGGCTCCGCCTTTCGCTCCTTGTGGATGACGTCAACCTAGATCCGGCCTCGGCAGAGGGTCTGCATTCCTCCCACAGAAACAAACAACGTTCAAACTTTTGCAAAGATGGATGTGCACATTGTACATATAAAAGGAAAACATTTAGCTGATCACTGCTAGCATGGTGGAGAAGGTGTGTGTGTCTGTTAAACCTGGGGGCGGAGCTGGCAGCATGATAGAGTCCCTTGGAGGGGGGTAGCTGTAGTTCTGAGGTATATTGACAATCATGATGTACAACCGTGTCAAGGCTGTTCCTTTTTTACGTACATTGCGACTTTTAGGGACTTTTGTTTATTACAGTTTCTGAAAAAATTTGCAGCGTAATTTATTATGTTGTTGTGAAAGATCATCACCTGCTGAGAGGGATTAAAAAAACACCTAACTAACTCAAATTACAGAGAAACAGAAGCTGGTAGAGGACAGGTAAATTCCACTGTTCTTTTTTTTTCTTTGATCAGACTTCTAACTTTCTATTTTACATGTATGGTGTAAGTAAAAAAGAATTTGGAGTCAAATGTCCAACATTCTCAAAGTTATCCATTAGCCATGTCTGCAAATTCCCCAGAACGGAGATCAGCTTTTTGTGGGCGGGGTCTGAATCCAGGATTTTCCTCTGGGAAAGGGCCATATTGCAGTCAATCAGTAAGTCAGTGTTCAGTCTAATCTGATTTTTGACTTAAGATTAAGCAAGCTGGGGCTGGCCAGTTTGACTGACCATTAAAAGTTGGACAAAAGGAAACGCGGTGCAGAAAAAAAAAGCCTTTTTCCTTTTCCCCTAAAAAAAAATGAAGGTAAAAGAGTAGTATTTGTGATATTCTGGTCATTAAAAGCAGTGTTTTGCATAGTTTAGATGATTTTTGTATTTTCATTTTGTATAAATATTTTTTACCAATATTTAAACCCGTGGTTGGTCACAAATTTAACACATAAGAATGTTCACTATTTCACAATGTCTAAAAAGAAATTTTAAAGCTTTAAAGTTTTTCTCGTCTGGTGGTTTTAAAGGGGTTACAATGTTTTGTTTTAAACTTTTCATACTGTCAACTAAAGACTAAAAACCAAATGATCTCTATAGACTCTAAAATCAAACCAAATCACTAAATTATCAGTTGTAGGTTCACTTCCTTCCAAAATTGCTTTGTAATGTCAGGATTTTTCTAGAGAAAGTAATGAGCTTCATTTCAAAGTGTGTGTCGCGTCAAACCTAAAAGAACGGTTGGTGGGAAAGTTCAAAACAAAAAAAAACTTTTCAAACAACATTCAACTTCTCCTTGTTAGCTTTTTACTGTCTCTGCCTGTTAAATTTGCAGTGTTGATATTAATAACTTCATTCTTCAGTTTCTTCATCTGAATTTACATGTATTCATGTATACATGTATTATTTACATGAATTTACATGTATTACATGTATTATTACAATTTAGCAATAGTTGAAATTTTCATGGCTGTTTAGCAACTTTTTAGAGCCAATTTCATCTTTTAGTTGAGTAATTATAACAAAAGGTTTGTTTTATTAATGATGTTCTGCAGAATTCAATGTCCTTTTCCTTTTTATTATGTTTTATTAAATATATTAAGCATATTTAGCTATTTAGACTTTTGGTTTTTTTTTGTTTTTCAGAGTTTTTTTTCCCCATAAAAATGTAGATTTTTAACTCACAACCTTCCAGTTGTGAAGAAAGCCATTGAGCTTTCTAATCCTTTTTCTTTTTTAAAAATCTCCTGCACCTTTTTTTAACTTAACTTGTTGTATTAACTCCATTCAAGTTTTGTCTCTATTAGCTTAATAAAACCCTAAATAGGAAGAATATACTGAACAATGAAAAATGCTGAAAAGGTTTAAGTTTAAATGTGCAAAACATTGACCGTATTCAGATGATTATCTAGAAGAAACACTTTTCTTAGTTAGATTATGTTTTTCACCAAAATGTTAAAACTTACAATTATTAAAGTCTGTAATTATAACATAAAAGAGGAGAACACCAGGTTTTGTTCTGCTCAGTGGCACAAAAATGCGATTTTCAAAGCGGTGAAGAATTGCAGACTCAAACGAGGTTTAGGAAACCCTCACATACCTGGAAAGTACCAACCTGTTTGTTGGTTGACATCAGTCCTGACTTCACAGCCTTCATACCTTTATCAGTGCAGCTCATCTGTTTTGTTGCAGCCGCCATCCTCTTCTCAGCCTGAGCGTTTGGGCAGAGTCTGGAATCCGGTTTCCTCAGGTCAGTTCCTCGGAGGGACCTGCATCTTGAGGTTTCAAATCAAATCAAATCAAACTTTATTTATAAGAAGCGCTTCTCATATCTCATGCCCCAACACAAGCACACTGTGTTGCTTTATCTGTCTATTTAAACTACTGTGTTTATTTTTCATTTGTGTTTGAAATAAAGAAACTGAAAAACTGAAACACAAAATGAATATTTATAAAGGTTAACTTCTAAAAGAAACTGTGACAGTAAAAGAGCATCAGCCCTCCTTCCCTGGACCACCGCTTGATGCTAGTTTTACTTTGATAAACAACCATCCGGTTAATTAAATCAAGCATGATAGATGACAGCGTGTCCGTCTTTGCTGCAAATGACCCCCCCCCCCAAAAAAAACCCCCCCAATAACAAACAAACAAACAATAACAACAACAAAGACATGAAGTATGAAAACAAAGAGATTTGGAGGTAAAGTACCTTCAGAAAACTTAAAACTACATGAAGTCTGGACAAGCAGGAAGGAGAGGTAAGTCAGTCAGTCAGTCAGTAATCTTTCTTTGTTTAAATAAAATCACAAGATGCACGATTAAAACAGTAATTGCATATTTTGAAAGGCCTTAAGACCAGACGACTGGAGACGTATGGCACCAACAGTTGGGAAACATAAACAGGGGCCTGCCCATTAAGAGCGCTACAAAAATTAAGGTTTTAAAATCAATCCTAGAATACATAGGTAGCCAATGAAAAGCAGATAAAAGCGAGGGAATAGGAGCCCCAGCATCTGAGCGGAAACATTTCTGAAACTGCTTTCCACTGACCCATTGAGAAAAAAGCGGAGGAGCTTCTCTGAAGCCGAAGAATCAGGTTTAGTGAAAAAAAACAAACAAACCCAAAAAGCACTCCTCTACTGTTGAGCACGGCAGAGGAGGGATCATAGTGAGGGCTTGTTTTGCACAAAATCTGAACACTTTGCACCTGTTGATTAAAAGATGAACCCTTTTGAGTTCTCTTGAGTGAAAAGTGAGGTAATGTGAGCGGTTAGTGAACCCCACCTGCCGAGAGAAAGCGTGAAAAACTGATAATAGAAGAAAAACCACTGAGTTGAAATCATCCAGTTCTAGTTCAAATCAGCAGCTGATCTCGACTTGCAGGACTTGGCTGAGATCTAGACTCTCAGACTCGTTATTCGGTGCCTCTATACTCAAACGAGACACTTTGATTCAGAAACGGTTCACTGGGAAAGGACTTCCTGATGAATATATTTCCAAGCTAAATTTTCTTGGATGACTGAAACTGGAACTTCCTTGAGGGAGAAGTTGGAATTTTTTTTTTTGGGAAAAAACTTGCCACCTAGGGAGGCCGTGGTGCAGCGGAAGGGCGTTCGACCTCTAAATGGAAGATCGCATGCTCGATTCCTGCCTTGCCCGCCCATGTGTGGAAGTGTCCTCGGGCGAGACACTGAACCCCCACCTTGCCTCTGGGGTAAAATTGGCGCCAGTCTTCATGTCCATGGGATGTGAATGTAGAGATAGAAAAGCTGTACAGGTATCCACAATTTCCCATTTGCATGGTGAGAAGAACCACAGCCGAGGTGGTCAGCTGAGTGGGTCAGCAGCTGCATCGGTTAACCCAAACATGGAAATGAGCGGCGAGGTAAAAGCCAAACAGATCTTCCTCTTTCTGACCCAGAAGGAGTCAAAGCAGCAGATTCAGCATGAAGCTCTTTCGAGCCTCCAGTGTTGACGTTGTCTGAGTGCTGGGAGGATGCTACGCCGGAGGTCCTCAGACTTGTTTTCCTCCTGCAACAACAATCGATGACGATTCTTCTGACTTTAGAAGCTCCAAATCAGTAAAGTTGTTTTGGATTCGCAGAAGGAGACCAAACTTATCAGTTTTTAGCAGTTTGGTGGAATTTCTACTGGTTATTAAAAGGATTTTGTATATTTATGTTTTCATTTTTATTATACAACTATGCTTTAAATTAAATGCCTGATGTTATTTAAATGATACATAAGACTTGTTTTGTATGAACGTCCCTCTTAGTTTATTTTAGGAGGTGTTTTTTTATATCTGATAAAAAATGCTTAAATATTAAAGAAAAGTAATTTTAAAAGACATACAAATACAAAAATAAAATGGGACAAACTGTTCATACTTTGGTATGCATCTTTGGTATAGAATATGGATTATCCATGGGTATTTTCTTGCATACTAAACAATTCTGCGGCTAAAGTTTCTGCTTTTCTAACCACTAACGGCTTGGAATCACAACAACAAAAACAAAAGCATTACCAAATTTAAACAAGAATTGAGATTTCTAAATATATGGTTTTATATCTGCTTTTTTGTTTTGTTTACTTGTGGTTCAGAATTCAGCAAAGTCATCTGAAATGTTCAAAATCAGGAAGAAACACCTAGTTTCACCCAAACAGGTGATGAGGAAGGACGGCTCGTGTCAGCTTGTTATCACATGCAAACTTTGAGTTGGAGATGCAACAATTCTGCTTTTAAAACCGAAACCACATTTTCTACCACGAAACCAAATTGTGGGGAAATTGAACATTTGCATCCCTATTTTGAGGATTAAATAGTTTTGATCAAATCCGTTGGCGTTCAGACATTTTTTCCTCCAAAAAACGTTAGTAAAAATATAAAATTATTTTTTTTTAAATCTGCTCTTTATTCTATTTGTCTGTCCACTTTAAACTGTTTCTAAAAATCATCATACTATGTTTATTGGCAATAAAGGCTTTCTATTCTGCTTTTAAATTCTAACTCTAAATGACAGAAAAGCTTTCTTAAAAAATTTGTTGTATTTTGAGGATTGGTTGATCTTACTGGGTTATGTACATTTATGAAAATGAGGTTTGTGTAAGGTTAAAATGCAAAAGAATGTGTATATATTTCTGTGCGTCTATGTAAGTATGCAAATGTTTAAAAGTTAAAATACAGAATGTGGATTTCTTTTTTTTGACAATATTGAAAAGGTTATACCGAAACTGTTTTAATACTTTCCTCTTTTATGTTTTTTATATAAAGTTTTTTAAAACAGTAGGATTTCATGACCTTAAATAAACTCACCTCACCAGCTTCAGGTTGTGGTTTGTAAATTTCTGCTGTAGACTAAAGAGTATTTCTGAAAGTTATGCTTTCTTAAAACGTGTTGAGCATCAGTTGTTGTTATAGTGACACAAGTGTACTTTGATGCCATCCCAGTCATGCAGACTAGAGGAATATTTAAAGGTTACAAACTTTGGAGGAAACTCTAAGACGACTTCCTTAAAGTTCTCTATAGATTGACCATATGTCGTACATGGATCACAGATCTGGAGTTTGCGGTTCTCGCTCTATGAAGAAGCTTGGACTTTATCAGGAAAGAAGAAAAAAAAAAGAGGAAGATGGCAGTTAAAAGAAAGTACACACACACACACATTCAACTTCAATATTTGACACGTCACCAGAGGGAATAGCAGTCTGAAATGCTGACACGTGGGGAAATTTATTGGATGCTTCTTTGAAATTCAGTCCAACAGACAAACAAACGATTGATTCTCAACAAGAAATAAAAAAAATCCAGAAAACATCTGACCTCTGCAGAATACGGTATTAGAAATATTTCTAAACTTTTTAAAAACACATTTTAGGGACATTTATTACCTTATGGTTTCAATAAACCAACCTTCCAGTTTGGGTGGGCAAATGTATCAAATCTGCAGGGAATTTTACCATTTTTCTTTTCTTTCATGCAATGAATTTAGCAGAATTTCATGAATTAGATGAGCTGCTGAGCCCTTTCTGCACCGCTGAGACGAGGGGCAGAGTTCGCAACTCTACGGCTAAACTGTCCAAATGTTGCTCCCTGAAGCTTGTAGCATCTGAGAGGCCTTTCCTTCTTTTTCGTTTTCTTTTTTTTTTTTTTTGCCAGTAGTGCAAGTGTAGTAGGTTTAGAGTATTCATGACTCACAGACTAAAAGACAAATGCAACAGTGAGTGCAGGAGGACATGTCGTAATCATGAAAGTAACACCGATTGGTTCTGAATGAGGAAGTTTGGTTTAGAAAATTACCCTGAGCCTATGACATAATTTTGATCCCTTCTGCTGATCTATTTTTAGAAACTTTTTATGGCGGGCAGCCAACACCCCAGCGGGAAGAGTTCTGAACAAATGCAAGTTTCAAAAAGACTCAGGTAGAGGATGCGTGATTCCTCAGAAATAAAGAGAAAGGTTAGGCCAGAGCCAGTAAAACATCAGATCAAGGAAACGAAACTAGCAATAAGCAAAAACAGCATTTTTATGCAAATATCGAGTCAGCCCATTAATATATTGGTGATTGGAAGCTATTAAAATGTTTACCGTAATTGTGATTTATCACACGACTGTTAGTAGTCTCAAACTCAGACTATAAGGTTTATTATTTATTTTTTAAACGTCTTTTATTAGGGAAAAGCTTCAAATGTTCATGTTCAATGATTTTGTTAAACGCGAAACAGTTTCGGCTGCACGGTGGCGCAGTGGTTAGAGCTCTTGCCTCACAGCAAGACTGCCCTCGATTCAAGTCCAGGCTGGGGGATCTAAAAACAGAACATCAATGGGGGGGCCTTTCTGTGTGGGGTGAAATGTGCACGCGTGGGTTCTCCCCGGGGTGTCCGGCTTCCTCCCACCGTCCAAAAACATGCTTTATAGGTTAATTGGTAACTCTAAATTGTCCATAGGAGTGAGAGTGAATGGGGACATCATACCCTGCGACAGACTAGCGGCGTGTTCGGGGCGTCTCCTGCCTTCGCCCACAAGTAGCTGGGATAGGCTCCAGCTGCCCCGTGACCCCGAAAGGGAAAAACGGAATAGAAAATGAATGAAACAGTTTCATCAAATGTAAAGAAAATAAAATTTTGCTGGGATTTAATTTACGTGAAAGTTTTTAGTCTGTTTTACAAAAATTACATTTAATTGATAATACGTTTGTGGCATTTATGAGAAAAGAGTCCTCTCTAGATTATTATAAAAAAAAATCTTTTGGAATACATACATTTGATTCTATAGCATCTTTAAAAGAAAAAGCTTCTTTTTTATGGAAACCATGACTTCACGGTGATAGATGCAGCAGAATACTGCATTTTCTTGTTCAGCTTTTCACCAATTGGCAATTCTATTTTTGGTCGTTTTTTTACACTGGATGCCCTTCCTGACACAACCCAGCTTTTTATCCGGGCTGGGGACCGACACAGGGAGACCCAGACTCGGGCCCCCTTGTAGCTACATTGTTAGGCAGGAACTTGAAGGGTCTTGCCCCCACTGGATGAAGCTCATCGCGCCCTCTGGGAATGGAACCCTGGTTTCCTATAGGCCAGTCCTACATGCAGCCAACTGAGCCACGCAGCCGCTATAAACATCCTAGCTAATGATTCTAATTATAGGTTGTCTCAATCATTTATAATTACATCTGTCTTTTGAAAAATGCTTCCACGTTATCCAAGGTTAATAAATCCCAATTTTCATCTAAATTAGCCTAACAAATGCCCATTGTTAAAACAGTTTTTTTTAAAGATGACTAATAAATAAATGGTCTAAATCATGTTTAAACCCTCGACTGTAAATGAGGACTGGACTGAGCGAGTGAGACGTCGCTCATAGAGAAGGGCGTACTTCAAGTTTCTATGAAATTAAGTAAATTCAGTGGCCTTTTTTTTTCTCACCACAAGGACGCTGCATTTTTGGAGTCAAGAAGCGGTTATTGGTTGCTCTGTTTCTATAGCAACCACTTTAGCCAATTAGCAGAGAGCTAGTTGGAAGTCCACACCTCAGGACAATCTGTCAAATGTTTGTAACATTTGATGCGAGACCATCTACTTTTATAAGACATCGATCGATCAGTTTATAACTTGAATAACTAGCATTACAGAAAAGACATGAATAAAAAATGAGGATTATCAGGAACTTGTTAAAAATGATTCTGAGTAAGAATAGTTATTCTGAAAAACAGAATGACCGAATAATCGCTGGTTATTTCTCTAAAGAAGACTATGGGATTTTGGCTTCTTGGAGCCAGCGGGGACACCCCTAAATAAATACAATATGTTTTTATTTTTTATCTACCATGTGAGATTCAAATTAAAACTTGCATTTCTGAGTATTTAAATTGCTTTGAATCAGGTCAGATAAAAAACGCCGTTTGAAAAAGATTGTGACTTAGAAAATACGCCACAAGTTCCCAGCTCCGCCCCATTCTCATCCACGTGTAGACTAGATTCATGTAGGTCAATGCTTTCCTCTTTTCACCCTTCAGGACCTTTTTTCTAACTTTAATTTTGGCTAAAAACAGCACAATCGTGGTCAACAGCCCACTGGGATTGCTTTTAAAACAGAAGACGCTGATAGAAGTAGGTCTTTAGGGTTTCTCCGTCCTGATATGAAGCTTCGGCATCATCTCCTGAGAGTCATCTCCCTGATTCAGCTCGTCCTCAACCCACAGACACTTCCTTTGTTTCTAAATCTGGCTTTATCAGTGGTTTTTTCTTGCAAAACAATTCATGACAATGTCCTTTTTTGCCATCCTTTTGTTGAAGATACTAGAAAATGAAAGTCATCGCTATCGCAATATCCAGCTCTGCAATATGCATATCGCAAAAGACGGCAAATATCGCAATAAATCATAAACTTTAAATATGTTAAAACAATCTAATGGCAGCTTGAAGCATTTAACGAATCAAATAAATCCCTTTATGCATTTGACCACCTATGTCGATGAGGGTCATTTGGAGTATAATTTTTAAACTGTTGCAATGAAATGGGAATGGTTATTTTGCTATTTGTTTATATACCGCAAATTATATCGTTATCGCAATTTTAATCTCTAATATCGCATATCGCAAGTTTTCCTCATATCGTGCAGCCCTATTCCTCAGTAATGGATCTGAGGAAGAATCGGGACAGATTTATATGAAAGTATCACACTGTCGTTCCTTTCTTTTGTTGAAGGAAGAGCTGAATGAAATTCGGCGTGAAGCTGAAGCAGAACGCCACTCCATACTGAGGAAGTAAGAATGATGCTCTTCAGAAGGGCGGAGTTTCTTCTGTTCTGCCCCAACAGAGACCACGCTGGCGCTTCGCTTTATCAAAATAGTTTATTTAGAAGGCTCTTGTCACAAAAGCAAGACATCGCCCGTCTCTCAACGCCCTGCTCCACCCCTCATACGCCTCCAACTAAAAGTCTGACACAAAAAAAAAAGACTGGTTTATCATTTTAAGAGCTAAGAGGAAAAGTAAATCTTGAGTTAAAAAAAAAGAAAGCAAATACTGCACGCATATCACTGCCGTCTACAATCATACAGTTGAAGGAATCTGACTTTTTTCGTATTTTTGTACAAAGTGAAAGCGGCGGAAAACGGTGAAGCCGGTGGTGCTTCAGTGAAGGTTGGCCATCGATCCACTTCATCAAACAAAAGAACGAGATGATAAAAGGGGGTGGAGAAAGCAGGTTCAGTATAAATCTGTTTTCATGAGGAAGATGCTTCCCGCTGCCGAGCGGTTTTTCAAAGCCCCCCTGATCACGTGTCCAGGTACCCCTCCCGAACAAAGACGCTTTCATCTTCTCCGAGGACATCCAAGCGCCTACCTCCAGGTCACTTACATCACAGCCTTTAAACATGAACCACAACACATTTTTACAGGTCCTCTGGAGGGTGGGGGCATCAGAGCTTCGCCCCTTCACCCCCGCAGTCTTTGGGCTCACGGGGCGGAGCGAGCAGGCAGACGAGAAAGCCGCCTTCCCCGTTATTTGGCAGGGATCTTTGCCCGTTTCCGTGCAATGGCGTCCTCCACGGCCTTCAGCTGCTTCAGCAGCTCCTCGCGGCGGGACAGCGTGTTGCTGGGCTTCCCAGAGCCCGAGCTGGACCCCCCAGCCGGAGCCGAGGCTGCTGCCGGCGGCTTGCTTGACGGGGTCGTTGGGATTTTCCCAGAGGACTTGGGTGGAGGAGACAGGGGGCGTTTTCTGCGAGGAAAAAGATATTTTGGTCAGACGCTCTGCCCGTCTCACCGCAGCTTCACTCAGTTTAACGATGCAGTTTGTGAAACAAATGTCCGTCTTTCTCAACAGAAATTCAAAAACACGTTTCTGTCCTCTAGAACAGTGTTTTTCAGCCTTTTTTGAGCCACGGCACACTATAACCTTGACAAAAATCCCGCGGCACACCAGCATCCAAAAAAAAAAAAAAAGGAAAAGCTGATAGTCTGTATTGATCTACAGTCCCTCCATGATCTCACATGCATTTTCATGATAATTGTGGCAGAAAAAGCTGGAAGCTGCAGTTGTTTTTTTCTAAAAGATGTAATAAAAGTTACGTTAAAAGATTCAAAAACTGTTTGATGTGTGTTCCTTGTTTAAAGACGTTAAGAGGAGAGGCTCATTGTGCGCTAAGACAGTCCCTTTAACCCAATGCATCATGGGAGATGTAGTGCCGAAAATCCGCCGAATGCAGAAAGACCAGCTTCTCTGAGCTTCATTGTTTTGTTCTCTTGTTCCACGGTCTGACACCGGATTCTGTGGAAAGCTACACCGCTAAAGACGAGCTTTAGCTGGTACTTTTGTTAGAACTGAGCGACTTTTTGAGCTAAATCGAAACAAGGAAGTGAAGACTTTAACCACTTCTGATTGGTCAGACTGATGACATGTGATCAAGTCTTCAAGAATGATTGGTGGAGACAGTTAAAGGGGAGGGACTTTTCCTTAAACAGAGCTTAAGCAGCAGCTAAATCGCGGTACTGTCATTCTTATCAAAATGTCTTTAATAGAATCAAATAAACACAAAGAAAAAATAATTTTATGATCTTCTATATTCCTAACTACTCAGTGTTTTATCAGGGTTTGTTTGGATGAACACAGAGCTGATTTCCTGGAGATGGGAAATATTTCTAGATCAGTTAATGAGGGCAATTTCCCACGGCGCACTAGTGTGCCGCGGCACACTGGTTGAAAAACACTGCTCTAGAATACCTTATAAACATTTCTGGATTCAGATTCTGAAGTTACCTGAATCTTGCATTAAAGCCAGGCTGATCATCTGCTGGATTCTTATTTACAAGCAAGAAGTTTTCTAAAAACTTGACAAACCACATGTTTTCTAAGTGATTAAACTCTTCTCCCTCTGGTGTGTGTAACCCAAACTGTACAGGCGACGTATGTAGAAAGATCTCTTATCTTTTTATTTCACATCTAAATGTTCAGATGAGTTCATCATGTTGTAAAATGTATAAACTAATTGGCCTTGGGGGATAAAAAGTTTTCAGAACTGTTTAGATCAGCAGGTTGAGCAGGATTGTGTGGGTGGTTGAACCATTTCTGTTCTTTCAGTGACTATTCTTAGACCAATGTTGTTGTTTGCTGCGATTTCCTTTTCATACTACTGACTAATTAGATTGCGGTCCCTCTGTTTCACCACTTTCCTGTTTTCTATTATCTATTGTTGTCTGTCGTTTTTAATGGAACAAAATCCATGCGAAAACTAATTAAAGATGGAAATAATGGTCAGTTCTGTCATTCATGTCTATAAAGGAGAAATCTGTATTGGTATGTTGACAGCAAATAGAGTGGGGCAAACAAGAATGTAGTCAGCCACTAATTGTGCAAGTTTTCCCACATAAAAAGATGAGAGAGGCCTGTAGTTTATGATGATACTATGAGACACAAAATGAAAAAGAAAAAAAAAAATCCAGAAAATCATATTGTCTTATTTGTAAATTATGCTGGAAAATGAGTATTTGGTCAATAACAAAAGTTCAACTCGGTACTTTGTTAGATACCCTTAGTTGGCAATGACAGCAGTCAAACCTTTACTGTAAGTCTTCACAAACTGCTGCTGTTATTTTGGCCCATTCCTCCCTGCAGATCTCCTCTAGAGCTATGGCCAACCAGTTCAAACAGAGGATCCTCTTACAGAAGAATCACAGGTCTGTGAGCCAGAAATCTTGTTTGAAGGTGACCAAAAAACTTATTTTCCACAATGGATGTTCTATATCATTTTATCTCTCGTAGTCGAGGTTTACCTATGACGGAAACTACATTACAATTCTCTCATCTTTTTAAGTGGGAGAACTTGCACAATTGGCGGCTAACTGAATACTTTTTTGCCCCACTGTATAATGTTCCCACATTTACTGTGGCAGTTATGTTCAAAAACTAATCCGCGATAAATGAAATCCATGAAGCAGAATTAAAGATGTTTTAGGGCAGTTAAACTCCTCACTACACACTTTATACACTTTTCTCAGACAAACACGAACATTTTAACACTTTTCTCTCTTGTTTAAACTCTCAAAGTTCAAACAAGTTCAGTATTATACAGTAAAAACAAAGATTTATGCAGATTGGGCAATCTGAACAGATTCTGTACAAGAGACACGGCGCCGATGAGACTGATTGACAACAGTCCAGAGCCGGAAACAACACACAACACAATGCTCTGTAAATAAATACAAATAACTTAATTGCACTGAAAATTCTTTCTGCTGCTTAAACTGGAATTGTATTTGGAATTTACAAAAAGCACATTAAAAACCAACTGCTCTGATCATTCTGTTTATGAAATTCCTTCAATCCTGCAAACATTATAGTAACACAAACCGATCAGCATCTTCATCTTTTCCTCATGTCTTATCTAAATAAAGCAAAAACCTTGTTCATTTTGGAAATATTTGACCCCTCCTCTTTCTAACCCCGTCTTCTGCACCCTCTACTCTGACACCTACTCTTCGTTCTCTGCATCCATAAAGCTCATCTTTGGTCTTCCTCTCTAGACCTTGTTGCCTCTAGACTCTGCATCCTACCAACATATTCCCTCTTTCTCCTCTGGACTTGTCTGAACCATCTCGGTCTGGCTTCTCCGACTTTACCTCCAAAACCTCTAACGTGCGCTGTCCCTTCGATGTGCTCATTCCTGATCCTATCCATCCTGGTCACTCCCAAAGAGAACCTCAGCATCTTCATCTCTGCTTCCTGTCTTCCTCATCGTCTCTGGGCTGAACATCATGGCTGGTCTCACCACAGATTTGAACATCTTTTCTTTGGTTTGAAATGAAAAAACTCTTCTATCACACCAGCTTTTCTTCATCCATTCCAACCTGCCTGGACTCACTTCTTCCCTTCTTTTCCAGACTCTCCTTTACTCTGGACTGTTGACCTTAGATACTCAAAGTCCTTCCTCTCTTCTCCCCGTAGCCTCACTGCTCCCATTGGATTCCTCTCATTCACACACATGTACTCCATCTTGCTGCGGTGAACCTTCATTCCTTTACATTACTAATTCATTCAATGACTTTTGCATTTGAGGAGGAGAAAGAAACTGCTGGAGGCATTAAATACTTCTTTGAACTTTCAAAGGACAATTTCAGATTTGAAAGATAGAAGTTTCTCCCACATCTCACTTTGAGCAGTGAACTTCTTTTTGTGTCAGTTTTCACACTGTTGTCTGAATTCTAGTGAAACCAGATTATGTCTTGAACCACGTTCACACTTTGTATGAGGCCATTGCTTTACAACTAAAGTGAAATAAAAGACAAGAGGGTCTCGTTTGTGGAAAAAAAAGTAGGCTAACGTGTAGTGAATTACATTTTAAAACAAGCAATAAGTAATTTGATTACTATTTCATCCAGTAACTAGAGTAAAATAATCCATTTTTAAAAGTCATTTACCCAGCACCGTCTGCTCTTAGTCCAGTTTCCCAGGACTCTTAATCCACTGTTGTGGTATTGATCAGATTGGGCTGCATGTAACCAGCGTGCAGTGACAGACAGCACACCGCTAGATTGAGGATCTGCTTCAGGTTTTGGTTCGACCGTAAAGCAGGAGGCATCAGATATGACTTTCAGCATGACCTGCCTGTGTCTGTCTCCACACAAACAAACTGCAGGGAATCAAATCTTTAGCATCAAGCTGGGCTGGAAGAAAAAAGTCCCCAAAACACAAAAGCTTATGGTTTTTGTTTTTAAATTATCTTTTTATTTTTTAAGCTTTAACTCATTGCTGCATGACGAAAAGTAACCAACCGACTTTCCTCTCTCTGTTTCTGTAAAAAGGTTTTCCTGCTCCAAACCAGCCCCACTTGTTCAGACCTTTCTGCATGTGCCGTCATGAATGTGAACTTGATGTGGAATGCAGCTTTATTGACGTCCGTCTGTTCCTCCATGCCGCTGTGAACAACCAACACCGTCGTGTAACGTCTTAAGTAAAGGTTTGTTTTCTTAAAGGACTTATCGTTACGGAAGCTTAAAAACAAGCCGATGTACTTTCCCCTGAAACAGGTTAATACAAACAAACCGACTCTTTTGTAGCCACAAGCTATTTGCATGATTTTAAAGCTCTTGAAGAAGCAAAAATAAATCAAGAGCTGCGAGTTTCAAAGATGAAACACAACAAAAGCCACATCTTTGCATTTTCCTGATTTTTTTGGTTTCTAAACATTTCAAACTGCAGACTTGCATGTTTTTTTTTGCCAGAATCCAGCTTTTCCAGAGCTGGAATATTGTTGTTAGAAGTGCATCTTTATCGAGTCTGATGTTGGTGTGTTAGCAGTGACACGTGTATGAAGCACGCTTTCATCATCAGCTCACTCCCGACATTAATTGGAGACAAAGCAGCCGACTTTTCTGCATGTTGAAATAGAAATGCTTTGAAGCTGACGAATATTCTTCATTTAAATACAAGACACTCCTTTCCTGGAGGCGGTTTCAGCAAAACAACATTTATAGAGATATATTTCTTTAATTAGTTACCCCATTAATAAATCACATCAAGAACGCTTTACTGACAGACTTAGGCTCCTCAGAATTTAGGGTTGATGTCATGACACAAGTACATAAAAATTCCTACTTAATTTGTAGATAAAGTAATAAATCGGTTCGATGAACAGAATGAATTCTCTGTCTAGTTCTAACATGCTACCATTACGTAACAAGCAACTCGGCACATGCTAATGACCGTCAGCTAACACGCTACCCAGTTTACAAAACGTCTATTCAATTTCACTGTGATTAAAACCCAACTTTTGAATATCAAATAAGGTCTCTAGAATTACCTTTTGTCATCTTTCCTTCTAGTTCTGAAATCATTAAATGTCTCAGAATGGCTTCTCTAACAAGCCTCCGGTTCAAATGCATGAGTACACCAAGCTAAAAGCTGCACAAACCTGTCCCCCTGGGGGGGCATGAGTCGAGGTCCTTGTCCTCTCGGCCGGTCCATTCTGGGAGACATTGGGGGTCGACCAGGCATCTTTTTATCGCGGCCTGAAAAACACAGATCCTAAATTTATATTTTTGGCTACAAGAGATCAGCAGGGTTCATGGAGTGCTGAGCGGAGTCAGAGATTTATCAAAAATAAAATCTTTCATCTTCAGAAATCTGCTTTTAAAGTCAATCTGGAAGCTGAAGGTCTTCTCCTGTCTGCTCCCATTCTTTAGCTAAAAGTAAAATGGAACCACAAATAAACAGAGCAAGAGCCTCACTTGGCATTTTGACATTTATCATTATCATTATATTTGATTGATTGGTTACCCGGGTCACAAATGGGATTTGAGTCCATCAGAAGCAAATGCTGCAGAATTAGGATGTGGATGAACAGTAACATTTGTTCAGCTTGCAGAAGTGAATGAGAGCTTGAGGTCCATAAACACAGTAATAACTCCAAAAATTCGGATAAACATTCTTGCTTCCTCTCACACCTCAGTGTATCTCACAAATAGTCTACAATTACTTAGTGATTACCTGCACCTCCACTAATTGGTGTTTTTATTTTTCTAAAGAGTAGAAGTACAACTTTATGACTTTTCCTACTGGGTTGTTGCCAGCGAGAACTCGACCCAAACGGCTCTGTTAAGTGCTGAAGGTTGCAAACCCTTGAGATAAAGGAATGAAAACACTAGAAGATGAAAGCAGCTCATAGCTGGTCAGGCGTCCTCCGCGTGGAACCTGACCATGATCATTGGTCCTGTTGCGATGGTGGCCTCTTACCTCGGTCTGGAGACATGGCCATCCTCTTGCTGAGAGGGGAACCGGACCTGTCCTTGTCTGAAGGCAGGTACCTCTTTCTGTTGCCTCTGTCTCCCTGCTGCCCCAAAAGACGAATAATTCAACCAACTTTTTCAGAACAAACAGTTCATTTAACTGACAGAAAAACAGCAAACATACTGTTTCACATGAACCAGATCTACATGAGTCTGATTACCATCAGCACGCTTCAGTGTTTGCAGGAAAAAGTTATTCCTTGGTAAATTTCACAGCAAAAATCCTGATAGAAACTTAGCATTAACCTTGTTAAGCAGGGTCAGTTTGATGTCTTTGTGGGAACCTGAACCTCCATAGCTTCCAGGGGGGCCGCCAGCCACAGGTAGAGGATGCACAGGGGGGCCGCCCCTATTCCCAGGTCCAGATCGAGGTGGGGCACCACCCCCTCTGGGTGCAGCTCCAGACTGGTCCATTTTCCTGCGATCTTCCCTAAAAAGCTCATCTTTCTTTGACGGTCTTTCTGCAATCAACAAAAAACGTTCAGAGTTTCTGTAAGACAGTGAGCCGGCCACATGTTTGGTGGGACACTCACCCCTGTTCTTGTCCCGGCCGGGAGGCGAGCGGTCTCGTGGAGGCCGGCGCTCCTTGCGGGGCTGGTTGGGTGTGGGCGAGTGGGAGCTGGCAGAGGACACCGGGCTTGCAAGGTCGGCGTACATGTCGTCAGAGTCGGCGCTACGCATGGAGCTGCTGGACGATGCGGACGATACGGACGAAACGCTGCTGACGCTGAGCGACCTGCGGAGAGACCAGCAGGCCGTGATGTTTGCACGCAACACACAGGCCCAACACGCCACAGCAACACGTCTTCAGTCTACAGATTAAATGCAAACTTTTCTTATCGTAGGTGTAAGAATTCTCAGCCTCCAGAAAGCCTTCGGTCAGCTGCAGCAGAGTGCAGGCGGGTACCTGGACTTTCTGGATCCAGAGCGGGAGCGTGACAGGGAGTTAGAGGATGACCTGGATCTGGAGCTGGAACCGGTGTAACTGCTGCCACTTCCACTCACACTCCCACTCACAGTTCTCCTGGAAGATATGGGGGGAAAAAAACAAGAACTTCAGTCAGGACTGAGTGACCCCTCTCCCTCACGTTCCAAGCAGGAAGCTCCAAGAAATCCCATAGACGTCTGTGGAGATAAAAACATCTGTTATCAGTCATTCTATTGGTCAGAATGGCCATTCTTGCCCTGACACGTTTTTTTTTTTTTTTTTTTTTTTTTACATAGTCTTGAAAACCCTAATTTTCCCCCCTAATATTTTCTTTCCATTGGCACGTTATTCAAGTCCTAAACTGACCAATCAGATGCCTCGATAAAAGTAGGCGGTTTCACATCAAATGTTCGAAACCTTTGACAGATTCTCCAGAGCCCGCTTTCAAGTGATATGGGTGTGGACTTCCAACAAGCTCACTCCTGATGGGTGAAAGTAGTTGCCATAGAAACGTCGACTCAGACCAGCCTGAATCAATCAGGGCTTACTGATGACGCCTGGCTTCAACACGACAACGTTCATAACACACAACAATGGTGACTTTATTCGGTTGACGCTGGAAGTAAACCACTTTCTACGGATGACATCACACTCAGACACAATCTGTTTAGGTTGGTTGTGTATGAATTCCTCCACTACTCACTTCATAGTGCGCTTTATAGTGTGTTCACTGTTTTGTAAAGCTGTCTGAATCCACAATTCCAGAATCCAGTGCCTTAAAAATTTCCCAGAAGTCTCAGCAAAAAACCAGCGTGCATCAATGTTAACTAGATTGGGGAACATGGACCACAATGCATCGAGTTTGTACGATTTTTGTGAAAAGAGTGTGTATTTTTTTTTGTTTTAAATGATAAACCAATCATATGTTTATCATCGGAACGCAGTGGATTCATATGAAAAGCTCCTATTTATTAGATTTTCCCTCTGTGAAATCGGTCACACCATATTTGCAGTTTAATACAGAAAATGTTGCGAGCATTGTGTCTGAATTAATTTAAAAACCCAGAACAGTAGATTGTCCCGCACTATATATATGTATATATACTTGTTATTTATGACGTGTACTTTTACTTCCACCTTTTTAGTATTACAATTTTATTCTTACTCAATGCTACTTTGTTTTTTTCTAACTGCTATATTTCCTGTTTTGGCTGCTGTGACTACTGAATTTCCCTCCGGGGATAAATAAAGTTGTATCTTATCTTATCTTATAAGATGTGTAGTAACAAAAACTGTGCTTTTAAGTTGATTGGCATGTTTGAGTGCCACTTTTATTCTTCAAACTGACTGTTGCTTAAACAGCATGCCTGCACACGCTCAGAGTGTTTTTCTTTTGAAATCTATTTAATCGTTCTGTAAAAGATAATTATATAGTCCTGGTTCAAATAAAGGCTAGGACCTTTCTTTATGGAGTTTGCATGACACTCCGCCTTCCTCCTATATTCCAATAACATGCCATCTCTAAATTGTCCCAAGGTGTGAGTGTGTGTGGCTCTGCAACAAACTGGCGACCTGTAAGTGGCGAGCGGGTCACCATTTGGATAACACCGCCAGACTGCATTAAGATAAAAAAAAACAAAAAAAAAAACAACATAAAAAAAGGCTAGTTTTAGTTGTTTGAATTCGTTCAATCACCAAAATCTACCAATTTTTCTTCCTCACGTTAACAAATAATTTATATACAGACCAATGAACTCAGTGACCAACCTGTTTACAGGGCCTTTATCATCCTTTTTTTAAGCCTTTCAGAGTAAACTATATACATATAAATGATAATACATTATCTTTGGCACACTAAAGAACGATTTATTTTAATGAAAATATATTTCCCAGCTCATATTCCTACCCTGAAGTTAGTCAACTCAATCTCTGATTGGCTCTGTGTGGGTGTTTCATTACACAAACTGTGTCTGCGTTTCCCCCACAAAAACAAACATCACCTGAACTTTTGTAAAGACAGATGTGCATATTGTGTATTAAAAGGGGCTGATCCTTACTTTCATACGTATGAATGTGAGAACCCACTCGTTTTCGTGGAGTGGGAGTGGCTGGTGCTCAGAGAGCAGGTTTTTAGAGGAATTCTCAGAAGAGCATTAATGAATCAAAATACAGCTTTGGGGTTATTTTCTGTGAGGAATTAACATTATAATACTCTTTAAAAGCTCAAAAAGTTGGTTTTACATGGTTTTTTGCATCACTTGGTTTATGGAAGCCGTTCAAGAGTCACCCCAAAGGAGACATACGTGTCTGGAAGATTCCAAGACATTTTTGAACTTTTCAAACCGCTTGAAAACGTACTTTCATTCCAAATAATTTTTCAACACAAAGTTAACTAAAATAAACGCATAAAAAACTATTCAGACAAGGAGTACACTTGTTTGACTCATTTTGTTGGAACTGGAAGGAAGTCATCTTCTATGGGTTATTTCACACTAAACTTAGTCCAGTTTTCTTATACAGTCAACTGTGTAGCCACAGCTACTTATCCAGGATAACTGCTAATGTCTTTTTCTAAAAGATAAGTTTCAGTATTTGTTCAAATCAAACTTTATTAAAAAAAAAACAAAAAACAATAGTATGCACACACAAAAAAACAAGTCCAATCTAACTACTGTGTGTCATAAATAACAGCAGTACAGTATAACACGTTGTGTTGTTGACTAGTCGTACTTCCTTCATGATCAAAGATCAGATAATGATTATTTTTAAATTTTCCATCAGTGCACATTGTTTTGGTGGAGCGACACGTCTGCAGAGAAACATCTGATCTGGAAAAGGCCTTCAAAGCCACACACAACACTCGCATGCTTATCTAGCAGCCTGCCCCATCACAACATTCTGAACGTTCACCTTTGGAAACTTTTTCCACATTTTATTGAGGGTCTCCTGCACAGCAAAGTAACTCGTTTGAATACTTTGGGGCCTGTGTTCGAGCTCCGCTTTGATGCACCTGCGTGTCAACTTTGCCTCACCTGTGCACAGGTGTGTTTCTGTCTCAGTGGTTTGTGCCAACAACTGTCCAAATCAACAGTATGTGCTGTTTATAAAAGGTCACTCAGGCCCATTACTGGGACCTAAGCATTTTAAAAAACGTAAAACCTTGTTATTAGTGCTGGAATGAAAGGTGAAATGAGAGCGGAAGTGTATAGTGTTACCAGGAAAATGAATATAAAGACAGCTGACAAAAAAAGCCTTTAACCCTTTAACATCAGAGACGTTACCGGCGACATCTACACATCGCCTGCTTTTTCACATATCGTAAATATTTGACCGTTTACACGATCACGATGAATCGGAAGACTCTGACAAACTCACACACAAAATGAAAAACAGCTTTTCATAGTAGCTTTGCTCTGTTGTGCAGAACTTAGGTGTTGCAAACGCAATGTGAAGCCGCTTTCTCTGTGACAGATCAGCGGATTTCCAGGATATCAGCACAAAGCTGCTTTTTCTCGGCTTTGAAATCCACTGGAATTACGTCAATTTCATCAAAAATGTGTTCTTTCAAAAAAAAAAATCGAAAGAATGTCAACACTTGAGATAAAGTTCCGTTGTTAAAGGAACCATCAGTCAGGAAAACGAGACATCGTGAAAAATTCTTTCATTTTTTTTACCTAGCAGCGAGATTTATAAAGAACCTTTGTTGGGGACTTTCCAGCTCCTTGTAGATTTTCAGGTTTCAAATTCCAAAACTAATTTAATTCAATTGACATGACTTCACTCATATGTCAGAGACATCTGCTTCTGCCCTATTAAGAGAAAGAATATTCTGGTGTTCTAACTCCCCCCTAACTCAAAACTATTGGGTTAACCAGATAATAAAATCTTTGAGGAATTAGAACCGTTCGGGAGTATGCCCATAAGAAAGGTCGATCCACTTTCACATTAAAAGCACAGAAACAGTTTAACAAGGCAGCCTCAGACAGTGAGAAACGACTCAGAGGATGCGACCACATGAGTAAGTGGACTTTTACCTCAGGATTAAGGTTAAAGATGGAAAAACAAAGATGGCTTTTTTTTGGCTTCTAGCTTTTCTCCACAGAGCAATTATCCCTACAGTGTTGAAGTTGTTGTTTTCCACCCACATCACAAACAGTAGCTCATTGCTGTTGACACTTTTGTAAGGACGGTTAGTTAAGGGAAAGTGATTAATGATTAATCCTGCTGCTCATTCACTGGACTTGTTTGCATTACATTTACTTTTTTGCATTTTCTGAACATATTTATAAACCACAGTTATGACCTGCATGTCCAAAATACTGGCAGCTGCTATGACAAGTCTAAAGTACTTGAGTTAAGGAAATATATTGGTTATGCATCTCTAAATTGTTCAGAACTGAAGTGTTCTTTTGTTGTAATTTTGATAACCTCACAACGCTTTCAAGGACCTATACCATGTAAAATCTTTTTTTTTTTTTTTTTTTTTTAGCTTTTAAGTGTTTTATAATGTCCATTCCTCGAGTAAAGAAACCCCAAAGCGATATTTTGATCCATTCACGCATTTCTGAGTATTCCTTTGAAAACCTGCACTCCAAGTACCATAGATCCACAAAAACGAGCTTGTTCTCACATTGTGACGCAGATAAGTGAGGAACAGCCTCTTCCAGGGAGAGTCTGTGCTGCAAGGACCGCCCCCAGGCTAAAACACACACAATTTCTCCACGGAGCTCACGGTGACCTTTGCAAAACTTTGGATTTCGTTTCGGTTCCGGGTTGGAAAAGATCTCAGGAAAATAACTAATTTAAAAAAAATTGTTCTTTTGTGTGCCAAAGGTAATATATTATCATATACATGAATATTGTTGACTAAAAAAGGATTAGGAATAGAATGGAACGGGCCCTTTAAAATAAATCACTGACAAATCAAAAATAGTACTTCATCTTAAATGTATCTAAATAATGATCTTAACTGCTGCCATTCTTCTCATCATTGTACGTTTTTGTGATGGTGTTAAAGCTGTTGGTAAGAAATGTAAAAAAAAAAAAAAAAAAAAAGACGTTTGTGCACCATTTGACTGTTAATGTTATTAAAGTGGATACAGCATAAGAATTTCTAATCTTTTAAATGGTAAATGCGATTATTTGTTTATGTCTATTCTACCCTCCTTAAAAGTTCAAAGTGCTTAACAGTCAAAATCCAATGCACACATGCCCATACACACAAGGCTTTGCTGCCTTTCATTGGTGCCAATCTACAACCACCAGGAGCAACGTGGGGTTTGGTGCCTTGCCCAAGGACACTTCGACTCGAGGGCAGGCAGATTAAGAATTGAACCTGGAATAATCCAATCCATGTCCGCCCCTATATAATAATCAAGGTCAATTTAAAGTATGACAAACCTATTCATCGTCTAAGAGAGCTAGACTGAGTGAGAGTGATGTCACCCATAAAAAACTGACTTTCTTTCAGCTCCAACGACATGAAGTCACTTCAGTCGCCATTTTTTTTCTTGCATTATGAACGCTTCCACGTTGGAAGCAGACAGCGTCAGTAAGCAGTGATTGATCCGAGTTGGTCTGAGTCAACATTTCTATGGCAACCACTCTCACCAATCAGGACTGAACATGTTGGATGTCCACACCCCTACCACTTGAAAGCAGGCTCAGGAGAATCTGTTAATTAAACGTTCGACGTGACCCCACCTACTTTTATTGAGGCACCTGCTTGGTCAGTTTGAAACGTGAACAACTTCTACTACAGAAATAACATGTAACCAGAGTAAGAATGGCTATTCTGAAAAATAGGACAGAGTAAAAGTCATAGTAATTTGTAATAGTAATTTTTTTTTTCAATAAAAGTCTATGGGATTTTGGCTTTTTTGGAGCCCGCAAACACTTCCTTTGGGGAACGCCAGTGGGGACGATGTAAATTTAATCTAGAAAAAATAAAAAGCTTAATAGACAATATCATCGGAAACAAATAATGCTTTTGTACAACTCAACCCCGAGGGATTTTATCAGGACATCTCTGCGTGTAAAGCATCACATCTATCCAGCGGAGAGAAATGCTTCAGAAAAGAACAACAAACAGGTTGGGCGGCTGGTTTTCCAGGAGAGTTTCCACCTGTAAGCCATGCTGCCTACACACACACACAGACAAACACACACCCACACGCAGACAGACAAAAGCAAACCTACAGGATGGCTGGTTTTTTCCCCCCTACCTTCCACTTTTCTTCCTCTCTGAATGGTGGCATTTACACAAGCACAGTGTTGGACCCAGACATAAGTTTGCGTTTTTCCTTAAACACCTCGCCCCCTCCACTGATGTATATGCAAACATTCAAAAGCTAGGAGAGTCGCTTCGGGGGATTCTGGCGACGTACTTCCTCACAAACAAGCGCGAGGTGCAAGCCTTTTTCCATCTGAAATTCCATCTTTCCTTCATGAATGCCAAAGAGTTCAATAGATTGCAAAGAATCAGGGCCATGCTTTGAGTGAAGACTTGCATAACAAAACAAAGCAGCCACCTGTAGTATTTACTGCAGACTGTTCAAGCCCTCAAACCTGGAAAGTGTACAAACACAAGCGATCTGTCCTCTCCTGCACATATGAATAATCAATGGTTGTTCAGTCATTAACTGAAATGAAGAAACTCCATGTCTGAATATTTAAAACTTAACAAATAGTTCTGTCTGGAGAGTGAATTTCTCCACAACAGATTCAACAAGATGCAGAACTTAATTTTAAAGAGCTAAATAACTAAAGTATAAACTGATAAGATTTAACTGGTTGCTCTAAACTATCACATTTTATCGAGTTTTATGCCAAACGACCTTTCTGGTTGATTGTCCCCGTGTCCCTATCTACTGGTCATGACCTACTGCTAATGAGTTCAACAGTGCCCACTGCTCTACTACTGAGCAGTCAGCATAAAGTTCGTGGTTCTAATGGCAGCTGGGTTCTCCCCTTGGACAGTTTGTGTGCTCTCCCTGTTCATTTGTGGGTTTTGTGTGGGCTTTCCAGCTTCCTCTCTCAGTTCAACAACATGCTTTAAAGGTTTATCAGTGCCTCTGCAGTGGGAGTTGTTGCCCGTCTCTACAAAAGGTAGACAACAACCTCCAAGCTACAATGTCTGAAAAACTTAAGCAAACTACTCAACATCAAGTTTAGAGTGACCGTCCTTAAAGAAAATACATTCAGCAGTCTGAGAAGCAGAAGAAATCAGATGTGAGGTTTAAAGACAAATCCACAAAGTATTCATGTCAGCTTTTAGTGAAAGGGCAGCTTCAGTTGGTTTGCATAGACACAAAAAATGATCCTAAAACTAAACCCTGAGGAACTAACTTAGAGATCTGTAATCTGAGGCTCCAGAGCTACATGCAGCTCTTTTGTCCCTCCTCTTGGCTAAAATGCAAATAATTTAGAAAAATAACCGTTTTGTAGTTTTTACATTTTGTTATATATCTTAAGATTTTTAACATGTCAGAAAACTAATGAAAAGGATGATGAAAGGTTCAATCTACAGTTAGAGAGGCAGGTTAAAGCACATATCCTTATCTTCTGTCTAGTGGCTGTTTAGAGGCCAAGTTCTTAAAGTTTATAATTCTGTGTATAGATAAAAAAAAAAAAAAAAGAATACTACACCAATGTTGTCATAATGATAGAGAATGCTGTTGGACTTGGTTTTCTTGAATTTTTAGTTTTTAATTTAAGCTCCGTTTTATAAATAAATGGCTTAATGCAGTGTTTTTCAACCTTTCTTGAGCCACGGCACACTTTAACCTTGACAAAAATCCCGCGGCACACCAGCATCCAAAACAAAAAAAAACAAAAAAAGCAAAAACGCAGTCTGTATTGATCGACTGGCCGCACACACACAAAAAAAAAAAAAAGAATTATGAGCGACCAAGCACTTAATAATAACCATCACAGCAATAATAAGAGCACGTTTAGAAAATTATCTCGCTCTATGCTGCAGCTTTGTTTGTTTACAATAAACTCGCCATTTCTTCTTCTTCTACGGCCGTTTCTGGTATTTTAGATAGTTCTGTTAAAATCATTTATGCCGACTGAAAGTGTGGCGTATGTAAACCTTTGTTATCATCGGATAAAGTCTCTCTGGCCTCATGTACACAGTTCAATTCTAATCCAATCTTTGATCCGATCAAGGATCTATTGTACACATGTAACCGCAGTTATTGATGAGCACCTCCAGGCCACCCTGAGAATCTGACAGCAAACACAAACCAACTGGTTGACGAGAAAGGAAGTCAGGTTTTCCAGCTATGATAAAATGACACAAGAGCAAAGAAAACAATTTGATTTACTGCTGAAAAGCACTAGTTTCATTCATATTTCCAGGTTTTGATTGCTTGTTTTGTTATGCAGCATATTTCTATTTGGAACGTGTGTAATTTCGACAGGATATATTTTTATGAGGAGCAAAATCTTTGGGTACATTTAAAATGAAAGTTTTTTTTTATATATAAAATGACATGGGTAAAGAAATGTTGATTTTCTTTTTCTCTTAACGTTTACTTTATTTCTTACTTGTATAATTTTGACAGGATATATTTTATGGAGAGTAAAATATACGTTACCTATGGTTTAATTTTGGTTTTATTCCATTTTAATATTTTCTGTCTATTTGTATCCATACTTATGCTTAAAAAAGGGAAGTTCTAAAAGTTTGGTTTTAGTGTGTTCCATAAACATTTATCATGTTCGGCCCACAAACTTCAGCGTCTTTTGGATTTTGACCACCGGAGGAATTGATTTTGACACCCCCGTTCTAAGGCTTTAGCTGGCTCACCTATGGGGAGGGTGCTGCTGTCTCTCCCTCAGCCTGCCCTCCCGTAGGTTTGGGGGCCTCCCAGGTTCCCGTGGTTGGGGAGGTCTGCCTGCTGCACCCACTCCACCCATTCCTGCTGTTCCCCCAGAGCTTCCAGCTTCTCTGAGAACAGCAGGAGGCTTGCCTCCCTCTGTGGGGGGTTTGGGTGGCCTGGTCTGCGGTCCAGCAGGTGGAGGTGGACTGGGGGCTTTCTTCAGGGGGGGCTTCTCCCTGCGAGGAGGAGGCATGGGTCCCAGCTTAGGTGGCACGCTTTAGGAGGGAAGACAAAAACCTTTGTGAGTTCAAACAATGCAGGTAGATTTCTGCTGATCAGTAAACACAGAAGTGTTGAAGTAAAATGCAGCTGAATAGCAGGATGAAGAGTTTCAGCGTTCAAACGTTCATCTTTGCAGGAAACCTGGGTTTTATAGAGGCAACAAACCTCTTCAACAAGAGCATTGGGAAAGAAATGTGAAGTGAGGGTGGTGACATCTTTATTCAGACTTTGGGAGGGAGATTTACCCTCGAGCGGACACAGCTGGGAGGTCGGGTTTGTTCTTGGCATTCCGGGGAACTGCTGGACTTTTTGAGGGAGACGAAGAAAAAGATCGAGACCTGAGAAAGGAAGAAAAACAAAACAAACAGACAATGGGTTTATAAACTACATTTATTAAATAAATTCATCATTTTGGATCTACAACAAGCAAAACACAACCTGTAAGACCCACTCTGATCATCTTCTGATCCATTTCAAAAGCACGCCTGGTGGTCTTTCAATTATGATTCTGCCATTTTTAGCCAAAAAAGAAAAACATGTCTCATTCTTCTAGGACATAGCCTCTGCAGAGCGGCAGTAGTTCATTAGGAATTCACCTCCAAGTTGTAGGCAGGACTGTTGGCGTGGAGCAACCCCACCCCCCGTTTCCTTCCACGTTGTTGAAAGCTTTCTTACATCCTATCCTGCTAGCTTACAGCCACAACCTAACATTACCAGAGTAACAAAAATGTCGAGCAATACTATATGGCTATCTACCATATAGTTTGAAACCAGATTCCAGTTCTGGAAGACAGACACAGATCCATGGAGCGTAGAATGGAGCCTCCGCTCCATTCTCATTTTCAAACTGTATTTTTTCAGCTGCTCCTGATTCACATCGATTTGAATATGTAATATTTTAAAGTATTCAATTCAATTCCATTGTACTTATATAAAGTTAAAGGTCCATTATCTAATTTGTTCTACGTATTTGACCCATTCCCCCTATCCAACCCCTTAATGCTGAGTGTCAAGCAGGGAGGAATTGGGTCCCATTATTAGAGTCTTTGGTATGACTCGGCCTGGATTTGAACTCACGACCTTCCAGTCACAGGGCGGACACTCATCCACAAGGCCTTTGAGCTGGTGGAGTCCAATTTCACAACAATGGTAATCTCAATGGGCTTCAAACCGGTAGTTGTGTAATAAACATGAATCATAAAGACCATGAAGTCATAGAATTCAATAGGTAATAAGGTACTAAGCTAAAGTAAACTAGACTAAAAGCTAAACTGGGCATCCCTGCCCTTAGATCAGGGGTCGGCAACCCAAAATGTTGAAAGAGCCAAACTGGACGAAAAAAACAAAAATGTCTGGAGCCGCAAAATATTAAAAACCCTATTTATTTAAAAGCCTAACTGCTCATGAAGAGGCTTCTTTGGAGAAGTGTCCGTGCTCCATACATTGCACGACCCGGGACAGACTCAAGGAGGTATAACCAGTAAGAACAAAACTCCCCACTTCCCATGAGCCTTAGGGGCTGAAGGCAGGGCTAACTCCCAGGTCGCTACAATATTGTAGTGGCGGTCATGTGCATTTTAGGTCCGTAGCAGCAGGGGATTGTGGGACGCAGCCCCCTGATGTAATTAGGGCTCAGCATGAGCGTTTCTGTTTGCCCACGTTTCTTTTCAAATGGCAGTTTTGTTGTTCCGCCTTAGTTTATTCTTCCTGTTATGTTTGTTTATTTTTGTTGCACCATGAGTGTGGAAGGGGGAGAGGTTGATTACTCCTGTGCGATGTTCGATGTGTTGCGTGTTCAAAAGAAATGGGCTTGTAATGCCGGAAAGGAGAGGATGCTCTCAGCTTCTCTTTATGCCTCCTCGTCCTCTCTGTGACCGTGCGGTGTTAGGGACACTGACAGATCTTCAGCGCAGCCAGTTGATTGACAGCTCAACTTGTTGACAGTTTGGCTCCCGTCGTGACCGCTGCAAGTGACATACTTGCTGGGCCTTACAATTTTAATTCTACACACTCTTACAGTATTGGAAAACGGTAAGACTGTATGTGTATTGTTTTTCCTCCTACAGAAACCACACTAAAACAAAAAATATATTTCTCTCTCCCATCTTTTTACATTTTCAAACATTTTTTAAAATGCTCCAGGGAGCCACTAGGGCAGCGCTAAAGGGCCGCATGCGGGTTGCCGCAACGCAGGTTGCCGATCCCCGCCTTAGATCTTCCATCTCGGCAAGGAAAAACTAAGAAAACGGATTACAGAAGAAAGAAGAAACCTCAGGAAGGAGGGATCCTCTTCCATGACGGACAGGCGATGTACCAGAACTCAGAGAATTATCTTATCTAACTCTACTACTACATGTTTGAATAGTGCATAAGTAGTGAAACGTTCACAATGGACTTAAACGCAGAATCATTGATCGCAAAAATTGCAATAAATGGCTACCTTAAATGTACTTAAACAATCGTATGGCAGCTTGAAGTATTTAACTAATCAAATAAATCTATTTATGCATTTCACCAATCGGATGGAGGCCTTTACGTTGTTGAGCAATCGGATGGAGCTTTTTTTATGTTAAGATGTTCGCCATATACAGACGTATGAGAAAGTTTGGGCACCTCTGATAATTTCCAGGATTTTTCTTCATAAATCAATGGTTGTTTGGATCATCAATTTCAGTTAAATACATCTTTTTTTTTATTTGAAATAGTTTATTTCAAGCAATTAAGTAGAAATATAATCATCAGTTGTACATTCATACAGTAACTAATCAAACTTAGGATAATTAGACGTATTAATAAATATTGCTTGAAAGGGAGTGGAAGGAAGTTAACTTATATAATCCCACCCCGTTATACTATAACCATTTTATTACATAATTTTTCAATATCCGGTTCCTAGTTTTTATCAGACATAATTAAGAATCACAAGGTATCGATAAAGCACATGACAAAGATGAATTACTTAATTATTATGTAAAAAATAACTATTTTAGAAATCAACATGGCATATAGCAGATGAACAGTTATATTTGAGAAGTGAAATAATGTTTATTGATTAAAAGAAACTGCACAATAATTACTAAAACAAAAATAGGCAGGTGGATCAATTTGGGCACCCCAACAGAAACATGCCATCAATATTTAGTGGATCCTCCTTGTGCAGAAAAGACGGCCTCCAATCGCTTCCTATAGCTTCCACTAAGAGCCTGGATTCTGGTTGAAGGTATTTTAGACCATTCCTCCATGCAAAACATCTCCAGTCCAGTCAGATTTGATGGCCTCCGACCATGGACGGCCCGCTTTAAATCACACCACAGATTCTTAATAATATTCAGGTCTGGCCATTCCAGAACATTGTACTTGTTCCTCTGCATGAATGCCGTTGTAGAATTAGAGCAGCGTTTAGGGTCATTGTCTTGTTGAAGTATCCAACCCCGGCGCAACTTCAACTTTGTCACTGATTCTTGAACATTGTTTGCAAGTATCTGCTGATACTGACTGGAATCCATGCGACTTTCAACTTTGACAAGATTTCCAGTACCTGCACTGGGCACACTGCCTCCAAAGCATGATGGAACCGCCACCAAATGTGACTGTGGGTAGTAAGTGTTTGTCTTGGAATGCTGCGTTCTTTGTTCGCCAAGCATTCTGCCCTTTGTTATGTCCAAATAACTCCATTTTAGTTTCATCAGTCCACAGCACCTTATTCCAAAATGAAGCTGGCTTATCAAAATGTGCTTTAGCATTCCTCAAGCGACTGTTTGTGGGATGTGCGCAGAAGAGGCGTCTTCCGCATTACTCTTTCATTCAGCATCTCCTTGTGCAGAGTGCTCTGAATGGTTGAACGATGCACAGTGACACCATCTGCAGCCAGATCACATTGTAGGTCTTTGGAGCTGGTCTGTGGGTTGAGTTGGATTGTTCTCACCATCCTTCGCCTCTGCCTATCGGAGCCTCCGGGCCTTTGCTTGAACTGTGCCATTTTCTCACTATATCCTCACTGTGGAAATTGACAGCTGAAATCTCTCAGCTTTAGCTTAGCTTTTTGTATCCTTCACCTAAACTATGATGTTGAACAATCTTTGTTTTCAGGTCATCTGACAGCCGTTTGGAGGTTCCCATGTTGACATTCTTCAGAGAAAAACTTGCTCTTGGTCACCTTAAATACCTTTTCTCATGATTGGCTTCACATGTGTGTGTAGGTCAAGGGTCAATGAGCTTATAAAACAACTTTTGTGTTTCAATAATTATTGCTAAAGGTAGTCAAATCAATGAAACAACAGGGGTGCCCAAATTCACGCACCTGCCTATTTACCTTTAAGTAACTATAACTATACGATATATTTAACTGAAATTGATGATCCGAACAACCAATGATTTATGAAGAAAAACCTTGGAAATTATCAGGGGTGCCCAAACTTTCTCATACCACTGTATGTAGATGAGGGTCATTTGGATTAAATTTAAGTTATGTTGACTATTATTTAAATTAAACGGTTGCAATGAAAAGGAAAATTATGTTTTTTGTTGTTTTGCTATTTGTTCACGTTATATCCTTATCGTAATATTGATCACTAATATTGCGGGTCTCGCTCATATCGTGCACCACTAATTATGATTTTTTCAAGAACAGCCAGGATGGTACTTTTTTTTTTTAAAACCCTTTTTGTTCAAATTATAAATACAGTGCTCAGCATAAATGAGTCCTACATTTATCAGAAAACCTTTAGTGTCCTTTCAGAATCAACATTTTTGTGAAATACTATACTACTAAATACACCCACAAAGGTGATTATGCCATTAACTGCTTACTAGATCTGTTTATTTACACACAAAAAATGGATTTTCCTAACTAATTAATTCGAGCCCATGTTGCAAAAATGAGTACATCCCAGTCATAGTCTTAGGAGAAAAGCCAAACTTGCTAAACCACAAGTGAGTCTAATGATTTATTCAAGAGGTGTCCAAGCACACAGGGAAATATGAAAGGGAATTTCTTAACTAAGAAAAGCCCTTCATATTTCATGCTGTCAGCAATGGCTCTCCATGGAAAAGAAATTTCACAAAATCTGAGAAAGGAAATCATTTCTTTGCACAAAAGATGCGAGGGCTACAAGAAAATCAGCAAAGCTTTACATAAAAGTCATTTATTTTCTACCGTTTTATCCCTTTCGGGGTCACGGGGCTGCTGGAGCCTATCCCGGCCACTTGTAGGCGAAGGCAGGGGACACCCCGGCAGGTCACCAGTCTGTCGCAGGGCCACAACCACACACCCATTCACTCTCACACTCACACCTAGGGTTTAGAGTTGCCAATTGACCTATGAAGCATGTTTTTGGACGGTGGGGGGGAAGCTGGAGTCCCCGGAGAGAACCCACGCACATAGAAAGGTCCCCCATTGATGTTCTAGTCCAGGTCCCCCAGCCGGGACTTGAACTTGAACTTGAACCTTCTTGCTGTGAGTCAAGAGCTCTAACCACTGCGCCACCGTGCATTTTAGTCAAAATATTAAATCAAAAGTGATCCAAAAATGTAAGAAATATGGAAGTGCAACCGTCTTACAGAGACGTCCACGGAACCTAACATCTCGACAGGAGCGTCTTCTGATGAGAAGCGTTGAAGAAAATCGAGTGCAGTTAGCTAAAGCAGCAGGAAGGCAAACACCCGTGACACCATATGGCGCACACTGCAGAGGAATGGTGTAGAATTTGCTAGGGCCCATGCTGATAAAGATGAAGACTACTGGGACTCAATACTCTGGAGTGATGAGACAAGATCACCGTTTTCATCGAACACTTAGTAGCACACTTCGGAAGCTACTGTTGCATTCCTGAAGAAGAACACGGCGTAGGTGATTGAATGGTCGAGTACGTCTCCTGATCTGAACCCAATCCAACCCCTGTGGGGGATTCTGAAGCCACAAGTGGAGCATCACTCTCCATCCAGCATGCAGGCTCTAAAAGAGGTTCTTCTTGAAGAATGATAAAAGATAGATGTCGCCAGCTTCTTCATTCCATGCCTAGAAGACTTGGTGCGGTCCTTAAAAAAAAAAGTCAGTGCATATACAAAATACTAGATATAGTAGTTTTTGCTGCAGGGTGTATTCATTTTTGCTTCCACCAATTTAAGTAAAACGGAAGATTACGAGATATAAGTAAGATCATCAACTTTAATTTCAGTTATGGAATTAATGAAGTGTTAAATAAAACTCAACCTTGTGGAAAGTTTGGACATTTCTCTTTTGTTCATTGAGCTACTGATTCAATTAGTCCTTTTTAAAGGAGGTGTTCTCATTTATGCTGAGCACTGCACATAGTATTAACCTATGCTTTCTTTAGTAAAGCCTTCACCATGATGTTGATGACAGATGGGTTTATAGAAAACAGTTTAGAACTACTTTTATCTGAACAACTTAAAGCGCTTTTTCAAAGTTTAAAAACTTTTCAGCCAAGTATGCTGTATAGATTTACAAATGCAAACCAACCGTTTCAATGACCTGATGAAAAAAGGCTCATTCAGCCAGAAGACAAAACGAGTTTATGAGTAAGGTAGGTGCGTGCAGGAAATGCACTTTTTAAAACAGAGGAGCAGATGTTTACCTGGAACGGCTGCCGCTGAAGGAGCTGTGCTGGGACGAGTGGCTGGAGTACGAGCTGAAGGAGGAGGAGCGGCTGCGGGAGCGAGACGACCCGGAACCAGTGTATGACGAAGAGCGAGATGAAGACCTGAGGAGCAGAAGGCCCCCAAATTTAGGATTACATGTTGCTTCTTTATCTGTGTAAATAAAGGCACTTTAAAGGAATTTACTGATTTAATTTAGATAAGGATTAAAGACTTTCCCCCCTCTTGAAATAAGATGTAAAGAAGATAAACACCTTTCCGATATCAGATACCCCTATTACCCCCATCTGGAAGCAAAACAGACAGGCCTGGGCAAACTGGAAAACAACATGTAAAGTGACGGATGGATAACACGGATAGAGATAAAACTAGAGTACTTCATTTCCCAGGTTACGCATATAATTCATACGTTTTACAGCAAAAAAGGTTAAAGATATAAAATAAAAATTAATACCTCCGAGCTGTTTAAGCATTTACATGTCAGAATTTAGGACTTGGTTTAGTTTGCAGTGATAAAAGTATGCCTAAATTTAATTTCAGATCATCTTTATGCTTATTCCAGTTTCACATTGCATTTAAATTTTTAGGAACACATCAAATAGTAACTCAGGAAAAAAAAGGGGAATAAAAGAAATTGTTTTATTTTGTTGACTCAATAGAAGGAGAAAAAACAAGGCAAAAAAGTCGATCGTTTTTAAGTAGCTGCTGAGATGTTTTCGACAAATATACACAAAGATGGAATTTAGGTGAGAGGTGAGATTTTTTTATACAAGGCTGACATTAAGATCTTTTTATTTATGTTATTTTTTTTGCTTGTTTTGAAATTAAGCCCGACTGAATAAATTCAGAAAAAACTTTGACCATCGTGAGACAAAAAAGTGCCACACGGCTAATCTCATTCACTGAGTGTCGTTCTTATTGCTGCATTACAAAAGCCTCACACTGACTTTTTAACTCTTACTGCACAAAGACAATCTGCTTTTGTTAAAAACACATCGAGGGAAGTTAAGCAGCCTGTTTAGAAAGAAGAGAAAGCTAAGAATGTTTTGCACTAGACACACCCATGTTCCACACTTGAGTTTTTGTTATTCACTGATGATTTGCTATGCATATCATCATGTCTGTCAGTCGAAAAAGGCTGCGTGACGCATGGGCGTGTTTGCAAAACCTATATAATTTGGAATTTTTTTTTAACATATCAGGAACTCCCAGGGAAACTAACAACATGAATGTCATCTTCCTTATTGTGTGTCTGTTTTTTTTCACACTATAAATGTGAAAACTGACGACCGAAGTGCAATTATTACAAAATCCAGATCAAAACTGTTATTACATTTTCCAAGGTTTTCCAGAAAAGTTGCCAACTAAATACTGGATAAACTTTCAACACTTCTGAGGGTTTGTTCTTGGTAAACGTTACAGCACCAATAGGTGTAGAATGAACTAAAATAATACATTTCTGCTGTTCTATGCTTGTTTTTTGATAATTAGGTTACCCTTATTATGCAATGCTCCTCTGGGGTCCTGTGTGACTTCAGGCTCCTTGGTTTATTTGCACATGAATCGGATTATATGTTAACGGACTCAATGTAAAGGTTTTGCTGTCTAAAATACCAAATTCAGGTGGAAACCTTTCTCCAAACTGCTGCAATGTGCAGAAGGCAATTTGTCAGCCACGACTTTAAATCTGACCTCTTTTTTTCAACTCGCATGTTCACAGAGTAGAAATCATACAGTTTAACTGCAACTGTAACATGCTGGACTGCCTGTTTTATTTTTTTACTATAACTCTATTTTTTTGGGGGGGAAAGAAGGGATAACAGGATAATGACAAAGTTTGCATTATCATAAATTAAGCCTGAACCATTCGACGCGAAGCGGAAGATGGTTGCTTCAGTGAAGTGCATTCACACCTCAAAGGCCATTAACCTGCTTCTACCATGGTCACTTACAAAAGAAATAAATATTCAATAATAAAAATAATAATAAAAATATAAAATAATAACAATGTAAAATATAAAAATATAAAATATAAAAATAATCAAAATCAAATAAATATTAGTACTTTATTCTTGTTATTTTTGTGGTTTGGATCACTTTTTTCACAAAATAACAATAAAAAATAACAGACTTTGCGGAAGCAATGATGGTTTCTCTGCTTCGCGTCGGATGCTTCCGGCTTCCACGTTGTGCGTTAATTTCAGATAATGTATACTTCGTTGGCCGTTAACCCTTACTTAAAACAGGCCGGCCAACTTTGACAGGAAACTAAAATAAGGGGCGAGAGATGGGAAGTTACCAAAAAAAAAAAAAAAAAAAAAAGCGATACTCCCAAGATTATACTTATAGGGAGACAAATGACTAAAAAAAAAAAATACTGTTGACCAAGTTGTTAAAATAAAAAAAAGGTATTGTCACAGTTGGAGAAACACTGCATGAGCTAGACCAGTGGAATTTCTAAACCACTGCATTTTCCTGACCGTGGTCTTCAATGGTTGATTAATAAAATAAAATCATAAAAAAACCACCAACATTCATTGAAAAGGAATTTCTACCTAGAAGAGTTGGACAAGGAGACCGAGGAGCCTGAGGGTCGATGTCGTCGGCGGCCTCGAGGTGGGGAGCCCAAACCGGCCCGTCTCCTTGGAGATTTGGATCGGCGCCATGGGTCTTTCCACTCATCTGGCCGTCTCATGACTGGAACCATCTCTTTCTTTGAAGGCGGCTCCAGCGGCCTGCTGAGAAATTTCACACAGATCTCAACCTGCTTTTCCTTGCACCAATTTTTAGTCACATAAAGTATTTTATTGTCAATTATAATCAGAATTTCGCACAACTGTGGGACAAGAATATTTTAAATCTTTGCTCATTTAAGGGACTACATTCAAAAGCTTTTAAGTCCTTTTAGAATGACTTAAAGGAACGTTTGGGCCTTTATTACAGTTAAAGGGGCCGGTGGACTTCAGAGACCACAAACAGACTTTTTCCTAAATATTTAAGAGACATTGTCTGTGAAGACTCGCATTCATCCAGGTTGATTCCATCATAGTAGTAGGTTTAAAGGTTGTCATCTGGACTTGGTTTTTAAAGTTAGACGTTTCACCTGTTATCCAAAAGGCTTTCTCAACTAAATTTAAGAGACGTGAATGAGAGCATTGAAACCATTTTTGTATTGTTTGACTCAACAAGCGTCGGTGAAACTGCTGTTGACTGCATTGCAGCACAGGTAAACAACTTCCTACACAAGGTGTGTCTGTGAAACTACTGAAAAGCATTTGTGTCAATAAACAGACCTGCACGTGCATCACTTGAATAAAAATACAAAAGAAATCTGATGCAACATCTTAGTATAAACATCGAGCACAACAGTTTTTTGGAGACTGACTCATTTTGTCGCACTTCTAAGAAAAATACACCCCAGATTACGTCAGAAAACAAAGGGCATATGTTTACAGAAGATACCTTTCTTATTTCTATTAAATTGCCTCTTTGACATACTTTATTTTTAAAAAAAATGGTTCTTACATCTCCAAACACTCCATGAGGAAAAGATAAAATTGGAGCCCTGGTTTACCAACAACATCTGAGGGATTTATTTTCCACCTGCTGTTTGAGGAGTCACAAAATTATTTTTTACAAGTGTTTAGGATCACTAGTTTCAATATTTGTCTGAGGAAATGAATTAAATTAGTGGATATTCCCATTTGACCCAATATGTGGTGCACAAATAAGATCTAGAAAAAAGGAAGGAAAGTTTGGAGGTGTGTACTTTCTGCTAACGTCAGGCCGGATAATTCAGTCACTATTTAAACAAACCCCACAGAGTAAACTGTTATAACTATACAGCAGATTGCATCATATTAGTTAAACCAAGATGAGCAATTGGACTTTGCCAACGGAAACACATTCTTCTCCTGAAGTCAAGTGAAACGAGCAAACAATCTAGTTCTTCGAGCATCAAATCAAAACGCAGAGCTATTTTTAGCTCCTTCCGCTCAAGTATTTTGGGAGGAGTAGAAAAGACGGACCTGAGAGGGAAATGAAGTCATAACGTCTGAAGAGCACACGGGAGACTGTGGTGGAGCGGACACATTCTGGTCCCTTGGGAAACTCACGTTTTTTTCCCGCATAAAACACAAATTATGTCATTAAACGTGACCGATAAGAAATAAGGAAACTCTCTGCCCCGACCCACATCAGTTCTTGGCATTCGTTTGTTTGTACACTTATCTCTGTGGGCTAATAAAAAAGGTGAAAACAGAGCTGCCACTCATTTCAACAGCAAGGTGTACCTCACTAGATATGAGGGTGTGGCTTTTGTCTGTTAATAATGAAGGAGCGTCGCTATTATAGCTGAAGGAAAACACAGGAAATTTCCGCCGTTTCAAAAGCGCAGACAATAACTGCGAGAACAATTATGGAAACACGAAACCGTTTCCACACCATCAAACTCCAGAGGATGCCAGAGAGAGCAGTCACCTCTGAAACAAAGCACCTAATCCGAGGAGATTAAGGTAAATCGTGAAAAAAAAAGAAACACGCCAATCCGATGGTTTGTCAGCAAATCTGTTTATCAATAAAGAAAAAACGTTGCATCTATAAATCAAAATCACATGAATAAAATGACGGAGTCCTACGTTTACAGTCTGAAATATATGAGTAGGTACATCAAAATAAAAATAAAATATAGTTAAAACGTTAAATGTCTGTTAGTCAATTAAAAAGTGAAACACTTACTTTATACAGAATTATCACTCAAAAGGCTTAGAGACCCACTCTGATGAAAATTGTGTTTTTTAACATGTTTTTGTGACATTTTTCTGATGATGGATGACATTAAGAAGATTAAATGAAGCTTAAAATGGCATTTCTGAGTTTCTCTCTATTCAAATTGTTGTGAATCATGAGCAGAGGAAAAATGTCGTCTGAAACAGAAATTTGGGACGTAAAAAAAAGACGGTGAGCTCCCTGCTCAGCTCCATTCTGATGCATCCGCCTGCAGACCAACAGATCCACCAACGTCTTTGTGTTCCTCGTCTGAGCAGGAATCTGGATCTAAACTGTACGGCTGGATAGCTCTGACGTGGCACGCCATTTTTGTTGCACCGCTAATGTTAGCTTGGGGTTGTAAGCTAGCAGGAGAGCGTGTAAACAGAGAGCTTTCTGCAACATGGAGGGGAAGAAGGGAGGGGTTGCTATGTGCCGACAGTCCCACCCACAAATTAGAGGCGAGTTTTTAATGAACTACTGCCACTCTGCAGAAATGATGTCCTAAAAAATGACACAGGTTACCTGATTTAGGCTAAAAACGGCAAAATTGTGATTAAAAGACGACTGGCGACGTTTTAAAATAGATCAAAAGATGATTCGAGTCAATTAAATTTTATTTATATAGCCCAATATTACAACAATAATGGTTTTAATGGGCTTCATACCGGGAATTGTATAATAAACATGTAAGCATAAAGAATATTAAATCATAGAATTCCCTAGGTAATGACTCAACTAAACAGACTAAACTAAACTGGGCATCCCTGCACTTAGACCTGCCTTCTCAGTGAGGAAAAACTCCTAAAAAAAAAAGAAGAAACCCCAGGGATGTCCACAGGAAGGAGGGATCCTCTCCAGTACGGACAGGCAGACAGACTGATGGTCACTTACTTGACGGGCAGGTTGGGGGGGGAGCGCGGCTTTATCTTGTCCTCTTCTTTCTTGTCTCTGGGGTCTCGAGGAGGACGCATCCTCGGCCGCTCCTTGTCGTCGCGTTTGACCCGGTCCCTCTCCCACTCTTCTTTCCGCTTCATCCTCTCCTTCTCACGCTCCCGCTCCCGTTCCCGCTCCCTTTCCCGCTGTCGGCGTTCCCGCTCGCGGTGGTCTCTCTCCCGCTCTCTGTGACGCTCCCGAAGTTCACGCTCGCGTTCGCGCTCCTGGAAAAAAAGAAAGAAAAGAGGAAAATGTCAACTGATAACCCTTTAACTGATAGGAACCCCAGGTGACAATGTAGCAGAATAATATTAGAAATAGATTTAGTGGTCCACTTGGTTTTGTGGTAAAATACACACACGTTTATTTTAAGGAAAAATACATCTGTGTTTTTATGGGTAAAAGTCATTCTGCTAAAAAAAAATAGTTACTTTCAGAAGTATTCAATACTCAGGGTTCCTGCAGGCTTCTCCAAGTTATATTTATGACTTTTTAAGACCTTGCATATGAAAAATTAAGATTTCTCTGCACATTTCCCACCCCTATGGATGAAGAAAAAATAAAATCCTTGAATTTCAGAGTCAGTAACAGAATAATTTGATGAATTACAGTTCAAATTTCAGTAACAAATATCAATTACTAAACCACAGAAACCCTGATTACTTTACTATTCATATTTTGGTGAAGGGAGACCATAAGTGACTAATCCAAAAAATGTGTATAAGAACCAGGCTTGGTTCTGAGATTATCTCTTGGTTAAATGAAACAAAACGGATAGCAACAAAAGAATAAGGCAAGTGCACATGCATGTACGCTAATGACGTGGACGAAAACCTAGGGACATTCAGCAACTGGAGATATTCAGATTATTTCCGATTTGTTGAAAACAAAAACATTTCAGTTAAATGCAAGTTATGTCCCGGAGATGAACTGCTTTCCACTGCCCTAGTGCCAATGGGCAACCTGTTTATATGCTATGTAGGCTCCTATACAATGTACACTTTCTCATGTTCACCATGTTATCCTCAGTGCCCTTGTGGAGCCTTGTTTACTTGCATTCTTGTTTACTTACTTGTTTGTACACATTTAATTTACAGTTGATGATGTTGCAAGTAATAGAAGGAATCTGGAAAACTTCACCTGCACGGTTTAGGACCGGGTATTTAGTTACACTGGCGTAAGTGTGAAGTGGCTCAAGATGTCCTGAATCCATTTTAGATCAGGTAAATGAAGTTGAGAATAAATCTCGACTGTAATTCCAACTGTTGAAGGGGCTTTGTGGAAAAATTATTTGAACTGCATATTGTACTAATGAAATTGATAAATGCAGAAAATGCAACTCCTTTTCTTCTCTAGTCATTTTAACCTGTACATCTTCATCCTCACAATCTTCCCTCCACTGTTCTTTTTTCAATGACTTTTTCAAATATAAATCATCTTCTTTGCAACATGTTTCACTTCCACCATTGCATTGAGTTTTATCTTGAACTACCAATCACAATAGTGTTCAGAAAAACTGTAGTAATCATGTACTGTTTGCAAACTAACCAACCTCCAATTTGCATGTACAGTAAATATGCCTTCTTGACTGTGAAAGAACAAATCGAACGTATCCTGTAAGTTGCGCATGCTCTATGTGTTTTTTTAGGGAAGTGACAGAATTGGCAGATAACGTAAGGCGAGAAAGGGATGTAGATCACATTTTGTAGTGATGATGAGACACTAAAAACCACAGACATTAAAACGATTAGATAAAGCACTGTCAAGCTGGTTGACAGTTTTACCGTCATCAGCGACGGTTTTAGCCTGCGGCTGCTTTTGTACGAGTATCAAAGCAAATAACAAAACACACAGCCGTGTGTGCCTCCGCCAGATCTTCAGACACCGCCGGTATGCCGTACCGGACCGTACCGGCTTACTTTAAGATCATCCAATACAACCAACTTCTTACCTGCTTGTACTTCGTGCTGTGTCAAAAAGCTGACGCAGGTGCTTCTTTTGGATGTGCGTATTGTGCTTTTAAAGAGAAAGCGGTTTGCCGATCACCGCTAGCTCAGTGGAGAGAGTGGGTGTGTGTGTGTTAGCCTAGGGGTGGTGCTGACAGCGCACAGGGGCTGTTCCTCACTTTGTTACGTCACAATGTGAGAGCCCGCTGGTTTTCGTGGATTGGGAGGGGCTGGAATACTCAAAGATGCGTAAATGGATCAAAAGTACCGCTTTGGGGTTGTTTTGTAATGAATTAAGCTTTTGCATGGTATAAGTGAGCACCGAAAACAACAGAAAGGCAAATTCCAGCTGCTAAACACTGGATATAAACCAACAAGAATGAACAACATCTGAGTTTTTTGTCATTACGCGCACACATAATGACATTTGTGTTGAAGTGCTCGGCTTAACATGTAAAAACAAGAGTTTTACCGATAGCAGCATCAAGCTGAATCAAACAATTCTTTTCTTGATCTGATCAAATTTTGGAGGACAGGTGGATACTCACAGTGTAGTGGTAAGGAATGGGGGCTTCAGTGTACTGCACTCTGAAGTTTTCATAATGGCCCCCACGCCACAAAGCTTCCATTTCATAGTCATAGTAGGGGTCAGCATAGGGGTCGCTGCAGAGAAAAACATCAATGAGAAACTGCAGCCAACTGTCAGCTGAAGAGAATCCCATGCAAACGCATTCCTGTAAATCTTCAAGACTAAAACTCCAGGACATTTTTAACAGCAGCCTGTTCATTACTGTCAAAAGAGCAAAAACATTTCTTTTTTTTTGTTTCTATTCCATCGTTCTACAGCTTCAAAACAAAAATGAGAACATCTTACCATCTTACTTACTGCTTAGTTTTGAAAACTTCCACTTAAAACAGCTAAATATTTGGATTCTGCGGAAATCTACTTTTTAACTGAAAGCTTTTCAATACTGAAATATAATTTATGGCCACATTTTTTTTTATTTCACTAACGAATCTATTTTGCTCACAGCCAATTGTCAGACAAGCAGAGGTAAACTTTTTATTTAGTTTAGACAGAACCCTTTCTAACTTGTAGATGAATGAATACCAGTCAATCTCGTCCTTCCAGCTATATGCTGAAATTAGGATATTCCCATTATTTCCGTGTTTTTTTTTCTCTTTCTTCTGGTCAGATCTCCTCGCTCCATTTCCATCATCAGGCTGCCAATACTTTTGCAACTGAATAAGTTGAAAATAATGGATGCAAGCAAACAGTTTTCTTCAAAAAGATCAGAGGAAAAAAAACAACAAATACAACCAATAAGTTCATATAAGGGTTTCAATGCAACCAAGTCCTGATTTGACACAAAATTTAAAGATTTTATTTTTATTTTTTTTTTAATTTTCTATTTATTTTATTTTTTTTTTGATAAAATATGTGAACTTTTAACATTCAACATTCAAAAAGTTCTTGATGGCAGATGACTTCTGACATGATAGTTAACCGGACTACAGTTCAACTGAACCAGGAACAAATGAGGGTTTTAAAACCGTACTCTATTGTCCCAAAATAATTGTAAATAGATTTAAGTCCATCATAAAAAGAATTAATTAATTAAAGAAAATCAACAAACAATTGAGGCTACTAGAAACTGTCTTTTTTGTTTTACTCACCTGTATACTGGATCTCTGAAATCCATTTCCCTGAAAGAGAAGAGTGACGTTACATTGATTTAAGTCAGACTAGAACTTTGTAACAAGCTTCCGCTTTTCTCTCTCTAAGCACAGCTGTCCTTTGTGAAGCCTTTAGATCAGATTAAAAAATTATTTTGATTAGTTAGAGGATTTGACATTTAAAAAGATAAGAGCTCATTTCCATGATTATTGTAAACCTGACAGCCGTTGAACAGAAAACCAAAGGCCCACACTAGTGTGCCATGGGAAATTACCCATTGATCTAAAAACATTTTCCATCTCCAGGAGCTGTGTTCATCCAAACATGCCCTGATAAAACACTGAGCAGTTAGGAATATAAAAGATCATAAAAAAAATGTTGTGTTTATTTGATTCTATTAAAGACAATTTGATAAGAATGACGGTACCGCGATTTAGCCGTAGCTTCAGCTGTTTTAGGAAAAGTCCCGCCCCTTTAACTGTCCCCACCAATCATCCTTGGAGGCTTAATCACACGTCATCAGTCTGACCAATCAGAAGTGGTGTAAGATCCGGTGTCAGACCATGGAACAATTGAACAAAACCATGACGCTCAAGAAGAGAGTCTGTTTGCATTCGACGGCTGTTTGCACTACATCTCCCATGATGCATTGGGTTAAAGTGACAGTGTCTCAGCGCACAATGAGTATTCCTTGTCAAACGTCTTGAAACAACAACGAATACACATCAAACAGCTTTTAAATCTTCTAACGTAACTTTTATTACATCTTTTAGAAAAAACAGCTGCAACTTCCAGCTTTTTCTGCCACAATTATCACAAAAATGCATAGGAGATTGCGGAGGGGCTGTAGATCAATACCGACTATGAGTTTCTTCTTTTTTTTTTTATTTTTGGATGCTGGTGTCCCGCGGGATTTTGGTCAAGGTTAAAGTGTGCCGTGGCTAAAAAAAAGTTTGAAAATCACTGTTCTAGCAGATTTGGAAGAGGAAAAAAGCGGCCTGATATGCAGATCTTGTGTTTCGTATTGCCGCTGATTACATATACGGACATAAATGACAAAAACAGGCTGTTATTTTTGTCCTTTACTCCAGTTAGTGATGGAAACAGCCATAATCTACAGTGCGGCTGGTGGCGGGTAGTGTTGCGGGGACATACTCTCTGATGACGCGGTAGCTGCGTTCTCTGAAGAACTCGTTTTCTTTGTCAAAGTCCCTCTCGTCCTCTCCGATCGTCACGTTGAAGCGCTTTTCCTCAAAGTCGGGCTCCTGCTCCTTCCTGATTGTGGCTTTCTTTAGCACCTGCAGCAGACAGAGGCAGCTCACATGAAGATCACTCCATCCATCAGCCGGGGTTTCCCACGTTTAACCCAAACACTTTCCCCCCAGAATCAAGAGTTTTTTTCTAACCTGAGAAGGAGGGTCTAAGGGAAGGGATGTCCAGTTTAGCTTAGTCTGTCCTTTCTTTGCAAATTTTAGCACTTTAAAAGCTCACTGTTAATCTGGACGATCTGGCCAAAAAAGAAAATCCCTGATTTTTTCCCCATTCCAAATTCAATTTTAATCGATTTTTTTTCTCCCTGCTTTTACTTACTTTAACAAAAATGACAAATAATGGAACATATTTAACAAAAACTATTTTATCTCAACATCTCCTTTGGAAATTGTCTCGAACACAAAGTTCAACTAAACACAATCTGTAACATTGTTTGCAGAACAATGCAGCAGGTGTTTTGGGAGCTACCACTCGCTTAAGCATCTCATAAAGAGAAATACTAGAACGCACGGCAGAGCATCTTTGGGAGCAACAGATTTCAAACAGAGCCAGAGATTTCTGACTTACCAGCCAAGTTGGCTGGTAGATTAAAAGAAAAATCTACTAACAAAAGTATTCCGTTATTTTACAAAGAAAAACTATAGGTGTTAGTTTAAAAAATAATATTACATTAAATAGAAAGTGAACATTAAATCAGTTTTTTCTTAAGGAACACTGTCTTGACTTCTAATCGATCTTTGCTCTCTGCTTTTGCGCCGTCTATGAAATGTTTGATTTTCGATCACAAATGAGTAGTTTCTGTTTTCTTGCTAAAAAAAAAAAAGTGGGGTTTCAGACCGTCACCTGTACTCTGAAGCGACTTTCTTTCCTACTTCTGCCGATAGTTGATTCATTTTTACATAAAATCCTAACAAAAACATCCTAAAGACATGATCATGTTTTGGATTCTTGCCATTGACAGTAAAGATGTAGCGCTCTCACATGGGCGGAGCTTTTTTCGGCTGAACGCCGGCTCTGTAAGGTTACAAAGGCACTACCACCGGTACTAAAGTTCCATTCAAAGTGCCTCTTATGATATTTATAAAATACAGTTTTTATAAATGTTTTATGAATTTGTTTCTTGCATTTATACGCTCTGTGTAAATATAGTCCGTGCTTACCTGTAGACGACACATAGGACAGCCCGTTAGCATTTAGCATAATAGCATCAGTGTGTAATGACGCCACTGTCTCCAAATCAACACTTTTTATCAAACTTTCTATGGCTGCTGTAAGGCCAACAGGTTTATCCTCCAGGTTTTTCTGGATCCTGTTAAAAATCCTCACTTGTTCTGCTGTTTCAAAGTTACTGGGGGCGCCTCTCGTGGGGAGTGCGCTCCAGCTCCAGCCATGCAGAAGTAGCTCCTCTTTGCTTGCGGCGGCTGTTGTTGTTTTCACATCTGCGCTTTGCCAGAGACGTGCATAGTGATGTTACTCCGAACAACGGAGGAGAGCAGAGAGCTGGGCAAATTAAATCTCGATTTTCCCAAAAAGAAATAGTCTTAAACAAGAAAATTCGAATTAACCTAGCTCATTGGGCAAAATAAAAACTTTACCAACACTATGATTAATACTTCCAACCTCACCCAAACCAGGGGGAGATAAAACCCTTCAGACGTGAGGGTCAATGATTGTCACACTATGTCGGAATTTATATGACATTGATTTTAACGTTGGGATTTTTTGAGTGACCCGCCCACAGCCCTGCTCCGTTTGGCTGAAAGACGCCAAACTTCAGCCACATTCTTCCCAAAAACAAAGTTACGATCTGACCCAAGGCAAAGATGCATGAACATGTTTTACCTCTTTGGCGTGCCTTAGTCCTCTCTCCCAGGCGCTCTCCACAGGAGGCTCTGCAGGAGGAGGTGGTGGGGGCAGCTCCTCCACAGCTGGGCCGACCTGCAACAAGCAGAAAAAAATGACCACACGCTCACAGGCAGCGCAGGGGCAATTATGGTAACTCTGAGGCATCAGACACACACCCAGGGGGTGTTGGGCATGAGCGGGAGTGGCCCCCCAGGAGGGGCTCCATTCGGTGAGAAGGGGTCCGGTTTGCTGATGAGGGAGTAGTTCCCTTTGTCGTTGACTCCTGGGTGGATAAACCTGCAGTTCATCCCCCATGTGCAGTTTCCTGAGAGGAAGAAGACACAGCAGAACAGAAGTGAGAGAACGTTCAGCATCACCTGGGCTCACCTGCTGCTACAAACCAGCAGCTAAAAATCTAAAAATCCCCCATCAAATCACATTAACATTTATTTTACCAAGCAAAAACTGACCCAACTGCAGCAGATTAGCAGGAAAAAAAACAAAACAGTCCTACTTGTGTACAAAGATTAAAGTGAAAACTCACTTCAGTTCATTATTTTTGGTGAAATTGCTCTTTGCTAATTATCATAATAAACTCAAGAAGAAAATGTTTTGATTTAAATGCACATTTATCTGTTAACAAAACTCAAGAGTTCTCTCCTTGTGACCAAAAATAGAGAACGCTGGTTATGGGATTCTACAGAGAGTTCCAACTTCCCTCCTGGATTAGTCTTTACAGTAAATGTTTCATATGTATGTCTTCATCGCCAAATGAAGGTCATTAACTGCTGTTGGATGTCTAAAAATTAAAGTGGCGCTATAGCTAAAGAAATGACCTAAAAATACCAAAACACAACTCTGTTGTCCACATTTGACAACTGTTATGTTCCTATTTATGCTTGTATTGTAACTACTTTTGAAAGACAAGTCCAATTATGACGTCTCCACGGTCCTTTTCGGCTTTATTCACATTCACAAGAAGCTGAGATGACTTTTCCAGAGTGCAGAACTCTACGAAGATCTAGTTTAGCTAAAGACCACATCGTTTCAAAGTTTTCTCACTTGTCACATGTGTTTGTTGACAATTGCTCCCATTTTTGGACCCTTCACAACCTCTCAAACTGATTAGACAAAGAGAGGGAAGGCTTTCCATTTATTTGACTGATTCCCTTGGACAACAGCTCCCCCTGCTGGTAACAGAAGATGTAAGCTTTAAAATAGATTTTCCCTTTTCCTGTATTTCTTTAGTTTAAGGTAGAATGTGTAAACAGCTGCCTGGGAACTTGCCACAAGTGTTAATGAACCAAAAATATGTGCTTTGTTGGATTTTAACTCAAGGATCTGCAGTTCATTCGCACCTTTGATGAAGAACCTGCAGATGGGACGTGGTCTGATCTTCCTGTCTGACGGGTCTTTGACCTCCCCCTCCTCCAGGTCGTCATCCTGTGATAAGAAAATAAATGAATAAATAAATAGATGAGACCTAAAGCTGCAAAAGTATGAGAGTCTAACTCTAAATTGTCTTATAGGGTCTGTTTTAGAATTTTTGTGGCGGCTTTGCACTGCAGCACGATCAGACATGACCAACAAATTCAGGATTCTGGACTTTATCATTTATCTTCAAAAATAATAATTTAGGCCTTTAGAATAAACAGAATATTTATTGAGGTTTTGTTGCTTATTTATCAGTTTTCAATTAATTTCCATTTTAGTTTTCAAGACAAAAGGTTGGCAAAAAGGATTTCTTCCAACCAATATTTGGGTATTTTATAAATATTTAAACAACATATGTTTATAAATATTTGTTTGTAAATATTTAACAGGACTGACTGACTTTCTGAAGAGTAATTGCCAATCCACCAAACTATGTTTCAACTATAAGTGAGAATTTTAAACTATTCAGTCTGTGAATATTCTCGTTCATCTAGATGACCTCCTGAAGTTTAGTCACAGTCTCGCAATCTAAATGCTTTATTTATATATTTAAAAAAAGAAGGAAAATATACGGTATATTATATATTTAAACAGCCATGACTCAAATTCAAGACATCTGATATTTAAATTATTGACAGCTTTGTAATAAAATTAACTTTTTGCTTTCTAAAACAGTCAAACCTGAAAAAGGTGTTCAAAACATGATCATTAGTTCATCAGATGCTAAAAAAATTTCCATATTTTTATTCAAAAAAATAAATAAATAGAGAGGGCGGAGCTATGATTATAATAAAATCATAATAAATTATCTAAAAACTAACGACTAGGCCTGCATAATAAATTGCTAATTTATCGTTGTCGCAATATCAAGCTGCGCAATACTCATATCGCAAAAGTCTGCAAAAATTACAATAAATGGCTACCTTAAATGTACTTTAACAATCTTATGGCAGCTTGAAGTAATTACAAATTAAAATAAATCAATGTATGCATTCGACCAATCAGATGGAGGCTTTTCCATTGTTGACCAATCGGATGGAGCTCTTCTATGTTAGATGCTTGTCTCTTCAGTAGACAAGGGTCATTTGGATTATATGTAAGTAATGTTTAAGTAATGTTGACTCCTATGTAAATTAAACTTTTAATAGGAAAATTATGTTTTTGGTTGTTTTGCTATTTGTTCATGTTATATTGTCATCGCAATATCGATCACCAATATCGCGAGTTTTCCTCATATCGTGCACCACTACTTATGATTTTTTTCAAGAACAGCCAGGACGGTACTTTTTTTTTTTTAAAACCCTTTTTGTTTAAATTATAAATGCAGTGCTCAGCATAAATGAGTACACAAACGAGTCCTACATTTGTCAGAAAACCTTTAGTGTCCTTTCAGAATCAACATTTTCTGTGAAACTACAAAATACACCTACAAAGGTGATTATGCCATTGATCAATAATAATGTTAACTTACATACAAAAAATGGATTTTCCAACATTTCAGGCGACTCTCTGGAAGCTCATCAAGAGTTTGCACAGCAGTAATCAAATCAAAAGGTGGCTACCATGAAAAACCTACAATATGACATATTTTCAGTTGTTTCAACCTTTTTTGTTATGTATATAATTCCACATGTGTTAATTCAGAGTTTCGATGCCTTCAGTGTGAATCTACAATTTCCATAGTCATGAAAATAGAGAAAACTCTTTGAATGAGAAGGTGTGTCCAAACTTTTGGTCTGTACTGTATAAAAGGTAAAGATATTCCTAAACAGGAATATCAGTTTCAAATGGTCAAAACTGGAAAAAGCACATTAGAGCCAAATGTTTAAAATGTCACTTTACTTTTGCAATGATTAGAACAGAAATTTTGACACCAGATAAATATTTTTTTAATCAAATTATAGTTGTTTTTAACACATGAATGGCAGTGATTTTAAATGTATATGAATTTAACAATTATAATTTTAGCAGAAAATAAAAGGGATTTTATTTGAAGTATGCAACTTTTCAACTATATTTCCTTTAAGCCTGCATTTAAATTTGAATATATCTTTAAATATATATAAACAAGACAATTTTTGTAGCCTTGAATGATTGTGAAAACTGTTTGGGAGGAAACTCAAATCATATGATACTGAAAGATTTTTTTTAACCACTTTGAGATCAAAACCATGAAAAGAACAACTTACATCAATCTCTCCTTCATCTATCTCTCCATCATCATCCTCTTTCTTCCTGTCTATGAAGGAGTCTCTGCGAGTCCTCTCCAGACCTTTGGAGTCCTCTTCCCTCCTGGGATCATTTGGAGACGGGGGAAGGATCCGCTTCTTCTCTTTTTTCTTAATGTTCTTTTCGTCGCTCTGTGCTTGCTCTTCCTCCACTCCCTTTGCTTTTGTTTCGTCCTCATCATCCTCTTCGTCGTGTGCAGGGATGCTGGGCTCCTCTGGGACTTCTTCATCATAATCCAGTTCGTGCTCGTCCAGCTCGCGAGACACCGACGCAGAGTCGTCCTTCATTTCTCTCGCTGCGGCGGCTCTCCTCCTCCTCTCACTCTCCTCATCTTCTTCAGGTTTGTTTTTACTCTCCTCATCTTCTTCGTCATCATCGGCCTCTTGAGCCCCCTGTTCAGCTGAGATGCGTTTGTAGTAGCCGTATCCTTCATCTGCATCGTCTCCCTCCTCCTCAGGGTAGAGGGCGTGTTCAGGCTCAGAATCAGGCGATCGTGGTGTGTCAATCACTCTTTCCTCTTCCTCCTGTGGCCCATCTTCATCCCCGTCCATCAGGAGGATGGTTTCATCTTCATGACTCATCCCACCTGTCTCTCCAACAGGCTTATCATCCTCTGGATCTGAGACAAAATCCGGGACCACCTCGTCCTCCAGATCTGAAATTTGCCCTTGGCTTCCCCCCATCATTTCTCGATCTTCTTCAACTATGCCCCCATCTTCATCATCTTGAAGCAACTCACTGTCTGAGATCACCCCATCAGCCTCTTCATCAGGGGAGTCCAGCCCCCCTCTGTTGGAAAACCCCTTTTCCTCATCTTCGGGGGATTGTGGAGACTGAGTGGGGCTCTCAGGTGTATCCATGAGGACAAAGTTCTCACTGAAACACAAACAATGATTCCAGCAACATGAGATCACACTCAAAGCTACACATGTACAAACCCAGAGCCACCAGACCACCCGGCCAAAAACAACACCCCCTTTCAGTGTATCAAGTTTCGCCACAACGAGGAAATCTGTTTAAACTGTATGACAAAAGGTCTTTGATACTTTATCAAGTCCCAACAAATGAGTCTGACCATCTGGAGCCACCAGAAGCTGCAAAGTGAAAATCATTTCATCCAAAGCTCTTCAAACCTGCAGTACACGCTCCATTCATGATCCATCAAACCTCTAGCTTACAAACTTTCAAACACAAACAGCTCAAAATATCAAAAAGTTCCCTTCTGTAAGTTGCAACTGAATTTAAAGCCCAACTGAACTGGTTTTAATGATCCACCTTGCCAGTGTTATTATGAGATTGAACTAGTTTTAGGTGAATTGTCATTTAGATTTCTTATAACTTCAGATATGAAAACTTCTCTTTAAACAAAAGTGTACATCACGTCATCCACGTGTACTGATTTTAGAATAAACCACATTATACAGAATTCCTTAATGATAGCGTTTTAACAAAGATAAACATAAAACAACTAGGCTGACCCTGCACTTAATTCAATGCATTAACAGCGTAAAAAACTGTTGTCTTAAAAAGTCTCATTTATTTTTTGGGTTCTCACAAGCCTTTTCATTAGTTTTGAGTGGGGGTGCAACGATTCATTTTAACAACAATTGGATTCATATAATTTGTGGTTGCCGGTATGATTCATTGCCAATATTGGTTTGTTTAGAACTAGGAATAATTGTAAAGCAGTTTAATAATTAATAGTTTTGAAACAATCTTTGATCTTTGCTAGAACCGAAGTTTAAAGTATATTTATACATACTTAAAACACATCATTATCGGTTAATAAAAATAATTTTCTGATTACTTTTGTTGTGCTAATTAAAAATGAAAAGAGAAAGTATCTTTCAATTTCCACAAAAAGTGGACAAAAAATGAAAAAATTCTATGACATTAAGTTTGAATGACTTTTTTTTCTGTTTTTGTTTCCTAATTTACACTTTTTGTAAAATAGCCGATAAGTAAAAGCCGACATATTCCAAACATTACATTTGAATTTTGCAAACCACCCCTGAAGTTAATTTGAGTCATTATCTGTTATTTACTAATTATGTAAACAACAGATAATATTTTATCTGTTTGAACGTTTTTTCCCCCCCGTTTGTTTGTTTTGCTTTTTAGAGGACCACGAACCGCAGCTAAAAAAAAATGGCTCACTGGTGTTTTTTAGCAGGCTAATCACAGAAGATTAACTGTATTAACAGGAAAAACTCGGAAAAAACTCACCTATTTGCAGAGTTTACTCCCGACGGCGTCTTATTTTTTTTTTTTTGCCAAGCAGCGAGCGAATATGAACAATTCTCGCTACGCTAACGCTAAGTTCCGAAACTGTTATCGAGCACAGAAGCTACACACTGACAGAGCCAGGCTCAACAAGAACCCATGTAGCGCACGTTACAACCACGTTTGGCTAGAAAAACGGGCTGTAGATTTACGAAAGACAGCAGATAAACCTCCAGTGTTGCACAATTACCTACCAAAAACGTCCATAACTAGTTGGCCATAGACCAGGTGGAGCAAACTTAGTTGAACGCATACAATATCTAGTCAAGCTAGCTGCCAACTAACTAGGCCTCGAGCTCGACGACGTGGAGATCCAGCTAAAACAAGACCGAAACCGCTTAACAAACAGACGCAAAATACTCTTATACACACATATACACGCACGGACACCGGTGAGCTAAGCGACATTAGAGTCTGCTTGCAGCTGCACAAGCACCGGTGCGACAAGGCGGCATCTCCTCGCCATCTTTCAGCTCACACAGCCTTAGCCTACTTCTGAGCAGCTAAGCTAAAAGCGCTAACAAGCGTGATTCTCAATCACCTTTCAAAACTAAAGTTTTTTTTTAAATTAAGCCGCTGATGCTGTAACGGCAGCCCCTTACTCTGAGGTGCCCTACCACAGTCTACAATGAACGCTTTTCGGTTTGATGCAACGGAATCAGCGGAGAAAAGAAAAGAGCCCGTACAGCGCTGGGAGAGCGGCCATTACAATGACGTCATCAACGCACGACAGATTGCGGCGGGTCGCGAGAAGGAGCCACCTCCCCTTTTTCCTTTTTATCTGAGTGAAATCTGTCTTTTCTTTACGATTGATTTTTGTAATCTTTTAAATCTATGTCATATTTTCATTATTTCAATAGTTGTTGATTGAATCTACATATAATACCTAGCTATATTTTTAGCTTTTTAAAATAAAAAAATAAGTAAATAAATAAGAATGAAATAAAAACTAGATTGTCTTAACAAAGTCTTAATAAAACAGAAGAACACGTTGCCTAAGTACATTCTGGTCACCATTGATGAATATTAATGAACATATGAATTCAGACACTGACCACCATGCTGTCATAATTGGATAAGCGTACCTACTCACCTGAATTCAAATTAAGAAAATCTTTTCACTGTTGATATGATGCTTAAGGTGTCAAGATGCTATGGTTTCATTTTCCCTCTTTATACATTTTGAGTTTGTCATTTAGTTAACAAGACGGTAGAGAAATTATATATAGATAATTATTTTTATTTATTTATTTTATTAGTTACAGAGTTACATTTTTGTTTTTTGTTTTTTTAAATCAAGAACCCAAAGACAGTTTTGTGTCCTGTGCAGGCTTGAATTCGCCAGGCTACAATTAGACTGACTTGTAGTATAAACAAAGTTGTACATCTTAAAGCCAAAAGTAATGTTTTCTCTGAAAAAACTAGACATATGGGGTAAGATATGGTTACAAAATATTGCATCTTCTTTAATTATGCATATTTACAAAACAAACATTTATTTTATCTTTTCCAAAAGTTCAGTTTACATAACAAGGAGAAAAATTTAGCTATTCATAATTATTAATCCATGAGTCTTAATATTAGAGTTATTTCTGTTTTTTTAAGCAATGGAAATGATCAAATATCATTTTTTTTAGTAATTGTTAACAATTATTGCTAAAAGCATTTTTTGTTTTCTAACAACTTGCTGTTTGTGTATTTTATCCAGTTTGTGTTCATTCAGCTACAGATCTGAAAAACAAGGTCTAGTTTGATCTTCATTCCCAGATGACTACAACCCGTCAGCATGATGTGCTTTACATGGCAATGAATCGATAGTAAACTTCATTAAATAACATCAACAAAGAATAATGATTTTTTTTTTTTCTCAACAAAATATTGGAGATGTGGGTGTCCCCTGGGCATCAAAAGAGGGCTCGTCCGGGATTTGAACCCGGGACCTCTCGCACCCTAAGCGAGAATCATACCCCTAGACCAACGAGCCCGCCACGAACACCTTAGTCCAACTGTGAGCATAAGAATTATTCCAGATTGTGCACATCTGGTGCTGATGTGGCAGTTTAGAAACTTTCTGACATTCTGCCAACAGCACCCTCTAGTGGTGATTTTATATATAACATATAACAAACTTCCATCCAAGTGACTTCTGTAAGACAGCATCAAAAATATTTTTTTGGCACTAAAACTTTCCACATGTGCGTAAATGTGTCTTACTTTGCTTTAAGTAGATTCAATTAAGACTTTAAGAAAACCTTGTGTAAAGTAATAGGAAAATAAAGGAATATAAATAAATCTGGAGCACCACAAGTTGTGACAGGCAGAGAATTCTTGTCTGAACGCTCCCGCTTTAAACCACTAGATGGCAGCACTAGACTGATCAGTCATGATGAGAGAACATTAGTTTAATGGATGATAAAAATCAAGTTCATTAAATGATTATTCGGCAATTAGTCTTGAATCACGTTCATTAAAACGTTGATGTTTCTGTATGTTTTTATTGTGCTTAAAAAGTTGTAAATGTTTCGAGTTTGCTAAACATTAATTTTAAATCACAAACCAGGCATGTAATTTTCTAACAAAAGGGCAACAAATCAAACATGAAAACATTTAAACAAGTAATGGATAAAATAACAAAGATATAAATTGATCAAACTACAAAAGCTGGTAGTAAATTAAATGCTTGCAGTCGGGTTTTAAAAGTAACTAATACTTTGTACCTAATTCCGGAAAAGTTCTGGTGTAAAGTAAAAAAAAAAAAAAAGATTGTTTTGATTTTGATGATTGCTTTACTTTTATTTGTTCCCACATCCCCAGAGGCTACAGGCAGAAATGTGTAAAAATGTGCTATATTTGGCATAAAAATACTTTCACGTTTCATGTGTGCTCTTTTGTGCCTTGTCCCTTGTTTTAAATATATAAACTATTAAACTGCTATGCCAAAAGGATAAATGAAGCCATTTGAAAAAGGAAGGTGAGCTAGTTTTAATATGTTCATAGGTAAGAAAGAATCAAGATAACATAAAAAACACAAAGGGAAATTTGAAAAGCATCTGGCGTGAAAACCAAAACTGTCAAGGACGAGAAGGCCCACCGAGGAACCAGTGAAGCAATTGACTCCTCAATGAACACAAGAAGTGCATTTTGCTAAACTATTTGCTTAAAATGAGTTTAACATAAACAGCAGAAGAAGATTTCATCTCCAAGTCTGTGGAAGTTTTACAGATGTAGATGCTCATTTGCGGAACCATAAAAAAACCCTCAGAACCTGCATGTGATAAACTTTTGTTTTTCTGCCAGCAAACAAAAACACACCAGGATTGCAAAAATTCAAAGTAAATATCTTATGGATTTCAGCCTCTCCATCATGCCGACCTTTGAAGGCCTGATGGAGCTTTGTTGGAGTGAACAGCTGATGCCTGACATATACTGAGTGTTTCTCTCTGCAGGATGAGTGAAGACATCTCTATTTATACACGTGAAGGGTAGACAACCTGTGGAGAGAGGAGAACTGGACACTTCTCACATTTCCCCCGTCAGCCATTTTTTCTATCCATCTTTCCCCGCAGCTCTTCGATCACAGGCTTTTGGGTTTCACTAAAAGCCTTCCCGCTGTAATGCCAGGGTTGACCACTAGAAAATCTGACGCTGAGGCGTCATTCATTCATTCCGACTCCACTTTCTGTAACCTTTACCTTCAGTTACTCAAATCAACATTGGCCTCAAATCAGAGCTCAAAAGTACAAGATGAAAGCAGGAGAGGAAAATCCTCTGCGGATCCATCAGCGAGCCTTCAGCCTGTTTTTATCACAAAAGAAGTGGCTACATTCAGGTCACGCTGCTGGAAAAGATTACCCACCCTGAATCGTGTTTACTTTAACCTCCCCCTTCCTCCAACAAGTGCTGCTTCTCTTTGCCATCACAGTTCACGCGTTACTTGTCTGTTTTTCAAATCCACGGGTCAAAGTGAGACGAGGGCCCCTCAGTGGATTGTGGAGGAATATCCTGGCTTTAACTGCTAAAGATGTGAAGCAGCTCGCAGCGTGTGCACTCTTTGACAGACAGTCAAGTGGAAATGTGGGTCTCAACTGCAGCAACACACCATGTGTAAAGAAAAAGCTGCCTCACTGCAGGGCATCATCATCATCATCACCATCACCATGGGTTCCTGTAGCAAATATGAAACAAAAATGTAAACAATGAAGAAGGAATTAAACAAAACAAAATCTAAACTATAAAACAAATAAAGATAAATGAATGAAACAAAGGAAAAAGAAATAAAGGAAAGGAAATTCATAGAAACCAAGATATGTGAAGAATATAAAAAATGAGTTTAAATTCACAAATAAATATGGAACAAAAACAAAAATGACAAAAAGGTAAAAAACAGAAAAATACTTTTAAAATATGTGATCATCTGCTTTACTCCTCTTTGTCTTTTTGTGATTCTGGTAAAAATTGTTTGTTTAATCAAAATTAATAGATTTTATTATCACTTGAGTCAGTTTTTGTCTTTTTGGACTCTTTCTATTGCACTAATACACATCTATAGGATCCCTAACTTAATCAGATTTTACTGAAACTGAATCTAAAAGTGAAATACTTTCATTTGTTTGTAAAAAAAAAAAAATCACATTTATTAATAAAAAGACAAATTAGTGATGTCCTTTCCTGTTTGTAATTTTTTTCTTATTTACTCATTATCATTACTCATTGTGTCGCTGCATTTTTACATTTCCTCTGTGGAAATTATGCTAAGAGTTAACGCTCAATGAGGAAACAGAGAATCAAAAAAAAAAATTGCTTCCAAAATGGAAAATCTGTAGGTAATGCCATTCTGTCCTCTGACTTTGAGAGAGTTTTGGAAACATTCAGCAGGCATGTCAGATATTCTACAAGCAAAGAATTCCAGAAATCAAAGAATCTACCGTAACCCTGACCCCGTCACAAGATGGAAGGTGAACTGTATAGATGACAGGTCAACAAAAATGTCATCCTTTAAGTTTACAATCTGCCATACACAACACAAAGGTGATCATTTGTCAATAGGAGCTGGTTTTATGGATGACATAAGCAATTACTAATTTAAAATATGTATTTTAAAAAACTGATGTTTTGATGGTACTTCGACAAAACAAACAAACAAACAAACATGAAAAGGAATAATAGCTTCTCTTTGTTAAATTACTCAAAATGTTGAAATTATTTTGATCTAAAATGATTTGTGTTATTTAGTTAATGCTTTTCATGGTCGTACTCAATTAACTTGTTGGTATACTTTTATAGTTTGGATTTGTATTGTTTGCGTGTTTGAACATTTTGTTTAAAAGCTAAAGCTCATGGGGTTTACAAACGGCCCTGAACATTGCTTTACAAACCAATTTTTCTTGTTAATTTTAAACTTTCTTCCTTCATTAACGCGTGGTAAAAACACTCCCTCGTCTCTTTAGTCTTTTTGGATATCCTACTTAACTGCCATGAAGTTTGCTTTTGCTGGTTTTCAAAATAACGATCTTTGTTTACTTCTAGTCGACGCTCTTATTTTGAAAGGGACGCTGTGTGACGGCTCGCGAGCGGCAGCAGAAAAGCGCGCGTGTCCGTCAGGTGGAGCGCAGTTAAAGCGTGGATCTGACCCGCGCCGGCCGCGCGAGCTGCAGACACGCGCACGCAGGTGAGACGCGCTTCTGCTGGAGAGACAGATTCAAAGGAGGTTCGGGAGAAAAACCCAAAATTGGTTCCGACAGAGTAAGTTTAATTCATTTATTTTAATCGAATCATGAGTTTTCTGCAGTTTGTGCGCTCGCGCCGCTGGCGCGCCTCAGATGCGCGGACGCAGAGCTGTCAGAGGTAGAAAAAAACACCAAGAAATATCTTCTTTTCTTCTTTTAATTTCAAACTTTAGGCATAAATTTAGATAATGGAGACAGAAACGGACTTCTGGAGGTTCTAGAATTTACCCACTAATGCAAATTATTATTTATGCTCTAAAATATGTTTATTTTATGAGCAAAATCTTACTTTTGCCTGCTTTGCGTCTGACTTTATACATCAGTCTGCTGATTGAAACTGATTTCACCAAACCTGAAAATCTCTGTTTTATTCCTCAGCTGGAAAGTAATTGTATTTATGAGCAAAGAATAGAAACTTAAAAAAAGGTTTAATTTCCAGAGACAAAAAAGAGCATTTGAAGTCGTTTTTTGGACAAAGACATCAGGCGTCTGTGATCTGAAAGCTGAAACTGCTCCTGCTGGATCCAGTGATGAACCTGCAGCTGCTCAAAAAACCAAGTCCTTGAAAGTCTTTGTAATCACAAAAATTATCCAGTTTCTTCCAATATTGATCATCTGTAGCCCCTTTTCTGAAATAAAATGCAAAGGTGTCACGCCCAGACTAAAGAATATTATGTCAGTTACTATAAGGTGTACATAAATAAATGGGGGACAAAGTAATAGCTTTACATGAGACTTGACAGCCAAAGTCTGAAATGATCTATGTTTGAAAAAAAATAATAATAAAAGAATAAATGCTGTTCATTACCTGACAAAATATTTTTGCCCTTTGTGTTTAGATATATGCAGCAACAACCTAAAAAATGTCAACTTTTTTTAGCCTTTTTTAGCCTAGACTCTGATGAAAATCACATTTTTGGTGTTCTTGTGGCATTTTTCCCCATGATGACGGACATACGTAGAGAAAATTATACTTAGAATAGCATTTCTGATCATTTCCTTATTTTAATTAAAAAAAAGGCTTGTAGGTGATGTCAAAGCTACTACTACAAATCACAAACTCCCTGCTGATGCATCTAGTTGTAGACGACTAAATCGATGTACGTCTTTGTTTTCCTGGTCTGAGCTGGAATCTGCCTTTAAACTGTACTGGCTGGACAACTCCAACATTAGTCACCATTTTTGTTGCACTGGTAATGTTAGGGTGGGGGTGTGAGGGGCTGTAAGTCAGTGGGGGAGAGAGAGAGTGTAAACACATGGATGATGGGAAGTGGGGTCCGGCTTGCTCTGCAGCATCAGTCCCGGTCACAACTCAGAGGCGAATTTCTGATAAACTACTGCTGCTCTGCTGAAAAACGACAGGTCTTTTGATTTTGGTTAAAAATTGAAGGATTATTATTAATCCACTGGGAATGCTTTATAAATACACCAGAAGATGACCGAAGTGGGACTTTAACACCTTTTTCCTTTTGGCAGAAAGGGTTTTTGACCGATAATGCTGAAGCAGACGTGTCCACTTTAACACCATTGTGCAGCTTGAGGTTTTTCACGGACCAAATCACAGGTCTTTTATTTGCTTATTAAAACCCTGACAGCCTTGTGGCGACTGTGCAAAAGTCAGTAATTTGTTGGTCTGTTGATGATAAACACCTCAATTAGTGGCTGGATTACAAATTACTGAAGGGGAAAAAAGGTTTTATGAAATGACCACAGGGAATTACTTGTTTCAGTTAGAAAACTACGATTCTTGTGGAATCATGGATGATATGGAGATTCATGGCTCCAGCTTTTCTTTGGAATCTAATTTATAAAAACTATCAAAAATGGACTCATGTTGTAGAAGCACATATATATTTATCTATATTTGCCTCTATTTCAATGACGTTTCAATACAGAGTGGTCATCCTTTTGGTTTATGTCTTTCCAGCATTTTACTGCCGCTGTGGTTTATGCGTAGCACTCCCTCCCGTATTTACTTTTTAACCAACTTTTTAAATAATCTGTTGGTGAAAGTGGACTTGCACTTGTTTTTTCAGCTTTCTGACCTCAGAAGCTGATGTGTATGTTAGGCAGAGGTTAAAATATGTATTTTTTCTATTTGATAGATTACTAGAATTATTTCACTGTTATTATTTTAGGAGGAGAATTAAGATTTTATCAAATGTTCTTTGCTTTTTTAGCCTCTCATCCCTCTAAGCATTTGAAAAACATAAGAGCAGAAGCATTTTAATATCATCTTCCTGTTTTATAAACATAATTCCAGAAAAACCCGAGTGCTATACAAAAAGACAATCATTTAACCTAATTTCTTGATAGATACATGTTCCTAAAATACGTCATATTTTAAAAATATCCTCTTTCTCTAAAGATTATTGGACCACTAAAAGGTATGCCTGTTTTTCCCTTAAAAACAAGCAGTCCTTCTTCTTGATTTATTTAATGTAAATGTCATCACTGGTGCAGTGGAGAGAATATTGTACAACAAATACATTTTTATTCAACATAAAATTAAGGATTCATTAAAAACAGTTTTTATCCAAACACTGAAATGTCACCAGTTTGAGAAAAACTGTTACACATTTCAGGTAAGGTGTGAATCACATTCACACATAGCTTCCATCTTCACCAACGGCAAAATGTAGCGTAGCAACAGCACAAGATGTTTGAAAGCTTTGCTGCGGTTAGACAGCTTGCTAATGTTTGGTAAATTTTTTGTTCACGTTTGGACATAAAGAGTCACCCGTGGATATGGCTTTTGATTAAACCTATGGAGCTGCACTTTAATCTATTAATTCAAAAAACACATAGACCAACCATCCATCCAGCCAGCCAGCCAGCCATCCATCCATCCTTGCATCCTTGCATCACAGGGGCAGTAGTCTAAGATGCCCAGACTGCCCTCTCCCCAGCCACTTCCGAGGGTAACCCTGAGGCATTCTTCAGGCCAGCCAAGACAGACAGGTTGAATCAGAATTCTTGTTTTAATCATGACCTAGGGCTCACGACTATGGAACAGTTCTGGAACAAAAATTGACCAGGTGATTGAGAGCTATGCTTTCTAGCTCAGCTTCCTCTGAACCACAACGGGTCAGGACAATGACCGCTGGACAATGGGCACTGTCATGAAACTGGTATGAAATAATTCCAAAAATATGTGAAAAATACATTGTTTAATTTACCTTTTGTATTTGAGACTCCATCCTTTCCTCACTTGTGCACAAGACTTAAACATACTTAAACTTCTCCACATTGGGCAGGAGCATTCCACTAACCCAAAGAGGAAAAACTGCCTTTCTCTGATTGAAAACCATGGCCTCAGATTTGGTGGTGCTGACCTTCATCCCAGCTATTTATCCATGAACTGGCCCGACACACTCTGGAGGTCTGGGGGCTTAATGAAGTCAATGGGACACCACCAGTAAAGAGCAGAGAGGAGAATCCTGTGGCACCCAAACTAGCCCACCTCCATCTTGTGGTTAGGTCATGTAATTCTTTAATAAATATTATGAACAGAACCAGTGATATTAGGCAGCCCTGGGCTGGGAACAGGTGTGAATTAATGCCAGAAATGGGAATCAAGCTCATACTTGATTTGACCGAGTGGTCCACAGGAAAGCCCCTCTGGACCCCACACTCATATAGAACCCTCCATAGGACACCAGGGGGCAGACTAGAATGCCTTCTCCAAATCCACAAAGCACATTTGCAAAATGTAACACCTCAACACTAAAACAATGGATAACAAAGAAACAAGTCAGTGTAATACTTAGGATTCATGAATGAATTTGAACAGTTGAAATAGAAACTTTTCTTCTCTTGAAGGGGGCAGTTGAGAAAGGCTTGCAAGCTGAGGAAGTTTGTAATTCCAGCAGAAAAAACAGAAGTCTATATAACTTGTAGTTCCAAACGGCCAAGTTTGTAGTCAATCAAGAACACACAGCAGAGATCTACAGAGAGCTGTTGAACTTGAAGAGGCCGGTGGACAGCGTGGGAACTCTCAAAGGCGTGAACTTGATCAATTCACAGGAGCTTGGTTGAGGACGGGAACTTGGTGGGCAATGGCGAGACTCTACGTAACTTGATTGAAGACAGGAGTAACGGAGGACAAGCCAGAGACTCGTTTGGGGGTGTGGTGTGGCCGCGTTAAAAGTAGGAACTTGAAAGAACATGAAGACTGCTGGAACGAGTAAATAAACTAAAAAGAACTGGCAATGACAGACAGAATTGGAGGAGTATATATCCAGGGGAACACAGGGGAGATGAATGAGTTTGATAATGATTGATGAGGAATGGCAGGTGCAGATGACACAAACTCCCACAAACCCTTGAGAACCCTATGGAGAGTGTAGAGTTGGTTAATTGTTCCACGACCAGGATCGAAACTGTTCTGTTGTGTCAGAATCTGAAGTTCGGTGGGCTCTCTTCTCCAGTACTCTGGAGCTGACTTTCCTGGGCAGGGTGTCAAATTTGATGCCCTAGTGTAAAACAACACAAGAGGAACCAGCGCCATAGTCAATCCAGTGGGACTGTCCCCAACTGCCAAGCAATGCTGCAGAAATGTGTCAGCCAAGACATTAGGTACTTGGGATAGACTTCATCCTTGTCTGGCAAAGTACGGGGGGGAGAGGGCTACAGGTTGTCGGTATCTTGGTGACTACCGCTTGGGTGATGGTCAAACCCCACCTTGAAGTCCCCAGCCTCTGCTTCCTAAACAGAAGGCCTGTCAACGTAATTGAGGAGATCCTCGAAGTATTCCTTCCACTGCTCAACATTGTGTACTCACACCAAAAACAATGCCTACAAAAAACTGCTTCCCTTTCCCGAGGCGCAGGACAGCTTGCCAGGACCTCCTTATAAAATACACTTCTTTCATCTAATGATCATAAAACTATTTTAAAGCAATTCCCAAACCGAAAATAAAAGTTTGATTGTATTTTGAATCAATACTAGTATCGCCAAATGAACTATTGCGATATGTCAGAAAAAACCATTTTTTCTAACACCCCTAGTGTTGCGGTTCTCTGTGCTTTTATGTCTGTGAGAAACTGATCCAATAGGTTCTTGAGTGGTAAAGGTTGCCGACCCCTAAGCTTGTTTAACAGTCCAGTTCTTTATACATCCCTATATTTGTTTATATAATAATTCAGAACTTTCTTGACAGGGACATTTTCTAGTATTGATAAAATGCCTAATTTACAGAATTAGGAAATTGACACAGAAAATATCTGTAATAATATATTTTATACCAAAACTCTGAGCCTGTTTACATACCCAATAATTATCTGATCATTGTCTGATTCTCAGAGTTATCATATTTTACAAAGGAGCATGTAAACATAATAATCTGATGAAAAAAGTTAAGTGATCCTGAGGATTGCCCACTTTAGTGAATATGTAAACAGGCTCACTGTGATGTTAAAGTGTGGCTTTCAGCTGTAATAAATGGAAAACAGAATGGTTGTGGGAAGGTCCAGTTGGAGTGAAGGTAAGGACCTTGAAGCTCCAGAAGAAAAACACAAATATTTGTGTGAGGTCCATACGTTAACCTGCTGCCTCCCCCCCATTTATTAAGCTCAAGTGTCACAGCAATCAGTCAGCGTTGACAGCAGGGCCTGGATCTAGGCATATGCAAAGAGGGGGAAATCGACTCCCACAAGTCAGGACTTTCCCCCCAAACGTAATGCCATGCAAACAGTCCAAATTTCAAAAATTAAGAAAAACAGAGCTCTCTCTGCCTCTCAGTCAAAGTAGCTGCTGGTGCTGATTGGTACATGCAAGGGAGGGTGTGTCCTCTCGTTTCACTCCTGCTCCTCGTCTCACAGTCTTAGCAGACACAGCTGCACCTGTCAGCAGATCTCAGCCCCTCTTGGGAGTTTTCATCTGCTGTTAATCGCTGAAATTATTTGATCACTCATTACTTCTACTCATTCTCGTCCTTTATCTATTGCTTTCTTTGTTCTGGTTTGGAGCAAACCAAGAAACGAGTTTACTGTGCACAGGTCTCTGGTTGCCAAAGCTTGCACTAGCAGTGACAGCAAAGCTACCAGTGCGGAGGCAGCAGAGACCGACAAAGGACAGAGCTGCTGCTGTTGACATCTGCACAGAGGAATCAGGGTAACTCATGATGTTAAGGAGGCATCATTTCTTTGAAACAGGAAAGTTTCTTCTAAAAGTTTTGGGTTCCTTAAAGTTCTGCAAATGCAGGCTCATTCTGTTGACCTGTGCTGTGCTTCAGAAGTAGTCAGAGCATCTCTGCAGGCTCTGAAGCCGATGAGCCAGAGTAAATGCAAAGGGTAGTGTTAGGAATGGCATCCTACATAAAACCTCAAAGAAAAGTCAAGGTTTTATGCATTTTGGGGGCTTGGAAGGATTTTACACCCAAACCTCTCAGTATATGCAAACTTGCCCCCCGATATTCTGTCTGCAACCCCAACAAGGACTGGCTAGATCCGGCCCTGGTTGTCAGGATGCTGCAGTCTTCTAGCTGTTGGTCAGAAATGAAAAATAAAATCACCTCAAAGACACGTGGGATGAAACACAGAGTGGGCTTTGTGTGACTGATGGCAGAACAGTGAGACTAGATTACTTTTCATTTCACATCCAACTCAATTTATTAAAGGCAGCCGTCTGGAGAGGAGGGCTCGACGTATGGAGCTTCACTGTGTTCTTCAGCCACATAAAGACCCACAAAACCAAAGTCAGGCGTTTTTAGTTAAGAAACAATTTGTTCTGCCAGTAATCCTTGAAATCCCTCTGAGACAATTTGAAATTTTAGAATTATTTGTAAAATCTTCTTTTTCTGCAGTTGGGGCTTTATCAGAAAAAGCTTTTACCTTTTCAGACTTGCACAGGCAGCAGTCATTTGAGCATTGCAGTGGAAGAAATTACTATGCTTTTCTGGCTTTGGGAAATAAGGAAATGAGGAATTACTGTAGTTTTTTTATGTATTATGTGCAGGACTGTATAAGAAGTGCCTCAAAGGTACATAGAAATAATTCCCCTTCACTAGGGCTGGGCGATATGGCCTAAAAATAAAATCTCCGATTTTAATTTTTTTAATTCAATTTCCGATTTTTCCCCGATCCCCCCCCCACCACACACACACACACTTAAGGAAAGCAATAAGTTAAAGCACATTTTCCTTTGATTTAACCAAACGCAAGACAAATGTAACCCCCATTTCTGGGATGAATACTAAATAAATGAACACACTCACAGCTGTGTTTTAAGTCACACTTTGTAGTCTAGACTAAAAGGAGACAAATATTCACCTTGAGAGTAGCACCACTTTCTAAAGGATTAACAATACAGTTCATATCTGGGGTCTAAGATTTTAATTAAATTAATAAACCCTGTCTTCTCCACGGTATATATGGGTACCATGTCTTTGACTATATGCAAATGTGACCCACAAGATATAAACTAGAGCTGTGACGGTGTGGGACTGTTGATCACAGCGCTGATGAAGCAGCAGGAGTCGCGGTCAACCCCCCCAACCAACACCCTCCAGCCGAACACAAAATCCTTATATACCGGTACAGTAATAATTACAACGCAGTATTCTTTATTAACAAATAACAGTAACAACTAACTATCTAACTAACCTATATAGGCGTTGTAGAATGAGTATGTGTGTGTGTAAGAGGACTGAGCGCGTGCCACGCCAGAGCGCGTGAGAGCCTTTGACTCTGATTTGCTTTAGGCAAATGTTGCAGCGTGGGGTCTCTTCCTCCACATCTGTGGCAGCAAACCCATACCAGTTCCAAACAACAGATGATTTTATTCCTTTCTTGAGAACAAACTTCCTACTCTCACCGGTAGCCATGCTGTCGCTTGCTGTTTAGTGTGTGCTATGATATTGTTGTTTCTTGTTTGCCATACTGCCGTGTGAAACTACCACTACGGAAGCTCTGGGGAGCCAAAAATGCGCCATTACACAAAAACTCGATTTAGTCATTTTTTAAATCGCCCGTAACAAAAAATTTGAATTAATTCATTTAATCGATTTATCGCCCAGGCCTACCCTTTACTCCTTAACACAAAAATAACACACGCTCTTTGAAATAGAATGGAATTGAATGAAACTTTATTGATCCCTCAAAGGGAAAATTACCTTGCAGCACATAGATAATAAATCACACTACAAATACACTTAAAAGTGTATAATGTCTATGAGGCATTGTAGAGTCTAATAGCTGACAGGAAGAAAAATGCTCTCTTTCTTGCAGCGAGGTGTTAAAGTCTCTGACTGAAGGAGCTCCTGCGGTCACCCGTGGTCTCATGCAGAGGATGACGATGAAGAGGATTGCCCATGATAGATTCCAGTTTATGTTGCATCCTCCTGTCACCCACCACAGCCATAGACATAGACTAGGGGACATTCCAGAAGGACTCTCTGCACCAGTTTGTTCATTCTCTGCTTCTGTCTGGTCCCCCAGCAGCTCACTCAGTAGAAGAGGCCAGATGCAACATCATCATAAAAAACTCTTGAAGAGTCCTGAAAACTCTGAAGAACCCTAGTCTCCTCAGCTTCTCTTGCAATCTACAGACACTTCTCCAGCAGCAATGTGTTGTTGCCAAAAGTTGATTGTTTAAACGATGCACCCGCAGACCACTTCAGACCCAGAAGCGGAAAAAACAGTCCAAAAAAGTAGTAGCAGGCATGCACGCACTCGCTAAGTGCAAAAAAATTCCACCTCATCACAAACAGGCTAACAACAAAAGAACAACAAAAAACAAGTAAGCTGACATGGAGCTATGGTAACAGGCACCCTTCCATGATGCCGGTTGGAGACAACAAACAAACAAAGAACTACCATAACCATCTATGCAGATAACGTAATATAACTTCAGATTCTGTTGGAGTTATCTTAATTAGGTAAATTGTTGAAGAGTTATGAAAATTCCAAAAATCTAAAACTATGGTGTTAGAGCAGGGGTGCCCAAATCCATGCCTCGACGACTGCCCTCCTGCTGGTTTTCCAGAAATCTGGCCTTATCTGCTGCTGATTACCTGGATCAGGTGTGAATAGCCAATATGGAGCTTCAATGGCAGGATGGTTGGAAGGGACACCAGCCCCTGAGGCCTGGATTTGGGCAACTCTTTGTTAGAGGGTTAAAAAAGTCTCTCTCTTAGTTAGAACCTCTGACCTGTCAATGAGTAAAAGAATGATCATCAATAGTTTTCTAAAATGATTTTAAAAGCCCAAATAAGGAAAAAAAAAGCTTCAAAACATTACTTCTATCTGCAGACCCCAAACTGTTAAGAGTATTCCAACGTTTATTGCTAGGAGTTAAGTTCTAAAAATAACCTGCGATAGGTAAAAACCACAAAGTACGATTACAGAATTTCTAAGGTTCTAAAACCCCTCACTACATACTTTATACACTTTTCTCGGACAGACATGAACATTTTTACACTTTTCTCTTTTGTTTAAACTCTCAGTTCAAACCTTCATAGAAAATGGATGCTTATTTTCAAACTGAACTCATTCTGTACAGAAAACGTGGCACTAGGAAGATTGATTGATAATGCAAACAGTCAATAAGGATGTAGAATGCAGTGCGGTGTGAAAAAAGTAAATAAACCATGCAAAATTGCACCAAAAAAACCCAAGAAACAGCAAGGTGAACCACAATATAGCGAGGGAACATTGTATTAGATAATAGCTGGTTAGAATACTTTGTTAGTAATTCATAAAAACGGAGCTCCAGCAAAGTTCCAAAAATGATTTTTGATGAATAACTTGAGTTTCCCTTTCTGAAGGGTCATAGCTGCAGTTTGAAAGACCCACTAGCCACAGGATTACTGGGTTTGTTGGTAAACCTGGTTTCTCTCTGCTGAGGATCTGCTGGATTGTTGGGGTTTACTCAAAGTGATTGAGTGAGAAGTGGCTCTGTGAATGGAAACTGTTGATGAGAGAGCTCATTGTGAGTGTGTGCAGACCGCCCGGAGCTGAGAGAATGTCAATAACAGCCAATCATCATTTGAATGTCACAGCCCGGCTGAGTGCCGTGGAGGACTGTGTGCAGTCCTGAAGCAGCAGCTTCCTGCAGAGTAACACACCAAGTCACAAAGCAAAAGCTGTTTTACATTGCTCTTTACAACATGACATGATACCTTTTTGGGGGGTGGCTTTCAATGAGGATTAAAAACATAAAAGTGTAGATAAGAAACCCATCCACTGACCCATTAACTTCTACTTATCCATATTCTGGTCAAACAGTAAACAAAGCAAAGAGATCCGTCCCTGTGTTTACCTCCGTCTGCAATAATACTGAAGCCAGACCATCTGAGAGATTTACTCTGTCAAGCGTATGTTGATGATAGAGCCTCCTTCTGATTTCATGAGCTATAACGCCTCACCAGAAAGGCGTCCAGGAAACATCATGAGATGCTCAAACCCCTTTAGTGAGATCTTTCCTGCATGACTGATCTGTTCACTATATCTATAAAGACGAGTCCAGGCACCCTGCTTATTGCAGCCACTTCACAGTTTGTGAGCATAGATGAAGGAACTGTCAGTAATGTTTCAACCTTCCATGATGCCAAGACTGAAGGATGTTGACTTCACGTTGGTATCAATAAAGAAATAAACGTACAGAGAAAAAGCCGCTCATGTACATATTATTTGAAATCCTACAAAATTTTCCACGGCAGAATTGGAGACATTTACAAGCAAAAAATACAAAAGTTGCACACCCTGAGACCTAACTTTAACTCAGAGATGTGACCATTGATTGTATATAAGAACTAGACTGAGTGACTCCTCCCCCTTTGCATTCCAAACATTGTCTACTGGCTTCAAGAAGCCAAAATCCCATAGACTATTGAGAAATAAACAGTTATTCTATTTGTCAGATTAAGCATTCTTGCTCTGTTAAATTTTTTTTTAATATGTTCTTGCTAATCCTATTTTTTTTCACAATATTATTTCTGTAGTTAGTCAACTTATAAACTGACCAATCAGGCCAATCAGCTTTTCAGTGGTAGGGGTGTGGACTTCCAACAAGCTCACTCCTGATTGGTAAGAGTGGCTGCCCAAGAACGTTTACTCAGACCAACTTGGACCAATCACTGCTTGCTATAGTCTGATTTCAACATGGTGACATCCGTACTGCGAAAAAATGGCGACTGAATGGATTTGGTGTCATTAGAGCCGGAAGTAAACTATTTTCTAAGGGTGACTTCACACTCATGTTCAGTCCCCATGGAGACGCATAGGTGCACTGATGTGCTCATTTTAGTCAGTGCTCATTATTTTTTGTTTTAGAACGTGACTCACACTAGATATTTTCATCATAAATATGCTATAATCTAATATAGTAGCCTAAATGTTTTTAATGACTTTAGAGGCTCAAAACTTTAAATCTGAAGAAGTGACAAGTTGCAATTTTTAGTGTTGTTTTTAATGTTTTGTTTTTACACATTTCCCACTTTTAAATGGGTAAATTTCCACTCCAGCAACAAAAATGGCGCTATTGGAGCCATTCAGCTGTACAGTTTTGAGCCAGATGCCAGTTCGGATGAGGAAAATGAAGACGTGCATGGATCTAGTCATCTACAAGTGGATGCATCCGAATGGAGTGGAGCTGGGAGACTTTGTCCCACCCATTACCGTCACAACTGAGGGCTTTTTCAAACAGCATTTTTTAAACTGCTCCCGATTCATATCGATTTGAATAAAGACATTCTCAGAAATGCAATTTTAAGCTTAAATTATATTTGTCCCACATCATAGGAAAATGCTACAAGAATATATTAAAAAACACCAAAAACAAGTTTTTAAGAGCATCTGTGCTTGAAACTACATTGATTGAAGGGGGCAGGGCTTAATAATCTGCAAAGTCAATGCCTGCCCTATTGTCAGCAGCCGTCAACACAATACTGAAAGATACCAATTTAATAAAAGATCTTATTTATGTGTCTTTCAATATAAAATAGTAAAATAGAGAATATGGAATCATATATTTCTCATTGGTGACTGTTTCATCTTAAGTATTTGGAAGAATTCCTGACAAAACTGTGACAATAACTTTACAGAAGCTCACACAAACCCACGCAATGTGACAATGTTATTATCGACACATACCTTTTTTTTTGTTTTTTACTTTGTTCTTGTATCTATTGATAGATACTGTAACTTCTCAACTTTTTTTTTTAAATGTCTGAGCTTAGTCTCCCAAACAAAACCTTTTTTTTTTTTGGTGTTCCTCCTCTGTTTGCAGCACTTCAACCATGCAGGACCCAAACGTGGCAATTTTTCTTTCTCTGCTGATGCCTCTATTAACGACTTCCTGATTGGCTGAGCAAAGCTGCGTCTGAATGTTACTATGTCCATTTGAGGGTATGCAAGGACAACAACACATACATTTATGCAAAGGCAGTTTGTTTCTTTCTAAAGAGATGTCTGCATGGAACCCTGAAAATGTCCACATTCCAAACTGAAATTCAGTTTTATAAATGGGGCCCCAGATATCTCAACCTGGACTGTTCCAGCACTTGTAATGGTTAATCACAGATCCTTGACAGATCTCAGCACCCACAGAAAACAAGCCCAACTTACCACCATCAATCCTTTCCTGTTCATAATGGTACTGAAAAGCCATTACCAGCAGGGATCTCACACTCTTGGAACAGCTCCCTCAGAAAAAGGCCAATTGCTTCTCTCAAAACATCCCTCCGGACAAATCTGCCAGAATGTGCTTCATCTCTGCAGGAGAAAAATGTGCAAAACTAATTTGGTACTCACAGAAGTTTATTTCAAAGTGTTTATGCACTCAGGACTCGTTTTCATGGATTATTGCTAAATGCAAAGGAAACTTGTAGACAAATTACGTCTGACACCTTTAAAGCCCTTTGTTATCCTACCAGAAAGGTAACAGCCCAAGAGCTCACTCTGCAACACTAAAGTGACAGTTTGACACACTTACCTTATGTGCAAATCATTTATCCAGTCAGTACTGATCTTCCTGTAAAGCAACCTTGACTTAAAAAAAATATACAGTGAGCATTGCACCATTTATCAGTTTATTCCAACTTGACATTCTGTTTAAAGACCCTCTACAATCGTCTTTTGAACTCATTTTAAAGCCTTCCAAGTTGACTTTTAATTATGATTATGGCGTTTTTAGACCAAAAAAACAAAACTGTGTTGTTTTCTTTGTCAGTTTCTGCAGAGCGGCAGTAGTTCATTAGAAAGAGTTGTTTGCTGGGACCATTGCCCCTCTTCCCCTTCCTGTTGCTGAGAGCTCTCTGATACACTCTAGCGCTAGCTTACATTCAATTCAATTCAATTCAATTTTATTTGTATAGCCCAAAATCACAACAACAGTCGTCTCGATGGGCTTTGAAGTAAAACATGACTCAAAAGGATCATGAATACAAAGAGTCAATAGGAAAATACTAAAATAAACTAACAAACTGACTAAGCTATACTGGCATCCCTGCCCTTAGACCCCCCTTCGCGGTAAGGAAAAACTCCTAAAAAACCGGATTCCGGAAAAAAATGAAGAAACCTCAGGGGTGCCCACATGAAGGAGGGATCCTCCCCCAGGACGGACAGGCGATTTACCAGAACTCTTAGAGAAGAATTAACTTATCTAACTCTACATCTATATATTTAAAGTCCAGCAGACGAGCTTCATCCAGCCGGGGTTGGGGACAATCCGGGGCGCGAGTCGAGCCGGAGACAGGAACCACAGCCAGGTGTAGGAGCAGGAGCAGAGACGAGGTACACAGTCAGGAACAGGAGCACGGATGGGCCAACTGGAATCTGGAAGCACTCCCACTCCCCAGGAGGGGAGAGGGAAAAAGGGACAATACATGAATCGTACTGCACCAAACAGAGGCATGGATAACTAAATGATAAATGATGATCACAGATAGAGAAGAGAGGAAGTGTAGAGGTAGATGAGAAAAGAAAAGTATTGGAAAAGGACAGAAAAGAGGACAGAGCCCCAGTGCACCATAGTTACCCCAGCTTACATCCCCTCACAACCCCGAGCTATCCAGCCGCACAGTTTGGAGCCAGATTCCAGCTTAGACGAGGAAAACAAAGACGCATATGGATCTCTTTGTCTACAAGTGGATGCATCAGAATGGAGCAGAGTCTGCTCCTGAATCACAACAAGTTGAATAAAGAAATACTCAATCATGCAATTTTGAGCTTATTTTTCTTAATCTATGTGCTTCATAATCAGAAAAATGCTACAAGAACATGTTAAAACCCCTAAAACATATTTTTTTATTGTAGAGTCTTTAAAGGTTTTGGGTTTCCAGCTGAAATGCCTCCAACATCCATAGTTAAAGCTAATAGTTAAAACAAAAAAGGTGGTGAAGGTCAATATTTCTACTCAGCTTTTACCAACATTACAGAAGGCCTGAAATTGTAAATGTAAAGTAAAACATTTATTCTAGTTAACATTAAAAGGTTCAACTTATTCTGGACAAACCTTAGTTAAGCAGTAAAATGAAGTGGAAAGTTTTATTTACAAAAGAAATTACTCTTTTGCAGAACAATAATATCATATAACGAGAAGTAACTTGTTTTTATTCTTGTTTTTCTAAACTCATTTTCTATTTCCAGGTGACTCCACGTGACCAGAGCAGATTGTGGAGGTCTTTACACACCCTTTTCTGTTGGTGAGAACAGCAGCAAGCTGACAGGAATTGATAAGAACAAAGAAAAAAAATAGAACAAAAGGATGTTGTTGAAGTTTTTTTTTTAAAAAAGTATTCCACTTAATACCTGGCTTCAAGTAAGAATCAACATTCTAAATGAAGAAAAAGAAACATGGCAGCATTTTGGAATCACGGCTCCCATCCCTTAACTCTGAAGACTTGCCTTTGATCTCCACTGATTAACACACCAGCAGCTTTCTGCAGACATGACGGACAATGTCAGCTCCAGGATGGACACGCCCACCAACATCTCTCTGAGCTCCAGCATCCCCATCTCTGATTCTCTGGAGTACAAGACCGTGTCGGTGTTCCTGGTCTTACTGGTGTGTGGAGTGGGGATCATTGGCAATGTCATGGTGGTTCTTGTGGTCTTCACCACGCGGCACATGAGGACGCCCACCAACTGTTATCTGGTGAGCCTGGCAATAGCCGACCTGACAGTGCTGGTGGCGGCGGGGCTGCCAAACGTGTCTGACAGTCTGACCGGAACATGGATTTTTGGACAAGCTGGGTGCCTGGGAATTACCTACCTTCAGTATTTGGGAATCAATGTGTCGTCCTGTTCCATCACTGCATTCACTGTGGAAAGGTGAGGACACGTCTCCTTCCATTTGGCCCACACTATTGACATTCATCATAGAAATACCGTAAAGGGAAAATGTCAGAGTTTAGAGCCATTGTTAAGTTTTCTGCCATAAAGAAATGTTCCAGCACTGGAGCTAAAAGGTGACACCTGCCCCCCAATTTTCGATTCAATATTAGTATCATCACAGGGTCACAGGGTTGCTGGAGAACAACCCAGCTATTTTTAGGCAAAGGCAGGGTAAACCCTGAGCAGGTTAGGCCATACGTAGTGTGAAAAAAAAGTACTGCAGAGATTTAGGGGCGGATAACTCAGGAGGAAAGTTAATCATTTAAATAAGGTCTCTCACTTGAAGGAGGAGACATAACAAACCCAAAGTATGCAATCCGGGTCAGGTAACTGAGGTCCACAGACAAGTCCTGGGGCTAAAGCGTAGTCAGGCTAGTAACCAAGGTCAAGAACTAGCAACAAAAGGGCAAAGAGCAAGGCTGCAGAGAACTACCACGAATTGTCAGAGAGTGTGAAGCAATCATGACAGTAACCCTTGTGCTATCCTAGGCACTTTAACATTGGGAGTGGGGTCATCTAGACCCCAGACAGAGCGCTGAACCTTTTTTCTTCAATGATTTGTGATCTTCACTGGTTTCCATGGATTACATGAAATCCTCTCCACCTTCATCCACCTTTGTCATGGTAGGAAGAACATGTCAATGGAAGGGTGGGGTCATAGGATAGCACAAGGGATAAACACAACTAAACATTGATGAAAGGCATGAATGGAAGATACAGGAAGTCTGGAGGACCAAAAAGATTAGGAGCAACAGAATCCTGACAACTACATTGAGAGGCTAAGTGTCAGTATGGAACTGCCAATCGAATCTCTAATTAATTCATCATAAATGTTACTGCTTTCTGCTCTACGGCATGAAGTAAATATTCCTCTTTTTTAAAAAAAAATTTTTTTTTTTTTTTAATTTTTGAAATGGTTTATTTCAAGCAATCAAATAAGAATACACAAAAACAATACAATCATCAGTTATACATTCGTACAATAACTAATCAAACTTTGGATAATTAGACATATTAATAAATATTGCTTGAAAGGGAGTGGAAGGAAGCGAACTCATCAAACATACTTTTGTTCATCAACCTGCTGAAAATGTAAAAGTTGCAATTCAGCTTCTGATGCTGCACTTTGGTTATTTCTTTTATTTATTGGGTATTTTATTGGTGAATTGAACTGAGTGACTGTTGTTGTTGATGCTCCAAACGCATTTTCGTTGTTTTCACCGATGACGACAAAATAAATGAATCTTGAATCTCGAGGACGTCAGTCAGGATGGTCCATTTTAGCCACTGGGTGTTCAAAATGCTCACAAAACTGCACCTAAAGACCGGCTTTGGTGCAAGCACAAGCAAGGGCTGGACTTTGGACATGCCTGATCTAAGACAATAAACACATTTTGTTCATCAGCATCAATGAACATATTTGTTAATGTCAGATGATCCAAGTTAATATCTTTGCTAAATAAATATAGCAATAAAAAAGTTAATATATACTTTTTTATCCTCCCTTCTCTTTGAATTAAATTAATGTTTAATCATATCTATCTATATCTAAGGGTTTAGGGCTGAAATGTAGCAAAACACATGCGTTTATGCTGTACAGAGACGCTGAGATTGATGCATGCCAAATGGGAAAAAAAACCAAAAACATATAAACATTAAATTTAGCCTGGTCACATGAATTCCTGCCCCACTTCCTAAAGACAACACACTAAATCAATGCTCACCGATCGGAAAATAAACGCTAATCCTGAGTGTATTGGGAGAGTAGTTTATATGTGATCCTTTACAGGCTCTTTTAGGGATAAACCTGTTTGTTAATCTGATGTTTTTTTAAGCTCTGGAAGTCTATCTGATAAATGTTGGACAGTAAAATTTGATAAATGTTTGCACTTCTGCATTTTTCAGTGATTCAGAACAAGTGTAGTTTTGTTTTAGGTCCAGTTGGGTTCTGTTTCAGGGAACTGCGCACAGGAAGGTGTTAGAAATGTTATGAAACACTTCACAAATTCCAATCAGTATCGGTGTTTGTTCTCCCGGTGGAGCCGAAGCTACGGAGATTAAAAAAGAAAAATCCTCATACCCACACAGTAATCATCTGACCTCTCTGTACATTTTCAATTTCCCGGCCGCCTGTGACGATGAATAATGAATGAAATGTTTTACACACTGTGGTGTCGGCTGTGGAGCTGAGCTTTGCTGCGCTGTGAAAATATCTGAGCATCACATTAACAGCTCAGGGGTGTCTGCTTTGTCAGAAATGTGAAAGCGCCGTGTTTTTTTTTTTTCCTTTTTTGTGCGCACAGGTACATTGCTATCTGCCATCCCATGAAGGCTCAGACCGTGTGCACAGTGTCCAGAGCAAAGAGGATCATAGCAGGAGTTTGGATCTTCACCTGCGTCTACTGCATGCTGTGGCTCTTTCTCGTGGACATCCAGGTCAGAAGATTAACGTAAATTGTTATGTATTCAAACTTTATTGAAATTTCATGTTGGAGATTGAACTCTTTAGCTTGTAAAGCTTCCAACAGCACATCCAGTTAGTGCTGCAGCAGAGGGTTCACATCAGCCTTCATCTGACAATAATTAGTAGATAAAAAAAACAATATTTATGTTTTTTAAATGCATTTAGTTTTTAAATTAACTTGGTAAAACTGCTAAAACAATAAAAAACAAGGCCTCTGAGCTTTTGTAGTTCAGAGGATAGTTTGAATGTGAAACTAGACTAGACTAAAGCAGACTTTTTGCCGTCCAGGGGAAGTTTTGCAGACATACACCTTTATTGTTTGGTGGAGAAAATGTGATAACTGTTGGTGGTCCTACAGAGTGCCCGATGTAATCAGAAGCTATCTAAATGTTGTTTTTTTTTTTTTTTTTTTCACAAGACTGCCTGCAGCAGTCCAACTCCTGCTGCTTCAGGGAGCACACAGCATTTCAGATATGACATGAGCCGAGTCGAGCATTGGTATCTTCTAGGAGGAGTTTTTTCACAGATGCAGCTTAAACTGCAGTGTCAGTGGCCTGCAGAATAACTCAGTGTATCACTGTGTGCAGATATGAAGCATCATGTCATGTAGCTCAAGGAATCCAGACACTGTTTTCTTTCAAGCAAAATGATGAGGGGCATAATACAAGCTGGAGAAACCCTAAAAGACATAATTGAAACCTTTTTTTTTATATTTACATACCCCCATCTCCTGTCTGTGTACTGTTGCACATATGTCATGTCAGACTTCACGCATCCAAATAAAACAGGAAAAATTATATAAAGAAATGTTGTCTTGTCAAACTACTGCTCCTTACTGTCAACATTATCCTATGTGTGGTTGACATACTGTACGTGTCACACAACATAAATGTTGGAGAAAAATGAAAAATGTATGAATAAAATAAAATGGAATCAGCTAAATTATCTGAGCAGTTCAAATTCCTAACAGTACAATATTATTCAATGCATCACATACAGTATGTCATGAAAGTTTAAGGACAGTTTTAGGTTTAAAGGACCTCTGTGGATTTTTTTTGAATAAGCAAACAGGCTAATGACTTACAGTGTAAAAATTCTTAAGTCCTACCTTTACGAAGTTAAAAATCAATGTTGTGGTAGTCACAAGTCCTGTCACATGACCATCCAGAATGGGGAATGGGTCCCATGCCAGTTGACTACAAAATACAGTGACCTGCTTGTTGTGTTTGACCTTCAGGTAGGCCCAGATGGACACGTCCAGTGTGGCTACAGAGTGAAGCGGGAGCTCTACCTGCCCATCTACCTCATAGACTTCGCCATCTTCTATGTCATCCCGTTGCTCCTTGCCATTGTGTTGTACGCACTGATTGCCCGAATCCTCTACCTCAGGTAAAATGGAACCTGGAACATTTTAGACTCCATCATCGTTTTTCTGCGGGGGTCATGTTGGGCCCGAAGCCCTGTCTTTTTTTCACTGTCTGGGACAACATCTTACATTAAACAACATTTGGTGTGAATCACACATTTGAACCGGTACAAAACAATGGGCTGAAATTATGAGCAATAAAAAAAAGCAATAAACATTTTTCCTTCCTTATGGTGATACTCAACAACTAAATGATTAAAGGCTCAACAGAATTTAAAGGAAGATAAAAAACGAAAGTCAAGACAATAGTCTGAAATTTAAAGAAGCATCCGTTATGTTTGTGTCTATAATCTGACGACTACGGAGAGAAAATGGACTCAATGGATTCGTGCGTGCGTAATTCCTGATTTGTAATTTATACAATACAATTTGTGCATAACTGTGTGTACTTGAAATTGTGTATTCACATGTACACTCAAATATCAAAAACGTACAAATACAATTTACACACACACAGCTTCATATTTCAGATTCAAAATTTGTCTAATCGTCTGATGCACAAACACAAAACCGTATTTACACACAGATCAGAGATCTGCACGAGAGGTTGTGAGACTATTCACCTTGTGCATAGATGATGCGTTTAAGTTCTGCTAGAATGGTGGGTCATCAGAGTTTTCTTATCAGCTGCTTTGGACTTAGATTGTATTAATATCTAGTAAAAATAGACTGTTCGTTCACCTTCTTAAACAGATATAATAAAAAAAATAAAATAAAGAAATTTGAAATACCAGCGCTTGGGAAAGAGCTGGAGGCTGGAGGTGCTGTCGGGTGTTGCTGCTGAGCGGGAGCGGACAGCTCTGGAAGACTTGGAAAAAAAAGAATTGGTGTTTTAAAAAGGCACATTTGGACTTGTTTTTGAAATCTTAATTATCACGGCATATCTGTTTCTCTACAAAGTATGGAGAGAAAATAGACTCTCTGGACTTGAGTGTGTGTGTGATGCTTGATTTGTAACTCATACAATACAGTCACAAGTTACAAATCAAGCACTACACACACACACAAATCTAGTGAGTCTATTTTCTTCCTTCATTGTTGTAGTCTGTATATTATATTTTCTTTAATTTTCAGGTTAAGAGACAAATACTTGAGGTCAAAGTTCATGTTATGTAGAGGTGTTTGTGGTCGGGCAATGGTGTGCGTTGTATGGGTTCGAGAGTTTCTGTGGGGCCTTTTTGTGTTTCATAATATCTTTGAATATATTTTTGTGAAGCACTTTGTGTTGCTTCGGCCCAAAAGGAACTTCACAAATAAAGTGTGAATAAAGTTGACAGTTTGTGGGCAACAAGTCAAAAAGCGTTTGAGTCTTTTTCACAGTTTGCTCCTGAAATTCACACTAACTTGACGTTTTCAAGCCGTCTTTGGGAATGTTTTATTTTACTGTTAAAATCCTTGTTGCACCACTGTATCAATCAGGTAAAACATCACATTTTGGATTTTAAATGTGTCAACCCCTTCTGGTTTTTTTTCTCTGCGCTATCAGAAGGGAAAGGCCCATCGCCATTGCAAAGATGAACATGACATCCCTCACAACAGACATCCAGTGTAACACATGAGTGTCACTGCCTCATAGATCATGAACTGATTATCTGTCCTATTTTCTTTAGCTGTAATTTATAATTCAAATAAATCTTGTTCTTACTTTGTGCCAGGGCTGGTTTCACCAATCATTTGTACTGATTTGAATTAATCTTTACGTAAAAGTAACTTTTGAAGTTTTAAAAATCCACTGTTTTGGACTAGAAATCCGAAAAAAACCTAATTGATGGTTAATTGGATTAAATCCCAAATCCTAATCTCCTAAATCTGAACTAAATTAATCTAAGAATTTGGCAAGTTTTTCTTCCACTGCTCTCTTCAGGTCCTCATCATTCTGGCCCCAGAAGAACCTCAAAGATTTACCATAAATCATTCTGATCACATCTGGAAATTTGGAGGCAACTGCATTAATTTTCGATAAATGCAAGAACATTTTTAATTTCCTAAAGATACTGTTGATGCTGTAACATTCTGGATCCATTCTAGATTTGATATAAAAATGTCCTGATTTTATTATAGATGCAGCCAAAAAGAATTCCATTCATTTGGGTATATTTATTAAACTCAAATTCACAGCTGAATTTGTCTTGAGGTAAAAAGACAATAAAAAACACTAAACTGAGCTAATAAATTAATTATTTTGATCAAATAATCAAATTCATTTCGAAATGTTCCTGATCATTGCAGTCCCATTTAGTTCAATGTGGGCCATTTTATCAAAACTGTATTTAAAAATGTGCCTTTAAAAGTAGCCAACAGATTACATCAGATACTTTCTGGTATAATCTGTGTACTGAGTAACTGATGCTGCAGCTCTGCTGAACTCTCAGTTTGTTTTCTAGAGTAATTTCTTGACAAAAATGGAGAAAAACCCCTGAATAAATGATTCTAACGGGTTTTTATAACCTTCTCTCCAAATCTATCATGATTTGAAAAGCTTGTTACTTGGAGAGAAAAAGTTTTGTGTTTGTTCAGTAATGATGGGCTTTGTCTTGTATTGCTGCAGCCCTCTGCCTCACCAGCCCGACACCAGCGCCACCACACTGCGCAGGAGCTGTCGGGACACCTCAGAGGCGGCGAGATCGGGTCGCCAGGGTCGGCCAAAGAGCGCGCTCTCCTCCAGGAAACAGGTCTGAGCCTCATCACACCTTTGTCACCTCTCCCATCCACTTCCCGTGTGCTCATCTCCTCTGTTTGTCTGTTCCCTCTGGTGTTTGCTGTGATAACTGCAATTAAATACCAGCGCATCAGTGATTTCCTGTCGATGTAATACGTCTGCTCCAACAGAGCAGCCCAGGCCGAGAGCCTGAAAGACCCACTCTAATGAAAATCCTGTTTTAGGTGTTTTAAACGTGTTCCTGTGGCATATTTTTTGATAATAGAGGACATCTATAAAGAAAATTAAGCTTAAAATTGCATTTCTGAGTATTTCTTTTTTTAAATCATTGTGATTTAGGAGCAAAAGAAAAATTGCAGTTGGAAAAAAACCTGTACGTGACATAAAGACTCTATGGCGGGCCACAAGCTCCCTGCTTCCCCCCATTCTAATGCATCCACTTGAAGACAAACAGATCCATGTCTGTCTTTGTTTTCCTCCTCTGAGCTGGTATCTGGCTCAAAACTGTATGGCTGGATAGCTCTGACATTGCCCGCCATTTTTGTTTCACTGGTAATGTCAGGGTGGGGTTGTGAGGAGCTGTAAGCTAGCAGGAGAGAGTGTAACCAGAAGGATATTGGGATGGATGATGGGAAGGGCTTACTCTGCGTCAACAGTTCCACCTATAACTCAAAGGGTGAATTTCTAATGGCCTACTGCCGCTCTGCAGAAACTATGTCTTAGAAAACGAAACAAAAATGGCATAATCATAATTAAATCACCACTGGGAATGCTGTTCAGTAGATTCTAAACGCGGTCACAGCTGTAATGGTTGAGGAGGTTTTTGTGCAGCAAGCTCTCTCCTGGAGATTGCCTGCTTCGAATCAGTAGAGCTGGACTGTGGAAACATTCTGCTCTGCATAGCATCAAGAGCCCTCATCCTCTTACGAAGGTTACAGCAAAACAGCTTTTAGGGGCATTACAGAGGTGGGAGGCAGTGTCCTGCTGGGGGGTGGGGGTTACAGACATGCACCAAGCAGGCCGAGACCAAAGAGTAAACCTTCAGTTTTTAAAATCACCAGCTGAAGTCTCTCCAAACATGCAGCCAGACGGGCTTTTATCTTCTCTGCTCAATGGGAGCTCCTGTTACTGGAACCTCCTCTCAACAGTTCCCAGACAAAAAGAGGCTCCTCGAGGTGATGGTGGAGGCGTTCTGACCTGGCTGCTGGTTCCACACTGCGCCTTGAAGCTGCCCAGCAACATGTTTCTCTAACCTTTTCAATGCCCAACCATCCCCCCTTCATTTCCTCTCTTTTTAACTAGAGCCGACTAGAGGCTGAGTCCTTGTATTGTCTGCTATCAGCACGTTTCAGTCAACTTGGTTTAGTCCAGTTTCTGTAAGGTTATTTTTAGCAGCCACAGAGAGGCAGGGAGTCACCTGGATGTTAGAGTAGAACCGAGCAGGCCATCATAATTGTGACATAGCTGTAGCAAATGGGTGGTTGGTTGGATGACGGATTGCAAAAGAGGGTAAATGTCAACAGAACAAAGCAGCATAACTGACGGGACACAGCAGAAAAAAATCCACTTCTTCAAAGTATAAAAGGAAGTCAAACCAGAAAAGTGCCTTCTTATTAAACCCTTGGGGAGCACAAAAGAGAAGTCTCCTATTATAATAATTTTTATTTTTATTTGGTAATAAAAGAAAAGCCTTCATGTTAAGATGGAACTACTCTGATACAAAAATATTACCCAAAATCAACTACCTCTTTTCTATGATTCCTATACAACCACCTGCAACATGGTTTAAATCATCATCCATATCCAAGTTTTTATGGAAAAAGTGAACCGTGGCTCAAAAAAGGCTGAAAAGCACTGAGATAGAGTGAATGTTCACCTTTTGCGGTCTCGCCAATTTGCAGATTTGTTTCAGTGTAGTTTTGCATCCTTTAATTAGGTTTTGTTTCAACAGTGTTCTGTGTCCTGATTGGCTGTAGACCTTGTCAATTAATTTACTCTGTGCCATGACACCTGTAGAGAATGTGCTTAGTTTACCAAATCTACATAAATCTTTAAATATTTGTTTTTATTCTATAAAACTGGACTTTAAAATAAAGTCTATTTTATTCTATAAAACTGGACTTATTTTTCTATGAAGGTTTGAACGTTGTAAACGTTTAAACAAGACAGAAAATTGTAAAAATGTCTGTTTGAGAAAGGTGAATAAAGTTTGTAGTGCAGAGTTTTACAGCCCTGAAACATCTATCCTTCTACTCTGCAGATTTTCACACAGTCTGCTGCTTTTGACTGGGGCCACCTGTGAGCCCCATGACCAATGTCAATGTTCAATGTCTTGCCCAAAGACACTTTGACCCATTGGCGTGCAAGGCAAAAAGCGAACCTACGATCTTCCAATCGGAAGTCGACTGCTCTACCTCTGCGCCACAGCAGCCCTATTGTAACTTTAGTAGCTGTTGCATTTTAGTATCAAGCCATGATTTTCGAGTAAAACTAATCCTTAAAAAAATATGCCCATCATAAAAGATTGGACTGGAGTCCTCCAGAAAACAGGTTTTTCAGCAAACGGCAGAAGTTTTGCCACAGTAGCATTTTAAAAAAATTGAATGTCGAGTCTGTTTGGTGTGAACCTGCAGAGTTAAGTCTCAGCTGGATGAGTTTTATGGTCATCCCCAACATGAAACGGATTTGTCTGCCAGCTGTCAGCATTTTCCTGGGAAACAATCAGCAACTTCCCCCTGGAAACCTTGAATGAAGCCTTCATGAATATATGAGCTGTGTCTGCAGTCACCTACAGCTCAGAGGCACGCATTAAAACCAGCAGCCCCCGACATTAATGGATCTTGAGTGCTTCACCTTCCCCGCAGGCCTGGTTGCTTCCAAGTGCGTTTGCACGAACACAAGCCTCAGTGAGACCAAACTGGAGAGCGGAGAAGATCCTAATCTCTTGTGTTCAAGGAGTTCTACGAGAGCAGAAGATTTGCATAATGTGATTTAGGATTTACACTGAAGTGTGCTTAACATAACAGATGATTCTCTGCTTCAATAGTTCTTGACGCTCTCATTCATCGTTTGATCGTCCGACTCTTCCTGATAAGAGTTTGATAAACTTGTGTACCAAAGAATGGCACTTTTATGATTGGAGATTATGACAGTGGGGTGTGAGATCACTGCACACTTTTCATCTCTGAGAGTTTCCCCGTTGCTGTGATCTCCTTAAGTGCAGGAAGAGAGAAGGGGATACTTGGTCTCTGTCACACTCTGGGCTGATAGCATCAGAGGCTAAATGTTAATTCTATGGCTCAGTGGGAGGATCAGCAAGTCTGTGTCTTTAATGGGAGTGCTGCCGCTCCTAAAAAAACACCAGGAAAGAAATGTGTTTCTAACAAAAAGTCAAATATCCTGTCACTTATGATGCACTCTTTCAAAAAATCATTATAATGCTATGTGTTTAATTATCAGTGCACATGGAGGATCCTTTACTCTTTGTCTTCTTTACAGTTAAATGCTTTGCCGTGCTGCCATTTACCTGCACAGCTGATTGTCAGCCTTCAGCTCAGACTCTGGGTCTTATCTCAAATTGCAGGTTTCTGAGAGGAAAGTTGTACATGACACCGGGTATAAGCCGGCTTTTCCCGGTTTTCCAGGTTTTTCTGGTGCGTCAGCTGACCATGTTCAGATGAAGGAATGGATAGTTGGAGGGGAAGAAGTGGGAGGGGATGTAAAGGTGTGCAGCATTGCTGAGGACTGATAAGACTAATTGCTTGAGTCTTCCTGGATGACTGGCTCGACCCCTCCCAATCTGTGTTTCGCAGGTCTTCAGAAATGTCTGATCCGTTACCATGGCCACCAGGCAGCGGCGATGAGGGACACTGAGAAAGATTGTTGCTTGCAGAGGGACACAAATGCAGTCAGAACGGACTGTCATACTAATGGGCTGGCATTAATTTAGGAGCCAAAAGAAATGTTTTGGTGTGAAATCACAATAAAATTAATCTGATAACATCTTAGAGTAAGACATAACATTTTTTCAAGGCAACCTAAAAAAAATCCACACCCTTTGAACTAGAGTAACTCTTCGACTGTTTACACAAATAACAACATTCCAACAGATTCTGATGTGGCAAAACGCAGCTTTGGATCTATACGTAACACTTTACCTTAGTAAGGTGTTGCATTATGGGAACTTTACTTTCTGTTGGAGTTACATTAGTCGCATCAGGGGCTGAAGAGCTACAGTAATTCCAAGAGCATCAAGTTCTAGTGAAAAAGGCTTAAAATGAAGCCTAAAACAACAATGTGGTTGCTTTCAGTTTTATTGCAGAGAAGCCCTTCTGTAATTCACAGATGTAAATGAATGCAGCACAGATCAATCCGTGGTTCTTAATAATGAATAAACAAAGGGGCATCAATGTGAAACAGTAATTCATCTTTCTCAGTTGTTAAATCAAGGACAAAACATTTAAAAAGGGTTACAACTAAGAAATTTATATTTGTAAAATGAAATATTCCTCTTTAGCTTTGCTACCATAATGACTTTTGTATAAATTCAGTTCTATAAAAAGAGAACAAAGTTTAAAAAAAACATTACTAAAACTGTTGAAGGAGGAATTTGAGACCAGCAGACATGGAGATGTAAGGGAGTTCAAAGATCAAGGAGTCAGTCATGGAGGGTCTTAGCAGTGACAGGATGAACTTTAAAATCAATGTGTTGTTCGGCATCAAGCTCCCGGGGAAGGAGGTAAAAACAGTTATGATCCATGCAGCTCAATCCTGGACAAGCTAAGATTTATGGAGGTACTTAGAGAACAGAATTACAATAATCAATACAGGAAGCAATCAGGCCGTGTGAGGATGACGGGGGGAGGTGTTTGAGGAAAGATTCAAGCAAAGGTTAATGATACCACACAAATGGAAGCATTTAGACCGACCCGCATTATTCACGTTTGCTTCTAAAGATGATGTGCTTCTCACACGACTGTTGGTTTTAGAGAAGTTTGATTGAAGTGAAGCAAAGCAAAACTGCATGTGCAAATTCAGATTAGGTTCTGCAGAGTACTCTCCAAAAACATTCTCCACTGTTAAACTAAAGCAGGGATGTCCAAACGTCTTGCAAGGAGGGCCAGCTTTGGCGGGGTTAAACTGTGTGAGGGCCAACCATTCGGTCTGCATTCTTGAACTTTTTAATGACTTATATGGTATTTTCATTTCTTTAGAATACAAACACATTTAAAAACATTTAAACCGAATAAAATGACTAAAATAAAATTGATTAATATGAATGAGAGAAAATGTTCATGCACATTTTTTTTATGGGCATGCTAGGTCTTTTAATAACACTTAAATAACACTAAAGGGTAAGTAAGAGTAAAGTAAAGCAGACTTAGACATTTTTCACAAAATCTTCTTTTTAGATTGACTGTTAGAAATGAGGAAATTAGACAATCAGAGCGCAGGTTGTGTGGACATCCTACAGGTGTGCTATGGACTCTTATGTATCACGTGCACACCCCATTCATGCAACATTTGGTCTGGGACAGTAAGGAGCCTGTACTTGCACCTTACTAAAAGCTAAGAACACTGTGCGACAGCATTACCAATACTGTGTGCAACTTACATTATCCTTAAAAATACTTCACAATACATGTACCACACACTTGACAATGGCATATTTTACTTCATGACATACCTTACTTAAGGTGGCCATAGGAACCTCAAGTAAACTGAAAGACACACCTTCGCTCCCCTTAAGATGCAGCCACTTCCACTTTCCAAAGGCCCAGAATCAGCAGCACCCATAAAGATCAACTCCCGTACATGTGCATGTGACTAAGGCTCAACCAATAAAGCTTCATTTAGTTTGGTTTTAAAGAGAATTTCAGGTCCTCTTGGTCCTTTTCCACAGACTTCCACAGAAAAAAGGTTCAAGTTTATGTTTGGAAAGTATTGTTGTAAAAAGGAACATAAGACAACAAAAACTCATTAATGGGAACTTAAAACAAACGGAAACACAATTTAAAAAGAGCTTAACTTTAAAATGTTATTCACAAATGGTAAAAAAAAAAAACCAATAAGGAACTGAAGTGAAGCAACTAAAAATATAAACAAAAATGGATGATTGGCAAATGGACCTGGTAGGGTTGAGTTATTGGTACTCTTTTAAAAGGAAAGAGAAAACTTTTGAATCTCACCTAAAAAGACAAAAAAATCGACGTAAAACCTAACAAATAAAAAGAAAAACAAGGTGGCAGCATACCTCAGAACTTAGAAGATAAGCACAAATACAACCTGGTTTGAAAACTCATTTGGTCTAAATAGATTTAGTGTATTCCTTGTATTCAATCATTTGTATATAATCAATAAATATCAAGGAGGAAAATACTGTTTGATTGGCAGCTGACTTTGTAAAATATTATCATCAGTAAATCAATTTGTACAAAAGAAAACCCCTACAAGTCAGATACAATATGTCTGTCCTTTCCATTGTATGTCAAAAAAGCAACCTTCTTAAACTCAAAACCTTGAGTTTGACCACAAAACGATTCACAATTTAACATTATTGGCTTTTCTACAAGGTGACAGTTGCTGAAAGATGCTGCCCATCCACTGAACAGTCAAATCCAAGCTGCTGTTTCCAAGTGAAAGGTTTTTTAAGGACACGTCAGAGGATGTGAAAAGTCCTCAGGTCAGAGGCCCATTCATTCCAGTTGGCAATCATGGAGTCAGTGGTGTTCCTCGCAGCATGAGCAGACTGCAATCCGACATGAAAATGATTTCTGTCCACATGACTTATTTCAGAGGAGCAGGGATGTGGATGTCATAAAGTTACATGTTCCCACACCACTTCTGGAGGAGCTCGCATTGCTGAACATTTCATTTGCTGGTGAGAGGTCATTTTGATGGTCAGTTCAGCTATATGATCAGGTCCTGCTGGAGTGATGTTATCAGGAAATTCTTCACACCTCCGTCTATCAAAACCAACATTTTTCATAACAACCATTTCATAATAATCTGAACCTGGGCTGTATGATGCTGTGATAGTCATTGATGTTGTCTCACAGCAAAAAGGCTCTGCTTTGATTGAATCCCTATTGAATCGGTTCAAGTCCGTTGTAATGTATTGACTATGCTTGACATTTAAAATGCTTTAAGTGCAAAATTCCTGGACTTGGGCCTCTCTTGCATGGGTTTAGCTTTACCCCATAGATGGCAGCACTAGTTATCCAATAAGGCAGCGCCCCTGTTTAATTCAAGAAAGGCCCAAGTCCAGGAACTTTCGTTTGCTAGTCCTCTGAAATTATAAAAGTGAGGTGCTTCCTATTATAGCATTTGTAAACTATGAACTGGTGCTTAATCTGGGTAAAGTATTAATCGTTTGGTGTAGCCTCCCTTTAAGCTATGCAATTAAAATCATTTCCTGGAAAAACAAACCTCTTGGACTTGGGCCCCTTTTGAACTAACCGATTCAATTGGGTCTGGTCCATGTGGAGCATGCATTGGTTTATTCCAGACAATCCAGCTTCTTTCCAGAATAAGAATAAGTTATAGCGTGTTTGGTCTTTCTGAATCGTCCCTTAAGAATAAGTGTTAAGGTCTCTGTGATGGACGGGAGAAATGTGACCCTTAGCAGAAGAAAGTTGGAATGGAAGATTAATGGACGTTATTATGAATTTATCAGGAACTGGTAGTGTATGACCCAATATGCAGGAGACCAGGCATAGTGGCCTTTATCAAGCAAGCTTAAACATGACAGATACCAGAGTGCAACAAAAGAGTGACAAAGCAGAGCAGATGAGTGACACTGAAAAACTGAAAACCAGACATGTATACAGATTAGGGTAATGAACTAAATGAAGACAAGTGTGGATGAACAACATGAACCTGGTGTGACTTAGTGAGACAAAGAGCAACTCAAAAATGGCCAAAAAAACCACGTAAAAATCAAGCTAAACCACAGAATCCTCACAGAACTCCTTTCCCAGCCTACAAGACCCTTCAGAGTTCCTTCTAGGTTCACCTATAAAAAACAAATGTCTATTAGTTATCTTAAAAACGGCGCCAACAGTCCCACTTGTAGGTGGATTTCTGATGAACTACAGCCGCTCTGCAGAAACTATGTCCTAGAAAACACCACAGTTTAAAAATAAAGTGTCTAAAAACAGCCTAATCATAACTAAAAGAGCAGTGGGAACACTTTTACACTTGATCAAAGATGATCAGATTTTTTCTTTGCAAAAATGTTTAAATTTTTTGGATTTCAGCTGACGGAAGAGTTTGAGACACAAATAGAGATGATTGTTTTAGTTTTTAGTTTTTTGTGCATTTTAAAACAAATTGTTAAAAATGTTATGTAAATGTAGCAGATAAATTAAATGGTTATTGATTAACATACATTAGCTTTAAAGACTAGTTTAAAATTGAATTTCATTAAATATCCTGGACTTTGTTCCATTTTCCTTTGGGCACCATCCATGACAGTTTCTCTTCTGATTCTGATTCATTAATCTGTCTCATAATTATATTTTGCACCTGATACTGGGTCAATTTATTTCTTCACATTATTTCATTTTCCATTCATTACCTAAATGGCTCAATTAACCGTAAGCTCTTCTTAATTACCCATCAACATGCACTCGGAGACACAAAGAGCATATCAAGTGAAGTCAACTCCTCCACACCTTTGGAACTGTCTGCCTGTCTGACCTGCTGTTGACGAATAATCATGCAGCAATCACCGCAAATCACATGAGCCATGACGGCACACCAGCTTCAGGGCCCGTGGCACAAATGCATGGCTGCTTGTGCATTTCTGTTCCACGCACAGATTGATATGAATGCATATCAACCTAATATTCAAAATGAATTTAAGGGCTGGGGTGTAATGTGTTTGTTTTGAGTGACAATGCTCTTTAAAACCCTGTGTGTCAGGCTAACAAAGCTTGTCAGGGGTAAATTCATGAGGCAGTCACTGTTACCTGGCAACATACGTTGTATCTGCAATATCCAGAAATAATTGGCAGTACTTTAATTGAACTAAATACTATATAGGTCCTATATAATCTAAAAAGAAACAGAAAAGGAAAGCAGGCTGAATTTCAACAGTTTCTTTCAATCTCAAATCCAATGTTTAAGTCAATTAACAAAACTTACAAATAAAAATATTATTATTTTTTATATTGAAGTAAATAATTGATTAGACTTACATCTTACGCCGACCCGATTCTCCTAGAGTTCCCCTTGAACCACAGAAACAGCTCAAATCATGAATACAACCCCCCACAATTTGCATGGAGGGCAGAAGGCATGATGGGAGCTCGCTTCATCTGCCCTCTGGAAGATGGGCGGCCTTTTCCGGCGATCATTTATTGCACAAAAGTAAAATCATTTTTAAGTCAAATGAAAGTGCTTGTACCGTTATGGAGAAAAAAAGGAGAATTCTTTTTTGGTAAAAAATATATTATGCGGTCTGTAAACTTGCAAACATTCTAACTTAAGGCCAACAAAACCACCTTACACTGGAAAACAAAAACTGATTTAGACTTGGTTCATACTCAAAAGTCACCAAAACACCCAGCGGATCCGTCTATGGCTTTCATGCAAAATTGCTTATAAAGTCAACTATAAATATGTTCTATAAAAATTGTGTATTGAAATGAATTAAAATGTTTTTTGCATTAGCATCTTCAAATCCCAGAACTGCAAATATACCTGCCAATCTTGACAAATATATCTCAAAATTTTCATGTTGATTGTTCATTAAAATCCTATCTTTAATGTGTTTGTTTCATAAAAGTTATGGCCTAATGCACCTGATTGGATTTTACATTATTTTGTTTTGCATTTCGCCTCATTTGTTCTTAAATGTTTTTGTATTTATGAACAAGTAGCTGCTTCTCTTAAGTGTATTTGTTCCACTCTCTGGGATTAGCTTTTATCCAGGAGTTAGAGTGATACATAAACTACAAAAAAGAAATAGATTAAGGAAACTTTGAGCTACAAAAACTTCCTAAGACTACAGTAGATGTATTTAATAGTTTATGGGTTCAGGTGGGAAATGAGTAGATCAGAATGGCTCATGTTAAATGTTTTGGAGCAATGACCACAAGGAGGTTTGTTCAGTGAAAGGACAGCACATTTTTGTTAAAAAAAATGCTGATTATAACAGCTAGAAAGAGAAAGAGCAATGATGAATGGAGGAAGAACCAAAGAACATGAAGTTGTTGAAGTTGTTGGTGGATTGAGGTAAATGGGGCAGTAGAATGCTGGAGCAACTCTTGAATATTGCAGGAGAAAATGAGAAAAGATAATAACTTTCTAGTAGTGGCCTGGTGGAGATCACTGTCTGGTCAAAGCATGACTTTATGTTTCTGATGCAGTCAGGTTTAAGTTTTACTGTAGAGCTGAGCCAAGCTGCAACACCAGTCTGTACAAAGCAGAACCAAAAGTTCAATTTTTTGTGAATCAATCAGCTGAAGAAAATCAAGCACCCCTTGTTTGTGGCTTTGCTTACTTACCAGGTGACTACCTACGTGCTTTTATAATTTATGCCTCTGTTCTGCAGGTGACGAAGATGCTCGCTGTGGTGGTGATCCTCTTCGCTCTGCTCTGGATGCCCTATCGGACTTTAGTTTTGATCAACTCTTTTGTGTCCACTCCCTATCTGAATGCTTGGTTTCTCCTTTTCTGCCGGACATGTATCTACGCCAACAGCGCCATCAACCCTGTCATATACAACGCCATGTCCCAGAAATTCCGCTTGGCATTTCGCGGGCTGTATAGTTGCCAACGGCTCGAGGGGAATCAGCGAACTCAGTCGGCCATTCAGTCCGGGTTCGGCACCCTACGAGACGTACGGGCCGCACAGCCCTGCACCAATGAGACTCAGGGAAAAGCAAGGAATGCCATTCTCGGGACTTCTTTTGAACATCCAAACGTGAAGCAGAATGGAGGCGAGCATCGGGAGAAGCTGACGGTTAATGGCGTGTCAGCCGACTGCGATGCAGACACTGGACCTTCAGATTTCAGCTTTAGGCACAATCCAGCCGAGATGCTCCAGGATGGTGAGAAGGAGCTCAACCAGTCTATGACAAACAATGCCACAGTTCAATTTTCAGATAAAGATGCATAAAATAATCAGCAGGAAAACATGTATATAGAATATGTCATACACCTGTACTGCTGAAAGGCACAAGAGAAAAACATGATTTTTTTTGTTGCAAAAATGATCATTTTTGGAGAATTTCTCTAAAAACTTTTTACTGTTGTTTTTCCCAAAAACAGGGAGCATTTTTTTTAGCTGATAATATTCTGCATGTTTACTCACACTTATCTAACAAAACACATTTAACTACAGATAGTAAAAAGGATTACATTTAAAAATAGATTTATAAAAGAAATCAACTAGTAGAATTTAGGACATTTGACTTATTTTTGACAGACATGCACCCATGCAGGAGAAAGTTTTTCATTTATATGATAACGGTTTAACCAGCAAAACCAATGAAAACTTTATTGGTGGTTAAAATACCATTTTCACATTGATATTAAAATGGTGCATCAGTTTTTAATGTGAACTTTTATCTTTATTTCAAAAAAGTTGCTCGTCATTTTCGTGACAGTAACACTATTTCTATATTTTAATCCATTCAGCCAGCTGTGTTTTTTTGCTCCACCCTGACAAAAGTTAGTGCAACGTTCCATCCTACCATGTATTGACAATAAAATATGAGCAATTAGAAATAAACTTACATTTTAGGTTGGCTAAAAGTGGTTTGTTCCAAAGCCCAGTTCACCAATTTCAAGCAACCCGTAGACTAAATGTGGCAAATGCAAATTCTTACAAAAAGGAAGAAATTCCATTTGAGAAACTGCTGCTAGATCTTTGAGTTAACTGAAAATTTTGACTTGTCCTTAGAATTTTGTGCAAAGAAAAAAAAAAAAATAAACCAACTGCAACTCACTCTGTTTTTGAAAAATGGACAATAAAATAGCTAATATATGTCAGTCTTTGCTGTTCACAGTAGAAAATGCACAGATACATTGAGCTGCAAGACTGTTGTACATACAGACTTACTGTTAAATTTTAATGTAAGATAAGTTACTATCAAAATGTTTATTGGGTCCACAATGGTGATATTGTGAAGGAAAACTCTTCAAACCATTTATTACATGGATGTTCATTTCTCGAAGCAACGAAATATGAACTGATCTGCTGTAATTAATGACATAACAGTTTTGTGATATTTACCACTATTTGTGATTCTTATAATACATTTTTTTTTTAAATCCTTGTAAATTTACCTGTATTTTTGACAGGATAAAGGTCTGTGTGAATACATATGGAAGGAGATAAAACATGTTATTTAAAAAAAATTAAAAGCTAAAATTCCTGCAGAAATACACATGATGGCTTAAAGATGCAATTATTCTCCAGGATGAAATCTCTACGGGAAAGCTAAGTAGAAAATAAATGTTCAATTAGCAACAAGTAATATTAGGCTAATTACCAGAAAAAAAGAGTGACATCTAAAACGCTGCATAAATTAAATGTTAAAATACTAAATGTCAAATATGCTAAACTCATTTCAAGAATGATAAACCAAATGCTTAAAAAGCTCAATGAAAAGGCATTACAATGAAAAGACTTAATTACAGGCTAAATGTAATAGATTTAGCCGTAGAAATTAGGTCAAGTAAATCCAAAAGGAGCATAATAATAATGTGGAACAGTGTGTTCCGTTTTTAATTAAATGCTGCATCCAGAAACAGTTGAAAAAAAAAAAACATCCCAAAACAGCCGAACAGGAAACAATGTTTTCCAATGCCAAAATGCTCCAATGAATTCCTAATTAGCTGCATAATGTGTGAGATAGAGTCAAAGAAATGTAAAAAAAAATTGGTAACAATAAATATTGAAGTTAAACTACTTAATTGCAAAACTGCAAACTGGTGCTTTGATAAATGTTGACAGAGCTAAAGACACAAAAAAATGTGCTGTGAAATGATGCATTTTAAAATAGCCAAGAAGCATGAATGATAACAAAAATGAAACTTTAAATAGTGTTTAAGAAAGGCAGTAAAACACGTTCAAATTCTGTTGACTCTGTTTCATAAATTCTGTTTGAAAGTGATAAAGAACTCAAACTTTGAGCACACAAACATTTGATTCCTACAAAAACTAAGTATCTAATTGTTTTATATTTTGATATTGGTACATTTATAGTAAAATGTTAAGTATTTTTGGTCGCTGTTACTGGGTTTGTATGTTATACAATATTTCACACTATTTAATTGATACAGTTTGTTTTTATGATCTGTGACTTTTAATATTTGGTTACTTCATATAGAATTTAGTACTGATTATGTTTGACATTAAAGTTGTGTGTTGTTTAAATGAATTACTTGCTTCCATGAACATATTTAAGTCAGCTTTCCCTTTAAGTGGTGACACTGGTCAATATTGGTTCTTTTATTTTTTGGGCTGCTGCAGTAATCCAATAGCATGATGACATGAATGCATGTCTAGGTTGTAAACAGTGATGTTAGCTTTTCAGCTTTTTTTTTTTTGCTGAACATTGACTATGTTAATGGACATCAAACAATTGACATTAAATGGACATTAAACATTTTTAATGTCCTTCTTTCCAAGTGAACACCTTGTTAAAATGTAAATAGATTTCAGTGGAGCTTTTTGTGTTAACTTCTTTTTGTGTGTCAGTGTTGTAAATGATGATGCACAGTGATGTAAACATTGTGACAGGAATTTTGTAAAAACAGCAAATCCAATTAATCTGGTGATCAGGCTGTGATGTAACCTAATCCATTTCACAACAGTCCTGCCACACATAAATGCTATTTGTGGAGTTGATCAACATAATGAAAACTTTTGCAAGTGTTATAACCAAAATGTTCACTCCTTCTAATGTAGAGTTTATTGTTATTTTAAGAAAAACAAAGGATTGGTATGTAGGCGCCCTGTTTAACAATTGCCTTTAAGAAAAACTGATTTGTTCTATCCTGTATTTTCTTCTTAACGTTTCTGGCTACTCTGCTTGCTGATAGTTGCCAGGTTCGTATTATTTGGTAAATGTGATGTTTGATGATCTTTGCAATGTAAAATTTCCCTTGGTCATATATTTCAAAACTGTTGTGCATGTTGAGAGAAGGCGTTTCTCGTCAACTATGGAGAACCTACGGAGTCAAATTTAGTCCAATTCATACACCTGTACTGCTAAAAGGCACAAGAGAAAAACATGCTTTTTTTGTTGTTGTCAAATGTCAAATTAACTTTAAAAGCCAAGAATAAAATTGCTCTCGAGTTCTCCAGGAATAATTACCAAGGTAACTCAACTCTGCTTAGACATTCTCCTTTGATTAAAAACTACAATGAGCCCTGTGCTTTAGCACGCCAAAGAAAAATCACCTAAAATAACCTGACATTAAATCAGACCCATAAGACCATAGTGAAGTCAGTTGTTGGTGATTAATTCCATATATACCTTTAAGTGTTAAGCTCTAATTTCCATCAGTAGGGTTTAATGTGTTTTAGACTCTTGAATCTGGTACTTTCATGTGTTTTAGGTGTTCTGGATGAGTGTATGTGTGTTCAGTGCTTGCAGGGAGTGTGGTTGGAGACCGAAGAAAAGCTGGTGTTTTAGTTTCTGGGGTATCTGTAAGTGCAGCAGCAGACAAATGAGCATGGTTTCTGAAGAGGTTAACACAGGGCACTGTGACTCAGCCTCGAAAATACCCTTTAAAATGACTTACTCTGATATTATATGTTCTCATTTTGGATAATTACAGTATGTGGATTGTCTGTTAGCACCAGTGTACAACTCCCTTGACAAGCCAGCGTGTGAAAGTGTTTGAGAGTGTGCAAATCTGTAATTATTTGGCCCTGGAGAGCTGCTGGTTTGTTATGTTCTTGATAGTGTTGTAATGAGAATTTCAAGTGCACTGCTTTCAAGACTTTGTCTATATTGTTGCAGTAAAATTATTTTTGATTGAAGAAATGTGCACTGTGCTCTGGTCTGTGGGATTGTGGTATGCATGTGCTTTGTGGCTTTCTTAAGGCATCTTTAAAAAAGTTAATAAAAATTGTTGAAGCATCAATTGGAGGAGTCATCCCTTTACTTTGTGACAAAGCATGTGGGCTACCGTGGATCCATAAAGGTTTTACTGCACTGACAACAAAACTATCCAACTAAATAAATGACATTTTTCTGTAGGAAGAAAGTAAAGGTAAAACAATCATGCACTGTGATGATCCCCTGGATGAAGCCAATGATGTCCAGGTCCCTGTTCACAACAGCGAAAAGCTGGTAAATTGCAGGGTTTCAAAATCAGAGGCAGAAGTTGTAGCCCAGAAGTGGAGACGATTGAGGAGAAGGGCATATTTGTTCTTAATAAGGAAATCTGAAACTGTAATTTGAAACGGCAAACTCAAGGTCATGGAGAGGTTAAATAAGCAACTTGCACTCAACAAACTTCAGGCTGGAACAACTACAACAATCTGCTGGTGATGATAGGACGGACAAAGTAAGTTAATAAGTGCATCTCATTTATACAGCACCTTTCCCAGAACAGAAGTCACAAGGTGCTTCACAAGTTAAGAGATATAAAAGCATAAAAGATAAAAATATGTACCACATAAAACAATAATCCTAAAGTCTCAAAGACCCAAAGGCACAGGTGACAGACTGATGAGCGGTAAAGGGAACAAAGGTGGAATTAAAAATACAATCGAGCTGAGGTCAGACAGAGGAGCATGACACGTATCCATGCTCAAGTTTTGGGAACAACATTTTACGAAATAGGGATAGGGAAACAGGGAAACAAACTTTAGTTTTGCTTTAACACAGAATCTGGAACAACCAAAGCTTGATGTTACAAACACATGAGAAATTAAATTTGAAATAAAAGACACAACAAAACAAAAAAACAAAAGAACAAAAAATAATGTAATTAAATAAAAATCCAACATTTCAACTATAAATAGACCATGCCTTGCAGTAGAAAAAGTGCATAAGAAACAGATACAGTTTGCTCAGTTTGTTACACTCTAATTTACTCTGCACATTGGTCTAAGCCAGATACCTGGCATCGTTCTTTAAATGCAAGTTCATTAATGTCTGGGTTCAGGTTCTGAGCTGACGAAAACCTAGTATTTTAGCAGGTCTGCCTTAAAAGCTCCTGTTGTCCAACTTTCTCTTGGCCATTTTTGTGGAGGGTGATATTAATTTGTCCGATGTGACTGGAGCATGGCTGTCAATGAGTGCCAACAGAAGAAAGGAGAGCTTGCCGGTTTCGACTGCGCGCCAACGTACTAGCAACTCATTGCAGGATTTGTAGTATTACCAGTATAGTATATAGCACGGGCCAGCTCCAATGCACATTTGATATGATCTCGCGGGCTAATTAGAATTACACTGCGGGACAAATTTGACCCCCGGGTTTGACACATGCAATTTAGAATCACCAATCAACCTATGAAACATCTTTTTGGACTTTGGGAGGAAGCTGGAGTGCCTGGAGAAAGCCCCTGCATTCGTGCGAAGAACATCCAAGCTCCACACTGTAAGTTACGAGCTGGGATTTGAACCAGAGCATTCTCACAGTAAAGCAAAGGCACTGACCACCACACCACTGTGCTGTCCTCCTGATACCCCATAGAATCAAAAATATATTTCCTATTCTTTCTTTGCGTAAAACAAACTTACCCTTGTGTCACCAATTAAGAAAACATAATTGGAAGGGTCAGAAAAATAGGAGAAAGCTCTGCATTTAATCAGTGTCAAACATTTCTACAATAAATGCAAACGATACTTGTATAGGTTCCTTGAGTGACTTGATCTGCCACAGCCGCCATCACTTTGATCCAGACCTGTACTTGGAAACACACTACACACAAATATATGTCTAAAATACCTTAACAGCATGATTGAGCACCTCTGAATGCTATAAACACCATTTTGAATAAATATACCTGATTACTCCTTTAGCTCTATGGCTCTACACAACAAATTTTGGCTCCAAGGGGGTTTGCAAGATTAATGTGACCATGATTAACAGTCACTGCTCTTTACTGCCCCTTGAAGCCACATTGTTTTGTTTCCACTCCTTGATTGTCACATTCGTCTTGGATTAGAGAACCAGCTGTTCCGAGTTTGCATCCTTCCCAGCCAAGACTTTTTCAATAGGAGAAAATGTATCATACGAGCAGGAAAATCGAACATGAATACACGTTTTCTGTTGCTTTGTCTTTAAAGTGGTGCTGTTTACAATGCAAATGTGACCACAACCAATGAGGGTAAATTAGCATGAGAAAAGGTGTGGAGGTGAGGAGAGCTGTTGAGCATGGCCTCTCAGCTTTACTGTGAGCTTCGAACCATGGAAGGACAGCTGAGAATCACGGTCTGTGACTAAAGAGGAACACTGCTAATTTCATGAGACAAGTAATGAATTCATCCTCTACTGTTCATGATTCTTCTTTTGAGAGAAAATAGGACCATACTCAGTTTGCATGTAAAGATCACTGAAAGGTCAACAGTACCAGAGAGGGATGCTGCAAAGCTGCAGCACAGAGGAAGATGATGAACTGTTATCAATACATAACTTACTACAACTTTTTCACTCATTCATTCACTTTATTTCACTTCATAAATATAACATTATTTTATGGTTTCAAATGCTTTGTTCTTCTAATTCCTTTTATTTTTTTTGTAAGTGATCATACATTTATTTTTTGGAAGGCTGTCTTCAAAGAAAACAACTAAAAATGAATTTCAGATAAAGTAAAAAATAAAAATTGCGCAAGGAATATTGATTTGTTACCTGTATTAATGGCACCTGTTTGAAATGGTTGTCTGTACCAGAGACACCTGTATACACCCTTAAAAAGTCAGACTGCAACACCATGACCAAGACCAAAGAGCTGTCGAAGGACACCAGGGACAAGATTGTAGACCTGTACACAACTGTGATGAATCACTCTACATCAGCCCTTAGAAAGACTGAGCTCTGAACTGAGTTTGCCAATCACGTCGGCTATTCATAATAATGTAGGAATAACACGGACTCCTCCTCCATTAGTATATTTTTCATTCAAAATTTAACAAAAGGTTTCAAAGGGGTTGTTTGCTTTGACAGTTTTGTTTAAAACAAGCAACAAGGAGGAGCAGTGAAAGACTTCAAGGACGAAGAGGATTTGAAGTCTAGTTGCTATGACTTAACTTCTGGACGACTTCACCAATAAACTTGATAAGCATTATGACACATAGCCTAATTGTGGTTCCCCTCGGAATAAATCCTTCAAACCAGGCCCAGATTTAGTCAGCCCCACTATGTGGTGTGGGTAGAAGTCTGGGTGTGCTGAGGGTTTGGGACCCTCAAGACCCTAAAATGCCTAGAAAACCATGCTATCATCACATCAGTTCATCATCCATATACTGTATCTTTTGCTTTGATCTATTTGATATGTCTTATAAACAGTTACTGACAGCACCCTCTATTTACTGGACTTTACTGGATTTCTGTGGACCATTATGTTTGAGGGGGCAGTCAGGACATTTTGGGGGCTATTACCCCCCCCCTGTCTATGCCTATATCCTGCCTTGCTTGGAACATTGTAGTTGTGGTTTAAAGGCGCTGCTGCGCCTCATTATTAGATATTTTTCACATCATTTTGACTTTGTCTTTGCTTTGTTTTTTAGATATATACATTTTTATTTTGTCTCTACACATTTGATCTTTGTTATAAAACATAAAAAAACCTGTTTGATCTTAATTTTTGTGATTTTTGCGACTCAGATTTGAGTTTTTTGGACAGTTCCAGGTCCATTGTGGATTTATTGTGTAAAATAACGAAAAATATCGGTAAATAAAATAAGCTGGGGTCGTATCGAAAAGATGCATATCAAGCAGTTGCCACATAGAAACATTTGTAAAAATAAATTATTAGAACAAATTTTACAAAGGGCACTGGCCTACAAACAGTTGAACAGCTTGGTGAGAAGAGATTAAATGTTGGAGAAACTATCAGAAAATAGAAGAAATACAAGATCATTGAGAATCTCTCTCCACCTTAAGCTCCATACAAGATCTCACCTGGTGAATGATCTAGAGAACAGTGAGGGAGATGGCCAGAACTACATGGGGGAGACTATAACACACTTTGAGCTCTCTGGTTAGAGGAGTAATATCCTATCTAAGTTTATAACTTAATTTGATCTCCACCTTCTATCAATCATGCCTTCATATTTTATTGTTACTGCTAAAATGGACTAACCTGAAGAGAAAAAGGTCATTAAAAGCATTTTCCATCACTTTACAAAAGCAGAGAGCTAAATAAAGAGCTGTGAGGTGATGGGCTCAATAGTGACAAAAAGCGCATGAATTCTGGGTTACAGGCTCTCATAGGAACTCATCTGTCACTATCTGCACATCTAATTGTGGTGGCCAAAAATCTCATTCCCTCAGACTCCAGTCAACATCGCGTCTGACAGAGGGATGCAGGAGGGTGCGAGAGTGTGTGGGCCGGGCTAGTAGATATCAGTATTCATAGCATTCTCTCTGGGAAATTTGAAACCACGTTGAGCGTTTCTCTGCACAGTCAAGTTTAGCTTTGTCTTTGTCTGTTGAGGTGTAAAAAACAAAAAAAAACAAACAAAAAAGAATACATAGACAGGTGGATAATATGGATTTCTATTTCTATTTCCTACTATTTCTAATTTAGCATTAATTTCTAATTTATAATATGATAAATATATGATGCTTTTGTTTGTGCACATGTTAAAGACATCAACAAATCCCTGAACGGCAAAACATACTGAAGATTACAACGACGATTAGAAAAGCAAAACAAATAATAAGTAAATGTTTATTCTATTAACATTGGTTGCACATCAGCACAAGGCTGCTTTTTACCGCTTCAGAATCACCTGGATTTACGTTGATTGCGCGAACAGTTGAAGAGTTACGCCAGTCGAAAGAATGTCAACGCTGAATCTGAAGCCCTGCTGGTAAGAGGTTAAGCTTCTGGGCATAGCCACTGAAAACGTTTGGTGATTTTTCTATCAACTCTTTAACATAGTTCAGGAAAAACATCCTTCTGCTTTCCTTCTTCTTCAAAACTCAAACATCATCATCCAATCTGTGATGTCCCCAAATACCTCTCTTTTCTGCCTACTTATTTTGTTTGAGTTTTAACATTTTATTTCTGGAAAGTACTTTTTTAAATGTTTTTTTTTTTAAGTTTTGGTTTCTGGAATTTTGTTGTGATTTCTAAAATGTAATGTGTTTGTTTTTTTATTATTTGTTTTACTTTTTAAGTTGTTGTTGTGATCTTTAATATGGTTTTGGGTTGACAGATATCATGATGTGATTTTCCCTTGAGGGCCACCGTACATTTGCATCAGAGGAAAACAAGAACTGCTTTTACTAATTACTACCACTTTTTTTTTTTTTTTTTACCAAAGTGCAGAGTGACATTCTTTAGTTGCGCACTGTCACATTTAGGAGTATTGGTAATTACTGGAATGCTATTTAAAGCGGTTTTCCACTTTATTCCCAAAAGGTCCAGTTAGGCCAAAAATACTGCCAGATCTCTGCAACAGGCCAGTAAATATTGCAGTTGTTTTGTGTTTCCACCACTGCATGGATAATACAATTTAGAATAGAATATGGCTGCTCATGTTGCATGAAGCAGATCAGATATTCTTGACTAAAACTGCAGACAAGCAGTTGAATTAAAGCAGGAGAGACCAGCAGACGTTTCTCAATGGAGGAGTACATCTGCACCCCAGATACCCAACAGACCATTGCTGCACGTGATGGTAGCAGCTCATTTGTTCCTAAACTTTGTACCGCAGGCAAATACATGAAGAACAAACATACCTCTTCATCTGCTTCAACGTTTTCCACTGACTTCTTCAATTAAAGTCTCATTCCAATCATCTTTTGATCTTTTTTCAAAGTGTTCCCAGTGGTCTTTTAATTATGATTATTCCTTTTTTGGCCAAACTTAGAAATTCACCTCTGCTTTGCAGATGGAACTGTTGGTGCAGAGTAACCCCACCCCCATTTCCCATCAACCATGTGCTTGCACACTCTCCCGATAGCTTACAGCCCCTTACACCCCCAACCCAACATTACCAGTGCAACAAAAATGGCTTGTACAGTTTTGAGCCAGATGTCAGCTCAGACGAGGAACAGAAAGACGCTCATGGATCTATTTGTCTACAAGTGGGTACATCAAAATGGAGCAGAGCAGAGAGCTTTTGGCCTCCCCACTGTAGCTTCTACCTCACTGCTACAATCTTTTTCATCTGCTCCTGATTTATCACGATTTGAATACAGAAATATAAAGAAAGGGTATTTTAAGTTTAATTTTCAAAATATATTTATTTCCTCCATGATATGAAAAAAAAACCACAAGAACATGTTAAAAATACCAAAACACAGTATTCATTGGAATAAGTCTTCAAGATCACCACAGACGAATTCTTGCCCAAAATATGACCACATTTTGAAAAGGATTGACATTGATCTCATGACCGGTGAACATTTTCTAAAGGAAAAGCCAGGTATTTTTCTCCTGATATTATGCTGCCATAGCAATTGTGCAAAGTTCGAGTTTGTAGAGCTTCAACAAATACTTAGATTTCATTACATCATGTTTTCTGTGCACTACTCCAACAAGGGGGCCCAAGTTTGAGTCTCCCTGTGCTGGTCCCCAGCCAGGATAAAATACAGGGTTGCGTCAGAAAAGGTCATCCGGCATTAAAGTCTCTGCTAAACCACTTGTATGGTTCAGTGAAAGCTGATTCGCTGTAGCAACCCCTGAAGGGATACGCCGAAAGGTGAAGAAGATGTTTTCTTATGCAAGAGGAAGGCGTGTAGTTTCCTGAAGAAACTAGTTGCTGAAGAATGTTGTTTGAGCCAAAGGGAAACCATTATACAAAACAAATATTTTTACTTCCTTCTCAGTTTTGCACCTGGTCCTTGACATCATAAATGCAGACTTGTCCTTTGGTCAGTCAGCTCAAAAACATAGTCCAATGAAAATAAAAACTTTTGCTTGATTCAGATGCTTTTTTCATTTGTGACCCTGGAATAACGACCTACAATCTCCACAAAAAGAGGTAAAGTCTGTTCTTGGCTGAATACATCAATGTCATTGAATGTCATCACCTCAGTGATGTGGGCAAGTGTAAGCACTTAGTGATGAAGGACACATTAAAACGAAGAGACCCAGCAAATCCTGGGATCCATACAAGAGCCAGAAAAAAGGCCTAATAACCATAAACATTTCCCTGTCTTTTAAAAGCGTCCTTTTATATATGATTTTTCATTTTTTTTTTCTATCGTCTGAGACCTTTTTAAACTGCCAACAAGCTTCCTGCAGTGCAGGAGATCCATATGTAGAGATTCTAGATTGAATTATCAACCAAAACACAAGGAAGTTCTGTATTAAGGATAATAACTGCAGTGCTAAGGGAACTGAGTTACTGTTTCCCCGAATTGCTCATGCATAATTTATAATACATCCAGTATATATGGCACATAGGAAGGAGTACTGCATGCCAATTTCCTTGTTAGAATGCATGTTTCCTGTTGAACAAAACTGATATTTGAAATAAAAAGTTCTCCAACAGCAGCTGTGGTTAATGAATAGAAAATCTACACGATGTTTTAAATGATTCTTAGGTTACTTTGATTGACATCCAATTGCCTTTAATGGGGTTCCTTTAAATGTTTCAGAAGGTTGCCACAGGTTTTGTTAGTTTAAACGTTGTGATTGCTGTGATAAGTAAAGAAACCAGCAGGATCCTGCTAAAGTTAGATTGTCTGCCGATAAACCTCATGGAGAGATGATTCTGTTCAGCCACTATTGCAGGCTAACACTGCTCCTACTCACAGTCTGCTGGAGGCAGCTTACCCTCTGTGCTTCCGGTCAGATTAATATGTTCATTCTCCTGATAAAACAGTTGGAAATGTGAAAAAATAAACCCTGTTTTCATACACCAGTAGTATATATATATATAGATATATATATATATATCTATATATATATAGATATATATATATATATCTATATATATATATAGATATAGACATAGTATAAACATAAATCTGGAAGCACAAGGGTTGTTAAGAGATACAAACTGTGCTTTCAGTTTTAAACATGTCACATGCTGCAACTTGAAATAAAAAAAATACCAGCTGCAGAAACATGCATCCTAAACATTCATAACTAGCTGGTTTGTCTGCAATTTTTCAAAATACAGAATGCAGATTTAGAGCATTCTTTGTCCTGAACCAGACCAGTCAGGCTAGGGGATAACATCAACACTGTGATGCTAATGAGCCGTTATATCTCACAGGTGTGCACAAGCTATCGGCTTTTCAGGAAACAAACCTGCCACAAAGCTGCCGGGGCTAACGAGGCCAAAAAAGAGCTCTGTGAACGAACTGGAACAGGACAGCAAGAAGCAGTGAGAAAAGTGTTATGCTCCTTATGTCTTCAGACAAAGTCAAACTCTGTTTATTCTCCTGCAAAAAAAAAAACTTGGCAAGCTGCTGCAGGAGCACAGAACCAAGAACAGCAATAACAATACTTTTGTCACTGCATATAAACATACTCTTTAAGAAATGTGGCCAAAGAGCACTAAACCTCTCTCAGTTCCATTCACATAAACCCTTCGCCACTTTGGCTCTGGTTCGTTCAGATTGCTTTCAATGAGAGGTCTTGTCTCCCAGAAAGCCACAAACGTTGCAGGGTCTAACCTTCAGTGTGTCCACCCACAACTTTCGAACACCCTGAAATGCTCAGCAGGAGCTCCTTCAGCAGCAAACAAATTGCTGTATCTGATCACAGTGGGGGGTGTTTCACTGCCTTTAAACACAATTTTTAAACCCAAAGAGAGGGAAAAATAGGCCCTTTTTCTGCCTGACCTCAGATTTTTTCTGTTTATCAAAGGACATGGAGCTTCTGAAAGTCAGTTTTTTCTTTTTTTAGACATTTCACCCCACAAGCCTAGAAAAATCTCCAGACAAAGCAAAGCTCCATGAGCCTCTTTTACAGATTTCTCAGCAGCTGTGCAGATGAGAGGCAGTCCAGCTATATACAACATGTGAGCAGCAATCTGAGCATCAGCAGAGCTGCAGAAGCTCAGGACGGGGGGAGGGGGGGGGGGTTGAGGAAGGAGCAGGGGGGAGCTGGTGTCACCTGTGTCCAAACATGACTCACAAAACATTGATGTTGATGTCCGATAGTCTCTACCTGCACCTACTTTGATTTGGGGAAATTACTTACTGCTTTCCAAAATATTTTTTTCTTTTTTACGGAAAGGGTAAAAAAAAAAGTAAATGGGATGTTGCTGATTGGAAAATAACGTTTAATACTGAAAATAGGCATTCTGAGGAAAGCGTCTTTGAGCTATCATGCAGCACTTAATGGTAGTAATTTGCTATTAACGTTTTGAATATCAATGCAAAGCCGACATGAAAAGCCACTTTTCTTGGGGTCAGAATCAGCTGATTGGTTCCTCTAGATTGTCCCTAGGTGTGAATGTGAGTGTTCATGGGTGTGGGATTGTGGCCCTGTGACAGATTGCCAACCTGTCAAGGATGTCCCCTGCTTTCACCCACGAGTGGCTGGGATAGGCTCCAGCAGCCCTGTGAGCCTGAAAGGGGCAAAATGGGTTTAGAAGATGAATGAATGAATGAACATGGAAGAACCAGCTGAATTCACATTGATCGCGTAAACGGTCAGAGAGTTACAGTAGGTCAAAGTGTGCGTGTCATTGTCATTGTTGCTGGTGACATCTCTATACCAAACTTCTAAGGTAAACGCTGAAGAAAAGGTAATTTTTTTCTGTTTATTGGCCACATTACAACAAAATAACTGTCTGAAAGTGGAATGAAGCTTCCTTGCTGAAACATTGCTCCTGCACAGCATCAGTTCATCAATCCCAATATTACGCCTGTGAGCACCAATCCTCCAGCTGCAGATCTGAACACAGGCCAAGAAGCAGAGACAAACACTAATTAATTACTAAATTAGGTCTGAAACTGTGAGATAGTCAAGCGATGACAATTGTCCTGATAGGTGCTTTGTGGTTCCTTCCTGCAGTTAACAGCTTTTGTTCTGCATGACATGAGATGCAGAAAGCAGCACTGTCTAGCTGCTGCTCATTCTCCAGGGCTTTCGTGTTTGTGTGACGGCAAAGCCGCGAGAATACTAAGAGTGTGGGAGAAGCGGCTGAGAGGAAAGTTGATGGCAGGCGACAGAAAAGGTGCTGCTGGAGAAGAGAGATGACAGACTGACAGAGATCCAAATGCCGGGCCACGTTTGGCATTTACAGTCCCCACAGGGTTTAAGTGACACCACTACTTAATGTGTCATGACTCTACTGTGATCGCAAATCCAAGCGATTGTTGCTTGTCTGTGTTTCTACTTTCTCTTTGATCTTATTTCTGTCTTTTACCTTCTCCGTGCTTGTTAGTGATACGAATCCAGCGTCTCCAGTCGTGTCTACATCTGACTAAAGTGGATTACATTTACATCTGACATTTAAATGTGTCACATTCCCTCCTACTTGCTGCTATAATGCTTCTCTGTAACTGGATCCAGCTGTCAGGCAGCCAGCACACAGATAACGACAAGGACTTGTATAATATTGACTCAACCATTGTGTGGTTATGCATTACTGTTTTGTATGCACCTTAAAAAAGGGAGGAAATGTATTCTTTGCTAGAAAAAGTTTCCACCTACTCATGGGATGGTGTCAAATGAAAAACATTGACACTTATTAAGCTTTATTTATACATGCTTTTCTGCAGAATATCAAGAATTATCCCACATTTATCCATCATCATACTCAAAAAAGCACAGTTTTACTTTTATACAGCTTATTAGCTGGAAACTAAAGCTAGGAAAAAAACAACAGCAGCAAACTCAAGAAGCGATTGGATTTGGATGACTGGTTTAAATATGAAGGAATGGAGAAAAAATCAGTCAACCAGTGCTTGTTGTTAAATGTCACATTAAAGTGCAGCTTAATCTCGATTTAACAAACCAGTTGGCACACACTGAGGGCCATGAGGAAACGAAATATGGATTGATCTTAAACTAAATGATTTCCTTCCCTTCCTCAAGAAAAGGTGGTTTATTGCTGTTAAGGTCTGCTGGAAAAGTTTACGGACTTTCAGGAGGATTAGTTTGTCTTCTTTGTTGGGCATCAGCTTCTCAGACTTTACCCTCAGTTTAGTCTGTCAGGAAAAGGTGTGAGCGAAGACAAACAGATTGGAGCTAAAGCGCACTGCAGCAGGTAGTGTGGATCATTGCTACTGCAGAAATGTTTTGATTTTGCCTCAGATTTATTATTACATGGTTGTGTCCCAGACCGCATACAGGGATTTGACATTTCGACCGGCTGACATGTTGAATTGAACGGCTGCAGTGAATTGACAACACATTAGTCATCGATGCGCTGCAGGGTTTGTCTTTTGAAACAATCAATAAATCGAAAGCATCACACCCTGTGAACCGGAACTTCTGGGTGAAAACCAGCAGTTTAAGGAAGTAAGGTAATATGAATTCTAATAAACACAAAACATTAAACTTTGTCACAGCAACAAAGTTTACTTTTGGAAGACTAAAACTTGAGGACAAAATCTCACAAACCTCTTTAATCAACTGTCTGTTTTATTACTTACTGTGTTTGTCATCTGTGTAAGATACTTATTTCTTTGTCTGGATTAAACAAAACCATTTAAAAGATATAATCTGAGTGCAGAGTACTGCATCCGTCTCAACGAGAATGTTTGCCAATGAGGTGCATTCAATGGCCGTGAGTTTTTTACGCAGAGCCTGGAAACAAATGTGAAGACTTGTGTAGCGGTACGAGAATGTCAGAGCTTTAAACATTGAAGCCTGAAACGCACATATACACGTGTTTACATAGAGTTTTTATTGGAAGCAGTCCCTGGAGTGCCCGTTGCTGAAACCAGTGTGAACGTGAGATTAGGCCAGAGTCACAACTGCCCTTACAGGTGAATATGAGCGGTCTGTGAGGGAAAAATGGTCAAACCTGTACAGTGCAAGTGGGTGGCCTGCAGGTATTTGCAAAGTTGTAGGCCACTTGGTGAGCCTGTAGAGAGAAAATGATCATTCACTTTGTTTTTGCTATGGGCATGCTGTGGGTGACAGGTCACAACATATAACATGCATGGGTAAGTAAGGGTTAGGTAGACACAGGCAGGTCCATTTTTTCAACCCTGCGGACTGCACAAGCTGCCTAAAGTGCTGTCAGTGTGAAATGTTAGTGCTCCTTCCTGACTGTTAGGAATAAGGAAATTAGACAATCAGAGCATAGTTTACATAGACGACCTTACATATTACCATTGGCTCGCAGTCAGGAACCAGTACTCGCACTTTACTAACAGTGCGGTGTACAACAGCATCACCTGCCCATCATAAATATTTGCCACTTGTATTAGCCTCACAAATACTTCAAAATACACCTATAAAACCCACCGCCATGGTACGTTCCATTTCCAAGACGTTTCTTGAGGTGGCCACATGAGCCTCAAGGAATCTGCGAGACACATCTGTGCTCCTCTTAAGACGCGGACGGTCCTCACTACAAACATCCACGGGTCTGGACAACCCAAATATCAGCAGCACCGCTACTGGGGGGCGGAGTCAACCTCCATACATGACTGCATTAAGGTGGCACTCTGGCTAGATTATGGGGTTTCTTGTAGCATTGTTTTATGATTTCTGCCTTCAAGCATAATAAATAAGGGATTTTAGACAGTTACAGAGAAACATAAAATCTTCCTAAATGTTGTCCTTAAGGCTTTAAAGCATTTGACACCCTCTGATTTCTCCCTCTGGTCTTCAGGGTTTTATGTGAGCCCTCTAACTGTGTCTTCCAGTTGGATTTATTAACTTCATAACAAAATCAACCACCTGCTGCTGGAGACAAAGCAGAGAAGTTGACAGCTGGATGAAATGACTCAGAACAGCCGAGGGCACACTTTTCTGGTTATTTATAACCACGCAGGAAAAAAGACCTTTCTATTATGGCAATAATATTGATCCTTCACTGCCAACATTTATTAACGCATTTGGCCTCAACTCCTTCTGATCTGAGGCTTCCCTGAAGCAGCTGCTTCAGCCCCGTGTTGCATGAAGTCTTATGGGTTTGAAGGTTTGTTCACTATCTAATACTCGGTCTCTGTTTCTGCGGCTCATTGATTTTATGCTCGGACAAACAAACTGAAGAGCAACACTATCCTCCTGCCGGCATCAAAACATAGCATCAAAACGTTTAAGCACTTATTTATGCAGTGTACTGACCTGCTGCTGCCTTGTGTCAGCCTAAGATTAAAGTCTTTGCTGCTGCAGAGAGGCGATGTCTGTCACCATGGAAACAAGATACAGAGCCACCTTGGTGAACAAATTAACCTTACTGGGTTTTTTTTTTTTTCTAATATAACTATACTTCCATCTTTAAAGATTTTGGTATAAAAAACTGTGTGTACATAGCAGCATAGAGAGGGAAGCTGTTGGCGCCCTTTGCATTTCCTGTTTTGATCAAATAAAAGCATAGCAGAAAAAGAAATCACAGCACCACAGTGGTGGATTAGCTGCACTCATGGTAGCTTTTATATATGTCCTCCATCATGAGAAAAATGCCACAAGAATAGAGTTTTCATTGGAGTGGGTCTTTATGAAAAATAATAGTTTGGAAATTCAGTGTAAAGCAGTTTCTATTTATCTGCAGCTTCAGTTTGAGTCTGCAGATTCAAAATAGAGTTCCAACTGAGCTTCAAAAATGCACTTTCCAGAAATCATCAATACCACAGAAGTTTCTGCCATTATGTTTGCTATCTCAGGCTGATGTGTGGGTCTATTCTGCAGAAAGCTACGCAAAAGAGCAAAATCTTTACAGTCACAAGGAAACAACACAAAGAGCATTACCGATCTCCTGTTTGCTACAGCGAGAAGATCTGGATCTGTGATGCAGAGAGTGTGGCGTCCACCACTGTGTGTTTCATCAGTAATATCCTGTCACTGATACAAGTCTCTGGCATGGCTGCACCCAGGACAGCGGTAGTCCACACTGTCGCCCATCTATCCTGTTCTTACATCCTGAGGGCTCCTTTTCAGTTAGTTTTGCATTAAAAAAAACTAAGTTCAGTCCCAGTTCAGACGAACTTCCTTAATTTCTTCCTGATTTTTTGTGACCCCGGACAGTCAAAGGCTGTTTTCAAATCATTTAAAAAAAAAATAACAATAATAATTTACTCAAATTCAGCTCGTATATATAAACAAACACACAAACAGCAGCTGCTCATCCATGTTTTTCTACTCAGCGCCTTATTTTGTGTGACCCCCCCCTAGCTTTGGAGCAGACTCAATGACCACTGATCGCTGAAAACACCATCTCTGATAACATCAACGGCCACATTAAACACAGGCAGCGCACTATCTGCCGATGCCTGCTCACATGAGCCGTCCTGCATTTGTCCATGCAGTATCATTTCCTGAAGAAGCTTCCTCCCGTGAGTTTGCCGTTTATCGGTTTGCATCACTGGAATCGACCCCAAACTGGCGAGAGTGCTGTGTCCAGGCCTATAGAGTGAGATTATGAAACTTCACAGCCGTCCTTTGTCCACATTCATTCACTCAACACTGACAAGTCCTCAGCACAGAACATTTTATATTCAAATACTTAAAAATGTATTTAAGTTTCAACCAGCAAAAATCTGTCTCATAGCTTATGAAGCCATACGATGTTCATGATTATTAAGACCATTTATGGCAAATTAAATTTGGAATTTTTCAACAACATTTCTTTAAAATTCTACATGAAAATAAAAAATGTGGCATTTTAACTTTATGATAATGGGTTAGATTTATCTGCGCTTTTCCAGACGCTCAAATTGCTTATAATGTGTCCCTTATTCATTCACTCTTCTTGTATACATGGTGATGGTAGAGACGTGGCTGCCAGTTCGCACCTACTGGTCCGTCTGACCATCACCAGGACATTCATGCAGATTCACACACCAGTGGAGCCACGGTGGAGGCAGGGAGGGTGTGGGGTCTTGCCCAAGGATGCAACGACAGTTGACTGGGGGGAGCGGGGATTGAACCACCGACCCTTTGATTATTGTATGAACTGCTCAACCTCCTGAGCCACTGCCCCCCATTTAATGATTATGAATGCTTCCATCCCTCTTTATTTTTATTTTTTTTCTGTATTTGAAGAGTTTGTTTTCTTTTATTTTGTAATCGGAAGCAAAAAAAACAACAACAGAATTTTAACCAAATAAAATTTAAAAAAAATATGGAACACCTTAAGAAAGTAAAATATAAAATAAAAATGACAAAAAAAGTTGACATTTGTTAAAAGCAAATGTAAACTAACCAAAACAGCAGCAAAGCAAAAAAAAAAAAAAATACTTTTTTTACTGTTTCACAAATATGAAACAACATTTTTTATTTACTAGTGTTTTACATATATGCCCGAGTATGTTTTGATGGGTTTTCCCTGCTTTAATTGTACTATTTCATATATTATTTATCTGATTTGATCTTGTTTTAACATTTTTAAGCACTTACTGAGTCATTCTGTGTAAAAAGTGCTATATAAATAAAGATTGACTTGCTTACTGGTCACCCAAATTAAAGACCCCCTCCAATCATCTTTAGATCTATTGTAAAAGTGTTCCCAGTGCTCTTTTATTTATGACTATGCTGTTTTTTTGGCCAAAATCTAAACATCTCTGTCATCTCTAGGGTGTAGTTTAAGGAGTGCAGGCCTTCCCATCATCCCTCTTTTTACACTCTCTCCTGCTAGCTTACAGCCCCTCACAACCCCAAGCTAACTTTACCGTTGCAACAAATATGGCGAGCAATATTGGAGCTATCCAGACACACAGGTTTCAGCCAGATTCCAGCTCAGACGAGGAAACAAAGATGTACATGGATCCATTTATCTGCAAGTGGATGCACCAAAATGAAGTGGAGCAGGAAGCTTGTGACCTTGTCCAATGTATTTTCTATGCGACGAATATGTTCTTTTTTTAAGGAGCTCTCTTTTTTTCCTTTACTTATTCACAACTGTTTGGGTAAATAAATTCTCAGACATGCAATTTTAAGCTCAATTTTTGTTAACAACACCAAAAACCCAAGTTTTGTCGGAGTCTGTCTTTACGTTATGTTCTAAGACCTGAATGAAGAGCTTTCACATTCATTTCTGCAGTTCACCTTAATGAGAACCATCAGCATTTAAAAAATAAAGGGTGAATAATCTTCCCACCTTTGGCTGAAGGTGGATGGAGTGCACTCTAGGAGATTGGATTGGTTCGAAGAGCAATCCAGCAGAGAGTTGTTGAGGATAAATCAAAACCATTTAATTTACTTAACAGTGTCAAGTGCTTTAGGGTATCAAATGCTCTTGGTGAAAACACCTGCTGCTCCCGTGCGTCTGTTTTTCTACAAAGAAAAGTGGGTCAGGGGGTGTCAGAGCGTCTCCAAACATGACCATCAATCCGCTTAGGGACCCTTCTCAGAAAGTTGACGAGGGTAGAACACAGGACGGATGTTGGGGGCTTATGGATATTATGCATTGGTGTAATGCAACCTTCAAGCTTGCTGCAAACAATGCATTTTTGATCAAAAAAGGCTTATGAATCAAGGATGGATCGCACGAAGCTACTGTTACCTAAAGCTCTTTAATAATCGATTAGCTCCACCAACCATCTGGTGCTCATTTCTCCAGTGTTTTTGTTTTAGTTTCATAGAGCATTAAAACCCAAAAAAGGAAAACAAGTCAACCTAATATCTTATATTTAATGTATCTCAGGAGTTTGTGTAACAGAAAGTGAACTGTACTCAAAACTCTGCTGCTTTAAAAGGAATTTTATCCTAATCCATTACTAATGTGCTTTATGGGTCCATATCCCAGTGAGGCCGTGTGCATTCCTTTGTTAGGAATTATTTGTTTGTTGGAAATAGGGATGTTTAGTTTGGGATTGCAGGATATTACCTCAGGTGGTTCTTTAATATCATCATCTTTGCAAACATACAGACAAAGACGGGTAGAAACAGAGGGTTTCCTGGACAAACTTGAGGAAAATACCAGAGGTTCAAAACTACATAGAGGTAACTCCAGCTTTTCAGCACAACGGACAGCACCATTTAAGACTTTGCAGAAACCATGTACATGACTCTGTGGCCTCAACAAAAACTAATGGTTGTGATGGCAGTTAAAAGACTGGGATATTGATATTTTGATGCTGTCAATTCAAGTGAATTGATCGACAAGCAGCTCATGCTAATGTTTTAGCCGCATGGTAAATGGGGCAACCCCAGAGTTCACTGGAAGTTGTTTTTGTCCTGTTTTGTGTTGTAGAATAAATCAGATTGAGTTTACTTTAAATGAGCTGTTTGGGATTAAAATGCTTCCTGACAAGCATTTATTATATGACGACATTTTTTCAGCTAGCTTTTTTTTTTTTAATTGTTTGAGTCTTTTGAACCGTAATACAAACTTGTTTGGTTTTTTAAAAGATATTTAAAGAAATGTTGACTCTTATCTGGATCAAACTTCTTTGAGGGGCATCAAGAATCTTTTACATGTTGGGTTTTAATCGTGCTGTTTAGTTTTTGTCTCACCTTGTGTTGTCATTTGCTATTTTCTCAGGCGAAGGTGTTTTTTTTCCATCTGTTTTCCCCTCCCCTCTTTCAGTGGCAGGATGCTCCGTGTGACTTTAGGTCCATGTAGAACGCCAAACATCTGCCTGACCGCCTGTGTAACAGAGTTCACTGCCATCAATAATTCACATTAACTAAACCCCGTTGACAGCAAACTGCCCTCCTGGCAGAAAAATGCACTACCTCTTCAATGCTCCTGGTTTTAAGGTGCAAGGGGAAAACCAGCTAAATAGAGATGAAGTGAAATCAAGAGGAGACGATGGAGCAGGAGGACAGTCAGACCAGGACAAGCCCAGCTTTCTCCAAACCCATCATAAACTTAGAGGCAAAGTCATACGCAAATAACGGGTTTCTGAAGGTTTTAACCCAAACCAGAGTTTTTAGTTTTGCTCCTACATTTCTTCCTGAAGATACTCCTCAGCTTGCGCACAAGAACAGGAAGATATAAACATTTAAACAAATCTCAAAGCTCAGCTTTAGGCTGTAAACAAACCCCTACTCTGTTCAGTAACACGAACACATGACAAATCAGTGAACCGTCAACATGAAGACAAACTCCAGCCTGACCCACAAACACTCAGGCTTTTTTCCAACTGCAATCTGGACACAAACAAACATCTGACACAGAGACAGTGAGGAACGTCTGATGTTGGTGTAGTCCTTACTCTGTTGTGAATTATAAATCCAGCATCCCCCCCCCCCCTTTTTTTTTAATAAACTTTCTATTTAAATGTACTGATTTGATAATTTCTTTAGCTGGACAATTTAACAAAAAAAAAATAATTTGTCCTTCTTCTTAATATTCATCAAATATAAATTTAAAAATAAAAACCCACTGAAATGAGACTTGAAAAATAGGGGAAAAAAACGTCCCTTTCTGTGATCTAACCTTTGAATTCCATTAAACCTTTGGAGTTTAACAGTCATTAATGAAAATTTCAGTACAAAGCTCCACGGATTGATTAAATCTCATGTGTCCAGTTCAAGTTTGAACTTGAAGGAACTTGATGAAGCTCTTGCGCAATTTCAATTAGGATGATCTACTGCACATACACTGGGTTGTTACTTCACTACACACACTAAGACTTCACTTTGAACCAGTAGCTAAATAGCCCGCCTTCATCTCAAGTCATGTCTTTGACTTTTAATTCACCAGAAAAAAGCCACGATGTTAAAAACACCAAAAACATTGTTTTCATTGGAGTGAGTCTTTAGGAAATCCTGCCTCATCCGGTGCTGATTACCTGCATCAGGTGTGTGTAGCCCAGGGGTGTCAAACTCATTTTCACCGAGGGCTACATCAGCATAGCGGCTGTCCTCAAAGGGCCAGATATAACTTATACAAGTAACTAAATGTAATGAAAAATATAAGTAAATACTCTTTATTGTTAAATAACTCATTTATTTATTTATTCTAACTTTTTAAATTGACAATTACAGTTGCATAGAAAACATATGTTTGCTTGTTACTCTAGCATAAATCCTTTTTAAATTTGATTCTATCGGGTTAGGCTATACTGACAGTGCTTAAGTCCTAATGTATAGTTGCCCAATCCCATATTTCAAGTCCAATTCCCCCTAGATATGAATAAATACACACCAATTTTTATTTTTTATTTTAAGAAATTAAAAATTTTTATGCTCTCACGGGCCACATAAAATGACATGGGGGGCCACATTTGGCCCGCGGGCCTCGAGTTTGACACATGTGGTGTAGCCAATAAGGAGCTTCAATGGCAGGTTCATTGGAAAACACATGGGACACGACCCTTGAGGCTTGGAGTTTGACACCTGTGTGTTCCAGATGGTTTGCTGACCATCCACCTTATTCTCCACCTGGAGACATCTATGGTCCAAGTTCACCTCAAAACGCAAGACATTAGGCCAAAGTCTAACCGCCAAAGATTATAGGCTTTTTCTGTAGCAAAAATACATCTTCACTTGGATTCCTAGTATCTCTCCTTATTGAAACTATATTTCCATGCCAACCAATAAGCATTGAGGGACATTAGTTAGAGATCCTCCCATTAGTTATAGCTGCTTTAATAAAAAAAAAAAAAGCTTTTTTAAATAGCATAAAATGTATAGGGGACAGTAGCTAGTTAACATAGGTCTGTTTCAGAATTTTCAGAACAAAGTTTTTGTTTTGCTCAATTTTGTTGTTTCACCTCTTTTTCTGTAGATACAAAACAAACAAACAAAAAGTTCTGTTTCTTTGGTATCATGAGACCTTTGAACTAAAAAAGGCATTCGTAGTTTTTGAGCATAGGATGCTCAGATAGCAAATTTTACAGTTGTTTTTGATAGTGTTGCTTCATTGTGTTGTTGAGCGTTAACAAATAGACATTTGCAAACAAATTGGGGTTCCGATTGAAGTTGAGACAATAAGGTTTAGCGCACCAAGACATTATAATGAAGTTGTTTAACCTGAAAAAAAAAATGGTTTAAATCTACAATTTCTTCCACTGAAGAAATGAAAACATTTAAAAAGTCTTAATGACAGAAAGTCATAAAATGATGACATTAATTTATGCATGAATGATCCTGATAGTTGAAATAATCCTTCTGATTTTTTCTAGACTATAAAATAAAAGCATGACTGTTAAAAAGTAAATGTTCAGTTTTTATTCATTTGCAAGACAATTTCTCTCTTTTCTTTTCTTTTTTGGTAACCAAAGCTTAAATAAAAAGTGTGAAAAAGTAAAAAAATAAAAATAAAAAAAAAAGATGTCAAAGTATAAAAGCAGATCCATTCTAACGTCCGGGACAGTCAGAAGTCTTTCAACTCCACGGTGAGAATGTTTAGTTTCAACTTCATGAAAGTCTAAATTTATGAGCCAGAAACGTCTGAAATGCATCAGCTGCTCATGTGTCTAAACATTAAGCCAAACAGTTCTGTGGAAAAAGCAAAACTGGATCAGTTGGAATATTTTTTTAGCTGCTTTGTTATGGAGTTTCTGCAGATCTTTGATGATGTCCCATCATTTACAATGACAGATGGACCCCAGGATATTAACAGAATAGATCTCAGATCCATCTGTGTTTGTGTGGAGTTTTGGTTCTGTAGCTTCAAAACAAACCCTCATCACAAGCCGTCTACCACCATGCCAGATAGATGATTCTGTTCTGAATGAAGTTATTTCCACTTTGTCGTCACATGTCCTAACTTGGTTAGCAGTTCAGGGAACCTCAGTGTTTTTAGGAAAATAAGATTTTCCCCTAAAAACCTTTCAGTCAAACTTGAGGCCTGCAGAGTTTGACAGGACACCCTCTGTTTTTTTGTTTTATTTTTTTAATCACAAGCTAAATCTTCCTAAACTACTGGAGTTAACTAGTGACTCTTTTCTCTTTGTAAACCTTGTTTTCGCTGCAGAACAACTAAACTCTCAACAACAGCAGATTCACAAACATCTGCTTTCAGATAAAACATTTTCTGCTGCTTTTTATTGTTCTTCTTTATTTTTTTTTTTTAAGGAGTTGGTTCTACATCGTTGCTGCTTCTGTATTTTTATTCAAGTTATTTTTCTTTTGTCATTTTGATTTGTACTGCATTCAAGCTGTCAAAAAGTTAACTTTCTGTTGCTAGGAAATGAGAAAACAAACAACTGCTGCTTAATGCAGCACCGGAACAGTCAAGGGGCATCAAATCTGAACAGGCTTTAAACCAATCGTTCAGACTGGTGTGAACGCGGCGCAGAAAAAGCTGCTTCCTCCACTCATTATTTATAAACAAGGATTATTGTGCTTGCCCAAAGGCAGCCGGTCCTGCTGAGGCTGAATACCTGCCGGGGAGGTCAGGTGGACAGAGATGGATGGACGCAACAAGCAGCTCATGCTTGAAGCCATGGAAACGGAGAAGACAAAGCTGAAAGGAGCAAATGGAAAGCCCAAAAACCCAAAGATGAAAGTTTTTTATATTATACTATATTGTGACTGTGGGCATAATCTCTTTACTTTCTTAGATTTTTCTTCTTAATCTGCCAAACCTTTTTTTATATATTTAAAATAAATTGGTGTAGCTGGAAACTCAAAGGGACACTTCTGCAAAAACCCGACGTTCCTCCAACTGTCTGGTGCATAAACTTATTTCAGCCTTTTAAAGCTCTTAATAATTGTACAGATGGGGGACAGGGACCAAAATTTTACCGCACACTCCTGTATAAGTTCTTTAAGCTTGCACCAATGAAAATGGGTACTCTACGGAGGACATGGGCATTTCTAAATCTGAACATCTCCCAACCACTGCATACTGAATTCATTCATTTTGGTATCCACAGCAGAAATTTGTGACTTTAAAAAAAAAAAAAAAACCTCATGTGAAGGGATGGGGCTTTGGAATTTGTAGTTTTGGTGGATTTAAAGAAATCTTTGACTAGACGATTTTTTTCCTTTGGTAGTGAGGAGGACATTAAGCCTAAACAAAAGAGAAAAATCTTAGTTAACAAAGATGTGTATCTATCCTTGTTGACTTTCTGGATCTGTAAAGAATGTGTAGAAAGCTCCAGCATGAGATTATTGAAGCACATTTTATCTGTAGGCTGACTGAATGGTGTGGTGGAATAATGTCTGCCACGACACTGGTAATACAATGCAAGTTTGAGTCACAGCAAAGACTCCTAAAAATGGGACCTAGTGCCTCCTAGTTGGCATTAAAGGGATGGGATAAGGGGGGTTAAACCACCAAATAGTTCCTAAGCAATTGCGGCTCCCCACTCCCACAGGGGATGAGGTAACATTGGGAGAAAAAAAATGTCCCACACCTAGGTGTTTTAGCTTTTTTTATATTTCCTTCATTCCATTTAGATTATATCAGCTTTTGCAAACGCTTCATTTAAAGAAGAATGATTCAAACAATCAGATAAAGTTTTTGATTGATGCACTAAAACAGATTCTGCTTAACTGCTGCAGAAATCAGATTCTGAAGACATGCAAATGTGCTCATTTGCCAGATTTTCAATGATGCTTTCCAGTGAAAAGGCTTAGCTGTGCCTTGGTTCGGGCATGTCAACGCTTTGAACGTGTGCTCTGCACATTCTGACCACCTGGCATTCATTAAGGTTTGATGAGATTGGACTCCCCACATCGAATGTGGGGCCCATACACTCATTAACCTGGGACAACACAAGAAACTGAGCTTTAAGCCACAACCCCTCTGCTTTATAAGCATTTACAAGTTCAGGTGAAAGGTGGTCCGATCATGTCTGGATGCCATAGAGTCAAAGAAAAAGGAAAATGTCGCCTTTCATAGTGAGACAAATGTCAAATAATTGGTTGTGAGTAAAGGAGCAGCATGTCTCTTTCTGTAAACTTTCTGTAATCAAATCCTCTCTGGACTGAACAGATGCTCAGCGGTGCACTTACCGGATGCTAAAAGCCTCATCAGGCCTTAAATAGTTGACAAGAAATGATAAGGGCAATAAACTCCTCAGAGCTGCTTCATGTTTTTTACTCTCTGAGCTGCTGTCTGAGTTTTCATATGCTTGGGAGCACAAACACAAAACTGCATTAGTGAGAAAAATACGCTTTTCCATACAGCGGAGGAGGAAATTTTAGACCTGCAGATAAAAGGAAGGATTTCTGTTGACAAGCACAGGTGGGTGATGTCTATTCATGTATATTTACACAGCTTTTAAAAATTAAAACTTTTAAAAAGGAGACTTGAGGTCTGTTCACACTAACAGGTATGATTAAATTGAGTGAACTCTAACTCGGTTCCCAAAGCAAATGAATGCTGATTTTAAAAGTAATATTATTACTCTGGAACATTACAGTCTCAGAATTGTAATGCATTACACAACTAAGTCACTTTCTGTTTAAAACCTGAAGTGTTGAATGTTCTCCAGAGCAATTAAAACTTAAGTGAGGGGTGAAATCATTTAATAATGTCAGCTAATAACACAATTTGTTTGGTAAAGCAAAAGCAGTGGAAGAATAATTGAAGTACTAACCCTCAGCTTCAGTCGGTTAAGTCCATAAAAATGAAAATACAGACTTTTCACTTAGTAAATAGTAAGAAACAGAGATCAAATAGAGAACCTGAGGCATGTGCGCCTCAGTGGGACTAAAAGAAAATCCCACTTATTAAATTGCTACACTAGTCTACAAAACGAGACATGCACCAAAAAAAAAAAAAAAAAAAAGACTGAACGCAGGTATAAGGAAAAGAAAATGAGGTAAAAATGTTTGGATGCTTGACAGCAAGTTTGCCTCATGGAGAAGAAATAAATGAAAAAAGAAGCAGAATGAATGACAAGTAAAAAACAAATTTGCCTGATTTTTCACCTACAGAAAGCCCACGTCCACCTGTAAGGGCAGTTGTAACAAAGACTTCCTGCTATTTTATTATTTGGAGTTTAGGTTATATTATTTTGAAAGGACAACTTGTTGGAAAAATGTATATGTTATCTCATATTTGCTTTTATGCATTACCTAGCTATATAGGTAATATTATCATGCATGCAGAAGTGTCTGTGTCCAAGTTGTTTCACAGGAAGGTGAAACTCTTGGGAGAAGACTGTCTATCTTAGCCTCTTCCCAGCATCAGCGTGAAGGCTATGCGTTATCTGTGTCAGTTCTCCGTGAGAAAAGACTTTGCAGGTCCAAAGAGGATGTGGGAAGACTGTGAAAAGACCGACATGTTGCAATTGATGTTTTCTGATCGCGCTGCAGCTGTGTTTTATCCGTTTGCCCCTCCTTAGAGCTCAGCGGATGTGTAATTCAGGGAATATCCAACAAACTTAATAAAAGAGGAGGCGGCAGAATATGCGCCAGAGCGGAGAGAGATTGTTACTGGGTATTATCTCTGTTCGTTCTTCTCGTAAAAAGGTACCTTTGGTCTGTTGTCTTTCATTCCTTATGTTGTTATTCTGATGTTGCAGGTTGTTTTAACCCAACACGCCTTTTACACACCAATTGAAAAAATCTTTTCTGTTGATACGAAGCATTTTAACCTAATCATGTCATTGTCAGTGAGTACAATTAAAGGTTCTTGGTTTTTGAAGCTCCACGTTTTTGTCCTAAACAACTGATGGTTACTGCTAAAGAGCAGATAAACTAATGATCTCAGCTTGTTGGATCAAACTGCACATTTTCTTCTTCATTAGGGGAAAAAACTAATGGTCTGTCTGGCTCTTTTGCATTGAGGGCTGTGATGCAAAGGTTAGCAGCCATAATTGCCATGTTAACAGGATCATTAGCTGAAGTTCATTGTGGCTTATTTTAGCAGGGCAGTCTGCAAAACGTCCACGGCTCTTCTGTGTGTGGGTGGAGGCTCGTGTGTCCTCCTGTGGGTTCAGAAGTTCAGCACGTCGGGCCCTTTGGGGAGGAATCTTTCGGAGCCGCTGTGAGTGTGCGTCAGGAGCTGCAGGCAAACACATCCTATACTCCCCTGCTCTGCCAGGTGGGCAGCAGCCAAAGCACACACCCAGCTGGAGCGTATGACACTCATTATTGGGAGCACCACACACCCTCCACTGACTAATTGCCTTGTAATGACGCAACCTCTTTCTCACAGGTTTTTAAAAGAGGGGCATCAGTGATCTGAGTAATCCATTGCTGTGTCTCTTATGTCACATGATTTAACAATAAATCATCCCGGGGACATGAAAATGTGGATGAGGCTACCTCATTCAGCAGTCTGAAGGGTGTAAAATGAGACATGTCATGATTGCTGCAGTGGCAAAGATGCACCAAAGAGATACAGAGAAGATGGCAGAGCTGAGAGTGAATCATGGGAAGGTCGTAAAAGACCCACTGCAATGAAAGTTGAGTTCTTTGTGTTTTCAACATGTTCTTGTGGCATTTTTCTGATGATGGAGAACACATGTAAAGAAAATTAGGATTAAAATTGCATTTGAGTATTTATTCAGAAAGTAGCCATCCAGGAGCAGATAAAAAAAATGCTATTGGAAAAAGGTTGCAGCAGTGAGGTAGGTTCTACAGTGGGCGGGGCCCAAGCTTCCTGCTCCGCTGTAACATGATGCCTCCACTTGCAGACAAATAGATCCACGTACGTCTTCGTTTTCCTTGTCTGAGCTGGAATTTGGATTGAAACTGTACGGCTGGATAGCTCCAATATTGCTGACCATTTTTGTTGCACCGCCAATGATAGGTTTGACGTGTGAGGGGCTGTAAGCTAGCGGGAGAGCAGGTAAACAGATGGATGATGGGATGAGGAGGCGGCCTTACTCCACACCAACAGTCACACAACTCAGAGGCGAATCTATGATGAACTACTGCCGCTCCGCAGAAACTGTGTCCTTGAAAACAACAGGTTATTTAAAATGTCAACTAAAAATGGCATAATCCTAGTTAAAAGGCCACTGGGAACTCTTTTACAGTGATTCAAGATGATTGGAGTCTGACTTTAAAATGGATAGAGGCAGAGGACGGCCTCTGAATTTGAGGGGTGGGAGGAGGAAAACAAAGCCAAAAACTGACACAACACTTGGAAGCATAGACGGACCCTTGAAGAACTCGCCACAATATCTCTTTTGTAGGTAACTTGTGCCAAGAAGCTCTCTTACACTTCACCGTAAAACTTTGATTCTTCCACTTTATGTCTCATCAGCACCTGACTTGTTTGTACTTCATCCTGTAGACTGGAGTCCCCACTGGCTGCTGCTGAGCTGCTGCTTCTGCTGGACAGCTTCCCATTTCAGAAGGGAATCCAGCCTGACGTGTCATCCATCTGCTCTGCTCTCTCTGCCAAATACCTCTCACACTTTTTCTGTCTGCTGCAATGAAAGAGCTGTTGGTGCTCCCTTTGCTAACATGGAAAGTTTAATTACGAGTTGCTCATATTGATGACTGAATTTTTCTCTCTGCTGCTTCACTGCTCCCAGCAGTATGAGATGGACCCCTGGGATTCTAACAGTACCTGCCTCACCTCCTTTAAAGTCAATTAGGCTCAGAAATCCTCCTAAAATGAATGTTTTCACGCTGTTACATTTCTGTTTTTACAGAACATTGTGCTCCTGTTGCTTTTGTTGAACTGCCATCTTTCCCTGGAGAGGTTCGCCTGTGAAAAGCAGCTGAAATCATCTCCTCCAAAACTAAAGTCAAGGTGCTCAGCAGAGGAGGGTTCAATGCCCTCTTGGTGTTACTCCCCCACATGAAGGAGGTCATGTAATTTGGAGTTTTATTCCTGAATGAGGGAAGGATGGAGCACAGCTGCAGCTCTGTGTGCCTTTACCTGCTTCACAGTCAGGATCCATCGTGGACAGAAACGGAACCTGCTGCTTCAAATGCAGACCAGTTTGACATTTAACACATGCTGTTCCTTAAATAATCAATACTGAATGTTTCATTGGCTTCATACAAATGAGATGCAGACTTTTTATTTTTTTCAGTCAATCACCAAAGAAAATCACATTCAGCTCCTTAAACACAGTAAAAAGACACGGCTGCATTTTTTGGTTCACAAGATGCCACAAAACATTGGTGAAACCAAAGTATTATCTCTAAAAGTAAATGCATTCACGGTTCATTTTTACCAGTTAAAGCTGCACAGAGAGAATTTTACTCTGCTGTTCCTCCTGATGGCTTTTTCAATATGAGAATGTCATTCATAGCAATGCTATCTGCAGTAGTGTTATCGTCTTGATTAGTTTGCTCAATTAATCCCTTATTCTTTATGGTGTTAATCATTTTCAGGAGTACTTGGAGATTTTTAATTTTAGCTAAGCATCCAGACTTCAATTTACATGGAAATGCTAACCGTTTGAAAAGTAATCGTGAAGGAGAACTTAATTGCGGTTTCTGCCCGACTATAATTATTCTGACACCCAGTCGTCCATGAATTGGAATGGAGCTGTGAAGTAAAATGCCTGCAGCAAGACTCAAGATTTGCACCGTTTCCACATTTCACACCAAGCCTCTTACAACTGTTCAATGCGATTTGGGTAGCGACAATCCTGTATGAACACCGTATGCTAAAAGCGTGTTCAAGGACCCGCATTCAACGCGCTATTGAACACACAACACGTGCTCAGCATGTCCGTTACATAAAAGGTAAAAAAAAAAAAGTAAGGCCTGGAAGAAATATCCTCAATGCGTAGACTGATCTCAGCTGTCTCTATTTTAAGGGTTACAGGGTTTCATCACTCTACCTAATCACCCTCATCGCAACAAAGATGTAACAATGCTACATTACACAGAAAATCAGCCATTTTTTCTTTTCTTTAAATGTCACTATTGTTAATTTTACCGGTTCTGCCCAAATATTTTGCCTCAGGGGTGTCCGCCCATTAAACACATCCACATCAAAGGTTGTTCTGCAATCCCAAAGTGATGCTTTCAGGTAAACTGTACATGAGTTCATTCCAAAAGGTTCTCTCAATTGAGACGATGTACAGATCCTGAGCTAAGTCACACGAAGAGGGGACAGAAAGTTAAAGACTCTGCCTCCCATTCTAGTCCACGAACATCTATTAAAGGGCCTATGCCATGCTATTCTTGAGCCTTTTATAGTCAACGATAAATATGTATATGACAATATTTAACCTTTGGCATACAAAAGAATGCATTTTTTTTTATTAAATAGTTATGTTAACGAGTTCTTTTCTAACCTAAAAGTAAGATGACTCGATCTCTGAGACACCGCCTTTAACTCTGGGTGGGTCCGCCCATTTCAACTAGAGCTTGCCTTGGCAGCGTGTCTGCAGTTTGCCCATGAAAATAAACAACATCTGAACTTTTGCAAAAATGAATGTGCATTTTGTGCATCTGCAAGTGTACCAATACCCAGCTAAATGAGTCTGGAAGGATTGATTGTGGAAGTGAAATGTTTTGCACCGTTTGTGTGTTTTCTTTTCTTTTTTCAGAAAAGCCGATCTGCTAGTTTAGTGGAGAAAGTGAGTTTGTGTGTTAGCCTGGGGGCGGGGCTGGCAGCGCAGACTCTTCGTGGGAGGGGCTGTTCTCACTTTGTGAGGTCACAATGTGAGAACCCTCTTGTTTTGTGGGCTGGGAGGGGCTGGTGCTCAGAGAGCAGTGAGGAACACTTAGAAATGTGTGAATGGTTTAAAGTACCGCTTTGGGTGATTAATTAACATTATAATACACTTAGAAGCTCAAAACAATTATTTTGCACGGTATAGGCCCTATAATCCAAAAGACTGAGAAAGTTCTTATGTTTGTAACATACATGTAATTAGAAATAATTTGTGAGGTGAGTAATTTTACAGTTTTTTTTTTGGTCTACCCAACAAACAACTGCTGAAAACAAGCTTAATCTGGATAAATATGATCATTTATATCATATTCTCAACAAAAAAGGTTGTATAGAAGTTTAGCAACAGCAAAAATATACAATAAGAACTAATCTGCTTTAGCAGACGTAATGTTAACAGTTAAAAAAAAATCAAGCTGTGCTTTTGTAAAACAGCACCAACTACACAGTGGGAAGGAGTTTCTTAAGCACAAAGTCCACTAATTTGAGGTCTACGTCTAGACTTTAACAGAACAGAAGAAAATCTCAGCTGAGTCCTATTACAGGGAGTGCAGAATTATTAGGCAAATGAGTATTTTGACCACATCATCTTCTTCATGCATGTTGTCTAACTACAAGACTGTATAGGCTCGAAAGCCTACTACCAATTAAGCATATTAGGTGATGTGCATCTCAGTAATGAGAAGGGGTGTGGTTTAATGACATCAACACCCTAAATCAGGTGTGCATAATTACAAGGCAACTTCCTTTCCTTGGGCAAAAAGGGTCAAAAGGACTTGACAGCCTCAGAAAAGTCAAAAATAGTGAGATATCTTGCAGAGGGATGCAGCACTCTTAAAATTGCCAAGCTTCTGAAGCGTGATCATCCAACAATCAAGCGTTTCATTCAAAATAGTCAACAGGGTCGCAAGAAGCGTGTGGAAAAACCAAGGCACAAAATAACTGCCCGTGAACTGAGAAAAGTCAAGTGTACAGCTGCCAAGATGCCACTTGCCACCAGTTTTGCCATATTTCAGAGCTGCAACATCACTGGAGTGCCCAAAAGCACAAGGTGTGCAATACTCAGAGACAAGTAAGAAAGGCTGAAAAACGACCACCACTGAACAAGACACACAAGCTGAAACGTCAGGACTGGCCAAAGAAATATCTCCAGACTGATTTTTCTAAGGTTTTATGGACTGATGAAATGAGAGTGAGTCTTGATGGGCCAGATGGATGGGCCTGTAGCTGGATCGGTAAAGGGCAGAGAGCTCCAGTCCGACTCAGACACCAGCAAGGGGGAGGTGGCGTAGTGGTTTGGGCTGGTATCATCAAAGATGAGCTTGTGGGGCCTTTTCGGGTTGAGGATGGTGTCAAGCTCAGCTCCCAGTCCTACTGCCAGTTTCTGGAAGACACCTTCTTCAAGCAGTGGTACAGGAAGAAGTCTGCATCCTTCAAGAAAAACAGGATTGTCATGCAGGACAATGCTCCATCACACGCGTTCAAGTACTCCACAGCGTGGCTGGCAAGAAAGGGTCTAAAAGAAGAAAAACTAATGACTTGGCCTCCTTGTTCACCTGATCTGAACCCCATAGGGAACCTGTGGTCCATCATGAAATGTGAGATTTACAAGGAGGGAAAACAGTCCACCTCTCTGAACAGTGTCTGGGAGGCTGTGGTTGCTGCTGCACGCAATGTTGATGGTGAACAGATTTAAAACACTGACAGAATCCATGGATGGCAGAGTTTTGAGTGTCCTTGCAAAGCAAAGGGGGCTATATTGGTCACTGATTTGTTTTTGTTTTGTTTGAATGTCAGAAATGTATATTTATTGTGAATGTTGAGATGTTATATTGGTTTCACTGGTGAAAATAAATCATTGAAATGGGTATATATTTGTTTTTTGTTAAGTTGCCTAATAATTGTGCACAGTAATAGTCACCTGCACACACAGATATCCTGCTAAAATAGCTAAAACTAGAAACTACTTCCAACGATATTCAGCTTTGATATGAATGAGTTTTTGGATTCATTGAGAACATGGTTGTTGTTCAATAATGAAATTAATCCTCAAAAATACAACTTGCCTAATAATTCTGCACTCCCTTTCCTTAGAGACTTATGCTCTATTCACAAATAATGTCCAACTTCCCAAAAAAAATGCAGTCTTCATAAAAAAACATGTCTATTGTCATTTTATAAAATGCAAAGAATTATATGGGACAAGGTTAAAGAACCTTCTTTGCATGCAATATAAAAAGGGGAAAATAGTGTTTATGTAGATATGAAATGTGTTAGATTATTGCAATTCGTGTCTTCCCACCTCAAGCCTCAACCAAACTAGCTTTGTCATTTTGTCCTTCACTCTTTGTATGAAAGAAAATATTTTTGAAACAAATAACTCAAGGCTTTAGAAAAAAAAAAAGAAATCAACATTTCCGACACTCAACAGATATTTATCAGAGCAGCACTAAAGTCCTCCTACAAACAGTCCTTGAAGATTGTTGCAATTCGCTTTAAAAGAAAGAAAACAAACCTGAGCAGGAGTCACCAGCTGTTATTGGAATAGCTACTTCTATTCCAAGTATGTTATGAAATGCTCAAAAGAAATGTAATGACGTAAAGCAAAATACCAACTTTAGCGAGTCTTGAATATTCAATGCAGACTCACATGGTTGTGACCAAATGTGCCAGAGATGTGCTGTGTGTGTCTGTGTGACAGGACTCGAGGAAGCAAAGCAACTTCATTACCCACCTGTGCCCAAGTTTGGCATCATAATTAGAAAAAAAAATAGAATTAAATAGAAACTTTCCATCTTTGGGTTTTTTCTTCCTCCATCTAACCCTGTCTTCTGCATCTTCCTCACTCACACCACCCACCATAATGTCTTCCTTCACTACACCCTTCAACTTTTTTTAAAAACTATTGTTTAAAACAAGGACATCCATGAAGGTGATGATGGTGGATGCAGCTAATTAATATACGTAGTAATTTTAAAGTCTGCACGTCAGTAATCATGGTTGTCTTAGCAATCAGCGTTGATGCTTGCTGCACTCACATCGTTACCATGATGATAACTGGGTTAATTTTGAGCTTGCCTTCAACCGGTGATTTACACCAAGGGTAAAGACTGCTTTCAAATTCCAGGACAAAAAAAGAAAAATAAATAAATAAATTAGATAGATTTTTGGTGTGGTGACAGACTTCAACTGTATGGATCGATAACGAACATTTTTTAAATATTGTATTTTACATGGTTAGCATGGAGACAACTTCCTGTCTTATGTTTTACTTTAATAATACAAATGCAACAGTTGCTTGGTTAAAAGACCTTTAAAGTTGAGGTGAAATGTGTTGATTCCTTTAGAAATTATGATCAACCTTCTGGTAAGGATGGTGTTTACAAGCTCCAGCCATTAAAAAAAAAAGATTCACAACTACAGCATGAGCTGATGTGGAACCAATAATGTCATAAAACAGGTGGGCGGCTGGTTCCAATTGCATCAGGTTTTATTAGCACAGCTAAAAGTCCACAAATCTAAATCAGGGTCAGGCAGGCAGGGGTAAATAACAGGCATGGGAGCATCAGAGAAGAAACAGGAGTGGTCAGGATCCAGGCGAGATTCTGGGCAGGCAGCAGGCGGACAGAGTCAGAGACAAAGCAGGGTCAGGACAGCAGAAGACCAGGTCTGGATGTAACGCTCAGTAATGCAGGCAGATTGGCATTAACAGTACTTTGCACTGAGAAAGGTTTAAGTATACTGTGATTGAATTGGTAAATGAGAGTCAGGTGCGCAGCATTTAGAAACTGCACACTGAGGTTGCTGAGAGATGTATTGCCTTTAGAATTTTGGAGACTGTTCCCATCGCTGACCACAGGGGGAGACAGCTTTGACTTCTGACAAATAGACATTTGGTAAAAATTAGCTTCTGTTTGAACTCAGCGATGACCAACTCTCAAAAGGACAGTTAGAGGTGAGCAGAGACTCATAAATAACATGTGTTAACATGATTGGAATAATGCTTTGTTTTCCTTACAGCTCAGGCTGTCATAACCCATTATGGTCAGTTTGATCAAAATCTGCCCACCCCCCATCCCTCCAGGACTATGGAGCGCTTCCCACCAGGATGCCTATAGTGGTGTTCCAGACAGATTTCATATGAAACAACATAATGCTGCCTGAAATGACGTGGAAGTTGAGCTAGACAAGAGGTTTGTACTGCGGCAACACTGTGTGGGTCCGCCCATTTCAACTAGAGCTGGCCTTGGCAGCGTGTCTGCAGTTTGTCCATGAAAATAAACATCTGAACTTTTGCAAAAATGGATGTGCATTTCATGCATCTAAAAGAAAAGCCGATCTGCTAGTTTAGTGGAGAAAGTGAGTTTGTGTGTTAGCCAGGGGGCGGGGCTGGCAGCGCAGACTCTTCCTGGGAGGGGCTGTTCTCACTTTGTGACGTCACAATGTGAGAACCCTCTCGTTTTCGTGGGTTGGGAGGGGCTGGTGCTCAGAGAGCAGTTTTTTAGAGGAACACTTAGAAATATCTGGGGGGTTTTTTGTGAGTGCAAGTAAAGGCTCATGGATTACTTTTGATTTACAATACTCTATGCAGTACATTAACAGATAATCACTTTTGAACTTTTTCCTTTTCTTACCTTTAATGTGGCAACAAATGAACCAAATCCTAGCCAAGTTTAAAAGTTTTGAAAGGTCCAAACTGGACTGCTTTTGATTAATAATTTAAAACAGTTTGTATCAACAAGATCACTGTTTTAAAAGCAGAAAAACATCAAATTTTAATGAGCACATTAGAAGCACTCTGCTGGCAGGGTTCAAAAGCAAAGACAATGACTGGGGCGTCACAGAAGACCATGAAAAGCAGTCACAGCTTTACAATGTAATCAATATAAGCCACTCAACCTCCTTAGAATAAGCAGAACTGGAGCTACAGTCAACAGAAAAGATCTTTCACTGAGATTACTGGGGAGGCAGGATTGAAATTGGTATCAATCCAAAGATTTTTTGAATATTCATCGGTGGTTCAAATTTTTGAATCACCACTGTTCACTGGTCAGTGTGTTGAGTTGTATTTTAACAGTCTGATGTTGTGTTCTACAATCCACAGGATGTGGACCAGCTTTAGACTATAGGTCTGCTTACTGGGTTATACATGAAGAATAATAATATCCATAAATTCTGGTCTCTTGATTATCTGGCTTCAAATGATAGTTGATTTTGTAAAATTACCAGATTCCCCCCACCATGCCTATGGTAACTTTCTTGATGCATATCGGGATGCTCACTGCAGTCACGCGTCTTACCTACATCTGCTTGAAGCCACTGCTCTGGCCGGTAATGCACAGTGCATCAAAAAGAATGCCCAAAGATAGCAAAGTTGACCACAAAAAAGGTCTTTGGTAAGTTTCATTTCTCGAAGAACCACTAGCAGACATGGAGCAACAGAGGAGCCAACGCCTTCGAAGAAAAAGAAAAAAAAAAAGCTGCATTAAACAGATACCAAGAGCCTTGCTTGAAATACGGATTTACTGCAATGAGTTGTTTCCGCACGTCAAAGCACCCTGCATAATGTAGTCCACGGCTACACACAGACCTATCAGTGATGATATCGTGAATCTGTACTGTAATGAGTATGTGTGGAAAAGCTTAGTGACTCTATCAGACTGGAAGGAAATATTTGGAGTTAATGCAAGATGAAAACACTACAAATAGCGATGAGATGGGATCCAGCTTGTCGTGTAAACTGTGATCATTTCTGCACAAAAACAAGGTTCCTTGGAGGAAAAGTGTGCGATTGAATGTTGGAGGTAAATTCAACCGTGGTTACTACCTTTGATGTCCTTCACTACCGTGATGGCATTCACTAGCAGAAGTGGTTGAAAAGTTTTAAACTCTGCTTGACTGCTTAAGGAGTTTGAAGATGCCCCGAAACAAATCTTTATCGCTGCATTTGTCAGGAGTGGAAGTTTGAGCCATTTTCTTTACTTTGAATGTTACTGTGAATGACAACTACAAGGCTTCAGTTAACAAGTTGAATGACTATTTCACAGCACAAAAGATATTTCTTTTAAGAGACATGTGTTGAGCTGAACATTCACAATGAGACTCCCTGGACAGTTTTGCAAGTAGATTTAAAGAAAAAAAATAAAAAAAAAAAGCTTGTAGCAACTTGTGAATGAAACATTTCATTCATGATCCAATGATTGACAAGTGCATATAAAACTTGTGGAGATGGATGCTACGCGAGAAGGATTTAAAAGTTGCGGGACTTTTAAAAAACCCAAGAATCAAGGAGAGACATTTTGCACGAATGGACGAAAGGTTGTGAGTTGTTTCCATATTCAAAGATCACAACTCAGTCACAGAAATGAGTTACTAGCCTCATTTCTTGAAAGTTTGAGAGGAATTGCATAAAACATCTTTGGAAATTCTCATTAGTGTTCAGTGCCTAAATCATGAAGACAGTAGTTAGGGGCAGAGAAATTTCTCCAGATTAACATTTTTATGCATCCAAGATGTTTAGTGTTGGGCAACATAGGTGGTCCATGAGCCAGGGACTGAATAATGCAATGAGCAGGTTTGGAGAAGTCAGTTACACCAGCAACGTTTCAAAATGCCATTTGACATAATAATTAGAGCAAAACCCAGACTGTCGAGGAAAATTTAATTTCACATTTGAAAATACCAGTAACCCAGAAGACCTGCAAGATAAATCCAGGGATTTACAACCAGCATCAACAGTAAAGTTAGCTTGAACTGGCCCTTACCACAGATCTTAGCGGCTTCCTTTGGCTGAACCTTTGCCCTGATGAGACTTGCTGGGGTATGGGAACACTGGTTCTTGAGGAACACGGGGTTCTGTTGGGGTGTAGCGGAACTGACTGAACAGCAGCCGTTTCTGGTTGTAGCGAGAGCGAGTCTTGAAAGCGTACACTTGATCCTCCTCGCTCACTGGAGTGAACTCTGGCTCATCCTCGTCGTCAGATGAGGAGCTCCAGCTCTCCTGTTCAACCTGGTGCTGGCTGCCTGGAGCTCCAGACTGAGAGCCCTGGGAACCAGACTGTTGAGATCCAGAACCAGTGTAGCTGCTGTCACCACCGCTGTAGCTGCCATAACCACTGGACTGTGCAGGTCTCTGATAAGTTGGCTTGGCTGGCTCTTGTTCAGGATAGGAAGCAGTGTACCACATGGGAGGACTTCCACTGCCTGAAAAAGCCAGGAGAAGAGTGAAACCCAAGTCAAGACCGCAAGCCATGACTAAAGTAGAGAATTACCTCCAGTTTGAGGCTCCGGGCTGTAAGATCCTGGGAAGGTTGGATAACCACCGTACTGTCCAGAAGGCTCTTCATAGGATGGTCTAGATGGTTCTTGCCCATAGTAAGGAGGAAGCCACATGGAGCGAGGGACTGCCATATTTGGGACACCTGCAAAAGAGGGTCAGGTGAAGCAGCCACAGCTGAACTGCATGGATCTGGTTTATTGCAGACTTACCTCCTTGAGGAAGGCAGTTGACACTTCCAATCATCAGGAGACAAATCCAGAAAACCCTGCAGACAACAGTACAGACAAAGCCGAAATGTCAACCAGTACCACAGATCATACATGAGGTAATTCACAAAGGCGTTTACAAAATTAAGATTAAAGTCTAACAATCACTTGAGCCAAACAAGAGCAAATCTATAAACCGTAAAGCACCTAATTCCATTACCTCATGCTGCTGGTTGCTACTGACTGATGCCCAAGACTAAACTCAGTGACATGTTCCACTGCCTTCATCCTGCTGCTTTTATCTGATCCTCAAAGCTGATTGGAGAAAATTGTTAAGTGAAAGCAGCTGCTGCTTAACAAGAATTGTAATCCTCTCTGTTTCATTAACCAATCCCATCTTGTTTAAACCTGTCAAACAAAAGTTCTGGTTAAACCAATGTTTACTGAATTAAATGATACGTTTTGGATCAAAAATATTTTCTCATTTCTAAAATATTAAACATTTACTTTAATAAAACCCCAGAAAAATCTATACTTCAAAAATATATTTTTTCTCTTTAATTGTTCACATCTTAGTGTCATGCGGTTTTTGTTTTTACACATATATTTTCAGCCAATACAGTATTGACAGCAGTAATTCTGTATTAAAGTTAAAAGAACAACCTACAGACCGAATCAATTCTTCATGTCATTACCTTCATTAAATTTGTTTGAACTAAGGAAAGCTGTGTACAGCACATGATTTTGTAATGCCTTTAGGAAAAAACAACAACATTTTTTTGCATACTTTAATGGCATTTATTTCTGCCACATTTTAATGAGGAGAAAATTCCTTAGGAAGATGGTGCACGGTGGTGTAGTTGTTAGCCCTCTTGCTTCACAGTGAGAAGGCCCTGGTTTGAATTCTAGCTGGGTCCTTTGTGTGGTTTGCATGATTTCTTCGAGCATGTGTGGATTTTCACACTCCGGTTTTCTTTCTCGGCTCAAAAACATGCTTCATGGGTTAATTGGTATCTCTCAATTTCTGCTAGGTGTGGTTGTGAATGTGTGGCCTTGCAACAGGCTGGTGACCTGTTCAGGGTGTATCCTGCCTTTGCACAACAGTAGCTGGGTTGGCTCCAGCAAACCCGTGACCCCAAAAGGGATTTAGTGAGTTCTGAAGAAATGGAAGGTTGGGTGGGAATTATAATACGACAGGTCAGAAACATCTAGTTCTTATTTGGTCCATCATTTGAAAAATGTTTGGCATTTTCTTTGGTATGTGTAAAACTTACACGAATTTGAAAGATGAGATTTTCAACATTAAAATGAATGCAACCCGATGGCAGATAACGTTTTAAAAATGGATTTAAAATAACATCCAAGTTTCCACATTTGTCCTGAAGCTGCAGGTTGTTCATGGGAGTCATTTTCAACCATGAGATGGCAGATGGTCCAGCTACATCTTCAAACATTTTATTTCCATTTTTAAATTAAAAAAAAAAATCATGGTCTCAATAGAGACCATGATTGACCTTTTGGTTGGCTTAAAGTCCCCTTGCAGAGGGGACCTCAGCTGAGCTTCCCTTTCACCTCAGTGACACCTGGAGCACATGAATCAGATATCAAAACAGGCACCTTTTACAGCAAAATCAAGACTAGCGTTGCATGAGAGCTGTGCAGTTAGCCCTTGCGCTATCCTATGACCCCACCCTTACATTGACGTGTTCTCCCTACCATGACAAAGGTGGATAAAGGAGGAGAGGATTTCATGTAATCCATGGAAACCAGTGAAGATCACAAATCATTGAAGAAAAAAGGTTCATCGTACTGTCTAGTGGGTCTAGATGACCCAACTCTCAATGTTAAAGTGCCTAGGATAGCACAAGGGTTAAGGAGCTTTTTAGCTTCAATGGTCATTTGGTTTAACCAAAAATACAAGCTTAGAAAGTTAAGTGCAGTCCCCTGAACATACCTCAAATTCAGAACTTTAAAGTTGTGCAAAAGTCAAATTAAATTGGCTTCTACACATGTACATTTATTTCAGAAGCATCTGATTCAATATTCATGTACTAAACTCTTAAGTTCAGTTAAGATTGAAGGGCCAATACTATTAAGCATTTCAGGGTAAACTATATCCATTGGCACGCCAAACTGAGTTTTTGCAGCTCATTTTCCTAGCCTTAATCTCCGAAGCACAGGCCTTCGCTCCTTGTGGGAACTGCCCTTTTCATAACCTAGAGCCGGTGTTTTAATGATCCCATTTGTGCTTCCCACCAAAACAAAAAAAACAAAAAAAAAAAAAAAAACAAAAAAAAACTTTTGCAAAGATGGATGTGCACATCAAAGGGGAGAGTTTGGCCAATCACTGCAGGGTCAGTGGAGAAAGTGGGGGTGTTTCAGAGGTAAAGTGGTCATTTCCAGGGTACCACCTTCAACAAAACTGACACTTTAAGCTCCAGCTACTCCACACAAAAGTAAGCAAGCTTGACACATTTCAGCAACGGAATTTTTATTATATTGGTACATGAAAACCTGCACAACTGTCATGAATTAATGACTGATTTAAGGCTTCAACTATGATCCTGAAATGACAGAGCTTAGCGGCTTCCTTTGGATGAACCTTTGCCCTGATGAGACTTGCTGGGGTATGGGAACACTGGTTCTTGAGGAACACGGGGTTCTGTTGGGGTGTAGCGGAACTGACTGAACAGCAGCCGTTTCTGGTTGTAGCGAGAGCGAGTCTTGAAAGCGTACACTTGATCCTCCTCGCTCACTGGAGTGAACTCGGGCTCGTCCTCGTCGTCAGATGAGGAGCTCCAGCTCTCCTGTTCAACCTGGTACTGGCTGCCTGGCGCACCAGACTGAGAGCCCTGGGAACCAGACTGTTGAGATCCAGAACCAGTGTAGCTGCTGTCACCACCGCTGTAGCTGCCATAGCCACTGGACTGTGCAGGTCTCTGATAAGTTGGCTTGGCTGGCTCTTGTTCAGGATAGGAAGCAGTGTACCACATGGGAGGACTTCCACTGCCTGAAAAAGCCAGGAGAAGAGTGAAACCCAAGTCAAGACCGCAAGCCATGACCAAAGTAGAGAATTACCTCCAGTTTGAGGCTCCGGGCTGTAAGATCCTGGGAAGGTTGGATAACCACCGTACTGTCCAGAAGGCTCTTCATAGGATGGTCTAGATTGTTCTTGCCCATAGTAAGGAGGAAGCCACATGGAGCGAGGGACTGCCATATTTGGGACACCTGCAAAAGAGGGTCAGGTGAAGCAGCCACAGCTGAACTGCATGGATCTGGTTTATTGCAGACTTGCCTCCTTGAGGAAGGCAGTTGACACTTCCAATCATCAGGAGACAAATCCACAACACCCTGCAGACAACAGTTAAGTCCATCAAGCAATGTTGACCACTGATAGACAGAAAAACATGTGCTCATTGTCAAAGTGTAAACTATTTTGGAAACCATCCAGAGAGGAGGGGGGGAAAAAACCTCATCATGGCATGAACTCACCTCATTCTGCTGGATAATACTGACTAATACCCAAAACAAAACTCAGAGAGCTGTACTAATGACTCCCAACTGCAGGAGCTGCTTTTATCTGATCGTCACACTGACTGGAGAAGATTGTTGAATGGAAACAGCTGCTGCTCAATGGTGCAAGTCATCCACTGTTTAATTTTATATGCCCTGTTTTTAAATGTCTACTGTTTTAAATGAGATAATTTTCTATTCCCAAACTAAAGAAAATTTTATTAAATAACATTAGCTTTGTTTATCACAAATATATCCAATTCTTTTTTGTTTTCTTTAAAAGTCTGCCAGGTACAGTCTCATACCAGCAAAGCAGTGATCGTCACTTCAGCCCTGGTGATGGAAAGGTTAAACACAGCACCCGTTTCTGTTTTCAAGAATAACCTTAGATAATAGTGATTCAGTGGAATGGCTTTTACATAAGTGACAGCTGAAAGTGCCTTAAAACAAGCAAAAACAGATTAAATTCAATTCAATTTTGTTTATATAGCCCAATATTACAACAATAGTCGTCTCAATGGGCTTCATACAGATAATTGTATCATTAACATGTAGTCATAGAATTCAATAGTCAATGGCTAAACTTAAACTAAACCAACTAAGCTACACAGGGCATCTCTACCCTTAGGCCCTCCTTCTCAAATGTTAACCAAAGAACTACTGCAAACAGAACAAAGACGGCTTTGAAGTCAGAGGTGGAACTGAGAACTAGCAACGGCGGAGCAGATTTAAACGTGTCAAATCTTTTAAAGGCAAAGTAAAACATTGACTAAGTTGGAAAATTAACTGGTTTTAATGTGTCTGAGCTGTAAGGGGCACATGTGGCCCAACTCAGGGACAGTTCAGATGTGACAAATGAAAGAGAATCCATCGTTGAAAGAGGCATTCTGACTCTTGGACCACAAGCAAAGTGCTCTCATGTCCAAAGTGCAAGTTCAGAATGAGTATCTTCCTGCAGGAACACAATCATTGGTTCCCGTATGGTGTCAAAGACCCCAACCTTTCTATACATCAGACCTTAAAACACACAGGGAAGCCCAGGGCCCGATGGGAGGTTATTGTCTGTCTCTCTCTTCACATCCATCTGACTAAAAGCTTTTTTTTCTTCACTGAGCCAGCATTAATCCTCAGGCTGAATCTCCTTCAGGCCTGATGTGGACGCTGATGGAGATGGTTTTCTGTCATCAGCAGCTAGATGACAAAACCTTCAGTTTTCCGTCAAAAGCAGGAAGTACTGTGGGTTCTTGTAGATTTGTTTCCCACAAATCCTGAAGTTCTTCAGCATTTCATCATGTCAGGAGCAACTTAAACTAAATACTTTGTGTTTGAACCGAAGAACTCAATGAGAGCCGTACAACTTATTAAGATCAAGAAAACTGATGATATGGGAAAATTCCTAATGTGAACTGGACCATAGACTTACACACCACAAACTATCTACTTACTCTAAACAAACGCTTTATTAGAATTTACAGTCTGCTTACAGATATCTAATGGTTATTCGTTTACATGTCTAGGTTCAAAAACCAATTTCCTGATCTCTGATAATTTGACCATATACTAGAACTCTACGTGCTCCCAGATTGTTGTGGGCCTGATTTTAAATATTGTTGTTTGTTTGTTGTTTTACACAGAACAAGCACCACCCTGTCTCAAGAAACTGGGTAACATCTGGACCCCTCAGGTCAAAACATGTGGAAGAATTCATGAGCCGGATACCAACATTAGGAAGTCTTTGCCTTTGCAGTTGCATCTCTAAAAGCAAAAATGTTTTTCAACAATCTACATTTACTGTGATCCCAAATATATAAGGGGACTTTTTTTTATTTCACTTGTATCTGCTCATGTTTTTGAGTTTTAGTCAAGTCTTTAAAACTCCACTTAAGGAGAAATTCACAAAGATGGTTTTAATGTGGTTAAATAGATGTAATGTGAGCAAATGCTCTAACATTTCTCTTTTAGCCTGTTAGCTTTCAAAATTTTACTTTTTCTGCTGTTATAGACAAATGAAAGCAACAGAATCAATGTGGCATTTATGGTCTTTCCAGTAAAACAGTCAACAGGCCAAATGTTGGAACACAAAATGTTTCCCAGCATTAACTGGAAGACAGTAGAGAAAATAAGGAAAAAGCAACGCTCAGGTGGAAAACAATCCGTCTTTCGTTTGATATTGAGAGGAACTACAGTTCAAGAGTCTTACAGGCCTTTTTAGGAGTTTGTCCTTACTGTGAAGGAGGGTATAAGGGCAGTGATGCCCAGTTTAACTTAGTCTATTTAGTTTAGTGATCAGCTATTGAATTCTATGACTTGATTCATGTTCTTAGAAAATTACTAGTATGAAGCCCATTGAGACGACTATTGTTGTTGGATGTTGGGCTCTATAAATAAAAGTGAACTGAATTTAATTGAACTAGAAATTTCCCTCTAAATTGTGGGCAGGACTGTTGGCGTGGAATAAGCCCGCCCCCTTTTCCCTCGACATTGCTCACAGCTCCCTGTTTACACATTCTCTTCCTGCCTTCAATTCCCCATCATCCCTTGGTTTAAACTCTCTCCCCATAGCTTACAGTCCCTCACAACTCCAACCTAACATCCCGGTTCATTGAACTCAGTCACAGAATTTGCAAGCAGTTTTGGAGCCATCCAGCCTTACAGTTCTGAGCCAGATGCCAGCTCAGAGGAGGAAAATGTAGACAAGAGGATGCATCAGAATGAGGCTGAACAGGGAGCTTGTGGCCCGCCCAGAATATTTTCTAAGTCACAGATATGATCTTTTTAAAACTACATTTTTTTTTCTTCTCCTCATTCACAACAATTTGAATTTATAAATACTAAGAAATTAAATTTTTAGCTTAATCATTAAATCATCAGAAAAATGCCACAACAACATAAAAAAACACATTTTTATGGGAGTGAGTTTTTAATCCATTGGGATCAGTTAACAATAACAGTTCTCTGTCTGGGATGCGATTGTCCATGTGGTTGGTCTTTTCTACACAGATGGACTTGTTGATCAACAGCTGACTCACAGCAGGACACACACAGTCCTCATAACTGATCTGAACTCAGTGTCACATGATTCAACTCTGCCAACTGACAGAAAAGGAGGATGGAAGATGAGTGCAATTCACAGAGAATGCAGAGAGTCTGTGGGAAAGAGACAGGTTGGCTGCTCAGTTATTTTAACAGCTAGCAAATTGCCTGTCAAGGCTAACACAATTCAGAAATTGTTGAAATCTGAAGCAAAACTGGCCAGAACACTAAACGATTTATTCTGTCTATCACTGCTCAGCCACTTTGCACAGTTTCAGGAACAGATGTGTTGACGTAAAACAAATGTTTGTTTGTGGTTGTTTTAATTTTTTCACCTTCTGTCTTAATATGTTTTTGTTTGCATTTTAGAGAGAAGGCTTTATTGATTTGTGACGGTCAGCAGGAGACATTTTGATTAGAAGCCTTTTTATTCTTGTGTGCATTGAGCAGACACAAGCTGCCAGGTAAATCTGTCTACAGATGTGCCTGTTACTGTTAACCAGGTCATGGTTTTATTTGATGGTGAGGAATCTGAACACACAGCGAAGACAGTCATGCATGATGAAAGTGAACAGCCTCTAACTTAAACTAAAACTGGACGTAAGCTGTGGTTTCATATCCTGTTTTCCTTTTATGCATGAACCGAAACACACAGATGACATGGAATAAGCCAGCAGGCAGAAGGCCCAGCTTTCACCACAGAGGTGCTGAGCTTTTCTACCTAGAGTACATTCCCCTCTGACTGGCATGCAAAGAAATTGGGAATCCAAGCATGAAAGGTAAACAGAGGCAAATTTCTGCATTTTGGACTTCAGTCAAGTGCAAATAAAAACCAAAAAAAAAAAAACATCCAGAGATATATTCACTCCATCAAAGAGGCAGAAGCAGAAGATTATCCATCTCACAGAAATAAATACTTTAATTCAAAACAAAGCACAGTAGAAACAAGAAGCCAATAAAGGAGAAGTAATGTGCGTTTTGCATGCAGAGGTTTGGTGGTGGGTGAAGCACAGGAAGTTTAATCAGCCCGAGTCTCTGCAGTAAGGAGGAGGAAGACCTGTGAGGAAGAGCAGAGAGTGGGATGGAGGGCAAGACTTTGACTCTGATTAAAGAACACTTTGGTGTGATGTTTCTAAAGATGGAGACAGAGAGCACAGACTGTGGCTCTCATGTGAGAGAGTTTAATGAATGCGGAGGCCAATCTAAAAGCATCCTTCAGCTGCTCCGTGTTAGATCAGATGATGGGACACATGGTGCAGAGGATGTCATGGACGTGAGAGGGGAAGGTGACAGACTAAACACTGCTTTATGTGTCCTCAAGTAAAAGTGGGTTTGTTTGTTCTGACAACCGGACTTGTGGAGATTCCTACCTTCGATTTGTTCTTTTCACGTTGAATTCTTAGTTATTTATTTATTTAGTGCTTGGTCTTTTATTTATTTATTTTTTTGTTTTGTCGAATAATTTTGTCTCTGCATGACAGGTATGTATACATCCTTGCAGTGATTAAGCAAGAAAACATTCAAATTTCTGTTTGGTTAGAAAAAAACAAAGGCTGGTGTTAAAGCACGGCGGTGGACGTTTCATGGTGAGTTCACACCGGTCTTGGCAACAAGCGACCACTTCCAATGAAAAGGATAAATAAATGCACAAAAAGGCCTTTTGGGCGTCCATGTTCAAAACTCTCGCGTTCACGTGTAACCACGCACATCCTTAACAGTTTTCGTGCTCTACGTACAAAACGGGCTGCCTTTGAAGTAAAAAGCTCTGCATGTTAAACCAAATCGAACTTTGACTAATTGGGGACTGACATATGGATGGTGTCCCCTTTAATTAATGGAAATACCAACTGTTTGACCATGGAGGTGATGCATTCAAGAACATGCATCACATGCCTGGTGTGTCTATTGCTAGTAGTTTGTTTATTCAGAAAGGGAATTGTAATATTACATGGGACAATGTAAGCGAAACATTTTTCCTTACACTGTCTACCGTAATACGATTAAATCCTTATTTACTAAAATAACTTTTAATAAAGGAATCCAGCACCTCCAAAAAATTAAAACTCCTCAGTTCTTGTTAACGGGGCAGAAGCATTAAAAAAAAAACAGAAAAAAAAATCATTTTAACATGGTATATGCTGATTACAGGGCTTTTCTATCTTGCTTTAAAGCCCAAAGAGCTTAGAGTCACAGTCCCATTCACACACACACACACACACACACACGGTGATGGTAACTCCGCTGCCTAAAACTGGCACAAAACCTATAATTACCAGGAGGAGTAATTTCTGCACATGCGTGGGTTTTCTTCAAGCACTCCGAGTCCAAAAACATGCTTCATAGACTGGTTGTTTACTCTAAATTCTCTTGGTGTGACTGTTAGTGTATATGGGTGTGTTATTGTGTGACCCTGGGATCTGCAACAAGCTGGCAACCTGTCCAGGGTGTACCTCGCCTTTGCCCAAAAGTAGCCAGGTTAGGCTCTATCAACCCCATGACCCCAAAAGTGATAAGAGGTTAAGAAGGTGGACGGATTGGTTTGGTTTCACACCAAGCACTAATAAAAGCAAACCAAAGACCAAAGCAGATCAAAATATCTGGAACCCATCCATCCTGACAGGGAAGCTACTTTTGTACCTCAATGACTCATTCCCTCCCCATAGAAGCTGGTTTTAAGTGAGAAACTCCAAGCAGAGATCCATTATCAGCCCAGGAACAACACCATACCGTTTTCCTCAGTAGAGCCACTACAGGTTAACAGCACCCCCAGACTTGAATACAAACAACTTTAGAGGGTGTGTAGGACACAGCTCAAAGAAGAAAACATTTGAAAAAAAAAAAAAGCCAGAATTTTGAGGACCCCAAATTTACAACCTCCATTCTGTCACGGAGGGTAACCCCAGAAAAATCCAGCAGCCACCACAAGCGAATCTGGCTTCCTGTCAGCAAGGAGAACCAAGCTGTGGCTCTGGATAACAGCAACTGAATAACTCAGCAGAGCAGCGATCCCAAAAGAATCCTTATCATCAAAAAAGGTTTGAGGAAGGATAGTGTGTGGCTGCAAAACAGGACGCACTCGGCTGCATCATGTTTAGCAGCCCATTCAAAAGAGTGGTGGAGACCTCACACGCCATTCAGCGGTTTCACCTAGAAATAGGAGAAAAAAGGTATAAAGCCAACATTTCTCCTGTGCAACAGGGATGAATGAGCACATCACTGTGATTAGTTTCAGTCACGGATGAAGAAATGTTAATTCTCTTCTTTTAATCTAACATTTAATCTTAAAAGTAAATGTTATTTGTTTATTTGTTTCCATTTTTATACTTTAAAACACTGTTTAGTCTAAACCAGGTTCACTGCTTTTTTCAAACAGTGCTTGAAACCAACCAATCAAATCAAATCAAACTGAGTTTTCTAAGATTGTCACAGATAAATCATAAACGAATTGTTCTGATCCAATGTTGTTCCTGTGCTTTACACATCAACAAATTAGAAACAAAACTTAGAAAAGATAACTGCAATTAATGTAGTAAGAATCCTCACTTTGCTAACAGTTTGTCTCACAAAGAGCTGGAAAATAGAGTACACAACAGCTAATCGTGGAATGGGTGGAATCTTGTGTCAAAGTCTCACACTCTTCCTTTGTAAATTGAACTGTCACCTCTAACAACACGAATGCCTCAGTCACAACTGCCCCTTAAGGGTGGATTCTGGCTGCCTGCGGGTCAAAGATGGGCAAACCTGCACGGGGCACACAAGAAATATCAAGGTCGTAGACCGCTCGGTGAACCGTGCAGCAGAAGTTTGTGTGGACAACCCATGGGCGTCCTACAGGCACTTCAGTATCACGTGCACACCCTGTGCATGCAAGGGGTGAGTAAGGGACCATTCCACCTTATTTACAACTAGTGGCTGCAAGTTTTATTAAAATTTTTAAATAAACTCCTGCTCAGATGTACCTGCACTCTGTGATTATATTGTTGATAATTTTAATAATAGACTTCAGTCTTCCGTAGATGCAGTGGCTCCAGTCAAAACCAAACCAAAAACCACTTCTAAAACACAGCGGAAGACAGAGGGGATTAGGTGTTTGAAACAGAATTGCAGGAGAGCAGAGAGGAGAAATAAAAAGACAAAATTAACAATGCATAGATACATTTTCGAAGGACAACTCAAAATCTACAATAACTCTGTCAGACAGGCATGAACTCTCTACTTTTCAAATCGTATCTCAAGAAAAAAAAAATCTGAAATTTCTTTATAAAACAATTCCTATTTTAAATTTAAAAAAGTATGAGGTTTTATGAGGTCCCTGCATTTTCCACGCTATTTAAATCCAATGAAGGTAACTGAACAAACAAATAATAGATATGATGGTAAGAAAAACCAGGTGAAACACAAACAGAGAGTAAGAATAGAAACTACATTACTGAAAATGAAAGAAAAAATGAAATGAATGAAAAAAGTGACAACATGAGAAAAACAGCCACAGAAAGGGAAAAAACATACAGGCCATCACATTTATGTGTTTTTGTTTGATTGTTTTTTTGTTTTCCAGACCAACCAATGAGTCTTTTTAGATGTTACTCATCAAACGGACACTCCTCTCAAGCTCAGTTTGCTTTTTCAAGCCTTTTTATTTTTGTCACAAATTGATGGTAAACCAGGAGGAATTTGCAGTCCTGTGTGCTGATCCATCTGTTGATCTCTGTTCCCACTTCTCCAGAACTATCCTATTCTTCATAGAAAGTGCTTATTCTTTGTTTTTACAGCTGAAAACTGTGGCTGCAGACATGGAGAAGTCTAATTATCATTCCAACAGTTTCACACTTGGCTGCAGACTACATCACTCGTGAAAAAAGTTCCCCTGTGAGAAATGAAATGGACATTTCATGTCAGTGAAGAAGCAAGGATGCAAAATGCAAAGACTGAGGTTTTTGGGACCCTCAAGTAGATCCCGTTCTGTACTTAGACTTCCAGTAAAATATTGTCTATTAATGTTGTGAGGAGAATTAGTGACAGAGAGCAACCTGAAAGGCGAAGGGGAGGGGGGGGGGGGGTCATACACATATAGTCCAGACATATAGTCTGACTAACTGCAGGCAGCATGACCTAAGTTTTCTCAGTAGCAGGCCAGGAATCCCATATTTACAGAGCAGCCCGTCCTCCCTCACAGGACATCCTGAAAACAGAGGTCAAATGCCTTCCCCAAATTCATTAGATTTGGACCAGTTGTGCAAACTCTCATGACCTCTGCTCGACTCCAGCTAGGGACCCGTTTTGAACCTTAATGTTGGTCAGTGACTGATTGACCTGGGTTACTTATAAGGAGCTTTTTGGATGTCTGTCCAGCCTCATCCAGATGTGTTCATCTGTCATCTGGAGGACATTAATCTTAGTGGTTTATTTTCAGGTCTTCATTCTCTTAGTCTTTCAGACTGAAAAGGTGAAAGATTAAATTAATGACATTGAAGCTTCTTCAGAACAGACTAAAGCTTTGACAATAGATAACTTAGTCCAAAAACTAAACATGAGTGGAAAAAAAAGTTTTTATTATCATTCATATTCTCTGAAAAATATCCCAGAATTCATCATTTCTTCCAGGGTATGTAAACTTATGAGCACAGCTGTAGGCTTTTCATTGCAAGTGGACACATGTTACTGAGGCTGGTGTGAACACAGCATGAGACTTTATAGAGAATCTTCATCCCTGAAGAAGCGTGGGGACTTAAAAATAAAGAGCAATCCACTTTTTCTGACCTCAGACTCCAAAGTATTAAACTTCCACCTAACTGCTTAATGAATGCTGAAGGTCTGTGCAGGACACATGATCACAACATGGAGAAAGAACGCAGTCAATCGTCTGCTGATCAACCATCGTTTGCTGTATGTGAATGTTGCCTGACATCCGGATGGACACGGGCAGCGACGTGCCACAAAAGAAAAGGATAACAGGACCTTTTTGAGTGAAAACATGGAAGCATTTCATTGCCCCTGTCAGCTTCAGTCTTCTAAAACAGCTGGTTCTAAAACAATGCTTTTTTTTTTAACCTTTTCCTACATTTTTTTATTCAAGAATGAAACTGCTCAGAGTTTACAATGTTTTGGAATCCTTAATGAGAGATTACATGTTAGGAGTGCAAGGCTTTGACATTTATGGTCAGCAGACGATGCTGCAAGGATTCAGAACATGCTACACTAATGAAGCTTTACTATAAATAAAGGCAGGCGAGTGCATGACGCAGACAAAGACTCACAGGAGTTTGGTAGAGACGCCTTAAATTAGCAGGACTATCTACAATGGAGCTTTTCTCTCTTTTAAAGAGGATGTCTGACTCATCTGAATCTTGTAGCACCAATTTGCAAAGTCTCCCAGGACAACAAGCACACAGGGGTCACAGGAATGCCCATGCAGGAGAGCAAATAAAAGACACCCAAATAGGACCTGAAAGCGCTGCACAGGTGGCATGTGGGTGTGTCCACAGTCATATCCTGCTTTAATCTAAGGAATGCATGTTCAGAGGTTCTGCTAAAGCAGAGCTGAAACTTAAAAATGCAAATGTAATAGAAGACAAATAATAATTTTGATTCCTAACAACACAAATATATCTAAAATTATTGTTACTTTTTTTTAAAAATATATTTTACTTTTTTGTTTTTTTCTTTTTAATACTGTACAAGTCCTCTGTCGTTTCTCATTTCCATCAACGGTTCCTCAGTCTTTGGTGCTTAACTTCCTCTTTACAGAATGATGTGTTGACAACAGTGATTTCAAAGTAAAATAAATATTTAAAAAATGAAGTAAGTATTTTTGTGGAATTAAAGAATAAATCTTCACATTTATTGCCAAATCATCTCTTTACCTTCAGAATACGAATTAAATCTTGTCTGATTCTGGATCATCTTCTGCCTTTTCCTCAGCTGTAACTTCAGCAGTTCCATCACTGATGGCAGCTAGATAGTCTGCTTTTATCGCTTTGTGCTTAAATTAAAAAATTATGCAGATTTTCAGAAAACAACCTGACAAAGTCATGAAAGGAAAATCCTTTTTTCAGAACATTTTATTCCTACTCCTGTTATATCATTATGTTGGTGTTAAAGATTGTCTTCATCACGTTTGTAAATAAAAAACAGAGAATACTTTCAAAGACAAAGCCATTGGAACTGCAGAGGAGCTGCTGCCAACGTTTTACAAGGGCAGCATCTGTCTGAGAACGTCCCTTTCTTTGTGAAAATTGATCTTCGCCATTGTTCTTAGCTCCTTTTGAGACATTTCTCACAGAGTAATGTGGAATTTGTGAACGTCAGAGCCGAGCATCAGCAGTTCTTCATCACATTTCACATCTCAAATGCTGTGACAGCCGGGAAACACGGACTGCAGGTTAAAAGTACAGAGTGTTTTTTATCTGAGGGTAAAAATTGATAGTATATTATTATACTGAATAAGCTTTATTACAGACTCAAGGTCCAATTGCCATAAAATACACAAAATATAAAAGACTTAAGGATTAAAAAATTAAAAACTCATACAAGTTTAAGAACAATGACAAAAAAAGTATAAAAAACAATGACACAAAAGTATAATAACAGTAAAATAACCAAGTATCATGAACTTAATAAAAAGATCGTAGATTGACTGTACCAAAACCTCCAAACAGGGGATTGGTATAAAAGTGCTGTGCTTTACATTGGTGAGAGTTAAAATGATTACATTATTTGAAGCATTAAGACGATAAATAAATCCATAGATAAAATGTCTTAATAAAGCTTGGGCAGTATTAACTCTAGCACCAACAAACAAACTGTACCACAGAGGCTGTTTTCATACAATTCTTAGGGCATAAAAAAGAAAATAAAATAAAAAAATATTTGGGGGCAATATTTTAATCAAATGTAAAAGTAAAGAGTCCTTTTATTGAAACACAGCCTGGACCTTGAGTCACATCTAAGAAAAGATACATGTGAGAATTTAAATGGTTTCCTGAACAAATCTCACTTTTTCTATTCTCTGTTTTTTTAAATTCAAACTGTTAAGTATTTTTGAATTAATATCTGAATAAAAAACAAACAAACAAACATTTTGCTTTTGCTTCAGCCCACCATAATGTTACTAGTGAATGATGATACTGGTGTCATTTTCTCCCCTTTATCAGGCAAATGTCTGTGTTGGTAAAAAGAGGACGCACAAAGGGGCCCTCTTACCATTTTTCTGAAGAATGTTCTGGAAAAATGTAAACAGTCATTTGACTTTTTTATGAAAGCAGAAACCTTTGAAGTGTTCCAGTCAGGCTATATAGGCAGATAGAGGTTTGAATGCTCAAGTGTTTGCCCCTGTATGAATTTTACAACCTACCAGTACGAAAAACCCCTTTACACAGATACTTACATGATGAAGGGGATCAAACCATCATCTATGGTTGATAGATTCACCTGTCACAGCACATTAAATAAGTTCTTTCACATTTTCCATCACATTAACATGTTAAAATGTGCCTGCCTCACATATTCTTCAGACCAATCCTTTTGCAAATGTTGCAGGCTGATATGGAAAAACAGGAACAATAATATTTTACAGAAATACTTTCAGATTGATTTGATTTTTTTAAAAGTGACCACAACTCTGCTGCATATTTACTCTTGAACTTCTAACCAATAATTCTTAGCTCAGTCACAGATCTGCCGGTTCATAATTTGATTCTAAAGGTTGCCACAACCTTCGGTTATAGCGATTCAAGAACCGTTGGAAGCCCCTGTTGCTCGGTGTGAAATATTTTTTTAGCAGATGGGCCGGCGTGCTCCTCATCTCAGAAATTCCCGCAGCACCTCCCTCGGAGGCAAAAGTCTCATACAAGCGTCTTGAGTTGTCTGAGCCTTTGGGATGAACCGGATGAGTCACATGTCTGTAAAAAAAATCGCAAATACATGAAACCGCAACTATTAAAACGCAAATAGGCGGGGGAACACATGTTAGCATCAAGCTGGCGGGCTTTGGTTTTACTGCTGTTATGCTTTATGTCCCCAGAGAAAGAAAGGCTTAAAAGATAATTTTCTACTTTTATGGATCCATTATTGATCCATTAAACTTGGATCGATTCAGATCGATCAATGGATTTTATCAAACCAGCCCTATTTAAAACACAATTCTATGTTCTCTTTCAGTCATTTGAGAGAAAACCTGTTCTGCACAAACTAACGCTTATCTAATGCCACAAATGTAAAAAAAAAAGTTTTGAAATTACTTTGAACCACATGAGACATGTACATATTTAAAATAGTGTGCAGTCTTTGCAGAATCCCAACAATTAAAACATGCTATGATTAAACTTAAAACATGGTGAAGACTGAAGAAGCATCACCATGGCAACAGCCTGGGGTGTATGTCCATGCAGCAGGAAGATAGTCATCACCTCACAGTCAGGGTACAGCAGTGTTTCTCAGGATTAAAGTTACAAAGCAGCCAGCCTCTGCCCACTTATCAGAGAGTGAATGTGGCAGGGTAAATCAAAAAAACGACATCCCTTCTCGCATTTTCCTTCTTTCCATGAAAAATGTGAAGCCAAGAAATTTATATGGAAATCTGCCTGCACTTTCATTACTTTTCATGAAGGAGGATATTAATGAGGTGGATGTGCAGCAGTTAAACCGCATGTTCTGGCTGAAAGCACATCCATTCATGAGAGGCTTCAAAAACACAAACAGTCCTGAACTATCAAGTCTTTGAAAAAAAAAAAAATTCATAAAGTGGTCCAGTGCATGATTATCCATAGATTTGAAGACACTCAGGTAGAGTTTACAAAACTAGAACTGCTGCTGCCACAATGGGATCTACTGATCTGCCTGGAATAACTGTCTTTTCATGAAAGATGTTACAATTTAATATCAAACAAATAGAATGCACATGAGATCCACCCACAACCTCCGCTTTCCTCAGCCTTCGCTTAGTGTCACCGGGGCAAACAAAGTCTACTTGTATAAAATTAGAATCACTGCACACAGTTTCTTCCTATAAGTTGCTCCCACACACTGTTTGATTAGCTAACACAATGCTGTATGGCTGCAGTCTGATTGTATTCGTTCATGCAGAGACGCCTGGTATTTGACAAAAAAATGATATTGGGGGGCGAAGGAAGACAGAAACTTCACATACATTTTTTTTAACTGAGCTGAATCAAGAAAAAAAGCAAGAAAGCAACAGGACATGCAAAAAAAAAAATCTTAATATAAACACAGCAAGAGAAAACAAACACCAAAGGAGGATCTGAACAAGACTGAATTTTAGGAGTCAAGAAGAAAACAGAACAACAAATGAATTTTTCTTCTTTAATTGAATGTCAGTCTTTTTATTTGCCATTTATCAATTCTTCAAGTTGCCCACTAAAAAGATGATGTAATTGTCATTACATATACACTTTAACTAATAGAAATAGAATGTTAAAAAAAAAGAATCCATTGTTTGATTTCAAAGAATTGATTTACAGAGCGGTGCAAAAAATATGTTTTTGTCAACAACAAAGGTTCCCCTCAATACTTTAATGTAACCCTGGTTGCCCATATCAGAGGTCAAACGTCTCCTGTAGGTCTTCAGCAGGTTGTTTTTGGTCCATTCCATGTGCCATGCGCATGAGCCATGCAGATTTATTCCAGAGCTGGGATGTTCTGGGGCTGTTGCTGTTGTTTGAAACGGACTTGACCACTCCAGGGGGGTATTCCAAAAAGCAGGTTATGTGAGTTACCACAGTAAGTTTGAGGCTAAGGAAGCGGATAGCCACAACTTTCGGTTCTGTATTATAATCTTCATACGCCATCATTAAAATCTCCTACTCCGTCTCACTGAAGTATGGCGCTCTCTTCTTTACTCCACACGTTTTCATGGTGACTCTGGAAATCGGCGATCCATTGAGAATTACTTTATGTACTTCCCGTGCACGTGTAATTACGCTAACTCATATCTGGTTTTTTGGAACCGACATACCCAGAGTAAGCAAGTTCAGGCGGATTTCAGCCAGAGTTCAGGCTTAAAGTCAGGCTGGTTTAAACAGTCTTTCTGGAATACCCCCCTGGACCTTGAAATGCTTTTTTTTTGTAGTCACTCCTTTGTTGTCCAGGTGATGTGGTGGCCCTCATTGTCATGCCGGAAGATCCGGCCCCATTTTTGGTCCAAAATCTCATCATGCATGGCCCCACTCATCCTTTCCTTAACAAAGGTCATGCGTTCTTGCCACTTCACAGAAAAGCAGTCCCACAGCATAACGTCTCCGCCCCCATGTTTCAAAGGGTATAGTGTTCTTGGGTTGAAACTCAGCATTCATGTAGCAGATGATCTGACAATGAACAACTGAAAACCACACACTAAAATACTCTGAGGATTGTTAACACAAATCAAGACAGCTGTGGATGATTATTAGTATGAACCTGGAGTGAATGGCAGAGGACATCTCAGAACATGACCAAAAAATTTGATCTCTTCTCTCCAAGCTGCTTGCTTATTGTAGATCTTGTTCAGGTCTATAATCTTGTCCCTTGTGTCCTTTGACAGCTCTTTGGTCTTGTTCATTTTGTAAATGCCAGTTGTGATTTCAGGTCCTATTTAAACAGATGAGACTCCCTCAGTAAACATCTGACTGTACTTGTTCAGTCTTCTTCCAAAACTGAAAGCAGGTTTACTTGTGACTTAAAACAAAAAAACAAAACCATAATACAACAAAACATGACTCAACTAAATGCATCTAAAAAAAATTAAACTATTAGGTACTTATCCTCACATCCGGATGTCATGTAATTTCAAAAGCTGCATTGGTGGTGTTTTTGCCTCAAAAGAAGGAAAGTATGTAGTCAAGTGTGATGTAACAGCTGGACCATATCTTAGTGTCATTATTTTTTTTAAATAGTGAGTATCTTAAAGTTGTGCTGCATTGTTTTACTTTGTGAATAGCGAAATAATTTGGTCACTTTTCCACTAAATACTCCCACTTGAAAATAAAGACCTTTGTTTTTATAAAGTGGGTTATTCAAAAGACATGAACCTGAAGTCTAAATGAAAGTGTAACCTCAGAGTGAAGTTATCAAGATGAATGTAGAGCCATCTTTTCTCTATTCTGAGAAAATAACAGCAGTATAAAGAAAAACATAAACTATCCCGTTGAGTTCTGAGTGTGTGGGAGGCAGAAACAGTTCAGAGGCTTAGAAAAACTTTAGTGTTTCCTAATGAGCTTGAGAAAGGAAAAACTCTTTGCAATAGAGTAGAAAAGTGTGTGTAGTTTGACAATCCTATTAAATCAAATATTTAATATTGTAGGATTAGATTTGATATGGATTTCTTTATTTTTGTTTCCTTTAATATTCTGTCATGCAGAAGAAGTTTGTCCACAATACACAAAGTTTCACTATCAATGTAGCATTAAAATAGTTTTTACATTGACATGCACTAATAAAATGAATGTTTATCTCATCATGGATGCCTCACACAACCAAAGGCAACCATCCATCCATCCATCCATCCATCCATTCATCCATTCAGTTAGGATCACGAAAGTCATCAGAGGCTGTTCCAGGCTATACTGATCCTTCCATCCATTTTCTGAACCTACCAAATCCCTCTTGGGGTCACAGAGCTGCTGGAGCCTGCCCTAGCCACAATGTTGGGAGAACCAGCCAGGATTCAAACCAAGGCCTTCTCACAGTCAGGCGAGAGTGCTAACCGCTTTTTCATCTTGCAACCCAGCAGCACAAATGAGCCATTGTTATGCCCTTTTCTTGTCTATGGGAGATCTAGATGAACATAACATAACACATATGAAAAACAAAAATAGTAGCCCAACCTTTAGCTTGATTGCCGATCAACTCTGATCTTTAATCTAACTGTAGGGTCCTTTGGTTGGACATCACTGCCAACAAACAGGAGGGGCTCCACCCATCAATGTTAACTACACTTTAGTACACAGACTTCCTGCATCAACACAATATATTCGCACATATGCTGGACAAAGAGGATGGTGGTTCCTGATCTTTTGTTATGTACACATCATAGCGTCCCTTGTAGGGGAGCCAGTCTCTAACTGGTGATGGTTGTAACTCTTGGGCATTGGCTGCCTAGGCGTGGCGATCCTCTATCCAGGTGTGTGTGTGTGTGGGGGGGGGGGGGGGGGGGGGGCACTCCATTCACTTTTCAAAAAGGCTTTGAGCCTGGAAATCTAGAGTTTTACCTTAATCCCAATGAATCTTGCCCAAAGTAGATGATAAACTGTGCATTAAAATTGAGACAAACACTAAACAAATGTCCACATTGGAGCATTATGTTTAATGTTATCCCACCATTGCCCAACACTACCTGGGTAGGCTCCAGCTGAACCTGTGATCCCGAAAAGGATTAAGCGGGGTCAGAAAAATAGATTGATGAGTATTTAATGTTTCTAAGAGTTTAAATAAAACTAAAAATTACAATTTTTAATGCAGCTTTATAGCTCTGAGCAGACACATGCTGAGATGTCCAGACGAGTCCATGGATGCTAACACAGATGGTATAAACTCTGTTAGAGAGAATATGAGACTCAGGATCTTTTTCAACCCAAAACTTTTCCACAGCTCAGCAAAGTCAGCCATAATTACAGCATCGATTGCTTGATATATTGGTACAGATTTATGGTGCTGCTGTGAGCCAGCTTTGGTAAAAAATGTTTTATACCATCAGATGTGTGCCAGACATAAAGTATTGAACCATTGTAGCATTTCTAGGCAGGCAGAGCCGAACACATCATTTATTTAAAGGAGCTGCTTTGGTTTTCATCAGAAATTAAACATTGCAAATAGATACATTAGACTACATCAAACAGAATGTGTTTGTTCTGTGTTTTACCAACAGTACTGGCATGGGCTCCAAAGACAATGATCAAACTGAAGCTTGCGTAAACAAAGGTACATTAAAATGATTTGTTTCTAATTAAAACCGCTGGTTTCCATGCAGCTTGGTGCAAGTTCATAGAAACTGTGAACATGATTCTCCTGCAGAGAAAAGACGCCGCCGACATAATTATTATCCTCATAGCCCCTGGAAGCATGGCAGCAAGCGTGCGTGCACACAGATTTGTGTGCCTTCGGTCACAGATAAGCAGCCATTAAAGTGGGCTATAAAACAATGTCTTCCTGCTTGTTTGACCAGACCTTGTTAAGCCAAGACATCATTATCATCAGGTTTTACCTGCTTTCCAGTGAACAGCAAAGAAAGCAGAGCGCTAGATGCTCACAAATACTGTTCACTAAATAATGATAAACCAAAGTTTAGAGGAACCAAAAGAGGTCAAAGCTTCCATGCTCTGCACAGAGATGATAGTTTGCAGGACGATTAACAGTGTCCACATCTACACATTTACATGCAGGTCGTTTTCTAGAGAGAGGCAGACGGATCGATGGTCCGGCCAATTTCATTTATGAAGCACTCAAAAATAATCTGACAGCATCAATGTCCCATAGAGCTTAAATGAAAAGAAAAGCAATTTTGCAAAAGAACACAACAGTTTTCACACAGTGAGCGCAGTAACACAACAGATTTAAAAAAAACTAAAGCGGCTCTGTGAAAACACTAATTGAATCCATAAAATCAACACAATGAATTTCGGCCGTACCAACTGATACACTGATGACAGACATTTATTTCAAACTACAGCTGAGAGAATAACTGAAGGCTAAAATAGGGAAAAAGTATCAATGTGTTTGACAGTATTCATAAATTAAATTTAATAAAACAAAATGGATGTGGAAAAGTCAAAATATAGGTTTAAATTCAGAAAAACAGAAACTGTTGTATAACTTGGAATAACAAAGAATTTTGGAAAACTTTTTTATATAAAACAATTTTAAAGTGCTTCTTGGTTATTTTCCATTACCCCCTCCCCTTGAATGAACTGAACATTTCAAGCCCCCCTTCACACACTCTCCTGACTGCAAACAGTATCAGTTGTCTATAAAATAGAGATAAAGTTGTGTGGAGGTGAACTTATGACAATTTTATAGACAAATGATGCTATTTACACTCAGGAGACTGTGAGGAGGTTCACTTACTTTAGACTTATTTTTGTTCTGTAACAGAAATGACATACAGTTCAAACATTTGCCAGGAAATAAAATTAAGTACTTTTCAAACTGTAAACATTTTTTTTTTTACAAAAAAGCCCTCAAAACTAAGATATAATCCAAGGTTAAGAAATATTTGATATGATGATGATTGATCATCTGCTATCCAGTGTGATTATAGATGATGCTAACAGTGTTTGCAGGTATTCTGAAACAGCTTTCACAAAGCTGTCTCAGTCATATTGTCTTACTGTCTTCGGTGTCCGTTCGTTCGTCGCGTCATCTCTGGCTTTTTCCATCTCTGTTAAATATTTTTCAATGATTTCTCTTACAAACTTGTTATTTTCATGTATCCTACTTAGGGTTAGGGTTAGGGTTTGAGTTCTATGTAGGTGCAAAATAAATACCACTCCTTGTGAAAATATAATAAAAAAACATGTCCCCCTCCACTCCTGTTCTGCTCCTGGCCCTTCCATTACTTGAGCTAAACCACTTTAATGCAGCATCCTGATGACAATGACCTTCTGCTGTTCTCTTGATCTCTGAAAACTTCTGTTACGTTTATCTGAATTGTTGGAGTACAGGGAGTTTACTGGCTTTAGAAATGTTCTTGATCTAAGTGGATGCACTTCACAGTACAGCTCCATCAGGCTGCGACTGCAGTGTCACTAGTTTAAGTTGTTCAGATGAAACAACCACAACTATAAAAATAAAAGTTTTTTTTTTTTTTTTAGATATTTACAAGAGTCCGAGGCAAATCCCACAATGAGCCATGCTTTGTTAATCTTGCACAACTTTTGACTGAAGCTGCAACCACTAACTTCACAAATGGTGTGGCTTTTTAATGACTAGTACTGCAGTTCACAGCAGCAGAGGAGGTTAATTGAGCTGCACCCAAAAAAGGAGAAACATCTGAGCTGGAAGAAGAACTTCTGACAAATGAACAAAGTCACACTGGGCTTAGCAGTGTCAAAATCCTCCTGGACACAGTGGAGAAACCACAGTAATCAACATCTAATTAAATGGATTCACAAATTGGCTTGGTTGACGCCCACTAGGGATCTTAATAGTTAGGATAATTAAAACTGTAAAAGCTTGATTGTCAATGTCTTCTTTGACTCACGGTCGAAGTCTCCAGGATGGGTTCAGCTGCTCTGTTCATCAATGCTCGACAACAAAAGTGTAAAATTGCAAATATTAACATTTGAGACATCTGCCTCCCGAATCCAAGATTTCATCTTTCTGCTGCAAACGCAGAGAAAGTAAATGTCGTCAGTCCGTTTCCAGAATCATGTTTGATGGCATCGTTTCTCTTGTTGGTAATTCAATTACTGCGAAGAGACAATTCCATCATTTATCAACTCTCTGGCACTGACTGATGCACACACTAATGTAACAATGAGGACTTTAGGTCTGCTTGAAATGGGAATCCAAAACTCAGTGTGTGACTACAGAGGTCTACGGCACAAAAACATGTCTGAATGAATGCAAGTTAACCAAACAAAGCTGAGACATTTGGATTTTCTGAGTTTTCTAACCCAACATGATATTGTGTCAGATGCTAGCAGATGTAAAGTTTTTATTTCTACCAATTTGATTTAAACCAACTAACAGGAGCTTTAGTCTGACACTACAATAACACAGATATGTGTTAGCAATGATGTGTTATCACCATAGAAGTGATTAAACTTACAAAAAAGTTTAAGACTCCCTCCAATTAAAATATTGTTTTTGGTGTTTTTCACATGTCCTTGTGATATTTTAATGATGGAAGGCATATATAAATAAAATCAAGCTTACAATTGTATTTCTAGTGGCAAAGCATGTAACAGAGAGCTCTCAGTAACAGGGAGGGCAAAGGGGTTAGGTTGGTCCTCCTGCAGAAACTATGTCCTAGAAAATGACAGGTTTATTCATTTTGGCTAAAAATGGCATAATCCTGATTAAAATACTTCAGATTAAAATAGAATTGGAGTGAGTCTTTTACTTTTTCACTTTGATTAACGTTTACTGTAGAAAACAAAGTAAAGGCTAAATGATAAACATTTCAGACACATTTAATCTAACTATCGGGAACTTTAGTCATAAACTACAATTATGTAAATATGCTGTAAAGGTTCAACAATGATTTCAAAATCAAGAGTTTTCCTATATTGTGGAGTGGGTTTTTGCTGTATGTACGATTGCAGAAAGGAAAGCGCCAGACTGAATGTTGTCATGGTGCCTCTGTCAGTTCTCCTCCCTCTCCAACCTCCTGACTCCACCAGCTGTGACTACGGTACTCACCTCTTTCGGCTTTTCCCTTTAGGGGTCGCCACAGCAAACGAGTTGCATGGCAAACTTGGCAATGTTTTACGCCGGATGCCCTTCCTGACGCAACCCTCTCAAAGCAACCGGGCTTGAGACCAGCACAGAAGTAGAGAAGGGAACAGGGAGCAGCCCGGATTCGAACCGCGAAGGCGCCGCAAACCAGCACGAGCTAAACCGGTTCCCTCACCTCATCAAGACTACACTCCTGAAATCTCCTGAGAGAACCAACCTTCGTCATAACGCCACAGTTCCCGAGCTCACCAAGATCTCTAGCCACGCCATGAATCCCTACTGCATCTGAACCTCAAGTCTTGCCACAATCACAAACTTCGCCAGGACCTCCAGCCATGCCAAGATCCCCGCCCACGTCAGATCAGAAAATAGACCTTATTATTTACCTACTCCTTACCTGTGTCCTCCTTTCGGGTTTCACCATCTGGGTCTGCCACGCCTCTGAATCATGACAAATGTAGTTTTGAAGTTTCACGTCAATTTACAGAAGTTAATCTGTAGCATAAAATAAAAGTTTAATCTTCTCAAATTTTGTTCAGCAGCTGTACAGGCAAACAAAGACATCTAATAGTTAGTTGACAAAAGAATTTTCCTTTAAGTGTGGAAAGTACACTTGTTTAAAATAATCCCATGTTGACACACATCCCATCCACACGCCAACCTTCTAAAACAGGAAAAGGCTGAGATGGGGGGGGGCACTTAGATCTTCAGACTCCTACTCACATCTCTGCCAGTTGGGCATCACAGCAACAAAGCTGATCACCATGGAATCACAGCACCAGGCTTTAATATTACCTTCTTGATGTACGTGAAAGGATTTACTCAAATGTGTGGAATCATTTCTGTAAGAGGCTGCTCTTATTCATTAGAGAGATGGTCCATAGCAACCAGACAGTTCTGTCCCAGTCTGGGGGGGGGGGTGATGATTACGTGCAAAGATTATTATTTATCCCCATCAAAGCAAGTTTTTCAAACTTCCTAAAGTAAATGCTGCCACACTTAGATGTTTAGCTTGGTGACAATGAACTACAGGTAAACCTGTTCAGGTGGAAAAAGGCTCTCCTTTGTCAACTTACTGAGCAGGTGTCAGTTATCAGGCTGCCATAGCCATGTTTGCAAGATTAATACAGAACCTTTCTTGAAACTTATCACTCCTAGACAACTACATTTGTGCATATTAGGGTTGTAGGAAACTGAATGTTTGTTTTTGTTTTTTTTTTACATATAATCAATAACAGAAAAAAAAAAAATTACAACTTTTCTTATAAAAGTTTGTGCCTTTTAACTTTGTCGGCCCACAAAATAAAGGGAATAAAATAAGATAGAATATAGACGTAAAAAAAAAAAAACTACCTTAACAACTCGTTATTCACAGTAACAAGATACATGTACAGGACAACACAAGGGAGGAAGCTGTGTTTTTGTCCACTAAACAGAAGCAGGCTATACAGAGGTGGAAAATAAACAGGTGAATTTCATTCTCTGGTGGTGCAATGAGATATAAGATATACCTATCTAGTAACTTGCTCTATTTTCCATCTAGTTGTTCACTTTATCTGTGTCTGTGTGTGAAATTAGGGTTTTTTCTAACTTCTTCAGTTAAGTTTTCATCATCAGCAGTGTTAGAAGGACATTTTCCTGGACAGTTAGCTTCCAGGTGGAAGTGACTTACCTCGACTGCATGGGCGATTAACGGTCAGGACTGACTTTGGGCTGCTTCACGGCTCCTTTTCTGATCAAACACGGGTGAGTTTGATGGGATTGTTCAATGAGGATTTGTGAGAAAACAAACCCAGAGAGGTTTGTGTTTGTTGCAGATCCGCAGGGCATGACAGACCTTACCTCTGTGCACATCTTTGTTCAGAAGGCATGATGGATAACTGACATCCATTTAGCAAGTATAAAGCACTCTCACAATAGAGCGGCCTCACAGGCAGACATACAAGCTTAGGAAAGGATAAAGCAGAGCAGCCCAAAGAGTGGAAATAAAATGGCTTCAAAGTTGACAGGGTGCAGAAACCTGAACACCTCTGCAGCCTCCAGTCACTGTGGGCATCGATTCTTTTGTTCTTTCACTGTGTAAAATCAAGCCTTCAAAGAAAGTTATTAACGGCACCTTTCTGCAGCTGAAACAATGGCAGCGAGTAATCCGGGATAACAAGAGCTGTCACCGAAGTGGCTCCTTACCTGTAATAATGTGTAATTATGCTGCAACGAGTGTGAAACTCTACACCATTTTTCTGCCTCTTACAGTTTTGATCGATACGTCAGAGCAGGACTGTTGCTGTAATGTGTAGTTTGTCAAATGTAGAGAGTAAGCACCGCTGTGAGGCTCAGGTCACAGATGGGAAGAATGGTTTTGGGCTCATGTCTTCCAGAAGTTCAGCCTCACCCATTTCAGTTGTTGCAGGAGGCTTTTGAGTAATTGCCCTTTTTTTTGTTAACATATAAAAACAAGATCAGTCATGCTATATGTGTAAATTTCATGTGATCATACTGTAATATAACAAGCAAGACGTGTAACAGGAAGCATAAACTGAAGTCTTAAACTATGAAAAATATGAATTTTCGCAATTTCGTTATGTAATTGTGTTTGTTATGTACTTATTGTTTTGATCCACTCCAATGAAAAAGTGTTTTTGGTGTTTTTAACATGCTCTAGTGGGCATTTTTCTTCTGTTGGAGGATGTATTAAAAAAGAATTTACGTTAAATCAAATGTTATGAGCCTTTTTTTTTTTTTTTACTCAAATTGGAATGAATAAGGAGCAGATGAAAAAAATACAGTTGGATAAAACTCTTTTTTGTGACACAGCAAGCAAAATGGGGGGGCAAAGTCTCACTGTGCCGCTCCATTTTGATGCATCCACTTGTGGACAAATAGTTATATTATCGTCTTATTTCTTTATTCCCTCATCTGAGCTGAATTTCTAATGAACTACTGCCACTCTGCAGAAACTATGTTTTAGAAAACGACACAGGTTTGTTTGATTTTGGCTAAAAACAGCAGAATCATAATTGAAAAACCACTGGAAACACTTTTACAATAGATCAAAAGATGATTGGAGTGGGACTCAAAATGTAAACATGACGCTTTTGAATCGTCCCACTTCTCCATTTCATCATACATATTGCATCAGTTGGTGTTCTGCCCCTATCAAGCCAGGTCTCTTCCGATTGGTAAACCTTTTCAAAGTATGATGTGCTGAATGTCTTTTAACAGGTTCACTGAGCCATAAAATGAAAGCAGCTGTTTTCTTTGGAGGCCTGTTGCTGTTTTGAATGGTGTAGTGAAAGTAATGACTGCAGCTCACATCTACCTTGTTGTGAGTGTGCTTTATTTTACAGGAAGTAACAGCATGTGTTTCCAAACTACCTAAGTTTTTAGAGGAATGCAGAAAAACAACACATTTACATAAAATACATATAACTATTGTGAACAGTCTTAAAATAAAGCACACTTAGTTATACATTCAAAAGTCTTCACAGGTCTTTTTCAGCAGACTCCTGGCTACTTTAAACCTTTAACAATGGAGATGTCACAGACAAAACCTAAATAACACTCTCTTTAGCGGATTCAGATGCAGAGAAAAACAGCTTTGCACTTCATGACTCTAAAGTGTTGCACATCAGTGCAAAGCTGCTTTTCTCCACTTCAAAAGCTGCTGGACGTACGTTAATTGCTGAAATGGTTGAAGAGTTACAGTAATCGAAAGAAAGTCACCACTGGAGCATAAGCTCTGGTTAAAAGGGTTCAACACTCCCTGATTAGAAAGGAGCTTCACACAAAAAAACCTGCTTCATTACAATTATCCACAAAGAAGCAACTTGAAAAAAATCTTTGTTTGTAAAAAACAAACTGCATCCACTGCTGCCATGTTTTAATGTCCTTTAGACAACCGACACTCCTGCTGCTGTTAAACTGTTGTTAAAGTCCTTACAGTTGATGGCAGAATTTGAAGCCAATTAGGAAATTCCTAACTTTGCAGTTTCTGAAAATGGGAGGCTGATTTCGGATGAGAGTCATTTTCCAATGACACCTATTATATCTAAGCCAACTTAACAATAAAAAGGAAATAAAAAACATTCTTGTTGTTGCCTCTTACCACCTTTTAGTGGTCTAACCTTTTGGAGTCTTTAACAGATTACTAAAAAAAAAGCAGTTCAAACTTTTGTTCCTTATAATTATTCCAAGAAGCTGAAGAACATTTTCTTCCTTTGTCACCTTCCTTTTCCTTTGAGTTCACTGCTAATGAGGCTGCAAAAAAGGGAAAAAATAAACCCTCTTAATCAGCTGTTTGGATTTTATTAAAGCTCTAATTTGTGAACAACTGAGGACATATTTTTTATTGACAGGGTATGTAGCTTCGTAAATCGGTGTTTTTCATGAGTGTACCACGGCACTCTAGTCTTCTATGAAAGATGGTGTGCCGCGGTGTGCAGCATCATTTTCCCTGATCTAAAAACATTTCTGATCCCCAGAATATCAGCTCTGTGTTCATCCAAAAAGTTGGAAGAGGTTTGTTGTGAAGTGTCGAATCAGTGCAAATATTGTGAATCTTGCTCCAGGCTTTTTTCTTTCACAGCTCTATTCCGATGTATGAAAGACTTGGTGTCATATTCACAAACTGCAATTATTTCACACAGCTGGCATTTCCGCAAATTGATTCAAAATCCAAAGGGACTAAAAATGGGTTTTGAAAGGGACAAAATTGGTTTAGAAGATTAATGAATAAACAGGACATAATCCACATGTCACTACCAAATCTGAGTCCACCATTGGTCAAAGTTTGACCTGGTTCAACCTTTGGTGCACTTTAATTTTGTACGTAAAAGCTAATAATAATCTTGTAAACTCGAGAGTTTTAAACCCAAAACATAGACGTTTAATGGGAAGTAGCCGCTTGAACGCGTGTTACCGACGGCGGTGTGAATGTCCCTAAACACGTTCTGACACTAAAAATTTAGAGTCCTCCTAAAAATCAAAACTCAGAACTGTTTAAGTTCATACAATAAAAGTTATTGGTTAAAGTTATTTAAAAACAAATAAACATTCAATTAACTTTAAACAACATTTAACATTAAGTGTAATGTACTCATATCAAATTTAGTACATTTAAGAGTAAAGCTCAACTCTAATTAAAAACAGATGGCAGTAAAAAGGAGCGTTTTGTTTCTGTAATTTTGTGGATCTTCATCAACAGATATAAAATCCTGTATGTGACCCACGTCTGATGTTCGCCTGAAGCTCCTGATGATTCGTCCTTTAAACACTCTGTCTGCTAGAATCCTTCGATGTCATTGATTCCAGTAGATTCATTCTGTGCTCAGACACACTGTGATCCATAATAGTAAATTACTGGAGCATCTGCTAGAGATTTAAACATGTGATTTTATTGGATTATTTTTATTGTTCCCACACATGTCTGAGTGGAATCAGATGGTGCATCGACGTGCTGCAGAAGGCGTTTGGTGCTCCTTCAGAGAAAAGCACAAGCAGTTATTGTCTCAATTCGGCTGCAGACGGAGAATTTTTTTCCCTTCAATTTCAAGTGTTCAAATGTGATTTATGCACTCTGTGGTCGATCGCACAGAATCACTTATTATCTCACTGGCTGCAGGTCTGCAGCACTGCTAAGAAACAAAATGACCCATAATTCTTCATTTACATAAACACTTGCCACCGGTATGCCCTTCATTCTCACGCTGGCGGGAATAAGGCAAAACAGCTTTAAACTGGGTTACAGATGAGATCGATCATCCAGAGCATCTCACCTGCAGCATATCCACAAAATTATTTTACAATAGAAAGTAAACATACCTTATAAATTTGATGGGTTTTAGTTTGTTGTCATGCCTGACCCTTGCAACGTCTGTTCTAATCCACATCAAAAATAGTTTGCAACATCCAAACCTAAACTTTGCAGACTTCCAATCATCGGTTGCGGTACCAAACCACCAAATAAGGGTTCACTCAGAAGGAAATTCTGTTTTACATTCAGCAAACATCGGTTTTTCACTAGATCAAGGGCCTGATGCATATGTCAGGTGCACAATCTTTCAAACGACAAATGATTGCAACCAAACAGCAACTCATCTAAGGGAGGTTCTGCTTAGAAACTGAGATGAAAACCCAAACTAATACTGGTAGGAAAAAAAAAACACTACTGGAGAATGAACCACTGCTTTTTTATGTGGTCTTTTAAAGAACATTACAAAACTTGTTTTAAAATTTGGATATTTTTGAAAATATCTGGACTTAACTAAAATATAAGAAAACACATACTAAAGCTTTTTTTTCTACCTTTTTTTTTTAAGATGTTTTGTGTTTTGAAGTAAATGAGACAGTCAGTACTGCCTAAACTGGTTCTGAGATCTCAAAACCCTCATTCCCACTGGACTAACTATCTCATAACAATATCAATCAATCAAAAAGTGCAGAATCACTGTGAGATTTTGACTACTTTTGCAGTCGACACTGTGTATCCGTCTGTTGTTTTACAACGAGTCAAAAAGTGATTATGTTTAAATGTATAAAGTATACATATTCAAAGTGAAGCTTTGGCACCATTTCCTTCAGGAAGATCCACTTTACTTCCGGGTGAGCTGCGTTCTGGGTTCTTACATCACTCACTCTACAAGCCACTCATCAATTAAGACTTCACATTCACCACCTTTTCTTCTTAGCCAATCACAATCATGATGTTGCTTTTAAATTTGTGGATGATTATCTCTCTGCATGCTGGACAGTTTTGCCGGCCCTCCTTCCACCTGGAACAATGCTTTGTCATGGCCTGGCCCTCAACCACCATCGGCGTCTAGGCTCTGGGGTTTATTTATCTTTGGTCCGAGGTTATCCCACCAGCATGCAGGACGTCATTGGCCCTGAGCCTGACTACCATAGACTTATTTCATGCACAAATCAATCTTTCTGTATTCCCATCCATAAACTCCTCTTTTGTTATTTTACAAAACCAGATTCAGGATGTGGTTAAAGACGCAGTCAGATGAAAATCATGTGTTTTAACATGTTCTTGTGGCTTTTTTTTTTCTCACGATGGAGGACATTTATAAAGAAAATTCATCCATCCATCCATCTTCCTCCGCTTATCCGGGACCGGGTCGCGGGGGCAGCAGACCGAGCAGAGACGCCCAGACCTCCCTCACCCCAGCCACTTCCTCCAGCTCCTCTGGGGGGACCCCGAGACGTTCCCATGCCAGCCGAGAGACATAGTCTCTCCAGCGTGTCCTGGGTCTTCCCCGGGGCCTCCGCCCAGTGGGACATGCCCGGAACACCTCTCCAGGGAGGCGTCCAGGAGGCATCCGGACTAGATGCCCGAGCCACCTCAACTGGCTCCTTTTGATGTGGAGGAGAAGCGGTTCTACTCCGAGCTCTCCGCGGGTGACCGAGCTTATCACCCTATCTCTAAGGGAGCGCCCAGCCACCCTGCGGAGGAAGCTCTGGAGCCAGGCCCAGGGTCGGGGCTCGCAGGCGAGCGCCTGGTGGCCGGGGCTCTTCCCACGGACCCCGGTCGGGCAAAGCCCAAAGGAGCGACGTGGGACCACTCTCCTATGGGCCCACCACCCGTAGGAGATCTCAAAAGGGGCCGGTGCAATGTGGTTTGGGTGGCAGTCGAGGGCGGGTGCCTCGGCGGCCCAAACCCCGATCATGGAATCTGGCTATAAAGAAAATTGAGATTACAATTACATTTCTGAGTATTTTTTTGGTAATAAGGAGCAAACGAGAAAATACCATTGGTAAAATTTGTAGGTGTGACATAGAAGGGACTATGGCTAACCACAAGCTCCCTGCCCCTGTCTATCCTAATGTAGACGACTAGATGACTTTAGATCCATATACTCTTTATTTTTCTCATCTGACCTGGAATCTGGCTCAAAACTGTACAGCTGGATAGCTCCAATAATGCTTGCCATTTTTGTTGCACCGGCAATGTTAGGTTTGCATTGTGAGGCGTTGTAAGCCAGTTGGAGAGCTGCATTTTTTTTTTTTCAGATTTGTACAAATATGAATAAAGAAATACCAGTACTCAGAAATATAATTTAGAGATTAATTTTCTATATATATGCCTTCCATCATTAGTAAAATGCCACAAGAACGCGGGAAAGACACCAAAAACACAATTTCCTTCAGAATGGGTCTTTAAGATCTGCTTCACCTTCACAGGCCAGATCCTTCACCTCTTTTTATTCAATCTGCTCGCTTTTGCAGAGGATGAATAATCAGAAACAATCACGGAATTGTCTAAAGTTCACTGTGCTCCCTGAAATGGTGGGGAGTGGGGATGGGGTGGGGGGGGGCTCATCCTTGACCTTTCGGCGTTCCTGATCAGCCTGGGAGCTTTGCAGAGGAGAGGAGCGCTCAACATGAAAGCCTTTCATTACTGATGGTGTGAGGGAAAGCAGGTAGGTTCCCCTTCACTTTCATTCTGTCATCAAGGTCTTCAGTGCGTTCAACCCAAAGGGATAATTATTGCTTTGACTTCTTGTGGCGTCCTCCCACGTCAAAACTCAGATTTCAGAGAAAGACGGAAAAAAACAGAATAGAAATCTCTGCAGTTGTAATTCCTTCCTTTTGTCTGTCAACCCATATTCAGAAAACATGATTAGTTCTGAAACAGAATGTTCAGTTTCCTTTAACAATTCATCAGAATCCACATATTTACAATAAATCAATAGAAAATTATGAAAGCAGGTGATAAATTGGTCATAAATAAACAAAAATATAATATAAATGACTATCAACAGAGTTCAGAAACCTGACAGATGATCTGGCTAGAAGAATGAAGCTGTGGGAGCTGGAAGGCATCAATTGTTGATTAAAATGTGATGAGGTTTCCTGATGACACTCCTCCTTTTCACCTGAGCCTTCAGAGGAGACACAGCTCTCTTTGTTTGACTCCTGTAATCTCACAGCAAATCTCGACTACCCACTGGACCACGAAATTAAAGAAAAGCCAAAGAAAACCCCAGCAAACATTAAATTTGTCTTGCTAACATTGATAAGTCCACATCCTCACTAAATGAACTTCCTGCTGTGGACATAGTTCCACAGCGGTGGCCTAATCACACCTGAGTCTAAAGTTCTGAAGCTAAACATTAAACTCTGTTGCTCACCTTTAAAAAAATGAAGAAAACAATTGTCTTCTATGTTTCTTATATTCAGACACATAAGAATAAACACTTTGAAGGCAATATGACAGTTAGAGTCTGGCTGTTGGGAACGATTCGGAGATCAAACCCTCCTCCAGCTTAAAGATGTCTGCTTCACTTACCCATCAGAGAGGCGGTTTCTCTGTCTGAACAGACTGGAGAGGTCTGACAAGCTTGTAGCTCTTGTTAAAACATCAATAACCACAGTTCTCTGTCCTGGTCTTCTTTTCAATGGAAAACGCCCCCTGTGGATTCCTCAGAAGCACTTATCTCATTGTGTCAGTCCTTATGAGCTGGTGATTGAAAGTGTCACCTTTCTGTGTGTAGCCGGAGCGATGAAGTCATGTAATTAACATACCTTCTCCATTGTTCAAAGAGTGTCTTCATTTCTCCCCATGGCTCTCCACCTCCGTTTTCATTTTGGTTAGCACTCCAGCCATACCGCCTTTGTGTTCGAGCTAATGTGAAGTCTTGGTGTCTGCCGCTGTGATGCTGCCTCCCCTCACAGCAGAAGTCATGAGGACTTTTGGGCTCGACTGTGGCTGTGTCAAAAACATTTTGAGGACAAACTCACTCCAGGTTTGCTCTAGTCACCTTAGGCTTGAACATGGTCAATTTGTAGTTGAGCTGTGGGGTGGTGGAGTGGTTAGCACTCCCCTAACTAAGAAAAGGTCCTGGTTTAAAATCCTAGCTGTGTCTCATTTGTGTAGAGTTTGCAGATTCTCCCCAATCATGTTTGAGTTTTCTCCCCGAACTCTTAAACTTCTTCAAACTCTTCAAAAATGTTGATTGGTAATTTTTATGCTGCTTTCGCACCGCCACCTCTCTTTTTGACTTGTGTCAAATTCGCTGCTCAACACTTGTCAATGAGTGGTTCATGAACTAGAAAGCTCCTGACGTTTGTCGGAGGAGCTACCATCAAAAGCTTTTAGTCTCATGGATACATTGAAGTATTGATTGTATATATATATATATATATATGTATATCTCATTTACAATGCATGGAAGGCATGGCTGATGCTTAGGGATCAGGTTTATATGTTTTGTAGAGCTCTATAAAAGCGTTGGTAAGCATATATCCATGTCTGGGTTCATGAGATCGTTCAGACACTCCCAGTACGGAGAGGTTCACCATCTACTGCAGGAGCTGAATGACAGCTGCCTTCAGTGGTGTGTCTGTCTCTCTATGACCCATTTTGATGACTTGCAGTCCTGCATCAGTACAGGGAGGAGAAAAAATAAAAAGAATAAAATTATAGGACCTTTTCATTATTATCTCAATTCAAATAAGAAAAATAGCTCAGAAGAAGATTGATCCGATTTTCTTTCATGTTGGTTTTGGACTCCACCCATTGATGTACACGTCACAGGCCAAAGCTGAGTTCCTTATTGGTTGATGCAACAGGAATTGTGTGCAAAAATTAAGATGAATGAATGCGACATGCCGCAAAACACGCTCCTGCTAGACCACCGCACTGCACCTGACACTCAAAGTGTTCCACGGGACCTCTGATCGCGTCTGTACATTGACTTAACGTTAAAACTAGACGCCTCTAGCAAATCGCGCTTGGTGTGAACATAGCTTTTAGACCGTGTTCATGCTTTGACATGAGGAGTCTCCAACAAGCATGCCAAATGATCTTGTCCGTTACATCCCTGGTTCTTTGTTGTAGTCTACTTAAAGCTCACTTCCACTATTTAAATATCTACTCAAAGCTCAGACAGAACTGACATCATGATCCCATTTTGCACTAACAGCACAATGTCTTTCTTAGACCTGGGAATGGAAAAAACAAAAAACAAACAAAAAAACTTCTTATTTCGAAAATGTGTTTTAGTGTTTGCTTAATCTTTTTTACTGTAAAGATCATTTAGCAATTTTAAATTATGCGTTTTTTGCTACTCATAAATTAATGAAGAAATGAAACCTTTAACCTTAAATGCTCACATTTGTGAGAATCCAGATGTTTTACTGCTTGTCAGCACACAAAGATTCTGCGTTAAAAAGAAAAAGCCTTTGGACTGAGAGTCTTCACGGTTTAAATGTTTTTGTGTGTAAAAGACAAGCTGCATCTCATCAGTCATTTTCTGCTTCTGTGCTTATGCAGTTGGACAAGCCGCCACGATCAGCCAACCCAGCATTAAGCTCAAGAGCACTAGAGGCAACGAGCTGCACTTCGCTTCAGTGGCGTTCCCTGAGCTACCTGGAAACCTGTTGATGCTGTCAGGCTGCATCAGCTTCAGAGATGAGTCTTTGACGTGTTTCCATCTAGACCTGCAGCAGCAGAAGCCGTCTTCTCCATCAGAGTCGACTTCAACACCTTTCGTTTCCCGCCATGGCTTCCTTCACCAACAAGTTCTCATGGAGAACACCATATTTTTAAACCACAAGATCCAGAAAAAATCTTAGCAAGAGCAATAAATGCATCCATTTTTCCTGTAACCGCAAATCAACAGTGAGTTTTGGGTGAGGACCAACCATTTACCACATGGTACATTTTTGTAGCTCATTTGCGCTTAAAGACACGTTTTTCAGGAAGGCTGTGGTCTCCGTGCTGCTGGTTGTCACAGTATACCTGCTGCCATTAGTGATGTACGGCAAACATGCAAGCCCCCCCGGGAATAATGGCAATCGTTTATCTCTTTGACCTAGATGGTAGCACTCAGCTCTGTGGACAAATCTGTGTGCTTAAAAGGCAAGACTTTAAACAAAGACATGTTCTCTTTCATTCCCTTCAAAAGGTTTGAGGCTCAGAAAACAGAAATTATCTAAAAATGTCTGACCTTTACTGAGGACAGCTGGACTCACTCCAGGCTGAAACAGAAACAAGACAATAAACAAACTCATAAAAGTACTGACAAGCGAGTGTAAATGTCAGAGATCTGTTAGTCTCTGTTTGACCTTAGGTTTACCTGGTTCTGGAACTGTGACCCACATAATTGCTGATCTCAAGCCTGACCAAGGCTAGGCTTGGACGTCTAGGTGAAAAACGGGGGAGCCCATATTTTTAAAATGTTATTTTTGTTTTATCAATTGATGCATTTTGTTGTTCAACAACTTCTACTAGCTGTGATTAGAAAAGACAGGAACTAGCAAGCAACAAACCCCATGCATCATGGGACAGATCTCCCTCATTAAGCTATTTTTCGGCATTTTTGGGGGCACTTAGCTGCAATAGAGTTAAAGATTTAAGAAGTCACACTCACTTTTACAAACTAAATCCACAGATTGGTTGGTCTACGATCCTCATAAAACACCAGAATTATACTGTGATTGATTTTGAGCTGACAAACAGATCCCTTTGAGAGTTACTGCTAAATTAAAAGCATTTTGAAATATACAAGTGTGCCAGCAATAAAAACTGAATAGAAAATGTGTCAAAATAAATGACAGTCTGGCGGACACATCAGTTGACCTCAAAGAAAGACTGTTAAAGGGTCGTGAGGGTTCTTGGGATTAACTGCACCATTTTACATCCTAACAACTATTAATGTTCCACAATAAAACAACACACAGGTGGTGCACATTAGCTGTCTGCAGGTGAAAAATGGGCAAACCTGTACGGTGTGGGGGATGGCGGGTCGCCCCTCCCTCCTTCTTTTCACATTCCACCATTCATTTAGAAGAACATAAACACTCACCTGAACACAGGTGTTAGCTCACCTTTGTACTAATAATTTGCAGGATTGAATGATGAAATGTTCACACTGGTTTTGGTTGTAGGGGCATAGGTATGCGTGTGTGTGAACAATATCTGTATTGTGTGCATGTTTTGTGTACATGTGACATGTGGACATCTTTGCAGTTAGCAGGTGTGGTTGTTATAACATCTGGAGTGTGGTGTGGACAGGCCCCGCCCTTTGGGATGGTGTATTGCACTTGAACCTTACCGTAATGATGGGACATCCAGTAGGGTTTGTTGCTTTAGGCTGCTTCATGGTTCTAAAACCCCCCCCCCCCCTCCTATTGTCACCCTCCTCTCCCCCCTCCCCCTCTCTAACCTCCCTCTCTCTTCTTCCCTCCTTTCCTTTTCCGTCCGGTCCAGCACCAAAGATTTTCTATACATGATGGAATTTAATAAAGTTTGGCTCAACTACCAAAAGGGGTTTATTCAGTACATTCCTCTGGTTTGTCTGAAGATAATAACCCCTGTTGTTAAGCAAATATGTCCCAACACAAGAGGCCTTCAGCTCTCATCGGTTTGCCCGCTGTCGGACAGGACAAGTTAAAAAAAAAAAAAAAAACCTGTACGGGGCAAGCAGGTAACTGGCCTGTAGAGCAAAAATGTTCATATGAATTTTTTCTACAGGCAGGCTGCCAGCGACAGGTCGCAGTGAACACTTATTGGTAAATAGGGGGGAAGAAGGTGAGACGCAGGCTAGTTGTACAAAGTTTCTCAGCCCCCACCAAACCCTGCGCAAGCAGCTCATTAGTGCTGTTCAGGTGCATGCTCCTTGCATGCAGCGTGAGTGTTCAAAATTTGCAACAAACATCCCTCTATACCCAACAAAGAAACCAAATCTAGTAAATGTGTTGAAAGTTCTTAGCTTTGTACTCACAGGACACTGCCACACATAGCATCCTTTCTGTTTTTCCACATGAAATCACTGCAGCCAGCACAGACTGATAATCTGAGAGATTATTAAAGGGATTCTGCAATTTTGTCACTTAACATTGATCCTGGTCCACTGCAAGTTTTAATTCAGCTTCTCCATCAGCCCTCTGCTTTATGGTGGCAAGTGTTGTCATATCATCCATGCAATGGGTGAGCGTTGCTTTCCACACTTAAGTCCCTTCTCCTACGACCCACAGTGAAGCTCTAATAAAAAGCTCTATGAGAGAAGATGGACACCTTACCATTATCCTTCCATTCAACCATTAGGTCCGTTGTAAATTCAAGTGTACTTAAATATTTTGGAAATATTTACCGTTTACTGTTCTCTTAAATATATTACAAAGTTTCCCAAGCTGTGGTACTAGTACTGAACATTTGTGAAATCCAGATAAACTATGTCCAGACTGACTGATGCCAGATGAAGCTGGCATGGTAACGACACTGAAAAAACAGAGATTTGGGGTTTTTAAAAGGTTGTTTTAAAGAATTTCTTGTTTCCATGATAACCTCTGAGGTACTATGCTGACAGAAATCTGGGTTTCAACTACATTTCAAGGACTCTCCGGATGTTTGCCCAGATGTTTGACAGAACAGAAGATGTTCAACACTGGGTCAGTAATCTCTCAGGGTTGTCTTTAAAATACTGTAGAAAAGTAACCAGTTTAAGATCAGGAATAAAAAATTCCAACTGCTGATAAACTCTGACTACTGGAAAAGGTTTTTTTGAGTGTCAGAGTTTCCTCGAGGCGAACGGACAGACGGTCATTAGCAGACGGCTGCAGGTGATTTAGGTTTGCAACAATGTCTTCATTTTTCATTTCACTCAAACTCTGAAGGCTGAGCTCTATCAGAGAAACGCAGAGGAGTTCCAAAGCACACTGACGACAAATCTGTGATGTGAAGAGGCCAGATCAAATCCTATATAGAGTTAGGCTTCTTGTCACTGATCAGATAGAAACATTAAATCTTATTTTGACGACACAAAATCGTCACTATGATGACAGAGCCGCACTGGTTTTCAGAAGCAGCCTCCAGTCCTCTGCCTTTGTCTTGAGGTTTCGCATGAAAATGTGCAGTTTGACAGTTTTTTTAGCTTCACATTCAGCTCTAGGGTTGGTTAATTCTCAGGAGGTACTGCTGCTGCAAGATAAACAGAATAACAGCTCCGCAGCACCACCATCAGGTCAGGAACTAAATGTCCTGACTTTCCTGTCTCCTGGGTTTTCTCTCTTTATTTGTCAATCACTTCACAAGCTGTTCAGATCTGTTCAGCTTGCTCATCAGCAGTCTAATATAAAAAACATTGGACTGCAAACGTCCTGCAAACAGGTGGAGTTTGCGGGGAGTAACAGAACATCCAATTGGAATAAATGCAGTCCCTAAAATAACCGCTTTTGTACAAAAGATGGACAGATGCCCATTAGCTCTTCCCTTTTTTTTTTAAGTCTAATTGATTTTACATAACTGAAGTTGTTCGATGCATATTTGCATCAACAGGCATGAATGGGTTTAACGGTAAATACACTACTCACAATAACCTAATGAGTGTTTTTCCTATTTAGTGTGAATTTTATTGAAATATGTAAAAGTTCACCTCAATATTAATAATGAATGAGAAGTAACATCATTTTCATGAAATTGATATTTGTCTTATTTTTTGGGGGGGGGACTAACAAAAACGGACTATGTCACTAGCAGGTATTGCCACCATTTGCTCCAATGACAGCTTGATGGCAACGTCTCATGCTCCTCACCAGCCTCATGATGTTGCTCTGAGGCATTCCACTCTTCCAGTGCTACATGCAGTTCTACCAGGTCACTTGGTCCAGTCTCGGCTTCAGCTACCCCAGGCGTGCTCTGTGGAGTCCAGGTCAGGGGACATTGCTGGCCGTACCAAAGGAGGAACTCTCATTCCTGAAGTCCAGTTATGACAATTCTGGCACCACGTGGTAGAGCACTATAGTCAGATTTATAGTCAAGATTTTCTTTTTTGCTTTGTCTGTCAAACAGTTGAGCAAAAAGATGAGAGCCGAAGGCCTCTTGTGTTAAACGTATTTTACTGTTACAAGGATTAAGGATAAGGATTTTCTAATAACAAAAATGCATCTGTTTTTTTTCTGTAACAGAGCCTTCAAATTTCAATTAATTAACTCTTCATATTTCACAACCATAATCTGGAAAGATAACCATCAATATCCTATTGTTTTTTTAATCTTTTACCTTTTTGAAATATTTCCTGTTTTTCTTAAAGTAAAATCTTTAAATAAAAATTACAGCTTTCTAAGAAAGATTTTTTGCGTCACGATTTACGTCTCTGGTTTTCCTTGAATAAAATCAAAGTTGTATCCAAAGTTTCATTTACATCCATATTTTGGACTCCAACATAAGAATTCTTTGAACCCAAATGGCCTCCTTGACGTCAAATTGACTTGTACTCTGTGCTGCTTTCATTTAGTCACTTCAGCCCCGGGTGGGCTGAACAGAGTTGAACAGACTGCGGTACGCGTTTATTTCCTGTGAGCCAAGGTTAACCGGGACTGAGCTGGAAACGTGCATCTATTCACGCCGCCCACATTCGAGCTGAAGGCTCACACCGGCACCCTTTTGTCTCTGACTGGAGCAGCCTTGGAACTCTGAATGAGCGCTTTTCTTCTTCCAGGTAGCATCACTCTGAAAGCAGATGATTCATCTGGATTGCATCAAACCAAAACTTTCAGAGGAAAAGAAGTGAGTCAGTCAGAGCTGGAAGTCAAGGCTCCGGCTCAGGCACACGGAGAGACACACAGCCACTCTCCATCAGTGTCTCTCAGAACTTTTATTTCCCATGCATAGTTTGGACAAGAGTGTAGTGGAGTTGGGAACAAATCAAAGTTATGGAATTAAAAGTGTTGACATTCATTGTGATTTTACAGACATCAACGGAATCCTTACTAGAACATAAAAATAAGGATTCTGTGAGGTGAAATCTTTCAAGAAGTCCTTCAAGGAGAGCGCATTCAGGTGGGAAAAGTGCTGCAAAACATAAATACAAAACAAAAGAGGAGCTAAAACTTCAGCACATTTTTATACAACACAGTGCAACAAAACGGGGGCACCTTCACAAGACTCCGCTCAGGTTTCAGTCCCAATCCATCCAGTTTACCTCAGAAACGAGGCACGAAATGTCAAAACTTCACAGCAGATCAAACTCGTTAGATATGCAGTTTTACAGAATCTCAGGATTTCAGAAGAGAAGCAGGGCAATTGCACCTGAAACCTGTCATTGACAACAAGTAAGGCAAGAATCCAGAAAACACGCAGATAGTGAAGAAAACGTCGCTCATAGTGAGACATTTGCTTCAGAACCGGTGCCTGTGGTTACTCTTGGTTCTCAGAGACTCCTATTCAACCCAGGGATCTTTTTATTCACTATGCTGCAATCAGGTTCAAACATCTTGATAGAAACTGTTGTAAAATTAAAAAAAGAATGGGTATCTTTTAGTAGAGAGATGTATGAACTGCTCTAAAGTACAAAGCACAGTGAGTGGGTACCATCAGGATTCAGAGAGATGACGTCCCTGCCCACTGTGAGGCCCATCAGTCTTCAGAAAGATGGTTTGTAAGATGTTTTGAAAGGAATTCAGGCAGAAAGATTTCAGAAAAGTAGCTTCCTGGAAAAACAAAAGGCTGGAAACTGGATCTTCCTTATTTTTGGAAAAGGTCCAGTTGGCATCCCCTTGAAATAACACCACCAAACTCTAGGTGGCATTGGCAAGATAGCTTCTGTTGGGACAGATAAACCCAGGGACCCTTTTCAAAAATAACTTCAGAGTTTTCAATGCTTCTTTCCATCTGAATTGTAGTTGATTATGATTTGGGGTTGAGATAGTAGTCAAGCTACAAATTTGACACAGAATCATAAATCACAATCAAAAACTGAGTAAACATAGGGGGGTGTAAAGCTAAATCTACATGCCGACGATGCTTCCATCGAGCGCCAATGTTCATGTTTTGACATTACCTTTAACAGATAAAGGAAATGGTACCAAAAGGAAATGGTACCAAAACAACCCTATGTTCCCAGTTTTTCAACCATGACTGAAACAGTTGGAAGAAGTGAAGATCAACCTGTGGATTTTTGTGATGTGCAATTTATGGAAAATAAAAATGTTGCAGTTTGGGGTTTGGGACATGAAATTAAGTAACTAAATGTCACGCAAACATAACTTGAGCAAACAAAACCATTCTCCTCAAACAAAATTTGTTTAAGCTTAAGGGAACAAACGGAAACCCGGGTGCTAAGTGGCTCTGCCTCTAGGTGTCGCTGTATTCCACTTTTTCAAGCCAGACCAAACAGAAAATTCCGGACGCAAATACAAGAAGCTCAGACTTAAGGGAATTCCAAAGGAGAAACGTGAAATCCTGAGAGAACATGGAACTTGACACACAAAGACAAAAGTACTGTGTGAAAAATGTGTCCAATCATCTTCAGTTTAGGTTCTTCATCATCAGATGGAGTTGCTAGGAGGAAACAAACATGGGCCTTCAGAAATCACCATCAACGACACAAACAGAAATGTGAGAAAGATCAGTGTGATTACTGTGAGAAGATATTACATATCTACACTTAGAAAAGTCACTTCAACATACCCCGATCCAAACACTTCCTTCTAACAGTATGAAAAATATACAAATAAAAAATACAAATACTCTCTGACACTAGGTAGGTAGTTTTCTGTTGACATGAAATCAGCAAAGACTAAAAGATAAATATTTCACATTTTTCTTCTCCCTTGTTTTTTTTTAAAGAGAAAATAAAAATTTCTGTGTACGAAAAAAGAAAAAAAAGTGTCAATTTTTGAAATATTATCCTTCAGTTATTAGTAACATGGTGATACTGAGTATCTGTTCTTTAGCTAAAAGCGTCTCTCATCAGTCAAGAAGAGCCAGTGTTCACACCAAAGCATGGTAAAGTTCTTCTCAGAGAAAATATGAACAGATGATAAAAACATCAACAACAATCGAGGGTTTTTCTTCTTCCACAGGATAAATCATTCCTCTGTTCCGATCTGAAATGTCGTGTCGTCATGACAACGGTCAGGCAGGAGGCCGTACTGACAGTCCGGACTCACCGAGTTGTCTGTGAGTGGTATGACGACGGAGCGGTCCAACGGGACAAGGACACGCACGGATGCAGAGGCAGCATCCCTCTAAGGGCTGAGTGTACAACAAACGTTGACCCATAGGAGGAGGAGAGGTTGGTTTCTGGAAGTTTGTAACGTCACCTGCAGGTCCTGCCAGGTGAGTAACAGTCGCTCCCATGGTGAGGCTGGCACAGTGAATAGTGGAAGGCAGAGCAGGAGGACCGTCTCTGTTCACTTGAACTGAGAGGAAAAAAAACTAGTGAAGAGGCAGGACTTCTGTGGCTCATTTCACGTGCTCTGCGCTGTGGGAGGAGCAATAATATTTCTTGTGAGCGATAAACGTGGACAGACTGCTGAACTTGATGTTGCAAAGCCGACAGAAGCGCGAGTTGCCGTTCTGGATGGGTGAGATCACTGAGGTTTTTGGTAAAGGGGCAGGATGGGAGACTGCAGGTGGTGTGGTCTTCTCAAGAATGTGGGGGGACACCACCCTCTCCCTAAGGGCCTCAGGCACCGGTGATATAGTCAAGGAGGGAGCCCGCAGGGGAGACACAGGGAGGGGGGAACCCGCTGATGGCGATCTTCCTCCGCCTGAAGGGCTGCCATTTAACATGGGGGAAACCGGAGATGTGGTACCACTCCTGGCCTGTCCGTTGATGCTGTCTCTATGAACTCGGGGGGTGCCTTTTGGCTGACCGGTGGGGGTTATGGATGCAGGGCTGAGGCTAGGGCTGCGGCTGGGAACGCCAGGCTGAGGGGGGGCGTCCTTTGGAAGCTGAACTGAGACAAGAAGGCCGTGAGTGGTCTTGAAGTGCTCCATTAGGTCGCATGTGATAGGCCGGTTAGGACAGTAAGGGCACACTACCAGGGAGGAACCGGTTCCTTTAGTCCCAGCTCCTGACGAGGCGGCTATGGGGGTGCTGGTATGTAAGGGGGATGCAGCACCAGAGGCGGGTAAGGCAGAGGGATGGGGGCTCGATGAAGCCCCCTGAGCCTGTACAACCCACTCAGCAGGCTGAGCTTTGGCCTCTACAGGGTGCAAAAGGTCTGGCCTCTCCTGCCCAGGCCTGTTTTTGGGAGAGGTGGAGGTGGACCTCTTGAGCCTGTGAAGTTGCTCCAGGGTGTGGGGCTGAAGGGTGGTGGCCGGACAGTAGTAGGTTTTGTGAGCCAGGTAGTTCTCAATGCTGTTGAAGCTGATGCTGCACGCGGTACACTTGTGGTAGTCGGACAGAGGCAGCGCCGGCAGAATGCCACCACTGCTGCTGTGCCGCGATGCCTCGCTCAGCCGGGGCCTCTTGCTCAAGTCAATGGGACCATCTCCTTCAGGACTGGAGCTCCCAGCACCACCAGGGGACATTTCTTGTTTTACCGCCAACCCCAGAACAGAGGGAGATGGAGCGGAGGCGGCCGCAGTGGCGGCTGCTGCGGCGGCTGCTGCGGCAGCAGCATTGGCCAATGCTTCAGTTCGAGCCATGTGGATCTCATACATCTTCTTCCTCTTGCGGGTGCGAATGGGCTGAGGGAGGAAGGTAGTGGAATTGGTGGTCTTTGCTGCATGCGCAGACCTGTGGTTAGTCGGGTCATGGCGGGATGCACAGTAGAACCGTTTGTGAACAGTGTAGTTCTCATGACGACTGAAGCGGATGTTGCAGGCCTCACAGAACGTCTTGTTGGGATCATCTTCTGGATCCTCTGTGGAAGCACTGACAGGGCTCTGGCTATCTTCACTCACTCTTTCTCCTCCTACACCTTCGCCTTCTGAGGAAGATGACACACCCTCTTTCCCCACTGGATTTTCAGTCTTTACCTCCACCACTGTCTTGGTGTCAGGAGCTCCACTTCCTGTTGGGAGATCTGAGCCAGCAGGAGAAGCAGAGGCTGCTCTGCTTGATGCTCCGACCTGGGGAGATAAGCTTTGACTCTCACTGGAATGTGCTGTGCTTGGTGCTGTTGGAGCTGAGCCTGAACCTTCTCCTTGGCGTCTACTGGAGCAGTAAAGCCTCTTGTGCGCATAGAAATTGTTGATGTTATTGAAGGTGATGTCGCACTCAAAGCAGGTGGCTCCTTTGTGAGGGGGCGTGGCTGTGGCTGTAGCTGCAGTTGCCCCAGACGGGAAAAAGGCTGCAGGGTTGTTCTGAACGACTGCCTGGCCTTGTTTCAAACGACTGTGGACCATCTCAGACATTTTAGCTAAAATCTCGGATGCCTGAGGCAAAATGGCCACTTCAGGGTTAAACATGTATTGAGGCAAGAAGAGCGTCCCTCCAGGAACAATTGTGCCTGAACCTCCCAGGTGGGCTGGACTCGAACCAGGAGTGGGACTGGTCGGCTCAGCCTTTACATTTGTGGTTGGACTCTTTGGGGAATTTGAAGTCTGGCAGGAAGAGGTACTAGTTTGCTCATCTTTGGTCTTCCTTTTTGCCTCTTGCTCCTGGTCACCGTTCTCCTTGACCTCCATGTTGCATTCCTCATTCTCGGGTTCCGACTGAGGTTCCTCTTTGATCCTCAGCTCTGTGGGATGGGAATCTGGAGAGCTGTAGTCTCGAGGAGTAGCTGAGCCACCATTTGCACCGGGACTAGAGGATTCTGGCTTGGGTACGCAGGCCAGAGGCTCTCGTTCTTGCGGTGAAGGCTGAGGATGTTCAAAAGATGAAGGAGTGCTCTGGCGAGGTGTGGGACTCCTCTCAGCAGGAACCCTGACTTCCAGGTGGGTTCGGACATGCTGCTGCAGGTGGGCTGGAGAGTCAGAGTTGTGGCCGCAAACTTGACACTTTAGCACCACGCCAGAGTCTCCTGGGCTTAGACCTGATGAAGAGAATCTACATTAGTGACACTCTTTCATGAAGCAAAGGGTTTCTGCTTTAGCCATTTTCTAAGACCCACCAGTGGAAAGGGGGAGCTTAGGAAGACCTGGTCCTGGGGAGTAAACCTCACTGCGAGACCCAGGCTGGCAGACCATGTGACTGGTGACCAGGTGGCTGTAAAGGATGTCCCTCGTGGTGGAGACAAAGCCACAGCCATGACAGACTCCATTCAGGATATCTGTATGGACCTTCAGGTGACGCTCACAGTTGGCCTTTGTGGTGAAGGCGGACAGACAGATGAGACAGACGAACGGCCGTTCACCTGTAGGCGAACGGAAGGAGAGTTTTGTTGAACCTTCAGGCAGGGTTTCATGTTTATACCTATCATGAATATAACTCACCACTGTGCGTGCGCATGTGAATTTCCAGAGAGCTGGCACTGGGGCAGCTCTTGTTGCACTGTGGGAAGGGGCAGATGCGCTCGTTGGGGTAGGATTCCTTGGGTTTGTCCTGTGGGGGGGACGAGGCTGCAGCAGGCTGCTTCTGGCGGCTGGCGCAGTAGTACATGAGGTGGGCCTGCAGGTTCCTCTCACTGCGGAACCAGATCCCACAGTCCTTGCACGGAAAAATGTCCTCTGAAATTCATCAGGAACATTTTTTTTTTAATTTAAGACGCAAAGAAGGCTATTTGTTCAAGACTCAAGCCGTCAGTCGCCTGATATAATTGTTCAAACCCACATCAAATATCAACACATGCTTTTGTTTGAACCTCAGTCTTTGAAAACCAAAAATTAAAAAAACAGAAAATGTCTGACTGAGGAAACTAGCTTAAAAAAAAGTTCTATTTGACAACTCCCAGAAAGCTGCTTTAGACTTTTTTTGTTTCCCTTTGATAAAAAATTAACTGAAAAGCAGCCCAGCTCAGTAAATCCACAAAACAAAAAGTGCCAGCAGGCATTCCAGAACCTTTCAAAATTTCTCTGATATCCAATTCTTTTTTAACAAAAGGGAAAATCAGTACTTTCCTGTAGAACCCAATTCATATCTAAGTAGTTAAAAAAAAGTGAGGACAGAAACTGACTGGCTACTTCATTAACCTTTAAAAGGGCAGAGCTTAAGCCTTAGTCACATGCACCCATATGGGAAGGTTGATTCGTATGGTTGCTGTGGGTTTCGGGTTTTCTGAGCTTGTGGAGGGTTGTAGAGACGAGTGGCTGGATCTTAAGGGGGCATACGGTGCGTCTTGCAGTTCCCTTGAGGCTTGTACTGCCAACTCATCTCGTCATGAAAATGGAATGTACCATTGTCGTGCATGTGATAAGTGTAACGTGAAGTATTTTTTTAGGCAGCATGCACTAATGACGTACAGGTGATGCTGTGGTACAGTGTTTGTTCACCACACTAATTGTTAGTCATGTGTTAATACTGGCCTTTACTGACCGCACAAATGTTGCACACACAGGGTGTGTGTGATATGCAAGTGCCTGTAGGATGCCCACACAAACTATGTCTTGATTGTCTAATTTCCTCATTTCTAACAGTCATGCTGCACCCAAGGAGCACACACTGATCATGTGCACAGGGTTTTGCAGGGTTAAAAATGCCTGCATCTCATCTACTTCACCCTTACCTACCCCTATGTGTTGTTTCAGTGTTCACTACGACTAGTCCACCTGAAACACCCAGCATGGCCGTAGGAAAAATATGCATGAACATTTTTGCTCTATGGATTCAACCCTAAACTTTTGTGTGGACCCACCTGTGTGCCACGTACAATTTTGCCCATTTATGCCTGCAGACAGCTCCTATTCACCCATAAGGGCAGCTGTGACTTAGGCCTTAGTCAAAGTGGCAAAAGCACAAATTGAACTCAATGTGGACAAACAGCTGAATCCTTCAAAACCAAATACTTTTACCAACAAAAGTTCATATTAAGAAAACTAAAAGTCAACATTAAAAAAAAAACAGAGAGAGATTTTCCTAATGTAGAAGAAACTTGGAAATTTTAAGAACCAAACTCAAAATCTCAGAGACCTCTTTTGTTTTAAAAAAACGAATAAGTCCTACTACTACACAAATGTAAGAGCAAGCACAGAAACACATATCAAAGTACACTTTTAAGAGTTTTAAAGATTGTGTAGTATATAAACTGTGGTTACAGCAACTACTGAATCTTTGTTCAGTTATTTCATACAACAAAGTACGTCAGCTGACTTGTTTTGTGTGTGTATACATTTTTGTATCATGTTTTGAGGACTCAGCTTTTCAATGAACACACATTTAATATGCAATTAAAAAATAGTTTTAGAGAGTAATACCTTAAGTTAGGAAATTTATCTGTAAAGTTTATATTTATAAAAATGTATTGTTTCATTGAAAACATGTTTGTGTGAGACGTCACAATCTTATAGAAAACTCTAGCTTCAAGTCTACTAGCATTTAGAACTACACTGCCATCTTGTGGCCAAACAGTGAAACCCCTTATATTAAAACGTTCTAGTAAAATAGTGAAAGACAGCAATATATTTTTGCTTAATTTATTTTATAAAATAGTGTTAAGATTTATTTCAAATTTATATTAAACAGAATTGCAAATATTTCAGTGGATGGATTCTGTTTACAGCTTCACTCACTGTTGACGACAGCTGTGGCCAGGATGGCCGCCATGCCGGCCTGCTGTGGGAGGAGCTGGATGTCGGCGCAGAGTGCTGCCGGGTACAGAGGCTCCTCCTTCACCTGCTTCTGAGTGACGAGGCTTAGAGGCGGAGACACGCCAGTCGTTTGGGAGGATGAAGAAGACGGGGACGAAGAGCGTTGAGGGGGTGACAGGAAGGCCAGGAGTTTTTCACCATCTGCGATCTCTGCAGTCACCTTGCAGAATAACTCCTCACCTGAGAACACAACAGATGGGTTCATGGACGAGCAGGGATGCCAGGTTGTTCTCAACAGACGGCAGCGCCCTTCAGAGACTCACCCTGACTGTAGATGATGCAGTTGGCTGCTGAGGCGTCGGAGGTCAGAGGGAGGCGGCTAATCCAGCAATCTGGACTTTCACACACCAGAGTCAGACCTGAGTTCTGCAGAGAAACATGGGATCATGGCTGAATGCCTGCTGTTTACAAAACCCTCAGTTCTCCCTGACAGGCAGGACACAGCAGGGTTCCTCGGAACAGCAGCTGCTCCCTGATGTAATCCTGATGGTGCTGAAGGAATGCTTCATGACCCAGAGCAGAATTCTGTTTGGTTTTGTATTCATTCCACATGAAAAAGATAACAGGATTTATATTTTCAGATTGAAGCATCCCGAGCGGTGAAACTTGATCCAGCACAAATAAACAAGTAAACAAACTTCATAAACAAGGAAATTCCATCTGGAAATAAAGACACAGATGATACAGCAAAGTTCATACATCAGTCATGGATTCACCAGCAGCACTGGTGCTCGCTGGCCTTAGGAAAAACTCAACTAAACCGAGAATGTTGGCTTGAAGTGGTTTCATCAAATTCAGCGTTCATGTGGTTTTGAACAATGTGTCTGAAAATGAAACAGCTTCAGTTTATCGTCCCGCTAATGTTTCTGCAGAAAACATTTTAAGTAAAGCACAGTCCTTTGTGTGTTTAAGCGTCCAGCTTCTCTGCAGCCTGCAGATAATCACAGCCTTTAATTGCTGCCATTTCTTGAAAACAGTCGGTGCTCGGCGTGCTGCTGGCGGCAAACATGAGCTTCTGAAAGGAGCCGCCGGCAAAAGACCACAATTACAAGCAGAGGAGGAAATGAGGGGAGCACGGGCCGAACAAAAGCAAAATAAAAAAGAGGAGGAATGAAAGAGGAAGAGAAAGAGCAGGAGAAGAAAAGCAGAAAGATCTGATGAGGTTGGCGAGCGTTATTGAGCCGGCCGACGTAATGAGATCTATGGCGGATATGCGGCACAAAGAGAGTCCACATGTGGAGGTATGAAAGAGAAGATGCTCCTCAAACTCCTCCTCTTCTCCGTCAAACCTCCACAAACTGATCAGATCAATTTAAAAGGGTTTGCTGGCAAAACACAATTTCTGACATCCTCTTCAGCCATTTTGCACCACATCAGAGTCCAAAAAGAAACTCTTCCAAAACTATTATTTCACAGGAAAAACAAGAACAGGGGGGAAAAGTTTTCAGTTCTTCTGTTTAGATTGGATCTGATTTAAAGTGAACCTATACTTTGCGTACAGTTACAGTTTTCTTCATGTTTTTTTTTTAATCAAATTATTTTACAGGAAATCTAATTTTGCTGGAATATAAAGTGAAATTTAGCTTGTAAGCATTTTATTTACATTCATTTTTTTTTTCAATTCAGCTAATTTTATTTCAGTTTGTGTAAAGTCTTTTGCAGATGGATGGTTGTTTGTGCAGGGACACATTGACTTTGGTGGAACTTTGCATCATATCAGCATTAAAAGTTCACAGAAACCTTTTTATGATGTCACTTCCTGTTTGTTGCAGAATTCTTAGCATGAAGAAGCTTCACTTAAGATCAATAAACACTTATTTTTAGACATAAAATTTAACAGAAAACCACTAAGAAGCGGTATGGCCTTTGTTCCACTAGAGGGAGCCATTTATACACATGTAAACCTAGATAAAAAGGTCAAAGTTGACAAATTTAAACTTTCAGTCTACTTAGCAGCTCACAGAAACCCTCATTTTTCCAAAACTGTTGCAGTTTGAAGTTTAATAAACTCAAATAAAAGCATTTCCGATAGAATCCATCCCAAAACTCAACCCAGTTCAGCGAGTTCAGATTCTGTAACAGAACCCCGACTGGCAGCTTCCTCTGAGGAACCATCGACGGCAGAAATCTACAGGAAGCGCGCCTCATTCAAACTGGCGCATGGCCCACATTTTGCCAAAGGAGGAGCTCCTCCACTGATAAATACTCTCATTGCTCATGTATCTGACTTCCATTCTCTTTATCTAGAATTAACTGCCAAAAACGCGCTTCCCCTCCCGCTCTGTTTTTTTTTTCCCTTTAACAGAACAAACAAACACTGCAGATGTTAGAGAAGATGCCAGCATGGAAAATGACCAGAGAAAGAGTTACAACCACATGTCCTTTGTCATTAGCCAGAATCTTCAGATCGAATTTTGAAATCATAACTGAGCAAAAACAACAATATTTAGAAAGTGTCAGTTATTTTATGAAGAAGTGACCATGACAAGGTTTCTGAAAACCAATGTGAGGGCCGACGTAGCTTCACACCTTCACACCTTGACTTCCAAAGGAAATAGCTTTAAAAACATTTTTAATATTATTTTTCATGAGTATGTGTTGTCATGTGACTAAATGATGGAACAGTGTAATCACACTGTTTCCTCTTTATGTTGTCAAATCTCACAGATCTATACGTTTTATCTCTGACAAATTATTAATAATGCCAAAGCACCAAAAATATCAGCCTTCATTTTCAGCTCTGTTCATTCTTGGCATTTTAGGTAAAAGAACTGTTACCATTAAGAATGACATGTTTAAAAGCCTTTTTTCTCATCGTTAGGCTTAATGTGATTAAACACTTTTTAATCAGCATTAAGGCAACTCCAAGGATCCAGATACATATTTTACATGCTTTTTTGGTTTATTTAAATGTTTCTACTGCAGACAAAACAAGAAAACTTTTTTTTAATTCTGATAAGTTGATTACGAAAACCTGCTGCATTTAAACTTCAGATTTTAGAGAAAACCAGCATTAAACACAAAAAACCCCAGAACAACAGGCCAAAAACAAAGACAAAACAAGACAAAAACACGAGACAAGGCTGGAAAAACTACAAGGACGGAGGAACCATGACATGCATCTGTGGAATAACAGAATCAATAAAAAAAAAAAAGCCATGAAAAGCAACACAAATACAGAAAACAAACCCACAACAGAAGAAATCCAATATGAAATACAAATCACCAAAAAAAAAGTAGTAAAAAAATAACAGAAGAGACAGAAAAAAAAACAAAGAAAGGAAACAAAACCAATTGTAAGAGAAAAAAGGATGACTTGAAAAAAATATTAATACTAGTAATTGCATGACTGGCAACGCTGAGGTCAGAAACCAGCAAACTGCATCCAGGAGAAAAGAGGCCATCAAAAGAAAGAACTATGAGAGGATTTTTCTTACACAACTGAGATTTCATTCTGTGGAGATCACCAGACTGATCTTTGCTTTGGCTGCAGCGGGCAGGCGTAGCCGTTACAGCAACCAGAGTCTGTTTTTTAAAGTCACTCCAGGAACTGTTTGAGAAGCAGGACTTTAACAAGAAGACCTCTTTGGGACAAAAAACGTCTGTAACTAGGGGGTGGAATTGATTAATTCCAGAAGCATGCCATCATGCCAACCTAGGTCCAAACAAAGATCACCATGAGGTCTGAGGTAGATACGTTTAGAAGCTACAATTATTGTCTTCCTGTAGTTTTAGGATGAGAAACTAATAATTGCTGTTTGTGCTGGAATTCTATGACACAAGTCTTTCAAATATTGAAAAAGAGAAAGAAAAAGCTAGATTTGACAAATTTGCACCACTTAAACATTTTGCACCAAACCTTTTCCAACTGTAGGTTGGGGACATGTAGTAGTATTGGGTAGCTACAGTCCAGTGTGAACACCACATGCTTTTGCATCCATACCGGGCATGTGACACGCGTTCTTAACACAGCAGGGGTTACAACAATGGTTTGAAATGGTCTGAAAACGAATCATCTCTTCAACTTTGACCCAAATTAATCTGTAAAAAACAGAACCATATGTTTGCATGTATCTGCCTCAGTTTAGCTCAGAAAGAAGTCTTTGTGACTTAATTTCAGGAAAAGTCTATTTTTAAATAAAGCTAACATGTTAGTGTGTGATAAACTCCTCATAAACTGCAGGTCGTCATCTCCTTCTTAAAGACTGGGCTGATGGTTTCTGAACAGAACCGCTCCAAAATCAGAATGGAAAATCAGACTTCCCTCCTTTCACAGATATTTTTCATGACTTTGATGGTTTGGAATATTTTTAGATCACTTGTGGTAAACAGAAAGCCTGAAGATGACGACGAGAGCAGGAAGCCTCTTAGTCTGCCGCGCTCTGAAGACCCAGGCAAAGTGGATCGGCTTTCATGGAGAAGTAGCGCTGATGTGGAGATATGGCTGCTTTTGTTTTAATTTGTAACCCAATGCTGGAGCCGTCTGAGCTGTAAGTACTGCTAATTTGTTTCAGGCTAATTCATCATGACCACAGATTTGGAATTCACCGTGATGGGGCAACAGGGAGAGCTCTGAGGAAAGAACGGCACGCTCCAGGAGGAAAACCTGTCCTGGGGCTCGCCCTTCACACCTCTGAGCACGCTCACCACACATTCAAAGTTTCTGCTGCGAGCACAGACCGTATAAAACATCAACACCACATACTGATACTTGAATTATGCCCCCGTACAGGGGTTGATCCATAAGAATGCGGAGGGTTTTTGGGTTGTTTTTGCGCTGCCAGGCTCTGTGGAGAGGAGCGGCCACGTCAAGGTGGCACAGGTGTGTCTTGTCGTTTCCTTGAGGTTTGTGTGGCCACCATAAGAGACGTTATGAAAATGGAATGTGTCGTGGATGTGGTAAACTTATCAAGAAGTATTGGTAAAAAATGTAAGCTACACACATTATGACGTGCTGGTGATGCCGTCATACAGTGTCTTTACGTCACACTCTAGCCATTACTGAGGTGATCCATAAGTGCCTATAGCCCCTGCCCCTTTCAGCATATTTTCTATTTTCAAATGCCATAAAAACAAGCTAAGATTGCAATTTTTATTGGAGCGGGTCTTCAAAAGCCACATGTTCTCCATAGCCTTGAAAAAATAGAAACAAGTTCGCTGCAGTGGATGTGGATCTGGTATTGGAGGTGTTGTTATTTGGCCTACAGGCTGCAAAATGTCCCCAAAAAATAAGATAAAAGAAGGTGAATTGGAGTTCTGGAATCCAGAGATGACCAGAACTACAAGAACCAACTGGAGGCTAAAGATCCCTCTTTTGAAATGTTGATGAAGGAGGGTGTCTGGATAGACATTGGTTGGAGCATAAATGATGAAGATGTTGAAGTCAGAATCATTGTCCGCAAAAATGAAACGTTCGTTCGAGCCCAAATCCAGTCCAGCAGCCCTTCGACCCCTGCACCCCCTCCGTGCTCCGTCAGCTGAGCTCCATCTTGGTGGAGAGTGTGGCGCTTTAAGCCTCGTCAGCCGGAGGAGAGTCTTTGAGCGGCAGTCTAAGCCCCGAGCCCGGACCCCGGTCCCCTCATGAATATTAATGAGCCCTGAGCCGCGGCTTTAATCTGCCTGATCCGCGCGCCGCTGCCGCCGCCTCGATAGCGAATCTAATTATTTGGTCTGATATTAACCCCCCTCCAAGAACACCCCCTCATTCCTCCCCCCAGCCTGTCCTCGAAGCTGCTGATGAAACAAACAGCAGCTGAACTCCACAGACACCTTCTTCTGCTGCAGTCACTCCACATGTAACAATTCACACAACCAACCCCCCCCACCCCCACCACCACCACCCAACCTGCGACACCTCTCCTTATCAGGCTCAAAAACACCCCCCTCCTTGCAGATAAAACCTAAATGCAAATGATGCCGACTCATTTCATCTCTCCGTTCAGCTCCCTCCTGACTCCCTCCATTCACCGAGGATGACGATGTTCTTCACATCGGCGAAGAACTTTCCCTGAACTGACCCAGCATGTGACCCCTCCACCCCACAGATGATCAGAAAATGACTGATGGGACGTCTGACACATCATCTTTTCTCTCCGTACACATGGCAGTTAGAGCCAGAAGTCTCTCACACCGCCCCATCAATGAATATGAAACATGCGGGTCAATAAATGGTAAAAAGAGACTTCATCTCTCAGTGAACATTGTTGGAGATACTGAGCTTTTTCTGAAATGACCTCTCCATAACGTACTAGTTACCAACGTTTGTCATTCATTTTTATTTATTAACTTTTGCCAGCCATGGAAAAAAGTAATCAACGTTTTAATACCATGAATAGCAGGTTCTCCTTCTGTTCTGGTTTATTTGTAAAATAAACTAAAAAGCCAAACTAAGCTAAACAAAAAAAAAAGCAAGAATGTCAATTTAGTGGAGTCCAGCTATAGAACATTTTACAAGTTTGTACCCGTTTAAACTCAATGTCTGTGAGGATGTCCCAGGTATGTTTTCAAGTTTACATTAGAATTAAAAACTTCAATACTCAAAATAATGATGGTTAATAAGATATAACTATAAATCAGCTTTTTGGTGCAGACTTTGTCCTCTTTTTATTTGAGATCAATTTTTTTCAAGCACTGTAAATAGATTTTTAGGTTTGTCTAACTCACCTTTAGATTACATGGGTTGGGGGCTTGTCCGGGAATAAGATCCAGTAAGTTTTGATTTAGATGTCACACTAAGTTAAAACGACAAAGGTATTTAAATCTTTCGAGTAGAAAAGACAGCACTCTGAAGCAGAAAATGAAGCTAAAACACAATTTTCATCGGAGAGGCCTTCGAATTAGTGGTGCGTCCGTGAAAATGATCTTTAAAAACTCTTGGATTTTCAAGCAAATACAAAGAACTGCAGCTCTCAGCCATTAGCAAGGCTAACATTAGCAAGGCGTTTTATAAAATACTGGGCCAGAAGATTATATTTGTCAGACGGATCATAAAAAGAGTGAATTTTAACACCAAAATGAGGAGTAAGAGAATTTATATGGGTTTGCATCATGTATCATGGTTTCTGTAGCGATCTTCAGACAAAAGGAGCCATTGTGATTCTTGTGAAAGTCTGACATTTGATACATTTGATAAAAACCACATTAAAGATTGTTCCCATCACGGCTTGTCCTCAAAAATCTTAATTTTCCTCCAAATATCCTGCCCTGCATTAAACGTTCTGGACTCCCATGAATGAGAATTTAATAAGGTGCTCCCTTCCTGACCTTTCCAACCATCTTTCATTCACTCCGCTCCTCTCCCACAATCACTCATTCCATCATCCAGTTCATCCTCTCCTACCCTTCTCCTCTTACACTGTGTCTCCTCTCCTCTTTTTGCTCCTCTTTCTTAATCTCTGATTCACTTCCTCTCCCCAACTGTCATTCCTACCCTCCTGTCTGCCTGCCCCTCCTTCCAACCTCCTATCTCTCCTTCTTTTCTCCCTCTGTCTCTCATTCTATCTCTACAGGAAATGGTTTCCTTCCCCGTCCAGGGGGTAGCAGGGGTGTACTCACTGTCCCAAACAAAGAGGTCAGTGTGTGAATCCTCCAAAAATACAAAGAAGAAAAGGAAGGCTGATAAAAATCAGAAACTGACTCTCATACGAACACACGCTCTTTACCTCCGCTGCTCTCACGCACAGCATTTCTCTGACATTCAGCAAAGATGCTTTTGAGGCTCACGAGGTTTAAATGCAGGCGGAGGGCTTACAGCAGCATGGCGGAGGCCTGCCGCTTCATGCACCGCCACAGAAGGAGAAAAACAGTGGGAGCCAGGTTTGATGAGCTGCATGCAAATGACATGTAAAAATATAAAACTGCGATACTTAAAACGGGGGCCGAGATAAGAGATTTGAAAATGAGGCACTCTTGGAAAGCGGGCTCCTGAACTGCCGGAGATCAGGCTCAGAGATAGACAGGAGAGAGGTTTTCCCCTCTCCTCTCAGCCTCCTCCTCCTCCTCCTTCTCCTGCGCCCTGCAGAAGCCGGCGAAGATGACAGCGAGATGCAGATACCAGCCAGTCAGTGCCACTGAGTGATGAAGGCCTCCTCTTTTCTGCCTCAGACCTCCTCTTCTGTGTTTTTCTAACCTCTCCTCCACTTTCTCAGCTTTTGGTTCAGTTAATGAACCTTCCCTTTCTCTTCTTCCTTGCCTTCAATTCATTCAGATTGTCAGCAGCGTCTGTCTCTTCATCTTAGATTGACATTTTTAGAGTTCGTTTAACTGAGTATGGCTCGCTTTGATCAGGGTTAAAAGTCAGTGGATTAATCTCCTAAAAAAATCCTCTAAAAATCTCACCCATCAAACCTGATGACACATTAATTCAAATCACTGTGATAAAGTTGCAATGTGAGGTGAATTTCTAATAAACTACTGCCACTCTGCAGACACTAAATCTAAGAAAACAACACAGTTTTGTTTTTTTTTTTGCCCAAAAAGTTTAAATTAAAAGACCACTGGGAACACTTTGATATTAGATCAAAAGCTGATCTGAGTGGGTCTTAAAGACCCGACACATTCATATACTCCTCAATACAGTTTTCTTAAAGATGTGGGCGGAGCAACAGTAAACAGATGCTACAGATGAAGAAAAAAAAATCAACTTTTTCTTTGAAATTATGGTAAAATTTTAATCAAAATGTATTTGTTTGCTTGTTAATCCCTAAAACGAACCTAAAACGGTTTTAAAAACACCAAACAACAAAGAACCTGAGAGATAAATGAGTTTCCTCCACCATAAACAAAAAGCCTTAAACTCAGGCAGACAGATTTAGAAACTTGAAAATGTGTGAAAAAAACGATCAGGATTGCTGGAAAACGATTGATCCAGACCACTTTTAAACAAAATCTGGATTATTAGAAGTAAATGATGTGAAATGAAGGAAGACTTTGGAGATTCTGGTCTTCTAAAACATGAAGGGGGATATTCTTGCACCCTGAATCCGTTTGTGTCTCGCTCCTTTGAGGGGGCATCACAGAAGGTGTTTGAACACTTGGCCTAATCATCGATTTGTCATCTTCTGAAGAAGCATCGTTTTAATTAACATTTTTAATTTGATGGGCGGAGAAAAAGAAACAGAGAGGCAGAAGAACAGTGTCGATCGCTGCAGATAAACCAAAAAAGATCCTAATCGGGATGTAAACAAACCCACTGACTCAGTGAGAGCGCACGAGGAGGCGCTCACCTTCACTCGTCCTTCCACGGGATGTGATGGAGGAGGAAGTGGAGGAGAGTGCAGAGGAGGTAGAGTGAGAAGAGACTACCCAAAAAGTGTTTGAAAAGCCGTGGGTGGCGCGTCTTATCGCCCCAGTTCTCCTGGAGAGATTAGTGAGGGATTAGTGCGAACGCTTGTTTCTAAAACATGATGAAAAGACGTTCGGCGCGTGATAACGCTTTGAACTCCCTTACTCTGCTCCTTCTAGGATCGTCCCTCCAGGCGGCTTTTCCGCGAGTGACAGCGGTGGGGTGGGGCGAGCTGCCGGCTGCCGCTGGAGGAGGCAGAGAAACGAGGATGTGATGAGCGGAGTCGCTCCTCCTGCCAGACAGACGTCAATTTAGACATCTGTCCTTTGGAAGGATTCAACAAACACGAAACGAAAGCATCCCTTTCAGGACATCTTTCATCTGAGCCACAACTTCATAACAACCCTCTAACTTTGGCCCAATCACAAACGCTCACCCTATCAGTTAATTAAAGCAGAATCCAATCAAAAGGAGGCCAGATGTTATATCAGATGTGTTCAGAGAGATCCAATCACAACAGGCAGCAGCTCGCTCCGGGTTGCCATGGAAGGCTCTACAGCGAGGACCTGGTTGTTCAATGAACCAAGAACTGATCAGCAAACAATATTTTAGTCCAACAGCGGCTTTGAGGCCGCTGCCTTTAAATAGATAAATGCTTTTACGCCTCTTTCTCAATACATGCAAATGGAAGCATTTCCATGTGACACGGGCCATGTAACACGCCACCAATCTAACCAAGGAGATCTGACCCGCCTCCACAAGAAGACACACAGCCAAGACGCCACCAAAGACGCACATTTCTTCTTCTTTCTTTAAAAATATGAACTCACTACTGAGTCTGCAGGATAGACAGCCTGATTTTAAAGCGATGTTATAGGAGCTCATAAAAAGGTAATCGAGTCAGAAACGTTCAGAGGGAGGCGATGCCGAGCAGCGGGGAGAGGAGAGTTTATCCGACAGGGAATAAAAACACAAAACAGAGGCCTCTTCATTAATGTGGTCCAGAGAGAAGACCACGAACTGCATGCTTTAAAGGGGCAATTAAATTTGTTTTCTTTCCAAAATTAAAAAAAAAAAAAAAAATCGAAATCTGATTCATATTAAAGACATTTCCAGATTTTGCAGTTGTTTTTTTTTTTTTTAATTTCCTATGTAGTCTGTTGTATTTTGCTCCACAATGAATGAAATATGAGGGACATAAAGAGCTCCATGAGCAGCTGAAGCTAACCAGAGCTCAGCAAAGAAGGTTGGTCGTTTGTGGTCACACGACTGTGAAGTTTGGACAAATTAACCAACAAAAAGAAAACACAACATAACATAACACTGGAACAAACATTAAAACACAAATGAAGGGCCTTTAAAATGCCTTTAAATAATAAAAAAAAAGAGTAAAGGACACAAACAGGAGTTACTTGGATTTTTAAGGTTCATGTAAACCAGGTTCTGCAAGCATCAAAGCTAAAAGAAAAAAAAGCCATTTGGGTGAGTTTTCTTAGGGACTAAAACCTAGCTTTGACCCCCCCCCCCCCCTCACCTTTTGGAAAAATACTTTTAGTTTTTTGACCAATAAACCATTTATTTATTAAATGTAGCTTTTAAATATTGGCAATAATTGATCAATGATAACAGTGTTATATTTTTCTATATATTCAATTTAAATTTATTTTACTTTAAACAGCACCACAAGTTTCTTTCAAAATAAAATACATCCCGTGCCAACTAACTAACTAACTAACCTATTATTTATATAAATTGTTAACATTACTCTTTGAAACCAAAGAGTCACAATAGATGGAGCCACATGTGGCTCCAGAGCCTCAGGCCTGCAGATCCTGATCCGATGAGAGGAGTTAGTTTCAGCTGTGATTGCTGCTGCGGAAGTCCAGCCTGTTTATGTGCTGACTGGACCAAAGGTTTGGTACAAAACTTAAACCATTTTGGGGATTAAAGAGAAACCTTAAAACCTGCTTCTGTTCCAGTTCAGTTTTAATCAGGGACACTTTTGCAAAAGCAGTCCAGATGGGGATCAATATGTTGTAATGATCAGGTTTAGAAACCTGATCTGCTGGGGAAGCGAGGCCGCTGGTGAATGACTGAACGCCTACAGTTCATCTCAGTTTAGAGAGTCACTTTTCTCAGAATTGAAACTTGGATTTGGAAATTGCTTATTTCAAGCAATCAAAGCAAAAATATTATAAATTAGGGGGAAGTTTGTCGAAATGAGTTCATTAGATTGCTTGAAAGGGAGTGGGAGGAAGCTAATTTATATAACCCCACCCTTGTTTTTCTTCCCTTAACTTTTTATTGCTGTATTTTCTTTACATAAATTATCCAGCTCTTAACTTAAAACTTAAACCCTTTGAAAAGAGAGGTGAGCAGCTTTACAAGCTATGTCACAGCCCAGCCAGATCTGACCAATCAGAGCAGGCAGAGACTCACAGGAGGTGGAGCTTAGAGACAGCAGTCTAATGGATGGACGGTTCTCCAGAACCTCTCCAGATTGAGTTAGTGGAAAGCTGAAATGTTTGTACTCCACGTTCTTATGTCAGACATGATTTTGTCTTTAAATGGATGAAAATGATGGTTCTGGAGCAATCAGGTTAAAGTCTGGATTAAATCTGACATCGAACCTGGCAGGTCAGAACTTTTTTTCATTATCAGTTTAAAAAAACCCTCATTATTCTGGTTTTACTCAAGTTGGACGATCTGAATTAGGTAAATAAAATAAAAACGTATAAAGGGACGAATGGTCTCCTACATACCCCCCCCCCCCCACACCCCCTCAGTCGACCTCTGTGGGGGCATAATGCGGTCGCTTCAACTCCAATGATGATGAGACTTCCTCTGTGTTTCAGCATTGAAATCCTCCCTGACGACTCGGCTTCATCAGAGCTCCAGAAGATGAGCAGATTTCTCCTCCAACTCAGCAAAGCAGGACAACCCTGACCCCTGCTGACCCCCGGGGGAGGAGGAAGAGGGGGGAGTGAGTGGGGGCAGAAACACAGGAGGAATGTGAGATTGCGAACACTATCTCCTGCAGATACTGAAGGTCCGTCTCCTCACTCTTCAGCGCGCAGATAGAGAGGGCGGGGTGGTGGTGGTGGTGGTGGTGGTGGAAGGGGGGGGGGGGGGGGTGACGAACCAAAGATTTGAGGAGTTCGGGGCGAGATGGTTTCCATATGAATGAAGAGTCTGAACAGTGATGTGCTTCATACTTAGAGGAGGAAGAGGACGCAGAGGGAGGAAGAACAAAAGGTGAGGGCGTGAGCATGCATGCACGTGCGCTCACATCCATCTGTGCACTCAGAAGCACGCTGATAATAAACAAAATCTTAGAAATGAGAGCCTATCAAGCAGGAATCAATCACTGGGGTTTGTTGTCCGAGAGGATGGCGCCATGAGGAGATAAAAGACAGGCGGACGTCTGGGAGGGAAGAGAAGAGGAGTGAAGAGAGAAAAAGAGGAAGAGAGGAGGAACGACAGGAGAACTCAAGGACGATTCTTCATCCCATTCGGACTGAACCTTCGGAGGACAGTTCTGAAACTGGAGTTGTGGAAGCGTCTTCAGGGTCGGAGCGGAAACCGAAGAGCGAAGGCTTCGTGCAGCTGCTCTGCTCAGGAAGCCTCTCCCAGCATCACTATCACATGATGAGCCGGACTCGTGCACAAACCCGGCTCTGATACGGCTCTATCCGGTCCAGCTTTTTTCCCAGGGATCACACTGAAGCAAAAACACGTGAATAAAACCCGTTTTCATGAAACCACGTGACCTCGCTTGGCTTTCACTTCATGGCGCCTCAGCAGCCCACGCTCAGGTGTTTAACTGGACACTAGAATTAAAAATTACTACATTGTTGTTTTCCTCATATTTAGGAGGAAAGAAAAGGAGCAGACTAAAGGAGAAGGATGTCAGAGCGAGTCTTAAGCTCTAAGAAGGAGACAGTTTATTTCTCTTTAGTCTTTTCCATAACAAACTTTTAAAAACATGTCTCCTTCCAATGTTTGAAAAAACTTAAAAACAAAGGGGGACAACAAGTATCTGGATTCTGCGGGCTGTCCCATTAAAAAGATGAGTTTGGTCTGTAAAGTTCATCATAGATACAATTCAACTGTGAGAGGAGGAATAAAAATAATGAATGCAGGAAATCACATGGTTTGATTTTTAAAGACTGTATTGCTACAATAGTACACAAAATAAGTTTTAAGTATCAACAAACAAACAAACAAGAATCCTGTCCTTCACAGACCTGTTACTTCTTCTTTAAGAAGCTCTTCAATCCTCTATTCAGCTGTTAGAATGGGTTAACTGTATAGAAGACACCTGTCCACATCTGTAAACAGTCAGACTGCACCCTCTCCACCATAACTATGGCCAAAGAGTTGTCTGAGGACCCCAGGGACAGGAATAATCAAGCAGCTTGGGGAGAAGAGATCAGGGGCAATTATGGAGCATTTATAAGAAAATGAACAAAATACAAGATCACTAACAATTCTGGAGCTCCATGGAAGATCTCACCTGGCAGGGTACCAATGATCTGTGAGGAAACGGCCCAGAACTACACCGGAGGAACTGGTCAGTGACCTGTGGAGAGCTGGGACCCCGGTAACTGAGGTTGCTATTAGTAGCACAGGACATGGTCTTGGATTCAAATCCAGCAGAACCCCAAAGGTCCCCCTGCTTAAGCCAGAACATGTCCAGGTCCGTTTAAAGTTCTGCCTAGACCATATGGATGATCTAGAGGAGGATTGGAAGAAGGCCCTGTGGCCAGATGACACCAAAAAAAAACTCTTTCGGATAAATGTCCACTTGCCATGTTTGGAGGAGGAAAGATGCTGGGTCGCACGAAGAACACCATACACACTGTAAAGCATGGGGGTGGAAACATCATGGTGTGGGCTGCTTTTCTGCAAAGGTGGCAGGATCTCTGATCCGTATGAAGGGAAGAATGAATGGAGCCTTGTAGCAAACGTGGAGTAACCACTTTAAAAGCATTTCAAGATTCTGGAGTGGTCTAGCCATCCCTGGACCCTAATCCGATAGAGAGTCTGTGGAGGGGGCTTAAAAAGTGTTTTCAGAACAGCCCCAAAACATCGCAGCACTGGAGAAGAGCTGCATGGAAGAATGGACCAAAGTAGCAGCTAGAGTGCAAACTATGCTGTAGACCTACAGGAAACCTATGAACAACCAGGGTTACATTACAGAGTATTGAGCTAAACTTTTGTTATTTTTTCCTGGACCTTTATACAAATTAATCCTTTAAGGATAATGAGAAGTTATTTCATGCATTCTTTTTTTTACATTCCATCTCTCACAACCGAAGTGTATCCAGTGATGAACATCACAGACCAAACTCATCATTTTAAGAAGGCTAACTTGCAGAATCAGTGCAGAACCTTTGCCCCACTCTTTTTCTCAAAACTTCAGATCTTGATCTTTACTCCTTTTTCTCCTCACTAGCTTCTTGCTGCAATGTTTGTCGGTTTGTTGTTGAATTGATTTCCTTTTTCTTTTTTTTTTTTTTTTTACAGACGCTGCATCGCAAGAAAAAGCCCTTATTTTTAATGAAGTTAACTATTAACTGTTTTATTTCTCCATACATTTTTCTGATTATTGATTAAACATTTTCAGGCTGGTTGAGGTAAAAAAAGAAAAACATTCAAATAAATTTTTCTGGGCATTTTGAACCCTGCAGCTGTCTCACATGCACAGTCGGAGCTTTTACCTGCGTCTCCTGGTCCTCTGTGCTGCCCTCTGATTGGATGACTCCCAGGTACGGCCCCCACACCGTTTCAGGATGAAGGTCCCTCATGGCCACCACACTGCTCCCCTCATCACTTATCCTCAGGTCATCTGGGGTGGAGGAGGAAGAAGAGTTGGTGATGTTTTTGTGAATCATGTCACATGTGTTATCTTCAGCCAGCAGCTGAATAAGGAACCTCTGTGGCTGTCATGTCAGAGCGCAGATCTTAGTGATTTAGGAGACGCTGGAAAACCTTTGAAGAAGTCAGGATCAGCATGTGGACTGAACTTGACCTGAACCCTGAAAGCAGCAGCAGCAGCAGCAGCAGCAGCAGCAGCAGCAGCAGTGGCTTATGCTGTCAGCGGCTCAACAGCAAGGGGGGGGTTGCACTTTCTGTCCCGGCTGGGGAAACTTCTCGAGCACTTCCTCAAAGTGAAAAGATAAGCGTGGAAGGATGGCAGTGACAGCTGCGGTCCGAGGCTGGCTGCCACAGTCCAGATAGAGGCTGATAACTGCCTGGCGCCCTAGACCGATCCATCCTCGCCGAGGCCCGAGATGCTGCCGCTGGCCCACACCGCGATGGAAGGAGCCACGGTGAGAGCCTACTTCCACCACATCTGCCAGTGACCTCCCCCCCCCCGTGATCAAAACATACAAAATCTGCCTGCTCACCCCCCCCCCCCCCCCCCCATGCTGGTGTTGTCTAAAGTGGCGTTTCTGATAAGAGTGTTTGTCTAACACTCTCCATGTCAAAACACTCATCTATCTTCCCTGTATCTATCCCCACCAGAGAACAACGGACAGACGCTGATAAAATGGCTTTCCCACAGCGGGGTGGAGGAGGACGCTGCGGTAGGGGGGTGAGGGGGTGGGGAGGGGGCAGGAAGCAGTTTGAGGGAAGAAAGCAAGGCAGCAGGAGGACTACGTTAATTTGATGAAGCCACAGAGCGGTTGGGCACATTGTTCTCCCTGTCGGAAGCGCTCCTGCGGTGGAGTCTGAGGAAGTGGCGGGCTGCTCCTGACTCACCATGACGCAGAACGCCATCCTGACCAAAACCAGGTGCCACAGTGATCAGGTTTTGTTGGAGGTGATAGTATTGCTTCCCCCCTTGCTTCTGAAGAGCCATCAGAGTTGTTCTGCAGGTTTAAAGACCCCATCAGGTCTAGATCTCAGTTCTACAAGCATCAAACCTGCTGCAGGGTCTGAAGTCCACCGCCTGCTCTCTATCCTGTCAGCGATCATGGGACGGGGCCCCAGTTTGGCCACACTGACCCTCCTTATCTCTGCACTCCATCAATGTCTAGCCTGCTTGGCCTCCATTGGCCGAACTGGAGCACATGGGATGCTTATCAGTCTGACCAGCTTCATTGACCTTCATTGTGAAACGGCATGAGGGTTTGACCTCAATGAGCCAACACAGATGTTAACCTATTACAGGGCCGGGTTTGTCCGGCTGCTCCTTTTCTGACCGGCTGGTTCACTGCGCCTCATGTCAGGCTTGTGTCAAGCTGCAGGTGGAGCTGCAGAATCTCTGGAAGAAGGATATTTAACAGTCTACCTAACATAAAAAGGCAAATCACCCCCTGCATGTGACCCCTGCAAGCTTCTGTGCTGCTCCTTGTCGGGACCCGGGGGTCTCTGTGTGACCACAGTACTTTCTGCTCAGAGCAAGGTTTCACATCCACCTGTTTAATCAAGCAGAAGCTTAAATATGTGTTTATCATTAAATTATTGCTTTAATATAATAAAAAAGATGTTAAATTCATTGACAGCATCAATCTATCCATTTTCTAAACCCCAGTGAATCTCTTTTGAGGTCACAGGGTTGCTGTTACAGATGCATCCTGAACAGGTCACCGCTCTGTTGCAGGGCCACACAACCACACTCACATTTACACCTTAAGACAATTTAAAATAAAGAATTAACCTTTGAGGCATGTTTTTGGAGTGTAGGCGAAAGCCGGAGAGCTCGGAGAAAAACATGCACGAGGAGGACATGCAAACTCAACACAGAGAAGTTCCGGTTAGGATTTGACTTATGGTTGTTGATATGGTGCTTTAACTGACCAGAACACTGTAGTATTTTTAGTGGCAAGATGACTGAAATGACGAGCATTGAACTGCTGGAGAAGGACCGGTTCTGCTGGGTTCTGTGCAGCAACGCAAGCCAAATCCTTCCAAACACTGAGCAACATTGCAACCCCACTGGGGTCTTCTTTCAAAACTCGGTGGCCTCGTGGTTAACCCTAAGACTGAAGGTCGTGAGTTCAAATCCACGGTCAAGTCGTACCAAAGACTAAAAATGGGATTCAAAGTCTCCCTGTTTAACACTCAGCATTGAGGGGTTGGACTGGGGGTTAAACCACCAAATGGTGTGTCTGCACCTCACCACTCCCCCAGGGAATGGGTCCAATTTGGAGAAAATATTCCCAAACTAATGAGACTTTAACTCTGGTCAGCAAAAGTTGGAGATTCTTTTCAAAAATACCCCAAAACTTGCCTGACATGCCTGAAAATTTTCTTAGAAACGAGTTCACCTATTCCCAAACACACACACAAGGACTCTTCTCATTCAGCTGCCCCCCCCTCCCCCACGTCATCACACACAAGTTCACAGGTACGCAGAGGTACACACACACACACACACACACACACAGGCTTATCAATAGACGCTTCAGCAGCCACCAGGGCATCCAGGCATCTTTGACGAGCAAACACAACAAAACAATCAGGCTGTCATTAATGAAATAAACAACGCAATTAACCGATGGGCAACAGGGTGGGGGTGGGGGGTGAAGGTGAGCATCGCTGAGGTTTCATGGATCAGCGCGCCGTCTGACAGTTTAATTAATGACAAGTACAAAAGGTAGGATTGTTTTCAGAACGCAGCTGCAAATATCTTTTGCTTCTGCGGCGCAGAAATCGTAAAAAACACCCAAAAATCAAAACGGATCCACAGACACAAAACTACAAAGCTGGAACATTAGGGGAGTCTGGAGCGGCCTGATTTTTCCACGAGTCTGTGAAAGGTTAAAGGTATTGGTGGGGAGTGTTGCAAAGGTCAGTGAATGCAGCACTGGGATAATTATTCATGTCTTTAAGACATAAAACCAAACAACTCGAACGTTTCATGGAAATGAAGGATTTGTTCTGCAAACACGACAATGTGGACCAACCTGCCTGGAGACAACAACATCCACAAACACATCATCCCGCAGGAACACAGCCACGGAAAATTCATTAAAGCGGCAGGTGGGCTCCAACCTTCACTGATACCACCTATCTTTTTATTAAGAAAATTAAGTGGAAACTAATTAAGTGGAAACTGTCTGTGAGTTTGCTAGGAATATGAAAAGTTTCACCCAAAAAGGAGCAAAGACTTAAGAAGTTTGTTAATAATGTCTAGACTTTGATTTTTACCGTCAAGAAACTCGGTTTTGATATAAAAAAGGCCAACCAGCACATTTTAAACTGAACAATATTATTATCTCTTCGTTTTTGAAATTTATGCCATCATTTTTCGCCGCATTTTTATTCATCATTAGAAACAGTATTTTTTTTCAGTTTAACTGCAGGTCACCTGACCCTCAGGTGGTGTGACATCAAATGCTGGGATCTCGGCCAAAAATAAGTGGGAGGAAACCGAGAAAGGTGTTAAAGAGCATCGTGTTCCTCTTCTCTGTCGGACCTAATTGACTTTTAAAAAGACTATAGTTGATATCAAATGAGCACATCGCGGCTCGGATATTGATTTTTTGACACCACACAACAGGAAATCTTTATCCGCTGCTGCTCCGACCTCGAGCTAATAGGAGGGGTTTAACCTTTCCTGAATGACAAATCCCAGCACCTCCTCACGCCTGGATCTCAAGGGAAACGTGGAGCAAACACTGCGGTTCTGCTCACAGACGGCGGAGCGAAAGGCTCGAAGGGACGCTGCAGGATCGGTCACACCAGTGGAGAAACACCACAGTATCACAACTGCTCCAACAGCCTCCTCTGATCTGCCATTTTTAGCCAATTCTCATTAATCCACTCTGGTCTTTTCTAATACAGCCTGATAAAAGGCCTCCATCGAGCCACTCCTTTTTCTCTCATCTTCCTCCCTCCGTGATCTTCCTCGCAGAATCCTCCGGGTCCCTGGAGTCCGGCAGGTTCGGCTCAGCTGCAGATAGACATTTCTGGGATAGACATCTCCTGCTCAGGACCATGCAATCATTTCCATTTTACCCTCTGTTGCACAGGCGAGATAAGACACCTGCGCCGCCCTGCTAATCAGATGAGCTTCAACAGAACTTTATCATTGACATTTACCACTGTTTACCCAACTAATTTCTCTTAACTGCACTGCTGAACTTTTATCTGCAAAATACATACACGGGCAGAAAAGAGCAAGAAGAAAACATGCAAATTCACAAATATGTAAAGAAAGATAAACTGAGGTGGGAGGAGGAGGGAGGGAGGGGGGTCTTTTCAGAGGGAGGATGGATGAAAACACAACAAGTCTGATGTGAAGACGAACAAATATGAAGATGTTCACCTGCAAAAACTATTCTGGATGGGAGGGGATTTAATTTATGTTTGTGTTTTACAGGTTTTGTTTCTGTATCTGACCATTGACTGTATATGAGAACTGGACTGAGTGACCCCTCCCCCTGGTGTTCAAAACAGGAAGTGCCCACAGGCTCAGAGAAGCCAAAATCCCTTCTATTGTGAAATAAACAGCTGCCACTCAGTCGTTCTATTAGTCAGAATAACCGGTCTCGCCCTGTGCTCTTGATAATCGTCTTTTGTTTCACAATACTTTTTTTCTAGTGTAAGTTATTACACTTATAACTGGCCAATCAGATGCGTCAATAAAAGGGTGTGGTCTCACATCAAATGTTCGAAATTTTTAAAATATTTTGAGTGGCCCCACTTTTAAGAAGTAGGGGTGTGGATTTTCAACAAGCTCACTCCTGATTGGCAAGAGAGGTTTCCATAGAAACATCAACTCAGAGCGACTTGAACCAATCACTGCTCTTCTGCCTCCAACATGACGGCGACCGAATCACATAAAAATAGCGACTGAATCAACTTCATTAGGAGCCGGAAGGAAACCATTTGCTGTGGATGGCATCACACTCACTCATATACACACAATATATAGTTCTCATATACAGTCCATGATTGTGACATCCCCTCCCCAACATTTTAGCCCCCAGTTCAGAAAAAACAAGCCAAACGGACCGACCTTTCTGAGGTTTCTGCTGCTCATCACTGTTTTTTTTTTTTTTTTTTTTTAAATATGTCATTCGTAGACTTCGACCTTTAAACGTCCACTTCTCCACCTGCAGCTTGATCACAGAGAAACGAATGAACGGCAGCAAACGTCCTTGAACTTAACCCTTCCTCTGTGGCCAAGAAAGAAGTTTAGCACTGACAGCTCACATTTGGACAATTTCCTGTGAATCTTCACTTTCTTTATGGCATTTCATTTTATTTGCTGTGCAAGTGAATTCAAGCAACAGCATTTTCATGGACTAATCAAAGTTCTTTTTCGTGTGTAATTTTACTCAGCAGCAGGGTCTGGTTCTGTCACTCCACACATTGTTAAAAAAATATGTCCCTTTTCACAGTTTATTTATCTCTAAAGAGAAACTTTTGCGAATAGAGATATGAGTCGGTGTCGTTTATTTCAGTAGATTTTTGAAAGCTAAGAAAAACTAGAAAAAAATAACCAACAAAGTTAAAAAATAATGACATTTACAACACCAAAAACGGCTGAAAATTTTGGAAAGAGAAAAAGGAATAAAGCAAAATAAAATAATTTCTAAAATATAAATAACTAAAAAAAAAATTGGAAAAAATTTGAACTAAATAAAATCTGAAAAAAAAAAGATTTTTTAGGCCAATTCAGAGCACATTAGAAATAAAAGTGTCACTTTTTGTAATTCAGATAGCAAGCAAGACCAAGATTTCACAGTGAAATTAAGGTTTTTGTGTTTGCTTAAAGTAAAAAAAATCAAAAATAAAATCTCTGAGTTTGTTTGTATCAGATGATCCTGCAGAATAGAAAGTTTTAAAATCCCGATAATGATCTAATTTTTCCGTTTTGTGTTGGGTGATAATGTGCACGGCTATATGCATCTCTGACACTTTGATGCTTGTTTCATGAATCTGTGTTTTTCTAAGCCGGCTCTTTGGTCGAGTCAGAAGACCACAGTAGGAAGTCTGAACTTTGCTGTGAAGTTGATGACAGATCAATCCTGGAAGTCAGTTTCAGTGTGAAACAGTTTGAGGACACGCGCTGCACCAGCGTAGCCCCCCCCCGCGACTACTGTCGCCTGTCACAAATTGAAAGTGGAGACCTTCCAGAAACTCTCCCAGATAATCACACATAAATTAATTAGAAAATGTTTCTTGACATTCTCTCCGCACAGATGACGAGAGGAAAAAAAGACTGGGGCGAAGCCGCAAAATTAATTGTACGGTATGTGACTCTGATAATTAATTCAATCATTAATTCATGTCTGCTTTAACGACTCCTTCTGGCTCCTGCAGAAAAAGGACGTTTCAATCAGGATGGTATCGGGGAGCCGACGCTGCAGCGCCGCACGCTCTGGGTCATGCGGAGGTGGGATGCAGAGCAGAACTTCTGTGTCCGTTAGGCCACTTTGAACCTTTTCCAAACGTTTGACTCAAGTGATCAGCACAGAATCATGACCTCAAGGGTCAGGAATGGCATTTTCCTCAGCACACCTCTCCGGGTTTTCAGTTTAAACTCCTGAATGATTTTCATGTTTGCCTGTTGCTGTAGTGGAGAACAGGCTCACTCATGAGCTGGAAAAAACAACAGAATTTTGCCTAATAAAAGAAGGAAACTGGCAAGTGAGAGATACTGAGGAGAAGGAGATAAGACAGCAATGAGGAGAATGAGCAGAGGCCTGCAGAGTGACGTCTGAGGTCCGTTTCTGCACAACACATTAAAGTCAGTTTATGACAGTCACACGCTGCCAGAGTGTGAGCTCAGATCAGACAGCACACATCTCTGCAGCTTCTCTGACACAGATGGAAATGGACGGCCGTCTTCTAAGTGAGAGGGAGGTGTGCAGGATGCAGAGCCGCGGCTGCAGGAGAGGCCAGGAATCTGATAGGCCGGTAATCAAGCGTGCCAGAGTCCTGTCCCGCCACAGACTCAACACTCTGAGCTGCTGGGCTGATAGCAGCCGGACAGCACAGAGAAATGTTCCTTTAGATTAGAGCCTTGTGCCTATCAATCATCAGGGATGGAGGCAGGCTGCAGGGATGGGGGGAGGCGGGTGACAGTCACAGGATGCTGTGAAGATCCTGGGAGGATGATACTTCACACCATTTCACCAAAGTTTCCAGGTACCATCATTTGCCTGGAATTTTGTTAAAGAGCAATCCAAAATGATTTAAGCTTGACTTCAAAAAAATACACAGCCTTCCGCACCCAACCACCCAGGAACTCTTGCTGACAGGTGGAGGTGGGCTGCTTCCAGGAGCCCCTCCCCATCCTGAGAAGCCATGGAGTCTGCTGGCTGTAGATATGGAGGGAGGTCACAAAGAGACAAAGAGGACAGAGGGATGATGGAGGGTCAGACCCACACCTCCAACCAAACAAATCTGCAGGAAATCCAGGTCCTCTACGTCTTTATAGCGTGTAACTTTGTAAACAAATGTTTTATGGATTTATCTGAGAATGAATGAAGTGCGGCGGATCACCAAATGAGATCCAAAATTCAAATATTAAAGAGATCAAAACTTCAACTGATATGATTTCAGCTTCATAAAAAAATACATTTAAAACCCAAAATGTAAACAGAATTGTGGTGAGTGCAGAACTAAATTTCAATGTTAGAAAAAAGAGAAGGGGAGGCTTAGGGACTGAGCCCTGAGGAACACCGCACTGTTTCAGGTGATCAGAGTTTATAAAAGTGAGCTGTGGTGCCGACACGAAGGATTTACCTCTTTCATCTAAAACCTCCAATTTCACGTTTGGACCTGCATGACTTGGAATCTTTCACTCATGTTGATTCCTCAACCTTCACCCTTCTTTTGCTGTCATCCACACACTTTATCTCTGAACTTTAAAACTCAGCATGTACTCCCACAACTCAAAAAATGTCTCCTCCACTCTCATCTCCATCTGTCCGTCCCTCTGTCCCCCTTTTCATCCTCTCTGAACTCAACCAGACAGAGATCTGGTCCCATTTAGTCTCCAACTGGTTTATTTGATAAGTGGAAAAAAAAAACACTTCAATATTTGGATATGTTTAAACATGATTTGGGTATTTTTGTCCTTGACTTCTGATTTGAAATCAATGTATTTAAATAACCTGGTCCTTATTGTCTGCCTGTTTTCCAGCTTTCCCTTGATGCTGGTTAGCAGACTCTGGTGTTTCTGTGTTGTGCTTGACTAAACAGAGACCCACTCCAGCTGATTAGCAGGAAGCTGCGCAGAGGCGGCTGGAAATTCAATTCAATTTTTTTTATATAGGCCAATATTACATCACAGTTGTCTTAACAGGCTTCACTAATTGTACAAAACATAAAATCAGTTATAAAATACAATAGCTAATTGATAAACTAAACAGAGTCTGACAAGCAGTTTTTAGATCTGTAAGGAAAATGCTGTGAGAGTTTATAAGGATTTACAAAAACTACCTTAAAATATCTTCTAACTGTTGACACAGCAGAGCAGGATGAGAAGCTAGACGCTGTTGAAGACCCTTTCCACACAAAACAAATGCCATCTACTAGCAAACACGTACAAATATGCAAAAAAGAAAATAACGATAAAACCGCTTTCAAACAGACAGGGAGGAGTTGAAGAAATCACAGTCTGAACGGAAAAAGACTCTGAAGCTCAGTAGAAATATGCCTCAGTCATCCAGGGTCAGGTGGATCAAAGTGACAAGTTTGTGTTGCAGCCTTTTTCATTGGTGCAGAATCTCCATGCTCAATATGCTAATGCGACTCTGCCAACATCTCCCATTCCTCAGCAAAGAAATGAGACTGTGAGCGCTGATAATATGCATATAGCACGCCTTCATGCTCCATTATAATTAACTACTGTATGATAACCCAACACCCACACCGCTGAGCGCACACACACACACAGCCTGGTAAATAATAATAACCATTATTACGCATGCCATTACCATGCTTTATTGGAGGTAATTTAAATGACTGACTGTGTGTGTGTGTGTGTGTGTGTGTGTGTGTATGCAGGGAGGGGGGGTGGTGGCTATGGCAGACAAGCTGTCAGAGGATGGTGCATCTTCATTCATGTCACACAGGAGAAGTGGGAAACTGCAGGACACCATCAGGTAAATCTCAGGGTGTATTCAGACTGGGAAAATCCTTTGCTCTGGACTGAGTCCGCTTAATTTGGTGTGAAGATCTCTTCTGTCATTGCCCAGGAATTACAAGGGTGGGTCAAACAACAAGAGAAAGACGAACATGTCACCCTTAACAATACCTGTCGGGATGGTTAACCCATTGAAACTTTATAATTTGGTTATTAATTTTGAACATCAGGAACAACAATTTTTACTTGTTCCTTTGGTACAGCAGAGGCGTGCTGCATGGCGGTTAGTGACACGGAGACGTGCTTTAACTCAGAGGATGTGAGCCACTGCAGTGCTGAGGAGACGTCAGGTAGGATAAGTGTTTATGACAGGTTGCTGTGTCTCATCCTTGTAGTATTAGTGCATTCTGTTGAAGAACTGCAAGGTACCTTTTAGGATGACATCACAGCAGTGCTGGGAGTGTGTTTCATAAGGAGACACAGAAAATCGTAAGAAGCGTTTTCAGAAGCGTTTTCCTTGTTGGACCGGATGGAAAAAGGAAACAAAAGAGGACAGAAAGAAAGAGTGGGATGTCAGAGATGGGGGATAAGGGGTTAGAGTAGGGGGTAGTCGATATCACAAAGTTAAAACATAAAGTGTCGTAAATAAATTACATAACATAGTTCATACAGCAGAAAAAAAAAGTCTGCACACAACTATTTATGGGTTAGAAGTATAATCATGCATCAATGATTAAAGATTTGTCTTTTTTTTTTTAAGCAAAATCATTTAAACGCAATGCATTGTGGTCCATATTCCCCAATTTAGTAAGCGTCGATGCACACTAGTTTTTTGCAGAGACTTCTGAGAAATTATTAGAGCACTGGATTTTGGGATTGTAGATGCAGACACCCAAACAAAATGGCCATCACCCTATATAGTGGGCTAAATAATGTATTAAGGGAATACAGACATAGTGTACAATTCCCCCCCAAAAAATCCAGCCAGAAATCTCTGCGAAAAACTAGCGTTCGTCAATGCTTACTAGATAGGTAAATATAGACCACAATGCATTATGTTTGAACGATTTGTCATTTAAAAACTGTATGTACTTTTATTTTTATTTTTTTATAAATCATCCAAGTTTTAGCTATCAGAACACAGTGGATTTATAAAAAGTCTTAATAAAATGTTCATATTTATTAGCATTTTACTTCGACAAGTGGGTGATGTAATATTTGGCGTTTGAAAAAAAATATATATATATAGTACACATCGGTCCAAAAAGAATCCAGAAATAGTCTTTTAGAGGTTAGGGAGTAGTGAGTAAATTCAGACATATTATGAGTCTCCCTGTTTCCAGAAGCATCATGGGACAACAAAGGAAGGAGGCGCACTTTAAATACTTGTGATTATTGAACAACTGAACTTTATTCAAACAATAAAACTCTACAGTCCAGCTGCACACAAAATGATACTTTGTTTTCGGGACAATAAACAGTCATTCATCTCAGATTCTACAGGCTTCAGCCAATAGGATGGGTGTCAACATCTGACCTGAAGCCACAGATTTTAGTTACACGTAGAGAAATATCAGTATGATGATACACAGCAAACCACAAGACATTCCTGTGATGCAGATTTCTGTATCAAGAATTTAGGCAGCCAGGAAGGAACCCCGTCGCTTGCAAAGTCATTTAAAGGAAGCTCCTTCTCCTCATTTTGCATATCCCACAGTGTGAATTTAATGTGGATTATAAAGAAAGGAGTGCCCACCTTCACCTTCTTTATTCTATCCATATCTCTTTTTTCGATAGAAGTTCTACTTTCATGTCATCAGTTTGTGTATTTCTCTCTACAAGCAACCGAATTGAAAATCTGGATAAATATGTTCCCAAAAGGTTCATTTAAAAGACGGCAGAAAGAGCAGCAACCTGCGAGTCGGGAATTCTTCGGATTCATCGTGATTTTAATAAAAAAAAAAACGCCTCTTCCGATCAGCTGTTATCTGTCCGCAGGAGGAAAAGACAGAAATGGAAATGTTCTGTTGTTGTTTTGTCTCTCTTTTATGTTAATATCAGTCCGTGTGAAGAGCTGTAATGACCGCAACAAAGACTGATTTGAATAAAATATTTGAATAAATTAAAGAGATTACTATCAAGAGGCTGGAACACAAACTGAGCCCAGAAAGGGAAATTAAAAATTTCATATCTAGGAATTAAAGGTTTTCAGACAAGAATAATTCATATTTTTAATCTTCTGAAATATAATTAGCAGATTAACATTCAGTGAATTTAGACAAAAGCCTGCATGAAGTTTAGAAGTCACAGATTTCCTCCAAGCAAAGCGAGGCGGCCTGAATATTTTAACAGCGGAGGCGGATGACGGACAGAAGAAAAGATCTGAGCTGAACTGCAGGCATCAGATTAGAAATCAACATGTGACAGAGAAAAACAGCAGATTAAGTTCTGGACTGGAGGAAAAACAAAGCAGGAAAGTTTCATTCAAACTCAAATCTTTTCTGTTTGACGTAAATGGACTGGCAGGACTTGGGGCTGTTTTTTTCAATAATTGCAGACCAGTACGAATTTGCTTTTTTTGTAACCCTCAACTAAAAACTAATAGATTTATTCTGAAGTTTTGACACATATTTCAGATAAAATGATTTAAGATTGTTAAGTGCACTACATCAAAGAATTAATATTCAAAGAATTAATATTCAAAGAATTAATATTCTTTGATGTAGGTCACTCCTGCAGTGTAAGAATTAATATAATATGACATATAAAGACTTCAATTTTTTCATTTTTACTAAGATGTCTTTTTTTTAAAACCCTTTGGTAAAATCCCCCAAAAATTGCAATGCATTCTTGCTTACAACAATGTTCATTTAAGATGCCATAATTTGACATGAGTGTTCAGGAATAAAGTACCTTATTTACTTACCGATGTAACCGTATTATCAAGAATTATTTTCAACAAGTTTTACATTTTTTGCAGTAGCAGTCGGTCAAGGCCTTCACGGGTTTCTCTGAGGGCCTAAAGATATCTGAATCATGTGTTAATTATATTTTGTCCTTGCAAACTCATCAAGTCATTCCAAATGGTCTGTCCATTCACTTTTATTGTGTTTATGATGGTTGTGCTGCTTCCAGACAAACGTATTTTCATTTTGTAGTATTTAACCAATCACAGTTCAGCTGTCCTCTGTTGCCAGACAGGTTAAGAGCTAAAGAGGCCTTCAATATAAGTTCTGAAGGCCTTCTAATGTAATTCATTTCTTTTAACCAATCATATTTTGAGTTGGTGTCAGGAGTGCCTTCTAGCAGGCTTAGGAAACCACAATATTCAGACCTTCTGATTGGACAGAACTTTCAGGAAGACGGGAAACATTTCCCACAGCCTTGTCCAGTTTGACACAGAGCTGTGGTGCACGTTTTGATCTGTCTCAGTTAAAAACAGAGCGGACTGTAATGTACGCCATGGAGGATTTGCAGGAAAATCTCCCACTGATCTCCTTGACTTCCTTCATCAGAAAAATCAGAGTGAATCATGAAGCAGCCGTACAGATTTGTGTTTTTGTCCATCCCCATGTCACTGTGTCTGTCGAGCGGACATTTTTGTCTCTAAAGTGAATTCAAACCTACGAAGAAACACAACTGGACAGACTGGGCTCTCAGCACTGGCCTTGATAAAATAGGAAAGGACTTCTTGACGGAACTGGACAGCACGATAATCTACATGACAGGGTGATCAAACTGTTATTGAGGAAAGAGAGGAGGATGGATTTTGTCTTCAAATAAACTGATTTTTGGATAAGTGAAAAAATAAATGTCATAATAAATAATATTCCAAACTTATGTGGTTGTTTTCAGTGTTTTGTGCTGGCTGTAATAGCATAATAAGATTTGTTTACTGTTTTGTTTATTATTATATTGACTTTTTGGACACAATAGATATAAATTTAATACCATAAAATTTGTTTCATTTGCTTTAATTTACTAGATTGTGGAATGTTTGTTCATTTGTTTAGTAAATTAATAGTTAAGATAATCTAAAAAAATAAGTCATTTTCTTTTACTGCCGCTAACCTACAACTACCAGGAGTAATGTGGGGTTCAGTGCCTTGTCCAAGTACACTTTGACACATGGGCGGGCAGGGCGGAATCCAAACCAAAGCGAAGCGCAGCTCCCAGAAATCTTTTCAAACTGAAGCCCAAAGACATAAGAACATATATGTTTGAACATGAGCTCCAAACTCACCCAAACATCATGAAACGCGAATGGAAAACAAGACGAGGCGTTTGTGGGAGATAAGCGAGCTTGTTTGGGCTGCAGGAACTCATGACTGGAGCTGGTTAGCAGGTCACGGCCGTGTTGAGTCACAGACGGGAGGTTGCTGACTCCACATGTGATTACGCTTTTAACAGACCGGTGGAGTCCAAACCATTGATGGTATATGAGAATTGGACTGAGGGATCCCTCCCTTCCCAACGATCCAAACGGGAAGTACCGGCTGGCTTTAAGAAGCCAAAACCCATAAACTTATATTGAGACTTAAACAGTTGTTACTCAGTCATTCTATTAGTCAGAATAACCAGTTTTGCTCTGATAGCTTTTTTTAACATGTTAGTGCTAATCCTCTTTTTTCTTTATAATTTTGTCTGTAGTGCCAGTTATAAACTGACCAATCAGATGCCTCAATACAAGACGGTGGCGTCTGCTGGCCCCCACGTCACATTAACAGATTTAATGTAACCTTTAAATGTGTAGCGGTGTAGAACTCCTACAAGCCTACTCATGATTGGCAAGGGTCCTAACAATTACGGTTTTCCCTGTTTTACACTTTAACACTGTTTGAGACAACTGTTGTTGTGATTTTGGGCTATATAAAGAAAATTTAATGGAATTGTCTGCACCCAAGTCCCTCGACAGAAACCTTGATTCAGACCAACTTGGACCAATCACTGCTAACTTATGAAATCTGGCACCAACATAGGCGTCCGTATTTCTGAAAAAATGGTGACTGAATTGACTTCAGTTGGTTGGAGTCAAAACTAAGCCGATTTCTATGGGTGATGTCACAATCACTGTCTAGTTTTCATACAGTCAATGGTCCGAACAAAATGGCCGAAGAAAAAAAGAAACTGAAAGAGGGAGTCGTCATTCTCCCATATGAGGAGAAGCAGAAGAAACTCGGAGAAGGAGAAGGAAGAGCGGAAGGCAGCAACAGGGAGAAATGAGTGGAATGTCAACATCAGCGGAGGAGATAAAAGCCTCCAACATACGGAGAACACCTGTGATGAGGAGGAGAAACAATGGTAAAAATGAGGAGACGGAGGGAGGGAGGGAGGGGTGGTTAGTGGTGATGGAGAGACCAGAGGAAAAGGTGGATGGATGGAGGGAGGGAGGGCTGGAGGAAGGAGAACGGAGGAGGAGGGGAGGGGGGGCTTGACGATAAGAGAAAAATTCAGACCGGTCAAAGTTTCCTTTTTGCCAATCGTTCTCCTGATAAAGACAGCGCCTGCTCCGGAGCTGATAGAGGAGCTATCTCCCCCCCCCTGCTCTCACCCCCTCCCCCGTCGCTCTGCCTCCCTCACCCGGCAGTTAGTTTGTGAGGAAGGGAGGAAATAAAAAAAAAAGAAGGGAAAAGGGAGGGCTGTATCAGTGCAGCATCATGGTGCTACCATCAACCAGCCACGGCGCAGCAATTAATATCGCTCCAATTACCGTTAAAGGGACGAGGCTGGGACAGGACGATAATGAACACATCCTCTCCTCCGCGGCTCACGCATTAAAGCGCACACACACACAAAACAAGCGCAGCTTGAAAAGGAAATAATAGGAGATAGTACGGTAATCTCCCTGCATTGTTTAACTCATTGAAGACAACAGACAGAGAGAAATAAATAAGCAAACAAACCTTGATAAGACAGGAAATAAATAATAAAATTATGGCGATTTAACTTGTTATCTTTCTTTTTTCGCCGCATGTCCTTTTTGTTGTGCCTTGAAAATATTTTCACTTACATGCCTGCAGGACAACGCGTGAGCTCAAAAACCGCCTGAAAACCAAAGACAATCACCTCGTCTTGCAGTTACAAACCCGTAGAAGCTTTTGCTCTGTGCAGAGCACGGAAACCACCCCGAGATGGAAAACACCCCAAGAAATGTTGTTTTTAAACTAAAAAAATGTGAATTTACATACCCCATCTGGCTGCTACAGCATCTTTCAATGATTCCTAACAGAATTAATGATTTCTAAAAGAATTACAGCTAAGTTTGAGAGGAGGAGGTTTAAATCTGGAGGTGTGGCGAAGGAAGAGGCCTGATGGAGCAGGGGCGTGGATCTCCAGTTTCTCCTATATTCTGAGGCAGAACTCAGGATCTATGTCCTAAAATCTTCATTTGGTTCAATCAAGCCTTATCTGAGTTAGTAATCTGGCACCAAGTGACTAAAAAAGCCCCCCCATGCTGCTTCAAATGATCATTTAGAGCAAAGACTATTGCAGTTTGACGGCTGTGATCAGGCTGGTAAACAGAGAACTTCCTGGGAAGTTTATCTGATTCAGATCGAGACTTAATCAAACCAAGATTTAACCGACGTGTGCATCTGCTGTTTGAACCCCCCCCCCCCGGCAGCACAGACCTGGGCCTTTCCACTGCTGCTCCTCTTCTTCCTCCTCAACTTTCTTATCTTCTTCACCGCCGTGCGTAGGTGCTAGTTCCTCCCCCCCGTCGCCATCGTCATCTGGTCCTCCACCAGAATCTTGCGTTCGGGTTTCTGAAAACAAAACCAGAGAGTTCATGTGGACGGATGGCTCATCTCTTATCCTCCTTCTTCCCCTCCACATCCACCCATCCCGGTTCTCTGTACCCAACAACAACCCGTCACCTTCAGCCGGCACGGAGGCCGCCTGATCAGCTCCGACATCTCCGCCATTGATGGAGCTGATTACGCAGCCTCCCTGATCAAAGACGTGGCTGCTGCGCGTGCACATGGCGACTTTCATCACATTTCCTGAGCGTGTTTGCAAAGCGTACATGTATGGACCCTGAACTTTGCCTCTCTGGCTGTTATCTGTGAGCTCATCACGCCGCCAAGCTTCTCGCTATTAGCTGGACTCATGATTAGTCAGATTAGATTAATAGCTGCATCGACGCGGCCGCCCTTATCCGACCTGTGGATCTGTCTTACACCATCATCAGGCCAAAGGTCAGCTGACTGCGCTGAGCTGGATCACACACGCCTCAGCGACCAGAGCGGTCACTTCCACATTTCTAACACAGGAGCGCCACGGCACCGAGATCCGGTCTGTTTTGATGCCATCACGACACAGAAGCCTCCACATCTTACAAGACGAATTCTTGGAACCATCCAGCAGCTGGCATCACAGCCATCTGCCAGCAGCAGAGATGCTCACACAAGATTCTGATGAATTCTGACAGATTTCTGTCGCTCCTTCGAGATAAGATGGTGATTCTTAGAAGAACTCATTTTATCGAAACTGGTTTGGCCTAAAGAAACGTTGGCATCAAATACTTAATAAAAGTTAAATGTGAGGAAAAATAACTTTCTCCTGAATAAAAGTCTTGATAGAGAGGTGCTTTGTGTGGTTAGTCATTAGTGATGGTGGGTGTGGAGGCACTCATTAAAGCAGTGGTTTTTCATTTTAGACATTCTGGAACATCAGTCCTTAAATTCTTTATAAAATCTTTTCAGAACAGTTCGGAGGTTCTAACATTTACGAGTCTAAACGAAAATCATAAAAACAGTTTCTTACAAGCCTCATTTCATGCCTGTAACCACAGTTAGAAGAATACGGAACAAAATCTGTCTGACATGGAAAAACCTTCACTGAGAAAACCCATGAAAATGTTTCAGAAAACTGCATCTGGATGTAAAGAACTCTATGACTGTCTCACACTTAAAAAGTTCCCGTAATCTCTAAATTTATTTTAAAATTAGTCTCAAACAGAAAAAAATGCACATTGGACATGCTGTTAAAAGAAGCTTTGATCAGGATTTGAAATTCCAGTCTTAAGGTAAAATCAGGTAAAGGTAGTAATGACCTCTATGTGACCTCTTGTTTTTGTCTAGTTCCTGCTACATCTTAGTGCTGCATTTGACAAATAATCATGAAATTTGATCAAAAGATTTGAAAAAAAAGATTAGATCTTGAGTACTTGGGAACCATCACCAGTCATTGGTTTCAGTTTGAGGAGTTCCGCTAGAGTCCTGGACTTGGACCTGGACTTTTCACTCTTGACATGCAGCCCCTAAAAACCATCAGGAAATTAATTTTATGGTGTCACTCGTGAAGCCGAACTTTGCTCATGATTCACACCAGTGGAATTTGATGAAATTACAGGTCTGTATTTAAAGATCTAAACAAATTTAACTTTTTCTGGTTTGTAATTCTACCTAAACTGAGTTCATTAGCTTAAAACTGGAGACAATTTAACTACATTTGTAGAGCTTGCTTATCCAAAGGAAACTCTGATTGTTCATAAAGGTTTTTAGACTGGAAAAACCTATTTTTAAGTATTAGATAACTGTTGAGCACAGCGGTGGGAGACTGATGATGTGGGCTGCAGAACCTCAATTCTTTGCAGTCAAACAGGAGTTCAGTGAGCCTCTCTCAGTGTTTTAGAGTCAAACACGGATCTAGATGGCAGGACAGAATGATGACAAAAAGTAGCAAAAGTATGACAAATAAAAGTGCTAGCATTTTCCACAAGATTGTACGGAAAAAAAAATATTAGCAGGTTTGTGATCAAATACCTCATGGAACTTCTTCAGAAAATCTCTCCTTTGTCCTAAGTCCTGCCCGCTCCTCAACCTCCTTCCTTTTTTGGACTTCCTCCTCTTCCCCAAAAGCCCGCCCCGTTTTCGGCACCCGCGGATAAGACCACAGTCATGTGCACAAAGGCCGTGTTTACCCTCACATTCCTGCCTCGATAAACAGCTATAGCACCTAGTCGATATCTGCCATAAACGCCCGGCGACCACGTGACGCTTATTAACCGCGGCGAGGAGCCTGGATCTCCATCGTCAGAACACACAGAGGCAGCTGCACGCATCTGGTTTCACGTCACGTCCACCTTTCAGCTGTTACTGTACACACACATACACACACCTCCCCCTGCCTAAACAGTACCATTATTTTCAGCTATAAATCACATTGAATGGCACATTGATTTTATCCTGCAGGGGCTGCAGCATGGAGGGGAGCTGGAGACACAGTTATTGCATTTAATATTATCAATATTATCTCCCATATCATCTCAGACAGGGAGGCAGGTATCAGGAGGAGTCGACAGACACTTTTCTGCCAAACCTCCTCCTCCTCCTCCTCCTCCTCTTCCCCGCTCAGCGAGACAGTCTCCATCAATCTGATAAGCTGAACTTCCCCGTCACACCTGCAGGGCAAAGTCACCCGACATTCCCTCGCCTCCAGACTTTTGGGAGCGTTTTAACGCAGCCTTTTCTTTGCGGACACGTGAGCCAGCAGACTCACCGCGCACCAACCTGGAATCAGGGGAGAAGGAAGCTGAGGATCCACCTGCAAAGACTCACAATACAAAAAATGTAGGAATCAAGCTTCTTTAAGAAATTGCATCTAAAACAATACGTATCCCTGAAGCTTCCGAAGTCACCACCTAATTCAAGATATTTGAAACTTAAGAAACTTTCAAACCCAGCAAGACTTTGGAAAACTCTGCATTAAGCAACTCAAACTGTAATTACGGACTTAAGAGACATTTCTAAAAAAAAAAAAAAAAACGTTCTTGCATTTTGGGAGGAGAAATAAAAGCACAGAAGTTCAAAAAGATGCACCACATAAAAGGTTAGGGCTTTTTGTTGGATAAACATAAAGCATTTATAGAGGAACTCTGGGAATATATGACAGATGATGTTAAAATGCCACTGAATGCAGCGGCTGCAGACACTGGAGCATCAGGCATGAGCGTCAGATTCAAGCAGCACGGCAGGAGCTTCACTGCTGCTCCGAATTCCCCATCACAACCATCCTTTGGTGTTTCTGTCCACGCCAACACTGTTTTTAACCCTTGTGCTATCCTAGGCACTTTACCGTTGGGAGTTGGGTCATCTAGACCCACTAGACAGTGCTTTCAACCTTTTTTTTTCAATGATTTGGGATCTTCACTGGTTCAATGGATTACATGAAATTTGTCCACCTTTATCCACCTTTGTTATGGTAGGGAGAACACGTCAAAGTAAGGGTGGGGTCATCCAAGACAGCACAAGGGTTACGTATAAAACAGGAATTTGTGGGGGTGTCTTATCATTTGTCCGGGAGAGGCTCCACCTCCTAAAGCTTGCACACACACAGAGGCCACTACTAAAGCTAAAACAGATCTGATGCTCATATGTTGCTTCATGTATAAAACAGATCCATTCTGCACTATTTAAGCTTCACTTAAACCCATTTGGTGATTGACAAGACATTTAACTTTCAACTTATCAAGTTTTGTTTTAAATAATGAAATTAACCAAACAACAAAGAAGACTATTCCGAAGTGATGTTTCTGTCCAGACGTGTTTCTTGTTTATAATGCTTTACTGCATTACATTATATTGTATGACAATATAGTAACATTTTGATGGATCAGTCAGGATTTTATCCAAATTTAAGAGAGAAATCACACTTTTAGAAAATACCCATTCAAGAGAATCAGAGGATCAAATATGGAGACTTGTAGCTTTAAATGTCCAGTAAAGTGGGTCAAAACCTTTGAGTTAGAAATAAATGAGTTGTTCGAAAAAAAGAAACCCAGAACCTCTAGAGGTCCGCTACGTGGTTCTGGTTCTCATTCTCAGGACAATCAGAGACAAAGTTAGTGGTTCTGGTGGTCCAGCTGCATCTCAGGGTTGTTAATTGGTGGTTTCATTGTAGTTATGCTGCTTGTTAGACCCTCATTTACTCATCTTTTAATTTTGTTTTGGGTTAAGAAGGAGTTCCGTTACTGATGTAAACCTGATCATTTACAAAAACAGACTTGTTATTTATCTTCTCCTAGGCTGATGTGTGAACCTTTAGCACATGGCTGAGATCCTCTGGGGGAATCTGAGGTCAGATTATTCACTTCTGACACCATAAATTCCCTTCAACTAAATGAAAAACATGCTGTTATTTTTTCCTTTTTTTTTTAAACTTTGTTTAAGATTCATCTCAGATCCCATCAGCCTGAAACTGTTGCAGCTTCGGAGGAATGTGCAGTTTTTTATCAAAGCTCAGTTGAAGGCCTAGAAAGATCTGTAAACCATTACAGGGCTGGAAGACGTGATCTGAAGATTTATCTCTGCATCCTGTCGATGACTTTTCCTCTGATTGACTCAAAAGAGAACATGTACATCCAGCTAAGACGTGATCAACACAAGGGTCAAAGGTTTATGTGGGGCTCCACCACCAGCAGAGGAAGACAAACGTTCAGCAGAAGCAGAAACGCAGAACCTGCTGCTAATCCTGCGTTCTGTCCAAGGAAACCTCAGATTACTGCCTTTCACGTGCCCTGTCTCTTCTCCTGCTAATCTGATTCTGATGAAAGGAAAAAAAAGAGAAAAAAAAGACAAAAGCTGCTCTGATTGGCTCAAATGAGAGCGTGACAATAGGAGGTCAGGAGGAGTTAACTTCTGGGCGCAGACGTGGATTTTATCAGGTTTCCTGTGATGAATAAAAGTGATTGTTTAAAGGAAGAAAAAAGCTTTGCTTGTTTCTGCAGGTTGCTGCAAAACTGCACAGCGATTCTGAGAAGAACACCCGAGTGAGGAGAAAAATCACCTGACAGATGCTCCTCCGTGATGCAGCGCATGCGTGTGCGCGAGCGTTCATGAAGCAGCTGTGGGTCATGGTGAAGTGCTTGGTTCTGTTTCTGGGAGAATGTGGTTTTCTTGCACAACTTATCAGGGTGGTTATCACTCTTGTGTGTGCTTGTGTGTTGGTGTGTGTGTCTTCCAGATGGTGGATAAGAGGCCCTGCCTTTATTAGCCAGCGCCGGTCAGATAAAGACTAGTATTGATCCCAGGTTGAAAGAGCAGGTTCGTCAAACATGGCTGATTTACAGAGAGCTGATAATGGCAGCACTGGGCAACCGAGGAACCCCAAGGATGAGGAAGAGGAGTAAATCAACAGTGATGTGGATGTGTGTGTGTGTGTGTGTGTGTGTGTGTGTGTGTGTGTGTGGTGGGTTTAAAAACATGCACATCCAGAGATGGGAGAGGACCGTTCACCATCCATGGATTTGCACACGTGCAGCACGGCTGACTTCTTTCATCCTCTTCCTCTGCAAGCTAACACACAACCCGACCTCGCCTCAAACCCTCACACACACACACATATATATATACACACACAACTAATCTCTAATCTTGTCTCGATTAGCACCTGACAGAATTTCCATGGGTTTATCAAACCGAGCCAACCAGCAGACGCTTATCACCCTCAGCCCCCAAATTTCACAAGAGCAGGAATTTTCAAGATTAAAAGAAAACGCACACGTGCGCACACACACACACACACACACAGCTGGTGAAATCTTGAATAAGTCAAAAGAATATGAGTGAAAAGTGTGCTATCACACGGAGCGCTGTGGTTCGGGATAAGAGGCGCAGGAAATGGGGGGGGGGGGGGCTTGCCGAAGCCCACAGAAATGTTTTTGTTTGTTTTTTTTGCCTTCAGACACATTGGAGATAAAAAAGAGCTGCAGCCTCATAAACTTCATGATTTTTGCGAGTGCGGTTCTGGGTGACGTTAACCGTCTCCTCTCTCATAACAGGTAGACGTCAGTTGATTAAACAAAGTTCTGATGTGCAGATAAGGCGGGTAATAACCACTAATAACTGACTGTGAGGCAGACATCTGGATGGGTTTAGGACGTGACGCAGATGCCGCTTGCAGTTGTGAAGGTTGCCTTCAGGTACACCTGCTCCTAACTCCACACTCTGACATGGGACATACAGGGGGGAAATGCTTCCACCTGTTGATTCTAAATCCAACAGCTTCAGCGTCATTCACAAAGGTGTCATTTCTGCTGCTTTTCGTCATGAGCTCCTTTCACACCCGCTCAGGTGTGGACTCAAAGGACACGCAGAACAGAAACATCTCTTTTGGTTTGCGTCCACACGGCACAGAAAAGCAGCTCATGGCTGTCTTAGACGTTCTGTAAATGATGTAGATGTAAACTATAGATATAAGTGGAGAAAAAAAAAAGCAGAGAGAGACAAAGACCGAGGTCATGAACACTCTAGAAACACAATAAAACGCTCCATCATTTAAATATTCATGCTCTAGGTTTCTTTAAAAAAACAACTTCTACATGCTAGTGTCTTTCTAACATTTTCAGTCATAAAATTGCTCTTTTTCAAAATCAACCAGAGGGGGAGGTGCTTGTGAGGAAACATCTCTTTTTATATCTTGACTAAAGAGGACATTTTTGTCAGAGTAAATCAAAAAGACTGGGGTAATGTGGACACGGAATGGTGAAAATCTGCTCTGACGGCAGCTGCAGGTATCTCTATGAGCCTGAAGCATTGACCGTATATGAGAACTGGACCGAGTCAGTGTGATGTCACCCATGGAAAACGCTTCACTGCCAGCTCCAATGAAATGAAATGAAATCAATTCAGTCGCCATGTTCTTCTATATGTCATGTTTGAACCAGAAATCTTCATTAAGCAGTGATTGGTTTTAATCGGCCTGAGTGAACACTTCTATGGCAACCACTCTCAGCAATCAGGAGTGAGCTTGTAGGAACGTTGGACGTTGGGGCCAGCTGGCTCCACCTAAGTTTATTGATGCATCTGATTGGTCAGTTTAGGACTTAAATAACTTGCAGTACAGAAAAAATATCATAAAGAAATAGGATTATCAAGAACATGTAAAAAAAAAAAAAAGGTAGCAGAGCAAAAATGATTATTCTGACAAGTAGGAGGACTAAGTAATAGCTGTTTATTTTTACATAGAAGTCTATGGGATTTTGGTTTTATAGAACCGGCAGGTACATCACTTAGTCCAGTTCTCCTACAGTACAGTCTATGGCTTGAAGGTTATAAAAAAGCGAGGGCTCTAGGAACATGGGAGGAGCAAATTCCACCACTGTCAATGCCCCCCAGGAAGAGTAAAAACAATACATGCTTCAGGCTACATGCTTCTCCCGTATGGTCTACAATTGTGGGAGGGGCTTCACCTTCACCGGCAGCATCTGCCCAGGTGGGGCAGCTGTTTCAAGTGAAATGTAGCAGGTTACATGTTAAATAAATGTATCAGAAGAAGAATAGTTATATTCTCCAATAGAATGACTGAGTCACAGCTGTTTTAGTCTCTATTGAAGTCTTTTGGATTTTGGCTTCTTGGAACCAGTGGGTACTTCCTGTTTGGAGCAACAAGGGGAGGGGTCACTCAATCCAGTTCTCATATAATGGACCAAAAGAGACTTTTTCCAGACTTGAACAGGTCTTTGTTTCCCCTCACCTTCACTGTAGAGAGGCGTGTAGGGCGGAGGGGTGGAGCTGTCGCCCTCAGCAGAGTCTTCCGGGTCGGAGGCTCCACCCTCCTCTCCTGATAGGCTCATGGTGTCAGCTGTGTTCTCCTCGCCGCCGTCGAGGTCGCCAAGGGAACCTGCAGAGGAGAGCGTGGTCAGTGGTCTCATAGTTATGATTATGCCGTATATACCCAAAATAAAAATAAAAACCTGTGTTGTTTTCTAAGACATAGTCTCTGCAGAACGGCTGAAGTTCATTAGAAATTCGCTATTCAGTTGTGGGCGGGACCACTGGTGTGGAGCAACCTGCATCCCCCTTCTTGTCACCCATAACTGAGCGCTGTTCGTTTACACCAGAGGTGTCCAAAAAATGCGGAAATAGGGCCAAATTTGATGATGTAAAACATCTTTGAGAGCCAGCCATTTGGCCAGACAGTCTTTGAACTATATAAATAACATTAAATGCAAATGACCTATTGAATGAACATGTTATTGCAAGACATAATTTGGATTTCTGCCCAATAGAAAAACCAATACATTATGATACAGTTTGATCATAATTGTCTGTTTTTTGCAGTCTTCCTTCTTAGGTAGCTTGTTGTAGATAGCCCGTCTTGTCTAGTGTCTTCTGATATTGAACTCCTTGAAAACAACCACCGTCTTTAGGCCTATTATGCAAAATCGTTTCATATTTCCCAAATAATTATGCCAGTATCCACTTGTCCTGAAGTGGAGGCCCTCACTGTCAACTTGTTGTTTTTTTTTTTACTGTAGATATTTTAGAAATAAGCTAGAAAGTGTCACAGCAGGGTTGACAGGGGTTTTACAACAGCTTAAAACGTAATGTAGCCAACCACGAGGCCTGCACAATGTATCTTTATCGCGGTATCAAGCTGTGCAACACGCATGTCGCAAAAGACGATGAATATTGCAAAAAATGGTTACCTTAAATGTGCTAAAACAATCTTATGGCAGCTTGAAATATTTATCAATCAAATAAATCTCTTTATGCATTTGACCAATCAGATGGACGCCTTTACATTATTGACCAATCGGATGGAGCTCTTTAATGTTAGATGTTCATCTCCTATGTAGACAAGGGTCATTTGGAGTATAAGTTATATTGACTCTTATTTAAACTGTTGCTGTGTTTGCTATTTGTTCATGTACCGCAAGTTATACCGTTATCGCAATATTGATTACTAATATCGTGAGCTTTCCGCATATCGTGCAGCCCTACCAACCCCAATCAAGAAATTGCACAGACAGTTTGTAGAAAATGCTGGGAGACGCATTTTATTGGTTTCATAAAATTTGGCCCTTTAGAAATGCCGGGTTTACGCTGTTCTGGATGCATCAGAATGGAGCGTCACAAGGCCAAGTTAAAAGCAAACTTTTCATCCAGAGTGGGTCTTTAAAGGAAGTGGGGAGCGCAGAAACAAAAGGATTTTCAATCATTTCCACAGTAAAAACATGAAAATCACAGATGACTGCGTGTGCTGTCGGAAAAAAAAAGACTATTTAAAAAAAAAAAAAGAGTTATTGAAAAAAAAATGGTAGAAGTGGACACGCTGAACGAACTAATCCAGAAGATTAATAGCAAGAAGCCGAGAGGGACCTTCAAGCCAAATTACAGGATACCTAAAAGTGCAGCTAAAAGAGTGATTAGTGCAGGGCTGATCGCTATCGATTACAGTCTCATAATCCCTGCTGACCAGAGTAATTATACAGTACTTTTGATCTGTTCCAGCCCGTTTGAAGATTACATCCAGAAATGGAAGTCACTTAATATGGATTTAATGCCACATTTTTTTTAAAGAGCGCTCCATTAATAATACTTTTTTTTCCTTTCTATAAATGAAATTCTCTTTGGTGCGTAAAAAAAACCTCGAAGCTTTCTCCACCGTGAGGAGAGCGCGCCTCCTGCTCCTCCTCCTCCTCCTCCTCAGTCAGGATCTTCATCACCCTCCACTTTAACAGGATTAGGGCGCAGAGACGGTTAACAGTCAGCTGAGGCAGACTCACGATGAAGATTTATTGGAGAGGCACATTGTTTTTTAGGTTGTAAATTAATTTTCACGAGGAGAATGCGCAGAACGAACAGGGAGATGTGGGATGGGGGGGGGGATGTTGCTGCGCCGCAGCCGTGACTGGGGGGCGTATATATTTACAATACTGGAACAATGGGAGTCTATAATCTATACAAAGCGCACAACAATACCCGTGAATAAAGCGGCTTGTAGAAAAAGGGAGAGGCAATTTTTCTAATTCTGTTAATTTCACTTCCAAAGCAATTAAAAGCAGGCAGAGATAATGCTGGGAAACAATCGACTGCTTCTGTCTTTGTAAATGAAACATCTTTAGGCTAATTTCTGCTTCCACGCCCGCCTGCTTCACTCATTTCAGATAAAATGAAACAGCCAGATTTGGACCTTGGCGCGCAGGAAATCATCGATCCTGCTGTACACAATATTTTTAGACTGTTTCTGCGCTGCGCCTGATCTCATTTCCAGTATCTGGGAGGACATTTTTCATACAATTAATTTCCCTTTAATCACAGTCGTACAAAGGCACTTCTGTGTGTAAAATTCCAATTATGTTTCCGGTTGAAAATGTCGGAGTCTGGATTTCTTTCCTCATTACGGCTCCGCTTTAATGGATCCATCTCCGCATCGCCGCTGTCGGACATGAAAAAGCGCAGAAAACTTTCAGCTCCACTTCTCCTCCGCTTTCATCCAGCAGCAGCGCCAAACTTATCCTGGATGGATGCTTGGCGGGGAGGATTGCGTGATAAGTTGGCCGCACTTTTTTAGGCTTTAATTGTTGAAGCCTGATATCCCAAATAAAAAAATTGGACATATCACCAGGAGCCACGCCCAGCTTTCCAGGAGGAACAGAAAGTTTCCCAAAAGAAGCCTGAAGCTCCCTTTGGTCCAACTTAAGCTTCTGAAAACCCAGATTTAGAACAGATCAGAGCACTTCTTCATGTTCTAGCAGCTCATGAGTCCTGAGGAGCACCAATGAAGATCTGCCACATCAAGTCTGTCACCTTCACACTATCATTAGCCCAGAATTTCCTTTGATAATGCTAAAACGAATCGTTTCAACAACAATTCAATTCAAATCATAATTTGTGGTTGCCGATCCCATTCCTAGTCGGTATTGGTTCATTTTGAACGATCCGATTCACTGACCTAAAAATGGATTCAGAAAATCTTTAGTCAAAACTTCAACCAGTGCGACTCAGAGATAAACACCTAGTACTGAACAGAGCAGGTGAAGTTTTCCAGATTCTTAGCATTTCTTGCAAGATAATCAAGTGTAAATTAAATATGTAGAAAAAAGATCTAATGGCAAATCCATTCACATTTTAGTTTTATAAAGTTCAGCCCACTGTTGTTTTTTTCCTCTTTAAAATAATCAAATAAAAAAAAAAACATTCTTAGAACATTCTAGCACACTGGATGGTCACATGCATTTGCTAAATTCAAAATGTTTCCACACATTGGACTGGAATGATGGACTGATCATCACATGTGTGTCGTCTGCTGTGATGCATTTGGTCGTTTTTATGTTATAGTAAAATAAATCTACTGTGCCTAAAAAATAAAAATAAAAAAAAAACATTTTTTTATCTGGTTGCAGGAATATCAATCCATTCATCAATTAAGTCGATTAATCGTTACACGCCTAAAAAAACACACTTTTTTTGCTGTGTTCGTGTAAACAGAATCTGTTCTCTCTGATCATTCTGCTATAGATCCTCACCATAAACAGGAACTTCTCATCATCAAAGAAATCAAGTGAGACCCTTTCTCTCCAGAGCCAGCGCTGATCCATGTTCTGCTGATGTACGTGTGCCCCTCTCAACCAGGACCACAAAGAAGAAGCACATCACTGCAACTTTAAAATCTTTGCCCCAGCTGCCACTCATCTTTAGGATCCACTTTAAGATTCTTTTATTAATTTGAAATTTGTCCTTAAGACTCATTCTCAGTGTTTTTAACATGTTCTTGTAGCATTTTTCTGATGATTAAGCTTTCAAACTGCCTGAGTATTTCTTTAATCAAATCGTTGTTGGGAATCAGGAGCAGATGAAAAAATGCTTTTAAAAAAGGTCACATTTATCCCGTAATAATACAGGTGATGTTAGGTTGTTAGGATATTTATTTCTATTTAATAATAAACCAATAAAGTCATGTTCAGTGTATCAGCAAGTAAGTAAAGAATGAAAGCCCACCAAAGCAGACGTAAGAAATAAGAGAAAATGCCATTTTTGCCTTGTGTCATTTAAAACCTTTCGTAGAAGCGCATTAACTTCAGTGAAAGTGCCCGTGTGGCACAGGATGTCTTATTTTGAAAGGACGCCATAAGACCCTCCGTCAAACAACAGTTATTTCACATGTAGAAAAAACTGCTTTCTGTTTCTATACATACAAAAAAAAGGAATTATAACTTACATATATTTTAAAAATAACACCAACATAAATGCAGAGCATTATTAGCATTCCTGAAAAGGTAAAATTAGACTTAGTGGCCCCGTTAGGTTCTGATCGGTGAGAAACGGGCCCCAAATGGCTCCTTCAGTGATAATGGCTGCAGACCACTGCTCTATCTGCTCTTCAGGGGCAAAGTATTTAAAGAATAGAATTTTTCTACATGTACAGATTTAAAAAAAAAAAAAAAAAGATGGATTCTTTACCAACGTATTCATGTTTACATTTGATAGTATAAGAGGGAAAAGGAGTCATAATGACAGAAAACAGCATTTTTGTCTTTGCTTTCTTACATTTTTCATTCAAGTAAATCTGCTGCAGCAGAAGGATGCATTTTATTTTGAAAGCAAGTTGTTTGTGCCGCTGTCAAGAAAATGAAAGTTAAGATTTTTATATAGAGAGAGACACTGTTAACACTGTTATGATTCAATTACTGTAAATATTTGAAAGCTACATTTTATAAATGAATGCCTTAATGGCCTCAAAAATATAGATTTTGTTTTTTTCTCTTTTAAAGGGGAAACTGGTCGATAAGGAACTGGAATGGATCTTTATGTAACAGGTTGCAGACCCCTGGACTAAATCCTCTGACCTAAAAGGAACTTTACTAAAACAGAAACAAATAAAGTTTGGGTCAGAAAATAAACACAAAGAAGAAGAAGCAATTTTAGAATTTTGCAAAAGTTAGTAAGAAGTTTTAAAAGAATAAAGAAACTTAGCACAAATTTAGAAATGTCTGAGGAAAACGATCCAATTGAAAGAAAACTTTTCCACACAAAGTTGGTTTTGTTCATATGAATAAATCTCTGTGGCTTTTTCAGCTTTCTGCAGCTTTTTTGATGAACAAAAGCAGCACAGATCTGGAGTTGTTGATCCAGGCTGAAGACGAACAACAAGACCGATCAAACAGCCGCATTTCCTCACAACAGCTTCATCATAGACGCCCATGTTTAATGCACAACTCCACTGCTGTTTCACTTGGAACAGATAATAGCTGATTAATAATCAGCAGAAAGAGAGAAAGAAGCAGGAACGATTAGAAATACTTTGAGTCTGCTCATTTATCCAACGGCAGGGAAGGCGGCCGAGATCAGACAGAGCCGTGGAGCAACAGGAGCAGCGTGGAGCTGGAAAGCAGCTGTCAGTCTGCGAGGCAGAACAAAGTGCTGCAGCTGATGAAGGCACTGAAGATACTGCTTTATTAACTCTGCGTCCACATCAAACCTGCGGCTCCAGGCTCGCTGATTCCTCCCAAAGACAACGCACATCAAACCTGCATGCTCAACAAGCTGATTAAACGGGCGCGCCGCTCTCACACTAATAACCCGCCGCACAAAAAAAAGAGAAAAAAACATCAGACCTGAAAGCAGGAGGAGAGGAGGCAGAGGAGGAGTGCCTGTATCAGACAATCACAGAGTGGGAAAACATTCAAAGAGGATGTTCAGAGGAGGAGGCGAGGATGGAAGGGAGAGGAGGAAACCGAGGCACCTGACATGGAGTCAGGCTCTGGAGAGGAGCCACTTATTGATCAGAGCCAAGACAATTACCCGCCGCCGAGGAAGTACTCTTCATCAACTTTGCACTTTAAACATCTCTGTCTAATCGGCGACGAGAGCAGGAAGGCCTCGGTGTTCCCCGCCTGCATTCAGCGGGGGTGGTACTCGGTTTTGCTCCTCAGAAGTGATGTCAGAAAAAATTATTCATTCATTCATTTTCTTAACCGTTTTTCCCTTTCAGGGTCACGGGGCTGCTGGAGCCTATCCCGGCCACTTGTGGGCGAAGGAAGGGACGCCCTGGACAGGTCGCCAGTCTGTCGCAGGGTAGAATGTCCACAATCACACATCCATTCACTCTCACAGTCACACCTAGGGACAATTTACAGTTGCCAATTAACCTATGAAGCATGTTTTTGGATGGTGGCAGGAAGCCGGAGATCCAGGAGAGAACCCACGCATACACGGGGAGAACATGCAAACTCCACACAGAAAGGTCCCCCGTTGATGTAGGGTTTTCAGTTCCCCCAGCCGGGACTTGAACCGGAGGCCTTCTTGCTGTGAGGCAAGAGCGCTAACCACTGCGCCACCGTGCAAAAAAAATGCTAATTTTCAAAACGCTTCCACATCCAAGACCGACGAGTTCATCGGCCAATCAGGAGCTCATACATTCCCTGTGCAGGGAGTCGGATTGATCGTCCCACGGTGGTCCTGGAGCTGCAGACTCCAAACCCCCAAAAAGGTAGACAGTGTCCCCCTCGTCTAGGCCGAGTCATTTAAAAATGGGACCCAATGCCTCCCTGAGCTTGACACTCAGCCTTTAGGTACCACTAAATGGTACCTAAAGGATTTCACCCATCCCAAGGGATGCAGAGAACAAATCTGACACACCTAGGTGACACTTGGTCAAAATGACCAAGTGTCTGAAACTTCTTATGCAGCCTGTCAAGAGTTTGTTTTTCCCCTATATTTTTCTGAAGTCCTTTTCTTGTCTGAATGTAAACTTTACCATCATTTGCATCTTTTTAAGTTTCCTAACCTCACCGTCTCCAAGACGACTAAAGATTTACCCAAAAAGAAGTGGTGCGTTTAGGGAAAGAATATGAATGAGAATATGTAGACAGTTGAGAGCCTACAACAAGGCTCCATGTCTGGCTTTGTGATGGTTTTATTAAGTTTGATGCAGAAAAAAGATCTGCAGAAGGAAAGTTTAATTTAGATTCTCTGCTGTTCAGAAGCTGCAGCTTTTGTATAACTCATGTTTGACTTTAGTGCTTCGTCTGCGATTGTCTTTATACTGGCTGCTTGACTGTGAACGATTTGATCCCTGCTGAGATTTAAAACCTTGTTCTTAGACATTCAAGGTATTTTACCAGGTTTTAAGTTGTTTAAACTCATCTTTGCTCTGCAGCTTTCTAACGTTTGTCAAAATCAGCAAAGTTTTTTTCTCATCACGAGCCAGGATACAGAAATAAGGAAATTGTCATTCAAATCTGCTCCAGACTTTGACAATAGAAAAACTTAATTTTTAGGCTAAAATAAATTTCATTCCAATTTTTTGTTCAATTTTAAGGAAGTCATTTTAAAGTTAAGTAAAGTTGACAAGTTAGACTGGCATTCATTCACTGTCATTATTTTGGAAGCAAAAATGTAGATTTTATGATCTAAGAATATCAGAATTTATGAGGATTTATTAAGATGGACCAACTTGTAGTAAGACCGTTTTCTTATTGTGTTCTAAAATAAGTCATTTCCACTTTCTACACTGGTTTTTTGTCAAAAATAACAAACCACTTGCTTAGAACTAACAAAAACATCCGTATCATTGGGCTGCAAAACACTTCATCTGAAGTTATTCCATCTAACAGCTTGTTTTCACTTTTTGAATGCTGGATTTTGATAACTTATCAAAAGATTTTATGACTTTTTAGTCATTTTTTACTTCTTCTTCTTACTTCTTTTTCCTTTTTGAGGGTAGAAGTGATAGAAAAATGCTAGAAAGTTTGACCAAAGAGGTCTTTTTTGCTGAGAAGTCCCCCTCCACAGATGAAGGCGCAGGAACATCCTCCACCGCCGCCGCTGCTGCTGCGAGTGTGATGGCGTGCCTAAAAGCCGGCAGAAATGAAAGCAAAGTGCCTGCAGGAAGACAGCCATGGAGGAAATGTGATGCCTGGAGACAGGGGGTGATAAACTGAAGAACGCAGCAGGACGCCCGACATCAAAGCTCGGAAAGGGAACGTAGGAGAGAAAGACGCTTGAGCGGTTCACCTCCACTCTTCCTCCTCTCTCTGGCCTCTTTCAGTATCACTTGCTTTTCTCTGCCTCCCCTCCTCTTCCCCCCCCCCCCCTTTTTTTTTCTCTCTGGTGAAAAAGCGCAGTGACTGGGAGCGTCACTCCGTGCGGATAGCTGGGAGCCGTTGGCGGTTATCGGCTCCTGCAGACTCTCTCTGCCGGTCTGATCTGTCTCCTCTTCATTAAGCAAATACGCCGACGTGGAAATGAAAACATAATAGCTATTTGATTTCCACAGAGATATTTTGCATATTGGTTCGGAGCTGATAGCGGAATTTCATCAAGTCGTTTTTTTTTTTTCCCTCCTCCTCTCCTTCTCCTGCCACCTCCCCACCACCACCACCACCACTCCCTCCCTCCCTCCATCCTCGTGCTTTAAAAACTGAATTACTGAGCCGGCCGGCTTTCAGCACAGATTTCTTTACATTTGCTGGGAAGAAGGAAAAAAAAAAATCTGGTTCCTCAGGAAGACTACTTAAATGATTAAATAGCCCCCCCCCCCATTCCCATCTTTTTCTGCTCTCCTTTTTGATAACAAGCAGGGACATTTAAAGAATCTGCAGCTTTAGGTTGGCTGTACTAATCACAGATAGCAGGGAGAAAATTAACTCCTTAATGAGCAGAGCGGTTTGCATGATAAAGGTCCTGTGGAGACGGAGGGGAGGGGGAGACACCGGCCGGGCCCGGAGAGAAGGGCGGATGGAGGGGTGGAAACGCAGGAGCCACATGGGGCTGAAGATCAACCTCCTCTTCATCCTCCCAGGAGCAGATATTTGTCTCTCTGCGGGGCGATAACAGGTGAGGTCTGTAGTGAAATACCACCACGCTGGGCCTCCATCACTGCTGATGGAGGCTGAATGTTTGACAAACCGAGAGGGAAACGACAGAAATATGACCAGCAGCCGTTCCCATGATGGACTATCCTGACAGAATGTGATGAAAAAATGAATAGATTATTTAAAAGAAACAGCTAAAACTGAGATGATGGAGGCTTCTGAGTCCAAAACAGCAGAACTGCAGGTGCCTAAAAAAAAGTTTTCAGGTAGTTGATCATCCAAGTAGAAAACCTCTTTCAGGTTTTTAGAGGTTGAAGACCCTAAATTGTTAAAAGAAAATGGGGGAAAAATACGGTTGCCAAGAAACGTAAAAGAAATAAATGTATTAGGTTAATAAAATTACATGAATAAATAAAAATAGTCTTGAGCAGCTGCTCCACAGATGTAAAATGCCGTCAACATTGAGGTTTTTAGTTGTAGCTGAAGAGTAAATCACATCAACCAATCAGCCAACGCAACAACATATCAAAGATGACAGTTAAAAAAAGAAAAGCAAGTAAAAAAAATGCAGAAAACGATCAGTGATATCCCATAATACCTAGCTTTTACTGTTTCATTTTTATTTTCACTTTACCATTTCATTTGGATTTCTGGAAATTACTTTTAATTAATAAATCTTGTTTTGATTTCTAAAATGTCGTGTATTTTTGCTAATTTAATTGTTGTTGTGATCTTTAAAATGTTACTGTGTTAAGTAGTTTGTTGATGTGATATCAGTTTAGGGCCACCATAAGAAAAATCGCCAAATCATTGCCAAAAATCAAAGGACTTTTTTTTTTTTTGGTCTTCACATGAAAAAAAGCTTTTTAGGAATTCCAAGAAGGCAGTAAAACTTTGTTTTAAGAACTTTTTTTTTATTAATCCAAATCTATTTTCTACTCAAATTGTTGGTAAGATCTGTTCTGCTTTCTGGTTCCATCACAGTCCTCAAACCTCATTAACTTATCATCTCTAATCAGATCTAAATATTTCTAATTTCCTTGAGAACTGTTCTGGGGAACAAATGTTCAGCCTGAACCTTCAAAGTTTCTGTAATCCGTCTCAGAAGAAGGCTTAAAGCTGCTGAGCAGATGACTGAGATGCTGCATTTCAGCAGATTTAGCAGCAAAACAGTTTTCCTGCAGGGGAGCTTTTTCCAGCATAGCTGGATAAAGGTCTCAGGAGCATCTGCTGACAGGGAGGGAAACTGTTCCACGGCTGGAATGAAGAATCCACCTCTGAAAGGAGCGATGGAGGCGGTGGAGCTGCAGCGTTGTGTTCCGTTTCACAACCGTTTCTTCTCTGGCATCACTTCAGACAGCCGCTCTGACAGGCTGTTTCATTTTCCTCAAGGACGCCTTGCTCCCACAGGCATCACAGAGGAGGCACATCTGCGGCCGAGAGAAACCGCATTCTTCTGGCAGATAAATGTGGGAGCTACCTTCAGAAAAGTTCCAAGTTTCTGCATTTGATCAAAACATCTGATCTTCCGTTTTCCGTCAAACAAACGGAGGCGCGCTTCCGATTCCTGAGACGCTCTCATCTAAGAGAGCCACACAAAGCTGGAGCATCCCGATACCGGCTGATCCGGGACAGACAAGAGCCCAGCTTGAACCGGGCGGTGGAACATCCCGCCTCTTCAAACCTGCAGTTTAGTTTCAGATTTGTTTTGAATTTTCTCGGATGTTTCCATGAAAGACGGTTAAACATTTGTCCGTTAAAAATTACTGATTTTGTACTAACTCTTTTTTTTATTACCCAAATAATTTGATTTCTAGAAGGAAAAACTAAAACATGAACTTTTGAATCTTAAATGAATCAGCTTTGAAGACCCACTCTTATAAAATGTCATGTTTTTGGTCTTTTAAATGTGTTCTTGTTGCAATTTTCTGAAGAAAGACATTTGTAAATAATATTTAATATTACAATTTCATTTTTATGATATTTCTTTATTCAAATCAGTGTGAATCAGGAGCTGACAATAAATGTTGTTGAAGAGTGTATTTGTTATGTAGAAAATACTATGGGCAGACTACAAGCTCCCTGCTCTGCTCCATTCTGATCATCCACTTGCAGACAAATAGATCAGAGTACGTCTTTGTTTCCTTGTCTGAACTGGAATCTGGATCCAAACTGTACGGATGGATAGTTCCAATACTGCTCGCCATTTTTGTTGCACCGCTAATGCTAGGTTGTGAGTGTGAGGGGCAGTAAACTAGTGGAGGAGCATGTAAACAGAGAGCTCTCACCAACGGGGAGAGGAAAAGGGGCGGGGTTGCTTTGGGTCAACAGTCTCACCCACATCTCACTGGTGAATGTCTACTGAACTCTTGCCGCTCTGCAGAAACGATGTCCTAGAAAACAACACAGGGTTTTTTCATCTTTTAATCATCATTAAAAGACCACTGGGTGCGCTTTTACATCACATCAAGTGAGGATCTAGAAGGGTCTTTAGACATTTGTTTAAATAATCTATTTTCATAACTGAAGTTTATCATCATGGTTGTTAGAGAAAAACCATAAGGGAAGACGAAAGAGCTTATTTCTAAATGTGGTTTCCCTCCAGAGAAAAGAATCCTGCTTCTCTTCACACATCTACTCAAAGAAACTTGAAGGCCACAAATATGTCCAGACAGGAAGTGCTTTGTCTTCGTGGGACGCACCACAAACATTTATCTGCTTGTCTTCACTGGTTTGGAGTTAAACGGGGAGAAAAATGGAATAAAAACAGGTGGTGTTTCAGAAAAAGGGAATGGGAGAGAGGCAGAGCGCGGTTACCATGCCGCCCGAGCTGAAACCCTGGACTATTGAAGCCAGGCATGCAGACGAGAAAGCCAGCCGATAAGCCTGACTGATAAAAGATAGAAAATAGCAGCAGATTTGAACTTTCCCACCGTCCTAAGATCCACAGGGGGAGGAAAGGGGGGGTGGGGGGTGAGGGGGTGATTCAACTACTTATTGAATCCCCTCCTATCTACAGCAGCCGAGCAAGGCCAGTGAGCGGAGCGGCAAAACGAGGATGAAACCGAGAGAAGCACTCACGGCCGGCAGGGTTCCCATTGCGGAACAATTCCATGGTTCTTCCAGAAAACGCAGCGAGCTTGTGACGACGTGGGAATGTCACGACCGGTGGGAGCGATGGGCTCACGCGCTGAACGACGGCGCAGCAGCGTCAAGGGAGACAATCACCACACTGCAGGCTCTGATTTAATGAAAGCTTTCCCAAAGAAGTCATGGAAAGGTCAGACAATGCTAGCTGCTGTGCATGCACGCACACACACACACACACACAGACAAGGTCATCCAGTATGTGAAGCATACCCATCATCATCTCTATCCTCACATCATATCTCAGACACTGTTTCTTTCCATATCTGCGCTGCACTAAACTGATAGAAACACACACCCGGCCTTGAGTAAAACGGTGAGAACGAACACACACACTGACAAAAACACACACCCCACACAGGTAGCACAAAGCTGTTTCAGTGTAGTTTCAACTCCCAAACAAAGACATCATCCATTAAGCGAGCATGAGAAGCAGAGCAGGCCAACTTAAAAAAAACAACCATCTCTATTGTTAAAGTTATACATTGACTGGGGCTGCTGACCTTTGAGAATGTGATGGTCCATAGCACCCATTCACTTTTCTTCTCCTCTTCAGCTCATAATTACTTCCTCTCAGTTTTGTGTTTGTGTCCTTAAATAAATTTTTTCATTTTCCTTAGCAACCGATGTCTGGACCAAACCCCTTTGTTAAATAGCTCATTATCCTTATTTTATTCTTATTCTTATTTTATTGTATCCTTTTTTTATATTGTTAGAAGAGAGTTGCAGAAAAACATGTCATTGTGCACTGCAGAATGACAATAAAAGATTCTGATTCTGATTCTGATTCTAAAATTGACAAAGAGTCGGTCATCTTGGGACAGGCTTTTAACCAGCAAGTTTGTGCGATTTTTAAGGTTTATTATCCAACAATATAAACCTTTTTTACAAGATTACAACACAAACTTCCCTATTTAAACACTACCAAATAATATTTTGTTTTATTATTTTGTTTGTTTTTTAGCAGAGCTCATCCAGATGGCTGAACGACTCTGGAGCCGGTCTCCAAAACGATGACTCTGCAAAAGTTTAAGGAAGAAATCATTTTTTTATGATCATGTAGAAAAAGAAATCCACTCTTTTAAAGTTTGTGCAGTTACTATGACAACATTTTATGAGGGTCACAGCCAATCAAGGTGAAGATTTTATACATTGAGAGAGGGGGAGGGGGGATCCGAAACCTTTCCATGCTTTCCTCGGATCATCTTGAAGTTACAAGAAGCATCTGCTGAACTTGTTGCTGACAAACAGGTTTTGAGATAAAAATATGATAACAAGGTAATCAACATGGAAGCTGATGGCAAGGTGCTTCTCCTTCAAAGTGGGCGGAGCTTCAGGCAGAGTTAGCTTCTGTCTTTGACCTCTTGCCAGATGTATGACTGGGATAGTGACGGGAAGCATCTGACCATCCCCGCCCGAGTGTCCCTCTGCCTACCTGTGACTTGGAGCTCACCTCTAACCATAATTTTTGCTCCTCACCAACTTTATTTCTTTTTTTTAAGCTTACAGCCTCCTTCAGCTTTAGAGTCATCCATTTGCTGCGTCCCACTCAGACTAAACCCAGACGAGGGGCAGAGAAAGAAACATGACTGGAGCAGGAATTTCCCTGGTGGCGTCTGTAGTCATCGTAGAGGAGGGGGTCGGGTCGGGTCACAGACAACTGGAACAGCCCACCGTTCCAAACAATCTGTCATTTTTATGTCAAACTAAGACTGAAGCTGTGGTTAAATTCGCCAACTTTAAACTAAACCCATTTTGGACAAAACCTCCTAGAAATGAACCAGCAGATTCAGAGGAGCTTCATCTTCTCTTCATTCTCACACTTTTGTTTATTGTACTGAAATAATCCAAAACAACTTCTTCAACTTTTCCAATTCAACATTTATTTTCCAAATTTCTAATTTCACTGCAAGAACAGCTGAGCCACAGTCACCTGCACCACAAATGAAAGGCGTAAACGACAAACGAGGGGGGGTCGGCATCCATGAAGCTGCGCCACGTTCACCTGGAACGGCTGACGGCGAAGGGCGGAGCTCCTTCTACTGAACTCCATCAGCATCTTCAATGGGTTGGAGACAAAAAGACGGTCTCAGCCCTTCAAACCCTTCTGGTCTCCAAACAGGTTTTACTTCAGGAAATTCCCGAATTTTCTTCTGGTTTTACTCACTTTTACTTTTATAAAATTATCAGTACTTCTTCGAACTGAAATTCAAAAGGAAAAAAAAGAACATTTTGTTTTTTAGACCCAAGAACCAAAGAAATTTGATTCAAACGATTTTAAAAAGCGCCCAAAGTTTATCAGTCAGTTTTGGATGAAGGATTTAGAAATCAAGTAGTTTTGTGATCCTTTATAGTCCTTGTTACTGTTAGACAATAAAATGCATTTCTGTCTTGTTTTTCTGCAAATCTTGCCTAAATTCTGACCTTTTTAATCAATTTACAAAACAAAATGTAAAAAGATCACTCTGCTCGTTTTACATTTTAAGTTTCTGTGGCATTTGTATTACTATTTACCATTTTTAAAACACACTGGACCGTCTTTTTTAGCCCTTCCTCCATTTCACTTGCCAGTTTTTGCAGAAAGGCACACATTTTGAATTTTTTGATGGGTTTTTAAACCTTCAACCTTCTCATCATTGAACAGGTAATGCAAACAATTTGTTCAGCCCTGTTCCTCCATGCTTCATTAAACTGACTCCCTAATGCACTTTCTGAGGAAATGTAATACTTTCCCTGTTGTTCATTGTGATTTCTCTGCAGTTGGTCATATTTAGGTTTCCTCACATTTATATTCAGTGAGCAACAAACATTGGGATTCAATTTTTAAGAATCCAAAATGTTAAGGGTGACCAACGTGTCGGACTGCAAGTTTCATTCCAAACTGAAAGCGGACAGACTGAATTAGTTTGCATCCACGGAGCTTCCAGGTTCAGTGCTTTTTTTTTTTTTTTTTTGAAAGAAAATGATTTGTAAACTGTTTTGAAGATGGACTCCAACCATCTTCTGATCTCTTTTCAAAGCGTTCCCAGTGGTTTTTAAGTTATGATCTTGACGTTTTTAGGCACAATGAAGAAAACAGCAGCAGTTAGCTCATTAGAAATTCCCTTCCGAGTTGTGAGCACTGGGACCACTGGCGTGAAGCAACTCCGCCTCCACTCCCCATCACTCATAACTGAGTCCTCTGTTTGTTGCGCTCTCCCAGTAAAACAAAAAACTGGTGCGCGGTATCAGAGCTATCCAACCGTTCAGTTTCAAGAATCTATTTGTCTGCAAGTGGATGTATCAGGATGGAGCGGATCAGGGAACAGGCTTTTCCAATGGCATTTTCATCTGCTTTTGACTCGCAGCGATTTGAATAAAGAGATAACCAGCAATGCAATTTTGAGCCCAATTTTGTTTACATGTCCTCCATCATCAGAAAATTGCTACAAGAACATGTCCAAAACACCATTTTCCTTGGAGAGGGTGTCTAACTCCACCGATCTCAGAGCTGCAACCCTCAGCTGTGAATCAAACAGGTCCCCTCATTAAGAGAAGCGCCTCTGTGCAGGTAAGTCATTTGTAGAACTGCTTCAGCTCTTTCATCAGATTGTTGTCTTTGCCCTGAGAAACCACTCCTTCCTATTAAAACACAACTGCAAGCAAACACCTGCGAGAGCAAGCTCCTAATCACACTCGACTCCTCCTCAGATGTCTTTTGTAATTACTTTTTTCAGCTCATTAAAAGGATCTGAAATTTCTTCATTTGTATAATCGCTTAAAAGCATCATCTGTGAGACAAGATTGTCTATCCGGTGAGTGAAGACAGATGTAAATTTCCCATTTTGAACCTCCAGGGGAACATGGAGCTGTTGAGATGTTGCATTTGAGGTCTCTGCATACAGTCAACCAGCACAGATCAAGCCATGGCAAAAGAAAAAATGCAATATGCAACCGTTCCACATGACAGAGTCGTGGTGATGCACATCTGCACCATCCGTCTCCGCCACAGCCCAGAAGAGGAAGCCTCCACCAGCCGAGGAGCCGAGAGAAAAGCCCAAGAGGGAGAGGAGACGCGCTGGGGGAGATAAAAGGGCCGAGAAATGATGAAGATAAAGGAGGAGACAAGAGGGGCAAAAAGAGAAAACAAGAGGGACGAGATGGAGAGATGGAGGAGGGCAGTGTTTTTGTCAGAGAGAGCAGAAATGGAGAAGCAGAAGGGTGGCATGCCACTCACAAGTTGGCTTTGCGTCTGTTATCTCCGCCTCCTGTCACGCGGCTTAAAATAAAAATAAAAATAAAGTGCGATGGTGGCAGCAGAGCCAGAGCGATAGCCCCGCGGAGCATGGAGGGAGGATGTAAAGGAGATAACTGGTTAAATATAACCCGCTGCACGGCTGGCAGCAGAGAAGAAAGGGGGTACGTTCAAGAGGCAGGGCATCAGCGGAGCCCTCAGCACCCAGATAAGAGCAAAGTTAAGATTGGGGCGCGCGTTTGTGCAAAAAGACGGACCCATAATTACGCTGCAGACGATCCAGACACACAACAAGCGAAGGACGAGGGTTCGCCTGAATCTGACGATCCCCGTCTCTGCTGAGGAACTGTCAACACACACACACACACACACACACAACAGGCTCTGTGATGGGGAAAAAAGCGCCTCCCTCAGATGATGGCCAGATAGAGAGAGGAGGGGGGGGGGTTACAGCCAAATGTCAAAGATGATAAATGTGAAGGTACTGAGACAAGATCACACAGTACAACACACGCAGGTGCAGAAATCCTCTTCTTCCCTTCACAAAAGTCACACACACACACTTCAAAACACAGACTTCTGACTGTGAAGCTGAAAAGCTGCGGAGCCCCGAAAAGTATCTGCCCCCCCCCCATTTAGGTTTGTGTCTTTGATACAAGGATTTCCATTTCAGGTAGTCAAAGTCATTTTAATCAGTCTTAACGATAACCAAGAAAAACTCTTTTTACTTTTTAAATAATTGTCCAAAAGCGGTTTGTCCGTCCAAAGTAGACACATTTTCCAGCAATCAGCAGCTGCTAAGAATTCTGCATTTGGATTTCTGGGATGTTTCTTTGATTTTTGTGATGCTACGTTCACACTGGGCTTGGAAACGCGCGTTTCGGCGACCACCAATAAAAAACCTTTGTAACGAGCTTCTGCGTTCAAAACTCTCACGGCAGACACATTTTTAACTCATTTTATCAATAAAAGTCTATAGGGTTTTGGCTTTTTGGAGCCAGCGGATACTTCCTGTTTGAAAGGCTTGGGGGGAGGAGTCACTCAGTCCACTTCTCATATATAGTCAATGGTCTGACCTAAACGGAGTCAAGCTGGTTTTTAGATATGCAGCACTTCTGTTTGATTTGAATTGACATAGTTATCCAACTCAAATATGAAGAAGTTTGAAAACTAAAGAAGTTAGCACTTTTTTTGACTGTTCGTATCGTTCAGTGGGCTGTGATCTTTATTTTTGGCAGCAGAGCCGCAGTTCCTGAGCATCCAGCTGCATCACACTTAAACACAGAGCTCTGACAGCACAGAGATTGGGATGTTAAAGTTGACATCAGGCCGTTTTTCCTGCAACATTCACAGAAGTGCTGCAGCTCCTCATCTCAGATTGATTCTGGATCTTTGTTTTGGAGCTGCTGCATAAACCTTAAGGGATGTTTGCAGACGGAGCCCAGCAGCCAGATCAGGTCTGCTCTGAATGTATCAAAACACATAAGAAAAGTAGAATTCAGGCACTCCTGCACCCTCTTTTTTAGTTACCGACAGAAACATTTGGCTGTATTGACTGTAGCTCCACCTTTACGCATCACCCCCGGCTGCATGTCTCTGAGCATCTGTTCCTCCAAAAGAGGTGAAGCTGCTCATTCAACGCACTCAAAACGGAGAAGATGACTGTGAACTTCAGGAAGAGCCCCCCCCCCTTTACCCACTCCCCTTACAATCCTCAACAGAACAGCCCCCTCAATAGACTCACACAGGTTCCTGTGGTCCACCAGGAAGTAGACGAAGGCCCAGCAGAGGTCTTACTAAAGAAGCTCAACTTGCCGCTTACTTGAGCTGCTGACTATCTTTAATTCCGCAATAATCCAGTCTGTCCTGACCTCATCCATCACAGTTTGGTTTGCAACCAGACACGGCCGGGGACAGACTGCAGAGAACCATCAGATCTGGATGGGATCTAGGATCCAATCTTCGCTCCATACTGGACCTATTAGGAGGCAGGCCGGTAAAATCTCCACAGACTCCAGATTTCTTTACAACTCTTTTAAAGTTCCACTCCGATCCCTTTTTGATCTATTTTCAAAGTGTTTCCAGTGGTCTTTTAATAATAATTAAGCCATTTTTAAGCCAAACTCCAAAAACCTGTGTGGTTTTCTAGAACATAATTTCTGCAGAGCGGCAGGAGTTCATAAGAAATTCACCCGAGGACTTTTGGCACGGAGCAACCCCAACTCCCCTCCCCATTGCTGAGAGTTTGGAGCAGGGAGCCAGTGGCTCAACCGAGCATATTTTCTTTCGCAAATAAGCTTTTTTTCAATTAGCCTTTTTTTTTTATCTGTCATAATTTGAATAAAAACATACTCAGAAATGCAATTTTAATCTTAATTTTCTTAATATATGTCCTATCATCAGAAAAACGTCAGAAGAACACGTTTAAAACACATTTTCTATCTGAGGGGGTCTTTCACAGGTTCTGTAAGCTTCAGTCTGGTCTTTGTGTCTGGCATGCGTGTTTCTGGTTTTGTTCTAACTTCTTCACAGGTTGTGTTTCTTATGTTCCGCTAAAAGGCAGGGACTGCAAGAAGTATCAGGAAGAACCAAGAAAGCCCAGCTGCCAGGAAGCAAAACATAGCATGAGAGAGGTGACAAAGACTCCTACGCAAAAAAAAAAAAAAAAAAACTAAGATCAGACATTTACTCCAAAAACCCACACAGACACAGGAACGCTCCTCAGATGGGTTTCCCCACCAGCATCCGGTCTGTGTTTTGCTGACACTCCTGCAGGGTTTGAACCAGCAGTGACCGTCTGGGCAGGAGGTCACGTCCCTGACAGCATCGGGGCGTGTCTTCTCTGGCCTGGCTGACCTCCCTGCGCTGGCTGAGGTGTGTTTTGGACAAGCCTGCAGCCTGGCAGCTGTGTGTGTGTGTGTGCTTCCTCAGAGATTATTTTAATATCAGGCTGGTGTGGATTGCTGATAGTGTTTTAAGGCAGGGCCCGGTGGATCGAGCTCTGTTAGTAGCTATCTGTAATTAGTAACCATTCCCCATCGCTGATAAGATAAACTACACCTGACCTTTTCCATTTGGTCACCATAGCAACCTGAAAGCCCCCACCCCAGCGCCACCGCCCTCCCCCTCGTATTATTTTAGTGATTAAACAGCAAATAGTGCCAAAGATGTGAGGAGCTGATAGGGGTGTGATTAATAATAGTCCTCCACGCGGCGCTGTGAAGTGGGCTGAAGAGGAGGAGCCCGCGTGTCAAAGAGTCACGGCGAGACGGCTCGGCTTGGCTTTTTGTGGTGAATAATGGAAATTTAAGATGAGCTGAAAGTGAAATAAAAGCAGCGGGGCCGGGGCGATAGCTGTCTGCCTCCCGGGGTCGCCCTGCGAGGACGGGAATATTAGCGTTACCCTCTCACACACCCACTCGGCTCCACTGTGGCCCTTTCATTCGGGGGAAGTGCTATCTGCGTATGAATAATGAATGCTGGACTCCCGGGTTACCGCGTCCCCACTTTAAAACAACGCGCTGCGGTTTTGGAGAGCCAGCCAGGAGAAGCATCTCCTCCATCAGAGAAGCACAAAGTGAAGCTTTCAATTAGCGTTTGAGGCAACCGTCCCTCCCCATGGAGAACCACACAGACCAGATGTGACGAAGAACCTCCATCAGGCAGGTCTTCAAATCAAACGGCAGAAAACATCAAGACTAACAACGAGCAAGTTTTCGTTCTGTGAGGTTGAACAGTCTTTACTTCTAAACAGATTTTAAATAAATAAATAAAAAACTGTTTGATTTCAGTTGTAAAATGAAGAACGGCTTGCAGAGGGTTCCTCTTTTGGTCACTTTTTAGGCAATTCAATCGTTTTTTTTGTTCTTTCCTGTTATGTTGTCAAATCAGGATCAGCTTAAAGTGACCGAAAAACCAGATTGTAAATTTAAAAACAGTTTTAAACTTCTAAGAAGGCCCCACAAATTGTAATCTTAAAAGAAATATTAAAACTTATATATATGTATATATAAATTTGAAAAAAAAATGTTTATTTTTACCAGCTGTTGTTTTGTATTTTCTACTTTTTTTTTTTTCTTTTTCCCCCTTTTACTTCTTAATTTACAGTTTCAATTCAGACTTTTTTATCATGGAGTTGATCCTTATTTCACGAAGAGGGATGACGCAGGCGACGCCATAAACAGACAATGTTCTGGAGCGGAAATGACGACACAATAACTTCTGTCAATCCTGCCTCAAAGCCCAATCGCCATGTAAAACTAGGCTAAAAAAACAAAAAATCTGAATTGAAACTGAAAATTGAGGACTAAAAAAAGGAGAGAAATGAAAAAAAAAAAAGGACAATCCAAAACGACAGCTGTTACATTTTGTTTTATTTGGTAAAAGTTTTATTTTTATAGCTTTTTTTTTATTTGAGTTATACAAATTTCTTTACATTTAAAATATGTCTATTTTCAAATGTTTCATATTTAAGTTTCAAGTTTGCAATGTGTATGTTTGAGTTTAAAATGGTTTTTAAATATTTAAATTAATAATCAGATTATTTATTCCCTAGCTGATCCTAATTTGAACCCATAGTTTTTTTTATTTTAGAAATGGAAGTTCCAGCTTTGTTTAGCTAAGTAAATATGTTAAAACACATATTTTAAAATAGAGTTTAAAAAAAAATCATTCATAAAGAATTGAATGGATTTGGAGACACTTAAAAACACATAAACACATAAAAACAGGGCTGCCAGGTGAGGTGAGGCTGTTCAAGCTGCAGATTTAAAAAATAAATAGGAAACAAAGAAGTGAGCTAACATAATAACTGCTGATAGGAGCGACAATAACAAGTTTGAATGAAATGAGATTGAATGGAAAACACAAGTATGGCCTCACAGAAGCCTTAGAGGCTGAGGTTTCACTGTGATTTAAAGCTCCGGATTAGCTGCTGACGTCCAAGGCAGCATTGAAGACCTCAGCTCTTCTTTCTTTGAGTTAAAGGATGACTTCCTGTCCCTCAACAGCACCTACAAAAACTAGCTATTTAAAAAGGATGTGAAAAGTCTCGGGGCTCATTCTCTGATCTCATCAGGTGATTTTATTTTGCAGCTTTAAGGTGTTTTATGGAGACCATTTGACCCCAAACCGTAGATCCACTTCCCCACAACTTCAGCATCCACCTTTGTTGATCAGAAGAGCTTCCACCAGATCAGGTCCTCGCCGTGAGGAAGTCCTCGCTCTTTATCTGCCTGCGTTTGCATACCGGCGAAACGGCAGGTAGCTATGCAAAGCAGAACCAGTTGACTGAAAGGTCAGGGAGGCGGGCCGGCAAGAGCAGCAGAACCTGGTTTAACAATATCAGTCAGATCATTTGGCTGATACTAGCCGGGGAGGGGGGGTCCCTTACATGAAAAGGGGAAATCTGGCTTGTAACTTCACCTGAGGACGGCTCTACTGCAGGAAGTGCACGTCTCCGCCGAAGCAACCACGGATAGAAGCTGCTGAGGACCCCTCGGGTTCTTAGCCTTCGTGAAATGAAAACATCCAACCCAAATTTCCTGCATTTTTGAGGCCAGTGAAGGTCACACTAAAGCAGATCAAAGCAAAACAGAAAGGAGGAGAAATCCTGAACAAGAAAAAAATAAGCTCTTTTTCTGAAGCTTGATCAGTTCATCCAACCGGTTTGATCATCCCTGATCAAGATCAACAGGTCACTAATAACACTCAGCTGTTTAACTTAATGTAAGCAATTAGTAAATTTGTTTTAATAAAGCATACACGATTAAAGTGAACTTATATCTGGAGTTTATGCAGGTTTGCTGCATAGGATGTCCCTGTTTGAGTTAAATTTATCCGTTAGTGCTTTTAAACTTCTTTGCAAACATCCACACTAATTTATTGAGCATTATTACTCATTTTAACCACATTTGACAGTAAGGACATATAAGGTTTTGTGCTAGTGCGTGACTACACAAAAAACACCAACGGGGTTTATGTTACACACCATCACGTCATTTTATTTTCTATGTTCTGATTAATCTTGTTGTACAGGAATGTCCTTTTTAATGTGTAAACAAATTAAATCAAATTAAATCAAATTCCAAAACAATTCATTTTCTCATTGATTCGCTTCAAACCTCAATTTTTGGACAAGGTTTAGTTTTGGTTCAATATGATTTGTGTATTTGCAAAACAACAACAAAAACTACAAATTCTGAAAAATCTTTTTTTTTTTTTTTAATTTGCTAATAAGCCAGTTACAATGACGAAGAACCTTTTCAATTGTCTCATACTAAGGCTGAATCCAAACTGCTTCCCTGGCCTTCTGGCTCCTCCCTATTGGTCCAATAGGGTGGAGCCAGAGGGTGGAGCCACCCTATTGCTCCAACTTTAGTGACATTTGAAGGTGTAGTGGTGTCCCAAAGTGTTTTTTTAAGGAGGACCCGTAGTGACTTACAGCTGGCTGTTCCTCCGCCTGTAAAGTGATGAGGAGAAACTCACATGAAACTCATCGAGCGGTAAAAACGTCCAAATTTGAAGACACAAATTTCTCTGCTTGGAGGGATGAATGTAGGGATAGGGAGAAGCGTACAGGTAGGAAAGCAATACGGATTCGGCATAATAAGGTTGGTGCAGTGCAATAACACAATAAATAATAAATCATTCCTAAATTTTGCGGATGTTTGACACTTTTGTTCAATGGTGCAATAACCGTTTTTTTTTTTTTTTTTCTAATTCAATTGGGTTTTTAATGAAGAATTGTGGCAACGCTAATTTTATTATGACCCTTCACAGCAGCCTCTGCTCCACCAATCAATGTCGGCACAGAGCAAAGACACTGTTTAGGTGAACTGCTTCTTTACTTCACACCCCAGCGGATTATTTTAAGTTTTGGGGAAATCAAATTTAAAATCTCCTCCGCGTGCCGTCTCCGGGGGGAGGATGACCGGATTATCACGGCCACCATTCTGTTTTTGTTTCTTAGGTTTGAGCTGCAGAATGAGGACAGAGGGGGGGTCTCTTGGGAGGGGGGGGGGGGTTAAAGGAATGTTGCTGCCCGGGCGGATTTAGCCAATCAGATGAGTGTCAGCCGTCCACAGATGTTTCAGATAACAGGGATTTGGGTATATCTGTGGAGAATTCTTCTCCTTACAGTGGAGCAGATAATGTATGCTGTCCGCTGCTGAGTGATGTGGATGAGGGGGGATCACACACACACACACACACACACCCACACACACACACACATATGAAAGTTTATATACTGCTGCTGGTATAAGCACTTCTCGACTGCTCTTTGAAGGCCGTGCGACTCTCAAACACACACACGCAGGGACGCTGTGTGCCCACATGATTGCTTGAGTAAGCGAATTAGCCTCGGCGATGGCTGAGGAGGCAATAAGTTGGCAGAAAAGAGGGATAATCTTTTATCTTTCAGCCTCTCAAATGATTTCTTAAAGTCTGTATCACTTCCCTGACAGTTGACGTTCCACTTTTTTCCCCCCTTTCATTATTTATTTATCTATTTCTGCTTTGTGTGAATTCAGCTAAAATACATCTAAAGCGCTTAATGGCTCTATCGCCGTCTCAGATCTGCTGCCACATGCTGCCTTCTCTGTGCCCCTCCCACCCCCACCATTTCTGGAGATATTCCCCATTCCGGCCCCAGAAGAGCTGCGGCTTTATCAAACTGTCTTGACGAGAATGACACGGCCAATTATTGACAAATTATTCCTTCACAGAATGACGGTAAGACAAGGAGAGGACCCCCTTTCCTCCCCCCATCCCCACACAGGCCTGGGGAGATGGGCGTCTGTCTATCAGATTCTATTAGGAGCTCGGCACTTTGGTGAACAAAGCTGCTTGCGCCCCGCCACGCATTAACCGCCATTATATGCTCCTAAACTTTGTAACGATCACATTTGTTCCCTTTCTTTCTCTTTCTTTTTTGCACATTTTTCATCTCCTTTAGAGCTGAGAAGCACAGATGAGGTGGTGGGGGTTAGGGGGGGTGATGGAGGACGATATGTCTGCATGAATGACAGGCGTCACCCATAGCCCTAAAGTTGAAATTAAAGCCTCGTTAGTTGTCACAATCGGGAAATTTGCTCTCCGCGTTTGACCCCCTTCCCTGGGGGAGCGGTGAGCTGTAGGCACAGCCGCGCTCGGGACCAGTTTAGTGGTTTCACCCCCCAATCCAACCCTTAACGCTGGGTGTCAAGCTGGGAGGCAGTTTTTAAGTGTCTTTGGTATGAGTTGATCCTGGATTTGAACTCAAGAACAGACACTTCACCACAAAGCCACTGAGTTGGTGGAGTAGAGGAGGCTGCAACTTTTCAGCCTATCAGAACTCATGATTTTAAATTAGATCTCAGTTAAGACGATTGTGAATTCAATAGTTTTATTGGGAGAATTGTTGCCATTTTAAATAAAAAAAGGTAAAAAAAAAAACATATTTTAGAAATAAAAAACTAAATAAATAATTGTTAGAGTACTGCAGGTTTTACCACCTGAAGCACATAAGCTGGTCTGGACCATTAAATGGACCATTGATCTATTTCAAAGTATTCCCAGCTATCTTTTAATTATAATTATAAAGTTTTTAGTCAAAATCAAAAAACTTGTCGCTTTCAAGGACATAGTTTCTGCAAAGCGGCTTTACTTCATTATAAATTTGCCTCCGAGTTGTGGGCGGGATTGTTGGGGTGGAGTAAACCCGCCCATACTTCCTGTTATCCATCTGTTTCGAAACTCTCCCACAAGCTTACAGCCCCCTCACACCCCCCCATTTAACATTAGTGACGCAACAAAAGTGGCGAGCAATATCTGAGCTATCCAGCTTTTCAGTTAGGATCCAGATTCCAGCTCAGACGAGGAAAACTAAGATGTACATGGATCTATAGGTCTGCAGGTCGATGTATCAACATCACAAATAAGCTTATTTTAAGTTTATTTTTTTTATAAATGTCCTCCATCATCATGAAAAAGCTTTAAGAGCATGTTAAAAACACAATTTTCATGTTAATGGGTCATATATAATGTTTCTGAAGCCCTATACGTTCAGAAACATCTGAATCTAAACTCAATGTCGACCATTTGAAGAGGGTAAAGTCTGAAGAAGGTGGAGTTGAAATGCTTTTGGGTCACTCCCGCACTTTCATGGGGGGGAGCGGCTGGAAAGCTTCAGTCCTGCGGCTGCGTCGTTTCTGTCTTTGCTCCTCAAATCCCCAACAGCCTTTTCCCTCAAACAAAAAGCCATTTCTAAAGAGCACTGGTGTAAAAAGATATGGCCTCTGTAAACTGGCCCAGCAGTCTTTGGTCAGCCAACTAATCAATTCTTTATCTGGGACTTCATTGCTTTTGTGAAGCGCCTTTCTTATCTTCTGGATCATAATCTGAGGGACTTTGAGGCCCGATGGTCTGATGAAGATAAAAAGCTGTCGATGAGCTCCACAAAATGTTGAAATACGTTGTTTTCTCTAAAGTTTAACTGTTGGAACTCTTCAGCAAACATCAAAAGCACCTAATTATTCAACCCCAACCAGAGGACTGTGAGCAGAAACGTACAGATGTCCAACCTCAAAACTTCAAACACAGCTTTTTGGGGGGGAATAAAAGGAGGAGAAAAAAAAAGGAGAAGTTTGGAGGTTAAAGTCCAGACAAGAGCAGACCTAATGGGAAAAGAGGGAAACAAAACACCCACCAGCACTTTTTCCTCCCTTTCCTCCAGCCCCCCTCCCTCCCACACAAGTCCACATCGTCGGTAACGAGGGTGCAGCTTCTTAACATTCATCATCGGTGAACTCTGAAACTTTATCAGCTCCGGAGAGCGGCGCCACGGCCCCGGCCCCGGCTTTCTCAGCTCTCAGATAGGGCCGATAAGGCACTGATAGATTACAGCAGATTGTTTTACTTCAGGGGACACTGCTGCTGCTAATACTAATACAGAGACGAGAGGACCTGATGGAGGGGGCGCTGCAGGGATGGTGCAGAGGTGAGGCTGGCAAAGCCGCGGCGGAATGGAGGACACTACAGTCCGACACGTCCCTAGCCTTTTTTTTTTAGTTGCACAAGCTTGATTAAAACAAGACGCAAATATTTTATTATAATATTCCTGCTGAATGTCTAACAAAGTCCCAAGTTTACGGCTTATTAAATCCCTTTTTTCTTCCTTCATAAGATCTTAATCTCAGCTCATAAAATCTAACCTCAGAAAATAAAACTAGAACCTCACACAATCTCTTTGCAGAAGCATTAAATTAACGGTTTATCATATTTTCTTTCACTTCATTAATCTTCCAACGGTTTCCTTTGATTTCAGTTATGGATTTCTGCAGGTACCCTCTCCATCCCGATAAAGCCAGCGGCCCATTATTGAATAAAATTGCTATTAAAACTGCAGCCGTCCTCCTGCAGAAGAGCTCTCACGGTTCCAAGTTTAAGTGTAAAACACGTGACGATAGCAGGAAGTATTTACACCCTCCCCACCCTGTCTGAAGCTTCTGCAACCTCAACTCTGTAAATACCATAAAAAACTATTATGCACTAATAGGAGCTCTGAAATCCTCTGGTTTAGTTCAAAGGTAAGCTGGCTGCTTGTTCTTCGGATAAAAATGACTCTAAAGACTTAAAAATGACACCAGTTTCTGTGCCACTTGAAATTTTTTGCGTTTTTTTTTTAACCTTTTCAAGTTGTCAGCTTCAAATGCTCAATAAAGCTTTCAAAATAAAAGCCCCACAAACAAAAGGACAGTTTCTCGTTATTTATGCAACCTTATGAGGTGCAGGAAAAAAGCAGATTCCACACACGTTACATTTTTCTACATTTAAGAAAGTTAAATTCTTATTGGGTTGCAATACAAAAAATTCCAACATGGCAGATAAAACTAAGGTTCAGCGCGTTGGTGGTGCAGAAATCCATACTTCTTTGTACGTATCTTAACAGTAGAAACATGTACAAATAAATATTTATATACAGATCACTGTACTAAAAGCCCTAACGATGGACTTCTCTTTTTGCTGATCATCATATTTTATAATAAGGACTTTGTTACAATTACAAATGCTTAAAAAAACTCAAATTTTAAGGGTATGAACAGATTGCAATGACATCATCAGTAATCGCCCACTGGCCACGCTGGAGAACAATGGTGGAACAAAGAGCAAATGAACATGAAGTTGGGGAATATTAACAACAGTTACGGCCCAAACACCCTGTAACCTGTCAGCAAGAAATAACACAACATTGGCAGGATAGATCCTTACTGTCTTAAGCAGGGGTCTGCAACCTCCAACATTTAAGGAGCCGTTAGGATCCACTTCACACTGACCAAAACCCAGCAGGAGCTACAAAGTCTTAGCTCCTTCTTGACAATAGTAAGACATAGATTTGTGTTTATGCTATGTTACTATATAAATGACCTGTTGCTTTTTTGGCATAAATAAAACATAAAGAGAAAATAGTCTACAAGTCAATGCTTTTGACAGAGGTTCACATGACTCCCTTTCAAAATAAAAGACACATAGGTTCATCTCAATGTAGTCGTAGGTAGTGTGATGTAAGCAGTGATTTAAAAAAAAGAAAAAACTTTTGTCACTTTAAGTCCTTTAACTTGTTCAAAAATAGAAAATTCGCCTTATAATCCAGTCCGCCTTAATTTTGGTTGTGCTTTCTGACCTACAAATGATATTCTTTAGTACATGGCACAGAAAAATCTATCAAAATATTTTAGTCTGTGATAGATACTGTCCTTACCTTTCATTTCCCCATGTGTTAGACCTTGTGCAATATCTTGTTTTTGTTGATTTGTGAAAAAGAAATAAAGATATAGAAAAAAAGTGATAGGTACTGTCCTTTAACTGTTTGTGAATGATTTGAATTAAGTTAGTTAGTTTATTTATCCTTTTTTTTTTTTACTTACTTTTTACTTTACAGTCATTTTGTAAAATGAAAAACTTTTCTTTAACCAGGGAGCCACAATGGAGGAGTGTAGCTCATGAGACTCAGGTTGCAGACCCCTGGTCTAAAGAAAGACCAATTTAAGGTGGAACCAGCTGCTTTTGTCACCTGGATAATACAATGCAGGAGACCAAAGGTATAAAATCAGTCCACATCAGGATCCAGAGGCACAAATTTAGACCACATCAGGATCCAGAGGCACAAAATCAGACCACCTCAGGACGGGTTGGTGACGTTGATACAGTGTTCCCCAAAACCAGACGTTGCAGTAATCACAGCCAGGGTAAGTAGTCTTTGCATATTTGTACACACAAAGGGATACAAAAAACTCACTTCTGCTCACTCTACCATCCAGCACACATATGTACACACACACATGCATCAGCCTCACTTATATGACTAAGCCCTAGCAGATAAACCGACAATAATATCATTTATAACATAAAAATCATGATATTCACTTCCCAAAATATTTACACCATCAACTTTTTAAATGCATAAACGAGTGGAGATACAGCTAAATTTTACTGATTCTAATTAACCTTTGACTAAATGATGCGAGCAAACCTGTAGATTAGCCTGGATCAGTTTAGCCCTTGTAGTCCTGATATAAGTTTGCTTCCTTCCACTCCCTTTCAAGCAATATTTATTAATATGTCTAATTATCCTAAGTTTGATTAGTTACTGTATGAATGTATAACTGATGATTACATTGCTTTTGTGTATTATTTCTACTTAATTGCTTGAAATAAACCATTTCAAATAAAAAAAATCCTTCTGATTTAGTCTCGCCAGTCATTTCTCCTGTTGCTCAGTCAACAAGTTTTTGGTTGTTTCTCCCCAATGACAGCAAGCAATCTAAAATATCCATGATCTGGTTCAGGGTTTTCCGGTCGTGGCACAATAAGCACTGCAGGTATTGCCAATATTGTGCCTCAGATTTAAATGAATGAACCCGGCGTACAGCGTAGTGAGGTCTTGCTAGCGATCATGAAAGTTCGCTTGCCCTCCGGTAGTTCTCCAGGAAGTTCTGTGATGTCATTCAAAATCAGTCTATGCTGATGACGATCAGCTTCACATTTCTAAAATTAGAAGCTTAATTTAAAAAAAAACAATTAAAGCTGGTACTTTGTCAGTTCTTTTTTCAAAATTGAGGCAAAATGCCAAGAAGCTGCTAAACCTGCTAAAGCTTTGAGTGGGTTTTTTTTTTTTTGTCACGGTGGTATTACTGCTATTCCCACAGCGACCATGGAAAACTGGTTCATGCATTCATCAAAAGCCGGCTGAATCACTGCAGCTCTTTTCTTACTCAAGATATTCCCAGAAGGTTCTTCATCTGATCCACACGGCTGCAGCCAGATTACTGACTGGACTGTTACCGTGATTCCATCTCTGCAGAGCAGTCCTCCTTCTCATATATAGAAACCTAACTGTTATCTTGAAGGTGTTACTGTTAAGTCCAACAGAAGCTGAAGGCTGATGATCCACAGTGGGAAAGGCTCCTTTTGTTTTCAAACTTTATAGCTTCATCTTTGCCATTTCACTCAAGTTCGTGAAACAATAGGTTATAAGCGGCGCTTTACTTTCTATCTGAAAAAAAAGGTCTTTGATGTTTTTAGCATGTTCTTGTGACCAAGGATATAAATGAAGAAAGCACCCTGCTCTGCTCCATAATGATGCATAGATCCATGTACGTCTTTGTTTTCCTCTGAGCTGGTCTGAACTGTACGACTGGATAGCTCCAAAATTGTTTATCATTTTTGTTAGGTTGTGCATGTGTGAAGGGCTGTAAGATAGCAGGAAAGGGTGTAAATAGATGGAGGGTAGGAACAACAACTGCACCAACAATTTCACCCACAATTCACGGCGGAATTTCTAATGAACTCCTGCCGCTCTGGAGAAAATATGTCCTAGAAAATGACGGTCAGTCTTTTTGGCGAAAAAATTGCATAGTAATCATGATCAAAGACCACTTTTAGAGGGACTTTCAAAGCACGACAGTTGGAATTTAGATGTGATTGGGGTGGGGGGTCTGCTGAGCCACATGTCATACTGTCCACTGGCGGTCTTTGGCGTGAGGCGACCGTCGGGGCGCCTGGTTCCCTCCTCAGCTGTCGGCGGTGACGTTCGGGTCCGTCACTGTGGAAACCCAGATCTGTGCCGCTCCGCTTCTGACAGACGGAGGCCGGCTTATCTGAGCTCGCCAGGATGTGAGCGTGCACGCCGGTGTGTGCATGTAATGAAATGGTGTCAGGGTGTCATAAAGAGTTAAATGAGCTCTAATCTGCTAACAGCAAACAACGGCTAAAAATTATCAACAGTCAGTTGGCACGCCGTACAAAAACCTTTATGTAAGAATGACAAAATGCACCACACAAAACCATTAGTGTGTGTGTGTGTGTGTGTGTGTGTGGATGGGGGGGGGTCTATGTACTGGTCTTAATTTCTGCGTCAACATTTTATCAGCCAACCCCCATGAATAATCTGCACGGTAATTTCTTTCTTTCTCCCCTTTTTGTTCCTGGCATTTTGCTGGAGCAAGATAAGGCCTAAAAAACAACAGAAGGGCTCGCAGAGTGAAAAAACGACAGATAGATAACATTGATATAAACTCCTACACAAGGCAGCCACTCTCCTATCTCGGCTTTTTATCACTGTTGCGCTTTTTTTCCTTCTCTTTCTTTCTCAGCCTTCCACTCCCCGCTCTTTGTGGACTCTCAGGACAAAAAACAAAACAAAATCTGCCCTTAAAAAAACCCAAAGAAGGACTCTGGTATCAAATTAACCTTTATGGGGATTTTTCCGCATCCTCTGCCTGGTTAAAGTGTAAAATGCGGCGGTGTTAGAAGTGGTTACACATAAGCAAAAGACTCTGTGGCCAGAGAAAGAAAATATATTTAGATAAGTGATCGGGTGAGGTGGGAGGGGAGCTGCTTATTAGCAGACACAGACAGGAAGATTAGCTGGTGGAGGCGCGCGCACACACACACACACACACACACAAACCATCTAGTCCCAGCCTACACTGCAGCCATATTTCTGAGAAAAGGGAAAAACTATTTTGCTCGCAGACTTATCGTTGCTGTGTGTCAGACAGAAAAAGTCTCTCTGGCTGTAATCTATCAAGGTCAGCGAGTGTGGCCCCGGCAAACGTGCCGTTCCATCCCGCCGCTTCCCAGCGTCTGAGCCAGCCGGGTGACCAGAACACGAGCTGCCCTGCTTCTCGTGTGGCCACGGGAGCGAGGGTGGGGTTACAATCCGCGAGCTGAGACAAAGGCGCCGTGTGGTCGGAGCACACCTGCACTCACCTGTCCGCTCACAGAGCCACCCCAGGGGTCCAGCCCTGGGAAATCAGGTACCTTCATCTACAGTCTGAGAGACACCAGATTTAGGATCGTACTCCCATCAAAGTTACTTTTGCTTATTTCGGTCAGGGATTTCTTCTCAAATGTTCAAAACAAACAATAGTTTTTAAAAAAATTCCAAAGAAGAGACCACGTTACCACAACAAAGATCTTTTTCTTTCCTTTGACCTCTGACCTCTCTGACTGAGTTTCCACTCCACCATGAAGCTTTTTTCCTCTGATAACTTTTTTACAGAAAGTGCTGTGATTCAAAAACCTGGCTTTGAATCGCTGCTCGCCTTGTTCTCTAGTCATGTAACCCATGAATGAATTTCCTTTAAACAGACTTCCTGCTCTCTTTTTCAGGAAAACTGGGATTTAAATAAGTTGTTTTAATAATCAAGTTGAAAAAGTTTTTTTTTTTTTTTAAAATGATCGATTTCTAGTTAAATTGTTAATCAAATTCGGTCACATTTTCTCCTCTGGTCATCAAGACATCGGTTAACTTACACAAAAACACACAAAACGGGGCCTTCACCTTCCATTGCTTCCATGGAAAAAGTCGGTTAATCAGTCAAGGACTAATAATTCAATTCAATTTTATTTATATAGCCAAATATTTACGACAATAGTCATCTCAATGGGCTTCATACCGGTAACTGTGTAATAAACATGAATCATAAAAAACATAAAGTCATGGAATTCAAAAGGTAACAGCTAAACTAAACAGACTAAACTAAACTGGGCATCCCTGTCCTTAGACCCTCCTTCTCTGTAAGGAAGGACTAGTAGTGCATGCATATGAAACTCCATCCACGTGTGCTTTTCTGAAGTCCTCCTGGACGGTTTCACACTTGGATGATTATAGATCAGCGTAAACATTAAATATATAAACTCCACAGCCCTAAAACATTAAAGTCCCACTCCGATCATTTTTTCATCTATTTTCTAAGCGTTCCCTGTGATCTTTTAATATTGATTATGCCGTTCTTTAGCCAAAATCAAAAGAAAATTTGGATTTTTTTAGGACATAGTTTCTGCAGAGCAGCAGTAGTTCATTAGAAATTAACGTCCGAGGGAGGAGTGGGAGGAACTGATGGCGCAGAGTAAGCCCGCCCCCATTTCCCATCATCTGTTTACACATTCTCTCGCTAGCTTACACATGCCCAACCTAACAAAAATGATAAGTAGTATTGGAGCTGTCCAGCCGTACGGTTTTGATCCAGATTCCAGCTCAGACGAGGAAAACAAAGACGTACACGGATATATCTGTCTGCAACGATGCATCAGAATGAAGCGGAGCAGGGAGCTTGTGGCCCGCCCACTGGAGCGCCTACATCACAAATACACTTGTTTTCGTCTGCTTATTTTGTTTCTCCTTCATGAGAAAAATGCTACAAGAACATGTCAAGGGAGTTAGGCCTAGTGGACGCTTGGCGTTCTTTAAACCCAAACAGTAGAGATTTTACCTTTAGGTCACATGTACATGGCAGTTACACACGGATAGACCAGATCTATGTTTCAAAAAAAGAATTATATAGAGTGAAAGAATGCAGGATTGAACCAATTACTATTTCTGATCATGGTCCTGTGATTATGAAAATTAATTTGGGTCTGAAACCCCACTTTAGACACTGGAGACTTAATGTTTCCCTATTAACTGACTCCTCTGCCAGACAAGAAATAGAAAATGCAATAACTGAATACTTTGCCATAAATGATGACGGAAACACTTCCCCAGTACTACTGTGGGAAGCTAGTAAAGCTACAATAAGAGGCGCAATTATTTCTATTGGGTCTAGGTTGAAGAAACAAAGATGTGCAAAACAGACTGACCTAGAACAGGAAATTAAAAGGCTAGATATGAAGCACAAAAAATACCCGAACGACAAAACACTAGGTAAATTACAGGAAACCAGAAAACAACTGGATGAGTTACTTACATATAAGGCTGAGGGGGCGCTCAGATTTACAAGTAGAAGATATTATGAAATGGGCAACAAAGCAAGTAAACTCATGGCTTTTCAGTTAAGAAAAGCCCAAGCAAGCCGTACAGTAACAAAAATTAGACACCCAGATTCAGGCGAAGTTAAAACTCAGCCCAAAGACATATCAGAGGCATTCGCAGCATACTATAAACAACTATATAAAAAAGAAAATGGATCAGTGAAGGAAGACACCAAAATTTTTTTACAACTTTTAAATCTGAAAAAGTTAACAGAAGATGAAGCAAATAGATTAATACAACCTATTACAGAAGAGGAAGTTAAAAAAGCAATAACTAAACTGAAAAATAACAAGTCCCCAGGGGCCGATGGATTCCCTGGGGAATACTATCGCACCTTTGCTGACCATTTTATCCCCAGGCTATGCAATTTATTTAACTATGTATTGTCAGAAAAACAGCTCCCAGGATCATGGTCAGAGGCAATCATTACAATTCTACATAAAGACGGAAAAGATCCAATCCAGTGTAAAAGTTATCGACCAATAAGTTTATTATGTGTAGACTACAAGATATTAACCTCCATTCTGGCAAACAGGATCCAAGCATACCTTAAAAAATTAATTAATCCAGACCAAACAGGGTTTATTCAGGATCGCCATTCAGTAAATAACATAAGACGGGTTTTAAACCTACAATCCTTAGCAACAAGAGGTGATCGTCCAACAATGTTTTTAAGCTTAGACGCGGAGAAAGCATTCGATAGAGTGGACTGGGTATTCCTGAATCAAACACTTCTGCGGATGGGCTTTAAAGATGAATTTGTTAATTGGATCAACGTGTTTTATAAAGAACCCAAATCTAGAATTAGAGTGAACGGCTTCTGTTCTGGGGTCTTTGAGATTGAGAGGGGGGTGAGGCAGGGAGACCCTCTGTCACCTGTCCTCTTTGCCATTAGTATTGAAGGCCTGGCAGAGACTGTTCGACAAAACGCCCAAATAAAAGGTATAGAGGATGATAATGGTAAAATTCATAAAGTGGCGTTATTTGCAGATGACGTACTACTCTTTATATCTGAGCCTCTGTCATCTATACCTGTACTTCTACATTCCCTGAACAACTATAGTCTAGTTTCAGGATACAAAGTCAACGAAAGTAAGTCCGAGGCTTTGATGATTACAGGAACCTGGCCATCAGAACTGAACAACATCACATCCTTCCAATGGCCCAGGCAAGGTTTCAGATACCTGGGACTAACAATTACACCCAATCCCACACAACTATTTGACGCTAATTATAGTAAGCTGATTAGTCAAATAAAAAGTGACATAAAAAGATGGGAGGTCCTCCCGCTCTCGTTGTTGGGAAGAGTTGAAACAGTCAAAATGAATTTGTTACCTAGATTTATGTTTTTGTTTCAAGCTCTCCCAGTGAAAGTTCCAGTAAAGGTATTTGACATGCTTGATAGGCTGATTTCTAACTTTATTTGGCAAAATAAACGACCAAGAATCAGACTAAAGACCCTATTCCTTCCTAAGGATAGGGGTGGACTGGGCCTGCCAAGTTTTAGAACCTATTACTTGGCGGCACAACTCACTGCAGTGGTGACTTGGATTGGAGGGGAGGGAGAAACTGGATGGAAGCAGATCGAACAAAGTACTTCTAAAGGAGTCTCTCTGGCAACTCTCCCATTCCTTAATCAAAAAATAATTTAAAAAATTAATATTAAAAACGAATGGATTTGTCACACTGTGAACATCTGGACGACAGTTAGAAAAAAATTTGGAGGACCACGGTCAATTTCAAGAGCAATGCCAATTTCTGGCAATATAGAGTTTCTTCCTTCGGTATGGGACAGGGGTTTTAAGCGTTGGAAAGACAAAGGCCTTTGCACACTTAACCAATTATTTAAAGAAGCAGATATTAAATCTTTTTCACAGTTAAAGGAACAGTTCTCACTCCCGTCCAGTGATCTCCACAAATATTTCCAGATTAGACATTATATCATGAATCATAAAGAAAAAGGTTTAATGAGTAAAATGCCCAATACAATTGAAGAATACTTTATAAGTATTCAGGAAAAAGGTTTACCACATAAGAAACATGTTTCAAATATCTATAAAAGACTTGTGATGAGGGATATGCAGAACACATTGTATGTCAAAGAAAAGTGGGAACTGGAACTAAACACTATAATAGAAGATGATGTGTGGGAAGATCTGTGTGCAACATGCCATAAAGGACTTAACAGTCAAATGTGGAAAGAATTCAATTGGAAATTAATGATGAGATATTTCAATACCCCTCTGGTCATTTCTAGACTTCTGAAATCACCCTCATTGCAACCCTGCTGGAGAAAATGTGGAAAAGTGGGAGACCTGACTCATGTGTTCTGGGACTGCCCTGTAATCCAAGACTACTGGAAGAGTATAAAGACAGAAACAGAGAGAATGTTACAAACAGATATCCCTTTTGAACCACTATTATTTCTACTAGGATTTACTAAAAAAGCAGAGTTGAATTCGGAACAGTCATACATCTTAAAGATACTCCTTCTAATAGCCAAAAAAATGATTACAATAAACTGGAAAAAGGAAGAGGCTCCAACAAAAGATCAATGGATACAAAAACTTAAACAAGTATATTTAATGGAGCGAATGACAGCAAGTTTACAGCTGAAAATGGACGAATTTACCCAAAGATGGGCTTGTGTTGTAAAATACATTAAAAACTAGAAAGTGGCTGTCAAAACGTAAAGGTTGCACTGTAGAGGATCCTAGTTAATTCAATTTTACGGAATTTGTTTATTTTGTTTTTTTGTGATTATGATTGCTGTATAATTTCGGTTAATGTGAAGAAGCCATCTTTATAGGTAATAATACCTCTGCTCACGTTGTACCCATGTTTGTGATGTTCTACCAAGGAATAAAAACTCAATAAAGTACAAGTTCAAAAAAAAAAAAGAACATGTCAAAAACACCATTTTAATTGGAGTTGGTCCTTACAGCAGCAAGTTTGAAGAAAAAAAAAAAAGAATAAAAATAAACTATTTAACTGTGAGCAGTGCTGCCATCATTTCCCAGATATTTGAGCTTTCAACATGGACATGCTTTTTGTGTGTGTGCATGTCTGTGTGTGTGTGTGTGGGGGGGTTTACAGCTGATTTTTATAATAACTGCACTTTAGAAAAGGCTGCAGGGGAATCACAGGTCAGCCAAATTTGAACCTGCACCTCCTCCCCCAGGAGTGTGAGCTCAGCAGAGGAGGGAGGTCTTTGTGGAAGCCGTTTTCACCAACAGCATCAGTGAGGAGCCAACATCAGCGTTCACTTAAAAAAAAAAAGAGCCCAAAGTTACTTGTTGATACCCTGAAACCCCCCCCTCCCTGACAGCTGCCGGACTCATCCACCAATCCTGACAAAGACTCAGGGGGGGGGCAGCGACGTAGGGGAAGGAGGAGGAGGTGAGAGGAATAAGGAGGACAGAAGTTCAGTTGGACAGACAGAGAGCTGGAGAGCTGAAGATAAGAGAGGGGGGAGATAGAGCTGCTGTGTGTGCGTTGGGGGGGGCTGTACTTTGCTTGTGTGTGTGTGTGACATTTTGTTAAGGGGGGGGTTAAGAGCAAATGGGTTGGAGGATTTGGATGCAGGGATCAAATCCGTCTGGGATCTGTGGTTAAAAACGTCCACCTGCGAGCAGCTGAAGGGACTCCTCCGGCCTGAGAACGGACCGTCTGGATCTCCTCATCTCTACCCCCCCCATTTGACCCACCTACGTCTCCTCCCACCACCACTTTTGTTGCTTTTATAGCAGCTCAAAGGGCTGTTATACAAGTTTCCTTTCTTCTGCCTCTGGTCCAGACAGCCGCCCTGTTATGATCTTTGTGTCTGTGCCGATTTAACACAACTGTGGCGTTTCACAGGATCTGCAAATGTAACACAATCTGACCGCTACACAATCTTTCAAGCCGTCCTTTCTGCACTTCGTCTCCCTCCTCCAATAAAAAAAAAAGCTTTACAAAGGAATAAAGAAATGAAAAGAAGGTTTTTCTTCTTTCTGCTGTGCCCCACCCTTTTCTAGACAGAAAGAGCGAGGGAGAAGGGGAAGAAAAAAAACATAATTTATCTGTGTATTATCAAGAAAGGCAGACACTTTAATCAGTCAGCTATGAAGTCAGTATTTCCATTCTTATCTGTCGCAGGAGTGGAAATGGAGAGGAGATAGCGTTCTGGGAGCCCATCGGTGGGCAGGAATGATAATGGGGGGGTTGGCGATGGGGGGGGAGGCAGGGCTATGCTATTGGACCGCTGTGTCAGCGCTATCTGCACCCATTATCAACGGCGCTATCGGGCCCAGCATCAGCCTCGCTGTAATGGGGCCAGTTCAACTTTCCACATTATCATAGCGCCAGGACCTGGTTGGCCGAGGCCAGGGGTCCGGCTGGAGACGAGGGGGAGAGGGGGGAGGCGGGCGCAAAGATAGAACGAAAGAAGGGGGCGATAGGGGAGCGGGATAGGGAGAGGAGGTTAAAAGAGAAAAAAAAAAAGGAGCAGAGGGTCGAGAGGAATTTAAGGAGAAATGAGATTAAAAGCACAAAAACCTTCATAAACCCAAACGGCCACCCTCCAGACAGACCTCATGGTTCTACCACCAGTCCAGGTCAACACACCCAGGAGCCACAACCATCACATCATCCTGCAAGATTCCCTTCAAATTAGGCCTGGGCGATAAATCGATCAAATGAATTAATTCGAATTTTTTGTTACGGACGATTTCAAAAATAACTAAATCGAGTTTTTATGTGGCGCATTTTTGGCTCCCCAGAGCTTCCGTAGCGTTAGTTTCACATGGCGACACGCGACAATCGACGCACGAAGCAGCTAGCGACAGCATGGCCACCGGTGACAGTGGGAAGTTTATTCCCAAGAAAGGAATAAAATCATCTGTTGTTTGGAACTGGTGTGGGTTTACTGCCACAGACGTGGAGGAAGAGACACCCCCCTCCACCCACGCTGCCTAAAGCCCATCGAAATCAAAGGCTCCCACGCGCGCTCGCGTGGCACGCGCTCAGTCCTCTTAAACACGCACGCGCCCTGACACACATACTAATTCTACTACGCCTGTATAGTTAGTTATTAGTTAGATAGTTACTTGTTACTGTTATTTGTTAATAAAGAATACTACGTTGTAATTATTACTTGTACCGATACATTCATTTGCGACGCGGCCGCCGTAGGATTTTGTTCTCGGAGGAGGCGGCCGCGGGGGGGGGGGGGGGGGTGTTGACCGTGACTCCTGCTGCTTCATCATGTTTTCCGTGGAGAGGACGGGTTTCTTAATTGAATTAAAACCTTAGACCCCAGATATGAGCTGTATTGTTAATCCTTTAGAAAATGCTGCTACTCTCAAGGTGAATGTTTGTCTCCTTTTAGTCTAGACTTCAAAGTGTGACTGAAAACACAGCTGGGACTTTAAGTAAAGAAGTAACCTTTTTATTTTGGACAAGTGAAAACAAGTTTAAAATAAGGAAATTAGACAAAAACAAGACAAAAGTTATATAAAACAGGCCAAAGTATTTAAACACGAGTCCAAAAAGGGAGTAAGAAGAAAAATCTTATACTTAAGTTTGATTCCAAGAGCTTGTTTATTTATTTATTATACCAGAAATGGGGGTTACATTTGTCTTGGGTTTGATTAAATAAAAGCAACATTTGCTTTAAGTTGTCTGCCGTTTGTACTTATTGCTTTCCTTAAGTAGGGTGGGGGAAAAAAAAAAAAAAAAAAAAATCGGGAAAAAATCGGAAATCGAATTAAAAAAAATAAAATCGGAGATTTTATTTTTAGGCCATATCGCCCAGCCCTACTTCAAATCCTCACTTGCATTTCTGTGCAGACGATTCAACAAAATGAACTAATTTTAATCTCAATCTTAGTTTTGACCATAACAAGGACGTGACAGAGATTTGGGAAATGGTTAGAGAGAGTTACACACACACACACCCCCCCCCCCCCCCCATAGTCGCCTCAGGCTGCTGAAAACATGGACTGCAGCTGAAATGATTGCAGATTTAATCCACCAATTCCTTGGCTGGTCTGGTGTGAGCTTTTTGTAGTAAATAAACTTAAAGTGACTGTAGGAATCTGAACAGCTCCTAAGACTAATTCAGTAACTGATCCTTATTGATGCAAAAAACTGGAATCTGGAACAGAAATTTAAGGAGTTCATTTAAAGATGGTCATATGGGGTCAGCTTGCTCTGCAGTTAACGCAACTAACAAACTCAACCAACTTAAAATGACACAAACAGGAAGTCGAATCCATTGAAGTCCCACTTCGATCCTCTTCTGATCTATTTTTAAAGAGTTTCCAGTGGCCTTTTAATTACGATTATGCCATTTTTAGCCTAAATCAAAAGCCTGTGTCTAGGACATAGTTTCTGCAGAGCAACAGCAGTTCATTAGAAATTTGCCTCTGGGTTGTGGGACTGGGTTTCAAAATAAAGATATGAGTTAAATTAGTGGCAAAAAAAGCAAAGGATGTGGTGAATTATGCTGCAAGAATTGAGCGTTTTGAGTATAGTTCAACACATCCTTTGCTTTTTTCAGCCGACGTACTACGTTAAAAAGCAGACAAATGTTTTAATGATGAATGCAACAATCAGTATGCTTGTGCCAAATGGTATTTTAATTGACAAATTAAAAGCCCCGATTATTTTTTAATCTACTTTATTTTTATCCATCTGTAAGGTCAAATAAAAACTAAACAGGGCAGAAAAATGGGTCTATAAAGATCCCAGGAGAAATGAACAAATCTTGGATAAAGGAGGGGATAAAATGTTTCTAATATCTGGCTCTTAAGCATTATTTTCTTTTATTAAAGATGTATTAAAGTTGTGTCTACATGTTTCAGATGCCACACCTCCACGCAGCTCCTCAAACACTACAGACAGAAAACCTCGGGCATCTGAAAACACTAGGCGTTTGCTGCAGACGCGCCCCTGCGTTCATCACAGATGTGCATAGCAAAGCCGCATCCACAGCTGGATGTCTCAATACATGGTTACTTTTTTGATCAGTCATCTCCCAAACATGTCATTGAATGTTCGTTTTTTTCCTCCAGGTGACGTTGAGTCGTGGCAGTTGGATTTCAAACCTCCTTCTGTGAAATCTTTCACCTGTGGCCAATTTCCCACCATTGACGTTGTGCATCAATGTCACGCATCGCTAATTAAGAATGATGAGAAACAAACAGCTTCACATCATCACCTGCTGCCTTGAACCAACTCCATCTCTAACATTATGAGTCTCAACATGGAGACTTAAGTTATTTTACTATTTTTTTTGACAGCATCAACAAAAAATGTTAATCAAAATACCTCAAATTCATTCATATTATATAAAAGCATGTTACTATTATGTTTCAAGTGCTTAAATCAAATGTTAAGCCTCATTTCAAAAGCTTCAGTAAAGTTAAATTGAAGAGTCAGCTGCATTTCCTCCAAACCTTCAAAGTAAGAGTGTGTACTCTTTTTAATACATTTCTAAAAAATAAAAGTTTTACCTTATATTCACGATGCATGTATGGTAGTCTTTATTTGGGAAGGTGAAGCTGTAGTAAAAATGGTAAAAATAATGATGTTCTAACACGTTTAAATGTTTTGGTACACTGAACTAATAAATACTAACAGGGTAGGCTATGAAGGAGGAATTATTACAGAAATAAAGGTTTAAATAATGACACTGTAACAATCTAAGAGATATATCTATTGTAGCAACAATTTTTACTACGATTTCATGTTCCCCAACAAATATTTTGGATATTTATCTGCTTTGAGAAATAACTTGATCTGCAAGCATGCAGTAATGGTTATGGTTTAATGTGTTCTAGTTATAATCAATGATGTTTGGTTACCTGTGTGAATCATTCATGTTAACTGAAAAGATGTAAGAATTCTTTCTGAGGGATAATCAATAAAAGCTCGATTTTGTTAATTGATAAATTGATCTGCAATGTGTAGCAATGATATCTGGATTTAATGAAATGGTATTCTCATGATAATTAATGAGTATTACATATCTGTTACATGCCGTGGGATTCACATTACTGATTAATGAAATCATGAATGAATGTTTTCTAATCAATAAGCAATAAGCTCTTGATTTTGTCACTTGAAAAGAATCTATCTGATCAGAAGCGGATTATGAAAACTATGCAAAACTATAAAATGAAATAACTCATTAGGGGTGGGATTATATAAACTCGTGTCTTTCCACTCCTTTACGAGCAATAAATCAAATTCTACTCGACTTTAGTTAATTATAACTATATATTTAATTGATCAAATTTGACTTAAGTGTGTCTATTTTTGTTTCGTTGTTTTTTTATTTTTGCATTTTATTATTTCTGCAAAGAGTTTGCTGAATCTGTGTGATATTTATTTTATTGTATTGACTAAAATTAATGTTTAAGATCCAATGAGACACAATTACAGAAAACTATAGCTGTATCTAAATTCCTTCACTACTTACTGCACTGTATAGTGCGTTTGCATTTTGTAGGGCTGTCCGAATCTACAATGCTAGAATCCAGGGGCCTAGAAATCTCCCAGAAGTCTCAGTAAAAATTAAAAACAGCACCTTTCGAAGCTCATTAGATTGGTGAAAATGGACCACAATGCCTTGCGTTTGAACAATTTTTCATGTCAGGAGGATTCAGACATAGCCTATGTCTGCATTAAAGTGTAACCTTTAGCAGACAACGCTGTTGATGGAGTCCAGAATTCTGTCTTTCACAAGAGCGCTCATGTTCGTTCATTAATGTCCAACCACCACTGGTAGTTAGAGGCCACGCCCCCTCCCTGTCTTCAGCAGCCCGCCCCTGTTCGACCTTCACACTGTTTTGTTTGGTAGGCCTGTCTTTTCCCAGCCACATTATTACCGCGTCACTTTATGGACTGTAGTCGTGAAAGTTACCCAGAAATACCGGATAGTTTCATGAAAGAACAGTGGCATTTCTGAGCAGCCATAGGGGCTAAAACATATTTTAAAGTATTTTTTGAAATATTTCCCATCATTCTGCTTTTAAATGCAATTTGACTCAAAAATGTGCTTCTATTTTTGATCCTTTTTCTCAATTTTTCCATCTGTTTTGAACTGGAGTAAATCCTCCGGCCCGGTCAGTCGTGTTCAGAAGCAGAACAGAGGAGACCAATTCATCTCTGTGTCAACAGACTCAGTGGACAAAGTTTATTTTGAATTTGCCTATGACGTTCCAAGTGATAAAAGTTAACCGTCTGTTTTCGCCGGATGAGCGCAGACCTGTGGGCAGCAGGTGGTGTCAACAATAACCCTCAATTTCCTGTTAGGAGTGAAATATTCCGTCACTTTTTGCTTTGCAGATGGTGACACCAGGAGGCGTTTCTGCACCTGATGACGGCCTGCAGAGGTCACAAATCACAGCCCGAACATGAGAGAAGCTCTTCATCCTGCAGGAGTCTCTGACCTTAACCACCCCGACTCTGCATTTAGCCAAGAAATGAAGACGTGGAAAGCTGGAACCAGCTACAAATTTCAATGGCATTCATCATTTCTATTGTATGTGTGTGTGTGTGTGTGTGTGCATGCGCGGCTGTAAAAGCAGGTCAGGTGGTGTTGTTTGTCCAGGTTGCCTTAACACCCAGAACGGTGCGCTCAGAACAGTAGGAGTAAATGGCTGGTCTTATCAGCGCCGCCGTGGAGGTTCGTCATAACACTGAATGACTCCTGAAGACACACAGAGACGCATGAATCCTCAGAGTCCAGAGTCATCCTGACCGGAGGAGCTGGAGTTTCCCTGCATTCATGGGGTCGGGAATAAGGAGGAGGAGGAAGAGGAGGAGGAGGAGGTCTGCTTTCTTTGGTTAAACATACACTAACACAACTGTGAGCTCAGGTTATTACTGCTTAAGTAAACAGCTTGGACACAGATTTCGCTACCGTGGCTCTGCGTCTGTCCTCATCCACAGAGCCGCCGCTCGGGTCGAGGGTCAAAGCGTTTACGACCGCACCGGGCCGAGGAACCGTAAATCCACCGCCGGCTGTCCACTGGGTAAACAGCAGGAAAGGGCAATAACTTATCCACACACCAAACACAAACCGGGTTTCCTCTGACAACTTCCCCCTTTTTTCGGACTCCGACCGCACACCAACTCATGCACACTCATGCAGAGAGGCAGACACCTCCAACCAGAGCAGAAAACCACTCAAATCAGTAGTTCCTGCTTTCCCCAAACAATTTTCACAGTCTCAAACTGCCGGCGAGAACAAAAACGTGCAAGTCACATGACCAACATAACGGCCACAGCTGAAAATTTTAAAAATTAGATTTGTAAGTTTATGTCTGAATGAAGTAAACTTTTTCCCGACTGACAGTTCCTGCGATTTTCTTCACTTGTTCATGTGAGCGCCGCTGTCACATCTTGAAGCGTGAGTTCTCCACATGAAGCTGGACGAGCAGACGGGGTCCCAGAGGTGATGCCCACTTATCTCATCCATGAACAAACACAGTCACTCTCCGCTTCAAACGTCTCAGATCTAAACATCCAAAAGTGTCTTCCACAGCAGCAGACAGGAAAGAGACCCAAATACAAAACCCGAGAAACACGTTCTCATTTTAGGGTTACTACAAAGATTCCTGTTTGCTCCTAAAGACCCACTCTGATCATCTTTTCATCTATTTTTTAAAGCGTGGCCTTTAAAATATGATTGTGGCATTTTTAGCAAAAATCAAACAAATGGTGTTGTTTTCTAGGACATATTTTCTGCAGAGCAGCATTAGTTCTTTAGAATTTTGCCTCTGAGTTGTGGGCGGGACTATTGCCGCGCAGTAATTTCCCATCATCTCTTTGTTTACACTCCTGCTCCTGCATACAATTTGAGTTTTAAACTTAATTTTCTTATAAATGTCCATGAGAAAAATGCTACAACATGTTAAAAAACACCAAAAACACAATTTTGAGTCTTTAAAGACTTCTCTTTTCACGCAGGTGTCATCTGGAACCTTAAAGGCAACCACACCTGCAAACATCTCCACATCATGCAAAGTCAAAGGAATCTTGAGACACGTTTCTCTAATGACCAGAGTTTATGTGCAGAAAAGCTTTTTTGTTTTTTTTTTTTTTTTTTTGCAGCTTAGATGAGTGTATCTGATCGTCGGCACGAGAATCATCACCCCGTGAGACCCAATCAGTCACCATCTGCACTCGCTAATATCTGTCAGCAACATCACTGCGCTGCGCGTCGTCCTGCTGATGGCGCCACTTTCTGCAGCTTCTTCTTCCTCTCCCGTTTCCTGAACACTCTTCACGCCTCTTACAGAAGAATTTCACACACAAAAAAACTCTGAGATAGTCATCAAGTAACAGCAATATTTTCCAACATGTCAGCACAATCTCATACAAAATCTGGAGCCGGTGATTATTATTTTTTAATTAAATTAATCAATGATGACGCTTGTTAGGGAGGAGAGCACGTAGGGAGGGGGTAACAGGCGGGGAGAGGGGAGAAAAATGCATTCACACCTATCATCTAATTATACAACAACATTAATCCCATTAGGGCTGGAACTGATTGCCGGGCCTGGACCCGGCTGCTCCTGCGTGGGCCTGCTGTTGTTGCAGGGGAGCCTCTGCTGCTGCCTGATAACAACTCCAATCACGCTCTGCCATCTCTATCTGCGCCTGAGATCGGGCCCCGCGGCTTATCCAAAGTTCACATCAAGCTAAAAGCAGAACAAAGGAAGAGTTTAAAAAAAAAAGGTGGGAAACAAACACGGGAGAGCCACCAAGGCGCTGCGCGAGTCCTCAGCTTGTGCAGATTTTAGACCTTTTAGCTCACAAAGAACAAATTAATCTCTCTGCTGTGCAGCCATGAAAACCCTCCTTCCACACAGACATCCTTTCAAAATAAAAGGCGGCTCCTTTACAAAGTTTTAGAGCAAGTTTGTTTTGTGAGAAGCAAAAGGAGGAGGAGGAGGTCATGGTGATTTCCTCCCCCTGGCCTCTACAGGCGCCCTGCTTTGCTTTCAGCTGCGTGTTATTCATGCTGACCTCCGGCTGATGTCACAGAAGCCCAGCTCGCACACACAAACACACAGAGACCCAATCAGCAGCGAGGATCTGCAGGCGCTTATCTATCTATCATCAGCAGGCCTCCTTATCAGCCTCGAACATCTCAGCCGGGGCGGGGGAGCAGCAGAGCCGGCTGCTCTGCAGCTGAAAGCACCAAACGCACTCCTTCACTCCCATTCCTCCTCTGCTTTTAATTATCTTCTATCCAAATAAAAGCATATGACACGCACACATTCAGAATAGCAGCAGTGACATGTAATTACATCCCGCCCCCCCCTCCCTGCACCATTCTCCACATCTCCTTCCATCTGCCCACCTCCCTCTCTTTTTTCCCCCTTTTTCTTTCCTTCTTATCAGCAGCTGCCATCATTCCCGACTTTTATCGTGTCTCCCATCTTAACCGCCAAAATATAAGCCCAGGGATCCAGGCTCAGCTGGGCCGCCGGCCCGGTATCTCCCCATCAAAGAGAGGAGCCGCATCAGGCTGGAAGATCAACAACCGTTGGGAGGATGACGCACAAAAGAGACATAGACAAATATCTATTTGCTGCACAAAACAACCACTTCTCCTCCCTACTAATGGCCTCCAGAAAGGCCTGGAATTAATCCATTGTTGGTGAAGTAAAAAAGAAGAAGTATACTGTGGAGCAGTGTGGAGGTTTTTGGTTCTTCTGATCAGTCTTATATTTTTTACTAAACTGTTCTAACTTAGAGTGCAGGCTTCCAGAAAAACAGCGATCTGCATGTGACTTTACCAGAGAGATGGATCTGCAGCAGGAGAAAGAGCAAAAGAACTCAGAAGATGAAGAACTAACACAGGCAGATCTTTCAACAGCCACTTGAGGCAGAAATACAAAAATATATGAAAATGGAAAGCTTTACTTTATTGAATTCTGCTTTAACAGCTCGGTTTTTGCTTCCAAGATGCTTATAAGCAGATTTTATTACACTAAGGATGTTGCAAGAAAAGTCCTGCATATTTTTTAAGTTATAAAAGTTCCTCTTTTTGAGACTTCAGTGAGGTTCTTCACACCAAAAATGCAAATTATAACAAAAAACATTTTGAGCTTGAAAACAGTTGATAAAAGTGTACATTTTTCATTTACGGCAAAATTCTGTCATTTCTCTTTCATCTTTTTGTAACTAAACAATAAAATTCAAATTCTGTTGCTCAAAAAAAAAGAAGGAAAAATATTTTTTTTTCCTGTTCCTTATATAGCTTGAAGGAATATTCTCAGCAGGAACATCACCGGCTGATGTTTGCTTTCATGAATTCATCTCTCAGCCTCACCATCAGTTCTGTTTCCCACACCAGCCAGCAGAGAAAAGGCTAGGCTCACAAAGGTTTGGTTTTTATGCGTCTCAGACGTCACGTGTGGCAAAACCGGTCTACGGCGTCCGTCTTCATAGACATTGGTGTTAGCCTGTGGTGCCAAAACTCAACCAGACAACACTGACCCGGCTGGAATTCTTTATATCAGTCATCGTGGAAAAAACAATGCAGTGGCTCCTCGGCAACATGGTGGAGGTCAGACCGTGGCCCCCGCCTCTCCTGAAAGCTCAACAAACTCCTTATCGCTCCGCACTCTCCTATCAAAATGTCTGCCAAATCACAAGAGAGTCATGGGGCTGAGAGGCTGCACACCAGGCCGGTGTGCTGGGGGTGCATGGTGGACCAGGAGCGCTGATAAAGTCTGCCATGACACTCCTGAGACACATGCGCACAGTCTGCACACCCGTTTGGTCCGAGCTTATCAGCCTCTAGGTCTGGAACGCATCGCCGAGCATTGATGCCAGCTGAACAAATGTGCATGCTGGGATTTCACAGTCTCTTTGAAAGGAGATACGAGGCAGCAGGAAGTGACGGAGCATGAAGTCAGAGCAACATCAACAGAGAGCTTTGACAGACACCCAGCAGGTACAACCACCATCTCCCAACAGCACTCCATCATCTGCAAAGAGTCGGTCCACACAAGCAAAGAGATTCTACATCAATCCTGCGTTTCTGAAACGGCATCCAACAAAATTTAAACTCTTGTCATGAACTGAAAAGTCATCAAAGTGCTGGCGGATTTATTGATTTTATTGATTAATTTAAATGCTGCTTTAAATGCTCGACATGCCCAAGCTAGCTACGTTCATTTAACAGCATTTTTACAGCTTGTTGGTGAACTTTGAACTCGGGTCACCTCCTATAAGAGATGTTTAAATAAGAGTTTGTGCAATATATGGAAAGTAAAGAAAATAAAGGGAAGAAAATAAAAAAAATAGATTAAAATCAGAAACCAAATTTGGTATAAAAATACACACATTTTAATTTTAGGCCATATCGCAGAGCCTAGTTCAGCCTCACATTATTTATGTATATTCTTATAATGCAATACCACTACTGGACACTAGGTCTGGTTCCAGATAACTATCACATTTATCCAAGCTTGATTTTAACCTCTAAGTGTAAACAAACCTTTTCTTAGCTAGCATAGGATTGAAATCTGTCTCTCCTGTGGTTTTAAGGCCTAGAGCGCTTTACAGTCACAGTTCCGTTCACCCACGCACACACTCATTCACACTCTGTTAAATGAGTACTTCTGGCGCCAACCCATAACCACCAGGAGCAATGTGGGGTTCAGTGTCATGCCTATTGACTGTATGTGAGAACTGGACTCAGTGATCCCTCCCCCCTGGCGTTCCAAACAGGAAGTACCCGCTGGTTCCAAGAAGCCAAAATCCCATAGACTTCCATAGAGAAATAAACAGTAATTACTTATTCATTCTATTGGTCAGAATAACTATTCTTACTCTGATACCTTTTTTAACATGGTCTTAATAATTGTATTTTTTTTATATCTCTTGTTTCTTGCTTTCAAGTGGTAGGGGTGTGGACTTCCAACTAGCTCACTCCTGATTGGCAAGAGTGGTTCTCGGACCAATCACTGCTTACTGACTGACTCCAACTGACTCCATGCTGCAAAAAAATGGTGACGCAAACAACTTAACTTGGTTGGAGGCGGAAGTAAGTCATTTTCTATGGCTGACGTCACTCACTCGGTCCAGTCCTCAGATGGAGTTAATGGACGTGCCTAAAGACACTTCGACCATGGGTGAGCAAGGTGAGAACAGAACCAGCGATCTTCTGATTAATGCCCAAAATCCTGACTTTTACAAGCAGGACATTCAGTCCACAGCTGCTACAACTGTTCACAAGTAGGCTGGACAAGTGTTCAAATCCAATGCAGTCAGAGATTCCAAATTTACAATAACAACACTGATAAATGTCTCCTGTGACAAACCTAAAGTTTCAGCCATTTTGGTTCTGTTTTTTTGGACTTCAAAGAAGCAAACATTGGAGATTGGGGGGAGGAGGGGGTACTTTTTAGCTGTTTTAGTCCATTTTTATTAATAAACCATTTCATCCAAAGTCAGATGGGTGTGTTTTTTCACATCAATGACAGAAAAAAAAACATCTGTCAAGTTTGGACACTACCACATACTAAAGTCAATTTCTGACAGAAAAAGGATTTGAGAAAGTAGCAAAACAGCCCAAAACAGGTTTTTTAAGCTCATGGGGAGTACAACCAATCTTGTTTTTAAAGCATAAATAAGACATGCACCTGCTGCAGTCTGGATCTGATCTGGTCACAGCTCCTTGATCGCACACAGAAGTGCATTTCTGTAAAGTGATACCAAGCAGACTAAACTTCCAAATGTTGCTTTCAGACAGCAGGTTTCTGAGGACACAGTGACACAATCAAAGATGAAACAACCAAACAAAGCGATAAGGCGTCTTCCAGCTGCAGATTGCAAACTTTCCTCTCTGAGATCTTCACTGTTCAGCACATTTTCTTCAAGTCTGAGGGTCTTCATCAGCTCAGGAGTGGAACCGGAAGTCCCAGAGCACCAGGAGAGGTTAATCACGACATCGTTTTTATGCTTTCATATCGCCTTTGAACATCAGTTACCACCTGATTAAGCCTCACACGTTCTATAAACAGGAAAGGCTCGTCAAGCTCGGAGAGCAGCCGAGCGCCAGACCAAGAAAAGCGACTTTAAAGATGCTAAGTTAAAAGGACAAGAAGCGGGGAAAAAATAGATCCAATTGTGAGCAGCTATCAGCAGCTGAGATCAGCCATGGGGGCTTATCTGACGCCCCATCTCTGGGAAAGAGAAGTGAAAAGCCGGGTGGTGGTGGTGGAGAGGGGAGCAGCCGCGGCCTTGGCGCAGCCTCAGACAGAAAACAAATAAAAACGAGAAGAAAAAGGATCCAATTTTCGCTCTTATCTCGGTTCAGATCGGATCGCAGCCTGCTTATCTCAGTTCAGATCGGCTGTTTCAGAGAACGCATGACGTTTCCACAACAGAATTAAACAGGAAGCTGCGCTCCGAGAATGGACGGAACCTGTTTACGCGCGGATAAAGGAGTTTTTCTCAGAAAGACACTTTCACCCAACAGTAACGGAGAACGTGTGGGCGGCGTTCGTGCACAGAATAATAAAAAGAGCTAATTAAGGCGAAACTAAGTTGTTTTCATTTCATGTACTCAAGTATCTCCAGCTCTCAACTCCAGGTGCGCGCGGAGCAAACCCACAGACAGACAGACTCGCGGGGGACAGCGGAACAGAGGGACTTTCTTACGCTTGATCTGCCGGGGTTTGCTCTGCTTCCTCCGGGACATGCTGCCTCCACGCCTCCTGTTGGACTCGCTCACGGGGCGAAGGGGAAGCCGTCTGCGGCTCCTCCCGGGTTGCTGCTGCTGCTGCTGCGTCTGCGGCTCCTCGTTCACAGCTGCGGCGCGGCGCTCCGACCGGCAGCCGCAGGAATCCTCATGACGCGCCGGCGCTTCTGCCGCTGCGGCTGACCGGACACCGAGTCCTACCTGTGGCCGCTCACTTCTGCGATTTTTTCCGACCTTTTCCTCCCTGACGTTCCTCCGCTGGCGGACACGCCTCCGCGTAGGTAGGTGGTAGCGGGCGTACCGGCGACACCCCCGGTGAGTCGTGCGGAAAGCCTCGCGCTGGTTGAACCTCTCAGTTCTGAGGAGGTCAGCCGAGCTCTGCTTTTGGTTTCTGTCAAGTTTCCTCTGGCCGGTCCGCCCCCCCTGGTCCGCCCCGGTCCGCCAGTCCTGCCTCAAAGCCTCGAAGCCGCTGTCGACGAGGGCGGAGCATGAAGGCGTAAGACACGCCCACTGCGTCTGACGAAAGGAGACGCACTGACATGTGATTGGTCCAGACACACACACACACACACACACACACACACACACAGTCAAACATATTTAGACTGTAAATAAATACATTGTAGCTGAAATAAATACTTTTTTTCTTTTTTTTAAAGACTCAGACCATTTAAATTTGTGTTTTGAACATGTTCTTGTAGCATTTGTCTCATGATGGAGGACACATATAAAGTAAATTAAGATCAAAATTGCATTTCTGATGTTATCAGTTGTGAATCAGTAGTAGATAAAAAAAAAAAAACAGTCTGTAAAAATCGTATTTGTGATGTAAAAATTACCCTGGGCAGCCAAAAGCTCCCTGCTCCACCCCAATTTTGATTTTCTTGTAGACGACTAGATTTTTATACGCTTTTGATTTCCTTGTCTGAGCTGACATCTGGCTCAGAACTTTACGGCTGAGTAGCTCCAATACTGATAGTCATTTTTGTTGCACTGGCAATGTTAGATTAGGGTTGTGAGGGGCTGTAAGCTAGCAGGAGAGAGTGTAAACAAACGGATGATGGGAAGTCAGGTCAGGCTTACTCCGTGCCCACGACTAAGAGGCAAATTTCTAATGAACTACTGACGCAACATAATTATATTTTTTTCTATATAAACCATAAAGGCGACTCATCTAACAAAAAAGTGTTAAAGCCTGTCAAAATCTGTACAAATGATGGTTCGCTTGAGGATTTGTAACCCACCCTGGTGTGAATAAATTTAAAAGAAATTTATTAAAAAGAAATAATATGAATAAGAGTTTCAGTCAAACTCAAATTAATTTAAGGACATACAATATTTTTCCTAACATCCAGAAATAATTGTCTGCACTATTTTCTTTACCCTACAGAAAGTCAGGGACGAATAAAATAAAATAAATGTTTAATTTAACAATTGTCTTTAACCTCATGACTATTCGTGATAATTTTTCCTCTGGAGAGAACACTTCTAAACCTGAATATCTCCCAACCACTGCATTCTACTGAATTACTGAATGATCTTCTTTAGGAAGAACAGAGAACATTACTGAGTCATTTTCTAACAGAGAGGGGGTTTGTTTTTTCCTTTTTGTAAGTTTTACAGTTTATACATTATTCACAGTAAAAGCTTAATTTCTGTTCATTTTTAGCAATTTCCAAAAAGACATTTTCTGAGCGATTTTGACATTTCAAATATCTAGAAGATCTCAGCATTACCAGAACAATAATTTCCTTCCAGAGAAATATGGAACTGACATCACATCCTGATCCTAAAATATTATTCAGATGTAGTGTTTTATCAAGCGTGCAGTGTTATTACTTTTACTGCAGTATGCTTTGATTCTTTTAAATGTGATACAGACGTGAGATTAGTCAGGATTTCCTTCTGGGCTGATGGCCGGCTGCTGCAGTTTCCTGTATGGATGACTCAGATTAAAGTTATTGAATTACAAAGGTAGCAGGACAAGAGCACAGGAGTGGTAAAAACGGATGAAAGTGGATTCGATGTAGGTCTGAGGACACGCGGATGCACGAATGTGACTGAATTACGCATTTAAACCAAAATGAGCTCAAGTTGCTTTCATTTAACATGGGGGAAGTAGATTTTACAAAGTGATTGAGTGGTTTATTTAGTGTTGATGTTAAAGTTCAACATTCTCATTCTAAAAATCAAAATAAAAGTTTAATTTCTCATGTTAACCAGCAAATTTAGCCTCAGTTTGAAGGAGGTATGGCAGAGATGAAACACCATAATGCAGTGCAGAGGTTGTCGTCTCCTTTCAGATTTATTTACTGGCGCCATCTAGTGGAAACTCAAAAAAATACCAGAGGCATCCTTCAAGAAAACTTTTTTCAAAGATCAGATTTTCATTAACTCTAAAGAACTCTGGACTATACATTAAAAAAGTAATATTAAATCATTCCTTCAAATTAATAATTTGTGGCGACAAATTCGTTTTTCATGCACACAAATTAGCAGTTTTGGCCACAATTTAGTGGGCACAAATTAGCATTTTATGTGGCACAAATGATCATTTTGTGTACATACAAATCTTTTGTGCACAGGTGTATTTTAGTAACTTCAATTCCTAATTTGTGCCCAAAAAATGCCAATTAGTGGCTACAAATAATTTTTTGGCCACAAGATACTGATAAAATACGTTTTGGCAACAATAATGCTCAGTTGCACACGCAAATTGCTAATTAAATGCTCATTTGCGCACAAAAAAACAGTCATGGCCAAAAAGGATTGAAAAAAATTCTTTGTCATGTCCAGGGCTTTGTAAAAATGACCTGAGAAAAAAAAAAAAAAAAAACACAAATGATTCTATGTTGACAATCTTAAAGAATCTCAGCAGAAAAACTGGATGCCTGCATTTTCCCACACAAGAAAAAATTTGCCAGAAAACATCTCTGCAATTTCAGGTTTCTGGTGTTAATAGTAAGCCAAGTCCTGGATTGCTTAGGCGTCAAGTTGAAATCTGAAAGATAAACTCATTTTATTTTGATTCCTGGTTAGCTGACAAAATCTGCATTATTTTAAGTTAAACAGTTCTGTAAACTTTAGACCAATTAAAGTACTCAAGAATGATTAGTTCCCTTTACTTTCCATACACGCACTTCAATGAAACTCCAAAGCCACAGCTGAGTTTGCACAACGCCATGCTGCACCTGCAGTAAAGCTGAAGGTCTTTTTTCCTATAGATCCAAACAAAAGTGCCAGAGAAGTTCAACGAGCGCCGAGCGTTTACTTGATAACCAGTTTGCTCAATGCAAACAGCTTTATACTTTCAAAGGAATTTGCCTAGTTCCTGTAAAACAAGCAGTTATGTTAAGCTACTGGTCTAAACTCTGTAGTAAGAACGCCTTAGTTTTTGCTTTAAAACCCAAACATTTCAGCGTGGAACCAAGTTTAGGCTGATTAAGCGTTAATTTTAAACAAAATTGGACACAAGATTTTTTTTTTTTTTTATTCTTTTCTGCAGCTTGACATCTATGGAAGCATTTCTGTAGCATAATTAAAAAGCAAAGTCAAAACCAGAAATGCCTTTTCATTTTCAAAATGAAGCTGCATTTTTTGACTCAAAATTAAAATGAAAAAGCAATCCACCAAAATGCTTTTTCATTTCCTTCCTCAACACAGCTTATTCTGTCACTTAATTAAAATAATAATGAAAATTGTATTTGACATTTCATTTTCAAATTGTTCTCTGGTAAATGTGTAGCATAATTCATTTAGAAATGTCTAATTTGACATTTAAAATGGATTAACAGAAATGCTTTTTCATTTTCAAAATGAAGCTGCATTTTTTGACTCAAAATTAAAAAGAAAAAGCAATATTTCAGAATGCTTTTTCATTTTATACTTCAACACAGCTTTTTCTGTCACTTAATTAAAATGATAAATAAAATGGTATTTGACATTTAATTTTCAAAAAGGTCCCTGGTAAATGTGTAGCAAAATTCATTTAGAAATGTCTAATCTGACAATTAAAATGGATTCACAGAAATGCTTTTTAATTTTCAAAATGAAGCTGCATCAAATGACTCAAAATTAAAATGAAAAAGCAAAACTTCAAAATGCTTTTTCATTTTATACTTAAAACCGCTTATTCTGTGTCATAATTAAAACGAAACTGCAAAGAGGGGATTGCATTTGCTTTTTAACATCCACCCCGGGCACGTTGTCACAATATTCAATTCGAAAAAGCATTAGCAGAGGGGAGGCGGGGCGATGACGTCACTGCTTTCGTCGTGTGTGTCCGGCTGCTGACTGACGCACACACACACACCAGGAGCAGACTGTGTTAGCGGCAGAGAAGACGGCTTTGAGTTGGTTGTGAACTTCTGATGAGTTTCCACAGCTTCTCAGGACTACATAGCTGCATGTCCGCCTTCTGCGGTCCTCCTCCTGACGCACCGTGGACAAGCTTTGTTCTGCGGACCGCCAGCTGCCTTCACATAGCGGAGCGCGAAGCTCCGATCATGATCGCTGAAGGCGGAAATGCTGCTGCGATCTGAGAAACCATCATATGAATTTGTGTTTAAAAGTGGTGTCCAGAACAAAAATAACGACAGATGTCAGTACCACATATTTACACATTTATTTGCAGTTTCGCGCTGAATTTGCTGTTTGATGACAGCTGGAGCTCCATCAACAGACAGCAGATTTCTCCATGCTAAACGTTTGCTGGGTGGACCAAAAACACTCAGTCAGCGCGAAGCTGCAGGAGACTGTCTTCATAATGTGCTTTTATTACAGTTATTATATTTAAGGGCCTGCTCTGCTCGATCATATGTTTTTAAATCGGTGCGGTCAGACGACGCTGAAGTTGGTTTGCGATTCACAGCTTCTGATTCGTGAGGGCAGTAAAGGAACATTCTGCTGCATTTTTCTCATTAAGGTCACCTAAAACCGGGTCCTGTTCACAAACCGTTGGACCTGGTCCAGTCCAGGTCCAGCCCTCACGAATCAGAAGCTGTGAATCGCAAACCAACTTCAGCGTCGCCTGACCGCATGGATTTAAAAACATATGATCAAGCAGAGCAGGCCGTAAAATATAATCATAACTGTAATAAAAGCACATTATGAAGATAGTCTCCTGCAGCTTCGCGCTGACTGAGTGTTTTTGGTCCACCAGCAAACGTTTAGCATGGAGAAATCTGCTGTCTGTTGATGGAGCTCCAGCTGTCATCAAACAGCAAATTCTGCAGATAAGCTGCAGATCAAGGTGTAAATATCTGTGAATTACATCAGTCTTTATTTTGTTCTGGACACCACTTTTAAACACAAATTCATATGATGGTTTCTCAGATCGCAGCAGCATTTCCGCCTTCAGCGATCATGATCGGAGCTTCGCGCTCCGCTATGTGAAGGCAGCTGGCGGTCCGCAGAACAAAGCTTGTCCACGGTGCGTCAGGAGGAGGACCGCAGAAGGCGGACATGCAGCTATGTAGTCCTGAGAAGCTGTGGAAACTCATCAGAAGTTCACAACCATCACAAAGCCGTCTTCTCTGCCGCTAACACAGTCTGCTCCTGGTGTGTGTGTGCGTCAGTCAGCAGCCGGACACACACGACGAAAGCAGTGACGTCATCGCCCCGCCTCCCCTCTGCTAATGCTTTTTCGAATTGAATATTGTGACAACGTGCCCGGGGTGGATGTTAAAATGCAAATGCAATCCCCTCTTTGCAGTTTCGTTTTAATTATGACACAGAATAAGCGGTTTTAAGTATAAAATGAAAAAGCATTTTGAAGTTTTGCTTTTTCATTTTAATTTTGAGTCATTTGATGCAGCTTCATTTTGAAAATTAAAAAGCATTTCTGTGAATCCATTTAATGTCAGATTAGACATTTCTAAATGAATTTTCTACACATTTACCAGATGACTTTTTGAAAATTAAATGTCAAATACCATTTGATTTAGCGTTTAATTAAGTGACAGAAAAAGCTGTGTTGAAGTATAAAAGAAAAAGGAGTCTGAATATTGCTTATTTCTTTTGTAATTTTGAGTCAAAAATGCAGCTCTTCGTTTTGAAATGGAAAAGCATTTCTGGTTAATTCCATTTTAGATAATCAATGAAGCATTTCTAATGAATGATGCTAACATTTACCATGGAAACGTCTTGAAGATGAAAGTCAAATACGCATTTTCATTGTAATTTTAATTAAGTGACAGAATAACGGTGGTTGAGGAAGAATGAAAAAAGCATTTTTGGGTGGATTGCTTTTTCATTATATTTTTGAGTCAAAAAATGCAGCTTCATTTTGAAAATGAAAAGGCATTTCTGGTTTTGACTTTGCTTTTTATTTATGCGACATAATCGCTTCCATAGACATCAGAACCAAGACACACGTCACCCATGCTCAACAAGATCTTTAGCGGCTTCCTTTGGCTGAACCTTTGCCCTGATGAGACTTGCTGGGGTATGGGAACACTGGTTCTTGAGGAACACGGGGTTCTGTTGGGGTGTAGCGGAACTGACTGAACAGCAGCCGTTTCTGGTTGTAGCGAGAGCGAGACTTGGAAGCGTACACTTGATCCTCCTCGCTCACTGGAGTGAACTCTGGCTCGTCCTCGTCGTCAGATGAGGAGCTCCAGCTCTCCTGTTCAACCTGGTGCTGGCTGCCTGGAGCTCCAGACTGAGAGCCCTGGGAACCAGACTGTTGAGATCCAGAACCAGAGTAGCTGCCATAACCACTGCTGTAGCTGCCATAACCACTGGACTGTGCAGGTCTCTGATAAGTTGGCTTGGCTGGCTCTTGTTCAGGATAGGAAGCAGTGTACCACATGGGAGGACTTCCACTGCCTGAAGGAGTCAAGAGGTCACTAATCTTTGCTCCAAAAGTTTGATCATCATAAAAGGACACATTACCTCCAGTAGTGTAGGTTCCACTTGGAAAATATCCTGGAGTGCCGCTATAACCTGACTGTCCAGAAGGCCTTTCATAGACTGGCTCAGACTGAAGTTGTCCAGAGAATGGAGGATGACCTCTGGGCTGATAAGCTCCACCTCCTAAAACAGTTAAAGATCAATAAAAAAAAATAAAAAATAAATAAATAAGTGTAAAGAGAAGACTTACCTTGCGGAACGCAGGTAACAGTTCCAACAAGCAGACAAACCAACAGCACCCTGAGAAGAATCAAGTAGTTTGAAAGTTTGTCAGCGAGTTACAGCCAAGGAGACATACACTGCATGTATTATGGATCAATGATGAAAGAATCAAACATTGACATCACACCCCAAAACATTTGCCTCACCTCATTCTGCTCACTTGCTGCTGGTTCTGCGTCTGCTCAAAAGAAAGCTCAAAAAGCTGAGACGATGCCTCCAACCTGCAGCAGCGGTTTTTATCTGAGAGAGGAGCTGATTCCTGAGTGGAAACAGCTGCTGCTGCTGGATGAATCCTGTCAGACTTTGACTTTCATCAAAGAAATAAGACATTCAAACATAAATGTCTAATAAAAAAATAGTTCAGCTGGTCCACTCTTTTTTGACTAATTACTTTAAAACTCAGACTTATTAAAATGTTGTAATTTTGTGTGTATCCATATATGCAGAACAGTTGTTTTATTTAAAACCTTTGTTTTGGTGAGAGCACTACCAGAAAACCATCCATGTGTTTCTAAAATCAAGGCTGCACATGGCTCCTGAAGAGCTCCAACCCTGATGGTTTTCCAGCTAATTATTGGTATCAAGATCTGAATCTGGAATTACCTGATCCAGACGACCAGCAGCAAATAGGGCGAGGATTTAAGGGATTACAAGCAGGACAGAGCCACTGGACACACTGGACAGACCACGTCTCTCGGCTGGCCTGGGAACGAGGAGCTGGGGGAAGTGACTGGGGAGAGAGAGTCTGGGTATCTTTGCCTAGACCGCTGCCCCTATGACCCGGTCCCAGATGAGCAGAAGAAGATGAATGATGGATGGATGGATGTATGGATGGATGGATGGCAGAAGCTCACAAAACTCATGGCTTGGTGCCCTGGACGTCTTGAAGACAAGTTTCTATTGATAGTGAAAATGTACTTTTGTTGTGATTTCACTGTGGTACTTAAGGTTGAGCAGGCTTCAGAGATTGTCAATCTCTCTTCAGAGAGAGATTTAAATTTGATCAAATATTTATGTATGTGTCAAGCCTCTGTGTTGTGTCGGAAGTCGGTCGTGTACAGAGCAAACAACATCGGAGAAAGAACTGTGCCTTGAGGTACTACCACACTGCTGCCAAGCGTTCAGGAAAGGCTGGCCCCCTTACTGACTAACTGGGGTCTGTCATTCAGGTAGTTAATAACCCAGGAAATGAAGTACGGCTCAACTGAGATATTCCTGAGTTTGTCCTGCAATATAAGATGCTGGATTGTATCAAATGCACTGGACAAATTGAAAAACAGCACTCTCACTGCACACCCTCCCTCATCAAGGTAAGACAAGGTGCAGTGGAGGAGATGCTGGACAGCATCCTCCCCTCCCACCCTCTACCTATGAGGCAAACTGCAGCGGGTCCTGGGCATGTTGCACCTGTGGCTTCAGCAACTGCAGCACTGGCCTCTCCAAAGTTTTCATTATGTGAGAGGTCAGTGAAATTGGTCTATAGTCATTATTATCCATAGGCCTTGGGCAGAGGAACGATGCATGAGGTCTTCCAGAGTGTTGGTATTATACCAAGGTTCAAGCTCAGGTTAAAGAGGTGCTGGAGAGGACCTCCAAGCTCATCTGCACATGTCCTTAGGAGCCTGGGGCACACCCCACCCGGGCCTGCTGCTGTCCTGGTCTTAAGCTTCTTCAGCTCTCTTCTAACCTGATGATCAATAAGAAAAATGTAATGAGGGAGAGCTGATCCCAACAGTGCAGGTTCATTTGTAGAATGAGGAGGAAATAAAAGGGGACAACATGAGGTAGGTGGGGGGTTTACTGATGAATTATGCTGATGAAGCTATTGAAATGATCGTTTAAATCATTGGCTCGCTCCACACTAGCTCCTCCCAATGCAGCCCCTTTTTACACCCTTTGATTGCTTCCATTCCTTTCCAGACTTCATTTATATTGTTTGTTCTCAATTTCCCCTCCATCTTTCCTTTGTAGTTTTCTCTAGAGCTTGTCGGACAGAGAGCCTCCAACAGTTGATGTGTTAACCTGGGTTGTAGAGAGATCAGTATGTGGTCTGATTTGCCGAGAGGAGGAAGGGGCATGGCTTTGTATGCCTCCTCAATGTTGGCATACAGGGTCAATTGTGTTGCCACGTGTAATACAATCCACAAATTGAAACGGATGGCAGTGATGTGAAGTCCCAGGAAATCACAACTGCCTTTTTTTCCCACCAAAAGAAGTTCACCTTTTATGGAAAATGTACATATTTAATGCTTTTGTCACATGTTCAGTTTTTGCTTAAAGACCCACTCCAAGAGGGAAATAAAAAATTGTGATTTTAATGATTGTGGCATTTTTCTGATGGGCATAAAGAAAAGGAAAACTGCTTTTGTTAGTACTTTATTCAAATCATGGTGAATCAAAAAGAAAAAAAACCTGTAGTTGCAATTGGTAGGCCACATCCTGCTCCACTCAATTCTGATGCATCCACTGTGTTTTCGTCTGAGCCGTCCCATGGCAAGTGATTTTTGATGAACCGCTAATGTTACCTTGGGGCTGTAGGCTAGTGGGAGAGTAAATGGAGGACTGATGGGAAGGCTTACTCCACAAATTCTGATGTCAGGTTTTGATTTGCCCCGAAAGAGCACAGACCACTGGAAACACTTTAAAAGACTTGAATGGGTCAAGAAATTAGACTGCCATTTTTAAGACTAAGCATAAAAGATAGATTGTAGAGCAGTTTTCAATCTAGTTGAACTAGAACCACCAGAAGTAAACAGCCCATTTCATCTTGCTGGATGAATTAGAGAATTTGCCAGGACATTTTAGATGCATCAAGTTTCCCCTTCCCCTGCACAATTGACTAATCCCATTGGGGAGAAATGAAATTTAGGACAAAATTGAGTTGAGCTTCAAGTTTCAACTTTATGTTGACCTTGTTTTTTTGGGACACGTATGCCCCAACTCAGTTAAACCCACACCTTTCAAACCTCAAGGTTGACACTACCACGAGGCCAGTGAGTTGGTGGGGGCATAAAAGTCAAACTGATTGCAGAGTGTCAAATTTGGATGAAAGCTATGGTCAACAGCATGAAGGAGTTTTAATTCATTTATTAGCTCAAAGTCTGTAGGTGACAAGAGTCATCAGGTGATCTTCAGTGGCCCTCACAGATCTTTAGCGGCTTCCTTTGGCTGAACCTTTGCCCTGATGAGACTTGCTGGGGTATGGGAACACTGGTTCTTGAGGAACACGGGGTTCTGTTGGGGTGTAGCGGAACTGACTGAACAGCAGCCGTTTCTGGTTGTAGCGAGAGCGAGACTTGAAAGCGTACACTTGATCCTCCTCGCTCACTGGAGTGAACTCTGGCTCATCCTCGTCGTCAGATGAGGAGCTCCAGCTCTCCTGTTCAACCTGGTGCTGGCTGCCTGGAGCTCCAGACTGAGAGCCCTGGGAACCAGACTGTTGAGATCCAGAACCAGTGTAGCTGCTGTCACCACTGCTGTAGCTGCCATAACCACTGGACTGTGCAGGTCTCTGATAAGTTGGCTTGGCTGGCTCTTGTTCAGGATAGGAAGCAGAGTACCACACAGGAGGACTTCCACTGCCTGAAAGATAAAAGGTTTAGCAATACCTGGACATTGACGATAACTCCACCTCCAATTACTCACCTCCAGCCATGTTCATGTCACTGCTGTAAACACCAGGAAAGCCACTGTAGCCAGATTGTGTCAATGGTTTTTCATAGGATGGAACATGACCTTGGTATGCAAGTAAATGACCTTCACTACCTAAAAGGAGAAAAAGCAAAATTTCAATCATTTTCATATCAGTGATGATTTTTGTAGGGAACCTTTACCTTGTTGAGGATAGCAGGTGATACTTCCAAGGAGGAAACATGAAAGTAAGAAAAGCCTGAAGAATGCAGAGAGTCATGAAATTAGTACCAGTTTTTATAAAACCAAACCTACAACACAAACAACATCTTAAACACACACATTGTAATACATCATGAACCACCACATTACCTCATCATGATGTAACTGATGCTGGACATACACAAGAGACAGCTCAGAAACCAGTGATGCTGACTGGAACCTGCAGGAGCTGCTTTTATCTGATCCTGTATGGAGCCGGTCGCAGCTGAGTGTTGAATGGAAACAGCTGCAGCTGATCAAGGTGACCTTAGTACCAAAAGGGGTGAATAATCTTTACTAAATTGATATAATTGTTTCCTTTATTGTTTCTAGGATTGTTTTTGTGTGTGTGTGTGTGTGTGTGTGTGTGTGTGTGTGTGTGTGTGTGTGACGAATCTGAAGCAAAGACTTGAACGTGGGTTCAGGTCTGAGCTTCTTGACACTTGGAGAAATGTTTAGTAGAAATTCAGGTCTCACTGCATTTATGCCAGAGATGAGGACACGGACTTGAGACTCTGACTTGAGTCGCATTTAGGTCTCTTGTGTGTGGACCTTGGTCTGGGATTTGTGAACAATGTTTTTCTTTTTTCCAATTTTTCATCTGACATTCCTGTCAGGTCTGACGTTAAAAACATGCTGGACAGTGTTTTACAATGGGAATGCGGAAAAACCACCTGCCTGACGTTTCTTAGTTTGAAGACCTATCCTGATATAAATTGTGCTTCTGTTGTTTTTAAGACCTTCTTTGTATTTTACTCATGATGGATATAAAGAAAAGTAAGTTCAAAATTATATTTGTGAGTATTTCTTTAGTCAAATCATTGTGAATCACACAGAAAAAACTTGATCTTAGGAAAGTAAAAAGAAAAATTGTCTTCCAGAAAAATCTTTTAAAGACCGTTTGTCAAAAGTAAAATAGTATTAGTTTAAGAAAACACATGAACATGAAAAGAGTTTTTTCCTTAAAATAAGAATATTTGGTGACCATTATTCTTACCACTTGTAAATACACTGGGCGGACCACGAGCTCCCTGCTCCATTCTGCAGAGGGGAGGGGAAGGGGGTGTGGGGTTGCTCCATGCCAGTGGTCCTGCCTTCAACTCAGAGGCACATTTCTAATGAACTACTGCCACTCTGCAGAATCCATGTCCTATAAAACATGGGTGTTTTATTATTTAGGCTAAAAACTGCATAGTTATAAAAAAAAAAAAAAACATTGGGAACACCAACAATAGATCAAAAGATCGGAGAACCCGTCTCAAAAATCTGACCATGTCTGGTTGCCCTTGCATACTCCTTTCTGCATGAAGGCTTCATTTGTCAATACTGAAATAAAAGTCCTAATAATTTGCCAAAGCAACTGGAAAGGTTAAAAGGAGCCAACGAGAAATGTTTAATCCTATTTCAAGTTTACGGTATATAACTTAAGCTGTAACCAGTCAACCCAGCTCGCTTTGAGCCCATTTAGTTTTTACTTCAATAAAAACTAAGGTTTCAAAGCAACCTAAAAGTTTTCATAGGTTTAAATCTAACAGACTGCATTTAAAAATTTTAATAGGACCCACTCCAAAGTGTGTGTTTCAACATGTTTGAATTGCATTTAAATATTCAATTTGTGATTGAGTCAGGACAAGATTATTTTCGGGCTGCACGGTGGCGCAGTGGTTAGCGCTCTTGCCTCACAGCAAGGAGACCTCTGGTTCAAGTCCCGGCTGGGGATGTGAAAAACTACATCAACGGGGGACCTTTCTGTGTGGAGTTTGCATGTTCTCTCTGTGCATGCGTGGGTTTTCTCCGGGATCTCTGGCTTCCTCCCACCACCCAAAAACATGCTTCATAGTTTAATTGGCCTATGGACAATCCACATTGTCCATAGGTGTGAGTGAATGGCTGTGTGATTGTTGACATTCAACCCTGCAACAGACTGGCGACCTGTCCAGGTTGTCCCCCTGCCTTCGCTCACAAGTGGCCGGGATAGGCTCCGGCGACCCCGAAAGGGAAAAAACGGTCAAGAAAATAAAAAAAAAAAAAAATTTGGGGGGGGGAATTTGCAGTAGCTTTCAGTTTAAACATTGAAACTATAATGGATGGGTCATGGTCACCCTCTGATACACATGAATCCATGTATCCATGTTCATCCTCAAACTGAAATCTGGCTCAAAACTGCTTGCTCCACTATTGGTGGTTAAATTTTTTAACCTAGGTGGACATTAAAGGGATGACTTGAAATAAACCTGATTAGCCTGCCAATATTTCTGGCCACATTTCAGACAAGTTTCAGATAAATTGCCACCTTAACAGAAATTCTCTACACCTGCGGAGTTCTGCTTGAACACCGCAAGTTGAAGTTTACTTTGAACAATTTTTAAACTGAGTGAAGTGAATCATTGAATTATGCATTTAGGAAAATGATAAATCTGCAAAAACTGTAAGTCCCAAGTTCTTTATTGAGGCGAACTCTGTAGAAAAATAACCACAAGCTGCTGTAGAAAATATTTGTTCTCCAAGTAGCTGCAAAGAGCAGGAGTGGCCCTCACAGATCTTAGCGGCTACCTTTGACTGAACCTTTGCCCTGATGAGACTTGCTGGGGTATGGGAACACTGGTTCTTGAGGAACACGGGGTTCTGTTGGGGTGTAGCGGAACTGACTGAACAGCAGCCGTTTCTGGTTGTAGCGAGAGCGAGACTTGAAAGCGTACACTTGATCCTCCTCGCTCACTGGAGTGAACTCGGGCTCGTCCTCGTCGTCAGATGAGGAGCTCCAGCTCTCCTGTTCAACCTGGTGCTGGCTGCCTGGAGCTCCAGACTGAGAGCCCTGGGAACCAGACTGTTGAGATCCAGAACCAGAGTAGCTGCCATAACCACTGGACTGTGCAGGCCTCTGATAAGTTGGCTTGGCTGGCTCTTGTTCAGGATAGGAAGCAGAGTACCACACAGGAGGACTTCCACTGCCTGAAGGAGTCAAGAGGTCACCAATCTTTGCTCCAAAAGTTGGACCATTTTATTAAAAAAAAAAAAAAAGACACATTACCTCCGGTAGTGTAGGTTCCACTTGGAAGATATCCTGGAGAGCCAGTATATCCAGTGGACTGTCCAGATGGTTTTTCATAAGTTGGAGCTTGTCCAGAGGATGAAAACATGGGTGCATAATTTCCCCAGTCTTTAAAGAACACAAGCGTCAAGCGTCAGTTGCTAGAGTCACTTTCAGTCCTTTGATGTATTTCATCTTACCTCCTTGAGGAAGACAGGAGATGCTTCCAATGAGCAGACAAGAAATCCACAGAAACCTGCTCACAAGAACAAACCGAGCCAAAAATTACATTGTTCATCAGGACCAACAAATTCCACTCACCTGTTAATGTTGTTATTATTATTATTATTATTATTATCCCCCCCCCCCCCAAGTTTGGCAAGAAGGAAGGGAGGGGGGGGGGGGGCATTTTCCCAGAGTACCAAAAAAAAAAAAAAAATAAGACAAGCCTCACACATCACAGCCAATCTCACCTCATTCTGCTGCAGCTGACCCAACCAGACAAGCCAAAGCTGAGAGAGCTGTGACATAGACACTGAACCGCGGGAGGAGCTTTTATCTGATCCTCAGAGCTAATTGTTGAGTGTGAACAGCTGCTCCTGGCCAACAGAAACACATCGCTTCTTCATCAAACTGTTTTCTGGAAACAAACAGAATTTACATTTGAAATATCAGTTTGGTAGAAATCCAGAGTAGAACTTCTCAAAAGCTTAGGCTGCTGTGCTGCAATGGGGGCAAAGTCTGACTTTTGTTGTAATGATGGGGGACTCCTTATTTGGTATTGTACGGTGATAGTACAGACTCTTCATTTCTGTAATGGGATTGAAACAGTGCCAATGCTTCAGTCCTGCTCTTCAGAGGTTGTTATGGCTTTAGGCTTCCACCAGATGTCAGCATCATTGAAGCTTTGAATCTATTGACACAATCGTTAGCCACTGCGCTTCGTGAAGCAGGATTTTATGCTTTGTGAAGCTTTTCTCACCCACCACTACACTTCAGAAAACCAACAGTTCAAAGAACAGTTCTGCAAAACAGAAACTCTAATTTTGGCTTCAAGATTAAAGAATTTGACATTTAAACTTGAGTCCAGAATACCCTGTTTTAATTTAACCTGGTTAAAGAGGCATCTGAAAGAAAGTTTTACTACAAAACATTTTAGTAATGCATTTCAGAACTTTCCATATTTTGTGCCAATTAATGAGACAACTAAACTTAAATTATGAAACTTGTTTCCACTCCTTGACTTATAGGTCAAGTATTTTAGCTTACAACTTTTCCCAGTTTAAGAATCTAAAAACTACAAATTAATGCTTATAATTTCTCCAAGTAGGTCCAGTATTACCTGTGCTGCACATACACTGGCCTAAATGTATTTTTGCTGTATTTATTTATAGCATTTACCTTTGGTGTTTTCAAAATGAGAATGCAAGGATATTTAAACCTTTTGCTTAAGAATTTAAAGCATATGCATGTTTTCCTTAGAGCTCTGAAGCCCCCTCCCACCACCACCACATCGTGTGTCAATAAAGCACCATTCAAAATGTCAAAAGCAGAGCCTTTTATTTACTTTTACTCCGATCAACTCTAAACCAAGGACAACTGTCATCTTCCATTGCCTGTCTTGAAAGGAAAGAGGACAAGATTTAAGTTTCCGTTGCTGAAGTCACTTCCTGTCCTCTGATCCATGCATTTTACCTCCTTCAGGAACACAGAGATGCTTTCAATGCGCAAACAGATCCACAGAAACCTGCAGACAAGAGTTTTAAAGAAGCTGAATCACACAAAATCAAACCAAAAGACTATCGTATAGCAAGGCCCCAAATGGACATAAATGACCTTCTGGATCCATTTGAGAGGTAATGGTAAAACTTCTACAAATAAACATTTTTCCATGAGACAACGTTTGACCCTGAAGGTGCTCTCCCCTCATTTATTTAGCAGATGAGTCTGAAAGGCCAACTCAAAGCTCAGAAAGCTGTGACACAGACTACAACCTGCAGGGGCTTTTTTTTTTTTTATCTGATCCTCACAGTTGATTATTGAACAGGAACAGCTGCTGCTCACCCAGACTACTGTACTGTAGATCTCATCACAATTCCCCCGTGGATCACCGTTAATGGAAACCTTTGAGCTTTTTAAAGAAAAAACAATTAGAAAACACAAGGAAGGACCACATTTTATGGTATTTTTCTCAGATGCATTTGTAAATAAGGAAGTGCGGTAAAATGATTACATCTTATCGTATACGGCATCAATTTTGGCCAGTATTTTTTGCACTAAATTGCACACAAAAAACCCAAAATGATCAATTCTTTGGGGGAATCTGTTTTCAGAAGTTCTTAACATGAAATTAAAGACATGTATTGACAAGAGAAGATATAATTATGACAGTAGCTACTTAAAATGGAACAAACATCCACACATCATTTCACAACAATCCAAATCAAGAAAGATTACAGTAGCAGCTTTCCATATCTTTGCAAAAACAAGTAGATGTATTATGTGCTTGAAACCCCACAAATGCACAGCAAAGTATTTGATACCTCCAAAGATTCAAAACCTTATTTTTAGACATTCAACATATTATACTAGGATTTACCCTTTATAATACAAAGGGTAAATCTAAATCTAAAATAATCTAAAATATAAAGTTTATATTGTGGTCTGGTTAAAAGGAACCCATTTTCAAGTGTGAAAGCGGGTCAGTTTAACTTGAACACAATAGCTGTTTTAACTTCTCTTTGCCCTAAGCCTTTCTAAGTCTTTCTCAAGGTTGAGAATTTTTTTTAAAATCTAATTATTAATTAAATTGTTATTAAAATGAGGCTAGATGTGCTTGCTACTTACTTTTGACGATTGAAAAGGTTGATTTATTTAGCTAAAAAAATATGTATTATTTGGCCATTGACTGTTTAATTTAAAGCAATTTTATCCAATAACTTTTAGGCTTATTTTTACCTTTTTAAATGCTTGCATGGAACTCTTTGTCTCTTATTTAAATATTTCTTGTAAAGTAAAAGTGACTTGCTGCATGGTCACACAGTCATTTTTTGTGATTTTCATCTTTAGATTAATGTTCTTTTCCTGTTTTAGCAGTGTGGAGCTGTTCAATGTTTTGAGGCCTCCTCAAGTTTTGGGGCAGAAGCTCCTTTACATGCATCAAAACACTGAAATAAACTTGACAGAATTTAGACAACCCTACTACTTTATTGAACCTTTTTTTAATTTTTTTTTTTAGCAAAGAAAAGCACTTTGCCATGAAATCTTCATCAAGATAACATTACTTCTTGCAGGTTTCACCAATGACTCATCAAATTGGGGAAATAAAACTCCAATGAAGTGAAAACAAAATTAAAGATTAATAAAGATAAATAATAAAGATTATTAAATATAAAGAAAAGAAGAAAGAAAAGAAAAACATATTAAAAAATAAAGTAAAACAAATGATTAATCACTTATTGAAAATGGTTAAATTGATCAAAGTTTGATGATATTACTTCATTTGCTCCAAAAATTGATAAATTGATTCAAAATTCTTTCCTAATGTAACATAATTTTGCACATGTTTTTAACTTTTGATACTTGATGAAAGTTTACTATGAAAATCTCTGAAACAGTGTTACGTCTATTTTACTGATATAGTATTATGTTCTAATCATATGAATGACTTTTATGAGTTACATATATTTTAGATAACTGATCTGCATTTGCCATGTTGATTTCTAAAAGAGTTTTTTTTTTTTTTACATAATAATTAAGTAATTCATCTTTGTCATGTGCTTTATCGATACCTTATGATTTTTAATTCTGTCTGATAAAAACTGGGAACCGGATATTGATAAATCATGTAATAAAATGGTTATAGTATAACGGGGTGGGATTATATAACTTCGCTTCCTTCCACTCCCTTTCAAGCAATATTTATTAATATGTCTAATTATCCTAAGTTTGATTAGTTACTGTATGAATGTATAACTGAAGATTATATTGCTTTTGTGTATTGTTTCTACTTGATTGCTTGAAATAAACCATTTCAAATCAAATCAAAATCAAAAAAAGATAAATGAAACACAACCAGAAAAAGTATTTGTTTAAATAACTATTTAAAAAAGGAGTTTCCAAAAATCCAAAAAAACACTAAGGAGTTCAGACGTTTACTGGCCCACGTCTGCAGATTAAGGGTCAGAATAATCCGCAGAGGTTTTACCAAACGTTTTAGAAGCAGTAAAAGTGATTATTGTGAAGGCATCCAGGAAATTATTATTATTATTATTTTTGTTTATTAATATGACGAACGTGGAGGTTTTCTGCTTTCTGCCTCTGGTTAACAAAGCAACTCAGCAAGAAAAAAAAAGTCGGGTTTTTTATCCATTTTTTTGGATTAGTAACAAGTTTTGTCCACATTGAGGGTGTTTATTTCTGTAAATAAGATTTTACCAGATTAATCAAGACTTTTGTGTTGCTGACAAGCATTTCTGCATGAGACACAATCATCCCTGGAGTTCCCAGAGGTCTGCCAGAATGTGTTTGTTCGAAGCTGCAGAGCTCAAAGATCAGGGTTAGAGTCCTGCCGGAAGATTCAATCAGTGGAGTCTGAGTCATTGACCGTCATGTACTCTCCATGTTTGATGTTCAGATGTGGGCTGGTGAGAGGTTACATGCACTTGTGTTTTGTTCGAATGAGGGGGAGGTACCACAGTGAGGCTGGTGGTCTGGGATAAAAAGCGATTTCTTTGAAAGCTCGCTGGGATTTTCTCAGTCTTTCTCTGGAGCGTGGTCAGCATGAAAGCGGTGCTGCTGTATGGTCATTTGCTGCTGGCGCTGACGGCGGAGGTGCTGCTGACAGCAGGTACAGAACCCTCTCTTCTGATCAGCCAGTCACAGCCACGAAGGCTTCAGGGATGAGACTGTGAGGAGCTCAGCTGTGTTTCAGGTTTACTGCTGTGCCTGGGCCGTGGGAAAGTACATCGGACAGCAGAATCAACCCCTGTCAAATAGATGGATGCTCTTAAAGCCTGAAAAACTGTCTGAATTAATAATTATATTTACTAAAATTATTATTTTGACAATAATGACAGAAGAATCATTTGGGATCCTAAAACTAATCTAAATTAACCAACATTAGTAAGATACTAGGCAAAATAAAGTTAGTTTTTTTTAATTAGAGGTTGTGCTAGTGTTTCTATGCCTAATAGAAATGACACAGATTTATTCTGCTTGATTTGCAAAATAATATATTGGTTAAGCTTTTTACCAGCTAAGTCTTGGGTTGAATCAGCAGGAGTATCTCCAAAAAGAAAAATTCCCTTTACATATTTTTTTTTAAATGAAAACACTTTTGCAAAACACTTTTAATGAGATCTTCTTTTTTAAAGACACAAAACAGGAATCTTTCTTGTTTCATTTACTCACACTACTTCCTGTCTCTGCAGTGTAGAGTCGGTTTGTTTGTTTGTTTCGTTTATTTGTTTGTTTGCATAGGAAAAGGGTCTCATGATCAAATCAAAAGCTACTAGAGAAAGCCCACATTACCATTCTCTCACCACCGAGCCAGACTGTTGAAAATTCAATCAGTTTTGTTTTGGTGTCACCGGGAGGAGTTACCTGGTGTTTGGTTCAGAGGTTTTTTCCGAGCCTCAGTCTTACTTGTACGTTAGAAGGATAAAAGCAAGACATACTATTAATTAATTAAATATTTATTGCCCCAAAATTTACATTTTCTACACATTAAGAGCAAAAACAAACAAAAAAACATCCAAGACACTCAAAACAATCTCATGAATGGTCTGACAGAAATTTTCTTTGAGTTTGTTTAGAAGGATGCTGGGATGTTACTCTAACAGGTATTTTTTTAACACTGTCTCGGTTACTTTGCTGCTGTGAAATGTCTTTCTCAATGTACAGTGTTACAATTATAAAATGTATACGATTTGCAAAAGAAATTGTGCTCTGTTGAGTTTCCGCTCATTTTTAATTTCTCTTTTTTTACATCATATTGATAACGATCTTTTTTTTAAATCCACATCGACTAATATGGTTTTTAGCACAAATCGAGACGATTCAGGAATCCAATCTATGCTGGATGACTGTAATGGTTTTACAGACAAAGGTCCAGAAAAGTTTTAGAGTTTTTCTCAGCCCTGCAGTCTCGTTTTTTTTCTTCTTTGTTTTTCTTTGGCTCATTACAAAGTTCAAAGTCTCACTGTTCACATTTTAAATCCCAACAGGCCAGTCTCCATTCTAATCCAGCTCCACATTGTTCTTATCAGCAAAAATGCTTCAACATTTCAGGGCGGATTTTTATGCTCTTATTTCTCCAACTTTTTTTGTTTTTGTTGTTGTTGCTTTGACTGTCATTTATCATAACATTTATCCATCTACAGTTCAGTTTTTGCCAGGACTTTGAGAAAGCTGAAGGCTTATCTTTTTGTAGAAAAATTTCAATTTTTTTCTAAATACTTCGTTTCTCTGTGCTGTCTACAGTATAAACCATTAAAGACCCACTCAAAATCGATCAAAAGATGATCGATTTTGAAAGGGTTGTTTTAGTTACGATTATGCAGATTTGAGCCATCATTTGAAAACCTGTGTTGTTTTTTTCTATGACATAGTTTCTGCAGAGTGGCAGTTCATTAGAAATTCGCTGTAAGCTTGTCCTGACTTCCCATCATTTCGTTGTTAACACTCACTCCCTCAAGTTTACAGTCCCTCCGACCCCAGGAGCTAACATCAGCAGTGCAACAAAAATGCCAATCAATAAAGTACAGTTTGGAGCCAGATCCCAGCTCAGATGAGGAAAACATCTGGACATATTTGTCTACAAGTGGATGAATCGGAATGGAGCAGAGCAGGGAGCTTGTGGCTTGGTGTAGTAAATTCCATGTCACACCTACCAATGCCCTTTTTTGATCTGCTCCAGATTTACAACCATTTAAATTAAGAATACTCTATATATTATATATGTTTTCCATCATCAGAAAAATGTGACAACATGTTAAAAACACCAAAAACAAGTTTTTTATCGGAGTGAGTTTTTAACTCTATATGAGAGTTGGACTGAGTGACCCCTTCTCACCATGTTCCAAACTGGAGTACACTCTGGCTCCACAAATGGCCTCATTACCTCACCTTTTTGTTTAGTTTTTTATGCTGATCTGTTTCCATTTTATGTTTCATTCTTTAGTTTGTAGGCTGCTCCTCCATTTGGAAAACCCACCAAAACCTTAAACTAATTAAATCAAGTATAGCTGGAGCTGATTAAGGTCAGAGACATTTACAAGCTAATGGGGAAAAAAAATCTGTAAAAGTCAAAAATTATTATTATGGGAAAGTGAAACTGGACCCAATATAAACACTTTAAAAAACAAGAACATAATGTGATTTTACAGAGAAGGCTTGATCCTAATCATTGTTTATGGCTCTTCGTCAAACCTGTGTTGCTCCTCCCCCCTTCTCAAAATCTAGAGATAGCAAAAAAACATTTTTTGTTGTAGCTGGTTCTAACATAGCATGCTGACATCAGCGTTTGTGTCCCATATCTATATGTAATTTCACTACATATACTTTACTTCATGCCATCTGAAATTTAGCATATAGTTAGGAAACTGCCAGCACCAAAGCTCACCAGCCTCACCACAGGTGGAGCTACAGGGGGAAAGGGGGAGGCAGTACAACACAGCAAAAAGCTTTGCCACCCCCTCAATTGCCCTCCATAATTGACAAAGATGAAGAAATCCACCATACAAGCTTCTTTAAGCATTATGAATAGCACCTTAGCTAACGGAACTGCTGTTTTAATGTTAATAACAATAAAAAACACACAATATTGAACCTTTGTAATGGCCTTCCACTCTGCTGTTCTCATTTGCCACCCCTCCAAAGTCTTCTGCCCCCACCCCTCATTTAAAATGTTCTGGCCAAGCCTCACTTGTGTGTGAAGCCTAAACATGAAAGAAGAATTTACTTTAAAAATAAGCAAATGCTTTTAGGCATGGCAGGGCATAGTTTGTAGGAGATGATGTGTACCTTCAGAAAGTCAAGACTTGAAAGTCGCTCCATCTCTATGTAAAGCAGAGTGTCATCTGCGTTGCAGTGTTACCTGATGGAAGCACGTGTGAGTGGGTATGCTAAGATATTCTTCATCAAGGTAATCTCCCATCTGGTTTTCTTCTGCACAAAACACCATCTGTTCCACTGTCAAGTACGAACACACAGAGGGAATGTAAACAGACATGAACTGTGACTGCAGAAAAACACACAAAGCCCTCTCCTGTGTTCTGTGCAGAGAGCAGCGACCCCGTGGTGACTCTGAAGAATGGCCAAATCAGGGGAGAGTTTACCACAGTGAAAGGCACAGCTAGGATGGTGAAACAGTACCTCGGCATCCCATACGCCCGCCCCCCCGTAGGACCTCTCCGGCTGGCTGCTCCTCAGAATGCAGAGCCGTGGGAGGGCGAGAAGGACTGCACACACCAGCCAGCCATGTAAGAGCCAAGAACCCCAAACACAACAGCATTTACTCGTGTACTGAGGCTTTATTTTCCTTGCACCTATGTCGGCTTCAGGTGCATCCAAGACCCACAACTGGTCGTCATTGTTGCTCAGGCCATGTCCATGACATTTACCCCCACAGAGATTTCAGAGGACTGCCTGTATCTGAATGTGTACAGTCCAGCTGAGGCAACAAAAGGAGACAAACTGCCTGTGAGTCAAACACACAACTCACCCCCACCACCCACCCAACGTTTCCCACACTCTGATCACCTGATGCTTCTAGTTAATGTTTTCTTCTGAGTCTCAGCTTTGAGTGTGTGGGTGTACCTCCACCTCAGACCACAGTTCACCTTTTTGGGGAAACTCACTAAAACAGAAAACATTTAACTCCTCACACAGCAATTGCACACAAAGGGGCAACACTTTCATTTTTCGTGTTTGAAGTTGTTAAAAATAAAAGGCGAATTTAAGTGGCTATCAGATGGCGTCTTACACAACCAGTTCAGTCCCTTTGAGCTCCAGCATAAAAAATCCAACTTTTCATCAAAAGTAAATATCCTCACAGTCTGATCCAAAAATATTGTTTTTGCCCCATGTTGCAAAATTTACCATGTAGGTATTGGGATGGTGTGCACGCTGGCATAGTGGTTAGCACTCTCACCTCCACAGGTCTGATTCAAACCCTGGCTGGGGTCTTTCTGTGAGAAGTTTGCATATTCTCCTCATGCACACGTACGTTTTCTCCGGGCACTCCGGTTTCCTCCCACAGTCTGTAGGTTATAATTGGGGTCTCTAAATTGCCCCTAGGTGTGCATGTAAGTATGTGGCCCTGCAACAGACTGGCACCCTGTTCAGGATGCCCCGCCTTCATCCAACAGTAGCCAGGGTTGGCTCCAGAGGCCTTATGCAGAACGCCAAGCATACTGTTTGTTTGGGGTGTCTTTCATATTGTACCAACACTATCACCAACTCTGGACACAGCAAAACAACCCCATACCATCACCCTTCCTCCTCCATGTTTGACAGTACACATCTCACATTGTCTGCTTTTAACAAGTCATCAGAGGGTTTAAAAAGAGCAACAGAGGAGGGAGAAAAATTGGACAAAGATGGAAGATGAACACAAACAAACACACAGTGGCTTTAAAAACATAACAAAAAGGACAACAGAGTGGTACAGGAATAAATAAAGACAAAAGAGTCACAAAAAACTGATTGAAATAAAATAACAGATACACAGAAAACCTTTCAAGGTTGAAAACTGGAGTTTTAAGTTTTAACTCGGTAGAATGGATGCAAAGGTTTATAAGATAACTCATGTAAAATGACCAAACATTCTCAAACCACAGAAATCTCATTGTTGCTTTATAATTGAATCAAAAATTTTTGTGTGTACATGTGTGTTTGAAGTCTTGAGGAGTGTCAAAACTCATGTTGTGTGAGAACAGCTTTGAATCCCAGGATGTTGTGTCATCAGGTGATGGTGTGGATCCATGGAGGAGGTCTGACCATGGGGGCCGCTTCTCAGTTTGACGGCTCTCCATTATCTGCCTACGAAAACATCGTGGTTGTCGTCATCCAGTATCGTCTCGGTATTCTGGGCTTCTTGAGGTAAGTCACGGTTTCTCCTTCACGTTTGATTCAGATCTTCTTCAGAGACCCTGAAGTGGGCGTACTGGCTTCTCCTCTTCCTCAGCACTGGAGACGAGCACGCCAGAGGAAACTGGGGTTTGCTGGATCAGCTGGCAGCTCTAAGGTGGGTGAAGGAAAACATCGAAGCCTTTGGTGGAGATCCTCAAGCCGTCACAATAGCTGGTGAATCTGCAGGAGGAATCAGCGCATCCATTCTGGTAAAGAAAACTCCAAACCATTAGAAAAAAAACACCATGATCACCCAATTGTTCATAACTATGAAATGACTTTTATCCTCTTTTAAGTCCCACTCAAATCCTCTCTTGATCTATTGTAAAAGTGGTCTTTTAATTATGATTATTATGCTTTTAGGCAGAATCAAAAAACCTGTGTCGTTTATTCTAGGACATCGTTTCTGCAGAGCGGCAGTAGTTTATTAGAAATTCACCTCTGAGTAGTTTGACTGCTGGCATTGCCTTCATTTCCCAACATCCCTTTGTTTACACTCTGTCCCGCTAGCTTACAGCCTCTCACAACCCCAACTTGACATTAATGGTGCAACAAAAATGGCGAGAAATATTGGAACTATCCAGCCGTAGAGTTGTGATCCAGATTCCAGCTCGGACGAGGAAAACAAAGACGTACATGGATTTATTTGTCTGCAAGTGGATGATCAGAATGGAGCACAGCAGGGAGCTTGTGTCCCACCAACTGTTGCCCCTGCGTCACTGCTACAGGCTTTTTCCGACTGCATTTATTGTCTGCTACCTCACAACATTTGGAATAAAGAAATACCCAGAAATGCGATTTGAATCAAATTTTATTTATTGATCTCCTCCATAATTAAAATAAAAAAGTCAAAAGTACGTGATAAAAAACACCAAGAAGACCATTTTTATTGGAGTGGGTCTTTAACTTGTGCTTTTACTTTTAGTCAAATAGTATTTTTAGAGTTTGTATTCAGAAAAACTACATGTAAAGTATAATTAAGATGCATAAAAAGTATTACAGTTTGTATCATACAACGATGTCATTGTAAACTTAAAGTGTTATCATTTTGTCACATTGACAGTATTATTTTGTGTCATGTTATATTGTCATAATTTATGGGTATCATTACTTTTACTTAAAGTAATCCTTAATAGACTTAAAATCAGTGATATGGTATCATATATGACTATCATTGTAATGTAAATTTTATTTATTGACATTTTTTTCCTTATTAAAATTTGACCACACAACATTTCCATGGAGCGGCCGTGGACGGTCGACCTCTGATGGAAATAATGCAGGTTCAATTCCTGCCTTGCTTGCCCATGTGTCGAAGTGTCCTTGGGCAAGACACTGAACCCCACCTTGCCTCTGGTGGAAGGTTGGTGCCAGTGTTTGGCACCACCAGTGAGGGAATGTGTGAGTGGGTGAATGGGTTTGTGACTGTAAAGTGCTTTGGGCCTTCAACGAAGGTAGAAAGCGCTACACAAATATACACTATTTGCACATCCATGAAGATAATTCCCTTCAATCTTTGTAGAGGCTTCATCCGTTTATGTTATCATGTGGGCGTGGCTTTAGTGGACAGGTGGTGTGCTCCTTGTCAGGTGGGAGGGCCAATTAGCACTGTGTTGATTCCTTTCTCTGTGTTTTTCACAGACGTTGTCTCCTCATGCAGACGGACTCTTCCAGAGAGCCATATTTCAAAGTGGAGTAGCAATACTTGGGACGTACACAACAGACGACCCTCTGAGCCATGCCAGGGTGCAGACAAGTTCAGGGAAAACTGCACAAAAGAATGTGTTGTGTTTTCTCTTCTCACCTTTTTTCTTGGTCTTCAGGTTGTTGCCAACATTACTGGTTGCAGCGACTCTGACACAGAAGAACTGGTCCGGTGCATCAAAGGGAAAAGCCAGGAGGAGCTAGTTGCTGCAACCAAAAAGGCAACTGACCAAATCTGAAACCCCTGAAGCAGATAGATTGTAGCAAATAATCATGCAATAGTGTATTTTATTTTATGAGCTGTTAATTTGCAATGTGTGGGTTTTGTCTGAAGATTTCTGAGCTTTAAAAAACAAAGAAGAGAAAAACTTTTTAGCTTTTTTTTTTTTTTTACTTTCTGCACCTTGACCACCAGATGGCAGTCTCTACTCACCACTGCCTCTGTTTTCCTCTGAGAAGCTGCTCAGTATGAAGACATTTGTCTTGTCTTTAGATGAAGATCTTCCTGGGAGCCGTTGTGGACAATGACTTCCTGCACGGCACTGCAGAGGCGCTCCTCAGCAGGAGGGAAGTGCTGAAGGTTCCTGTAATGATGGGAATCACCAACCATGAGTTCGGATGGATCCTGCCTCAGGTTGCTCTGCAAGTTAACAACAATGTGCATGTCACAGATCCACCCCTTGTTTTTTCTCTCAGTCCTAATCAATCATGTCCTTGTGTGTGTCTTGGGATCGCAGACTTTTGCACCCCCCGGGTGGGAGAAAGGCATGAGCAGGGAGTCTATGCTAGCTGTTATAAACTTATTCAATCCTGGGGTGAGTTCAAAAGAAAACTTTCTAGTATTTTTCCTTTTGTTTTCTTTCTCATGCGTCTTTATTGGAGTTTCTATGAAGAATAAGGGATTTTCTATTTTTATTTAAGACCTGACAGATTAGAGGAGTCAATCATCCAAATTATCAATTTCAACCAACTCATTGATGAGAAACTGTCAAATTAGTTGCTTTATTTCCTTTAACTGTGGTTTTAAATTCATTCAGGACTTACCTTTTACTCCTTGAAACAAATCAAAAATTCAACTTCAATTACTTGTATCTGTATGAGTACAAAAGTCTGACTTTCTGATAAAGATTACACATAAATCCCATATATTAGTGAAGATGGTGGAGATGCCTCCTCTGCTGTGAGGAATCGCGCTTTTCCATCTGGCAATCTGATGGACGAGTCTGGGTTTGGAGGTTGCCAGGACAACGGTGCATTTCGGACTGTATTGTACCAAGTGCGAAAATTGGTAGAGGGGGAATTATGGTGTGGGTTGTTATTCAGTTCTTGGGCTTGGCCTCTTAGTTGCAGTGAAAGGAACTATGAATACTTCAGGATACCAAAACATTTTGGACAATTCCATGCTCTTCTAGCATGACTGTGCACCGAAGCACAAAGCAATGTCCATAAAGACATGGATGACAGAGTCTGGTGTGGATGAACTTGACTGGCCTGCACAGAGTCCTGACCTGAACCCAACAGAACACCTTCAGGATGATTTAGAGCGGAGACTGAGAGCCAGGCCTTCTCCACCAACATCAGTGTGTGACCTCACCAATGACCTTTTGGAAGAATGGTCAAAAGTTCCTATGAAAACACTCCTTAACCTTGTGGACAGCCTCCCAAGAAGAGTTGAAGCTGTAACAGCGGCAAAAGGTGGACCGACATCATATTGAACTCTATGAGTTAGGAATGGGACTTCAGTTCATATGTTAGTCGAGGCGGGTGAGCCAATAATTCTGGTAATATAGTGTACTTCAAATTGAAATTTTGAAGTGTTTGCAAATCCTTTCAATTAACCTTAATGTTAGGGGCACGTCCACTGTGCAAGACATACTGTAATCTAAACAAAAATTGGGAAATCTCATTGCATAATTTGTAAAAATGTTTTTGTATGCTACTGCTGCAGAAAAGTATTTGAACACCTGAGAAAACCCATGTCATATTTGGTACAGTAGCCTTTGTTTACAATTACACAGGTCAAATGTTTTCACTAGGTTTGCACACACTGCAGGAGGGATTTTGGCCCACTCCTCCACACAGATCTTCTCTAGATCAGTCAGGTTTGTGGACTGTTGTTGAGAAAAACACAGAGTTTGAGGTCCCTCCAAAGATTTTCTACTGGAGTGGCTATAGGCCGCTCCATAACCTTGATATGCTTCTTACGCAGCCATTTTTGGTTGTCCTAGCTGTGTGCTTCAGGTCGTTGTCATGTTGGAAGACCCAGCCTTGACCCACCTTCAAAGCTCTAACTGAGGGAAGGAGGTTGTTCCCCAAAATCTTGCAAATATGCGTACTCCACCTGGACTTACCCTTGCAAGTTGTAAAAGTGTTTGCTACGACCCGTCATCTGCAGCATGCCAAATGTGTATGAACATTTTTACTCTGTTGGCTCACGTATGGCCTTAATTATTTTCAGGTCATACGCTTGCTTGTTTTGTGCGGGCCACTTGGGCGTCCCGTACAATTCTGCCCTTGAGTGCAGTTGTGACCAAGTTATAAAGGAGTCATGGGTGTCTATGGTTTTAATGCATTTTTTCCTTCCAGCTAAGGCTTGCCCTCTCTCAGCAGAAAAGTGAAAAGTAGTCAACTTTTTTATTGATTGTTTTTAAGGAGCCTTCTCTGTGTTATCACTGTATTTTCTGTCAGAACACTTTTGTTCCCAAAACTATTGAAAGTTTTTCCCTAATAGCTTCCAGTCCTGTCTGTCCATCTATCCATTCATTTTCTGAACGTGCTATATCCCTTTTGGGGTCATGGGGTTGTTGGAGTCTGTTGGGCAAAGGCGGGATACGCCATGGACAGGTTACCAGTCTGTCACTGGGCTCCTGTGAGGGTCTTTGGTGCTTATTTCTCACACACTAGTAGCTTATATGCAACTATACTTCCCTGAAAAACACCACATTCCATTTTTTTATAATTTTAGGCAAAGCGGTATTATTTTCTTTAAAAAAGTGTTAAAATAGGTGAACTGTGAACCATTTTCCAGCTCCTGAGAAATTTACATGGGTGTTTGTGCAGCTTGTGATAACTGATTAAGGCTTTAACGCATGTTTCTGTTGAAGGTCCCTTCAGCCAACGTCCTGATCGCAGATGAATACCTGAAAGATGCTAAGACTCCAGAGGAGATCAGAGACGCCTTCACTGAAGTCATAGGAGACCTGCTGATGACCCTTTCGACAATCAAAGTCGCCAGATATCACATAGGTTGAAGGGTCAAATGAGGCTTGTTCAGATACTCAGAGTGGAGTAAACCATCAGTGAACACTGTGCTTTGTACTTATCTCTTTGATTTCAGACGCAGGCGTTCCGGTTTACCTGTACGAGTTTGCGTACAGCGCAGACGTGCACAAAGACAAAAGACCCAGCTTTGTGAGGGCGGATCATGGAGACGATGTAGGCTTTGTGTTTGGTGGATGTTTCTGGGATGGACATATAAAAGTCACAGGTATATGCCAACATACAATGGTACCCTGCGAAACACAATTCCCGTTGACTTCTATGGTAATTTGTTTCACATCGCCATGGAAAATTTGGGCTGTATTGATTCATCAAAATGAGCTCATGTTGACTTGTAAACTGTTTGCTTTAAGTGAACATCACTGAAGAGGATGAACGAGTTTGTCGAACCATGATGTCATATTGGGCCAATTTTGTTCGAACAGGGTAAGGTCATAACATTTGAAATCGATTAAAAATTATGCTTCATTACTGATTTTGGTCCTTTTTTAAATGTTTCTTTGTTATAAACAGATTTAAATTTCACTTAATAACCAGAACGCATGCTCTCCCCACCCACATTATTGACATGATGGTGATAAAGACTCCATGTAGGAGTTGAAGATTGATTGTAGACTGTACAAAGTTTACTACTGAGAGATGTTACCGCTTTTTTTCTTTTATTTGGAGCGCTGTCTTTTCTTCAAACTTTAAGCAATATAAAATGAGCTGTTGGGGGCTCAGTGCTGAGGTAGAGACAGCAGTTTAGGCCCCTTTGGACTAGTTTGCTGGTAGCGAAAAGTCCTCTTTCCATTACAATACAGAACTAAAGTTGAGTCATTTTGCTCCATGCATGTTTCCATTTTTTGACTCAACCATCGTTGTTTAGTTATTGTGGCAACACTGTCATATTTTGATTTGTAAGATCCCGTTTTACCAGCGCTAATGTTTGCGCAATCTTTAAAGAGTTACAGGAAACTTTTTAGAGGGTTCGCAGAAAGTTGATGCAGGAATCTATTTTTGCTCTCGAGGGTTGGATCATGATATGGTTGCCTAATTGTGGTTTTGTGGGCTCAGTTCCTCACTTTCCTTATTAATGTAGCTTTCAGTCATTTTAGGTGAATAAAAATCTGTAAAACAACCCTTACACTTAGTCTAAATGGAGGTTAAGAGGAACTACACAATAGAAACAGTCTTGAGATCTTCAAAAATTGTTGATGTAGTTTTTGTCTATAGCTTTTGCTTATCTTTAATAGCAAGGATTACTTCCTGCTCTGTTCCCTGACATGATTGAGTTTCTCTGCAGGTCACCCAATGGTCCAGGTCTAGTCAGCTGGCCTCAGTACGACTGGAAGAAGCAGGAGTACATGGAGCTGGGTCTGGTCCAGGCTGTGAAACAGAAGCTGAAAGAAAACAGAGTTAATTTTGTGGTCTTTACCCTCCCACAGAAGCTTCAAGAATTAGCAGAAGCTGCCAAAGATGAGCAGTGACCTCTGCGAGCAGTCTCCAGAACTTAGTCCATTTAGTTCTGTTTAATAATTGTCTGTTCTACACAGCAGGTTTTAAGTTTAGAAAACTTCCTAAACAATTCTTTTTTTCATACTGCTTTTAATTGTCTGTAATTAAAAGAATTTTGTTATTGACAACAGTAATTAAATTAAATAAATAAAAATACCCACACAAATGTGGGTGAAATAACATGATTACCCAAATGACAATTAAAAGCATGGCTCAAGAACAGCACTGGTGGATGCATTCACTCTGTCAGGTTTGGATAGCAGCAGAATTTATTTCCTGTGCTTCATTTTTTGAGATCGAGATTGAGATTTGAGCTTTGCTAAACTTCTAAAATCCTGAATTTCATTAGAACAGACGGAGATAGCTCCTCCCATCTTTGAGCTGATTATATTCATATATGCTGCTCAGATGACAAATATGGGTCTAAGTTGATTTGCAAATAAACTCTAATGGAATTTACTTCAGTGCTAATGTTCTGTGGATTGTGAAGAACAAAAAGATGTTATAAGTAAATAAATGATTTAAAGATTAAATGTTGGTAAAGGTTTAGATCAGAGACTAGCAGATATTAGGCATGGATAACATTAAAAAGGCTGGGGGGGGGGGGTTATGGAGTTGGAGCTTCTCTGAAAGAATATTTTATGTCAATTGTTTGCAACACCTGATGTGGTTAACAAGTTTAATTTTAAATACAAATTGTATTATTTAAAAAAAAAAAAGAATACAACGTTTTATACTTTATACTTATATGTTAACGGGGAATGTAACCAAAATATCAATAAAAAAGAAAAATAAATATCGTTTGAATAAACTGCACTATATCCAAAATTGTGTTAAAGTAACTGGTAATAATAATAAGATATTGACTTTCTTTTCTGTGGATTGAAATGATGAACATTATTTTTTTTCTTTATTATGAAGGAAATGTGCGATTAAATCCCAGCTCGGAGGCTTTGTCGCTGATTGGCTTAGCTTGTTCCTGACGTCATTGGGTTCCCCCCGTAGTCGTGTTTGCAGTGTTTCGCGCAGGCGCACTTGAAGCAGGACCTCAGTCACGTCTGTCGAAGCTCGGCGGGCAGCAGAAGCTTTCTCCTTCCAGCTCGCACGTTTCACGTACGTAAATCTCGGGTTTCATGTTACGGATTCATTTCAGATTCAGTTTAAACCCAGAGCGTTAGGTTTCCCGAACTCCCGACGTTTCATCTCGTTTGTGTCGGTTTGAATGGCTGATGAGGGCAAGGCGAAGGATCAGACTCGATCTGTTATGGTTTTTCGGAACCTCCGTTGCCTTTCGTCTGTTTGGTGTTTTCCTCCGCCGGGAGGTGTCCCCCTCTGCCGAGCTGGTGTGGGGGCATCCCCGCGGGCCTTCGATCAAGCTCGGCGTACAGGAAGCGTCAGCCCCGTCCGTGTTTGCTCAGAGCAGCTTCCTCCAGCAGCTGTCAAGTGCACGGAGGCGCGCTGATGCCGTCAACCGAACTCCCATTACAAACTCTAAGGTTTAACATATTTTACCTGCTTGGCAAATATAAAAAGCAGAAAAGGGGAGGGCCACACTTTTCCTTAAATAATAGGAAAACCTGTAAAATTCGGCACCTTTTCTATTGTTGTCAAAGTTATCCTTTTGCTTTTTTTCCTTTCATTTGCAGTGCTGTCAGCATGCATATGATAATTCTCACATGAAAAGTACAGATTTTTGTAAAATGAAAATCACCGCTTGCATTCTGTCACTGTCCTGTGGAGTGCCCCAAAGCTCTGATTTGGTACCAGTTTAGTCTGTTTTGCCACTAAATTCCTGCAACAAACAGTAAAGCTACTTTTATCCAAAATATCACATTAAACTTATTTCGGTTTTGCAAACATTGGTCTAAATAAAGCTAATAAACACTGTAAACACATTTGAGGTCATCCATCCTTTTTCTTAGTCGCTTTTGGGGTCAAGCTGCCCAGCTACTGTTGGGACACGTCGCCAGTCTGTCACAGGGCACCGTTTGAGGCCCTTTGTTTTTATCCAAACCTGCACATCAGTGTTATTCTGTGTCAGTCCAGAGACCTCTAATGGCCCTGCACTTCATCTGGCTGACAGACTGCTTATCTTGAATTTGCACATGGAGCATAACTTCCTCCGTCCTTTTCCAGCATCCACTGTCCATATCACCCGGCTCTCGTTGTATCTGCTGTATTTTTGGCTTTATCGGCTGTGAAAGGATGATGATTGACGGGCTGGAACGATTCTTTTAGCCATACGGGGTCGGCGTTTTGTCCGCTCTTGTGCTCTGCCATTTTTGAATGAAGGGTTATGATGGGAAATCTGGGAGAGTATAGTAAAAATCATAAAAACACTAATAGAAATGTAAATACGTGTTTGACCCCAGTTCATCTCCTCATCATCTCTGTGGCCGCCTGTTGTGTGCAGATGATTTGAGATTGTACAGACTTCAGCTGAGATTGTGAACCAGGACCCACTTCTGCTTATCACACTGTTTCAGTCGTCAGCATCACTCTCTGACCAAACATTTCTGTCTTTATTTAACTCCTGCTTTGACCCACCAGACTGGTTTTCTTCTAACAGGTGGGACTCTTTAAAAAAAAAAAAAAACCTGATCAATTCCTATGAAATCCCATACTGTTCATAATTAAATAAATGAATATGACATTGTGCAATCGACCACAATATATCTCTCATAAATATATAAAAAGCTCACGAAATTGGGAAAAACCTGAACACAGATTTTCAATTAGACATTATATTATTAGATATATTTCATTTTGCTTTAAAACCCCGTTTATTATTTTAAAACAGCATTTTAAAATATTCATGTTTAATCACATTGATTATTATTATAATTCTATGGCTTTTTTAAGAAAATCCGTTTTTAAAATCAATATTTTACAAAGTATCTTTGTTTTTATTTCACATTGCTGTTTTTCACGATGACTCATTTATTTCATTATGAGCTTTTCCAGCAGAATGAGTCTGTCTGTCAATCAAACCAGACAAGGCGGAGACACTTTTGTGATTGGCTACCCCTTTACTCAGACATAAGCAGCAGCACCCGAACTACATCGATTGAAGTTGCAGCACTTTTCTGCAGCAGACAGATTGTTTGTCTCTATTTGATCCTCTAATGTCAGCAAAGCCGTGCAGATGTTGCAGAAAAACGTCATCTCTCTGACTGGCTCACCGCAGAGCGGGTATCTAGGAATACGAGTAAATTTCCAGGGATTAGCCAATGTGCGTTTAGATCCCACCCACTTTCAAGCTCATTAGGGTCTTCTTTCCCCGCTGATTCTGCCAAGCCCGTTCCCTTGGCTGTGGTTTCGCTAGATAGGAGGTAGGTACAGTGGGAATCTCGTTCATCCATTCATGGACGTCACTAATTAGATGACGAGGCCTTTGGCTACCTTAAGAGAGTCATAGTGAAATCAGTCACTTTGAAAAAAAACTCTTCCTCACTATAAAGCACAGTTGTGAAGGACTGAGCTTTGTGACAGCCGCTTTTAATATGCTTAAACAATATAAACACATATTAACATAAAACATGCATAACTCAGGTCATTTGAAGACCACTCTCATTGCTGCTGCTGCAGACCTAATGTTGGGAGGCTCCAAAACCTTCTCTGTCAAATTTCACTGAAGGATTCTGGGTCAGGGAAGCCCCAAGGTCGATTTAGATTCCCATTTCGGCCTGCGGCTAAACTGCCTGGATGTGGACCAGTGGACCGGGAAGGGGAGGGGGGCTCATGCACTGAGCTGGGGTTCCATAATGCAGCAAAGACATGCAGGGAAAAGCTGATTTATGGCTTTGAATTTTCTGCAGTGTGGCTCATGAACCTGAAGTGACAGAGACTGAATAGCTGTGAGCGGAGGACCATCCCGCCTCTTTTAGTACACTTTTGAGTGTGTTTAGTTATATTTTTGGTGGGTGGGGGCTAGTCTGGGGTAATTTTGCATAACGGCTCTCACTGGTGTGCTGTTCAGTTTTACACGAACGAGGAGTGGGAAATAAGCAGGAGGTGCAGCCAGAGGTGCAGAACCTCCTCCTCAAATCACTCATGGTGTCTGAATCCTTCACCTTCGCTCTGATGATCCCCGGGGGGGGGGCAGCTTGTAAAGGGTGGGGGTTGAAAGGGAGGAGGAAGCCCATGTATGCAAAAACAGTGCAGGCTTATGCGGGCAAAAGATGTGTGCAGGACCTGGGGGGGTGGAGGAAGAGAAGGAGAAGGAGGAGTTGGCGATGGTGCTTGTCAACCCTAATGGCGTCGTTCACCAATGGGGGTTCTTACTGCCGCCATTTATCCTTCAGCGAGGGAGCACTGCTGACTGGGGGGGGCTGCTCCCGTCATGCATGAATGTCAGATGAAGGTGGCGGTGGTGGTGGTGGGTGGGGGGGGGTTCCACAACTTCTGCATCATCTGTGGGATGAGTGTATGGAAAACCAGAAGTGCCACAGAAAAAAAGACAAGATGTTAATAAGAACTCTACATAAAACCATAGTTACCCCACTGAAAAAAACTATCAGCTTTTGTCATTTTCTAGTTATTTTATGGAGCAACCTTCATTTTTCAAAAGGTTGATCCTTTGTTTTAGTCTTCCCTTGTTTTTTGGTAGAGGTTGTTCCAGAAATAATCTGAGATAAGTGCAACCCACAAAGTATGATTACACATGTTTTAAGGCTGTAAAACCCCTCACTACACACTTTATACACATTTCTCAGACAGAAATGAACATTTTTACACTCTTCTATCTTGTTTAAGTTTAAACCTTTATAGAAAAATAGGTTGATTTTTTTGAACACTCACTTAAATAAAAATTGTGTTTTTAACACGTTCTTATTCTGATGAGGGAGATCATATGATACAAACACTAAGCTTTAAATTGCATTTCTGAGTATTTCTTTACGCAAATTGTTGTGAATCAGGAGCAGACGGAAAAACGCAGTTGGAAAAATATCATATTTGTGACATAAATAATACTAAAATTATGTATTATTTATAATAAAAAGAATATAGAGAGATTGATGGAAAACAGTGTACAGCCAATAGGGACAAGCATGTATTATTGCACTCAAAAGGGAACACCGTGTTTGCATTTTTTTTGTTTTATTCAGGTTTGCCTTTGATTCATTTTTTGCCTTTTTCCCGCGTTTGAATGAAACCAAATTTCTCCTGTGTATTTGTGGAATTTTTTAACATCTATAAAAAAAATATAGCAGATAAATAAGACTTTTTTTTGCACCATGAAGAAGGTTTTTTTTTTTTTTTTTTTTTTACTTTTTTAACTTATCAAAAAATTCATAAATAAATTGCAATGTTTGTGACATTCAGGGACAACGATTCTGGAAAATTCTGCTGTGTTTTAGCTGCTTTACTTACTCATCTGAAGAAGCTTTAGTTTTAGCTTCCCATTTTTGGAAATAGAGTGTGATAGTATAGAATAGACATTTTTTTTAAAACAACTTGCTGAAAATTAAACTGTTTTTATGCCTTAATATTGGGTAATTTGCATTTCCATTCTATTGTAAATACAGTCTTCTGTTTGTCTAAAAAATAGAACCCAAAATGAGAACAGTTTTTTTAATGTAATATTTTTATGTTTTGTGTCTTACGAAGAAGTCTGAATCTAAATCTCTAATGTGCAGTAGCTCTGAACGGTGTGAGTGTGTTTGTTTTTTTTTTTGAATGACTGTGTTCCTGCTTTGCCATTTCACTGATAAGATCTGCTTTCTTTTGTCTCATTGTCACGTTATTTTCAGTGTAATTTCAGACGTCTGAATATTATTTTCTTCCTGCTTCCTACCCAGAATCAGGAAATGTTTGTTACCAGTAAATACCACACACATATTCTGTCTATCTTCCTTTATTTTTGTAATTTTTCAGTTTTAAAAACAAACTGTCTTTGCAGGAGAATTTCTTATGAGCTGACTTAATAAATCTGAAGAGATGTTCATGTCTGCGTTCCCCTTTTTCACTGAAGTGTGTGTTTTTCCTGTCAGAAGTTTTGTCTCAGTTAGTAGAATTGGATCACAATGGAAGATGCTCATACCTAAATGTCTATTGAAATATTATATAGTGAAAACAGTAGATGGAGAACTAAAGTTAACCATGAATGTTGGTCTGCTGTGAACGAGCTGAAGAAGGTTGCCAGCAATGATGAACAGATGTTTCTCCTCTGAGAGCCTCACAGGGAGGTGAAAAGTCACTGACACAGTGGGAGTCAGCGGCGGCCATCAGTTTGTTCCAGCCAAAGCTGTGTCACATTAATAACTGGGAATGAGTTCAGGAGAGACTGTAGTTTAAAGGTAAACATGAGGGGAACCAGTCATACACCAAAAAGTTTCATTAGCCTGTGAGTCCAGTAGTTTGTCCTCCACAGTCTGCCGTAGTCTGTGGGGGTCAAATAAACATCGGTTTAAAGGGACTGAAAAACCAGATTGTAATTTTGAAAAATAGACATCGAAAAAAAAAAAAAAAACAAGAATGAAACTACATTAAAGTGTGAAACAAAAAATTGTAAATTTAAAAAAGACAATTTCTTAACTTTCTTAAAAATATTTTAAAAAATTGTACAAATAATTGTAGAATTGAAACTTAAAATAGAAAAAAAAACTATAAACCTGAAACAGTTACAAAAATGAAAACTGTTTAATTGTAACATCTGCTGTGTTGTATTTTCTGTTTTGTTATGTTGTTTCTCACTCTCTGCTTCAGTCCTCAGTTTTCTGTTCAGACTTTTCTTTTTTTATGTTGATCCAAATTTTACGTGGGGGCGGAGCTTTGAGCCAGAGGTTCAAGACAGGTTCTGGTGACATCATTCCGTTCTAAAATATTGTTGTTGTTTTTTTTTTAATTTTAGAACAGTTTTAGGTTTATAGTCTTTTTTAAATTACATTACATTTTTATTTTTTTATTTTAATCCTTCTTTCAAGTTTACAATGTTTTTCAGTTTAAAACTGTTTTCAAAAAAAATTTTTTTTCACTTTTAAATTATTTTTTTCATACTTCAAATCTGTTTTTTCATTTACCTTAAGCTGATTCCAAAAGAGTAGCCATCCTGGGGAAGTGGCTGCACATCAGAGCCTGAACCTCAGTCCTGGGGGAGGCCAGGGGTCTCCTGGTTTTTGTCTCATAGCAGATATAACTTCCCATCCCAGACTCTTATCTTATCCGCCACAGAACATCACTGAGGTGTCCACCTGAGTTTCCATGGTAACCACAGGTTTTTAGAAGTTCCCATCACAACACCAACAGGCTGAATTTCAGTTAATCTGTTTTTTTTCTTAACTAGAGCAGCTGGTTGTTAAAGCAATCTTGCATTTTGTGGCACAAGCACCAAATTTGGAATAGATGTACCTTAAGATTCCATCTTTCAGAAAAGCATGTTTGCTACAAGAAAAACCAAGATTTTAAAAGATATATGACATGTACAGTATACATATGATAGTAAACCCTTTTGTGCAATTTGTGCACAAACAGCCCATATTGTTGAGGTCGAGGTGTCAGCCAAAAATGGCGGCCATTTTGGGATTTTTCTTGTAGCAAACATGCTTTTCTGAAAGAGGCGATCCCAAGGTACAACCATGCAAAATTTGGTACTTGTACCACAAAATGTATGATTTTTGTCTGAAATATCAACCAAACATCAACCTCTGCTAAACCTTCAACCCTTTCGATTTGAAGCAAAGCCTGAAACAGTAAATGTTGCAGTTCCTCAACTGACCACAGGGAGCAGGTTTCGAAGTGAAGGGCCGTTTCCAATGTTGATGACCTTACACCAGAGATGTCAAACTTGTATAAATGTTTACTTTATTATCTACTAATGACAGTTATGTGTTTCTGATGGGGGTTGAAAGTTTGTGCATCATTAGGGGTGTGTTTTTGATTGGCAGGTGGATGGAGCCATGACAGGACTCAACAAAACTCTTTTCTTTGTCTGATCCTTCTTGGGTTGGGCAGAGTTAACTCCAGTCATTATGGCTTCATTTTCCATTCTGGATCCTTTAGGTGCCACCATAGATCATCCACCCTGGGTTGAGACGCCTTTAGTGTTTTAGATGAGCATCACCAGCTGTGCCCATACAGATATTTGTGGTTCATTTTTTATTGCTTTAATTGCTATTTGGCATTTATTATGATGTGTCAGATTCAATCATGTATTTTGTACTCAAAGGAGCACCTTGTAACTTTTTTAATAACAATGTTGAAGGGTGTCATAAATAAAGTTAAACCTTCTGTGTACTTTATGTTTCCTGAAAGTGATTTTATTTTGTATTTGTTCACAGATTCGTCCAGTTAAATCGAGGTCAACGCTGGCAAACAGGAAAATGTTGTAAAGGATCGGAACCATGTAGGAGTGGCTGCTTCAGTCCAGATGCTCCCTGACACCTCTACCCAAAATCCTCCTGTTCCTGCTGAGCTTTAGCTGACTTTAGACCACTGCAGCAGAGGGGCTCATCTGACATGGAGGCTGTTGCAGTGGACAACCTGATAGACTTTGAGCAGCCCTCAAAGGTCATGTCCCTGAGCGTGGAAACAGGCCAGCACCAAGGCCACACTGACGTCTTCTCCCCTGAGCCATCTTCCGTTGGAGTCCATCAGCAGCCGTTGCTACCTGAACCCATGGCCCCAACCCAGTCCTGCTCCCCCCACCCCCCAGCTGACGAAGACAATGGTAGCGATGCCACAGAGTCGGCAGACAGCGAGAACGACATGGACCCGCCCTCTCATGAGTGGGACCTCAGAAGGTCATCGTCCTCCTCCGCCCACAGCGGCGAGGACGCGGCCGCTGAGACAGTGGAGAGGAGACAGTTCATGAAGGCTTATGTGGGAAAGATTTTTAACGGAACGTAAGGACCAACATATTTTTAAAACATCTTTTAATTAGGCTTCTTCTGCTTCCATGTCATTCAGACCAAAGTCTCAGAAACTATGTTTTTAGGTTCACTGTGGATACAAAGGGTTTCAATCAAAAAGTAATCCTAGCTCACAGTTTTTACAGCAAAAAATACAAACTTTTTGTTCACATCCATGTCTAAGCAACCAGAAGATCCACAGAGGATCTCATTGTCTTGTTAATCCTTATAAAGCTCCATTCCAGGCTCCCATGTTGTCTTAGGTTTTCTTTTTCTGAAGATTTTTCAAATTTTTTTCTTTTTTGTTTGTTTGTTTTTATCAGCAAGTATTGATTCTAAGCATCCTCAGTTTCACATCTTTTCATTTTAGAGCCAACTGAATGGAAAGCAGACTTTGGGGAAATGAATGAGGGAATATTAAAGGACTGTGTGTTAACTCCCTGTTTTGAGCTCTATGTCTCATCCCCATCAACAGTCTTTCCTTCTGATAATTTATTGTATTCAGAAAACTGAAATAGAAATGAAAATGTGAGTGATGGGGGTTAATTTTGTGGAAAACTTTAAAATCTTTCATCTGTTGTGTAACTTAAAAGGACTGTTGTCCTGTTTTGATCTAAAAGTGAAAGAACATAAATGAAGAAGAAAACTAAAGCAGAGCACCATTGTATTTTATTTAGCTTTGTAGGTTCTGTAGTTTCATTCAAGCTTTTTTCTCCATTATCTGTTTAACACCAGCACCCTTTTTTGCCTCGCCAAAAACTGTCCAGTTTAATCTGATGAATAAGTTATTATAGGGCAATAAATTCTGCAGCAGATAGCTTTATTGTAATGATTTAGACTTAATATTATTATAAAATTATCCCTGTACTGATTAAGAATGATTATAAAGGTTACTTTTGCTATGATTTACAACTTTCCTGCATAGTTGCATTGACTTGGTGTGTAAAAACTTTTCTGGCCTTTTTTTCCACAGTGAGGACTTTGACCAGGAGGAAAAAGCTCGTTTTGGAGAGCTGTGCAGTGGAGAGAATGGAAAAGGCAGGGAGTGGTTTGCAAAGTATGTCACCGCCCAGGTAAGTATGACAGGGCCATCTATGTGATCTTGGCAATGACAAATGACCACAGGAACTTTGCACACAGACAATAGACACATAAAGGTATGCTTTTTTTTGTTTAATGTTTGTTTGCAGCGCTGCCACTCCAAATGTGTGAGTGAAGCCACCTTCTATAGGCTGGTGCAGTCATTTGCAGTGGTTCTGTTTGAGTGAGTATTTTCATCTTTTATCGTCCATTGTATTGATTTGACTGAAAAACAGACAGATTGGATTTTTTCAGTTATCTTAAAGGGAAAATACCCACGTTTTTTTATAGTTTTCATACAAAATAATTCAATAAAGTTTAGTCTTTTCATCATGTAAACATTGAAATATGTTGTATTTGAGACTCAGCTAGCCTGTAAAATTTAGTTGAGTATCATCAGCATAACAATAGAACTGTATGCTGCTCTGGCTAATAATGTTAGGACCAATCGGGAACGGGCCAAGCACCGAGCCTAGTGGTACACCATGAGTAACAGCTATGTGAGAAAGATTCACCATGAACATATATTAAAAAAAAACTGAGATTTTCAGAAAATACACTTAATTTATCCTTTAGGAGCCCTACCTCCAATTGTTTAGACTTCACTAAATTCATTCAGTCTCAGGATTGCAGTTATTCCAGGATCATTTCTCTTCACAGATGTTTTCAGTTGGACGACTACAGCCCTGCCAAAAATCTCATGACCATGTGCTTCACGTATTACTACATTGGTAAGGTTTGAGGTATTCTCTCTTATTTTTGTTGGAGACTTAGGCTGAATGATTCCCCTACCTCTATGGCTTCTCCCTACCCCGACATTTAGCCCTCCAAATGGACAATAATGGAAAATAGTGTCTTCGAATTCAAACGTTTCTACCATTCAATGATGTCCTCAATGATCACCGGTCAGCTATGTTGGTGCAGAGCTGCTAGAGCTAGAAAATTACATAAAAACATGGGTTTCATAACTCTAAAAAGGTCATGTTAAACAAAAGGTCATTACTTACAATTAAATGTAAACTTCTGTGCTTCAGAGCGCACCCAATATATCCCACCTGAAGAAATGTGTTTCTCCTACACAGCGCGACCCGGAACACCCTCAGCATCCCTCCGCCACGAGGGTTAGCCCTTAAAAAAAAGATTTCGTACAACTTTACCCATCCAAATACCCCTGCAATTGGAGGGGTAAGGAGAAACCACAGGGGCAGGAATAGAATTTGGATTAGACTCTCAATGGATCTTGATTGTCATTGTCCCTGATATTACAAAAATTCTCTAGTGCAGTGTTCAGTCATTCAAACCAAACAAATTACAACTAAAAAAGAATAATAGAATTATTAGAACGCCTATTTAAATCCCTAGCCACATCTCATGACTTTACTGTTTATTTTAAAATAAACCATTTAGATTTAGTGCCTCTTGTGTGATTTTCTTCCCAACATTTAAAACAGATACTACTCTCTTTAGTTTGAGTGGTCAAAAACTGGTATTATGGCTTCATTTTTTTTCACTGGTTTGATTATTTTCTTTAACTGTCAATTTTTTTAATTAAGGAATCTGCACAAGAAAGGGGTAAATTGTGGAACTCTCTTTCAAAACGTCTTTAAAGGATCGTTTCATAGAACAACTATGAAGAGGAGAAACATGGTTTTAAATTCTTTTAAACGTTTTAGATAATTTTTTTGAGCAGTGACTGTTTTTTTTGATGACCTGGTTACAACTTGAGAAGGTGGGAGTTTCTTTCTGGTGTATTTGTCAAGGCTTCAGTGACACCGGGTTCTTTGGGATTTCCTGTTCAGTTTATTTAGCCTCATTTAGTCTGTGAACCGTGTTTGTCCTGTTCTCTTTCGTTTCTAAAGGGTTTGGTATTCTGTGGTTTTACTGCACTCGGTCTGTTAGGTCTTTATCACTTCCTCAGTGGATTGCAATAGAAATCTAAAGGTACCAATGATCAGCTAAAGGTAGTAGCTAGTAGAAAACACTAAGAAATACGTAAAACAATGCAGCAAAATAAAAAAAATAAGATCTAATTTAAATATATGTTTGAAATACTAGAAGAAAATGCAAAATGTAGACCAAAAAGAACAGAAGTTTAACAATAATCATGCTTACGGCCTCAATTAAAGATTCCACAGGTAAGAAAATGTGATAGGAAGCAACAAATGCTAATTATGTTTTTAGCACTTTGTAGAAAAATTACCAGACTCATAATGGCACGTCATTTTATTGATATTTTGAGGGTTTGGGGCTTTGTTAGAATGTGTTTACAAACAATGTCAAAAATCTGTCCCATTTAAAAATAAATAGTTTAATTTCTTAAATTAAGGAGGATTGAGGATAATGGAACTAATGTCCTTTAGCTCAAATGGGTTACAGCAAAACTGATGCAGAAGCTGGGAATAAACAAAAATGAAAAAAACAAAGGCTTGTTTTTGGGTCTTGAGTTTAAAACGACTCATAGAGACTCTACATTGATCATATTTACCTGAACAACAGAAAGACATCTACTACCATTTTGGCTCGTTTTTCAGACGCTTTGATATTTTGCTGCACTTTACATGAAAAAAATCTGTTTTAGCTAAAGGGAAAAGATAAGAGGACTGGTACTGCGTCAAATCAGTCATCTGTGCTGACTAGAGCAGAGTGAACACTTCGAGTTGGCCCTGTGGTTTTTTTCTCTTGCTTCAACGCCACAAATGAAGCTCCGTTGTGCTTTGTTCGCAGGAAACGTGGGGTTATTTTTGCATCGCTGTTATTCTCTGCTGTGCATCCGCATCAGTCTGCAGACCGATCTGCTACTGTGTTTCTCTCTAGGAGCTTCACTCGCATCTGACTGTACCTAAAAACCCCATCTAAAGAAACCTGGCTGCATTGTTGTGACTCCTGGAGCCGACAGTCCAAATCACTGTTTTCATTTCCAGCTCACTGAGCCAAACATTACAGTCTTTTCATACGTGATTGCATGTTAATACTCTGTTGTGTGTCACTGCAAAGTGAACCAGGCTTGTAAATAGAAAAAAGGGCTTTTTAGTGGACATACTTTTAATTTTCTCCTCAAAAACAAAACCCTAAATCATCAGAAATGGTGAATTTATTAATTTATTTTTATTTAAAGTTTTTCTGATGTATCGTTTGAACTGTGGTCTGTAGGGAAGTCTCAGCCGTCTCCGTCAGAGCTGCTCGGTGGTCCTCTCGGTGGTCGGGACTCGTACCTCAACAAGGCAAATGTGTGGCTGTCTGGAAAGAAAGACGCGGCAGAGCGCCTCCTCAAAAACACACCCAAAACTGACGTCAAAGGCTTCTTTGGAGGCCTGGAGAGCAAGCTGAGAAGCTCCATGGCTCCAAAGTCCGAGTGGGTTAACACAAAATGCTCTTTGTCAATGCTTTAAGTTTTACTCACTTTATCAATCTAATAGTTTCTCTTTTGCTCCCTGTTTTTGTGGCAGGGAAGGCTCATTTGAGATGAAGGCTCAATCAACAGGTACTGTTTGCGTCAGAAATTTCTTTTCTCCATTTTATGCTTCTATTTCTTTGTATTTGATGGTTCTTAAAAGAAATAGCTGCATTGTAGGTGTAACCGTTTATTTTTCTCCTCACTCTCAGAGGCTCCAGAGGTAAAGAAAGAAGAAAAGGTGTATCTGTACACTCACCTAAGGCAGCAACCCATCTGGTAAATATGGACTCCGGAATTTTGAAAACAAAGATCTTAAGGCTTCTTAACTTTTAGTTTAATGAACAAAGAAACAAGTTCTAATGGCTGAGCCATGCTGCTTGAAGCAAACGATAATGCATAAACAGTGAAAGGCTTCAACAAATTAAAGGGTGAAAAAAATGGTTGGGAGAAAAAAACAATTGCTAATAAAGAAAAAAATGCTGAAACAGAATTCTTACAGCACCAAATACCTAAATGTTAATGTAAATGCAGCTCTGTGCATTTGGCAAAGTTTGTTATTATGACTAATGATAAGAAATAAATTAACTGAAGATAAGAAATCAGCAAACTGAAAGCTACAACCATTCTGCACAATGCAAACATAATACTAATATAACCAATTGTAACAAATAACAAAATAGTGGTAAAATCTCTTTATTAAGCAGACTTTTCTCAATTTTGGTTTATTTAATTCTTTTTGGACTGCTGCATATGTGGAGAGCACAGACGACGGATGCTAATTTGAACTAAAAAGCATAAAATAATGGTTAAAATAAAGATAGTTCATGATTTACTTTCACCGCTGAGAGCTGCTTTCTCAGTTAGTCTGTATTTCTGACAGCAGAGCATCTTTATATAACTGCCTCTTAGCCGGCAGTTTCATCCAGATTCATGCAACCTTTCTGGGTCATGATCTCCACATTCTGAATCACTGCAGTGTGACTCATAAACACAGAAATCATGTTCCACCTGACGAAATCCCAGGTTTTGCATGACTGTTTTTTATTTCCTAGTAGTAAAATCGGCTAAATTGAGACTCGTCTGTTGACAGGCACACGCTGCGGTTCTGGAACGCTGCGTTCTTTGACGCCGTGCACTGCGAGAGGACGAAGAGGTCTCCGACCACCAGGTGAGTCTGACCAAACCGAGGATCCAGACTTCTACAGTTCGTCAAAGGGGGTGTTTCGCCTGTAGGTATGTTTGTGAGGGGCGAGTGCTGCTGTGCCTGCGTGTTTCTGAGTCACTCTGAGTGATAAATAAAGGTTTGACAGCGTCTCCTCTCGCCTTCCTTCTCTGTAAGCTCCTGCTGTCCCTTTTTTCTGCACTTTAACTCTTGTCTCTTTGTGCCTTGCTGCCGGGCAGTGGAGCTCAGGATGAAGAGAAAGATAAGAGGTCTGTCCCTCCTCAAGTCCATCGCCATTCATAAAAAAAAAAAAAGGTCAATAGGATAAATGTGAAAAGAAGACGGTCACAAGGTCCTGCATCCAAATCACAGACCAGATGGCAAAAATAAGGACACGTGAAAGTAAAACAGATTTAGAGACGGAGTAGAAACCACTGAAATGAGATTAGAATTCAGGTATTTAAAAAAACTTTTTGTGGGATTTTATTTAAAAAAAAAAGATTTCATTTTGAATTTGACAACACTGGTACATCCCAAAAGTATTTGATTGGGCTTCTGGAACCAGCAGCCAGACTCCAGTCTTTAACAAAAATGGTGGAGTGTCTTTCCTGCAGAAAGACCCCATGGCAGTTTAATGCTTTGCCTGAGGAGCAACACACACATTTTCAGCCCCCTCAGTTTAGTACACTCCTATTTAAAGGGCCTATATCATGCAAAATCAACTTTTTTAGCTTTCTAGTGTACTAAAATGTTAATTCCACACAAAGCAATTTTTTTGATCCATTTATGCAATTCTAAGTATTCCTCTTAAAACCTGCGCTCTGAGCACCAGCCCCTCCCAATCCAAAAAAATCGAATGTGTCCTCACATTGTGATGTCACACAGTGGGGAACAGCCCCTTCCAGGAAGAGTCTGCGCTGCCAGCTCCACCCCCAGGTTAAAAAAAATACCCACTTTCTCCGTGGAGTTAGCGGTGATCTGCTTTTGTAAGGCTCCACAGTCTGCACATCCATCTTTGCAAAAGCTCAGGTGTTATTTGATTTTTGTGGGCAAAACGCAGACGTGCTGCAGAGGCTGGCTCTAAGGTGATGTCATGAACTGGGCGGTGCCTCAGAGATCCATTTGTCTTGCATCCTGGTAAGAAAATGAACTTGCGAAAACAACTCATATTTCATAAAAAAATGTGTTCTTGTGTCCCAAAGGTAATATATTATCATCGATATGGATATATTTTACTCTGAAAGGCGTGAGAAAAGCATGGTATAGACCCTTTAAAGCTTCCACTTGCTGTAAATCAACATGAATTTACTAACTAGAATAAGCTACTCGCATTTTTCCATATTGACCCAATTCAAACCTTAATTTGTGTAATTTTAGTTTTTATCATTATTTTATCTTTGTGATTTTTTTGTTATATTTATCAGGTATTAGGATTTTTATTAACTTTTTTAAAGACCCACTCTGATGAAAGTCATGTTTCTGGTGTTTTTAACATTTTTCTTATGATGGAGGATATAAACAAACGTAAAAAAAGACATTTTGAGTATTTCTTTATGCAAATCGTTATGCAAAAAATGCATTACATTAAGATAGTATTTGTGACGTGGAAAATACAATGGGCAGGCCGCAAGCTTTCTGCTTAACAACGGGGAGGGGAATGGGGGCGGGGTTGCTCTGCGCCAACAGTCTCACCCACAACGTTCATGAACTCTTTGCGCTCTGCAGAATCTATGTCCTAGAAAATGACACAGATTTTTTTTTTATTTTGCCTCAAAGCGGCATAATTATAATTAAAAGACCCCTGGGAACGCTTTGAAAACAAGTCTAAAGATGATCAGAGTGGGACTTTAAGGTTATAATAAAAACAGAAAGTTTTTTTTTTGTTTGAACGTGCCTTACAATGCCATGGGTGCTGCTGCATGGCCCTCCCACGTCCCACAGCACAGACCATAAATGACAGCCACAGAGCTGCAGGTCATCAGTCCAACCACAACACAAACTGTTCAAAATGACCCGTTTTTTTTTTCCATTTTAAATATTCGCACTTCACATACATCTCCATCTCTGCGCGAAGCAGAACCTTTTCATTCAATTATAGAAATAACCTTTTTTTTATGTTCACATCCAAACCGCCTGTGTCCCCTCTCACACAGATCCAGAGGTCAAAGGCTGCCAGATGTTCCTCCAGCTGTTTGCTTGCTTGCTGTCTGTGTCCCTGCATGTTATGTTTTTACAAACGCTCATTCAGAAATCTCTAAAACATGTATTCTGGATCCTTCTTTTTTCCATTTAGAGTTGATTTTATAAAAAATAAAAATAAAAAATCTTTGACACAAAGTGGAAACTCCGTCTGTGAGGAGGATTTGAACTTTCTAGTCCACCAGAAGTTGATGTCATTTGTTTCAACAACGTGCTGCAGCGTTACACAACTGCAAGCACTTGAAATCCCTGTTTACACTGCAGATCTGTAGATGTCTTAAAGACTTCAGTCTTTATAAATGTTGTTGCAACAACTCTGAAAGAGTTTGTGAACGCCCGTCTAAAGCCTCCAACTCTAAATCTCTCCAGGATTAGGAAGACGAGATACAACAGGGGTTCTGGTGGAGTTTTTCTTGTTTTTTTTTTTTTGTCTGTTTAACCTCATCACAGCCCCTTTTGTTAGAAGAATGTGGACTCTGGAGCTGCTTCGCTCACTGAACTCTGGAGTTTAAATGAATTCATTTTGTGATTTATTTTTCTGATTTTGATTCTCTAAAGTGACATTCAGCCATCCAGGCAGACACATGCGGAGTCTCTCTCTCGGCATGCGCTCTTTGTCCCATTGTGTTACGTGAATTATGAACCTACCTGCAGCCTCCTGAGTGTGCACAGCTAGTCTCTGCATGTCCGTTGATTCTGCCTCTATCTGCATGTTTCCAACTCCTGCTTTTTTTTTTTTTATAACGACCTTTTTTCACTGCTCCATCGCCCACAGACTCTTAAATCCAGTGGAGTCGTTTTCTTGAATTCTACGTCTTTTGCAAAATAGCTGAAGATGGTCTTTGTCACATGTTTCACCAATAAAACTTCACTTTAACAAACTTAGTGCTGATAAACTGAGTCAGTCTCATCACCTGCAGCATCCCCCTCTTATATAAAGACTTAACCACAACCTACACAGTCACCTATTAATGCAGGATTGATCTGTGACAAATCAAGTTTAAGTTGACACTGTGTGTAATAATGTTGACAAACTAAATGAAACCTCTGAATGTTATCTCTCAGGGCCCAAAATTACTAACCTTTTGTCTTTGGCTGATAAATAAGTGCACAAATTTTTCAGTTTCCTGCTTGAAAAAATTTCAATTTTCTTCAGCAACCACAATTTATGATGACTAGCCAAAACAAAACTAATATGGAAAGTGTAATAAGAAGGATGGTTTAGGTTTATGCCCTCACATTGTTTTGAAAGGAGAAACTTTACTTAATTTTTTACGTTTCTAGTAACTTTTGAAAGTGCATCTTCATTAAACGTACAGTCAAGTTGGTAAACATAGAAAGTTCATTGTGACGCCCAATGACGGCGAACTTCTCTGTTTTTAGAGCAGAGAATTACATTGTAATTTTCTTTTTCTTTAATGTTTTTGACTAATCTAACCTATGGACCATTGGTTGCCACGGCAACATAATGTCCACAGTTATCGAATATATTTAGAAACAGGTCAGTTATTTAAAATAAATAAGTCAAAGGTTTGATGTTTTTTTTTTTCAATGGTTTTGTCTGTTTTCAACCTAAATCACCCTGAGAATATGAATCACTTCCGTTCAAAGCTTTCACCTCTTATGACAGAATGAGAATTTGCCCTAAATCATAATTAAAAATGCAACCAGGTGAAATTATATGTGAATGAAAATGAAGTAACAGACAGAAGAATGTTAGACGTGGAAGAAATAAACCTGAATGAACTCCAATCAGCCACGGTTCAGTGTTGAGGGAGAAAGTTATAAAAACAGAGAGACAACTATAGTTTTGTATCAACTCTAACTAGAAGGATTGATTGAAATCAAGACCAAAACGGTTTTAGATCCATGTTTCAATGAATGGAATTGTTACATTTTAAGGGTGAATGAAATTCATTATAATTAACTTTTATCTGGACTTTAGGAAAAAACAGTGAAGTAAAATCCGTTGTTTTCAATACTTTGATTAAATTGTGTTTTTAAGATGTTCTTGTGGCGTTTTTTCTGAATATGTTAAGAGAATTAAGCTCACATTCTCATTTCTTTATTCAAATTGTTGTGAATCAGGACCTGTTGCTCCATGCCAACAGTCCCACCTGTAACTCAGAGGTGAATTTCTAATGAACTCCTGTCGCTCTGCAGAAACTATGTCCTAGTTAACCACAGAGGTCTTCTGATTTTGGCTAAAAACGACATAATCATTATTAAAAGACCACTGGGAATGCTTTTGAAATAGATCAAAAGATTGTGTCACATAAAAAAAAGGCTTTGCTGCTACACAATTGGCCTCAAGATGGCGCCCTCCTGACACTAAGGACCTTGTATACTTTTAATCAAGACTGCTCTGTTGGTGCAATCCCTATATGGTCGTCCTGTTGATATGAGAGGGGGGAAGAGGGGGAAAAGCGTCTTTGCGCGTCTGATTCTGGGTTTGATCATTTTTGATTGTTTTCACATTTGTGATGTTTTTTTGTCTGGAGGCTTGCTGCATTTGTGTTTGACATCAGCGAGCTTCTCATCTGCTTGTGAAGACCAATGATGATTCTGTGTGAGGGAATCATTGCTGGCTGTGTTTTGCTGCTCACGCCGGCCTTCTGTGTGTGAACGATCAGGGCGGACCTGAAGCGGTTCAGGGATGGATGTCACGAAACGTTAGAGGTTTTACAGCAGAAACACAACAGCTTTCTCCTTTGTGACACCTGTAGTGGAGGAAGAGCTCAGGGGCTCTAAGGGAAGTAAGAGCTGACGTGGACTGTGTCTGTGCTGCAGGGAGAAGTGGGATCACATGAGCCAAAAGGAGAGGGACGACACCTCCAAGATCGATGAGAACATCGCTTTCGGACAACTGGGGTAAGGAAACCAAGAAAGAAGCGTTCTTTTGGTGATAAAAACAGACACTGATGAACCCATTGACTGTCTTGTATGCATGCCTACGGCCCCTCTGACCATCACCGGGATCATCCATGCACATTCACACACCAGTGGAGGCCACACTGGAGGCCAGGAGGGTGAAGTGTCTTGCCCAAGGACACAACGACATTTTGGCTGGTGGGAGCGGGGAATCGAACCGCCGATCCTTCGATCATTGGATGACCCGCTCAACCACCTGAGCCTTTGTCGCCTATTAGTTTGTCATGTTGACATTAGCAAAAAAAAAAAAAAAAATACGTAGCTTTAGAAAGTGTTTCCAGAAAAGACCAGCTAAAGCTTTTGTTGCAGGGATCCCTAAAAGGGTTGAACTGTTCAGGTGCTACAGGCTTTTTGGTTGTCCGGGCTGTTGTGGGTCATAGAAAGGGGCGACTGCCTTCTATACCTTAGTATAGATACGGGTAGATACGGTCTGTCTGCCAGTGAAAAATGGGCAAATCTGTACGTGGCCCAGCTGCTTTCTTATTTTATGAAGCAGATCCCCTAGAGAGGTCAATTTTATCACCTGCACAGGTGCAGGGGCGGGGTCTGTCCGTCTATTGGACCAATAGACAGCACCACCCGTACATCATAAGTGCGTGTAACTTACATTAGCCTTAAAAATACTTCACGATACACTTCCAAACGCACGATAATGGTACGTTCCATTTTTTTGATGTCCCTTGAGGTGACCACACAAGCCTCAAGGGGACTGCAAGACTCACCTGCGCTCGTCTTAAGATGCACCCACCCCTCCACGGGCCCGGACAACCCAAAAACCTGCATTGACTAAGACAGTTCCAAGCATCAATTGAGCTGCTTTCAAGAAGGAAAAGCTTCTTAGCCAGAAGTCTTTTCCCCAAATTGAGATCAGACTTGAAAAATAAAATTGATTGAGAGTGCTGGAATTAAAAAGAAGCAAATAAAACCTGTTTGCTCTCTTTACTCCAGGTTTCTCCGCCCTGTGTTCATAGAAGAATAAGGTTATTCCAGCCTAACTTAAAAATAACTTTGGACTCAGTTACTGTCTGTCTCTCTTGGGACACAAACTCAATCAAAGAAGAATGGAAGTGTTGATTTTGGAGACACGTTTGTGCATGAAGTGACAAGTGGGTCTACACATTTACAAGCTACTTTGAAGGATAGGAAAGGTTAAGGCCTTACGGACTGCAGTTAGCAAACAACTGCGTGTGCAAACAGAGGCTGACCCTGAGGAACTCCTCTGGTAACAGCAGGCCTCACAATCCATTGCAGTGGATCTAAAACTGCCAGAGAGCATTTCCGTGTATGTTGTTCAGAATGGATTGTGTTGTTTGTAATGAGAGGAGTCTGTGTTTCCAGAACGTTCACTCATAACATGCTGGCGTTCGGCCTCAGTAAGAAGCTCTGCATGGACTTCCTGAAGAAGCAGGCCGTCATCGGGAATCTGAATGAAGGTAAGAAGCTGCAGAATCCCAAACAAATGCACCGTCAGAGTCAGAGGGGGAAAGTTTGCTCCGTTCTTCACTGTCTGGCTTTACTCATGTTCGTTTTACGTTACCACACATGTAAAATAGAGATTACAGTTAGTGTAAGTTTGTTGAAAAAGCAGCTGTATTAAATCTATTATCATAATAAGGAGAGTATTATAAATACTTATTAACTTGCTCTTCTTTTAAATGTGTAAAACTTTACTGTATTTATATGGATTGATATTTTTTTCTTTTGATATTTTTATTTGTACTTTTTTTAAATCGTATTTGAAAAATATACATTGTCTGTTTATTTTGGATTTTAGATGTAGAAACTATAAAAATCCACACAGCATAATGTCACAATAAAAGAAAAAAAAAAAATGTGCTCATCTTAAGCCCACATCATCACAGCACCTCCCGCGTGCTTTACAATAGAAACCGTGTCTTTTGGGGGGTCTTAATTATTCAGGATGTTTCTCAGCCTCAGACTTTCATCATTTTTTATCCATTTAATTACTTTAGATTAAAACAAAAAACATTGTATTTATACAAATAACAGTAAATGAAGGACTAAAAGTTTTTTTTTACCTTAACTCTTGAGAACCCATGGGGTGAAATTTCACTGCTTTTGAAAATGTATTTATTTTGTTTGTTTGTTTTTGCTGCTATCCAAAATCCAAAATAAACAAACAAAAATAATTGTGAAATGACCTTCAAAAGTCCAGATGAAAATTGTTTCAAGGGTTAAAAGGCTATTTAATCCAAACAGAGCACAGTCTGCACAGCAGCTCAGTGGACACATGTAAAACAGTCTGAGGAGCCAAATGCACCAGAAAATTCAATCGAAGAGATGCTGCAGGTGCAGAATGACCAGTCGGACAAAAACTCTCTCAAGATGAGAAAAACTCCATTTTTTGTTTTCTCTGGGTTAATTTAGTCCTTTAATGCTACATTAAAAATGCTACAAGAACATGTTAAAGGCACAATTTTCATTGAAGTTGGACTTTAAATCCAGAAAACATTATGCACAAAAAGTGGAGTTTGTTTCTCAGTTTTCTCCAAATTTTTAACATTTACAACTCATTTTGATGCTTTTGCTGTTTCATCAGGTTCTATCTCAACTTTGATGTCAAACGTACTCACATAGCTGTTGCAGTTTGCAAATGAACCCCATTTAGTTCAGCTAAAGTGTCTAAAATGGTCAAAAATGAAAGTTGTTTTTTTTTTTCCAAAGAGTAATGCTCTACTGTAAGAGCAGCAAATAAGAGGTACAGAAGGCCGCCACTCAGCCGATGGCGTTCTGTTCTGCAGCATCAGCACTCTAACGGGTTCAATCAAAAGTAACTCTGCTGCCCCCCCCCCTCCCCAACAGAACAATACAAGCAGCTCAGCGACTACATCGAGAAAATGGACCCAGAGTGACTCTAAGGACGACCTGATCATCAGATCTGAGTTTAGCAAACTCCACCTGAGCAATAAGTCCATCTTTACAGCAAAAGCACTCCAGAAACACACCGCATGCGGGTTGCATATCTTTGTGTTGGTCACCCTGTGCTGCTCGTTGTGTCTTTTTTCAAGTGTTGTGTATTCTTGAAGCAATAAGACGTAAATGTGCTGTAGCTAGATGGTCCTTTCTGGAACAAGAGTTCATCTCTGGCTAAATTGGTCATGAAGCCTGAAGCTTTATTGGCCCCAGCGGTGGGTACTGATGTTTGTATTTGTTAAACACAAATGTCTGTAAATTGTGAGCCTGAAAGAAAATTGTTTAGTCTCTACAAAAAAAAAAAGGAACTCATGTCGCCATGCTTGTGAAAGTGACCCTTCCTCTTTATTTTCACACATTTCCGAGCCACTATGAATCAAATTTTATTTTTTCTTTTAAACCCTTAATGTTTGACTTGTCACCCAAACCCTTGCCCCTCCCCAAAGTGCCTTTTGTGGAAGTGAAATCCTCAACCTGCGTGGCGTTGCTTCAGTCCTGCTGCATGCTGCATGTGCAAACCCACAGGTGGCTGTTGTAACGTCGCCCTGCCACCGTGAGGCAGTGCTGCCTCTCTGTCCTAAGCATCGTTCACAACCTGCTCTAAAGTTGTGTAAATATTCTGTGTCCCTCTCTGTGTAAGTGTGCATTCTGACTGTCTCTGTGAGCTTTAAACCTATATTCAAAAGCTGGTGCGTTGACGTAAGTATCTGTGTGTCAGCTCACCCCCAGCTGCCGGCCTCTTGACAACTGTCTGTTCGTGAAAACTGCTCTCAAGTGGAATTGTTCATTGTTTTCAAAAAGTTCAGTGTTAATAAAACCTGATGAAATCCCTGCTGTGAGTTTGTGTTGCTGTTTTAAGAATCCCCACAATTTGTCAAGTATTAACTTAAGTCTGTCCGTCTTTGATTTATCCTTTACCTTATTAATTAATTGTTCTCCGCTCATCCATTTTTGGTTCCTGGTCAGTCTTGTGCCGTGTTTTCTTTTACTTATGTGTTTCTCAAACTATCTCCTGCAATTGGTTGTAAAGTACTATTTTGACCCAAATCCATTGCTCTGATTCTGGTAACTAATCAGCCATGATATTCCTCAACAAAACAGATCAGAAGAAGTTAAGAATTTTGTTTCTTCATGATTCCATGAGTCTCACTTCAGTTGTCTTTTGATTTGTTTTCAAAGTGTTCAGTTATCACCGTCATTTTCTATAAACGTAGTGTCTGCAGAGCGGCAGGAGTTCATTAGACATTTTTGTCGTTTTTGCACTGTTGGTGCAAAGCAACCTAACCCACCCTTGCCCTCCCCATTTGCTGAGAGCTCTCTGTTTACACATCCCTGCTAATGTACATCCTTAATCTAACATTAATGGTGCAACAAAATTAGCGAGCGATATTGGAGCTATCCAGCTGTACAGTATTGAGACAGATGCCAGCTCAGACGAGGAAAACAAAAACATACATGCATCTATTTTTCTGTAAACATCAGTATGGAGCGCAGCAAGGAGCTTGTGGCCCATCCAGTGTATTTTCTGCATCACAAATAAGATCTTTTTCAAGCTAGAAATTTTTTGTCTGCTCCTGATTCACAAGGAATTGAATAAACAAATGCTCAAAACCGAAATTTTAAGCTTAATTTTCTTCATAAATATCCCCCATCATCAGAAAAATATCATAAGATCATGTTAAAAACTCCAAAAATAAGTTTCATACAAAACACCAATATTTACCCCTGACACATATGATCACCAACAAAAAACCTTAATAGGCGCATGGTACAGAATTTGAATCTTTGTGGAAGCAGCAAAATCTGCTGAAGACTCTATAGAGAGTTGCTGACAAGACAAGACACAAACTACACTCAGCAGACCTGCTCTTGATTTATACAGCTTTAAATCAAATCAAACTATACAACAGTTCTCATACTACCATGTAGCAAAGTGCTCTACTGGCTTAAAACAATTTTAAAAAGATTTTAAAGCAGACAAAATTCCCTCAGCCCTCCCAACCCCCCACTTCCAGTAGAATGAAACATAAAATGACATGGATAAAACTCTAAATCGAAATAGAAACTGAAGTGGAAACATGGCTTAATGCTGATGAGAGGAAATTAGATTTTGGGGATCTGCCCACGCCAGTTACTGACCCAGTCCTTATCACAGGACATCACCACAGGACAGGACCCCTAATCAGAGCAAGCCGCCAGACCCGGGAGGTCCCACTGCAACGACCCCCCCTCCAGGAGGAGGCTTGGTCACTGTGTGGAGGATCCTCCTGAGGAAAACAACATTTTAAAAGAGTGAAATGCACCAACGTCAACGCAGAGATTGGTAATCAAATAAATAAATAAACCTACAGACCTCAATTGAAAATTAGATTTAGAAAGACCAATGAGCTGCTATGACTCTGCCACTAGTCCTGCCGGCCACCATCAGTGCAGTTTTTTTTTGTCAAACTTGAACTTTTTACTGTTAGAGCATAATCTGTCAGAGTATGAAAACGGAACAAGTAATGATAGTTTTCAGTCACATGACCTGTAGGTAGAATTCCAAGACGGGGCTCCACACTGGATTTTATGCTGTGGATTGGGAAAAATCCCTCCACTCCCTTGAGATCACTGCATCTTCAGAAAGTCAAAACATCAACCTCCTCATCCTCCTTTTTCTTTGGCTGAATTCATTGTCCTTTTTTGTTTCCCCTTTGTCCATCTGGTGGCACCACAACTGTGGCGTTTTCTTTTTAGACAAAGCAGCTTACAGCATTCATGAGCTGGCATGGATGAGACCAGCACGGCTTCTTGTCCAGCCTGTCTCTCAGACTGTGCCGTTGGATGAAAACTTTTAATTTGAAAATTCCGTAGGAGCCAATGAGAAAAAAAAGGACTGAAGAACATTCAACTATTTAGAAAGTTAATGTATGAGCTTTACAGAACCTTCAAGGTACCTGGAGCTCGTGAATGCCAGCCATAATTTAGCCGTGAATTAGCTTTGCTGGCTTTTTTGTGAGCCGTTGAGTGTTTGCTGTCACAATAGGCTTAGCTATGGAGGACACTTGATTGTCTTAGGAGCAGTTTGATGATAAATTAGCTAAACTGCAATAACAGGCTTAGATATAAGTAAAAAATTCTTACTCCATTGGCAAATTTTCTTTAAATACGCGAAAATAATCTGCCAATGAGGTAAGAAGAATGGACACTTTTTCTTGAACTAAGATTGATTTTCTGTTTAAAAACTTTCTTGATGAGAATATTTTTCTTGCAAAACAGAAAATAAAACATTTTTTTTTCTTGAAATATGGGTCTTTTAAGCTTCTGAAGATTTTTAATTTTGCAGTGTAGTTCTCTGTCTGCAAGCAGAACTTGCACCACATGATGAGACGTTGGTTGTCCAGTCAGTCTGCCTCAGCATTTGGAAAAAATTAAAAATAAAAAATAAGAAAAGGGGGGACAGTTTGGAGATCTAACCCATCAGCATGGGAAACTCAAAGAAAAAAAGTTAAATGCTAAAAAGACAGCAAAGGAAAATCAAACTCCAATGAAGAGAAACAGAAGTCACTGTTTGGGAGATAAATTATCCTGGAGGAAATGAGGTTTAGATTCAGAGAAATGAAACCATCATTAGGAGCTAAACAGAGGAGAAACAGGTTTCTAGAGGGTCAAAGAGAGAGACTCTGTAGAATCAATCTCCACAGTGGTGGTTATAAATTGCTGAAAAGTCAGAAGTCTCCTTAATATCTAAACTAAAGGGTTTGGGAGAAAGTTCCAGAACACCAGAGGAAGTCCTGTCTGTTTTCATCTGCATCGTACAAGCTGAGTGTTGATGGGAACAATGAGTGTTTCAGTGTGTGAGAATCAGTCCGAGTTGTCCTCCTGTCTGCATTTTCAGCTCGTTGTGTAAATAAACAGCAGTCACGCTGGCTGCACTGCGATTGGATGCGACGTAATGAGCTGTGAAAGGGCAGTCAGCAGTGTCACACTGTGAACGGCGAGCTCTGTCTAATGAATGCCAGCCCTTCATACAGTCATGAAACAGTCAGAGAAGGAGCATCCGCCAGACGTCTGCAGAAAAGTCATCCGTAACCATGGAAAGAGTGTGGCCTTCAAGGACACTGAAGAAAAAACTTACATTAGATTATTAGGAGATGTCTGCTGGTACCTGTAAGGCACCACAACAACAATCCATTTTTTAAAAATAACGCATTTTATGTCTCTATCAAAGGATCTCCAACACAGACTTTGTGCCTCTATTGCTGATAAGTTGCAGAGGCAATGTCACAGGTTTTATGTTGGTACCACTTTTTTTTTTTTACTTGTCCTGTCCAATAGCTGAGCAAACGGGTCAGAGCTGAAGGCCTCTTGTGTTGGACAGGTTTACTATTGCAATTGAGGGTTATAAATCTGACACACAAGGTGTATATTTGTACAAACCCCTTTTGTATTTGAGGCTAATATATTTACTTTGACCAACATTGACATTACAAGGAATTTAATGTCAAACTCCATTAATATGCTGATGATAGACTGCTGTACTTCACTTATACATAAAACCTTTTAAAAAAAGTGGCTTTTTAAAGAAAAACTGTTTTTTTTCTACAGTGTTTAATACAGGCAAATAACTTGACATCATTAATCATTCTTCAAATGTAAGTTTCTGAGTAAAGGCATTATTTTTGGGTCAGTGTGGTATTATTTATTGTCAATATGTATTGTTGAATTCCAAAAATTAGCATGAAAAGCCATGTGGCAAAACAGTCTTCACCTATTGCAGTTACTCTGTCTGAAAACTGTCAAAAAATTCACACAAACTTTAGATGCACAGCCTACTCACTGACTCTTGAACTCTGACCTGTTGAACAATATTGCAAAAAAACTGTAATAAACTCAATTAATATAGCCTAATTTTAATATTTAGTCATGTATCAATCTGGTCTGGAAACTATTTAAACTGAACTAGAAAACAAACGAAACCAGAGGATTTGAAAAGTTAAGCTACATTACATAACAGTCTGTAACTCTTTTCAATTTGCTGTTAAAAAAACTAACAAAACAAAAAAATCATTACTGATGGGACTTTTATTTATTTATTTTGATTCTACATTTGTCTATGCTCCTCTCTGATAGATCAACTGTGATTCAGTAAATGATCAATATTACAGTTTTCGTTGCTTTTTGTTATGGTTTAAGCTTTCAGCTCACCTTCCAACTCTTTATTTCTTCCTGAAGTCCTCATCTAATGTATTTTGACATTGTAGATACAAACATGACCATGATGCATTCACAAACACTTTGGAAATGTCGCTTTCAGCGCACAGGTTGTGCAGAGCAGCTGGGCAACATTTATCACATCCAGTTTGTTTTGGTTGACGTGCTCAGATGAAGTGTGTGTCGTCGTCTAAGGAGCTCCATTGCAACATTTGCATAATGTGTGATGTGTGTGTGTGTGTGTGTGTGTGCATGTGCGTGTGTGTTGCAGCACCTCTTCCCTCTGGATTGAGTGTTAAAGTCAGGGTGGTCCTGGTCTGAGGGTGGTAATCCTGCTGCTGTGTACAAGTCCTCCTGACAGCATTCACACACACACAAATACACACAGTTACACACAATAACACGCGATCCTCATGAGACCATGAGCTTTTGTTTACAGCTGCTGAAAGCACGGCTGCAGAGATGTTGAAAAGTTTTTCTTTTTCACTCGCAATCATGACGCCATCATGGGGAGGGCCTTCAGGAAATCCGCTCGTTCAGATTTAACAGCAGCAGGCTTGTTTTAAACAAACAACAAATCCTTTTTCTTGTGAGTCAGTCTTATTGAACATGGAGGAATCCGCTCTTTGACCATTCAACTGAATGAAGAATCCAAATGTGAATGGAGAGCTTCAAGAAGATGAATGATCCAAATCTCTTCATTTAGGATCTTCGTCACCTGGAGGGTTTTGAAGGTTGTTGGTCTTCATGACTCATTCAGAAAGCTCTACTTTCTGAAAAAAGATATTTTCCAGGATGAAAAAGTTTATGATATTTTTAAAAAATGCTTGAAAAATGCTTCATCACAATGAAACTACAGTGACTCTGCTTCTTTTACAATTGGACATTTTTCTCTACTAACAAAGTCCTCTTTTGGCTCCTTATGGCATCTAAAGGCTTTCATGAACTTTGTGCTGTTCAAACGTCAACAATTCTGACTTTATTTTTTATGCTCTTGTAGATTTTTTTACTTTCTCGTTTTGTTTTAAATTTATGGAAAAAGTAAAAAAATTTCTGAAAATGCGTTAAACTGAGAAAAAAAAGAAGAGCGATGGGAAATTCAGACTTTAACCTCAGATGAAAGTCTGAATTCTGCAAAAAAAAGTCCTAATTCTGTGATTAAAGTCATAATTTACCATCGCCTTTTTGTTCTTTCTTAATGGCTCTAATCTTCTGTAAATTTCTACTCAAAGCAAGAAGATGAATTGAATTTTAAACTACTTGCTCTTAAAAAACTTTAACCTCATATTTAAAAACTTCCTCTATGAGAGACAAATAAAAAGATTATTTCATCTCTTACCCGATTTACTCCCCTTTTTAACATACCGTAATTTATAACCTTTGGAAATATAAGAAGTTTTAGGTTTTACCGCTTAAAAATTTGAGTTTCTCAATTTGTTTAAACTTAAATGACGATGTAATCGTATTTCGGGCGACAACTCGTAGCAGTATTTCCAGCTTACCCTAGGGCGGTCCAGTCAATTAACGCACCTGCTCAGCGTCCTATTTAAGCCCAGGTGCGCAGGCGTTCATTCTCTTTGTTACCTTCAGCGCTCATTCTTCGCCGTTCCCCGTGCTCGCGGATCCGGCGGATCTCCTTTTCTTCGACGTCTTGCTGTATTCCCCCCATCCTTGGATGGTTATTCCCCATTTCTGATGTGGGCTTCCGTTTTCGCCGTGTCTGCTCTTTTTTGCGGCTCTTGCCGGGCAGCTAGCGGCGATCTCCAGGCGGCTAACGGCGCCCAGCGCGTTCGTTTCGCCGCGGTCGCATGCATCTGCAGGGGGTGCGCTTTCCGCGGTATTCGGGTTGTCCGTGGGCCCGGATCTGGAGCTGTCCGGGTCTATCGTCTGCCGTGGTCGGCCGGTCTTCTCAGGTGAGCGGCGTGCGGTCTTTCCTGGTTCGTTTTTCTGGGCTGAGTCTTGTTTTGTTTACTTCCGTGTATGGTGACGTCGCGCCCCTAAGGACCCTGGGAATTGTAGTTTTTGTGACTCGTGGTCTGTTCCATGATCACTCTGATTCAGTTTCTGCTGTTATTCTGCGTCGTCCGGTTATTGTTTCAGGAGTTGTGGGGTCTTTTTCTGTAGTTGTGACGGCTGGCGGTCCTTGTCTGGCCTGGTTTCTCATGTTGGCTGAATTATTTGTGGCTTTTTGCATTTTCTTTGTTGCTGTTTTGTTCTTAGGTGCTGAAGGTGACTCTTGACTATCTTTAATTAGATGCTGGCTTTCTTGTTATGGCGGCTCTTCTGTTTATTTTCTTCGTTGTTGTAGCTGTTGGTTAGTCTTAATGTGAATTTGTCTCTTGGACCCGTCTCTCCTCTGTGGACAAATTCCTTATGCTTGGTCTCTTTTATGCGGTGTCTTTGGCTCATTTTAATCACTCGTTCATTGCCCCCGCACGTTCTGCATCTGGTTCTGCGTAGCCTGTTTTTCCCTGCTCCGTGTACCCCAGTAGGTCCTGCCCTGGCTGGGGACTTGCGTCGGCCGCATTAGCGTGTCAGTCTCGTCGCTGCCTTTTTTCTCGGCTGGACAGTTATTGTTATTCATTTCTCTGGTTTGGTCTGGAGGTTTGTGGGGGCTGTGTGATGGATTTTTTTTTTTTTTCCGGGGCATCGTTTTTCGAAGCCCCCACTAAGGGTGGCCCTTCGAAGGTTCAGGTTCTCGTGACGTGCTCTGGACCCGTTGGCGCCTCACAGTTCAATTTTTTGGGCATCTGTGGCCTGGTTCCTCATGTGCCTTCAGGATTAGTATATATATATTTTCTTCAGCTGCCCAGGCTGTCTCCACGATTTTCCTCCGAGCGCGGCATAACGCTGAGGATGTCTTATCGCTGATGTTCTCCCTGTTCTGCCTCTATGCCTCTCGGCGTCTCTTGGCATTCAGTTGGTGCTCGACGCGTTTGTCGGTTTACCTTTCAGCTGCCGTGGCAGTCCTCATACTTTCAACTTTCTTAGCAGAAGCTCTGTACTGGATATTTGTAGGCAATGGGTCTCCTTCACTTTGCGAGTTATTGATGGTTTCTCGGTGGCCGAATTTCCTCTGTATCCCTGGTCTTTGGATCTTTGTGGGGGGGGGGATTTATTTTCTAATCTGAGTTCCACGTTGTCTATACTGTATGGTCCTCCACCCTTCCGGATTTATTTTTCTTCTATGGATTGGATGGTTCATTGCTGCTTGTCTCTCCCCATTATGTCATCTTTGGCTTTTGTTCAGCGTGTTTATTCATTTTGGTTTGCATATGATTTGTCAATGATTGGGCCACCTGACATTTGCTGTGGCTCTGGTCCTATGGTCATCTGTTCGTCTTGTGTTCTTGTTCTGGGTGGTTCCATCCTGGGCCCCGTGTTCCTGTTCTGGATTTCGTGTTTTGCGTTTGTTCCTTCCCTCTCTATGCTTGGAGTAGTTCTGTTATGATGACTGTCGTGTCTTCAGGCTCCCTCCACTTGTTCCTCTGAGGCTGTGCCTTCTGGTTTGGGGGAAAAGATTTAAGAGTGGTTTGTGTTTGTCCGGCCGCCTGAATCTACAGCTCTGATGATTTATAAGATGTCGTCCAGTATTTCATCCTTGGAGATTAAATTAGGGCTGTTTCAATAGTGAATGACAGTATTGTGTCATCAGTTGACTTGGTTAATGTTTAAATAACACCTTGAGCAATTTCTACCCTGACCGTAGGAAATATATTACTTGCGCTGTCAAGCTTAGTTCAAGAGTTAAATCTTGTGTCCACAAGTCAGTCTTCTATCTTCCTTGCTTAAGCAGATGACAGTCTGCTAGATGCTTCCCCATTTAGTGGCTTATACTCCGCCTCTAAATGCTTAAGGTTCAGTCCAGAAAATATACTATCAAAACCTATGATCCCTCATGGCTCTCAAGTTCTCTTTTTCAGTATCCAGACGCCCTTGGCTAATTACAATTTCAGTAGTCTGTACTTTGTTGTCCACCAATTTGAGAGGCAAAGCATCGAATCCAGCCGGGCTGCAATCCTTTGCTACGTGGGATGTTGACCTTCCTCATCTACAAATCTCTTTGGCTACTCTTCCCATCACCTACTCCTCGATGGCCTCCTGAAGGTGCGTCCCTCTGAAACTGCCAAAGGTTACTTTTCTTATCTTTGGAATATATAAAAATTTGGTGTTAAGACTTTGTGCAGGTTATATATTTCACTATCATTTCACTGTTGGAATTTGTAATCATGATGGTTTCTAGGGTGCGATAAATCCACAATGGGTCTTTACTTTAACTGTCTACTAAATTTCACTTCTCAGATTTGTTCTTTGAAAAGCACTGTTATTTCATTTATCTCAAGCATTTTGAAACTGATCAGTTTCTGGGATTTTATATATTCTTGTCAAGACTAATACTGCTTTGTTTTATCTATGCACCACATCCTGAGCCTGAGTACCCCTACGCCCCGATTGGCTTCTCCGTTTCCAGGAAGTGATGTCACCCCTGCATTCCTTGATCTGGTGCTGCAACGATGACTGCTCAACGTACCTATTGCTGCACTGAAAGTGATGGGGCGGTGGACCTCCTCTGCATTCCAATGACACTTCTGACTAAATTAATCAATCAATGTCAACAGCAGAATGAATGTAAATTCTTCGATTATAGATGTTAAAAGAAAATTATAGCCAGGTGGAAGCCTCAAAATTAGGATGTTCTAAGTTGTATCATAGTATGCGCTGGAGCTCGAATTTGGTTCTTAAGCCAATTTTGTAGTATGCCAATGAAGCATAGTAATTATGGGCGTTGAACTCGTTCTTACTATTTGGTTGGGATCTCAATTAAATGATGTTCCTTGAGCGCTTATAATTGGTATGCCGAATGGAGAAAATTATGGCTACTAGGCTCGTTCGTTGTACTGTCGTTGGGAGCTTCGAAATAATGGATGTACATAAGCTCGTGTATTTATAGTTGCCACAATGGCAGAAGTTATGGCCATCAAGCTTGTTCTTGGTTTAATAGAAGTTCAAATAATGGCTGTCAGCATGTCTAATACGCCATCAAAGCTTTGGATTGGATGTTAAGTTGTTGTATCATACGGGTCTTTAGGCGGTACAAATTATAGTTTCGCACAGTGTTTTTGGGGAAGTGAGTTACGTTCTAAGATCAGGTATGAGTAATTTTATGTTGGCTCCTCTTTTATTTCTTTCCCTCTCTCTTTCAGATAGTATGTTCCTCTAGTGGTTTCCACGAACGGGAGCGACCCTACGGTCAATGGTGCCGGGTCACACATAGCAGATCCACTAGATAGCATGTTCCCTTCGAGGCGCAGTACTTGAACGGGGGCGGCCCAAACGGTCAATGGTGCCGGGTCACACATAGCAGATCCACTAGATAGCATGTTCCCTTCGTGGCGCTGTACTCGAACGGGGGCGGCCCAAACGGTCAATGGTGCCGGGTCACACATAGCAGATCCACTAGATAGCATGTTCCCTTCGTGGCGCTGTACTCGAACGGGGGCGGCCCAAACGGTCAATGGTGCCGGGTCACACATAGCAGTCATACTGAGAAATGAAATGGAAATGGAATGCTGCCGAAAACACACCCCATTTTTATTACACACTGATTATACATACACATTTTTTCTTCTTCTGGATAATTAAGTGTTGGGGGTTTTTGTTACCCGAAAGTTTTATGGAAATCTCTCATGGAATTGAACGGAGCCTTATGCCAAACCAAAAGATGTGAATGCCAACTAAAGTATGTGGAAAATGTCAAATAAATATTTCTTACTGCAAAGAGTTGTCTGACTGAAATGACGATTCATAATCGTATTTCGGGCAGATGACTCGTAGCAGGGTTTACAGCTACCCTAGGGCGGTCCAGTCAATTAACGCACCTGCTCAGCGTCCTATTTAAGCCCAGGTGCGCAGGCGTTCATTCTCTTTCTTACCTTCAGCGCTCATTCTTCGCCCCACCCTCCTCCCCGGCTTCCACCTGTGGGCTCCGTAAAGGGGGGGTTTTGTTACCCGAAAGTTTTATGGAAATCTCTCATGGAATTGAACGGAGCCTTATGCCAAACCAAAAGATGTGAATGCCAACTAAAGTATGTGGAAAATGTCAAATAAATATTTCTTACTGCAAAGAGTTGTCTGACTGAAATTAATTTCAGTCTTCTTTTTCAGACTTGTCCAGCATTTCTTAGCTTTTATTTCAGCAGTGATGCTTTTTTTCTTTTACAATAAAGCATCAAACATCTACTGAATGTTAGAATTTGTTCTATTGTTTTTAAAATCCAGTTTACATTGTCTGTTTTGATCCGTTTCCACAAGCATTGTGATTATTGGTCTTTGTAAAAACTTTTTTTTGTAAAAACAGGGATTAGTTCTGCACGACCTTTTTGTTATGCTACACAAATATGAAAGATATGGATGAAGTTAACAGCAGAAACATTCATGGAGTCTGCAGACATTTATACTCACGATCTTCAAACTGCTTCAAAACTCTGATATTTTTTTGTCTTAATTTAGTTTTTTAGATTATCAACCTCAAACCTCAAAACACAAATGCAATTTATAGAAACTCAAAGGCTATCAAGTAAACTGAATTATTGCTAAAATAAATTTCAGAAATTGGTGCTTAGATGCAGCCTTGTGCTTCTTTAGTATTTTCTGCATCACTTGCAATTCTTTTCTTTCGGGATTTCCCAACTAATCTGATCCAATTTAGCACAATTTCTAAGCTTTTGCAGAGTTCAGCTGCTTCTCAGATAATTTTTCATAATTTTAAAACATTGCGATTCATGTCTCACTGGGATTTCTTTTTAATCTTTTTATTTTTAAATGTGGCATATAAATAATCTTTTTATAGCATCAAATGTAGCTCAGAATAAATGCTTTACAGGTGATGCAGTCATTTCTAAGCTAACGTTGCTGTTTGCGTTTGAAAGCAAAACCTGATCAAATGAAACCTTGACATTCCGAAGTGAATAAACCCGGTAAAGACGTTTGACCTCAACTCTTTACTGTTTTTCTTTCTCAAATGTTCTGATCCATCAGATTTACAGAGAACCTGCTGCTGTGGCTGCGGGTGAGAATCTGCTGGATGAAGAGATGCAGCACCTCCTTAAAGACACAACCCATGAATCTGTTTAGGATGGAGGGAGAACAGCAGCCGTTCAGGACGAAGCTGGAAGTAATAAAAGCATCTTGAAGGCTTGATGAGCCTAACTTCATGATATCTCTGTGTTCCTGTCTGCGAGCTGCATGTCTCCTCCCAGCATCAGCTCTGGAGAACATTAGGATGTACGGCGCTTGGTGCCGGGAACCCTGACTTGATTAGAAGCTAATGCAGCCCCAACTAAAGCCATCAATCTTCATCTGAGCCCCTCCCTCCCCCTGGTGCCGAGTGTGTATTTGGACAAGTAGAGGTGGTTTATGTAGAGAGTGAAAATATATAATAAACACTCGGATTAGAGTTCCTTTTGAAGAAGCGAGCTGTGGGCCGAATGCTTCAGCGCTGAGCAGGAACAGTGATTGCAGATGAAACGAGCGTGATGACACTTCCCAGAGCTGCTGCCACCCTCCCCTCACTCGCTTACCTGATTTATCTACTCCCCAGCATCACAGAAAAGCAGAACGGTGCTCTGAGATGATCTACAGCCATCCAGGTCCACGTTTGAAAGAGAAGATCTACAACACTGTTGTGTAACAGAGAGGAAAATGATTCAGTTTCTCTCATTGTCAAAAATGTTTCCCTTCAAATGGAAAAACTAAAAAGGTCAGGCCTCACTCTGAAATAAACAATTGCATGAAAGATGCAAAAGAAAAGAGAAAAAAAGGAAGGCAATAATTCAAAGAGGAAATATGTTATCAAAGTTTATACATGATCCAGTTTTATTCCGATCATCTGATCTTTTTTTAAAGTGTTCCCAGTGGTCTTTAAATTACAATTATACTGTTTTTTCCCCCCAAAATCATGTTGTTTTCTAGGACTGTTTTCTTGCCTCTGAGTTGTGGGCAGAACAATATTGAAGTTATCCAGCTGTACAGGTTTGAACCAGATGGAAAACCAAGAATGTGCATATTTGTCTGCAACTGGATGCATCAGAATCCAGCAGAGCAGGGAGCGTGTGGCCTGCTGACTTCAGCATCTCACCTACAGGCTTTTTGCATCTGCTCCTGATTCACCACGATTTGAATGAAGAAACACTTGGAAATGCAATTTTGAGCTTAATTTTCTTCATAAATATCCTCCACAAGCAGAAAACTGTCACAAGAACATGTTAAAACACCTAAAACACAATTTTCGTCAGAGTGGATGTGTAACCCTTGTGCTATCCTAGGTACTTTAACATTGGGAGCTGGGTCATCTAGACCCACTAGACAGTGCTCTGAACTTTTTTTTTCAATGATTTGTGATCTTCACTGGTGTCTATGGATTACATGAAATCCTCTCCACCTTTATCCACCTTTGTCATGGTAGGGAGAACACGTCCATGTAAGGGTGGGGTCATCTAAGAGAGCACAAGGGTTAAGGTCAATAAAAGGCTCCATGTTTAACATCATTTAGTAATTGAGTTCCTAAAACAACAAACCAAAGCTAAAACATTTTCCATCTCAAGAGCAGCAGAACCCAAAGAACCAACGGGCCTCTTGCTGCTCTTTTCTCAGCTCAGGTTTGATACGTTTGAGGATTAGAATCTGGTATAATTTGATGTTTTGGATGCATGTTGTCACCTGAAACACAAACTACACTCTGCATTAAGAGCAAGACTGAAAATCTGCTGAGTGAAAGCATCATCATCATCATCATCTTCAGCCCCCACCCTGTCCAACAAGCCAAACAAGGTGGAGTAGTTTGGGGGGGAAATTAAGGTTTACATTGATTTGCTACACAAATAAACTCGGAGGAGACACAACGCGACCACAAAGAGAACAAGTTCTCACAGAGCAACCTAAATAACGGCTGGAGAGTCTAAACGGCCACTTAGAGACGTAAAATAATCTCAGCAAGACGCGGAACCAAAACACAGAAAATGATGTGAAACATCTGCAGGACGCAACAGCCAGCCGTGTGGTCTCCTGTGTGTGTGTTAGCATGTGTGTGTGTAAGGGGGCGGGGGGGGGGGGTGTTTTGTACAAATGGCAGCTGCAGAAACTTAAAACAAACGTACAAAGATTAGGATAAACCTCACAGAGGAAGCAGGCAAAGAACACAGTCACCCCCGTCTGCATGTTCGGAGAGGGTCCTTCAGCTTACACCCCCCCCCCCCCACCCCACCCCTCTGTCTTTACAGATCAAACTCCTGCCTTCATCAGGTGACCCTCCTCTTCCTCGCTGTCAGATGGTTCTGCAGGACGAAGCTTTTCCTCATGTTTTATTTACATATCTGCCAGAAGAGTTCCACACAGGAAATGCTTGAATGTAACAATGAGGGGGGGGGGGTGTTTATTTCAAACAAACACCATGATTTGCAGCTTATTACGACAGAGGGACAGAGCGTCTATATTTAGACATGTTTGGAATGACGCTGTCACCACCACGCCTGATGTCATGCAGGTGTGGAGTTTTAAAAGGGGCGGGGCAGTGACCCCATCCTGATGGTTTCATGGTGAAGTTTCCAAGACCCAAATGTTGATTCAATTGAATTCAGCTCATTTATTATTCTTCTGATTTCCTTTCTGCTCTCAGAGTTTATTCTGTGACTTTTTTGCTTTTTTTTCTTCTTCTTGGCCAAAAGTAGTGTATTTAGTTGTACCACAGGTATATCACCGAGACGTCTTGTGCAGAAACACAAATTGTTCAAACTGGGGTGAAGAGGGGGGGGGGGTGTTCAATGTCTTTATTAAATTGAGAAAAATAAAACAAACCAAAAAACATTTATTTTGTTTCTGTCTGACAAAATTGTACTGAGTTTGGTAAAAAAAAAATTGGTTAAAAACAGTGATCTCTGATCGGATCAATGATTCTGATTGTTTACAGCCCAAAACTGCTCCTCCTTTCTTCTATCTGCAGGAATCTCAAAACGACCAAATCTTGAAAACCTGATAAGCTGCTGATGATGAATGAGAACGCATCAAGAGGATCTGAACTTCAGGAAAAGTGAGGAGGAACAAGGAAGGGGATCCAGGTGGCAGATGTGTTTGTCCTTTCTGGAAAATTTGGAGCAATAAACAAACAGAAAAGTTGACCCCAAACAAAAACCTAAACATAAACGTCCTGATGGAAGAACATAAGTGAGAAAATGAAAGCATTTGTCGGTTTAGCAGCTTTCCCTGAAATTTCAGACTAGCAACAGAAATGATCAGTGTCACCTAAAGCAGTAAAGCAACTTGTCACCATTCGCTTCTGTTGTCTTTGCTCTCTGTGGAGGCTCGCTGTGACTCCGCCCATTCCAGCTGTCACCTGCCTGAACTTTGTGAGGAGCCACAGTATTTAAGGAACTCTCTGAGGCTTTAGAGTTGGCTTATTTTGTTTTTTAATAAACATGTGTTTATTAAAGATTTTGTCATAGAGCAACGTACATTTGAACAACAACTGAAAGGGAAAACAAACAAACAGGGGAAAAAAACAGACACACAAAAAAACCAGGGCAAGAAGAAATGAGAGACCACAAAGGAAACTTAATATTACACTGCAATTTGAGACAATTAAGTTCAGTTTAAGTTCAGTTGAGTTATTGGTTTTGTTTAATGCCTTTTGTTTGTCAATAACTTCTTCCCTGCATCTGGGTTTCACTTGTTTGCCAGACTGACACACAACTCTTAGATTCTAAAATTCCTCTTTACTTCAGATGTTTGAAATGTGTCAAAAAGCTTTGATAAAATTTGGATTTTAAGGTGAAAAACAGAAAATAATGTTTCAATTTGTGTATGCTTTAAATGTGCTGTTTATTTTAAAATGCAAAAGGTTGTTTTTCAGTTTCCTTAATAGTTTCTTAAAAAACAGTCATGTGACTGAAAGGTTTTTAGGATTAAATGAGCTCACTTTTTTGGTTTCTAGACTTTCTCTGTTTGACTTTTACACGTGCTGGGGGGGGGGGGGGGTGCTGCTGCTGAAAGGAACAGAAAAACAGACTGCAAACAAATTTAGGAATATTTGTTTTCACAAAGTGTTATTCTGGCTTTATTTTTTTTTACAATCCTTTACACTTATATTCTACTTTTTGTAAAAGTCCACATGAACATAATTTGGATTTTTTTTTTCAGATGGAGACATTATTGTAGTTCCATCATCAAACATTAGACAGAGCTCAGTGAAAGCTCCATTGGAGGACAGATGATGCTTTCACTCATCAGGTGAGCAGAGTGGATCCTGCTGCTGTTAACCCTTCTGCTATCTGTGGCTTCCATGACGCCACGTGCCTCGGATAGCAACACGGGTTAAAGAGAAATCAAATATGTTGATGTTGAAGGATGAAAGTTTCTGGTTGATTAAAATAAAGAAACGTGTTTTTACAAAAACTAAACTTTATTTTGCAACAAAAGAGAAAATTTCAGCATTTAACATGTCTGGCTATGTTAAGTATGAAATGTAAGATTTCTTTTTTTAAATTACAAAAATATTTTTGTAAAGGGTTTTAACTTTTAGACTGAATCAAGGAGAAAAAAATGGAATTGTTTATGAAGTGCTTTACAAAAATCACCTTTTTCTTTGTGTAAAGTGTCCATCACGCATGCGTAAAGGTGACTTAAGAAGAGCCTGGGTCTCCCTGTTAAATGTTAAAATACGTTCATTGATGGTTATGATGATGATGAAAGTCTTGAGAGCACGCGCGTGAGGCGCAGAAAGGTGAATCTAGTGGGGGGGGGGGGGGGGGGGGGCTCATTTGAAGCGCAGCATGTCATCGGCACAGGTGAGTGACAGGTAAGAGCAGAGCGGAAAGCCCATGTGGTAGAGCTGCAGGGGGGAGCTGAGGGCGGGATTGTGTGCAGGCGCACTCTGGATGCTGCTGCGCGCATCATCCTCGCGCTTGGACAGGATGCTCTCGATGGTGAAGCCTTTGGATCTGTCCGTTCTCGGAACATTTTCTTTGGGTTTGTCCCGTCCTGGAGCGGCCAGGTCTGTGTTGACGATGCAGCTCACGGCACAGAGCGGGTCTCTGTTTCTGCCCCTGAAGGCTGAACTTCGGTCCGGTTCGGCCCACAGCGCGGCGGGACTCGGCTCCGGGTTGTCCATGCGCCGTCGCGCAGGAGGGGACTCTCTGGATTTGGGTATGGAGGGGTTCTGCTGCTCCTCCGAATGGTGAAACTCGGCGACAGCTGTCTGTTTGTCTCGCTCTGTGCCCTGGGGCCCACTGAATGACCGCTGGCCCCTGCAGCGCTTGTGTCCAGCAGGTTTAGAGTCCTGGACCTGCGACGGGTTCTTGGTCTTTCTCTTCCTTCGGCGGTAATTCCCGTTTTCAAACATGTCCAGACACTTGGTGTCCAGCGTCCAGTAGCTGCCTTTTCCCGGGCGCCCCCTCTCCCGCGGCACCTTGATGAAGCAGTCGTTCAGGGACAGGTTGTGTCTGATCGAGTTCTGCCAGCCCTGCTTGTTGTCGTGATAGAAGGGGAACCGGTCCATGATGAACTGGTAGATGCCGCTGAGCGTTGCGCGCTGACCCGGCGCGCTCTTGATGGCCATGGCGATAAGGGCGATGTAACTGTAGGGCGGCTTCTGGGGGGGCTCCTGGCGGCTTGGCACGAAGCTGAGCGCAGCAGGAACAACCCCTCCGCCGTACAGGTAAATGAGTGGGGGTCCGGAGAGGCTCAAAGCCGGAGAAACCCCTCCGAGCGGCGGCAGCCGGCCGTGGTCGTGCGTCATGACGCGCGGGGAACCGCAGAGTGTTCCGGGAAAAGTGGAGCCTGCTCCCGGATCGCCTCTCCGCCTCTAAATAAGCCGGCAGCCTCATGAGGGCCCCAGAAAAATGTTAATAATTGTTGTAGGTTTGCTGCGTGGTGTTGACTTTGCGCAGGGAAATAAATTGTCCATCATAAACAGTCGGCGGCGCTCGCAGCCCACCCACATTAATTAAAATTTCATTGCTCCGAAACTCCCCTCCTCTGCACAGCGACCAATCAGGCAACGGCTTTCCCCCTCATCTGTTTACAGAATTAGTCTCTTGATAAGTCTGCCCACCCAGGTCGAATCAAGCTGTGTTTATTTGGAAAAATTTCCGGGCACCCAATACATAAACGCTCTGATGTGCTGTTTGAAATATCACGTCCACCCGTGACGCTGCGAGTCGCTCACACAGAGAGAACAAGCAAACACGGCGGGGTCTTTCGGGGAGCCGCGGCGGACCCCATCAAACCAAAACAAGGAGCCAAATTACTGCAAGGCTTTGTGTCAGCCGACGACCCAAACGGACGGAGAAGGTCCACGATCTCTGCCTCAGAACCGAGAAAACTGAACAAAATGACGCGTTTCATGAAAAATATTCTTTATTGAGATTTTCATAACATTTATATTGACGAGAAATCAGCCGCAGAGTTGCTTTTTCCGTGTGTGCAAAGACGCTTTTACTTTGAAAGGCTCAGTTTAAACATTTAGTATACTTTTCGGCTTCAAAAACGTGTCAAAACGCAAATTTTTGTAAAAGAAAGACATTTTCATTTATTAAAATAAACTCGCCCTCCTTTGAAAATGTGCATGGAAAATCCTCAAAAACGTAATGTAGTGCAGCTGGACCCATTTAAACCAAAACGTAAATAAATAAATAAACCATGGAGCTCAATAAACACATACAAAAAGAAAACTCCAGAGTTCTGAGGCTCAAACAAATTATTTGAAAGCCTTTAAATACACTTTAATGCTGAAAGAGTTCATCTGAAAAGAAGAGAAATAATATAGAAACGAGAAAAATGTGTACATTGAAGCTGTTTGTGTCAGAAAATAACAGAAACATTTCATAGGATTGAGATTTGGAGGTCCAGCTCTCAGATTCAGCTGCTTTGACTTAATTGTCCTCAGAGATGCTGCAGGAGTGTCTTTCCTTACAAGGACAGGACCGGTCGAGGATTATTTGTAGATGTGACCATGATGCTTTATATTATGTATTTTCCTGTTTATAGGTCAGAGGAGGATTATAGCAACTTTACAAGTGCGCACAGCTGGCTTCTGCTTACATTAGAGATTCTGAGCTTTTTGGTGAATAAACTTAACTTTTCTCTGTTTCACATTCGGTGATTCATGGGCGGATTAAACCAAACTAACAGGCAGGATTCAGGATCAGACCTTCATCTTTCTATCCCTCCATTCCAGACACTCTTTTTTTTTTTTAAATGAAATTCAGAAGAATAGCCGTAATAATAATTAAAGCTGTGGAAAAGCTTGCTAACTGTTGTGAGAAAAGCTGTGATCAGAACCGGATAAAGTTTCTGATCCTCAAGACCCACAGAGAGTGATAAGCGCAAAGATATACAAACAAACAAACAAACAAACACAGAGGGAGGTGCATCAGAACAATGAAACAAATCATAGAAAAGTCTATAGAAAGGGGCGCCTGCTTTTTTCAAATTATATCTAAACAAGGACTCTTTTTGATGATTCTGGGTCCATCCATCCTCCTAAAAAATATAGTTAATAAATATACAATCTGGACTAAACAACACCTATATAATCTGGTTTATGTTTATTCTTTAAGGAGGAACACAGTCATCAGGAGAGCGCTAACGCTGCAATATTATGTGCAATTGTTGTTTGCCTAACAATTCCAGCCAATTATAGTCGGTTGTTATGGTCTGGTTCGATCCATATCACCTACAGTACTAAATTATTCTGGATTGAAGTCCTCTTCTTTATTCGGTTCATTCTTTTTATTATCTTTTGACACATTTTGCTGTTGTTCATTTATATTTAATGTGTTTTATCCACTCAGAGTCTCATTGAGCCATCTCTTTGCTTTTGTTGATTTTTAATGTTTTCTTCTGTTAACATCCTCAATTACCTTCAGTCACTTTACTTTTCCTTAAAGTCATTTTCATGAAGTTTTGACTTTCATGCTGTTGATTTTTAAACTTTTGCTTTATAAAATCTGAATGAAAAAAAATCTGGGACATTAAGGACACCTGCTGGACATACAAAGTATTGCAACCCACTTTATTTCATCCTAGAAGAAAAACCTCCAAAAAAAACTGTCTTGTTTTATTGTTATGGTGGAGTTTTAGAGCAACCATAAAGAAAAAAACGCATAAATATACGAGAAGTAAGTCGTATAATCATGAGAACAAAAATCTATGAGAATAAAATAGTAAGTGTATGATTTTAAAAGCCATAATTTTGAAAAGAAAGTCGTGATTTTTAAAAAATAAAGTTGTGATTTCATGAAAATGAAGTTGTACAAATAAGTAAAGCAGGCTGAGAGAGTGTGATGTCCATCTGATTACTCTGAATTGTCTGCAACATTTTGAAAGCTACAAAAATAACATTTAATTTTCAAAAAACAGTTTTTCCTTGTAATATTGTTACTTTATGCAGCATAAATTCACAACTTTATTCTGGAACATTTATATTCAAACCTACTGATTTTTATGCTAAAGGAACTTTTTTCCCCAGCAGCTCAGTGGCTGTGTGGTAGTGTCTCCCATGAAAGTGAGATGTTGTGGGTTTGAATCCCCAGTGGTGGGGTCATGAGCCACATGACCCCCCACTGTGGATTTAAACTTGAGTCAGGTGTGACGATAGGTTTTACAAACACCAACTGTAATTAGAAATGTTGACTTTATTATTCAACCCAGAGAAACCGGGACGTAACGCAGTCGTCAGCGGTCCGGTTCCACTCTGACTTGACCTGCAGGAGCTCCTTTAAACAACAAAGAAGAAACACTTGAGATGAGCTAACCGGCTGCAGTTCGTGGTTCTGATTCTGTCAGACGGCGTGCGCCGGAGGATCTGTCTGCCTCGGAGTGACGAGGTACTTCACGGCCCAGTGCAGGAGAGAGGAGGGCACTCTGAACCGGCTCAGATCCTGAAGGTTCTGTCCGCACACCCTGTAGGTGTACGCGAACGGCTTTCCGTCACCGTGGGTGTTCAGGATCTTTCTCAGGCCCGGTTCTGTGCTCGGAGTGACGGGTTCTTCTCCTCTGGAGGTTCCTGTCAAGTCAAAGAGCCAGGAGGGGGGGCTCCCGCTCAGCTCCTCCTGCTCCGGCACGCCGGGTTCAGCTGTGACATCACATCGCTTCCTCTTGGGCTTTCTGTAGTTTTCCTGGTCGTTGTTTTGATCAGCTGGCGTCGGAACCAAAAGATTCTGCTGGGCTGTGTCGTCTGAGGTTGGAGTTTGGGGTGGATTTGTGGAGGTCGTGGACAAAGAGGGGAGGGCGGTTGGCTGTTTCTGGTACGGTGGGAGGTAGCTGTGGACCGGGAGTTGTGTGCTGGTTACCATGGCAGCGGCGTCAAGGTCGGAAGCAGCTGCAGCGCCGCACTCTGGCAGGGTCGGGGTCATTTCCCTAGATGAATCGGAGGATAACGATCTGACATCCGGAGGAGGGTAAACGTCCCAGGGGTTGGACAGAGACAAGTCATCCGAGTCTGAGAGAATGAGTTCGTGCAGCAGACTGTCCTCTGGAACAGGGGAGCTCTCACCTGCATTACAACCAGGTGCCTGCGGTGGATCGCCTTCTATCGCAGGGTGGGCCTCTCCTCCTGTGCCCGCCGGCACCTCCACCTGCTGGGAGTCCTCCTCGGGGATAAGAAGGCACTTCACCGGTACCGTGAAACTCTCCTCCCCTTTGTATCTGACCCGGTCCACGTCCCAGCCCGTCTTTGGCCAGGTGTCAGCTGCTGGGTGAGCAGAAGTCGACGGTTGATGGCGTCCAGGAGGGCTGTCCGCTGCCGTCAGCCTCTTCCTGATGTCATCCAGAACCTCCTGCAGGCAGTCGTCCTGCCACGCCTCCAGCAGCTCAGTCAGATCCAACTCACACTGGCTCCAATGAAAGTTCTCCTGAACCAGAAGGCTCTGCCAGGTTTCACGGATCTTCATCCTCACGGAGGAGAGGCTCGTGTAGCAGGGGGTGAGCTCTTTAACCGGACCGGCTGCGATGGTGCCCAGCTCTCCCACAGATAGGTAGAACCAGCATTTAGTCTGCTCTGTGTCCATGTGAAACTGCAGCCGGTAGTCCTGGATGAGCACCGTGGAGTTGATCATGCCGTTAAAGTACTCCCGGTCTTCCCGCTCCTGCAGATTCTCCCAGGCTGAGGCGGTGAGCACGGCCGGAATCCAGATCAGCCCGTCTGACAGAAACAGGAGCTCCGTGGGGCCCTCGCATCCGCGCGCCTGCGACTGAGTCATCTGATCCAGCCCGATGACGTGAGCCTTCAGCCGGCCACGTCTGCCCTCCTCAGGGCCGCCGTAGCTCAGGATCAGGCTCTCTATCCACGGCGTGAGCCTGCTGGGACCATATTGATGAAGCATATCTGTAGTTCAAACTTGTGCGCCTACCGTCTACTTCCGGCAGGAACACAGCTGCGCAGAGCGATACTTCCTGTTTCTCAATTTCTCCACCGGAAGTGAAAACACTGGCTCGTTTATAAACCGCTGCATTTTTTTTTTATTTTGTCTGTTGACACATTTTGAGAAGAAACAACTCATATGCGATAGTTTTTATTATTATTAATTCCTAAAATATTTTTATGTTTTAGAAGAGTTCTTTCCCTTTGACCTAACACAAAAATTTAGAAGGCAGAAATAAATCTAAAATAGGACAAGTCAAACCTCTTAAAAACCACTCTTCTGATAAAGTTTTTTTCCCCCAGTTAGAAATTATCTTATTGTCCTTTTTATGGATTTATCCCAAACATGATACTTCCTTCAAAATAAAAGCACAGCAGTCAGCATAGACATAACATGCGGCAGTCAGGACCTAATAAATAGGTCTATGGTTAGGACACGAAAAATGTACGGGAACCATTACAAATCATGTGTTAACTTACACCAACCGCAATCTGGAATTGTTTTGTCCCCCACTATAAATCACAATTATTTTTTAGAAACTTGTTTGTATTTTGTTTTGCAGTACGTAAAAGAAGCATTGGAATTACAAATATCTAATGGTAATGTCAATATGACCAATTACTTATCGTTACTTTTATTTATTTTTTCGATAAAAGAAAAAAAGAAAAAGACTGCGGCCTCCTCCCGCACTTCCCATCCTACCTGATGATACGTTTACGTATCATAGTAAAAAAAAGAAAAAAGGATACAGGCACTCTGCTCAGTATGAAATGTTAACATTTATGAATAAAGATGTACACATAACTGTGAATACGCCGTAAAATCTCATTTTTCCCAAATAAAATCTAGGTCCAAACGTTTTTTCTCAGGTTGTGTGTTCGTGGAAGTGGAATCCATAAATGTAAAGGGACGTTTCAAATTTACCGTGTGTATTTGAAAGCAACAAAAGGCATGCCTTTTTAACGTCTACTTGCTAAATTCTTGCCTGAAGAGAGCTTCGTGTTCTTTTGGGTTGAGTTTTGCACAAAAAGACGGGGAAAACTTTAAACTTTATTTTAAAAGAAGTTTCTTCAGGTAAGGCATTTTTCCATCAATTTCAAAAAGTAAAGTAAATGACTGTAAACACGCAGCGCCGAAGCAGTCCTGCCATTTACCTGTGTTTATCAGTAAGGTTACGCTGCTATCCCAATTGCTTGTTAATCCCATGGATTTGTAACCTACGTTTAGATGTAATGCTGCAGTTGTCAGGAGATTTTTTTCCACATTTCCATTGCTGCTAGCTAGCTGTGCTAGCCAAAACTTCTTCAAAAAGTCGCCATTTTTAGACGTTTTGACTCCGTGCGTCACTATAGCACGCTAATGGATACTGCATTTTATTTTTCCACGAAGAGTCCTAATTCAACCCTTAATTCGGCTCTGTAGCGACTCATCGGAGAACTTGTTGACAGCGAGGAGTGGCTCGTGCTTCGGGCTGTCACGTGCCGAGACATGCCCAACTCTGCGTGCAGTGATCCCGGCGCCAGGGTTTCGGACCCGCAGCACTCCCAGAAGCTGCTGCGAGTCCTCCGGACCTTCTGGGAGGAGAAAAGCTTCCACGACGCGGTGCTGGTTGTTGATGGAGATGAGCTTCCGGTGCAGAAAAACATCCTGGCTGCTGCCAGCCCTTACATCAGGTAAGGTCACACAGGGAAGTGGGACAGACTGTGATGTTTCCCAGGTGAGTCCCCCTTCAGATCATGCCTGTGATGACTTTGTATTCTTATGCAGGCTAAAGGTCGTGTGTTGACATTTTTCAGTCTGCAGACAGTGGGAAAACGTGTTGTTAGCCCAGGAGTAGTAGCCACTGCTGCATTTAGCTTCAAGGAGTTCCTCAAGGATCCATGCTAAGACCATAGGTGTGTCCTAAATAGTTATAAACCTACAATCAGTTACTTAAGACATATTTCAGTTGACGTGACAGGATATTATGATACATGTTGCCTTGTGTTGAAACTTCAATTTGTCCAAACCATAAAGAAAATACTGCCCATCTTTTTTTATTTTGATCCATTTCTGGCCCATGAAGTTGGAACCAGCTTTTGTGACCTTAAAATCTACCTGTGAAGCAGATCCCTCAAAGGTGTACTATGGACAGGTGGCAAACGAGCTGGCGTGCTGCAACTTTTGTCCGTTTAGCTGTGAAGCGAACTTCGAAATGGGTTTTAAGTTTCATTGGAAAAGGGTCTTAAAAGTACAAAGAGAATGTGATAGATTTCCCAAACCCCAAAATCTACATTTGGCATAACATTAAAAACTGTTTTTGGTTCCTTGCACATGAATATCTCTCTCCTTTCTTGATATAGATGTAAAAGAAAAATGTTTCTTGTTTTGAATAAGGACTAAATATAGTCGTGTTGTGTTTTTTTTGTTTCGTTTTGGGGGCTGTGCCTCTGCTTTTGTTGATTAAATCATTATTCTTAAATCAGGAACACACACACACATTTAGGAGAGACTTGTAAAAAAAAAAACAACAAACAAATAGAGCAAACCAGGATTTCACGTATGCAATATATATAAACACATATATAATTAAAAAGAAACAACTCAAACTTACATTTATTTGTCCTTTATTTATTAACTGACACCTTTACTGTTTTAATTTGTTTTTTTTTTTTAAATAAAATACATATTTGGCAGTTCTACATTTGATTTGTGTGTAATTTTTCTTTATTTTTGTTACAGAAAATCACAAAGTTGTTTTACCGATGTGTTGTTTTATTTTCTTTCAAGGACCAAGCTGAACTATAACCCACCGAAAGAAGACGGCTCCATGTACAGAATCGAGCTGCAGGGGGTCTCCATGGCCACCATGAAACAAATCCTAGATTTCATCTTCAGCGGGGAGGTGAGTCCCGGAGCGTCGATCTTTTCTCTGTGAAGCTTCATGCTTTAAGGTCTTCATTTCTGTGCTGTCAGATTACCCTGAGTGAGGAGACCATCCAGGACATGGTTCAGGCGTCAGACATGCTTCTCATGACCGACCTGAAGGCCTTGTGCTGCCAGTTCCTGGAGAGCTGCATCACTGCAGAGAACTGCATTGGCATCCGCCTCTTCTCTCTGCACTACTGCCTGCACCACGTCCACCACGTCGCCACCGAGTTCCTGCAGACCCACTTCAGGGACGTGGAGCTCACAGAAGAGTTCAGGGAGCTGCCGCCGGAGCGCCTGTGCGAGCTGCTGGCCATGGAGAAGCTCAACGTGGGCAACGAGAAGCATGTTCTGGAGGCGGTGGTGCGATGGTTCGCCCACGACCCCGATGAGCGCAGGGTGTGTAAACCCACTACCTCTCCATGTTTTTACCTGCTTATGAAAAAACTGAAAAGAGGGAAACTTTGGAATTTAGAAACAGAACTTTTCAAAAAAACATGTGCAAATCTTCAGACCTGTTGTTAAATGGCAAAAATGTACTTCCTGCCGGACTGAAGCTTTAGAAAACTGTAAGAAGACCTGCTAATTGCAAAAATAAGGTGTAGAAATGAGACAATAAATCGTCTAGAAATTAAATAAAATGGAAGGCAATTTAAAAAGAAACCAGAAAATCTCTCAAAATGCAAATGTATAAATTTGGAAAATCAGCAGAATCTGCCTCATGGCTGATGGAGTTGTGTGGTTTGGAAACACAGGAAGTGAGGTTTCGGTTTGTTTGCAGGTCCACATGAAGCAGGTCATGTCATCTGTGTGGCTGCAGGGTTTGGACATCAGCTACCTGAGACAGCAGGTCTGTTACTGTCACTTCTGCTGTGTACCATAAAGATAAAGCCTTTTTCTTTTGTTAGCTTATCATTTAGAAAACATTTATCATTTTTTAGCTGTTTTTCTTCTTTCTATGGCTTAACATGAGATAAAAGTCCATTTATTATTCCTAGCAATGTATTATATATTTGTATTTTGTTCGTTTCTCTTTTACTATAAGAACTCATCATTCAGTTTAGCATAATTGGCACACAGTTGCTTCAAAGTTTTCAATGTTTTAGTTGTGAAGCACTTTTTTCAATTCATGTTTCAATTTTGTGAGTTATTTAGCTAAATTCTCCACTTTTTTGTCTTTTTCTGTTTGTATTTTTTTGTTCTCATTCATCATCATATTTTCTACAATTTTTAAAAATGTTCTCAGTTTATGAACGGTTGGTGTGTTTTTTTGTTTTTTTTCTCTGTTCGCTTTTTTCTGTCTTGAATTTTTTTTAGTGAATACTTTTGTCTTCTTTTGGGTGTACAAGTCTTATCTTTACAAAATGTGACCTAAACAATTTTTCTGAATGTTGTTCCCTAAACCAGGCAGTAACTGGGTCACATTTGGGACCTGTCTTTGTGAGCTGGCTCTGCTGTGTCTTCCCATCAGGCCATGGGGGAGCCGCTGATGAGGGAGGTGATCACAGATCACTGTCAGAAGGTGCTGACGGAGGGTCCGCTGCAGGGCGAGGCGATGCTCGCCGCCTTTAAGCCCAGAGGCTACTCTGAATGTATCATCATTGCAGGAGGAGAAGATCGCAAGTGAGTCCTCGTCTGTTTGCTTTTTTGCTTTTTGGGGGTGTGGATTTGACTGCAGCTCCACATCTGCGGCTGCGTTTTAAAAAGGTCTGCAGAGCCTGACCAGTTAGATCTGCTTCGTCTCTCCTGTAAGGGACGAATTCCTCTCCGGTCCTGGTTTTTGGTGACACATTTGTTTTTGTTCAGGAGGACAGCTGACTGACCTGCTTCTCTCCCGTTCAGAACCAGGAAGCCCACCGGCGCCACGCGCTGCATGTGTCCACTGTACGACAACAACAGAAAGGACTGGATCGAGCTGGAGCCGCTGAGCGTCCCCCGCATCAACCATGGCGTGGTGGCTGCAGGTCAGTGCATCTTAGCCCTGAAGCTGTAGAAACCCCCACCCGAGCAGAGGTGGTGTTGAAGCAGCGCCGTCTCCCGTCTGTTAGAGGGCTTCCTGTTCGTGATGGGCGGGGCGGATGAACACGGGACAGTCCTGGACAGCGGGGAGAAGTATGACGCCGACTCCAACTCCTGGAGCTCCATGCCTCCCATGCTGCAGGTGCAAAAACCCCCCACGCCTCTATTTTGTTTTAGTCTTTATGCAGAGCATATTGATGACAGAACAAGAAAAGAAAACAACAATATCTTGATGGGATTTTATGTCGTGTGTTTTTTCTTTTCTCAGCCTCGTCAGAACTTCGGCGTGGTGGAGCTGGACGGCCTGATCTACGTCCTGGGAGGGGAAAACGAAACCGCTGAGCTGACCTCGGTAGAGGTGTTCGATCCTCACCTCAGTACCTGGAGGATGCAGACCAGCATGACCATGATTCGCAAAGTAAGCCCCACCAGACCACCTCGCACCAAAGAAATGTTAGCGAGAAAGATCTAAACTTCACATAAACCTAAAATGTTTGAGTTCCTAACCTTTTTCATCACATGTCTGGATGTTAAAATGATGCTTCAAGAGGTGTCAATACTGGATTTGTCTTCTTAGTTTAATTAAACATTTTTTGTTTTTATTTATTTGGTTTTTATTCTCTTTACAATTTTTTTCACTCTTTGATTTTGTTGTAATAAAAAATCCTTTTTTCTCTGGATTCAGTCAGTTTTATGTTTAACACATCAGTTTATTTATTTCCTCAAATATAACATCAGAAAAATGTTGTGCTAAAGGCTACAAGTAAATGTGTTAGATATGTATTTATAATCAAGCTAAATAGTTTGATTATAAATAAAAATTGTATAGAAAAAAGAATAAAGAAAACTTGTCAGCCTTCTTTATTATTTTAGTTACTCAAGTCTTAAAATATTCATCAAAAAATAATTTACGTTTAATGTCATTTTTATCAGTAATATATGTTTAATTTTTACTTCTGTAAAAATCATGTGAGTTAAAAAATAAAAAGCATCTATTTTGAGGTGTTTACTCAATTTGTTTATTCATAAACAATTGAAAAAATGTCATGACCATAAAATGCCTTTTGGTTTATTTCTAAGAATAAAAATTATTAAAATAAAAAGGATAGAAAAAAAATTGAAATGTACCTTCAGAAAACCTTTTTTCCAGCTGAAATATCTATATTTGACCAGCAGGGGGCGTCAGAGCACGACTGACTTTGTTTTGTCATCTGAAACAGCTCATTTCTTCACTGATTGTTTTCTTTAAGTTAAAATGGAATAAAAACAAAACCACCAAACAGTTGCAGAAAATGACCATAATAAGTACAAGTTTGCCATTTCTGTAACATTAAAAAGAACAACAACAATATTCTTTTCAAGGAGATAAACCTCAAAAAAAAAAAAAAAAAGGACTGGAGCGGAAGCACAAATATAGAAACAATTTAACATCTTTATTTGTTGTTTTTGTTTTTAAAAAGTAACAGATTGATTTAAGCGGAGCTGCAGCTGCAGAGATGACCGTTTCTCATTGTCCTGGACTGAAAAACAGCTTCATGTTGACCCAACTGCCGTGCTGTAATGAGAAAAGCTTTCGGTTCTGTCCTCACAGTCTCTGTTCTGTCAGAGAGAAGAGCCATCAGAACTTCAGCATAACCCCCTTCTCCATTTTATGCTGAGGCGGTGGCCACAGATCTTTGTTCTAACCTGACCTGAATGTTGTCGTTTCAGTCGAACTCCAGCAAGGAAGAGCGGAGACAAATGTTAATGTATGCCCTTTTTTTTGTTGTCTTGTAGGTTGGATGCTATGCTTCCATGAACAAAAAGATCTATGCTGTTGGTGGGGGCTCCTACGGGAAGCTGTTCGACTCTGTGGAGTCCTTTGACCCTAAAACCCAGCAGTGGACGGGCCTGTGTCCCCTGAAGGAGCGGCGGTAAGAAAGAAAGCTAAATCTGCTCTGCTCTGACTTCCCGCCGTCCGTCACATGTTCTGCTCTCATGCCAGCACCTCGGCCCGACAGGAAGTGAGACACCACTCCGGGGCGGTTGTCACGGTACCCGACGTGATGCTTTTGGTTTCAGTTTGAGTTGCCCCGCCGTCATGCAGCATCAGCTGTGGTTCAGGAAGTCACTGCAGGTGGAGCCGCGTGCTTTCACGCTAGACGCCACTGCTTTAACTCGTGATGCCCGACCTTCAGCCAGTCTCTTCTCTGGCGTTCAAGCCGTTTATTGCCCCATACGTTCCCTCTTTTCTCCGCCCTTTAAAATGACACGTTTTTATGTAAAAACAAATCCGTTTGCCTTTAGTCAACTTAAAGACGCACTCCAATGAAATTTGTGTTCTTTACATGTTCTTGGACATATATTAGGAAATTAAGCTTAAATTAGGATTTCAGAGTATTTCTTTCTTTCAATAGTTGTGACATGAAAAAAGCCTCCCTGCTCCGCTCCATTCTGATGCATCGTTGCAGACAAATAGATCCGTGTACGTCTTTATGAGCTGTCATCTCTCTCAAAACTGTACACCTGGATAGCTTAAGTATTGCTCGCCATATTTGATGCTTCGCTAAGGACAGGTTGGGGGTGTGAGTGGCTGAAAGATAGCGGGAGAGCATGGAAACGGAGAGCCCTCAGCAACAGGGAGGGGAAGAGGGGATGGGATTGCTCCACGCCAACAGTCCCGCCCACAACACAGAGGCTAATTTTTCATGAACTGCTGCAGCTTTGCAGAAACTATGTCCTAGAAAACGACAGTTTTTTTTATTTTTTATTTTGGTTAAAAACAGCATAATCATAATTAAAGGATCACTTTTTGAAAATAGTTCAAAGGATGATCGGAGCGGGACTTTAAACGTAGCTTGTTTAGTATTCTGGGTGAGCTGGACTAATCATAAACCGCCCTCTTCACGCTTTAACTCAGGAGGTATCAGGATGTTGTCTTACCGGACCAAAGAGAAAAGTTACTTTAGGCTCTTTAAGGCCGAACATCACTGAATCATCAGGAACTGGCTGCAGAGCGAAGCGTTTATTGCTGCTCATGTTCTTAGCTACTGTAGCTAAAAGCTTCCCATCATCATTTCTTATTTGAAATTGATATTTTAATGGAAATTGTGAGTTGAAACTCATTTATCCTGTTGTAAAATAGATTGGTGACTTAAGTCGGTCAACAAACAGCCAATCAGAGCTGAGAATCCTTTTGCGTCTTATTATTTGGTTGAAATAAATCTGTTGGGATTTAACATCTGGGTTCAGGAGCCTCCTCACCTCCACCTTTCTCCACCAGCTGCAGTCCGGGTCAGCCGCCGTTACCTCTTCTGCCTCGTGACGGTTAAACAGAGCAACAAAAATCAACGTATTTGCTTTTTTGATTGTTAGAAGAGATACCATGTTGTTTGTTTAAATACACAAAAAAAGCAAAAGATGACAAAAAGCTGAACTGAAAAGAAGCTGAAGATGATTAAGGAAGCAGCTGTTGCCCGCAAACACCTCCAGAAGAAATTCCGACTGGCCTGATCTGTGGGGGAAAAAAACACCCAGTCATGAAGCAGCGAGCCGAGTCAGGACTCTTAGGAGTCATCTGCAGGTCAGCTGGTGTTTGTGGCGTTCACTCTCGTCCTTCTCATGTTGTTTTGCTGTTGAATGTTTCAAAACCTCAGATGAGATCATCTTCTCTGAATGTTTTCTGGAAGCCCGTGATGCAACCTGCAGCTTCCTGCGAACCAACGTGAGAACTAAACCTCGCCGTTGTGTTCAGGTTTGGCTCTGTGGCGTGCGGCGTCGGGCAGGAGCTCTACGTCTTTGGTGGAGTCCGCAGCAAAGAGAACGAAAACCCGGAGACGAGACAGATGTTGACCTGCAAGTCTGAGTTCTACCACGACGAGCTGAGGAGGTCCAATTCAAACTTCTACAAGCTTTATTGCTGTAAAACGTTAACATTTTAATGAGTGACCATCATCAGTTGGAGTTAAAATTCACCCAGAACTGGTTTACTTTCAGACTGAAGATGGGTTTAAGCTCACTCCATTTAGCTTTCAATAGAGTTCCTTTGTTGTCATGACAACTTTATGTGATGCTGGAGTATTTATTCTGTGAGATTAGCCCAAAGGTTTCTGCAAAACTTTGTTCTTAGGGGTTTATGTCCCGAAGATCATCTCCAAAAAACAGAGCGTGCTTATGTGCTCTGGTGCAGGTGGATGTTCCTGGACGACCAGAGCCTGTGCATCCAGACCAGCTCCACCTTTGTCTATGGCGCGGTGCCGATCGGAGCCAGCATCTATGTGGTGGGAGACCTGGACACGGGTGGGTAGCGGCAGCGGAGCTCCGTTGGGGTGTCAGGGATGGGTTAGGTGATCGGTCTTTGCTCCTGCGCAGGAACGAGCTTCGACTACATCCGAGAGTTCCGCCGCAGCTCGGGGACCTGGCATCGCACCAAACCCATGTTGCCCACGGACCTGTCCAAAACCGCCTGCGCCGCCTTGCGCATCGCCAACTGTCGCCTGTTCCGCCTTCAGCTGAGTCAGGGAATGTTCCGGATCAGAGTGTGACCCGGCTGGCGAGCTGCGCTCTTTACCTGCTGGAGGTTTGGGATTCGGGACCTCTGGGCCTTCGGGTTTACCGTGGCCTGATGTAGAGGACGTCTTTTCGTTTACGTGTTTGTTGTACCACTTTATGGAGCAAAGGAAGATCTCGACGCTATAGATTCCTATTTTGAAGGACTTTAAACTGAGGCTTGATTTGTGCAGTAAAATAGGACATTCCTCTAATGTGACCCTCCAGTCTGAGATTCAACCGCATCCTCCACTTTATTACCCATTTTATCAGGAAGCACAGGCAATTCAGGATGTTCCAGTTTGCCTTTTAACCCTTAAATGTGTTATTTTATATTTTTGGCTGTGAGCTTCTGTTGGTCTTTGGGTCATGCTGCTTCGTCGTGATTTCCAAGAATCTCTGCGATGTTTCCGCCTCAGCTGCTGAGGTTTGACTCCATGCGTTGTTTCCTGGTGGTGGCCTTGGTTTACTGTGTGAGGTAGCAGAGATCTTCCACTGTGGCGTGGAGTTGCTGCAGAGGTCCACCACGTCTAATGCTTGGGTCTCATAAACTGAGATGCTGGTTTCGGGGCGATCAGGTGCAGCAGTTTCTGTGTTTTCACCTTCACTGACTTCACTGACAGAAGTCGGTTTCCATGTAAACGCACTGAAACACACGGATCATGGTCAACGTTTTTGCTAGTCAAAATAGGATTTCTTGGATTTAAATTTTGGACATCCCAGATTTGATGAGTCAAGATTGCCTTTAGTAAAAATCACTTTGACTTTGATGAATCTGGTTTTTTTAACCCAACCTTGCATCTTGTGTCGTTGAACCATTGACTGTATATAAGAACTGGACAGAGTCAGTGTGACGTGGCCAAAGAAAATGGTTCTACTTTCAGATTTAACGAAATGAAGACAGTTCAGTCGCCAATTTATCAATGAGTGGGCTTGTTGGAAGTCCACTCCCCAACCACTTGAAAGCAGGTTGCACAAAATCTGTCAAATGCTTCAAACGTTGGACGTGACGACGGGCAGGAACAACATACTTTTATTGAGGAGTCTGATTGGTCAGTTTATAACTTCTATGACTTGCATTACATGATTAAAAAAACAAGGATTAGCAAGAAGATGTTGAAAAAAACAACATGGTCCTTGCAGTCAGTGACTGCTGTGGGCCATGAAAAAGGTAGCAGGTCAAGAATTGGTTATGCTGATAAATATAAGGCTGTTGATTTCTCCATAGTTTATGGGATTTTAGCTTCTTTCCCTGTTTGGAACGTGAGAAGGGTGGGGCTACCTAGTCCAGTTCTTATATACAGTAACCTAGGACCTCTTCTGCTTCTGCGGTAAAGTTCATGTTGGGTTTCAGGAGAAAATCCAGTCGGAGGTCCAATTGTTAATCCTCAAACCCTCCGTTCAGCTTCTAGTAGTGAACGTCGGCCTCTTGGTGTAATGCTTTGTAAGGGTTTGGGTTTTGCATCTGTGTGTGGAACTGCTGGGAGGAAATTCTGCACCTTGTCTTCTGTAGTGATGGTTAAACGGCGTGTCGCTGGTTTTTTTTAAAGCTTGTAAGGAAAAGAGGCAGAAAGAGGATGACAAACAGAACGTTGCATCTGAATCTAAAGCATTTTGTTATCGATTAAATCATGGGACTACGCTCAACATGCTGGAGCTGAAGATCAGAGGAATATTTGAAGAAATCTAAAGCAGCTTTCCTCAGAAGAGCTGGACTCTGCCTTAAAAGAGAGGATGAGGAGCAGCGTAATCCAGAACAGCTGAGTTTTGTAACCCTTCCCTGCCCCCCTTTTCCAAATTGTGATAAATTCTAAATGCACAAAAATAAAACGTTTTAATCACCAGAAAGTATGAAGGTTCATTTTAGGTGTAGAGTAGGTCTTTGTGACATGGTAGTCAATGGGGTGTTGCTCCTTTCTGACTCCAGTGCTCTTCAGAAGAACTGCAACATCTGGTACTTTTGGGTTTGTGTCTCATTCAGGGTTGGAGGTCTGGGATTCCTGGACAGCCTCTTGTTTGAGAAAAAAAAAAAAATACTCAAACATGTAGCTGGAAGGAGATCTGGGTGTAGATCCAGGAGGAGCCAGAATGGGGAGTCCTGAATCGGTCCTGCTCAGGTTGCTTTTGAGTTTAATGGACGGTTGGTCTTTAAGGTGCAGTTTCATAGTGAAACTCCAGTTTCCCTCTGGTTTAGCTGTTCAGAATAAAGACTTTCCACTCTGATTTACTGGAAGACACGGCTTTTAAACAGGATCTTAGCAGGCTCAGATCTTCTAAACAGTGTTTCTAATCGACTGACAAAGAAAGAAATGAGTGCTTCACAGCACATGCACATGGAAATAATCCACCAGCTGAGTGTGAATCGATGTTTGTGTTCATTTTGACACTTTTATATTTTTCCGTGTGTCATCATTTACAGTCAACACTGCTGCACATTTCCAGTTCACTCTGTTTACTCAACACTTCCTCTGGACTCCCTGTGCAGGGATCCTTCAGAGGACAATAAGAAACTCATTACAAAGAGGTTAACTTCAGCCGAATGTGTGTTCTGGTCGGCTGGAGGTGATGCTCCCGCCTCAATTTGCACTTTTGAGGAAGTTGCTGTTCAGTGTGTTTCATTTACGTCAAAGGGATTAAATGGCAAAGCTGCCAAACAGACATTTTGTTCATCTTGTTTTTGTTTTTTTTGTTTTGTGGGGATATGGATTCCTAACCTCCAAGCAATGAAGCACAGCAAAAGATAGCTAACCTCCAACGGTTCAAGACAACAAGTTTAGGTCGTAACATCGGCCAAGTATCATCAAAAAGAACCAAGAAAATTTGAATTTAAAACCTGTTTAGTCATTTTCATTTTTTTTTTTAGAAGATTTTCTTAAAGTTTTTTTTTTTTTTTAGAAAGTACAGGATTTATGGAGATAGTGATGCATTTTCACTCCATTTTAGTAAGCCATGCAACAATTTTAGTAAACCCAGCATGTGTAACTTGATAAAGACTTGAAAACCTGTAAATGTTAATACCGGTAATCAGAAAAATAAAATCAAAATCAGAGATGAAAGCAGGAGCTCTGTTGGTCCACACACTCACTGAAGATTTAAAGAAGCCAAAGATTTCGGACCTGTAAGAAGACAAAAACAAACTAAAACAACTTCGGGACTTCTGCAGATTGTTATCTTCGTCAAGTATTTTATCTATGTAAACAAGATGTCGCTCTATCTAGATTGAATATTTACCATGTGAACATCTGAGTAAACATGGTGTCATCTGCATACAGTGAAACATTTGTGTCATTCAGCTAGACACATCCTCCTCTTCAAACACCTGGTCATGGGTTTTTGGTCAACAACACAGTTTGTCATTGGTGTGTCTTTCTGGTGGAAGTTCCTCAGGGCTTTCTTTTTGGCCCCTTTAATTTTACACACAAACATTCGTCTGTTTGGCCAAACCTGAGAATTGTAGATGGGGAAAAAAAAACAAAGTTCATTTGAAAGTTTGAGTTGTTTAAAAATACATATTATTTGCATTAAGATGATTGTAATGCCCCTCATGCTGGTCACCTTTAGCCTTCTTCAGAGGGTCAGGAGATGCTGCTGTGGAGCTCCAAACAGGCCTAACAGGCAAAAAGGAACTAAAGGTTCCTCAGTTTTGTCCGCTGTTATGGTAAGTTTACTGGGGTTTTTTTTCCTTTGCTTTTCTTTAGGTTTGCTGCCAACACAGAAGTAAAAAGAAAACGAGCTGAATAAAAAAAAAAAAAGATGCTTGAAAAAAACATTATTCTTTGATTTACATATTTGTGTTTCTGCAGACATCCTCTGATGTTAATTGTTTCTTTTTTTTTGTCCTCATTTCTATGGTTGCAAAGAGATTGTTTGTGTGGACGTTCACGTGGTCTCTGTTTTATCTTCATCCTTTCCTGACTGAGCTGCAGGAAGCACTCGGAAAAGAGAGGATGGAGATGTTTGAGAAAGTCCTGCTGGGTTTGGGATCTTGAAGTCCCACATGGATGGACTGTTTCTTCTGCATCCCTCTGAGACAAGACGTTCCTAATTTTGGCAACAATGACGACAAAAAAAAAGAAGTTCTGGAAACTAGTCTTGTGTTCTACTCAAGACGGATTCCAAGGTTTGTCAGAGGTGTTTTGTGCCAAAATGATCTTCTTCAGTGCAATTTGACCTGGCAGATAGGGAGTTACTGTTTAACGGAGCAGGAACAGTCTAAGATCTGCTCTCGCTCCAAGCGAGGAGCAGCTCCTCCTCCAAGACCTTGCCTGATGTGGTCTCAAACACCTGATGTTTCCTCAGATGTTTCTGAAGTTCTTCACATTTGATTTCTCTTTTCTACGGCAGAAATGACCCTAAAAAAAGAAACCGTTTCTCTCCTTTACACTCAGAGTGTTCAGTTAGAATCAGAATCAGAAATACTTCATTGATCCCACACGTGGGAAATTTGTGCCTTACTGTAGCAGTATTGTAATCACAAAATAAAATAGAATAATATAAAAACAAAATCAATGTAAACAAATAAGGTGGTATAATTTAAAAACTATTTACTAACAGTACAGGCAAATATTTGCAAATATTTTTATACGTGTAAAAGTTATTGGTTACCCTGTGAGTTATTGTGATTCACGACGATTTGAATAAAGAAATACTTATTTTTTTAATAGATGTCCTCCAACCTTCGAAAAGTGCTACAAAAACACCCTTTTTTTTAATCTAAGTGGTCTGTAATCTGACCTGGCAGCAGCGACGTCATCATCTGGTGTTTGTCAGGGAAGGTTTTGTCTGGTTTGTGTTTTTTTTCTGAGTTGTTTAAATTCAGATGTATCAGCAGAGCAAGAAATGATGCTTAGAAATAAAAGCAAGTCCAGATTTTTATTCAAATGCTTCAGGGACCCTCATGCAGAGGTGGATTAATAGACTGTGAGAGAGTTGAATTTGTGGTTTCAGTTATGACAAACCATCACACTACCATCACCGTGTTTGTCTGTTGTTATTCTGAAATGCTGTCCTGTCTTTTCAGAAAGTTCCGCTTTTGTCTCATAAATCCACAAAATACTCGTTTTTTTTGTGAATGGTGGAGATGATCTTATCAAATGTGCGTCTTTATGTTCTTGTATCTCAGCATCATCTTTATCTTTAAACTTTCTCGTGGAATCTCGTTGAATCGTGGCCTCTGACCTGAAGTGAGTTCAGTGAGGCCTGCTCTTCTTTCCATGTTCTTCTGCTTCCAGCCTTCCTGTGTTTCTGGAGTCATTCACTTCACTCATGTGAGAAGTCCTGAAGCAGCAGAAATGTCCAACCCGTTCTGATTTAAACAGCTCAGTGCTATTTCTTTTTTTCTTGTCTGTTTCCTGATTTTCTTCAGATGAAATCCTCATCTTTTCCGTGATGAGATCTTTCAGCTGATCCACAAACTCCTGTTTTGGTTTTGTTTATCTTTGTTTACTGGGTGTTTGAAGCTCGGAGGTCAGCGTAGCGGTTTCAACAAATACTTGTTTCCGTGCCAGTTTTTTTGAATATAAGTTTGAATAAAATGTTTGGAACCTCTAAGGGTGGCGAGGACGCGGAGAAGTCCGCTTTAATATCTCCACCTGATTGTGCAGGGGGAAAAAAATCGGATTCTAACGACGCGGCGTCCTCCATGCAGGAGTGATGCTCCTCTCAGGTTTCCCTTTGCTTCTCTGCTGAAGCTCCTCTGGATAGCAAACATGTTTCAGCGAGTCGACTCGTTCAGCTCTGCGTCATATTTACAGCAGAACATTGCATTATTTCAGCTGCTTCACTGTTTGTCATCTTTTTGCCTTTTTCAGTCGAGTTCTATGCGTTGTTTATTTTCCACTTAAACGTTTTTACTCCCCTAATCTTCTCCTCTTTGGTGTTTCTTGTGTAATTTGTCTCCACAGGCTTCCTTCTTCTATGTTTTCGGCTCCCTGTTGTCAATTTTTCTGTGGTTTTATAAGGATAATCGGAGGACGTGATGAAGAACAGAGTTCCTGACGTTTTTTGAAGCACGAAGCTCAGCACATCCAGCTGTGATATCTGGAGTTCTTTGAAAAAGCTTCTACTAAATCAAACAAATTGTTGCCTTCTTGGTTCCTTCACATCGATTTCTGCTCTGACTTCAGGTCTCCTAAAGGTGCATGTGGTTTGGGATCCACTTTTTCTTTTTTTCTTTTCAAATTTCACTTTAAATTCTCACTCTGATCATCTGTGCTAAAGTCTTTCCCAGTGATCTTGTATGTGATTATGCCGTTTTTAGACAAAATAAAGAAATCCAATTTCTAGCGCAAAGTTTCTGCAGATAGTTCAATAGAAATTCACCTCTGAGTTGTGGGCTGAACTGCTGGTCTGGAGAAACCCCACTCCCACCCTCCCCGTTGCTGAGAGCTCTCGGTTAATGTGCTCTCCCGCCAGCTTACAGCCCCTCACAACCCCGATGGCGAGTAATGTCGGAGTTATCCAGCAGTTAGGTTTAGAGCCAGATTCCAGCTCAGATGAGCAAAACAAAGACGTAGATGCCTCTGTTTGTCTGCAATGATGCATCAGAATGAAGCAAAGCGGAGAGCTTGTAGTCCACCCAGCGTATTTTCTACGCCACAAAAATGATCTTTTTCAAACTGCATTTTTTTCATCTGCTCCTGATTCACAACGATTTGTAAAAGAAATACGCAGAGCTTAATTTATTTAATATATGTCCCCTATCATGTGAAAAAACCAGAAGAACATGTTAGAAACACCAAAGACACCGTTTTTGATGCAGGTGTTTAATACAAAACCCAAAATCATGAAGACCTGTGCAAAGCCGTATGTCAAACTGAGGCTTTGATTTGGACTTGAGGCTCTGAACGCTGCATACCAGCAGATATCGTCCCATCAGCTGATCCTGGTCATTCCAGGAAAAGCTGTTCCTCCAGTCTGGCCCGTCACTCTGCACCACAGTAAGCTTCCCGATTTCTACAGAAGGTCAAAGTAGTTTATCTGCCGTGCATGTCCCGCGCACAAGAAGGAGGTCGTTCACAAGTGCTTATGCTCCCAACCCCACAAGATTCTGATACCAGGACGCCAAACACGATCCAAAGGTCCAGGAGCGGATTCCTGCTGCTACTCCACAACAGAAAAGAGTCCTGGATAATTATACACCTGAAACAAATATTACACACTTATTTGTTTCTTCAGTCTCATTGATCCAGTTGCAGTGATGTTACATGACAGCGTGCAGGTTAAAGTTTATAGTTTTTCTGCAGAAATGTCTCTCGTTTGATGACGGTGCATCTATGAGGAAAAAAAGTACAAAACAAATCAATGGGAACTAAAGAAAAGAGGCAAATCAAGACTGAAAATACTTCAGAAAACCTGAAAATAATGCAAAAATAAATGTTCACAAAAAATCTAAACAAAATTGAAGGAAGCAAAGTAATGTAACTTAAAGAAAGAGTGAAAGAACACATTTTCATATAAACAAAATAAAAATAAAGTTTAAAAATGAAAACGAAAAGAAAATTAAAATACTTTTAAACTAAGAACAAATTAAAAGAATAAATGAAAGCATTAATGTGGAAAAAGTTTTTTAAATAAAAGTATTTCTAATGAAGTTGAATAAGAAAATATTCCTCAAAAGAATGCTAATGAAAAATACATACATTAAAAAAGGTCATTGTTTTAGATGTTTTAGTAAAATATTTAATAAATATTGGACTGTTATTTATGTTATTTATTACTACTATATTATATTTATTACTGTTGTATTTTTTTTATAATTTTACAGTAAAAACATTAGAAATTCTTTGTATTATTCTTGTTTTAGTCAGAGGCGGGGAGCTCGTGCTTCCTCCTGCATTTTTCCTCGCGCACGCGGGGGGTGGGGGGGGTGAGCGTGCGTCCTCGCGGCAGACACTCGAGCACAAAGACACGCGGCTCATCCGCTCGCCTCCCCATTGACGTCAGTCGGCGATCACATGAACGAGCAGCGGCCAATCGGCGCGGCGCAGCGGAGAGTGCACGCTCCTCTTCACACCGAGACAGAAAGGCGAATTCAACGAAACCGAGGCAGCGAACGGACACGAAAGCCCACGGAGGGACCGCACAGCTGCCGCCCGAGGAGACCCCCGCGCGCGGCGCCGCTCCCCCGCCGAGGATTACCGCGTTCGGCCCCGGAGGGGCGAGCGGATCGGATAAGGCCATGGCCCTAACGCACTGAGCCGCTCGTTGACGGTTCGGGGGGGTGGGTGGGAGTGAAGACGCACCGTGGAGACAGTTCACGGGGTTTTGTGCGTGGACGGAAATGGTGGATTATCGTGAACGGCTCACAGAGACCCCCCTGCGCCTGGATCTCCTGCTGTGAAACCCGCAGCTGTGCGTGGGCCCGCCGCACTAACTGAGGTAGTGTTGTGGCGGTGGGTCGGTAGGTACCCCCCACCCCCTCCCGCGACCTTATCCGTGTCTGGTTTACGTTTTTCTCTCGGCTGGGCCCCCTGATGGCGGAGTCCTGAGCCCCCCCCTCCCCCCAGGCGGCTCCAAACGTTCGGACGACATAATCTGCGGGATTAGGGGAGATGGATGTGAACGGCGGCGGGGAGCTGCACAACAACCAGTTCTACCAGTGCGAGGAGAGCAAGCCGCTGCTGGGGGAGATGTCGGATGGCCACAACAACGCCAAGCCGGGCGCGGGGCCCTGCAAGCGGCCCCTGCACCACTGCAGCAGCAGCGGGATGCGCTACAAGCTGCTGCACGAGGGCGACATCCAGGTGTGCGTGCTCAAGCACCCGCGCACCTTCCTCAGCAAGATTCTCACGTCCAAGTTCCTGCGGAGATGGGAGCCGCACCACCTCACGCTGACGGACAGCTGCCTCAGCTCTGCCACAGTGAGTCTCCCCCCCCCCCCCCCCCATCTGTGCTCGCGTGTGTGCGCGCGCCTGCATGAAAATGAGCGCTTTGTCTCGCATTTTTCGGGCTGTTTCTGTCCTCCTCCGGGATTACGCGCGGCTCCTGACGCATTTTTAATTTTACGCCCTCTCTCCGCCCGTTCGAGCCCCGTTACCACCGCCCCCCCCCCCATCCCGGGGCTCTGGCTCGGCGTGCTCCGGAGTGTCGGGCTGCGTCAGAGGGTGTGATGTTGAGGGCGCTCCTCTGCGGCCTGCAGGCTCCTGCCGATCAGCTGATGCTGCCAACACAAACAGGCCCGAGCGATTCCGAGCAGCTGCAGGAGCGAGTCTGATCAGGAGGAGGACTGCATCAGGACCTCCTGCGCGGAGTTCGGCTGCTCACCTGTGGAGGCCTGTCTGCTCTGAGAAATTCCGAAAAACAAAACAAAACATGAAAGCTTTTACGCACGACCATCTCCATGTTTTCTCTGCAAACACGCATCCAGCATTTAACATCTTCAACGACAAAAACGACAATCTGTTGATCACAAACAATCCAATTCATTCAAATTTCCGATTCATCCAATAAAAAGGAGTTTAAAATGTTTTTCTAACAAGCATCCGTCTAACTTCAAGACCAAAACTGTGAACATGAGGAAGTTTGTGGAGCCAACATGAATGCTGATTCAGCTTTTTCAGAGCATTTATTTAAATGTTTCTTTGATTTACTCTTTGCTAATATAGAGTTTATATTGTATGGATCGACGGTTTAAAGACTCACTTTGATCGTCTTTTGATCTATTTTTAAAGCAGTGGTCTTTTAATCACGATTACGCCGTTTTTAGCCAAAATCCAAAAGCCTGTGTCATTTTGGAGGACAGTTTCTGCAGAACGACACAAGTTCATTAAAAAAACAGCAGGATTGTAAGCCCATCCCCACTTCCCATCACCCATCTTTTTACCCTCTCTCTCTCGCTAGCTTACAGCCCCTAACGTTAGCAGTGCAACAAAAATGGCGAGCAATATCAGAGCTATCCAGCCATACAGTTTATATCCAGATTCCAGCTCAGAGGAGGAAAATGAAAACATGAATGGATCTACAGGTAGATGCATCAGAATGGAGCAGGGAGCTTGTGGCCCGCCCATTGTAGCACCTACATCACTGCTACAGACTTTCTCAAATGACTTTCTGTCATCTGCTCCTGATTCACAACAATTTGAATAAATAAATACTTAGAGATACAATTGAATTCCTAATTTTCTTATAATATATGTTCTCCATCATGAGAAATAAAATCCACGAGAACGAACTAAAAACACAATTTCCCTTGCAGGGAATCTTTAAAGTCTTGTCACATTTGAAGTGACATCCATATGTCAGGTGGTTAAATTGAGGAAAAATGTTTTGGCGTTTATTTCCAAATGTTTAGGTTAGGATTAATTACTTTATTTAGGCATTTTGAACCTTCATGTTTCATTTATTGGCTGTCATAGTTTTGATTTTGGAATAACGTGGAGGCTCGTCCGCCTGACTGAAACCTTTGCATAGCCGTCGACTTCCTTTAAGTGCACATTCCTACTTCAATTGCATTTTATGGGAATAAAACACTGCAATGCAAAGGTGCTTTTGCCTGTTATCTAATCTGCAACAAACTCTCAGTCTAGATGAAACGCAAAGGATACTCAGATTTTGTTCCAGCGTGTAAAAGAACAGAAGAAGTTGCCATGTTTTTGTTGTTACGTTTTTCAGCGGCTGATGGAGAACCAAATCCTCACAGTCTGCATTTATCAAGTTGGATGAAGTCAAAACACCTTTTTTTTTTCAGTGTAAAAGGCAGAATCTGGATTAGGACGTCGATAATATTTCAGATTTTTTAAAGACGGAATGACTTGGCATTCCTTCTAGTGCCTGATGGGGTTTGTTAAACCAAATTTCCATCACATTCACATTTGAATTTAATGTGTGAAATCCGGTTGAAACAACAAACAACCCTTTCATGGTAACGTTGTATCTGCGATGCCATATTTTCCTATGGTCTTCCGTAGTTGTTGAGCAGGCTGATGAGGTCATGCTTGAAAATGGGATGTCGTTTGGTTCTGACAGATTATTTGGAAATGTTTTTTTTTCAGATTATTACTGTAATCTGAAAATGACGCGTGTATCTGGGATTAACGATGTCTGCAGCTATTAGCTGGTGAAAATAAAGACTTTTCCTTGAGCCTTTTTAAGATTTAATCCCTCCTTTTAAATGGAATGTGGATTTCAGTCGCGTCATTGTGAGATGTGAAATTCTGTTTCGATCTCACACACACACACACACACACACACAAATAACAGTGGCTTTTTTCAATTCTGCTGTCAGAAACTCACATTGTTTAAAACCACAAACCAACACCTCAGAACAATGTATTTGGCCCATTTTCGTCTTTTTTTTAATAACATGCCAAACCACTATTTAAGTCCTACTTCAATCATCTTTTGATATATTTTCAATTTTGCCATTTTTAGCCAAAATAAAGAAATAAACTATGTCATTTCCTAAAACGTCGTTTCTGCAGAGCGGCAGGAGTTCATTAGAAACTCCCCTCCGAGTTGTTGGTGGGACTGTTGGCACACCCGCCTCCACCCCGTTTCTGAGAGCTCTCTGTTTACATGCTCTGTCGCTAGTTTGCAGCTCTTCACATCCCCCAAGCCAACATTAGCGTTGCAACAAAAATGGTGAGCAATATTGAAGCTATCCAGCCGAACAGTTTGGAGCCAGATTCCAGTTTAGACGAGGAGAACAAAGACAGACATGGATCTAGTCGTCTGCAAGCTTAATTATCTTTATATATATCTGTAGAAAAATGCCACAGTGACCAAAAAAGTGTTTTTTTTATCAGAGCGAGTCTTAAAAATGTACAAATTCACCTAAAACCCTTTATTGAAATCAAGAAGCAACTTCCTGGAAGTGGTTTTTACTCCACTGAATATTACTTTAAACGTTGTTTTGGTAAATGTTCTTGATTTGTTCCTTTTGTGTGGTGTGTGGACTTTGTGTTGTTGTAACGGAGTGTAGAAGTCCTGGTGCTGGAGCCCAGAGAGGCAGTGTGCTGCTGCGATCACACTTCCTTGTTGTGTGTTTGTTTTGTGCTGTGAACTCTGCTAGCTGTCAAGCCTTCTTTATTGATTGGAGTGGAAGGGTTCGAACTTTGACCAGCCAACAGCCGCCTGAGGGACGGCCGGGAAATCTCCTCTGCAGCAGCTCAAACTAAAACAAACAGATTTCTGCGCCTCTGAAGCGAAATTCGGAGGAAAAGCGTGTTGGAGTCTCGTCTTTCACAGGATTATTAGCCGCAACTTCAATTATTAGCCAAAGACCTGCAGCCGTCTAACTGCAGCTGCAGCTGCAGCTTTCAATCTTAAACATGTGTTGTCTCTTAAATGCAGTCGGTTAACCACTGAAACAACTCATGCTGAATTTTTTCTCTTCATCTTATTCAAATATAGCAATGAAAGGGGCGGAGCTCATTTCAGGGTGAACAAGAACCATTGGTTGCAGCTTCCTTGGCCTTGAGTTGCTTGAGTTCTTCTGGTCTGGTCTTCTGGTCTGCACTTTGGTTTCACTTTTGGTGACGGCTTGTCACACGTGACCTGGAATGGCACGTAATTGTTAACGTTGGAGAATTTTGCTGTCACACCACAAAACCACATTTTGGCCCAGTTTGCTCAGTCACCCCTGAGCACGAGAAGGGGGATCGAACCCTTGAGTCAAACCGGGCAGTGGATTCCTGGACATGAGTTTGCCATCAATCAGCAAAACTCTAACCCGCTAAACGGGTTTGTACTTCTTTTCAGCCTTAAAAGAAATTCAGTCCTCTAAGGAGGGGGGGTTAGGGTTGTTGAGCCCCCAACCCTTGTTCCTGCACTTTCCCCACCCTTCAGGGTTTCACCTGATTGGACACCTTAACCCCTCCCTTTTTCGTTTTCCCAAGTAAAAGTTCCCTTGCTTCCTGATACGTGCGCTGCCATGTTGAAACTAGTCAACAGTGATTGGTCCGAGTCCCTCTGAGTCATCGTACTCATGGCAGTGGCGACAGTAGTTGGCGTAGATACGATGACACAGAGCGACTCGCAACAATGACTGTCGACTGGTTTCAGCATGGCGGCGCTCGTATCAGGAAGCAATGGCGAGGGATTTTGACCCGGAGGTAAGTCCTTTTCTATGTTTGACTTCTCACTTCGATTCATTTTTACAGTCTATGGTCTCAGGGCAGACGCTCCTGCATAAGAATACCAAGTTGGTCCAGTTCTACGATGAATTTACGATTCATCAGCTCATATTCCGTGCACAGCCATGTGCACAAACTCTCAACATAAACATTGAACAAAATTCTGAACATTTTTTAAGGACTTTTTTTGGTTTTTTTTTTATGAATATGATCGTAAATCAATGTTAACAGTTAAAGAACCTGTAGCTGATCCTGTGGGAAACCCAAAGCGGGCTGTTTTGACTGGGAGTGATTTTGTTTCCAGAATTTCCTTTGTGCCGCGATTTTTGTCGTCTTGCTCCTTAGCTTAGTTGGGGGCCTGAACGTGAACGCGCGCTTCCTGAGCGGAGCTGCGCCGCTGCTCGCCTGTGTGGCCAGAAGAAAAATGCTGACCCACTTATGGCTGCCGGCTTGTTCAGAGGCGACCTCCAACCAGGAGGCTGGGAGAGCCGACTCCCCAACAACATCCTCCCGCTCGGCAACTAGCAGAGATGATTGAGAGGAGAGAAATAAACCTTTGTGAAAGGGAGAGCTGCTGCCAAGAGGGTTCATGTGGAGTCAGCTCTGAGACAGGAGGTGGCTGGGAACCGCCGGGTGGAGCAACCTGTCTGCCACGCACTTGGTTAGGGATTCAAATCCCAGGTTAGAAAATCAAAATGTCATTTGATGAGATGATCAGCATCCAACAATGAAAAGTATTCTGTGTAACGCTTTGCATAAAAGCAGGCTGTGGTGAAAAACCATAGTTTTTCAGTGTTTCAACAATCAAAGGGTGTGTGAAGGTGTAGGTTGCTGGAAAGTTAAAATATTCTCCCAAAATCTGAAGTGTTTAAAAAAAAAAAAGGCTACCTGTTCACCCCTTCCAAATCGGAGTCCCTGATTGGTCAAAGTTCAGCTGGTTTGCCTATAGCACACATATGTGCACGTTTATTCAGACTTTTCATTAGAAGTGATCTCCTGAACGCGCGTTTCCGAGCTCGTTACAGAGCTGTAAAGCTACGTACACGCCTGGCATATGAACACAGGTTTTTGAACACGCTAGCATGCTGTGTTCACACAGGTCTGTCTCTACCCAATACTGGCGCACGTACTTGGTGGCTTGGTGCAAATCCAGTGAATCTTGCTCCCGGTTTTGACTTTCACAGCTCTATTCTGATATATAATGTATGATATAATTCCGACCTGGGCACAATCTGCAATGATCAATGTCTTCTTCATGATCACTGTTCAAGCGGTTGGCATTTTTTGTTTTTTTTATTTAGTCACTACTAAATCCGAGTGCCTGGTTGGTCAAAGTTTGATCTGGTTTTACTTGCTGTGGGCTTTGGATGTAGAGCCTGAATAAAGACTTCAAAACCTGCACAGTGACGCATCAACACAAGAGTTTTGAATGCGGACGCTCAAAACATGCGTTTGCAATACGTGCGTTTACATAGACTTTCATTCTTTTCATGAAAGCCACATTTCCGAGCCCGGTGTGAACGTGACACAAGTTCAGAGTGCCGCCGCCTCCAAAGCTACGGTCTACTTAAGTAGAAGTGGGCGTGGCAAACACAAAAACCAGAGAGCTGGCAGGCGTGAGCCGACCCGGGGTCCAGCAGATGTTCAGTCGTTTTTATCAGACTTGCAGTTTTCCTCCTCGTCAGTCGTTCTAAAACAAGTACATGGCTGCATTTTGTTGCTTTTTTTTTATTGTTTTTTTTTTTTTTTACAGTGTTCTAGACCTTCTAGGTTCTTATAAAGAACCAGACAAAATTGGTTCTTGTTGATCCAGGACTGCTCTCGAGAGGGAATGTCTCTTTTGCAGAGCATGAATCGCTTTTAGTCAGAGGAATCGTGGTGAACAGTTTTCACTTTTGATTTCCTGCTAGCTTCTGCATTTCCTGTTGTGTTGAAGAAGGTCTTAGATAAATTACATTAAATCAGGAATAAATTATTTAATTAAAAAAAACTTTTTTTTTTGCAGCAAAAATAAGAAATTTGACTGGTTTTATCGCTCAGGACCTGGAGTAGAAACTTGAATCTCTTGTAATGCCTCCACATTCCTGTTCTGAATCTGAGCACATCTTTATTATCTTGAGCATCAAGCACACAGAACACAGCTGATCTTGTGGAGGTATTGGAGGCGTTTATTTTTGATTTTGGTGGGATCATCAGAGTGAGCTGCAGCCCAGCTGTGGGTTGGTGAAGTCACATCATGCAGACTTCCTGATGCGGTCGCTAATGCGTCATTCAGCTTCTGCTCTGAGAATGGCCTTAATCCTAATCTCAGCAATCTCTCGGCGAGGCCCAAACATTGCTCGCTCGGCCGTACGATTACGGGAAGCTCCGCTCAGGGACGCGTTTCTCTGCCTTATCAGCCTTTTCCAAAAATAAAACCAACAGCTTGTTTTTAGAAACTCATCGCTTGCAGGAAATTTCACACTTTTGGCCTTAAATTCAGACGGAATAAGGCGATCTTGGTTGGGTTAAGTGTGCAGGATGTTGAGATTGTGTTCTCATCAGATGATCACATCTGGACTCCCGACCAGTCTGGATTTGTTCTCCGTTTCCTTGCAGCTGATGGACAGCATGAAACTTCTCCTCCTCCTCTGCCAACATTTACATCCCACATAATCCGCTTTGCATGTTAAGTTGCCTGGCTTTTGCGTTTCCTCATACGTATCAGATGAGCTGCAGAGGGATGCGCTAAAGGAACCCATCGTCTCGTTTCGTTTTCAGCTTCGTCCAGTAAACATGAAAAAGAGAAACAGCTGCTTCTTTTTCTGTGCTGGGGGGCTATAAAAAGAATGGAGACGGTGTCAGGAGACAGAAGACCATGAAACAAGCATTTAGTAAACAGCGGGGGTCAGAGGTCAAGATGTGGTTCGGAGGAGCTCATTAATTCAGAATGGGAGGGCGGAGTTGAGCTGGAAATGAGAGGCTGGAGTGATGAAGAGCACACTGAGGCTCTGCCGTCGCGTGGGAACCAGAAGAGGAGCTGGAAAGATGCTCTTCATCACGCGTGACACTCGGCCTCATCCTCTCCGGTCGTCAACAGCCGCTTCAGAAAATCGGTGATCCTCTGCAGCGTCAGCGATCGTCCGAAGCAGAAAGATCGAGTATTTTTGTAGGACAAATCCTTTGAATGTATCAAGCGAGGTTAAAAATCCAGACGAATGATAAAACCAAACTATTTAACAACCGATTCATTCATGTTCTGAACCCGCTTTTGGGGTCGCGGAGTTGCTGGAGCCTATCATGACCACTTGTGGGCAAAGGCAGGGGCCATCTGGGACAGGTCGCCAGTCTGTCGCAAGGACCCAGGAGAACCGATTTATTTCTATAAAATACTTTTCACTCTTTTGTATTCATCCATAGATTAAAAAAACTACCAATAACTAGACACAGTTTTGATTTTTGCTTGCTTCTGCGAAGTGCGTTAATGCTGACAGTGCACACTTCGAAGGCCAGTAACCCGCTTATACCATGGTCACTTACAAAAGAAATAAATATTCAGCCAGTTTTTTGTCCTTACTACTTGTCATTTTTCTGATTTGGATCGCTGTTAGGGCTGCTCGATATGAGGAAAACTTGCGATATGCGATAGTAGTGATCAGTATTGCGATGACGATATAACTTGCGATAAATGAACAAACAGCAAAAACAACATAAACATCTCCATTTCACTGCAACAGTTTAAATTAAATAAGAGTCAAAATACCTTAAATTATTCTCCAAATGACTAATTAGGAGGGCCACATCTAACATAGAAGCTCCATCTGATTGGTCAAATGCGTAAAGGGATTTATTTAATTCATTAAATAGTTCAAGTTGCCATAAGATTGTTCTAGCACATTCAAGGTTTAGCATTTGTTGCGATTTTCTGTGACTTTTGCGGTATGGATATTGCACAGCTTGAAATTACGATAACGGTAAATTTGCGATTAATTGTGCAGACCTAATCGCTGTTTACACCTAAAGAAGTTCGCCCTATGAACTGTTGCATTGGTTTAAATGAACCCATATCAGGATCATATGCTGAAGGCATCAAGCTTTGGGTGAAGCCGTTTGGATTTAATGAAGCAGAAGTTTTCACTTCTACCTTTTTAATAGTGCTTTTTTTTTCCAGCCTCCTCCAGAGTGGTAATATCTGCTGTGTGCAATAAGTGACGTGAATAAAATGAGGTTTTCCTGACATCTATTGACCTTATGGTAGGGAGTTTTTATTCTTGCTATGTGGGCATTGATCACACTTCTGTTCTGTTTCCATCACTTCAGACCTTACTGTACTTAAGTCCCAACCAAAAAAAGTTTGAGCCTCTCAACTTTATTGTATAAACAAAAATTAACCCCAAAAAAAAGAGTATTTTTTAGCATTTCTTGAGCTGATTACTTTGTTCTTCGGCCTGATAAACAGTGTTAGCTTTTGTGTTTACATTTTATCTGTTATATCTTTATGCATTTATCTTCTAATAGTGATCTATTTTTTTTTAGTATCTGCTTAAAGTTGCTTATTGTTCAAGTTGAATTTGTTTCAGCAATCATTTAGCATTTTCATTCTATAAGTTATTTAATTCATTTAAAAAAGATTATTTCTACTATATTTTTTATTGTGACTTATGTTCCTCTTTAATTTAGTTGGAACCGTTTAAAAATAGTTGTTGGTTTGTGAATTATTTAGCAGTGAATCTCCTTTCTTTTAGCATTTATTTTAGTATTTTTGTACTGTCTACCACTGTTATGTTGCTTTTGTTCCAATTTCATTCTTTAAAAAGATTAACATTTAGATTGCTTTTATTCAATTTATATTTTTAAGACGTAAAACAGAAGTAATAAAAAAACATAAAATTGTAATACTTGTATGTAAATGAATGTTGGTTCCTGCATTAAACATATAAGTTGCAGCATAAACGGACTATTCCGGTTAAACTTGTCACAGTTTATTTCCTTTATGGTAACAGCAAAACCTCAAAACTTCACACCGCTCTCTAATAAAGTTAGTGTTAGTCATCAAACGCTCCCCTAAATGTTTAGACTTCTTTAAAATAAGAGTCCAACTTGCTACAAAATGCTACAAAAATCTTCTTCTGTAATAAATGAGTGGGCTTTAGTGGGACCTGTGGCTGCTTTGCAGCTGTGTGTGTTTGTGTATGTGAGTGTGTGTGTGCGAGTGTGTTTTGTGTGCTTCTAGATTTACAGTTTTGTTTGGATAACGTTATATTTGGAGCTGACTGTGGGGCTAACAGTTTTCCAGCTCTTAGTCTCTCTTCTATCAGTCTGAGCTGCTGTCTGTCAGCAAGTGCCGCTCCTCCTGTTCTCCTCCTGTTCTCCTCCTGTGCTCCTCCTTTTCTCCTCCTGTTCTCCTCCTGTGCTCCTCCTGTTCTCCTCCTGTTCTCCTCTGGTTCTCCTCCTGTGCTCCTCCTGTTCTCCTCCTGTTCTCCTCTTGTGCTCCTCTGGTTCTCCTCCTGTGCTCCTCCTGTTCTCCTCTTGTGCTCCTCCTGTTCTCCTCCTGTTCTCCTCCTGTGCTCCTCTGGTTCTCCTCCTGTGCTCCTCCTGTTCTCCTCTTGTGCTCCTCCTGTTCTCCTCCTGTTCTCCTCCTGTGCTCCTCTGGTTCTCCTCCTGTGCTCCTCCTGTTCTCCTCCTGTGCTCCTCCTTTTCTCCTCCTGTTCTCCTCCTGTGCTCCTCCTGTGCTCCTCCTGTTCTCCTCCTGTTCTCCTCCTGTTCTCCTCTGGTTCTCCTCCTGTGCTCCTCCTGTTCTCCTCCTGTTCTCCTCCTGTTCTCCTCTTGTGCTCCTCTGGTTCTCCTCCTGTGCTCCTCCTGTTCTCCTCTTGTGCTCCTCCTGTTCTCCTCCTGTTCTCCTCCTGTGCTCCTCTGGTTCTCCTCCTGTGCTCCTCCTGTTCTCCTCTTGTGCTCCTCTGGTTCTCCTCCTGTGCTCCTCCTGTTCTCCTCCTGTGCTCCTCCTGTGCTCCTCCTGTTCTCCTCCTGTTCTCCTCCTGTTCTCCTCTTGTGCTCCTCTGGTTCTCCTCCTGTGCTCCTCCTGTTCTTCTCCTGTTCTTCTCCTGTTCTCCTCCTGTGCTCCTCCTGTTCTCCTCCTGTTCTCCTCTTGTGCTCCTCTGGTTCTCCTCCTGTGCTCCTCCTGTTCTCCTCCTGTGCTCCTCCTGTTCTCCTCTTGTGCTCCTCCTGTTCTCCTCCTGTTCTTCTCCTGTTCTCCTCCTGTGCTCCTCCTGTGCTCCTCCTGTGCTCCTCCTGTTCTCCTCCTGTTCTTCTCCTGTTCTCCTCCTGTTCTCCTCCTGTGCTCCTCCTGTTCTCCTCCTGTTCTCCTCCTGTTCTTCTCCTGTTCTCCTCCTGTGCTCCTCCTGTTCTCCTCCTGTTCTCCTCCTGTTTCTCTGTTCTCCTCCTGTTCTCCTCCTGTGCTCCTCCTGTTCTCCTCCTGTGCTCCTCCTGTTCTCCTCCTGTGCTCCTCCTGTTCTCCTCCTGTTCTCCTCCTGTGCTCCTCCTGTTCTCCTCCTGTGCTCCTCCTGTGCTCCTCCTGTTCTCCTGTTCTCCTCCTGTTCTCCTCCTGTGCTCCTCCTGTTCTCCTCCGGTTCTCCTCCTGTGCTCCTCCTGTTCTTCTCCTGTTCTTCTCCTGTTCTCCTCCTGTGCTCCTCCTGTTCTCCTCCTGTTCTCCTCTTGTGCTCCTCTGGTTCTCCTCCTGTGCTCCTCCTGTTCTCCTCCTGTTCTCCTCCTGTTCTCCTCCTGTTCTTCTCCTGTTCTCCTCCTGTTCTCCTCCTGTGCTCCTCCTGTTCTCCTCCTGTGCTCCTCCTGTTCTCCTGTGCTCCTCCTGTTCTCCTGTGCTCCTCCTGTTCTCCTCCTGTTCTCCTCCTGTGCTCCTCCTGTTCTCCTGTTCTCCTCCTGTTCTCCTCCTGTTCTCCTCCTGTGCTCCTCCTGTTCTCCTCCTGTGCTCCTCCTGTTCTCCTCCTGTGCTCCTCCTGTTCTCCTCCTGTGCTCCTCCTGTTCTCCTCCGGTTCTCCTCCTGTTCTCCTCCGGTTCTCCTCCTGTGCTCCTCCTGTTCTCCTGCTGTGCTCCTCCTTTTCTCCTCCTGTTCTCCTCCTGTGCTCCTCCTGTGCTCCTCCTGTTCTCCTCCGGTTCTCCTCCTGTTCCTGCTCTGCTGCCTTCATGTCATCATCTGTTCCTGGATTCTTGAAACTGCAGAGACATCATCAGTTCAGCTCCTCCACAGGCCTATTGATCCTCCTCCTCTGCACAAAGGAGCTGTGAAATTGATCGGAGCTTTCCAGGATTTATTTTTATCACGGGTCAAACTCGCGTTTGTCCTACTTCTTGTTCCTTCAGAGCAGCAGTGCTCTGCTGCATAATTGCTCTTTTTCTTTGTCCTGGTAAAGTGCGGACTCATTAAAAACAACCGTACTTGTATCTAAAGCAGAAGTGTGAGCAAACGTTAAAAACGGTTTAGCAGCAGCACTAAAGCTCCCCTCAAACATGGACTCCTGCTTGTATTTGTGTTTCATTGTCGTTGTTGAGTTTTCTTTCTCTGCTTGTAACCACATTTTAATATTTGTCAGTGTTGACATATTCTCTGTAGTGAATATTCTTCCCTGTTAAATATGCTCTTTTGGACGACCATCTGGTACTCTTAGTCCTTTAATGTGGCATTTAATTCAACAATGCTGATCTAAATATAGACTTTTAAAATGAGCTTTATTGTTTAGCATCATTTCAATTCTCTCCAGCAGTCTGAAGTTATTTCCTTTTTGTAATTTAATGTGAAAACATCTGTTAGCACTTTTAGTATAAACTCTAGTATTTTAGTATTTCTTTACAAGTGTATCATTTCTCTTCGGCACACCTTGTCCATTTACTTTTTTTTTTTAGATTTAGCTTTTATCCATTTTTAAAAGCAAATTTAGCATAGAATTTAGCATATTACTTTATATTTTTAACATTTCAGCATTATTCATTTTGCTTAACTTTAAAAGTCTTACTGTCACTGATCTTGTTTAGCACGTTACTTGGTTTTTACTTTGCCATCTTTTACTTAAAATGTACCACTTTAATATTTTCTTTAGCATATCTAACATTAAATTTAACATTTTTAGCTTCTATTTAGAATTATAAGCTTTCATTTTTGTAATTTATTAGCATTTGCAATAAAGCTTTTAGCATCCAATGTTAGTAACGCCTTCTTTTACAGGGTGGTACTTAGGGTATTTAAGTGGTATTTATACGGTAATGTTGACCCTCATTTCTACTGAGAGGCTTGGTCCAGTCTGGTTCTGTATTTTGAGCATTTCCATTATAAAATTGACCCAATAAGCCAGTCCGAACCGTACCATGTTTGGGCCCCCGTTGGTTCAAAGGAAAACGGAACGAACCCGTTAGGGCGGAGCTACTGTTGAAGGTCATTATGACAAAAGAAAGCTCCAAGAAATCGCCCAAACCATTCTAGACCGGACCGGACTAAACTGCTCCATGGAAACAAGGCTTTGTTGTACCTACTGGGTACCTATGCGGTACTTGGTGTGTGGTACTATTTGGTTCATACTACTACCTACTACTACATACTAGTACCTACTAGGTATTTATGCTGTACTGACTTTTAAGAGTCGGGTTAACTAGTCTCTAGTGGTACTTGTCATATAAAAGGACAGCGTTAGTACAAATAAAGTATCTTGAATGAACTCGTTTTGTAGTATTTACCATGTGTAACAAAATAATAGGGGAAGAGAAACTTCGCTTTGAAGTATCACTAAGAAATGTCCAGAGTTTAGAACTAAACCGTATGTTACGCCACTGAACCGAATCGTGGAAAAAGTGAACCAAGGTGTTTACCATGAAAGCATCAATCACATGTTGAGCTAATTTGAGATATCTTTATTGTTGTTTTATCACAAATTTCGATGTGACGTTATTATCGCGGTTTTTATGGTACTTCGATGCAAAGCCGCTTTTCCGTTGGTAAATCGTTATTTGCATAAACGGTCGTAGAATAACGGTGGTTCAAAGACTTTGTTTTATTTTACTGCATTACAGAAGCTACTTGAGCAAATTGTTGTTCATGGTTATAATTGTTCATTATTTATCTACTATTTACATTTTTGCCTACTCTTGTTGTATGTAGTGCATGAAATCAAATCTTTAAGCTAATCCCACTTTTCTTTTGATCATAAGATACGTTGGTGCAGCTGGAATGTTACATTGAAGTTTGACCCTGTCTGCCACCCTTACATGGCATTCAAGCTCTTGCTCAGCTTTGCGGTGCTCTGTGCTCCCATAAGTCCTTGGGTTTGAAGTTGTGTGCCTCCCTCCTCCTCCTCCTCTTCCTCCTCCTCCTCCTCTTCTAGCAGGCTGTCACTTTTAGCTCTTTTGTTTCTTGTTGGAGTTTCACCGGAAGTTGCGTAGAACCACAGATCCTCAAACGAAGCTGAAGCCTCGACCTCAGCTTCAGGTCGTCTCTGAGATTTTGACAGCAGGTGTTGGTTCTGCACGCGGCTGGCGTCTGAATCTGGAACATTGCTGCACGTTCTTCCGTTCTGGAGGGATTCTTTTTTAGTAACAGACGCAGGGAGGTGAGACGAGCGAGCGTGGCTGCTGACAGGAACGGGAAGAAGTGCTCTGAAATGCCCCCTTACTGTCCGTTTCCAGTAGGAAGCGTGTGGTTCTCCTTTTCTGCGTTGCAGTAAAGCTGGTCAGAGCTCTGAGGCTTCTGTTAGAGCTCTCAGCAGTGCTGTCATCCTGCTGTGTCACTTCCTCTGTTTTTAATTTACACACAAAGAGAGGAAGGTGGAAAAAAAGAGAAACTTGTGCAAGAAGGTCTGAAGTTTATTAGATGTCTTGTCCAGATTGGCCTCGCAGTGAAGCTTTAGATGGTGGAGTGGACTAGTCCAGATGTTTGTTCTGGTCCAGGTAACCAAATGCTGTTGCAGTTTGACTCCCAGTCCTCGGCTCAGGGTTCTGCTCAGGTTCTTCCTGCTTTGAGTCACCCCATCCAAGTTTCCTGCTCTGCAGTGGGCATCGAATGCAGCTTGCCGTTGTCATGGAGCTGATGGGTTGATGCTCCGTGACGCAGCGATACTCGTGAAGATGGTCGAAACTCATTTACTGGAAACAACATCTCAGAGTGGCAGGAAAAGACAAACACGGGTTTGATGATCTTCAAACATCTTCAGTCTAAGACTTTTTTTTTTTTTTTTATTAATGGCTGGAATATGATTTTTAAAAGCCATTTTTACTACACGACAGATAAAACATGAAGGTATTAGAAAAAAGGACATGTTTTAAAAAATTAATCAAAGATCCACTCCAATAAAAATGGTGTTCTTGGTATTTTTAACGTGTCCTTGTGGCATTTTTCTGATGATGGAGGACATATGTTAAGAAATTTAAGCTTAAAATGGCATTTCTGAGTATTTCTTTATCCAAATAGCTGTGATTCAGGAGCAGATGGAAAAAATGCAGTGTGAAAAAGAGCTTATTTATGATGTAAAAGTAATTTGGGTGGGGCAAAAGCTCCCTGCTCTGCTCCATTCTGATCAAATTATTTCTGACTCCAATTTTTGCCCCTTATTGGCCAGGCTTATTCCCTGACGTTTCATGAAAAAGTGACATATTTGCTTCTTTTTTTTTTCTGCTAATTTTGCAGTTTGTCCACATTTAGACTTTTTTATCTGATGCGTCTGAATTTTTTTCTATTAAATTTTTTTCTATCGTCAATATATTAAATCAGGAGGATCTGGTTGTACAGGAATAGTGAGTGCTGTGTGCACAAATGTGTAGCTGCAGAAGATTCATACGAACGGCAGCGCTGAGACAGTGAACACACACACACACACACCCACACACACACACACACACACACAGAAGGAGGCGGTAAACAGTAACTTCACATGCAGGATTTAGTCAGCAACCAGGCATTCATGTTATGTTAACTTCTCATAGATCCAACAAATCTGAAGAAGCATAAAAAAAGTTGAAGCTTCACAGTTGAGGTTGGGCACAAGTGGGATTTGGTTTTACCTGCCCGGTTTCGTGCGTGCGCAGGTGCACTTCTTACTTATCAGGAAACTCATTTCCATAACACATAATGCACGACTCGGGCTTTGGTTCATATTAGTTTCTGCTTTGTTGTTCTCTGCCTGCTTCCTGCAGAGAGATGATTGAGGGGGGGGCATAACTTACATCTCCTCTTGTTGCTACGGCAACATGACAGAGGGGGAGAGGAGAGGCTGCAGGTTGTGTCGGAGCTGCCTTCATCTTTCCTTCATGATGAAAAACAGAGCAGAGGGAGACAAGTAAGAAAAAAAGAGGATTGGGTGAAGAAATAGAGTTAAGAAGAAAGACAGGAAGAAAGAGAATCAGGAGGGGGGGGGGGGGTTTGGTGGCTACTCTAGAGCAGGACGGTGTATCCATGGTAACCCCAGCTAGTGATCAGAAAATTGAAGTCCCTTCTGTTTGTCTCCATTCTGCTCTGCCTCTTAAGTGGCAAAACACCATTTGTTCTCCTTTCACCCCCCCCCCCCCCCCCCCACACACACACACACCATTCTGGAGCCATATTCATATTTGGCTCTTCATCTCGTGCAGCATAATTATCATCATCCTCACCCCCCCTCCCTGCTGCAGACAGACAGACAGCAGCTGACGTTTGCTCTTCCACAGAAACGTTTCTCCTAGAACCAATATTTGCCCGGGACGCCCTCTGTGATGACAGTCCTGCATGTGTGCGCTTTCACGACGGGGTGGGGGGGCTCCGAGCTCCAGAGGGAGGTTACAGCTTGTTTGTTCTTCAGCTCTGGGGAGGAAGTGAAGAAGGTGCTGCCTGTTTGCCTCATGGAGGCGGAGGTGGAGGACAGGAGCACCTGTCTGCTCGCCGCTGCTCCGACATGTTCGAGACGGCGGATCCCTAAAAGATTTTTCCAGGTGCCACTGTGAAGCTGAACCCTTGAATCTGAACCGGTTTTGAAGAAACTTCGGTTCATCGCCGCTCCTCACCGTGGCGCTAAACGCATACGAGACCAGAAACCCTCAAGCTGAGCCGCTGATGTTAACGAAGGGGAGCATGCAGGTCTGACTCCAGCTCTGCTGCTTTTCCACCCATATGGATGGACGGCGTGTGGTCACATGACCCTTCGGCTTGTATCGTAGACATATGTACACCAGAGAAATGATGAACGCCCACCTCAAAATGGGCGGGACAAAGTAACATTTTAAGTTCTGGTGAGTGTATGTTCATTGCCTTTATTTTTAACTTAAAAGTATTTTTAATTGAATCAATTTCCAGAGTAACTCCAACTAGGCAAACTTTTAGATGGTTAAGGCTGTTAGCCAGATTACTGTAGAAGAGCATTTTCAGGCGACATTTATCAATCATCTGTCAATCAATGCCGTCCCTGCCCCATTTTTTCATTACCTGATCAGGTGTGTTTAGCCGTTTAGAAGCTGCAAGCACGGGAGTAACTGAACACCAGCCAGGCTGAAGAACCAGAATTCTCGGATTTTGGGACTAAACTCATGAAGATCCACAAATGTTTAGTCTTTCCGTTGCTACTCGTTTGCCTGATCACATGTGTGCATCTCACAGTAAGACGGTTCCTGGTTCGGTTCCCTGCTGAATCCTTTCTTTTGACGTCACTCTTGGAAAAGGGTTTTACTTCCAGCAGCAACTACGGCGACCACTCTTGTCAATCAGGAGTGAGTTTGTTGGAAGTCCACACACCCCTACCACTTTGACGGGGACTCGGGAGAATCTGTCAATCAAGGGGACCAGCAGGCACCACCTACTTGATAAGGGCATTTTAGTGGCCAGTATATAACTTGAACTCCAAAAAAATATGAATGAAATGAGAATTATCAATATGTTAAAAAAAGGTAGTAGAACATTAATGGGTATCTGACCAATAGAATGACCATTGAGCCAGTGAATACTTCCTGTTTTGAGCGCGAGGGGGCGGGGGTCACTCAGTCTAGTTCTCATATAGAGTCAATATGTCTGCCATGTTGGAAGTTTGGACCCTTGATGTCTAACAAGCAGAAACGAGTTTTCCTGAAAATCCCAGTTTTTATGGATTTCCAGTTGAACTCTTCCTCCTCCTGGAACCAGGACGGCGTGTTTTTGATGTTTGGTCACGTTAATGATGTCCGGGTGACCTAAATTTACATTTTTTTTTTTTTTTGTAGATTTCAGAATGATTTTAGATGTTTTTAGAAGTTATGCAGATGCTGGACACATTCGGGGCAGACATGCGCTGATGTTCCTTCATAAATGACTGATCAGCTTTGGCCCACATGCCAGATGCAGGGCTGGAGAAATCCCCCATTTGGGTCATGTTGGGTAGAAGTGCGGGCAGGCTGCAGCCTGAATCAGTCAGGAAAATAAATGTAGGAGGAAGGAATTTGCTGGAGCAGCAGTGTGGATCTCTGAGGAATTGTAGCTTTTTCTTTCAGAGGGTGGTTTCTGTTCTGATCCGTTTGCCAGATTGGATTCGGTTCTTTACTTGGTTTTATGGCAAAATGGATGACTCACCTTTATAGCCTGCTGCTCACAGAAAGTTACAAATTCTTAGACGGCACTAGGAAAACTCTAAAATCATGTCGGAATGACAGTTTCGATGTCTTCTTGTGGTTTTTGAGTGTTTTGTGAGGATACATCAATGTTTGTGCTGCATTTGATGCTGTTTTCTCATTTCAACCTGTCATCTGAACCCAGGAGTGATGCAGAGGAGCGATCTTCCTCTGTGTTCTAATGATCTGATCAGTCCGTCTTCATGAATATGCATTGAAGGAACGGTGACAGTAAATTGGCGTTTCCCTTTTTCCTCGTGTCCCCCGTTTTGCTCCTGTTCTGTGGCTTCCTTCGTGCAGACTTCCCACAGGAAAGGGGCTGTGCGGTGGCGTTCACGCCTGCGTGTTTCGCCGGACCTGTTTGGACTCGCGCGGGTCTTCTGTGACGTCAGCTGCTGCTCCACTCCTTCCTGGTATTCCTTCTTCCTCAGAAGAGTGACTCACGTGCCAGCATCAGTGCAGACTCACCCGTGACTTGCTTTCAGGGACGCCAGACATACTTTGTGTTGGAATCGTGACGTCTGCGTGGCTCGTGTGTGTGTGTGTGTGGGGGGGGGGGGATTAGCATATCCAGTTTTTCCTAAAGGAATGAAGGAAAGCCGCCTTAGTGAAATGAAAACGGATGAAAATGAGGCCCGTAATCACAGAAAAGCCCCCCGAATGACATGTCGGTGGGCTGCTTGCGTATCCACAGTTAACCTGTAGGTGACGCTCAGCTGTGATTCATTTGCTTTCTTCTTATTTTAGAGCTGCATTTAAAGTCCTGTAGCTCCTCCTCCGGTTCCTGCTGCAGCTTTAGGTCTCGCACCTCCGCCTTCCTACTCCCATTTTTGTGGGACTGAATGGATTTTCCTCCTTGTTTCTGCATCCAGTGTTGACTTGGAAGTGCAGTAGTTGATAAAGCCTCCTCTCTGTGTTGTCCCAGAGCATTGATGTATTTGTTGTTTACCCAAGGCAGGTTATCCTGGGATATGTTTCTTCTGGTCTTTCCAGCTGACTGCTAATCAAAATAAATGTCTTTTTCTCCAGCAGCTCTGTGTAAATACACAGCTTCAAGGGTAAATTTTGGCTAGTGGCTGACACATGTCTCTGCCTTCCCTTCTCTGCAGCCCACGGGTTATATGGAGACGTCGTTGTCCTACAGCTCCATCGAAGACCTGCAGCTCCTGTCGTGGGACAACGCACCCAAGTACTGCATCCAGCTCAGCTTCCCCGGCGGCACCGTCCTGCTTCAGGTGGGAAACAAAAAGTAGAAAGATCTGACGGAGTCCAAACTTTAGGAGACGGCTGCAAAACCAAAGCCAGCCTGCTTTCAAACATGGCGACATGCAGCTTTGCTACCGTGGTTACCACCAACAACCCCCTTAAAAACAAATCAGATTTAGCATATTTCAAAAACTAAGATCTTTAGGGAGGAAGCCCTTTACCAAGAGGACTAAACAGTCATGAAAATCCAACCTATAAAGCAACCATGTGATGGTTTCAGCATAGGTGTTCACAGTATCCTGTTGCTACCCGATACTAGCGCAAGTAATCAAACGTGTAAAAAGCTTGGTGTGAAATGTCGAAGCGGTGCAAACCTCGTGAATCTCGCTCCAGACTTTTTCTTTCACAGCTTTTTTTCCGATAAATCAAAGAATTGGTGTCAGAATTACAGTCGGGCACAAAGCGCAATCATTAATTTCTCCTTCGAAATCAAATTTCAAACGGTTGGCACTTCCGTGAATTGAAAAGGACGCCATCCATACATCACTTCCAAATCTTTGGTACAGCAGGTTAAGCTTTTAATTCAATGGACGCACATTTTGTACGTAGAGCCCAAAAATGGACTTAAAAACAAGTGAATGCGAGAGTCTTGAATGCTCATACGCGTACGTTTACATAGACTTTTTTACTGAAAGTGGTCGCTTAAGCGTGCGTTTCCGAGTTCGGTGTGAATGCAGCATCACAAACGTAAAACAGAGTTAAAGCTCTTCAGGACCCAGATGCTTTGGGTTTGAGTGCAGTTTCAGCTGTAGTTACAATCAACAAGTATAACAGGAAAACCACATTTTAATTCAAAATAAAAGCTTCACAGGTGGTGGTCGTCTATGGCAACCATACAGTATCTTTTTTAATTACTTTGATGAATATTTGCAGCTGTTCCGAAATCTCTATGTTCAAGTATATTTTCTTATTTTACCCAGCAACCAAGATGTGTTCTGCTTGGGCCCTAAATGCTCGTTGTCACATCTAATGACGGATGTGTGGCAATTTTTGTGGTTTTTAATGAGCTATTTTCATACTGGAAGTCTTGCTGCATGGTCGCCATGGTGACATGTTGCCAGATGCAGAGCCGTGGCTTTTTATGATTTTTATTTTTCAGTGAGTGACTCCTAAGTTACAGCTGGTTGATCCAGAAGCTGAAACGAAAGCACGGGGTTTACAACCAGATGTTTCTCCCGAGAGTTTTAATCGGCTGCAGTGAGAGCCGACCCGTATGGTTCTGAAGCTGCTTTTGTTGAGTAGCAGAAGCCAACCCTCTTTTCTAAAAGGAACGGTTAAACAAAAACACACTGCAGGTTCTTCAGAGTCCAGGTCAGTTCTTTTACTCTGAACTGGGTCCTCATGGGCCTTTCTCTGTAGCTCAGTCAAGCAGTGAAAAACAGTTTCCATCAAAAATGTGTCCAAAGCACAGAAGAAAAGATCGTACCATCATTCTAGATGTACAGTATGTAGTAGCAACAACTCTCGTTTTAAACCCAAACCGTACATTGAACCGGATCGTGGAATCGTTTCATCCCTACTATTTATCTACTGTTTTATCACACGACGCCACGCTTAGCATAAGCCAGCTGAAAGGTTTTACTTCATTCTGTCATGCAAATACAAACATTTTTCCCAATTTTCATTTATTTATTTAATGTTGTTTTTTTTAATACACAAATCTGACATAAAAGCTGTGACCCAAAAACTGAAAAAATAAAAAGGAATCGTTGCATCCCTAGTAGGTACCATGTAGTCTGCTGGTGATGAATTCTCAAACATGAAGACCCATACCATGAAGCTCTCTCCACAGTGTTTGTGTTCACAATACTGCAGAGGCTCCAATCCTCTGATTTATTCATTTATTTATTTATTTATTTATTTATTTATTTATTTATTTATTTATAGTTTGTGTGACTTTCTCTGTACACTTGGTTTGTTGTGGATAAATCCTGTCATGTCTCTTTTTGTTTGCTTGCTTGTTTGTTTCTATTCTTCTGTTGGTTTTCTTTAACTTTTTTTATTTTCAGTTTCTCATAGACAAACGTTGTGTGTCTTTTGTTGCAGTTGTGTCTGGTTTGATGCTTCCTAGTTTTCATTTTGGTTCCTGGCCAGGATGACTTTTTCTCTTCGTTGGAGCTTCAATCTTTTCTCGTCTCTTTCACTTCTGACATGATATTTATGGGGTGTTTCAGTTTCTTTCTTGCTTTCCCATTTTTTTTTTCTTTGGTCTAGTCATCTTTTTGTTCCCTGCACGGTTGTTGTGTTGTGAGTCTCAGAGGATCTCCTGGATTCCTGACTGCAGTTTGGGCCTTATGAAAGAAAATCCCTGGAAACGGCTGCACTCCTACTCAGCAGCTCTTCCTCACAGATCTCGTCTTCTCTATCTGAGTGACGACAGCACAAACTGTTCTGAACACCCTGTTCCTGCTCAGCCGTCTACGACATGGACCGTCTCTTCCTCCAAACACGCCGCGCCCACATGGGCCTGACCTTTTATTTCGCCGCCGATCAGTTGTTTTACTGTCGCCAAACTCAAGGACGCGTGGCAGCGAGTGCACACACAGGAAGCAGAGCAAAGAATGCTGGGATTATTCTGTCTTTGTGGGGTTAATCTGCTCTGCACAGTCTCTCTCAACACTTTTACTCTCTGTGGCGTCAAAGCTGATGCTGGTCATTCATTAGCGATCCGCCGCCAAACCATCGGGCGAAAAAATCTCAGCATCACTATGATACGTAATAAAACACGGGGTTATGTCAGGAAATCTTACATTTACGTCTCTCGTTGAACGAAACATCAGTTCATAGACCGGATCAGGTTTGGAAGAATTCCTGACCAATCAGCATCAACCTTCTTGTTCATGTCTGTGATTGGCTGGCCTTTGTGGCACATTTATAAGGCGGTGCCCTGCTCTGTTTTGGGCACAGAAAAGAGAGAATTCCTCTATTTTTGCACATATTTTTGATTTCTAAGTGCATTTTTCAGTTTCAAGTGCAAAATAATCTTTTGTAAAGATCTACACTTAAAACAGGGACTGTTGCGCTTAATATAATGGCCCAAAAATCACTCCATGCGAATGTTGAATGTGTTTTGTATTTGCTTTGTGCTGTTCCTGTTTTCAAAAATAAACTAGACATTTAAAGTTTCTTCTCAAGCACTGTCATGTTTGATCTAGTACTATAGGAAAAACAGCCCAACATAGTCTATTAAAGGCTTTTACTTTTATAATCTTCTTCAAAGTATGTCACAATAAACCAAAATCTTTTTGTTTTCCTGTACGTTTATTTGGTTAGCAGTGGTTAGATGTTTGTTTAGGGGAAGTTTTGTTTTTCAGAGGAGTCAGCTTGTGTAGATGAACTGTTGTGGTTTTGAAAGACATGTGAACTTTTGGGTCTCATTTGAACAGAATGTGTGTTTGTGTGTCTCTACAGGCTGCAAACAGCTACTTAAGGGACCAGTGGTTTCACTCCCTGCAGTGGAAGGTACGGTTTCCGTGTCTTTAACTTTTCATCAGGCCGTTTCAGGAGGAATCCAGAGCTGCGGCCGCTCACACGCCGCTGCATGTTCATCAGGTTGCAGCAACCGGATGCAGCCTTTTGTTGTTGCATTTTCTTTCAGACCTCTGTCAGGATCAAAACCTGAGCTGCACTCTGCAGGGAAGTGTGCCTGAGGGTGCACACAATCACTTCCTGTGGCTGCACAATTTTACTCACATATCATCAGAGGTCTTACTCAGGCTCTCGTTGTTCTTCTATTTGTGTTTTTGCACTTTAAAGACACACCATGGTAGAAATGAATATAAAGTTAGAGACCAAAACAGATTATATTTGACACAATTTTTCAGGTCTTTGTTGAAAAAAAAAACAGGATTCGGTTCTGAAGGTGGATCTAGAAGATGTTTCTCAGCTTCCGTTTTACAGCTGATGTAAATTCAGGAAATATAAAGACCCACTCCAATGAAATGTGTGGTTTTAGTGTTTTTTGCACATTCTTGTGGCTCATTTCTGATAATTGAGGGCATATATAACGAAAATGAAGCTTAAAATTGCATTTCTGATTATTTCTTTCTTTAAATCGTTTTGAATCAGGAGCAGACGGAAAAATGCTGTTTTAAAAAGATTGTAGTTACGTACAAACTACAATGGGCGGGCCACAAGCTCCCTGATCCGCTCCATTCTCCCGCTAGCAACAAAAATGGCGATCGATATGAAGCGATCCAGCCGTACAGTTTTGAGCCAGATGCCGGCTAAGACGAGGAAAACGAAGACGTGCCCGGATCTACAGGTGGATGCATCAGAATAAAGCTTGTGGCGTGCCATAAAGTCTTCTATTCCACACCTGCAAGCTTTTTCCAACCATATGTTTGTGTCTGCTCCTCATTCACTACTAATTGCATAAAGAAATACTGAGAAAAGCAAGTTTAGGCTTATTTTTTTATATATGTCCTCCATCATCAGACAAATGCCACAAGAACGTGTTAAAGGCACCAAAAATATTTTCATCAACCTGATTATTTTATTTACATCCAATTTCTACAACTCTTTGTGTCAAGACTAAACATTGATTGCTTTATCGCAACTTATCAGTGCAACCCTTTAGAACACAAGCAAAAAGCATGAATGGTTTTAAAGAGTAGCAGCAGATAAGATGGTTGTGAAAACTCTGTATTAGAGGACATTAGCATTTAAGTTCATTAAAATCAACATTCAGCACTGACAGTTGACCAGACAGTAACATAAACACAATCAACATCTGAATGATGAAGAGGAGCTCCACTACCCAGACCCTTGTAGACTCGTATCACATCTTTAAAAATTGTTCTAAAGCAAGAACCGTCAATCAGCAACAACTTCTTGACAGGTTTAGGACTAAACTTTTGTTATATTTTATGTAACTCCTGTGCATGAAGCTGTTGTTCCAACTGTGTCAGGAAAGTGAACAATCAAACCAAACATTTACATGTTTTGGGTTTTGAGTCGACAGAAAGGCTAACATGATTAAAAGCTAATAATAATAAGTCAGAGTCGAGGGGCAAGAAAAAAAAACACCAAATCACGGTGTCCTATCATAGAACCTAGAGGAACACCAAACCACTTGCACCTCAACCTGAAAGCTCCTGTTTAAATAACTGAGTTAAAAGCAGGTATGGCTTAGTTAGAGCTTAATCCCATTCTATAGAAAGCAAGCTGCACTTTTACTTCAGTGCAGTTTTTCTCCAAAAACAAAAAATGACTTCCAATGTTCACAGAGTAGAATGTTCCTAAAGAAAATCTGTCATGATCGCCTCGCTGTGTCTCCTGCAGAAAAAGATCTACAAGTACCGTAAGGTCCTCAACAACCCGAGCCGCTGGGACGTGGTGCTGAAGGAGATCCGAGCGCTAGTGGACATGGCTCTGAGCTCTCCTCTGCAGGACGAATCCATCCATCAGGCTCCTCTGCACATCATCTCCACCCTGCTGGCAGAGGTGCAGTTTGACTGAGTGACGATGGGCATTTGGGAATAAACACGGCTTGTTTTGTCACAGCTGATCAGGGGAACCCTCTAAAAAACATCAGTGGTTCTAAAGAGCAGCAGCAGTGAGGAGTTTTGTTAATATCAGGGGACATGGGCTGCAGCAGTGGGGTAGTGGTGAGCACTGCTCTCTGGTTCAAGTCCCGGCTGAGACCGTTCTGTGTGGAGTTTGCATGTATTCCACATGCAGGCATGAGTTTTCTCCTGGCGCTTCGACTTCCTCCTACAGTCCAAAAACATGTTTTTTAGCTACTTGATGTTGAATGTACAGCATTATAATGAACTATGTTTAAAGGTCCAAACAGCTTTTTGGGGCGTTTTTTCAACTCATAATACTACCAGAGGATGATTACACTGTCAAAATTGTATAAATTATGTATTTATACTGAATACTTTCTTGAAGATAGCAGGAAATGTGGAAAGGTTATGTAGAGATGTGAATTTTTAGGATCAGATATGAAAGTGCGGAGGCTTTGGCTTTTACCGTTTACGAAGCTGCTATTTCTCATCCATTCACTGTTCTGACCGGTGACTGGACCTGAGAACTGCACTGACTGATTGTGACGTCACTCATTTCTTCCAGCTCTAACCAAATTAGGTCAATTCACTCTGCTTGTTTTTTGTTGTTGTTGTTGTTGTTGTTGTTGTTTTGCATTACTGACGCCCCAATTTGGAGCCAGATGTCAGTAAGCGGTGATTGGTCAACGTTTCTATGTTAACCACTCTGGCCAGTCAGGAGTAAGCTTGTTGGACGTGCACACCCCTACCGTTTGAAATCAGGCTACATGAAATCTGTCAAACATTTTCTTGTGGGGGTCAGCAGGCACCTCCTACATTTATTGAGGCATCTGATTGAGTTGATTAACCTGCACTACTGAAAAAATATGAAAAAATCTGGACATGTTAAAAAAAAAAAAGGTAGCAGAGCAAGCGTGGTTATTTTGACAAATGGAGCAAATGATTTGTAGTGGCTGTTTCTTTATAGAAGTCTATGGGAGTTTGGCTTAATGAAGCTCGCAGGTACTTCCTGTTTGGAATGTGAGGGGTCAGGGATCACTCAGTCCAGTTCTCAAGTGTAGTCAATGGTTATGAGAGACTGTCACTGCAGTGCTGGATGTGTGTTCTAATGTGTGCTGCTGCATTTTTTTCTAACTCTGATTTCCTGCAGAACTCAAGCCTCAGCGCTCAGGATCATGAGAATATCATTGTGGTGAGTTCAGGTTCACAGTTTATGCTGTCAATTTGAGTTTTTTCACCACATTTCCAATCATCGGCATCCTTTAGCTCCTTGCTGCTGACCTCTATGAGCTGGCGATGCTAAACCAAATCATGAGGTTTATGCAGCTCACCTGTGTCCTCTGATTGACCAGTCGCTCGCCCTTCTTCCCTGAGTAAACAGCAGATAAGGCATGGAAAGATTCTGGTGTGTTTGTGTTTAGGCCATCGCTCCTCTCCTGGAAAACAACCACCCCCCTCCTGACCTGTGCGAGTTCTTCTGCAAGGTGAGGTCGCGCTCAAAGGAGCACAAACGGCGTCTTTTTGTCCTCTAACGACTGCTGTGTCCTGCAGCACTGTCGCGAGCGGCCGCGCTCCATGGTCGTGATCGAAGTCTTCACGCCTGTGGTCCAGAGAATCCTCAAACACAACATGGTGAGGAGACGCACAATCTCTGCTCTCCTGATGAAGCTGTGCTGAAAATGTCTGCATGAAATGAAGAAATGTTTGGTTTTCTCACCGGCAGGACTTCGGGAAGTGTCCGCGGCTGCGCCTCTTCACTCAGGAGTACATTCTGGCTCTGAACGAGCTGAACGGAGGGATGGAGGTTGTCAAGAAGTTCGTCCACAGGTCTGTACAGCACTGTTTTCAACTGAGCGACTTACAGAAGTTGGGGTCGCCTGACGTCTGTTTGGTGGTTGTGCTTGCAGCATGCACGGCCCCACAGGGCAGTGCCCTCACCCGCGAGTCCTGCCAAACCTGGTGGCTGTGTGTCTGGCCGCTATCTACTCCTGTTACGAGGAGTTCATCAACAGGTCAGTCCTAAAAGGAGACCAAAGCCCCAGTCTGATCGTCTTTAGATTTATTTTACAGCGTTCCCAGTGGCGTTTTCCGCTCCATAAGGTGCATATAATTTAATATAATATTATTTTTTTTCAAAAAATGACAGTCTGCCTTTGACCCCGGACCGCCTTCTAAATGGATTCATTCTGGTTGTGTTTACTTACTTATGTTGACGTGATTTGGGGAGGTGTATGACGCTCTGTCCAAATGTCTGTCTGGTGTTTTTATGAGTAACAACCATTGACTGTACAATGTATAACTGGATGAATGGTGTGTGACGTCACCCACAGAAAATGCCTTGTTTCCATCCATCCATCCATCCATCCATCCATCCATCCATCCATCCATCCATCCATCCATCCATCCATTCATCTTCTTCCGTTTTGTCCCTTCGGGGTCACGGGGCTGCCGGAGCCTATCCCGGAAGGCAGGGGACATCCCGGTCTGTCGCAGGCCTTGTTTCCAGTTGCAACCAAATTAAGTCGATTCAGTCGCCATTTTTTTCCGCGTTACGTCCGTCGCCATGTTGGAACCAAACATCCTCAGTAAGTCCTGATTGGTCAAATCTACATTTCTATAGCAACCACTTTCCCCAATCAGGAGTGAGCATGTTAGAACACCACACCCCTTCCACCGTATCTGTCAATGAAACGCTTCAAATGTTCGACATGAGACTAGGGGTGTAGGAAAAAATCAATTAGGCGATATATCACCATAATTCATTTGGCGATATTTGTATCCATTTAAAAGGCTTTCAGGACGATATTTATTTATTTATGTATTTATTTATTGAAATGTACCAGACAAGCTACATTTCATAATGTCGAAAATAAACAGCACTTTATTTCCTCAATCATACCTTATTGGTTAAGGCATATTCATTCTATAGTTTTTTCCTTATACTGGAAAAATATTTTGCTATGGAACTCAGACAATGTTGACTGCTCCCTTTAGGAACAAATATATTTGAAGTTACCAAATTTGAATAGCATTTATTTGAATTTATTTGGGTAAAAGCAAATTGTATATGAAATACAGTTGCAGTGCTTAACATCGTAACTATTAAATAAAACGAATTTGATCATTTTATTACAATGAAAGGCGTATTCGTATTCAGGTGGAGTTTTTTTTCTAAGTCATACTCTTAAAGAAAGAAAAAAAGTGTACCGGTAATATATCACAATATGTATTGTAAGTTTTAGGCTTTGTCTGAATTCCCTACCTTACGCTCTTACTACTAAAAAAATGTATATAGTGCTAAACTATTCAGTGAACTGGACTTTAAAACTGTCCCCACTCCTTTTTTTTTTTTTTTATACGGCAAATATGATGTTACTGGTTCAACAAAGTGGGACCCAAACTAATACAAGCATTTTATGACAGCTGTTTATGAATGTATTGTGTTCTGATGATGAACATTTTATTTAAAAATACATATTAACACTTTTTGGGGGTCATACGCAATGTGTTATGGTCTATACTCGCCAATCTAGTGAGCGTAGCTGCAAACAGGTTTTTCGCAGAGACTTCTGGGTAAGTTCAAGGCACTCGATTATGCATTTGTAGATTCAGACAGCCCTCTAGAGTTATTGTAAACATCTGACTGATGGACTCTTTTGTCTAGCTTAATGCGGCCCTTAGTTCGGTGCGACTTGTATGTGACAAAAGTTGGTGCGGAGCAACCCCAGCGCTAGCTTACGGCCCCAACCTAACATTGCTGTTTCAAAAAAATGAAGAGCAATGTTGTAGCTGTCCATCCGTACAGATTTAATCCAGGTTCCAGCTCCGATGAGAAAACAACCACGTTCGTGGATCTATTTGTCTGCAAGTTGATGCATAGGAATTAAGTGGAGCAGGGAGCTTGTGGCCCCGCCCAGCGTCTTTTCTACAAAACAAAGCTTTTTATCATCTGCTCCTGATTCACAAAATTTGTATAAAGACTTCGCAGAATTCCATTTTAATTTTAATCTTCTTTATATATGTCGTCCATCATAAGAAAAATGCTGCAAAAACCCCATTTTCATTGGCGTGGGTCTTAAGCCGGTCTTGTTTGTCTGTGGGTTGAGCCGCGCTGCATTCAGCCGCATCTCCAGGTTTGTTCCTGCTCCCCACGGGCTTCACGTCACACAAACAAACATTTCCTGATGAAAATCAAACTGTTTTTATCTGTGTTTACTAACCATTATGAACTGCATCAGCGGGAAGGCTGCTGCGATTTACCGCCATGGATCTAATATGGTTGGATCTTCATGGCCAATCCGACGTTTTATAATATTTGTTGAAGCGTCGCCATCAGCAGCTCTTTAAGGCTGGTCGTAAAGCTCCTGCGGCGGCTCTCCGGCCTTTGGTTTCATGTTTCTATCGATTAGACAAACGCCTGACTGGTAATTTCCACGTCTTGCGGCTCTAATATGAGGGAAACAGTACAAACAGTCCTTTGCTGCCACTGCCAGGAAGGCAGATCAGAACTGTATCGCTCATCAGACCTCATTATGTCATTTATAGCCCCAAACTAATGCACAGCGTCTCACTGTGCTGCAGGAAAACACCAGCAATTATAGAAAAGACAATACATGAAAATACTTCACATCTAATTATTGTGTTAAAGAAAATAACCTGCAGTTTCAAAGCCACTAATATTTAGTTTTAGCTTTATTTAAGCCTGAATTCAGCATTCGGTTTTTCTATTCTTACTTGTTTTAATCGACAGTGTTGCCTCGTTTATCACAGTAGCTGTGTTCTAAAAATAACTGGCAATAGGTAAAAATCTTTTTTTTATATTAATTCTACATTTTAAGGCTGTAGAACTCCTCTCTGCAAACTTTTCTCAGATAGACATGTACATTTTCACACATTTCTCTCTTGTTTAAACTCTCCAAGTTCAAAGCTTTTTAAAAGAAATCTGTCGAGTTTCATTGAATGAAAACATCGTTTTTCACATTCACCTAACATCTCAATCTGAAACATCCTGCAAAAAAGTAAAAGCTAAAGCTAAATTCTTTGTATATTCTTTAATGACTTAATTCTCTAAATAAACCATAGAGGAAATAAAAGAAGACTCATGATCCTGGACAATGTAAAAAGCAAAAGGCTAATGAGAAAAATAATAACAAAATAAATAGAAAAAAACTGAATACTGAATAAAAAACTGAAGACACAAACAAAAGCGATCTACTTATATAGATGCATCCAATTTGGGATAATTAGACATGATCTGATTTGAAAATAACACAGCAAAAGTAAAAGAGACACATTTCCTTATATATATGCCCTCATACAAATGTAAATGATGCCATTTTAAATACTTTTAGTCATAAATAAACACACATATGACACTGAATCCATTAAATGTGAAGTTTGTCAAAAAGGGTGAGAGGAAGCCAAAACAAAACTGACCAGAAAGCTAAAAAGAAGTTACATTTTTATTTGTTTCTTTTTTAAATATGAAAAATGTAATGTTTTGTTTAAATGGTTAATTTTAAACTATTTGAAAATGTAGGAAAAAAAAACAAAAATTATGAATGAAAAGTTTTTAATTTGCTGAAAAAATGTATAAAAACTGGAAAAGAAGCGAAAGATTTTAGAAATTGAGGCTAAACTGCAGCTGTGCCTGTAATGGGGAAAACCATTGATTTGGTCAAATGGAAAAACTGGAAGGTTGATCAAAACATTCTGAAGTGGAAAAGTTATTCAGCATGAATGGATATGCTCATAAAACCTTTATTAGTATGCAGACATTGAGAATCAATGATGTGCCATTGTAGCTACCTTTTCCTGTTTCTTATTTTCTGTAGTTTTGTGTTTCTAATTTAGATTTCTGAAAATTAATTTCTTTTTTTTGTTTTATTTTTTTGGAATTGTGTTTCATTCATTTCATTTTTCATTTTCTATACCGTTTATTCCCTTTCGGGGTCACGGGGCTGCCGGAGCCTATCCACTTGGGCGAAGGCAGGGGGACGCCCTGGACAGGTCGCCAGTCTGTCGCAGGGCAGAATGTCTTCAATCACACACCCATTCACTCTCACAGTCACACCTATGGACAATTTAGAGTTGCCAATTAACCTATGAAGCATGAAATCCCGGAGATCCCGGAGAAAACCCACGCATACATGGGGAGAACATGCAAACTCCACACAGAAAGATCCCCTATTGATGTTGTTTTTTTTTTCAATGTCCCCCTGCCGGGACTTGAACCGGGGGCCTTCTTGCTGTGAGGCAAGAGCGCTAACCACTGCGCCACCATGCAATTTCAAAAAAATGTAATGTTGCTTTATTGCTAAATTGTCGTTTTGATCTTTAAAATGTTTATTCGTTGAGTGGTTTGTGATTTGCCCTTCAGGACCACCGTAGGAAAACGAGCGTGTCCTAAACATGTTGTGAAAGTGAAAAAAGGAAAAACGGGTCTGTGTTTAAATGAGTGTTCCTGCAGTTCACGCCTCTGCGTCTTCAGTGGATGATGTAAAAGCAGCATTGATCTCTTGAGCGCTTTCTTCCAGGAATTTATTTTGAAGTTGTGTTTTCCGCCAGTGTTGTGTTTAACTGCATGGACCCCCCCCCCCCCCCCCCACCCTCTAAACGCCTGATTCCCCCCAGAAATCGTCCTCTGAGCGTCTGCTCCCAGAGGAAGCGTCACTTTAGTAGCTGGACTCTCGGGAGCTTTTCTGTGTCTGTTGGAAACTGTTGCAAGATGACATAATGACTGATGTCACCCCCCCCCCCCCCCCCTTTGCAGCCGCGACAACTCCCCCAGCCTGAAGGAGATCAGGAACGGCTGCCAACAGCAGAACGACCGCAAGCCCCCCATGCCGCTGCGCCTGTTGCGTCCAGAGCCACCAACGCCTCCTCCTGCTAACCTTCTGCCGCTCGCCACCACCCCCAGCCCCCCCCAGCTACCCCATCCTGCCCCGACAAACCCCCCCATCCCCATCTCGTCTCCGACCCCCTCTCTGCCCCTCTCCCCTCCTCCCTCCATCGTGAACTCCAGCGAGATCTTGGTGGAGCTAGAGCGCAACAACAACTCTGCCAACGCCAAGAAGAAGGCCGTCCCGGCGGGGGGCGACAGCGAGCCCAACCTGATCGACTGCCTGCTGGTCAGCCCCGCCGTCAACACTCTGTCCATCCAGCTGCCGGCGCAGGCTGACCGGGTCTTGGGCTGCTTCGCCCTCATTCTGAAGATGCTGTGAGTACCTGAGATGGTCCGTCGTGGTTTGCTCAAGATGATGAAGTTTCTAGAGAAATCGTCCCACATTACTGTGCCGGATCTCATAGTGACGCGGCGCTAAGCTAGCCAGTAGTAGCAAGAAAGTGTCTGCTAGACGTTTCAAAAAGCGACTATGAAGTAGGAAAGTCCACAACCCAAACATGGCACCTGTGCAGCAGTCCTTCTTTTACCCCTTTAACACCTGAGCCGTCACCGGCGACAGCAGAAGAGCACATTTTCCTTGATCCACCGTAAAACTTCAACCATTTATGCAATGAACGTAATCCCAGCAGATTCTGACGCGGACGAGCAGCTTTTCTCCATGTCAGGAGCAGCTGGTTGACGTTAATAACTCTGTACTGCTGTAAGGTGTTGCACATCATCGCATGGCTGCTTTTCCTCGCTCCAGAATCCGCTGGAATTGCATTAACGGCGTGAACTGCCGAAGAGTCACGGTAGTTCAAAGAACGTCAACACTAGAGCTGAAGTACCAAAGTTAAAGGGTCAACTCTCTTTACGGGGGCTCCGTCCAACAATTAGGATGGTTGTTGAATCAATAAATCCTTCAATTAGTTATTATTTAATTGTTTGTTCAGCGATCACTTTACAGGCTTGATTTAAACTTTCATTATGTTCAATTGTTGTGGCGACTCATTGCAACAAAACTCTGATTCTTTCTTTGTGTTGCAGGTCAGACTATGACGACTGGAGGCCGGCTCTGGCCAGCCTGCTGCAGCCCATACCCTTCCCTAAAGAGTGAGTACTGACGTGCAGAAGTCTCGTTGGCATACATGTTTAAGAAATGTCATTGGACATCATAGCATGAGCTCCTCCTGGAGGCCTCCGGTGGAAGTGCAGTGTGAGCCACAGGCCTCTAATGTTGAATACATTGACCTTACATGAGAACTGGACCCCCCCCGAGTGTGACGTCACCTATAGAAAATAGTTTACTTCCATCTCCAACCAAACAAAGTCTATTCAGTTTCTATTTTTTACGACATGAACGCCGTCATATAATGGAACCAGACGACGTCAGTAAGCAATGATTGGTCACTCTGAGTCACTGTTTCTATGGAAACCACTCTCCCCAATCATTAGTGAGCTTGTCAGCAGTCCACACCCCACCACTGAAAATGTGTTGAAAGTTTTGAGTGTTGGACGTGGGGATCAGCAGACATCCAGACTTTTATTGGAGCATCTAATAGGTCGGTTTATAACTTCAACTACACAGAAAAAATATATATATATTTTAAGTTTTTACTGGCACAATTTTATTGGAGTAACAAAACAAGTAAAACCTGCACAGCAGGACATATTAGCACCTGGTAAATAGAAGCATTGTTGAAGTTTCTAATGTTTCAGGATACAAGATCAGGAATAATGAAGCATCAAAGCAAACACAAGAATGTAAACAGCAGTTCTGTCAAAAGGTTTTTTTTTTCACAGGTTCATGTTGAGAAACACTGAGACCAAAGTACAGGTCTTTAAATGAGCCTCCATCAATCACTAACTTACAGATCAATTCTGGGTGCAGATTTAACATTGATATATTCACATATTTTCACATTTTTCACAAATTCAAACAAAGTATTAATTGAGTAATGTTTTATTAATTAAAAAAAAAATCGCTAAATGTCGATAAATGTTGTCAAAGTTTTTAAAGGCTGTGTTGCAACTGCTGCTATGGGAGGGGTGGGGTCAAACACAAGCTCCACCTCTTCTTCCACATATTTTAAAGTCACTAAATTCACCTATTTCAAGCAGTTGATTATGAGATTTATAATCCCTCAAAACGCGATATTTTTGAGTGTTTAAGATGCTTTTAAACCAAAAGGAAAAGAAATGTAACGTCAAACGTCAATCGAAGTTTTAAATCGCTTAAAAGAAAACAGACAGAATTCGCTTTTATGAGTTCATATCGTTGGTTAAAGCAGAACAGCGTTAAGCAAACCTTCCATCGTGTTGTTGTCGCCGTCTCAGAGGATAAAGCCATGGCTCTGATGGCGCCCTGTTGGGATCCTGCTGCTGACGCAGGTGAACTACATCACCACGTCTCCTTCCTGCCCCCCTGAGAGTCGGCTGTTGTTGATTGAAGCGGCCCCGGGGTTGTTTTTGGCTGGCCCTCTCAGAGCGTCATTAGCGTTGACCGGCCAACGTTCTGTTGTTTCTCCCACACCTGAGCCGCCGAGGCCTGTCCCAGGCCTGGGGCTTCATTAACAGTGGCAACAATTACCCCCCCTGTAATGGAAAACACAATGAGTCATACATACTGAAATCTGCCTCACAGTTACATGGAAGGACGGCTACTGTTTACAATGAGTTCACTGGGTTTTTAGAGCCACTGGAGGAAGTCCATCACCACTTATTTAAGTTTAGCATCAGAAAGAAATATTTCAGTTCCACATTTGTATTAAACCGTCGCCATATTCAAGTAAATTTAACAAACCAACACTGCAGTTCAAACACATGCTTCCCTTTGACTTTTCTGAACAATATGTATCTTCTCATTGAAGCTTTCTATAGGTACTTATGTAGTTCCTCAATAGATTTTATACTTACATTTTTTTGTCTCTGACTTAAACACTGCAGTATGTGAAGGCCTAACATCAAATTGAACAAAATAATCTGCTGACTTGCTGCATATTGTTTGTTTTGAGGACTGCGCTTAGGACGCGCTAAGACATTTATGAGTTAAGCATGTTTGCTGATGACATCCTGCTGTTCCAGTGGAACAAAAAGGGACTGCAGGGTTCAACTCAAGCAGACAACTCAACTCCAAGAAGAGAAAATAAATTCTATGGTTGGAATCAATGCGGGAGGAAAGAATACCACTCCAAACATTTTTAAACTAAGGGATGATTGTGTTCTACACTTTTTTTTTGTATTTTGTATTTCATTCAATTTTTTCCTTACAAAACAATTAAGGGGATCAGAGAAAAGAACTCTTAGAATTTCTGCCCTTTTTATTTAATGAATAGGACCCTTGGTAAACGTTTTCCCTTCTTAAAACAATAAACAAAAATATATACATTCAAAAGATGGCAAAAACCAACAAATGTGGTTTCTTTAGTTTTAACACAAAGCGTAACTCTAAAATATAAACAAAACAACATTTCTTATTGCTCATAGTTTTGGAATATTTCAAACAATTTTTTGAATATGTTAATTCAACAGTTTATATTAAAAGAATTTCAAAATTCCAAATTCTTTTAAATTTTAGTCTTTTTTTAAATTAATTTATTATACTATGAGGTAAACATTTATGATGCACTTCATACATTAATTTTAGAATACTCATTGGGACTGAATCTGTGTATTTTGAGATTTCTTAAATTTAAAAACTAACGGAGCAGATAGGTGCATTACTTCCTGGGATTATTCTTGATGCTTCTCTTTTATAAAATGAGAATGGATTTTCTTGATGCTCTGTTTGTGTTTCCCCAAAGTTCACAGGAATAGATCCGGTAATCTAGGAGCTATATGATAAATGTTATGCGCCGGTATCTAACAACCATTTACCTTTATGCAGCATAGCGATATTTGTGTGTTTTTTTTATATAGTTAATATGAGATTTCCAGGAAACCTTGCATTTCAGACTTTTCATGATTTAATGTATTTAATTTTGTGCTAGAAGTTTTTTCAAGGCCAAAAAAAGGCCCTCAGATCCTCGTCAGAAAGTTAGAAGTTGGTTTTAATCGAGTTGAGACATTGACGTTTCTGTCAGAAGAAGCCGGCTGGGGTAAAGGGGTTTGTAGTTGGAGTTCGTGTCTGGGATTGTCCTCAAACTGTTGAATCTGATCGGTAGAACCCCTGAACTTCAGACTGAGCATGTTAACATGCTGTTTCTTACATATGTGTTTGTTTCCTCCCTGCAGAGCTCTGGCACACGCCAAATTCACCAAGTAAGTCCTGCAGTCATCTGCTCGCTCCTGGAGGAAGGGGAGGAGGAGGAGGAGGAGGCATCAAACTGATTTAACGCTCCTGTCTCTGTTTCAGGGAGCTGAAGTACGTGATTCAAAGGTTTGCTGAGGACCCGAGGCAGGAGGTGAGCGTCTATTTGAGTCCATGAGTTCAGGTCCCGTCCATTCTAGACATACGTGTCCTGCTCATCGTAGTTAGAGAACAGCTCTTTTAGTTTCATCATTCAAGACAAAATAATATTGTTGATCGAATTCCACAATATTCCAATGTGAATATTCCAAACAACAACAAAAAACTTCATTCCAAGTATGACCTCGTCGAAATGCCTCCAATGAAGCGACCGTCACATGAAAGCACTCTTATTTAAGATGTTTTATCCTCCATATTTTCTGTAAGAGCCATATAGAACAGGGCCAATGGGGACATCTGTGTTGCTTTTCCTGCAGTTAAAGGGCTTAAAAGCAGAAAATTATTAGAAATATTTAAGGCATTAACCTGAAGTAAATAATGTGAGAGAAATGCTGTGGTCATTGTGAAAGCTACAGTTCAAAAGCCCAATACTCCAGCCCAGTAAAAATCATGGTAGATTATCACATAAACTAAGTTCTTCTTTATTCTAGGTGCGTTTGCTGAGTTTATGGTGTAAATACCTGTAGGCAGTTTTTGACCTTTTTGAAAAGAATCAAAATCCCAAAAAGTTTATGTCAATCTGTTTTTGTTTTTTTTTTTTTTGGTAAATGGCGTATACTTATATAGCGCTTTCTACCCTCTTACGAAGGCCCAAAGCGCTTTACAGTCACAGTCCCATTCACCCATGCACACACACATTCACACACTGATGGCGGCTCCGCTGCCGAACACTGGCGCCAACCTCCCAGGTGGGGTTCAGTGTCTTGCCCAAGGACACTTCAACACATGGGCGTGCAAGGCGGGAATCGAACCTGAAATCTTACGATTATGGGTTGACCGCCCTACCGCTGCACCACAGCCCCCGTGAGCAACGTGAAGAAGAGTCTGTGGGACTCCTCAATGAAGAAGCCTTTTCAGCGAAATGACAATCCCAACCTGAAATTCAAAAACATTCAGTCAGCGTCCCAGTTGGAGACAAAAGCGTGGTCCCTCGCACAGTGATTGTGTTGATGATGCTGCTATAGCAAATGTACACAGTTATGTTATGAGGTTCAGATACAAAAATAAATAAATCCCCCATTGATGCTTTTATTTTGAATAACCGTGGATTCATTCTTTTTTTTTTTTTAAACTAGAATGCTTTATTTGTAGTTAGGCTCTCAGAAGCTCGTGTTCCATCTGTTTTGCAGGTTCACTCCTGTCTGCTCAGTGTGCGCTCAGGTAAAGACGGCTGGTTTCAGCTTTACAGTCCAGGGGGCGTGGCCTGCGATGACGACGGGGAGCTGTTCGCTAGCATGGTGAGTCTGACAGCTGAAACCTGAACATCAATGCAGTTGCGCCGAGCGCTGTTTGTGAGGAGGTCTTGTTCTCTTCCAGGTGCACATCTTGATGGGCTCCTGCTACAAGACCAAGAAGTTCTTGCTGTCTCTGGCTGAGAACAAGCTGGGCCCCTGCATGCTGCTGGCCCTGCGAGGGAACCAGACCATGGTGGAGGTGCATCTCCTCTTCCTCACTCTATCCTATTTGGCAAGCTGATGAACATCCCGTAGCTCATAGATGCTGTTTCTGGTGTTAAACATACTTTTTCAGATTTTTTTCTGAGCAAGAAAAATACTTTATAAAATAATCTGATTTATTTTTAGAATCTTGAGGTTGATTTTTAAAAACGAGACACCAACCAGTCTGACCATCTGTTAATGTCAGAGGAGGTTTTAGCCAGGATTTTGATATACTTTTGCCCAAAATGTGTATATGTTGGTTGAAGGGAAGCCTTGAAAGTATGTGCTGCTGCTCTGTTTTCACAGATCCTGTGCTTAATGTTGGAGTACAACATCATCGAGAACAAAGACACGCAGTTACAAATCATCTCCACCCTGGAGAGCACCCAGGTGGGCTTCCGCATGTACGAACAGCTCTGCGACCGACAGCGAGAGCTCAAAGAGCTGGTGAGTCCACCTCAGGCCGTCCTTTCAGTTCAGTTTTATTTCTATAGCCCAATATGACGACTCAGTTGTCTTGACAGGCGTCACTAGTTGTACAAAATGCATGATGCTCTCACAAGGATGCAGATTTGCTTCGTTCTGTGTCTAGCTTTTCATTTAAATCAATTATTTTAAAATATTTTCATTGTAATGTGAAAAAAACAGCATCATTTTGCTCTTTTAGGATTCAGATATCATAATTGACCGTCTGGTGTTTCACAAACAATAAAAAGGTTGAAACCAAATCAGTCATATACAGTCAGTTGTATAATGTGTTTTAAAGAAAAGGGAATGTTTTTGTTTCCATTTTAACCTGAACCTCTCAGAAATGCCGCTGCTCACTTGCACCACCCTTTGTTTGATATAGGTACTGCAGGGCCTTCAGCTCTGATCTGATTTTATTTTGTCTCCTTAGCAAAGAAAAGGTGGCCCCACCCGGCTCACTCTGCCCTCCAAATCCACGGTGAGACCCCGCCCCCAAGAAACACACACCGGGTTGTTAGCAGATTTGTTTTGTTCCTTCATTTTACCTCCCCCCCGTCCTGTAGGATGCTGATCTGGCTCGCCTGTTGAGTTCGGGCTCCTTTGGAAACTTGGAGAACCTGAGCCTGGCGTTCACCAACGTCACCAGTGCCTGTGCGGAGCAGCTCATCAAACTGCCGTCGCTCAAGCAGCTCAATCTCTGGTCCACACAGGTGCAGGCCCCCCCCCTCCACCAAAGAACCGTCAGATGCCGCCCTTGACCCGAATCCGCCTCACCTTTCATTTGTCTTCTGCAGTTTGGCGACGCGGGGCTGAGGTTGTTATCGGAGCACCTGGCCTGCCTTCAGGTTCTGAACCTGTGTGAGACTCCCGTCACGGACGCCGGGCTGGTGGCTCTGAGCTGTGAGGAAACGCTCCAATGCAAACTCCCCTTTTAGTTCTGCCATGAGAACTAAGCTGCATTCTGAGCTGCATGTTCTCTGTATCTTACAGCGATGAAGAGTCTGTGCAGCCTGAACATGAACAGCACCAAGCTGACGGCCGACACCTATGAGGACCTCAAGGTATCGCAAACATCTGCTGCTCTCCACCAAACACTTTAGTTTTCACCGTATAAACAGAGAAGACCTTAAGTCCTGCTCCGTCATATTTTGATCGGCTCTAAAAGCGTTCCCAGTGGTCTTGTAATCATTATTATGCTGATTTTTAGGTCAAAATCCCCAAAACCTATGTCGTTTTCTTGGACAAAGTTTGTGCAGAAACTCACCTCTGGGTTGTGGGCGAGACTGTTGGCCTGGAACTCAGCCTCTATTGATATCGCATCATTCCGCTCTAATATTAGCTTACAGCCCCCCCACAACCCAACCTAACATTAGCGGTGCAACAAAAATGGCAAACAATATTGGAACTATCCAGCCATCTCAGACAAGGAAAACAAAGCCGTAAATGTGTCCATTTGTCTGCTAGTGGATGCATCAGAATGGAGCGGAGCAGGGAGACTTTGGCCCGCTTGTTTCTTTTGCTGCATCACAAAAGAAAGCTTTTTCTAACTGCAGTGTTTCATCTGCTCCCAATTTATCCTGATTTAAGCAAAGAACTACTCCCAAATACAGTTTTTATCTTGAATTCTTTTATAAATGTCCTTCATCGTGAGGAAAACCGCTACAAGAACATTTTCAAAACACCAAGACAGGAGGTGAGCATCTGTGTGAACTCTGCTGCGTAGCAGACATCTTGGCAGGAGAAAAAAACATTTTTAATTGGAGTAGTCTTTAAAGGCCCTCAAGAAAATTAGGCTTAATATTACATTTCTGTGTATTTCTATATTTAAAATGACGTAAATAAATAGCAGAAAAAGATCATATTTGTGATGCAGGCCACACGCTAAATCCATGCACGTCTTTGTTTTCCTGGTCTGAGATGGTATCTTGCCTTAAAACTGTTTGGCTGGATAGCTCCAATATTGTTTGCCATTTTTGTTGCACCGCTAACGTTGGGTTGAGGTTGTGAGGGGCTGTAAGCTAGCAGGAAAGCACGTAAACAGAGAGCTGAGAGGAAGGGAGGCGAGGTTGTTCCGTTCTAACGGTCCTGCCCAAAACTCAGAGGCAAATTTCTAATGAACTACTGCTTCTCTGCAGAAACTATGTCCCATCATGATAAAAACACCACTGGGAACGCTTTAATAATATAGATCAAAAGATGATCGGACTGGCACTTTAACAATATTTAAAACTATATACCCTTCTATTTACCCTTTAGCAATATCTTGGTAATGATGACCTTTTCATCTTTTGAAATTAGCATTGTTTGTTTTAATTAGTTTTGGTATATAATAAGTATATTTTAGTCCACTTACACATGTTTTGCTGAATCATTGTTAAACTCTGTATAGAATTTTAGCAATATTTAGTATTATCAAACAATTCTAAAAATGCTAAATGACATGTTTAATGAAATGCTGACAAGGTAAAGATGCTAAACCGTTTGAATGACTGAAAAAAACATGTAATGCACCTGAAAAAGCTCAATTGTGTTGTTTTTCTGAAAACGTTTATTTACGATTTAAATGTGTTTTAATATAAACATTAATGTTTGTTTGTTGAAATCAAATACAAATTAAAATAGGACAAGAATTTGCTTTTAAAAATGTTAGAGGAGGACTTATAATGAAAAAGGGGGGGCCTAACATAAAGCCCTGTGGCACTCCAAAGTCAATTATGAATGCTGCATAATTTGACTCTGTGAGATTCAGTGGACGTGGGAGGATCGGGCTTCTGCTAAACCACAGCTCTTTAAATTCATGAGGCTTTACCGTGTTTGTTCAATTTAAAGTAAACAGTCGGAGGGAAAAGTACATCACCTGACCAACTTTGTTGTTTTTGGTTCCAATGCAGGCCAAACTGCCCAACCTAAAAGATGTTGATGTTCGGTACACAGAGGCCTGGTGATCGTCCACAGTCCCCCGCCCCACTCCCCGTCTACACCCACGCACACACACACAAAGACTGAAAGGCGATGCCATGCTTCATCCAGGAAGTCAGATGTCATTCTGGCGCCAGGATTACGACGTTTCCTTCAGCTTCATTTTGCCCCCTTGTAGTAAAACCAGACCAAGAGGTCGAATCAGAACCACGTCACGGACCGTCTACTCCCAGGGAAATACTGTACAACGAGAACTTTGAGGAGCCGTGACTATGCGAGGCCTTTGTCTTCAGCCTTTCAAGTCTTTTCTTTTCTAAAACAACCTGAATTGGGTTCCTGTAAAGGACACGCCCCCTGTTTTTCGCCCTGTTGTGCAATGACGGAGGCTCAATCTCTGAACGATCAAACAGATCCAGGATGTAGCTCTGCGAACAGACGTGTCCACATGAGAGCGCCTCTTCGGATTCTCCTTCTCATCCACTGGGAAGATGGAGGTGCTACCTTGGAGAAAGAAGACTGTGCCTAACCCCTTATGTAAAAGCAAAGGAAAAAAAAAAAAGATTTTTATCAACGTGAATTAACATATTTTTCCAGATATCTGTGCTTTCGTATGATACATTTCTATATATGAAGAGACGACCCACGATGCGTTACAGGAGCTCTGTAGGAACACTTTCAGTGTAAATAAACCCCCACCCCATTTTGCAGAGCGCAGTAGCTGGGGGGGGGAGAGGCTTGGGACTGCCTCATATTTATATAATGAGCTGTTCAAGGCCAGAGACCTTTTTAAAACTCGACGCCAACGCCAACAAAGAGGACAGCCACCGGCGGACGTGTCGGTGCCCGATGGGGATCATGCACAGGCCATCACCAGCTGAGAGTTGTATATTTTCATATCCTCTGCAAGACTTTTTTTTTGGGGGGGGGGTTGGAGGCTGGGAGGACCTGCCAAACCTGGTCCTGGAGTTCAGCTGCTTTGTGAAACTGTTTCCCCCAGGCGTGGATTTGACCCCGGCTGCTTGGACGTTGATTTTTACCCGAACTTCTGCTGTATTTATACTCTACTGGGAAGTTTTTAGGCTTTCGTAACCCTCCGCAGCGGGCGGGCGGGACGGATCTCACGCACACGTTCAGTCTGGGTGCTGCAACAGGACACGCCGGTGGAAGGGTATTGTCTACATTCCTTTCAAGCGGTCTGCCCAAACGCCAGTGGCCATCGTTGGGTGTGAAGAAACGGTCTGACTGCATCCATCCGTATAATTTATTCGAGTTAGTCTTTAGATGTTTGGACAGGACGCCGTCCACAAGACTTATTTATTGGGTGCCATGACGGTTTTCTGTCGGTCCGCAGACTCTGTTTGTGTTTGGGTCTCACTTTAGACATCATGCTCTTTCATATCCTGTATGATGTATATACACGTGTAAATAGTGCTTTCCTCTTTTTCAATCCCTCTCTCCTCCCTCTCCCCTCAGTCGCCCTCTGCTGGCGGTCTGTAGTTGCCTTCATCTGTGTGGTTGTTTTTGTTTGTTTTTTCACACAAAGTGCACTGTAATCTGAAAAAAAAAAGTTTTTGATGCATCTTAATAGTTTTTAAATGTTTCTTTGATTTAATCACTTTAAAGTGTCCTGTTTTTTTCTTGCACGTTCATCATCTAATCTTTTTATTTTGTAAGTGTTCTTTAAAAAAATGGTTTGGAACATGATAAAAGTGGTTTATTCACTTTTCCATCACAGTTCAGGACTGAAGAGGAGCAGTCCCGTCTGTCCAGAGCTTTTATCGTGTTGCTCACGGCGGTTTAGAGACTGAAGCTGACACTTATGTTCTAATTGTGGTTGTTTTTTTCTTTTTTTTTTTTTTTACAAAGATGCAAATGTTCCTCGTTTCCTAAACAATGTTTAGATAATCATATCAGAGGTGGAATCCACTGATGCTCTTTTTTTTTTTTTTTTAATAAAGCTGGTGGTTCCACATGTCGACGAGCAGAAAACTTTACTGTCCTTTCTTTTTATCCCTGATGTTTTTGTCCTGTTTGCCACTTTGGGAGGGGGGAAAATATCCCAAAGGAGAACTCATTTAAAAATGTTTATCCATTTATTGTGATAATCCAGCCAGCAGCCGGTTAGTTTAGTTTAGCGGAAAGACTGGAAGGGAGAGAAACCGCATCATTTGACACGCAGCTTGAATCTTCATGTTCAGTTTGGTTCTATGCTGGTGCTGCTAGAGGCCAGCAGGGGGAGCCCATTCTCCATTAGTCAGGATTGGCATAAAAGAAAAAACTATTCAAAGATTAAACTGAAAAAATGTTTCTAAAAGCTTCTGTAGCAACAATTTAATTGTGTTTTTTGGCAAATGCAATAGTTTAGGAGTCCCATGACAGGATTAATTTTACAAATATGGACTTTATCGAAACCAATACATTAAAAAAAATCATTTCCTTAAAAGGTGCAGCATACTGCTTTATATGCTTAAAAACTCTGTTTTCGATATAAGTTTATCTTCAAAACTTCCACTGCTTCACTTACTGTTGCCATAGTAACCAGGCAGTTTCTTAGTGGAGCTGCCGATCTATGACCTATTGCTAAAATAGGATGCGACCATTTTAAAGGACGTCCGAGTAGTTTATACAGAAAACACGGAACAGATCTGGGCTGTTAGAGGTGAATGCAGATGAAAAGATTTTGCCAAAACCGTTGTAAACTCATCAACGTCAGAAAAAGTTTTGCTGTTTGATCAGCCGGTTTCACGTCAGCATTCCGACAACAGAACAAGCGTAATCACTGGTTGCTAAGGAGGACCGGAAAGTTTGATCCGTCATTAGAATCCCAAAAACTGTTGCACATCTTTTTCAGCCCCAAACATGAAGAAAATGGAGTGGTTGCTATGGACCATCACCTTCATTCAAGCCAACAAAACTGTTACTGAGGTCCAGATCCTGAGAACCATGTGGGGTTCTCCATGGTTCTCTCTTTTCCAGTCGCATTGATCTGCTTCTCCTGCTGGGTTGTTATTATATAATTATTATTATTGCTGCTGCTGCTCTGTGGCTGTTGTAATAAGAATACAAACATCTTTGACAGGAAGAGTAACAACTATGATGTGAAATAATTTCAATCAAAAATAAAATTGTCTGTGAATGTTTAGATGTGTTGTGGCTTCTTTAGTTTAGCACCTTTATGAATGATCGTATGCTCATAGAAACTCAAGTCTCCGTACTTTAGGTTCGTATGAACGGTTTAACCCTTGTGCTATCCTATGACCCCACCCTTACATTGACGTGTTCTCCCTATCATGACAAAGGTGGATAAAGGTGGAGAGGATTTCATGTAATCCATGGACACCAGTGAAGATCACAAACCATTGAAGAAAAAAGGTTCAGCGCACTGTCTGGTGGGTCTAGATGACCCAACTCCCAATGTTAAAGTGCCTAGGATAGCACAAGGATTACAAAAAAAAGTCTGAATGTAAAGAAAATCTCTGTGGTTTAAATCCTCTGCAGTCAGAAATCCGTATTTATTTGTTTCATTTGTAAAAACCGTTTTTTAATTCCTTAGAAATCTCAATAAACCTGGATAAAAGTTACTGCAGGAGGACTGTCTGACATGAATGCAGCGTGGAGCTGACCTTCATGTAAATGAATGCTGGACATTTTTATAGGCTGGTTATATACAGATACAGCAACCCTGACTGACTGAATTGATCTGGACTCACTTAGATTATAAGAGTTCTAATAAATTTCTGGTTTGAGACATTATGTCTTGTAACCCTTTTGCTATTTTAGGCAATTTAACATTGGGAGATGGGTCATCTAGACCCCACCAGACAGTGCGCTGAACCTTTTTTTTCCCAATGATTTGTGATCTTCACTGGTGTCCATGACAAAGGTGGATAAAGGTGGAGAGGATTTCATCTAATCCATGGAAACCACTGAAGATCACAAATCATTGCAGAAAAAAAGTTGAACGCACTGTCTTGGGGGTCTAGATGACCCAACTGCCAATGTTAAAGTGCCTAGGGTAGCACAAGGGATATAAAGTGTCAAATTAGGTGGAGGAAGTGGGTGGAGTCACCAGCAAGTTAAGCATAGAGGAAAGTTGTTGGTGGCTGTTGGAGCAGAAAAATCTGGGGAAGGCTGCGAATAAAAGATTGCACCTTGCACCTGTCAAGTTAAGAAGAAATCCAAGTTAAGAGTGAAAACTAAGACACCTACGTTTTGGTGACATCATCCCTTTTTTCTTTTGGATTTATATTTCCTTTACATCTTTTGGACGTTAGAATTTTTTGTTTGAATGCTAGAGGAGAGGCTACAGAGATTCAATAAAAAAACGTTTTTCTTCTTTTGAGTGAAATTTGGATACCATGGATTCACATGTTTATCTTTAGTGTTTTTTTTAAATGGAAACGAGTTGAACCCTAATTTCTGTAAGGAGTTTATTTCATTCAGCTGGCAAAGACGTTGAGCTTTGATTTTCTGATAAACAAGCAAATAAAAAGTATTAAATACGTGAGTTTTTCAGTTTTTTCTTTTTTCTTTTTTGCTGTAGGTTACTGTAAAAGGAAGACAACACTCTGACAAGAATGTTCAAATAACATGCATTTAAGTGAGTGATGGTAAAAGTAAAAAAAAGTACTTAAGTAGCTTCATACATCAAACTTTTACTTTGCTTTTTCCAGCTGCTGAGTTTGTTGGATCAGACCTGAAAGATTATCAGGCTACAGGAAGTTATGGGCAGCAGAACCGTCCTGTAAATTCCAGCGGAAAATCCCGTCAGACGAACGGGTCAGTTAAACCAAAGTTTCCAAAAATACCCGAAATTCCTCGGATGTAATTCCCGGTTTTCTTCCGGACGACCAAAGTGGCGGTTCCCTTCACGTCCATCAGTCTGTCACAGTCAAAGTCCACCAGGAGCTTCCTCACACCCGTCCTGATGGGGGAGAAGGGGAAGCTTACCTCCACTTTCTGCCCCGGTAAGATCTCCCCTCTGAAAAGAAAAGTGGAAATATTGTTAGTGACTGAAGGGAAATTCTGATATAGTAATACAATAAATAGGTCATTTAAATATTATTACATTTAACATTTCATATCAATTATTTTTTATTAATATTTAAAATTAATATGATACATTGACATTAATATGATACAGTGTTGTTTACTTAATTATTGATAATTATTAAATATTAATTATTAATATTTAATATTACAAATGTGAAAGTCACATGGCTAAAAGCAGATTCCCAACTGCAGAGGGTGTACGTACGTATGGTCAACGTGTGCTGCCACCTTGAGGTCAAAGAAATACATTGCACTAAACTACTAGCATTTCACTAAATATGTTGAGTGTGATGTATTGACTACTGGAGGCAAAGATTTGGAATTTGAAGTAATAAATATTAAAATAATGTTATTCCTCCTTTAAAAGTCACTCAGCTCTACTTACTTCACATGGATCTGAGTCGCTGATAGCAAGCCTGCCCCCTCCACCGTGAAAACACCACCCTTCAGTGGAGCGGGCAGAGGGTTGGTGAAGGAGATCTTAGCAGTCACTTGTTGCTTGACCACAGCCTTCCCCTGAATCTGAAAAAGAAAGAAAATAGGGGCTAAAATGTTTGCACATAAAATAAAAGTTTGTTCGTTCACATTCAGTCATTCCTTTGGTTCCTGATGGTGTTAAGGATCGTTTACAGTTTTCCTGTTTCTAATTTTGACATAACTCCAGGAATGATGGGTGTAGTGCTACATTTCTAGACTGAATCAAAAGATTCAAAAGTTTACTAAATGATTTGGTTTACAATTTTATGAGAAAACCTTCCAAATATAAAAACAAAAAAAGATCCAGATTTTTGTATTTTTTTGTTTTTGTTTGTTTTTTGTTTTATTTTTGGTCTATCTCGTCCTGTTTTTCCTTTTCAAAGACAAGTCTGAAATAAAATAACATCAAAAACCTAAATAATAAAGCCTTCATTGTGGACAATGTTTATGAAAAAGAGAAATAAGAACAAACCTACCAGAGAGCTATTTTGTCCTAAAAATAACATAAAATAAGAAAACTAGAAACATGATCATTTAAAATTGAATCTTGTAAATGAAGGTTAATTAAAAATAAATTTCAGCCTCATAAAATAAGGTAACACCATCGCCTTATCAGGTGTTCAGCCCAAAATGTAAATACTTTTGAGTAAATACAATATTTACTCCTCAAACTATAAAACAACCAACATCTCTGTCAATTAAGAACTGCAGATGTTCAAACACAAATTATTTTTATTTCATTTATGTTAGTTAATATTCTGGTTATTAATTTCTAGCCTGCTGTCAGCCTTCAGACCGAGGAGGATGAGGACTGATGGATTTAAAGTGGGACTGAATAAAGAATCATGTCAAAGCATCACACAATTTTCTGCTTACATGATCATTTAGACTTACTAGTTCATGCTTTCAAAGATTCTATAATGTGTGTTTGAGTCCTGGTATCAGCTCCTTTACAGTCATGTGACCATGATAAACTCCTCCTACTTTACTGTGAAGCTCTGCCTGCAGTCTGTTTGTACTTGTGAACTATAATCTGTACAAAACAAGTGTTGTCATGGTTACATGATCACAGAAAGGAGACATTTGAAAATACTGACTTTTGAAGGACATCCATGGCACGCACCTGTATGAGCAGCTCAGGGACGCTCAGTGGGACGTCGGCCACTGTCATGAGGGGTTGGTTCTGCCCCTGAGCCTCGGCGAAGGCTTTCACCCTGATTAGGTGATGCTCGGAGGTGCACTTGGCATAATCCTTGAAGTGCAGACGCAGAACTTCTCTGTGGCCTAGAAAACAAAAGGATGAAGACGTCAGTGTGGTTTGAAAAAACATCGGAGCGTCATCTGCATCAGAGCTCTGCTGACCCTCATGAGCTGCCACCGTCACCCTTATCATCTGCCTCTGGCACTCCCCCTGGTGGATAGAGTTGTACGTCACACCTGTGGCCAGCACCGTCAGCTGAACTTGAGCATCTTCGTCTCCGTCGTTTCTCACCTGTGAACCCACAGCAGTCATCTTCACAGCACTAAAGACAACAGATCCGTCCTCACCCTGAGCTGCAAACCTCTGTGATCACATCGAAGTCGGATCCAAAAACAGGCTTTGCGTGTTTGATGAGCAGCTGTAGTTGTGGAGTTTCTGCGCTCTCATTGGTCGGCTGTGTGACTCGACGCCCCGCCTTCTGAAACACGGCTCGCTCTTCCTTGGACCCTATTGTGAAAAAAATGACAGCTAAGCAAAAATAACTTGGCTGCATTGCGGTGCAGTGGTTAGCACTCTTGCTACACAGTGGTTCAATTCCCTGCTGGGCCCCTTGTGAGGAGTTTGCATGTGCTCACCGTGCATGCATGGGTGAAAAAACATTCCTCAAAACATTCCTGTTTAGCCATTTCTGTGACTGAAGGGTCCTTATTGACACCTCTTTTCATTTTCTTTTTTCCTTTCCTTTCTTTTAAAGTAAATTTTAGAATGATTATATATGTTTTTAATCTTTGCAGTGTTATGTATTGTGATTTTAATGCATTTTCCTATGTTGTGAAGCACTTTGAATTACTTTCGTTATGAATTGTGCTAAACTAATAAACTTGGCTTATTGCGTCAGTGTTCATTTGTTTTGGTGTGAGGGTATTTGAAGTAATATAAAGTAAGTGTCCATAGACAGGTCCCACTCTTATCTCCAGCATCTTGTTTTGGCTTTCTACCACTCCAACTTCTTTAACCCCCCTTTTCTTCTCCCCTTTCTTATGTACCCTTATTCAAAATCTCTAACTCTCCTTCTTTTTTCTATTTTTCCATTTACTCCAACAAGAAATGTATGCAAACATAATTAATACAAATAATATTTAGCCTAAAAAACAAAAGGAGTTTATTCAAACATACACCTCATGTGTATGAAGGTTCATGTAACTGTAAAATATGTGGATGGATGGATGGTTTGATGTCATACTTAAATTAAACCAATAAAGATGACCATAAGAAGTCCTAATAAGAGCATTGATAACAGTTCGAATCCACATTTGTAGCATCTGTATCTAGGACTGTATAAGTTAGCTCCGAAATTATAATTGATATTATTTGAAATGTAGCACTTTTTTTAACCAGATACTTTAAAGCCCGTATGTCAATAAACCATTGACTATGATAAAGAAAAAAGGCCACAGGGGGGCGTACACTAGGCAGTAGGTTAGCTGTCTCGGTGAAATTCTTAAGTGCGTCTGATGTACTGTTCAGAGATTTTGCCCTGATGTAGTTGATGAATATGAGCTAAAAATGAAACTCAACCTTATAAATGACAGGAATCAGAGCAATTCTGTCCTTTGTGATTAACTCTATTTCACCAGAGCTTTAGCTCCAATGTTGACATTTCTTTGACTACCTTAACTCTTTAACCACTTAAAAAGCAGCCTTGAGCTGATATGCAACACTTCACAATAGTGAAGTGCTAACATAATCAACGTGAATCAGCTGATTGTGGAGAAAAGCGTCTTTGCGCCGTCATGTCGCACTGTGTGTTGCTAATCTGTTTCTCATGGGTGCAAAGCCAATAAAAGCCACTTTTCTTCATGTCAGAATCTGCTGATTTATGTTGATCGCGTAAAAAGTTACGGTGTGTCAAAGACTTTGCGTTATGGAGGTGACACGTCCGATGTTAATAGATTATTATTACCTAAAGCCTAAATAATAGATGTTCTCAGCAATTAAATCAAACTAAAGAAACTAGATCCAGAGCATTGTTTATATGGGAATGTGTGTATGGAATGATAACAGGTTTCCTCACCTTCAGGATATTTGTAGAGCAGAGTGAGATCTTCTCTGAAGTCTCCATAAACACTTTTAGTGCTGATTTTTCTTCCCACTGATTTCTCATCAACGTAGACCTGAGAACAGAACCAGGAAGTTATTTGGAAGTTAACTGGTTTCAAATAAGATCTCATGGTTTAAAACAAACACAAGACCTTCTGTCGCTGGCCGTTCGGCAGGACCCTCCAGTGTGTGATATCAGCATTGACCTCTGCGAATACAAAGGGAGCGTCGTACTTCACTTGCAGGTTTCCCTCCTTAATGGCCGTCACTGGACACGGACCACAGCAGAACACGCCTGAGGAGCAAACTTTCATCAACTCTGCGGTCTGTCACACAAAAAGGGGGGCAGAGGTGGTTCTATACCATCGCTTCTTTCCTGCGGGGTCGGGTCCAGAATCTGCCAACCATCGTTTCCTTTTGGAAGATCATCTCTCCTCATCCAGGACTCAACCCAACAGTGAAAGTTCCTGAACCAATGAGAAGAAAAAGGAATTCACCACGAGGAACTGACTGTAACCCAAAGCAAACCACAGAGTTTGGTCCCACCAGGTGCTGTCCTGCCGGCTGTTAAAGGTGTCCACTATGTCCACGCAGAGGTTCCCATCCACGTCATGGGCCGAGCAGAAGTTTGTGATGAGGCGTGTAGGGATTCCCAGACAGCGCAGGACTGTGGAGCAACCAGGTGCAGATCAGGTGAGTTTGACCACCCACATAAGGGGCAGTTGGCGTTTGCGACAACCTCACCTGTGCACGCCACACCGGCAAACACCCAGCACTGGCCGTACTTCACCGCTCTGGCTCTGGTGCTGCTCCACTGCCGAAGGATGGCGACACTGCCGGTCCATTGACTCGGAGCAACTCCGTTAGAGTACGGCGCTTTCCAGCTCCCAGCTAACACGCCATGATCATCGTTGGCATTGACCTGCCGAGGACGAACAGACTGCACGTTTACAAAAACAAATGATCCACTCATGTTGTGTGGTTTTGTTTATTCTGTTTGCTTGCTTTTGTCACCATTGCAGTGATAATCCTGCTGATGTACACCGGGTCAGCTCTGCATTCCATGTCCATCTTTGAGTTCTTCAGAGCTTCTCTGGAGTTGTCCAGGACTTCAAAGCAAATGTCCATTATATTGTCTTCAAACTGAACAACGAGGGGGAAAAAAAGAAAGAAAATAGTTCATTCTGAGCATATTTGTTTGACACTTTGCTGTGTTTTCTTTTAAACAGTCTCAAATAGCAGACATTTTAATAAGACCTAACTTCTCTGCGCTGGTGATGCAGTATATGATAGCTTTTTCCAGTTTTCTAGAAAACAGTGATTCATAGAGCTACAGTAGAATTAGTAGGGTCATGTTCAGGATCAGTTTACAAAAAAAGTGGTCAGTGAAAGTCTGGGTGTGAACCGCTGAAAAAAGTACATGCATTTACAAAACAAGCCCATTTATTGTCCATGTCTCAGGACAATAATATAATTATTCTGGGAAAATCCAATTTCATCAAATCCGCGCCTTAACTTTAAGTGTGACTTTGTAACCAAAATAAATTTTGCCGAAGACTCATGTCAGACTGTTGTCAGAACTGCTGTATACAAAAGTTCAGTTTTGAAAAGTTCAAAAAAACCTAAGATGATTATTACAATATATTGTCTTTATCATATATTATTATTATGGGCTGCATGCGTGGGTTCTCTCTGGGACCTTAGGCTTCCTCCCACCGTCCAAAAACATGCTTCATAGGTTGATTGGCAACTCTAAATTGACCATAGGTATGAGTGTGAGAGTGAATGGATGTGTGATTAAGGACATTCTACCCTGCAACAGACTGGCGACCTGTCCAGGGCGTCCCCTGCCTTCGCCCACAAGTGGCCGGGATAGGTTCTGGCAGTCCTGTGACCCCGAAAGGGACAAATGGTATAGAAAATGGATGAATGAATGTCTATATCAAAGATTAAGGCTATAATCAATCCGGAAAAGTCTGTTGATCCTGACCGAGTCCGCGTAATCTGGTCCGGATCTAGTCCTGATCCTCCGTCACATGAAAGCCAAAGGTCGCCAGCTAGAGCGACTCTATAAAAGAACTGGCTTAACCGTTCACACAGAAATCTATACTTCACATCTCACTCAGAATAAGAACCTGGTTTCTACCACAAAAACAAACTGATCTCCACAAACAAAGGCAATTTCAAAACTCTCTTTTCTCTGATGAACACTATTTTCAACCCCCCTGACTCTCTCCCTCCCCATTTCTTTTCCACTGAAACCTGTAACTCCCTCATGTCATTCTTTAATCAGAAAATTCAAGTCATCCATCAACATCTTAGCTCTTCTATCCTCCCTCCCATCCCTGACTCTTTCTCTCTCAATAATATGCTTTCCTCCTTTCAACTGCCTGATAACAATGATATTTCCTCCCTTATCCTAAAATCCAAACCCACCACCTGTTGTCTCGATCCCCTCCCAACAACCTTAGTTATAGCCTGCCTTCCCTTCACACCTGTGGGTGTGATTTTCACATCATTGTCCATCGGATGAGCTTCTGAATATGCAAATGCAGGGTTTATATACCAAGCCCATTTTCCTGCATCTGTCTGTCCCCTTCGTACAAATGTCTGTGCTACTTGTACGAAGTAAAACTTCCACAAAAGATAAGTATTTGTCTCTGAGTCATTATTAATTCCTTTCTGTGTGCAGGGAACTATGGGTACGAACCTTAAACCTTCCTTTTTACAGTCCTGTTTAGAAAAAACAGTTTCCTCACATGTCCCATCACTTTTTAAAAAGGCAGCTGTTAAACCCATCCTGAAAAACCTGGTTCAGATCCCAACTTATTCAGTATCTCCGTCCAATTTCTAACCCCTTCACTTCCAAAATTCTTGAGAAAATAGTCGCCTCCCAACTCTATGATCATTTAAAACATAATAATCTTCTTGAGCCTTTTCAGTCGGGTTTCCGCCCCTACCACAGCACTGAAAATGCTCTGCTCAAGATCACTAATTATCGTCTCATTGCAGCTGATTTTGGCCTCCTCACCATCCTCATCTTCCTTGACCTGAGTGCAGCCTTTGATACCATTTCTCACTCCATCCTCCTCCCTCGGCATCACCTCCACCCCCCTCCGTTGGTTTCAATCCTACCTCTCAGACCACACCCTATTCATTCAGCTTAAATCATTTAAATCTCAGCCTTCCTCTGTCTCTTCTGGTGTCCCCCAAGGTTCTGTCCTTGGTCCTCTTCTTTTCATTACTTATCTTCTTCTCCTTGGCAATATTTTCCGTAAATTTAATGTTAATTTTCACTGTTTTGCCAATGACACCCAGCTCTATGTATCAAGTAAACCTGACTCCTCTCTCACACCTTCCTCCCTCCACTCCTGTCTATCTGAAATCAAAAACTGATTCACCTTAAACCTTCTCAAACTCAATAGTGATAAAACCGAGCTACTTCTCGTCGGTTCCAAATCCACCCTCTCCAAAGCCACAAATCTTACTCTTTCCATCGACTCAGCTTCTGTCTCCCCCTCCCATCAGGTGAAGAGTCTGGGTGTCATCCTAGACAGCTCCTTATCTTTTCAGTCCCACATCAATAACATTACTCGGTCAGCCTATTTCCATCTACGTAACATTAATCGTCTACGCCCCTCCCTCACCGTCGCCTCTGCTTCTATTCTGGTTCACAGTCTGGTCACTTCCCTTCTAGATTACTGTAATTCCCTCCTCTTTGGTCCCCCCCAAAAAACCCTCAATAAGCTTCAACTGGTCCAGAACTCAGCTGCCCGCATCATCTCCAGAACCCCCTCCTTCAGTCATATCACCCCGGTTCTCCACCAGCTGCACTGGCTCCCCATAACCTCCAGAATCCAATTCAAACTCCTCCTGTTCACCTTTAAGGCCCTCCATAACCTGGTCCATCCTAATCTCTCCGACCTCATCCATATCAAAACCCCCTCTCCTTCTCTTCGGTCCTCCCCCTCTGTTCAGCTCTCTGTTCCTCCGGCCCGACTCGTCACCATGGGAAGCCGAGCCTTCAGCTGCTCTGCTCCCAAACTCTGGAATTCTCTCCCTCCTGACCTCCGTAACATAGACTCTCTTCCAACTTTTAGATCTAAACTCAAAACTCATCTGTTTATTTCTGCCTTCCCATCCTGATTCACTTTTAATTTTGTCTGTTATATTTATTGTGCTTTTAATGTCTATTGTTAGCCTTTGTTTTGTAAAGTGTCCTTGGGTTTCTTGAAAGGCATTTTAAATAAAATGGATTATTATTATTATTATTATCCTTGCGTTTGGTCTGTATTCAAACTGCCTTTCAACTGGACATTTCTGTTTCAAACCAAAGCTTGTAAACAAAACCATGTGGCTAAAGATCTCTTAAGTCATTGGCCAGGAATTAGGAGGGTGGGAGCAAAGCAACTAGAGGGCATAAAATATGGAAGTGCTACGCTTTGCAATACTTGTCAGGATATTTTACGTACTCCAACTTAATATTTTGCTGAACAATTCTGAATGTCTGTATCAACGTCGGGTATAACACTTTTAATTTGGTACGGCAGAGGCGTGCTGCAAGGCGGTTACTGAGGAGACAATGGCTAAGAAGGTACGCTGATAAGTGTGATATATAGGTTGTCAGGTAAACACATTGTAACAAGCAATGTGTATCACGTTGAAAGCTGTTTACATCCCGCTATGCCCGGCTATGATTGCTTTTTTTGCCCAGTTGTTCTGTTTCGAGCACAGAGCCTATTCAGACTGAGGAAACTCAGAGCAAACCGAAAACAATCTGAGACTACCTTGAAAGATGGTTCAGAGAGCGGTTCCTGGTCCTGGACCAGAGCCCGCTTAGATGTATTCACACTGAAAAATTTGTTCCGGATTATCGGGGGGAAACAAACTCCGGTTAACTTTAAGTGAGCCAAATGTGTCAAGTCTGAATACACCATAATAGTTGGAACAGATGTCCTTGTGACTCACGTTCTGAGTCGGATCAGTCCAAAAACCAACAAAAGAGGAAAGTCTGTCCAACCCTTACATGTTACTTATAGCTGTGGCAAGCGATGGAATAAAAAAAACTGCAACATTTACTTCAAGGCAGACCCGTCGACTGTATTTAGAAAAAGTGAGTGTTTGTCTTCACCTTGTCCTAACAGACCTAAACTGGTCAGAGCCAACGGTTTCCCCAACCACACCCTTTCCTCTCTACAGTCACCCACCTCGTGCTCTGTATGAGAACTATGCAGAAATCCCTTCCATCTAATCTGTGGTGATTTAACACAGCAATTTTTGCAGATTCTTCCACAGGTTTCCTTTGGAACTTTATTCTAATTTCAGCATCTTCAATGATCTGGTTTCAGCTGTTCACAATCGCAATCTTTGCAGAAATTCAATTTTTCTAGCCTTATTTGTGACTTTAGGTAAACTCTGTACTTTTATGATGGACATGCCTTCTTCAGTGTTCTTGATGGAGATGTTTTGTTGGTGCTGACACAAGAAAATACTTTCAAACTGAGGTGATTATTTTATATAAGATAATATTCCCGTCTGTCAATCCTATTGTCCGCCGTCTGTCCTTGCAGCGAGTCGTGAGAGGACCAACCCTTGTTTGAGCGGTTGACCAACATTTTCACACGTCTCCTCAAAAATTCTCCTTCATCCAACAAAAAGATTTTCATGTCTGCTGTCACACGGCTGTGGAAATTCACACAAGCTGGACGCTAACCTGACACACACACACACACACAGTAAAACTGTGTCCGAGTTACCTGCCCATAATTCCAGGGAGTACTGCTAATGTATTCCGAGGTACCCCTGTATATGATGCCAGTCTCGTTCATCACGTACTCCTGCAGATGAGATTCTTCAGGCAGGTATACAGCATCATCTGCCAACACAGACACACACCCTTCAGGTCACATGATGCATAATACAGCATGAATTCCTCATGCCTTTAAGAGGAAAAACTCATTTCTTTTATATATGTTGAACTTTTATTGAAATGATGGAAAAAGGTGTTGACCCGTCACCTTTGTTCCATGGGTTGAACAGCAGGTGGAAGCTGACTCCCTCTATTTTTTGGACAATGTGTCCATCGGGCGATATCACTAGCACAGCAAGATGGTATTGGCCGACGATAGCGTCCGCTGGGCTGTGCAACGTCAGCATCACTTCATCCTGTGCTGCCTGCTGGGAAAACCACCAGTGGTCTGCACCACCACTCTCCCTCTGGACCTTGATCACGACTTCATCTCTCTTTCCTGAAAAATCAGGAAGAAAAAATATCATTGCAAAATACAAAGATGTAGTTATATACAAATATATAGATATTGTAATTTAACTTATTTTTATTCCAAGAATAACAATTTAATAATGAAGATACACAAAAATATAAACTCATGAAGGCAACAAGAAGAAAAACACCTCATGTCAAAAAATCTAAACAATAAATGAGACAATTCCAAGACAAGCCTTCAATTCATGCTAAAACCCCTTTTATTTGACAGCGAAATAGAAAAACACACACTAAGAGAAGTAAAGTACTGAAGAAGTAAACATTAGAAATGAGGATAGATTGGAACTGTGAATTGTTAATTACAACCTACGAGTCTATCTATCATCATCATCCATCCATCCATCCATCCATCCATCCATCTTTTCTAAAAGAAAAGAGAAAGACACAAACTGACATAATCACAGCTACAAGGATTACACTCAGCACCCCATGTCTAAAAATCTAAACAAGAAATGAGACATATCCTGGACAAGCCCCCATTTTATGTTACAAACTGATCTGTTAGTTTAATAGAAGACCACACTAACACAATTACTTTACACTAAGTAAAGCAATTAAGAAGTAAACATTAGAAACAGTGAAAGGTTGGAGTTGTGCATTTTTATTTACAAATATATAAATAGATATTATTGTATTAGTCCAAATATATACAGTTGTTTGTTTTGGTGTGCACTTTATTACTTACTTACTTCTGTATTAAAAAACATTTTTTTTTACATGTTTTTTACAGTTGATCACATGTTTTGCAGTTGACCGCATGTTTTTTACACATTCGCAGCTGTATTTATTTAATATTTATTTATTTATTCATTCATTTATTTATTTATTTAATATGAATCTCATTTTTGATAATAATTTTCATAATGATTTTAATAAGAATTTAATAATAACTTTTAATAATTTAATGTGAATGTCATTTTTTATGTCCTTTTTTGATGTTTTATTATATAGATTATTTCTGAAGGTCGTTTTTGCTGCCACAGATAAATGAAATTTCCCCATTGTGGGATTAATAAAGTCATCTATCCATCCATCCATCCATCCATCCATCCATCTATCTAAAAATCTAATATTAAGGATAAATCAAAATCTAAACTCATAAAAACAAGAAGGAAAAACATGGATGTCTAGTCACAGCTACAAAGATCCTACCGTACAACCCATCTAGAAATCTAAACAAGAAATGAGACTTTTCACGGACAAGCCCCCCTTTTATGTTACAACCCAGCTCATTTGACCACTAAATAGAAGAACACACACTATGAAGTTAAGTACTGAAGAAGTAAACATTAGAAATGGAGAAAGATTGAAACTGCTAATCGAAAAACAAAATAAAAAAATAATAAAAAATAAAAATAAAACATCAGAGGGATTTTAAACGGATACTGAAAAAGTTTGATAACTCTTGTAAATGTTGGGTTTGTAACCTATAATTGTTCATGCATATCAAACTGTGACTCCTGTAGGCAGCGTGCAAAACCATAGAAACTGTTCAGAATCCCAGCTGGCTGTACCAGTACTCACCAAGGTGCAGGACCAGTTCCAGTTGGCCGTTCTGCACCTTAGAGTCGCAGATCTGTACTGCGACTGAGAAGGGCTGGCCTCTGCGGACAATCAAACGATCCCGATCGATTTCCTTCGTACGGTGAGAGGAGTTGTTTTCACGGCTTCTCAGGTCCACGTTGGAAGTCAAACCTGAGGGAACCCAACAGAGAAGTTACATTTTCAGTGAAGCTGTTGGTTCTTCTGCCAAGATATTTTTCCAACCAAAATAGAGGGATTTTGGAGGGATGTCTTTATGTTGTGGGACTTATCTGTAAACCAGCTAACGATATTTTGATCATTTTTAAAGGAATTAAGTTTTCCTGCAGCAGATTATGATGGATTAAAAGCCGTTCTTGGCTCTTTGAAGGTAAATAAATACATGTTTCCTACAGTATATCCACATGGCTGTTTAAAAATGTTCCTCTGCTGATGCGGTTTAAATCTACATGCAGGACTCCGGGTAAACCAAAATAAATTGAAGGCATCTAAGATGCTTAAGTGTTTTAGTTTAAATAAATGTTATGGGTTAACTTTGTTTAAAGCTTTTGGATAGAATAGAAAGGATAAAATAGATAAAGTACTATTTATGAAAATTATCAAAGTCATAAAAAAAATGGATATATAATAGCTAGAATTGTCAGTCCAAAAGAAAGTATGTTAAAAGCGCACAGAAGTGCTAAGAAGCAGAAGTTTTCTCTATTTTTAAAAGAAAAAGAAATACATTCTGCACTAATATTTGAATATTACAGATTTTTTTACAGTCAAACTGAAAAACTTACAGTGGTTTGCCATCACAGCTCTTCTTTCTCTACTGGTGCTGGTGGACTCCTTGAGCATTTATCGCATTTGTTTGGTATTTAAGCAGAAGAGCAGTCAGGCCCCCCCTCCCTGACACACACTCAACCCTGAACAATCTGACCCTGTGACCTCTCTAACATCACTTCCCAAAAAGCTGCACGCCTCCATGGGTGTGTGGACACAGCATGAGCAATTCCACACCCCATCTGAGGTCTTTGCCTCCGTTTGAGGTCAGAAGAGTTCATGGGAGGAAACGAGCAAAGCTGCAGTTCACAGGAAAGTTCCTCCGAAAAACAATCTAGTTATTCCCGACAATAGTGGGTGAGACTTCCATGCTGGAAGTGTAAGGAAGGAGTTTTATAATAGGAGATTATTTAACAGGAGATTAATTCCTCGTGATTTTGAAAACACAAAAACAAGTGTATGGGCTGACTCGCAGCACACCATCCGTACCAAACCAGACCAAAAACACAAAAGGGTTTTCACGGCCCCAGGCTGCACATCTCAAATAATTTAAAAACTATAAACAAGTAAATAAATACATGGTTTGTCAGTACATACTTTTGAATTTTAAGTAGTGAGAGTTGTACAGAATATCTGAGTATATTTGGGGCACCCATGGTGCTGAGGTAGAGTGGTCGACCTCTTATGGCAGGTTCGTTTCCTGCCTTGCTCGTCCATGTGTCGAAATGTCCTGAACTCAACATTGCTCCTAGTGGTTAAAGGTTGGCATGAGTGTAATGGCGGATTTTTGTCTTGTGTCATAAATGATGTTGTGTACTTGTACTTCCAAAATTAAACTTTCTGTGTCCATGGCGAAAACTGGAATTGTGTTATCCACTGCGTTAGCATGTGTCTGCATAGGTATGTCACCTTAAATTCAAAATAAAATGGTATCAATCTTTATTTTGAAAGCTGCATCTGTTTGCAGTTTCTCAAGCTTTTTGCTGCAAAATCGACGGACTGAAATAGAACTCCCGTTCAAAGATTGCATTGTGTTGTCAGACACAAATATGACAGAGACGAAGGCTGTGTCCGAATTCCCACACTAATCCCTAACTACTGAAAAAATATGTAGTGCCCTGGACTTTAAAAGCAATTCGGACACCAATCTGACTACTTGTTTTTTTTTTTAAACGGCGAATATGACGTCACCAAATTCATGAAGTGAAAATCTAATCAATACAAACATTTTACAACGAGTATTTATGAATCCACTGCGCTCTGATGATGGAAACTTTGATGGTTTATTTGAAAAATACATTTAAATAATTTTGTTGTTGCAAAAATAGTTCAAACACAATGCATTGTGGTCTATATTCACCAATCTAGTGAGCAAGTGAGCATTGCACACTGGTTGTTTGCAGAGACTTCTGGGAAATTTCTAGGGCACTTGATTTTGGAATTGTAGATTCAGACAGCACTACATAATAGCAAACACACTATATAGTGCACCATGTAGAGAGTAGTGAAGGAATTCGGACATACCCAATGTAAACATTCCCACTGATTAATGAGCGTTTTCATTTTTGTGTTAACGCATGGGAGACTCATTACAGACGGACCAGTGTAAACCCAGAATAAGGCAGCGGAGCTGCAAACAGTGTGTGGATGCGTGTGTGCAGGGGTGAATGGGACTATGACTGTGAAGTGCTTTGGTCCTTAAAACAAGACAGAAAAGAGCTATTTAAGTATAATCCATTTACCATATTTACTTTCTTTTCTTATTGTTTTAGAAAAATCAGTGAAACATGCAGGTTTTTCGGGTATCAAGTCAGTTGCTCTTTGTTCTTAAATTCTTAAACTGTTCCTAAATTATGCAAAAGTAAAGAACCATTAGGATCAAGGTTACACTGTAATTGTTTCTTAAATGTCCCCTAATAATTCTCTGAGCTAGCAAACGTTTTGCTAAAGTGTTGTGAGCCTGTCAGTCAGACAGGAAGTGAGTCTCCATCATGGTGGTGTGGAATTCTGTGAAAGTCACATTCAGGAAAGAGAAAGGTCTTTAAGTGGCGTCAGCATCTGTCACACCACTGTGTCAACAGAGGGACGCCACACTGGTCTTTTCCTCATGTCGGTAAAATCCCTTCTCATATAAGCCCCTTTTGTGCAGTCATTGCACAATAAAGGTACAACTGAAATCTCTCTTTCTGCCGTTTCCAATTTTAACTGGCCCCATGGGGAAGGAAAAACCAACCTGTGTGCCAGTGTTATGCTGTTCTGGAACATAAGAGGGTGGAGCCGGTGAGGTCAAAACATGTCATGTAGAGGAACTGAGGCGGGAAAACATTCCTTCCTTCACACCAGTTAAAACAGAAAACAAGGCTGAATGTATTTACAGCTGCAGGACATTTATGCTTAACCCTTGTGCTATCCTATGGGGTCAAGATGACCATTGACGTGTTCTCCCTACCATGACAAAGGTTAATAAAGGTGGAGAGGATTTCATGTAATCCATGGAAACCAGTGAAGATCATAAATCATTGAAGAAAAAAGTTTAGCGCAGTGTCTAGTGGGTCTGGATGACCCCACTCCCAAGGTTAAAGCGCCTATGGTAGCACAAGGTCTAATACTGTATAGTTGTGTACTCTGCTCATGACTATTAAACATTCTTTTGATAACAGCAGGCGGCAATCAGCAGTTAGAATTACTATCAAGGAGAGTTGGCATCAGCATGGGTAGAAGATGCAGCAGAGGCTGAAAGGTCGAATGCAAACATGTTCAACAACAACAACAAGCAGCGATCACTGCTTTCAAATCCACAACAGCAGCTGGTGTTTAAGTCTATAAAGTATTTCTGAATATATTTGAGTCATTTTGTCTGTAAAGTTTGAGTTAAAAATCTTAGAAGCAACAGAGTGATCGTTGTGGCACCTCAGCAAGCTTAAGTTACTTCTGAACCAAAAACCAGATCAGTAACTAGTTTTTCATGTTTAGTTATTCAAATAGTTGTCTAAACCAGAGTTTTACTAATCTTTTTTTTTAACCAAGAACAACTTTACTTATAAACAAAAAACGAAAGGCACTCCATTCATTGAAAATGTAAAACACAAAAAAAGGATTGACACAAGCAGATGAACTCAATTTTATCCTGTATTTTCTACTTGAACATATTATCTAGAGCTTGGCATTTTATTTTGCAAATAAAATTCATTTTTTGTTAGATATTTTTTGTGATGTTTCAGTTTAAAACCAAACCACGTTACACTATTGAACTGAATAGTGGGGGAATAATCGTTGCTTCCCTTCGTTTGCATACTTTTATGCTGAAAGTGTCAAACATGCGTGTTACTGAATGTAATATATTTGATGATGTTTTATTACATTACACTCAGAAAAAGGTTCTTCTTCATTGCTACTTGCATCTTAGTGCACTAAATACAGTTTTGTTGTTTTTTTTGCTTTTATTTGCAATACAAAAATCATATATATGCAGTTTTTCCTTACAGAGAAGGAGGGTCTTAGGGCAAGGATGCCCAGTTAAGATTAGTCTGTTTAGTTTAGGTTAGCCATTACCCACTGAATTATATTACTTTGATGTTGGGCTATACAATAAAATTAAACTGAAAACATATAAAACCGAAACAAAAGCATGACCCAAAAACTCAGGTTTAAACTGAATCTGATCCCTAAGGACCAGTATGGTCCGGGTTCTTTAAAAAGAGGTTATGACCTGTGAGGTCATGGGTGTATGTGTCCAAGGAGGGAGGGGGGAGTTGCTTTTAATTTGAATCTTTTATGTTGTCGTCTTGTTTTTAACTGTAAAGCCTGTTTTTTCTTTTTTTTTTTTCTTTTTTTTTTTTATTTTTTTTTTTTACAAATAAAGCTTTCCTTTATTCTATTTAATTTAGCTTTACAGAATTTGTTCTTTAAGATTTCATGTTTGGCCTCCTGAAGCCATTCTGGTTGCCTTAAATTACCTCTGCAAATTATACAAATAGGTTGCTTTTTTATTTTTTTTTTTTTTGCATTTAAATTCTGCTTTTAGTCATAACAACAGCAAAACGTTCAAAGTCAGGAAAGAATTAATGATGCAAGAAAGAGGAAAAAAAGAGATAACATCAAAGAGATATAGTTTCATAGATATGGAGTTACAAGAACAGAGTCAAAAAAGACGCCCAGGAGTCTAGATCTATAGCAGCATAAAAAACACAAGGCTCTGGGCGAGACAGAGCAACCTCAACTATAAACCTTATCACAAAGAAACTGTAGGCATGCTGTATGTCTGCAAAACTCTGCTGAGCAACAATCTTAGCATCAAGATAAGACACAGAAAAAAACTGTTCATTAGTAAATATACTAAAAGTAAAAAAAAGAACATATAAGGTGTCACTTCATGTCTGTGTAAAATGTAAATTTTGATTTGTGAGCAATATTTGCAGAACAAAAGATGTAAAGCTTATGTTGGACCTCATCCAAACCATTGCTGGCCTCAGGCTTCTGTCACATGCACCCATACGAGGGGTTGACCCGTACAGGTGCTGCTTGTTTTGGGGTTGTCTGGGCCCATGTAGGGTGATAGAGAAGAGTGACTGCATCTAAAAGGGAGAACAGGTGTGTCTCAAGGCTGGTACAGCCACCTTAAGGGACGTCATGAAAATGGAACGTACCATTGTTGTGCATGTGGTAAGAGTATCGGGAAGTATTTGCACACTTGTGATACTGTTGTAGAGTGGCCTCTAGTTGTTAGTAAGGTGCAAGTACTGGACCTTTACTGACCGCACGCAAATGCTAGACACTAAAATCTGAACGACACAGTTGCATCTCATCTACTTTTCACCCTTACCTACTCTTGTGTGTTGCATAAGTGTTGGCTACGACCTGACGCCAGCAGCATGTCTTTAGAAAAAGGATATGCACCAACATTTCCCCTCTATGGACTCACCAAGCGGTCTACAATCTTAACATTTTGTGAAGGGCCACCTGGATGCCCATTTTTCACCCGCAGACACCCCCTATCCACCCGTAATGGCAGGCGTGACTAAGTTATAAACCCTGAGGCCAAGAGTCCGGGTCACACCAGTTCAGGATCTGCATGGCTCTTCTGGGTCACTGAGAGCTTTAAACCACCATTCAAACCACGATGCTGATGAGTTTGGTTTTGTTCTTCCACATCAACAATTATAATTGTTTTCCTCCATCGATTTCAAACTAAATATTAATACTTTTTAAAAGAAAACCTTGTAAAAAATAAATTACAATAATGAATTTAGACCCAAAAAAACATGTTTTTCAACTTTTAACCCCTCATCCCCTAATCTAGTTATTATAAACACTTTACTTTTGACCTCCAGTGACTTGATCAGTGACTCACTCCTATCAGTCATCCACATTTACTCCCTCTCTTTTCCTTCCCTCACTTGCACAAGAACAGAATTTCTTTAAAAAAAAAACAAAAAAACAGTGAATGGTGTGACCCAACCACAGGCCTTCCTCCTCTAAGCTAGTATTTTTTTTAACCTTTTCTTATAAGTTAAAAGTTTTTGTTTAATTTTCTTCTTAGCCATAGAAAAAACAAACAGCCGGCATAAAACTTTTAAATTCCCACTTCAGTCATCTTTTGATCTAATGTAAAATCATTCCTGGTGGTCTTTTAATAAGGATAATGCCGCTCTAAGGCTAAATCAAAAAACCTTTGTTGTTTTCTAAGACAAAGTTTCTTCAGAGCAACAGGAGTCCATCAGAAGTTCATCTCTGAGCTGTTGGCAGGACTGTTGGTGCGGAGTAGGACTGCTTTCTTTTCTCATGATCCCCTTTGTTTACACTCCCTCCCGCAAGTTTACAGCACCTCACAACCCCAACCTGTGATTAGCCCGTGCAACAAAAATGGCGAGCAATATTGGAGCTATCCAGCCATGCAGTTTTGAGCCGGATGCCAGCTCGGATGAGGAAAAACGAAGATTTGTATGCAAGTGGAGGCGTTGGAATAGAGCAGTGCAGGGAGCCCGCAAACTGTAGCAGTGACAGGCATCTTGACCTCTGCTCTTAATTCACCTCAATCTGAATAAAATACTTTAAATAATCGTCTTTTTTTTTAAGAGTTGTCAAAATGTTTTCCTGAAAAAAACAAACAGACAGCGGGCTATTGGGGAAAAAAACAACTGTATTTAAACATAGGCTTCACTTTCTAGTTTAGAGACACTTCAGCATGTAAAGAAACGGGCAGTATTCCCCTTAAAAACACATAGCATTATGGGGCTTGTCCCTTTGTGAGTCCTAACCTCTTCCTGTTGGAACTTGTCAGAGTCTGAAAGTACTTTTCTTCTGTTTAAACATTCCACAGTCACAGAGGGGAAGGGGGGCAGGGCTAACAGCAGAGTTGAGCCAACTTTTTTTCTTCAAATCCACCAAATAGTTTCTGGAGCTCCGTCAAATCTAAGCAGCCATGTTTGCCTCTCTGGTGCTGCTCGGGCTTTTGATCTTTTTCCTCATCTACCTGCTTAAACCTCAGAGACCAAAGAATTTCCCACCGGGACCCCCCACCCTACCGGTGCTGGGAAACCTTTTGCACCTGAGTACAGATGATCCTTTAAAGGATTTTGAGAGGGTAAGAACGCTCTGCATGGACTGGGATCACACTAAGGGAAAAAACAAACAAAAAAAAAACAGCTCCTGCTCATGCCGGAGGTTGCAAAATGTCTGTGTAGAGTGAATTGGCTATTAATTGACTTGTAGTGCACCTCCCACGAGAATTTAAGGACATTTAGGCAGCGTTTTTGCTGATTTTTACTGAAATGGGAGGTTTGATGATTTAAAAGCATAATAAGTTTCTCAGAAAGACACTAAAGAACTGACCTCCTACACACTTGGCCTGTGTCCAAGCAAAGCTTTATGTCACGGCTGTTTCTCTTTACACTGATAGAAAACAGGGTCATTTACAAAGTTATCTGTGGCGTAACGTGAATGCACCGTGCTCCAATCAGCCAAGATAAATGTCCAGGATTCATCTTTCCATCCCAAACAAAAAATCTGCTGCTGCAGTCCAACGCAAACACAGAAAAACAAAAAGGCCTAAAAGCAACTGACTGCATTTAAATGAGAGCTTGACAAAGGGAATGAAAGGAAACAGCACCAGCTTGAAGGCAAAACTGCAGTTTGCAGGAAGTTTAGAGTTTATAGAAGTTCAAGATTACAAAACAACCAAAAAAAATAAGAGTTCTTAATTTATTTAACAACCCACTTTGATGAAAATTGTGTTTTTGATGTTTCAACGTGGCATTTTTCTGATACTGAAGGACATATAGTAAGATATTTCTTTAATCAAATTGTGGTGAATCAGGAGCAGTAAAAAAAAAGGAGCACATATGTGACAGAAAAAATGCCCTGGGCGGGCCACAAGCTCTCTGCTACGCCAACTCCATCTCGCTCACGCTCAAATGCGCGTGAGGAGTAGAAAGACAATGGAGAATCAAATCTCAGCAGGGTTTGTGAGGAGATGTAAGCTAGTGGTAAAGCATGTAAACAAAGAGCTCTCAGCAATAAGTAGGAGAAGGGGGCGGGGTTGCTCCCTGCCAACAGTCCTGTTTACAACTCGGAGGCAAATTTCGAATGAACTGTCCTAGAAAATGACAGGTTTTGTGATTTTGGCTAAAAACTGCATTGTAATATTTAAAAGACCATTGATATTACTTTGAAAATAGATCAAAAGACCTTTTTTTCCCCTGCATATTTGATGATGAAGCATTTTGGCCCAACAGTGGATTCCCAATCTCTGGCCAGACACTATGACTTGGCCTTAGTTTCTGTATATTTTCAACACCAACATTTTATTTGCTTCTTTCCCAGCTGAGGAAATCCTATGGAAATGTCTTCAGTGTGTTCATTGGTCCACAACCTGCTGTGGTCATCAATGGGTTAAAAGCTATGAAGGAGGCACTGGTGAACAAAGGCTCTGATTTTGCTGGAAGACCCCAAGACCTGTTTGTCAACCATGTCACCCAGCAGTTAGGTACGTCACCTCATCTTCTTTTTTCTGTTCAAAAGAAACGTCTGACTGTAAACACGTTAAAAGTTTGGGACTGATTTTGAAGAAAGAATTCTCTGCTGAAGTTGCATTTCAACAAATCAAGACATGAAAAGAGACCGTCTACACATGTGCAACAGCCCTGCACAGTTTTCTAAGGAGAGGTTCATTCAGTTATTATTACAGTGAATTAAAATGTAGACAAAGAGCCGCTTTAGCAGGAAGAAAAGCATTCGGCACTATGCTGGTACATGATGAGAGGTGGATTCAACAGCACCTGGCTGGGATGTAAATGTGGCTCACCTTTTCCTCAGTTGTTTTAGTGTACAGGTCCTTTCTTCATCGCCACACAAATATTGGGCAAACTGTACAATAACTAAAGTGTAACTAGTGTTTCATGCTCGGCAGCTTTCAAAACAGAGTTTCTATATTTATATATATATATTTTTTGTTGCTTTTATTTTGTGTCTCTTTCCCTCATGTTCACAGCCGGTTTAAGTTACAAAGTAGCAACAACTTTTTCAGTATATCATTCAGTATACTCCATGTCTATCTTAACCTTAACTAAAATTGGAGCGATAAAGCAAAAATATATTCATTCATTCATTTTCAATACCGTTTATTCCCTTTCGGAGTCACTGGGCTGCCGGGGCCTATCCCGGCCACTTGGGCAAAGGCAGGGGATGCCCTGGATAGGTCGCCAGTCTGTTGCAAAAATATATTTTATTTAAAAACTAAATCTTTTTCTCTTTTTTTGTACAAGTAGGAGTGGTCTTGGAAAACTATGGTACGACTTGGAGAGAACACCGTCGCTTTGCTCTGATGACTCTAAGGAACTTCGGTCTAGGGAAGACATCAATGGAGGACCGAATTCACGAAGAGGTTCAACAGACAATAAAAACCTTGGAAAAGAGCATTGGTTCGTCAGCGCTGGAGCAATGCTCTTACCATTTGTGTCAGATATCATTCTTCAAATTGTGCCGTAATATTTTGCAGGATCAACCCTGAGTCCTCAGGTCATGTTTCATAATGCAGCCTCTAACATCATCTGCCAGGTTCTGTACGGAAAACGATTTGAGTACAACGATGAGATGATCAAAGTGATTGTTAAATGCTTCACTGACAACGCCAAGATGACGAACGGGCCATGGGCTATGGTAAGTCAGAGAGTCGTTTTCAACCACTGCAAAAATAGTGCCATTTTGATCAGTTCCTATTAAAAAACACCAGTTAATCTAGCATCAGTATAATCCTATAACCTTTATATAAAGTGCTTTTCTTATTTGCAAATGCTATTGAACATGAACTCAGGCTTTAATTAAACATTTTATGACACAAGGTCAATTGAACTACATGCCAAAAATTGACTTTTAAAAAATAAAATCTGTCATTATCTTCGCTAAAGAAGTTAAAAAATAAAAACGAGTGATAGACTGGTTCTTTTGCAGTCTTTTGCCTCGCTCAAAAACTTCAAACCACCCCCACAAGCTTATTCAAGCGAGCACGCCCAGATGGCGTGGGTGTTTTTGATCAAACAGCGGGTGCATGGCAAATTACCACATTTTCGGGACATGAAGAATCGTGGCTCTGGCTAAACAGGCACAGGTGGAATGTTTGCGACTAGCCTTTGTTGTATTTTGAGTGGTTTAGCAGTTCATTGCTGGGAATCTTAGGAGAAAAAAAATCACAGATCTATGTATTAATTTTACCTCTCTTCATCAGATTTTTTTTTCTCATATCTAACTCCTAAATACTAATCCTTAAATTCAATTTTCTATGAAAAAAAAAAGAAAAAACTATGTAAGAAACAATATGCAAAGTAGATGACGAACCAATGCTTTACCTCCATTTTTGGCCGCCGTTCTGCTGAGAGGCAAAATTATTATTACATTTGAAAAAAGGTGAAAAAGCTTCTATGTGCATTACATAAAACTTCCCTTTCTACAACATTTTGTGAATGTATTTAGAGTTATCGACTGATAAAACCATGCAGTTTTAGGTAGTAAAAACCTGTCTTTCATTAATTTTCTCTTTAAAGGCCATGCTTATTACTGGCTTTTAAAAGGAATGTAGGTTTAAGTCATTTTTCATCAATATGTCTTCTGTTCAGAGCAATGTTGGACATATTAGGAAGCAGACTACAAATGTGGACACGATTGAAAATGTCACCTCTTTGTTTTTGCAGATTTATGATTCTCTTCCCATGCTTCGAAAACTGCCACTGCCATTCAGGAAGGCCTTTAAGAATTACGAGGTAATGCTACATTCATAAACATCCATCAAATCTGAGTTTATGGGTAGAGGTTTCCCAGCTGAAATCAGAAACACAATTCTAATCTCAAGTTTACCTGATATCTGAACTTTCAGGTGCAGTATTTTTCTTAGACCTTTTTGGAAAGTTATGGTTGGCCTGTAGTCAGGATTGCTCTCCGAATCCTTTCTTTAATGGGATCCTTCAACCATAAAAAAGTAATGTCCCAAACTTCTGTACAATGTTGTAAACATACAATAACAAGATTCCTCCAAAAGCATGGATGACTGTAGGTTTACACACATCAGTTCAAGTCCAACTGCAGACTAAGTGGTGACCAGTCGAATTAGCTCATGGTGAACATCCTTTGAAATGTGAACTCTCCTGTAATATTACCACGCAAGTGTGGCTCACGTTTGGGAAGGTATTTTTTCACACAAAAAATGAATTGAATGCAAGACAACAAATGGGTCAAAGGGTGGAGAAATGTTACAAATACAAGTTGAAATTTTGTACAGGTTAGAGGTTGTATCCTACAAGTCACTATTGAACTGCAATATCTTCAGTTATTAGCTGCTGGGCTCCAAGTCAAAAATTCCAAGTCCCCCACCATAAAGCTTTGACAAGTTCTGATCAAGCGCGAGTGATACCATGTCCATAAGGTGCTTTTGGATAAGCCGCTTAAGGCCCTAAATTTTATCCCAAAGTTCAGGTCTGAATGAGTTTTGTTTGGAATCAAACATATCCATACAACCCTGCACTTCTAAAACTAAATAGGCCATTTCTTTACAAACCTTTATGATGTACTGTAGACAGACCACAGAAGTTGGGTCCCCACTCCACAGTCAAGCAAAACAGTTGCACTTCACATTCTGTTGAAACACTCAAATAAAGATACTGCCTAAAAGTAATTTAGAAAGTGTTACTAATAAATTTAAATCTTCTGCATTTCTATTTGTGTTTGTCTTACTTTCAGACCTGTAAAAACATCATTTTTGATCTCCTGAAAGAGCACAAGGAAACCAAAGTCCCTGGAGAACCAAGAGACTTTGTTGATTGCTATCTGGATGAGTTAGAGAAGGTTTGTGCAAATGTGGTTGGAAGTCAAGTCAGCTGAATTATTTAAATATCTTAATTTTCCGAGCTGGAGCTTTTTACTTCTCAATTATTTCTTTTGAATTGTTTGAGTGAAACGTGTTCAGTAAAAATGTGTTACTTGTGTTTGGCAGGTTTTCTTTGATAATAACCTATGCACTCCTCACTTGTAAAGCATAGCGGCATTGCATGTCACTTGTTTCTGCTTGCTGTTGTTTGTAGAAAAGTGCTGATTCTTCATTTTCTGAGGAGCGACTGGCTAGCTGCTCTTTGGATCTTTATTTTGCTGGAACAGACACCACTTCCAACACTCTGCTGACAGGTTTCCTTTACCTCGTGGGCCATCCACATATACAAGGTACGGATAAAGAACTAATAGAACTCACAGTGTAATTATTTTCTATTTGTCAACACACATCCAATGTCATTTGCTTCTGAAGAAAGATGTCAGCAGGAGATAGATCTGGTGTTGGAGGGCAAGGATCGAGTCAGCTTTGAGGACAGAAACAACATGCCTTATATGCAGGTGCTAAAAATCACCAGATTTTTCTATTTAACTTTCATTTTAACTATCATTTCACACATTAATTTTTGCTTTCTTTTTTCATTTATTTATTTTTGGCTAGTGGGGGCAGTATCAGTAAACAAGCTAAGATCTCCTTGTCCTTGTCAAAAAAGGACATTCAGGTCTACCCAGGCCACTTGGCCAGGATCTACCATGGGGCCTCCTTGTGTTTAGACATGCCTAAAAGAAGTCACTTATTGGTAGTTGGGGTCGAGGAAGCTGACCAGTAGACCAAACCAGTTGGCTCTTCCCCATTCAAGCCTCTAGGCATTGTTTTATTAACTTGCTCAAGTATTAAAGTTGATTATCCTCAAGCTCTGAATGGATCCAATGACTTGCAGTGATCTGAATTAAACCAAATCAGATTCACTCCTAACCAAGAGAAGGCCTTTTTTTTTTACAACTGAGAATTATAACCTCAGACCCAAAATGGCTCATTTTCATCCCAGCCGCTCCAGACTCAGTGATGCCCCATTTAAAAAAGTAGATGAAGGTCACAGCATAATGCAACTCATGTACAAAAATGTCAAATTCCCAAAGCACATCCTCCTTTACAAAAATTCCTACCATATTTAATTTTTAAAGTTGTGAGAAAATCCTTCTATAGAATTCCAACAGTCTTTATCATTCATTCTATTTAAAGTCAAATGCGTTGAATCCGTGTGGTATTTACGAACCGATGAGCTGAACACTCAAGCTTAATGTCCTGCACTGCTTAAGGTCAGTTAAAGTGTAAGTTCTTTTTCTTCATGAAGGCTGTGATCCATGAAATCCAGAGGATTGCCAACATCGTTCCTTTTAGTGTCTTCCACGCCACAATGAAAGACACAGAGCTCATGGAATACTCTATCCCCAAGGTAAGAAACTGCTAGTGAGAGTTTATAACATAAGAATGGCTGAATTGAAGAGAGTTATGTCTCGTCTGTTCTTTTGGATTATCTTCAGGGCACCATGGTCATCCAAAACATGAAGTCGGTGCTGACAGAGGAGGGACAGTGGAAGTTCCCTCATGAATTCAATCCCGAAAACTTTCTCAACGAGAAGGGAGAGTTTGTCAAACCTGAGGCGTTCATGCCCTTCTCTGCAGGTCTGCGTCTGTTAAAAGCGTTTTTGGGGATAATCCTCTGTAGCTTTGTAACTCTGGACCAAAAAACAAGATAGATCGATTATTAAATGTTCTTAAATACAGGCATCAACTGATGAAGTTAAAGACTCACTATGATGAAAATTGTGGGTCCCAAAACTCGGAGGCAACATAGATTATTAATGTTCATTAAAAACTGCACAATTATGATTAAAAAAGACCACTGGGAACTCTTTTATGGTGATTGAAGACGACTGAAGTGGGACTTTAAAGTTATCAGAAATCATTTGGTAATTACTATTTAAAAAAAGTAAATTTTGTGTAAAAAGCCAAGTGGGTAATGTGCATAATTGCCATCAGAATTGATAGATAAATCACAAAAATTCTTCTTTATTTCCAAATAAGAATTACATAGTTTTTGTGGTAAATTTTAAAAGTATTAGTCTTGTTTTTTCATATCAAAAAATATATAAAATTGGGACAAAATTTTGCTTGGTTCTGGTTTATCTTTTCTGTTTGTTTGATTTTTGCTAAAAACTTTTTTCACTTTTATATTTCAAGTATTTCAATGCTTTTTGGTCAACTTGAATTATAATTGCCAAAGTAAACACAAAAGTAATGCATTCTATGGAAATATCATAAAAAGTGCAGTAAAAGTAGTGAGTATTGTAAGCTTTTACACAAATGTATTCCTAAAACTAGAGTCTTGTGTAAACCACTGTTTTTGTGTCTCAGGTCCTCGGGTGTGTTTAGGGGAAGGTCTGGCTCGTATGGAGCTCTTCCTCATCATGGTGACTCTGCTGAGAAAGTTCAAGTTCACCTGGCCTGAGGATGCTGGGGAACCCGACTACACTCCTATGTTTGGGCTTACTTTGACTCCAAAACCTTATCGTATGAAAGTCCAGCTGAGGTCAAAACAATGAACATGTTGTCCTGCAAAAAATATGGGTTTTGATGAAAATACAAGATTTTATTGCTACTTCTCCTACAAAACAAATGATGACGTTTTTAATTTGTGTGTTTTTGCCCCGCTGCTTTTGTTTATAACAAAAAAAATTCAATAGTCAGTCTGGAAAGTTTTATATTCACTCTAAATGTACCTGAGTTTTCTCCACAGAAAGAATATCAAATATATTTTAACTAAAAAGATATTCAGCATACATACTCACTTTATAGTAAAATGTTTTCAAGCTTGTCATGTATTACCCGTGACTCAACTGATTTACAAGCTGCTGCTTTTTTTTGGTAAAGCTACACTTAGTATTTTTCCGTAGTTTTTTTCCCGTTGGTGGAGCAGGTGAGTTTACAGCAGGAAAACGATGTAAAACAAACAAACAAAATAAAGGCATTAGATGAAATTACTGCTGGTGACATTCAGATATTTAAAAGTGCAAAGAAAATTGGTCATAACTGAAACTTTTCACTGGCATTTTTACTTAATTGAGTTTGTTGATGCATTTAAAAACCAGTGTGGCGCTTAAATAATGTCTTCTTTGTATAATTGATTGTTCTTTTTTAGCGTATATCTTTCGTAAAATAATAAAAGTTTTAGCTACTGGATGTCTTCTTTAACAACCATTGTCTGTACTTTTTACACACCGTTAAAATGTCATACAGTGTCTTACAATGTTTACATCTGTGTACAGTATATGTGCTTTTGGACGTATTGGACATTTCAAACATTACTGTGTTACAAACTTAAGTTCATTTACACCAATTTTCAGAAAGCCAAGTCGGACTGGAGGACACCAGTACAGCCACAAGGGGGCAGTGGTTTACAGCACATTTTATCACTGAACTGAACCGCCCTTGTAACTTCAGCTCAGTCACAAATTTCACCAGTTCAGTCAAAGTCACAAACATGTTCGTCTCGCTGATCTTGCTGTGGCTCTGCATCTGTATCTTATTCCACCTACTGAAACCTCGGAGGCCCAAGAACTTCCCACCAGGACCCCCAGTCCTGCCCATGCTGGGGAACCTTCTGCACCTGAGTTTAGACAATCCTTTGAAGGACTTTGACAGGGTAAGAGATTCAAAAGTAATAAGCTGATATTGCATAAATGCAAGGCACCATTTGCTTGAGGGAAATTGTGTTAGATGAAACCTTTTTAAGGATCTATGTTCGATTCCCCTGAAGATGTGATTTCTTAATCTATAAATACATTTGAAAGCCAGTTGGCAGAACTGCTCCAGACCAGCTCCACAGGTTCCAGAGAATTGCTTAATTTTTACTCCTGAGATACTAATGTTAGTGTTTTCATTCTGACAGGTAAGAAAGACAAAGGCTGAATACGAATTCTTCCCTCTACCCCTATGGCTTCTCCCTACCGCTAAATTTAGCCCTCCAAACGGAGCGATATGAAAAACTTAAGTTGTCGCCCATCGTGAAACAGTAAAAAAAATCTATTTCTCCTTCTTCCACTACTGGTGGAGGTTAACTTGCCCTAAGCTAGTCCCTACAACTCCTCCTTAAAAAAGCTTTTTGGACACCACTACAGCTTCAAATGCCCCAACAATTGGAGGGTTAAGGAGAAGCAGTAGGGGCAGAATTGGAAATCGGCCAAATGCTTGTGTACTTTACATTAGTAAAGGTCAACGACCAACAATTACCTCATTCTTTGCATATGGCAGAATAAAATGAGGAGAAGTTTTTTCCTTTGTCGGAGGACAGATTCTCACAAAAATAAACTTGAATTCGAAAAGTAGAAATTGAGTAAGGTATCTACATTAGCTACCAGTTGTTTCTCAGAAGAGACCTTGCTAGAACGTGTTAATGAGAAGCCAGGGGTGAGGACTGTCTTTTAGATCTGGGTCACTAAAGGAGGCGTTGTTGCTAGCGTCCTTTAACAGTTTGGTTAATACTAGCTTTTTATTAACTGATCAGCCTCTGCTACCTGCTCCAAATTATTTTCATCACTATGTTTTATAGCATTTAGACTTTTAACAGTTCATATTTGAAGCAAAAATCCAATCTGTCTTTGGATTTTAAAAGTTGAAATCAATCGAAATATCTTGCCTGTTTTTCTCTCCAAACTTATTCAGCGGTTTACCAGCTAAATTATTTATATTTCAAATAGTATTTCCCAACAATAAAAAAAACTTGGTTACTATTTTAACAATTTCACTCAACATTTACCAATGGAAGCAATAGATCATCGAATCAGTTCTTTTCAACGCATCAGCTATTATACACATTATTCACTCCAAATACCTTTGATCTATTTTTGTTCCTTTTTCTGCACCATAGTATTGATCATTTCCTGAATGCAAAGCCTTCATTTCTCCTATACCAGAACTAATACAAACCAGGATTATTAATTATTAACAATAATCATTATCGGCCACAGAAATCTATTTTGAAAATCACACAATTCTTGTGTTACAGCAGAAAGTACTTTTTTTTTTTTTAAAGGCAGAGAAATTAAGCATCATCAGCAATGAAGGTCTTTAGGAGATGAAATTATCAATAATGAACCACATAACTACATCTTTTTCCAGAATAAGCTTTAAAGTCTACTGTTAGCTTAAACCAAGAAACCTTTTGTTAAATAAATGTTTCCTTTGGTCTTTTCAGCTAAGGGACTCCTATGGAAACGTCTACAGCCTTTTTCTTGGTCCGAAGCCAGCTGTGATCATTAACGGGTTCAAGGCCATGAAGGAAGCCATGGTGATCAAGGCCACTGATTTCGCAGGGCGACCCCAAGATCTGTTTGTGAATGATGTGAGCAAGAGGAAAGGTAAAAACAGCTGATCTCTCATTCTACAGACATCTAGTGAGTTAAAGAAAAAGATGTCAAACTGCATTTATTTTTTTTAGTATGTTAATGTGCAATCTGCACAAAGAAAACTTGCAGGTATGAGTTCAAAAGTGCAAAAATCATAAACCAACATGAACATCTTTGTCACCTTTTACCCAGTCTCTATCTGTTAAAATTGCATAAGATGGGAGAAAGCAAAGACAAGTCATTACATGTACTGTTTACATGCTAGGGAGTTTAAAGACCTTTACTCTCAACTTTGAATTTAAATTTACTTTCATCCTTAAATCCATTTTTATGGAGTAACAGTACAAAAAAGAAAATAAAAAGAAGCAAATTTATAATATATACACATAGGAACGATGTCCCAATCGGGCCCTGATTCTGAGTCTTTTGATTTTGAGTATCCAAAACTTTTGTAATACCTTTAAAAAATGATCAAATGCAAAAATGGGATCCAGGTTTACCACCTTTTTTCCTTAAATGTACCTTTTTCTTTTTTATAATTTATCAGTCAAACTTCTGTGAAGTAGTTTTAACAATCAAGTAAAAAGAATGAAACTGTCAATCCTGTAGCTCCGCCCCTGATTTCAGTTGAATCTGAAGGCAGACAATATTTCCGCTATCTTATAACTTTATTAATGTATTAATTTACTATTTTCAAGTTCCTTTAATAAATGAAACTGAATTTTTAAAGCATAATATCTAAGCACATAAAGACTCTTTTTAAATGTGGCAACAGAGCATAACAGTATAAGTAACAGTAAAACACTTTTTACAGAATGAATTAGTTTTATTGGTTAGAAAATCTGCTGTAACTGCTGTGGGATAAAATCAGGGAAGCCAAACAAAACAGCAACTTGGAACTTACGGTTAATTAAAATGCAGTCTTTCTTAAACGCCTTATGTGTTTTGTTGCATTTGTAGGTGTGATACTGGCAGATTATGGCGAAAGCTGGAGGGATCATCGTCGCTTTGCTCTGATGACTTTGAGGAACTTTGGTCTGGGAAAAAAGTCGATGGAGGAAAGAATTTCTGAGGAAATTCAGCACACCATAAAAACACTGGAAAACAACATTGGTGCGTCATTTGTGTCTCCACATAACTTTAATTTACAGGGTTTAGCTAAATCATTTTTATCATGTGCTATCTTTTACAGGGAAACTTTTTAGTCCTCAGATTATGTTTCATAATGCGGCCTCAAACATAATCTGCCAGGTTCTGTTTGGCAAACGCTTCGAATATGACGATGAGATCATCAAAACGATTGTTCAGTGCTTTACCAGAAACTCAAAGATAGCCAATGGACCGTGGGCCATGGTAAGTCAGTCCCTCTTCTTAGATTTTTTTTACGCAACTATTTACTGTTTGACTTCCAATTTTGAAAAATATCTTGGTAACTATGGAGCCCCAAATAGTTCATAATTAAATAAATAAATATGACCTTGTGCAATCACACAATCAACCAATAAATCTCTCAAAAAAAATATATGAAAAGTTCATGAAATTGTGAAAACCCTGCACACAGATTTTAAATTAATCATTATATTATTGCATAAATCTCATTTGGCTTTAAAAAAAACTGTTCAGTATTTTAGAACAGCATTTTAAAATATTCATTTTTAATCATGTTGATTATTATTATAATTCTATGGCTTTTTTCAGAAACTTGGATTTCAAAATCAATATTTTCCAAAGTAGTTTTTTTTATTTTACATTGCTGTTTTTCAGAATGACTTATTTATTTCAGAATGAGCTTTTTCAGCAGAATTTTAAATCTGTGTGCAGGTTTTTCAAAATTTCATGATCTGATATGATATTTATGAGAGATTTATTGTGTGATTGCACAAGGTCATAAATATTTATTTTTATTATGAACAATTTGGCGCTCCACAGTAACAAGTAAAAAAAATATTTGTAATACTGAGTATATTATTGGCATTTCAATATGAATACACATTATTACTAATTTACTATTTTTCTTTAGATATATGACTCTTTTCCGCTGATCCGTAACCTGCCTTTGCCGTTCAGAAAGGCCTTCAAGAATGCTGAGGTACTGTAAGAATCATGTAGTGATATTCACATTCGTCTTACCAAATGATGCTTCTTGTGTGGTCTTGTGAAGTTATTTTTATTTTGTTTTGAGTTACCAACACTGGCAGGCAGTGTATTTTGCAGTGCATCCCTCAGTGAAGTCATTCTTCCTCCTAAACAAGGTCATCAACATTTAATCAAGGCTCATGAAGCATTACAGTTTAACAAAGTTCAAAACATACATCCCGTGGTAATCATCAACCTGTGGTGCGGCACATATGCTAAAATATTTAATTATAACTATTATATATTTAAGATTATTTAGCTTGTTGGAAATAAGTTAGTCTGACCAATCAGAAGTGGTTAAAGTCTTAACTTCCTTGTCCCGATTTAGCTCGTAAAGTCTCTCAGTTCTAACAAAAATACCAGCTAAAGCTTGTCTTTAGTGGTGTAGCTTTCCACAGAATCCGGTATCAGACCGTGGAACAAGAGAACAAAACCATGAAGCTCAGAACAGCGATCTCCGGCCGTTTTATGCACTACATTTCCCATGATGCGTTGGGGTAAAGCGACCGCGCACAAGGAGATCTGTTGTTAAACGTCTTATAACCAACAAACACACCTCAAACTGTTTTTAAATCTTCTAACTTAAGTTTTATTACATCTTTTAGAAAAAAAAACAGCTGCAGCTTTCAGCTTTTTCTGCCACAATCATCTCAAAAATGCATGTGAGATTGTAGAGGGGCTGTAGATCAATACAGACTATGAGTTTCTCCCTTTTTTTTTTTTTTTTTTTTTTTTTTGGGATGCTGGTGTGCCGCGGGATTTTTTTTAAGGTTAAAGAACCTCACTCCTATTGGCAAAGTCCATAGTTCCAGTGTGCTAAAAATATTTAATATTACTATTATATATTTTAATTTATTTAGATTTGTGTAGCTGTTGGAACTAATTTGGTGAACGAGCACAAAGAGACGAGGATCCCTGGAAAGCCTAGAGACTTTGTTGACTGTTACCTGGATGAAATGGAAAAGGTAATAGTTATTAGATTTTCTTTTTAAAAAAATACATAAGTTAAAATCATTTAAATTATTGTATTTTTATTAAGTTCCTTTTTATAATAATCTTTGTCTGTCTGTAGAGGGGAGATGACTCTTCATTTTCAGAGGACCAGCTAATTATATACGCTTTAGATCTTCATTTCGCTGGGACCGACACAACATCCAATACTCTGCTGACCGGTTTTTTTTATTTGATCAACTACCCACACATACAAGGTAGGCTTAGCAAGTAAAAAAAAGAAGATGGTGGCTATTGGTCTAATTTAATGTTCAGAATGTTTAGAATTAAATTTTCTACAAAGATGTTCAGCTTTGAAACTGACGCTTCATCTTTACAAGTTGTTGTTGTTGTTGTTCCCCTTGCGGCACATCCCTTCAGGGGTTGCTACAGCCAATCAGCTTCATGCATTTTATAATTTATGATTTGGCAGTGCCCTTCCTGACACAGCCCCGTATTTTACTAGGGCAGTGGACCGGCACAGGAAGATCCAGAAATTTTGCCCCCATGGTTAGCTTGAAGGGTCGTTCTCACTCTGGATGACGCCTGCGCCCCAAAGGAATCGAACCCTGGTTTCCCATGTGCCAGTTATAAGCTTAACCAACTGAGAGATCCAGTCATTAAATTTGTTTTCACATTAGTAAATAATCATTTTAGATAAAAATGACTCATCAGTAAACTGCCACAAACTCACAATACAATGTCCAAGGATACTGACCTGATTGAAAACCTCAGAATCACAGATGTTGGCTCAACAATTGATTCCAACAACTGCAGACAAGGACGAAAACCGCTTTTTCCACTAATTTTTGTAAAAAAAAAAAAAAGGTCAAAAACACAATTTTTATTGCAAGTTTGTTAAAGACCCAGTCCAATGAAAATTGAGTTTTTGATTTTTGTAACGTGCTCTTGTTGCATTTTTCTCATTAAGGAGAACATATATAAAGAAAATTAAGATTAAAAAAGCTTATCTGAATATTTCTTTATTCAAATAGTGATGAATCAGAAGCAGATAAAAAAAACACCATTTGAAAAAGCTTGTCGTTTCTACATGCAGACTACAATCAGCAGCGAACAAGCTCCCTGCTCCGCTCCATTTTGATGCATCCACTTGTAGACAAATAGCTCCATCGACATCTTTATTTTTCTCGTCTGAACTAATAACTGGCCCAAAACTCTGGAACTGGATGGCTTTACTATTGCTCACCGTTTTGTCGCACCACTAACTTTAGCTTGGGGTTTTGTGGGGGTGAAAGCTAGCGGAAGAGAGTGTCAACAAAGGTGTCATAGTATATCAGTGCAGGCTTACTCTGTACCCGCCAACAACTCAGAGGTGAATTTCAAATGAAGCCCTGCTGCTCTGAAGAAACTGCCTAAAAAAAACGACACAGGCTTTTGATTTTGGCTATAAACGGCACAATCATAATTAAAAGACCTCCAGGAATGATTTTAAATTGGATCAAAAAATGATTGGAGTAGGCCTTAAATTCTGTATAAAAAGGATAAAGCATAGTGATTCATTAAACACCCATGGGGGTGTAAATATTCTGAAAGCTTTTAATGTTCATATTTTTAAAAAGATTAAACTAGATTTTTGCCCTTTCAAGCATTACCTTTCTGATTGTTTTTTATGTCTCATTTTGCTTCCTCAGATAAATGTCAACAAGAGATTGATCGAGTGTTGGAGGGAAAACAGCAAGTGACATTTGAGGACAGACACAACATGCCTTACATGCAGGTGCTGTGCAGCATCAAAGGACTTTGTATTTCAGATATTTCTACCTTCAATTAAATAAATCTAACCTGGGAAGTTTAGGCTCTACTTGTGATCCCAATATTCAGTATTTTTGTTGTATTTTTTCTGCTCTTAAAACGTTTGTTCTCATGTAGGCTGTAATCCACGAAGTGCAAAGAATCGCCAACACTGTTCCTCTCAGCGTCTTCCACAGCACAACTAAAGAAACAGAGCTTATGGGGTACACCATCCCTAAAGTAAGAAAAATTCTGGTATTTTTAGTTTGGCTAACAGAAGGACCGTAATAAAGAGTAGCTATATTATCTTTGCTACCCTGGTTTTTCTTCAGGGCACCATGATCATCCAAAACATGGGGTCAGTGCTGAGGGAGGAAACGCAGTGGAAGTTTCCTCATGATTTCAACCCTGAGAACTTCCTCAACGAGAAGGGAGAGTTCGTCAAACCAGAAGCTTTCATGCCGTTCTCTGCAGGTTCGGGTGCAGAAAAGTTCTTAACCTCTTCAGACCTGAGCTCTTGCTTGATATGAGTCTTTTATGTCGTAGTCACAGGGGTCCAGTTAAGCAGAATTAACTACTTTGGTTATATAACCCAAAATAGGACGCCCACACATGTGGATGCCAAGTCTTACGGGGTTAATTAGTGAGCTATATTACAAATAGGAATGAAACAAAGTGTCAGCAATGACTTTGCCTTATGTTTTTGTGTCTAAGGTCCTCGAATGTGCCTCGGAGAAGGTCTGGCTCGTATGGAGCTCTTCATCATCATGGTGACTCTGCTGAGAAAGTTCAAGTTCACCTGGCCTGAGGATGCAGGAGAGCCAGACTTTACTCCAGTGTATGGGGTCACTTTGACTCCTAAACCTTACTTCATGAAAGTCCAGCTCAGATCAAAACCGTGAGGTGTTGCTCTAATGTTCAACAAAATATGCAGTTTTAAAGAATGACAACAAGCTTTTCATGTATTCTTTTCCAGCAACAACAAAAAGCTGTTAACACCACATATTTTTTGTACTTTTGGAGTTAATAAGTGCATGTACCGATTTTGGTGTAGCCATATTAAAGTAATGTTTCTAATTTTCCCTAGCAACCATTATTTCTGCTTACCATGCTCAACTTCCTAATGTGACATGTGGGTGTCTTAAGCTTAGAAAAGCCTTGTGGCTTTTCAAACCGATGTGGGATTTATTTCATTTGGACATGGTGATTATTTGGCAAATGACACATTGTGCAAACTATTTGAATAACATGTAGAACACAAAGTGGCAAAGTAGGGTGTTAAATACCTTTTTTGGCCTTGTGATAACCTATACATAAGTGTAATTTCACTTTAATAATGCAGTAATGTGCACTTTAAACTTTATGACTATATAAGGATTTTTTATTTTATTTCAACAGCTTGAATGACTTCCTGTTGGCACAGTTGGCATATAATGCAAATGGCAGGTTTTTGCCTAATTTAGTTTAGTGTGTCTCAACATTAATAGGATTTTTCTGTGTGTGTGTTTGGAGTAAAATGTATGAACTTCTGAGAAGAAACTGAGAATACAGACTGAACATTTGAATGCGGCTTCATCCTAAGATGGGGGGTCTATCATTTGGGGATTCGAAGAAGGTCTTAAATCAAAGCATTTAAGCAGGTAAAGTAAGAAAGGCCTATGTTTGAGGACTTTTGGTGAAACACCAAGTTTTTAAACTGTATGAAGTAAATATCTAAAAAAAAAAAATTTACATGCATATGCTAAAAGATTACAATCTTTATGAACTAATCCGTGACCATTTGTTGTTGCGATAGACTGGCAAACTATTCAGGGTTTACCCCACCTTTGCCTAACATGGGCCCCAGCAACACTGTGACCTCATAAGGTACTGAGTGAATGGATGGATGGAAGTTATTTATTAATTAAATTAATTAAAACATTGTCTTTTCATTTATCCCCTTTTTTATTTACTGATGACTTTTTGTATGTCGATTTATAGCTTTAGTGTGTTTAGCAAATACTTTTTAGATTTCTCCCTATTCTTGTTTCCCCTCTTTACTAAATAATTGTAAGTCATAATTTTGGGATCTGTTTGTTATTTCTTTGAATGTGATTACGTTTTTCTTCAGTGAAACCATCATTTCAGCAATCTAAAGAAACATTTTTGAAAATGAAAAGTAAATTTTTAAATGAGTTGTTCAGTTCATCACTACATTTTGCCTTATAGATGCCATGCAAGTAAGATGTTGGCTTAGTTGACCTCTCAGCTGTTAAACCACAGGAAAAGTTGGTTGAACAATGATTTGTTAGATGAGCTGGACAACCACATGTGAGAATTAGCTGTCAAGGCAACATTTCTTGTTTTTAAAATGGACTAGAGTCCTGTTCAACACCCAGGGCTCGACATAGCCATTTGTCCGCTGGCCCGGTCCTGTTTTTCGAGCAGTGCGGACCACAAGACTTTATTTTTCACTTGTCCGCTCGGGCCACTAAAATATCTAACGGTTAATATATTTTTAACCTTTTTCAATAAAGTATGTTTTGCGAAAACGTGTAGATTTACCTCATCTTCATAATTTCCTTTTTCTACTAGTCCTGTGTTCAGACTTCAAGGGTTTCTATGGGAAACCTTTGATCACTCTTCTCCTCCCCCGCCTGTGCACACAACTGTCATTTGCGAGTACCACGCGGCACGCGCTCACTCTACTTTGTGTTTTTCTTCAAACTTTATTGAATGTTACAATTCAATACAAAACAATGTTAAACAACAACAACGAAGGAACAAGCCAGTGGGCAGGGCCGGCCCTGGTCTTCTGGGGGCCCTAAGCGAAATTTAATTTGTGGGCCCTCTAACTGATCAGCAGCTTAAAAAAAACGCAACTGTTGTTGTAATGTAAATGAGATCTCTCTATGAATACATTTGTGAATTATTGTTGCTGCCGAAGAATTGAATACAGTATATTTATTGCCTGCATGTTGGATCCACAATTAGTGGTGCCAAACAATTTTTAAATGCAAAGAAAAAAATTTGAATGACAAATGTATATAGATATAGCCATGTATTTTTTAATGAAACATTAGGCACTCAACAAATGACATTCACAAAACTCCAACTTATTAAAAACAGCAACTTCATAGAAAGTCAAATAACGATAAAACAATCCAAAATAAAGAACACAACAGCTCAATGAGGGGGATTTTGGAAAGTCAGAGTCTTTCTCAGTATGAAAAGGACGTCTTTGCACCAAATCCATTCTTACTGGATCAGAGAGTGTGGTTGGCCATTCAGCTGGACTTCAGCTGTATTGGATTTGAAGTAGGTGGAGTTTTGGATCCAGTAGCTCCTCCTCCATTCACGTCTCTCTTGGAGCCTCTGGAACATAAGACACAGAACTTCAATAAAAGCAAACAGTAAAAACTAAAACAGTCAAATGTTTTCCCTTCCAACAATAGATGTGGTAACAACAGTTTCTTCTGCAGCTAAAAAACAAGAATTATTATTATACAATAATTAATGATAAAGCTAATAAAATATCTATATCAGAATACTAATAATAGTTAACTGGCTCATTTAAAATCTGTGTGCAGGTTTTTCACAATTTCAAGATCTTTTTATATATTTATAAGAGATTTATTGTTTGATTGTATATTTGCATGAGGTCATATTCATTAGTTTAATTATGAACAGTTTGGGGCTCCATACTCTTCAGCTGCTGTTTATGAAAAAAGGGTTTATGCAGATGCTGTTTTTAAATGACTTTACATGCTATTAAAATGACCTTAGATGACATCTTCAGTGATGTCAGGAACATCTTGAGATGTGGATGCTGCACCACATCCAGTACTTTTTGATAATTTTTGAGAGCAGAATAAATTGTGCAAAACATCCTCATTATGTAGAACCAAAACTGCCAAATACAAATAAGAAATCAATGTACCCATTTATAAATAATAAATGTGAACAATGATTTGAGTATAAATGGAAATATAAGCATTTATGCACTTCTTTATCTATTATTTTGTATGTTCATAATTTTAAAATTAGTACATTTATTTTGTTTTTCATTCATGAGAACATTATTTTCCTATTTGTATTTGGCAGTTTTGATTCTCCATATTTCATGCCAATGCAAGATTTTAAGACACATTCATTGTTGAAAAAGTTAGAATACCTGACTGTCTATAACAGATAAACTGCAGTTTTTATACTGACATAAACCGGAAAATGCAGAATGCACTAAATATGTGTTAGCAAAACAATGAAACAATATGATAACGTGAGTAAAAACATATCAGCCATTATACCGTTATTATTATTTACTTTTCTCTGTTCTCCACCGTTTTAGAAGCTCATGTCTGTCCTCATCTTCTTGGAAACTTGGATATCAGAATTATTTTCGAGTTTTCCATTGGAAATGACGACAAACAGGGTCGTTTATGATAAAGTTTCTGTGCAATCTTCACCTCGGATCGATTAGTATTTACGTAAATCACGCAGCTGCACAGAAAGGCAGGATTAATGTAAAAATACGGCCCCAACATAATCCTCCAAACTTACCTTGTGATTGATGTTGAAGTTCTTCTGCCTTTTTCAGCTCCTGATGGATAAAGTCTCTTTGGCATGAAGTTCTCTTGTTGTCGCTTTGATCAGCGTGACTAACTGTGCTTGTTTTTTTTCTTTTTCCCAACTTTATTGAAACACAATGCGCTCGTAAATGCACACTGTGACAGGCTCAGATGCAAGGATGTTGACCAATCGTTGCTAAGAGTGGCGTAACGTCAGTATTTGGGTTGCCAGATTGGTTCAGGTGTGTTCAAGGGGGGGATCATTAAAGTGCAGGCAACAGTCTTTTTAAAGCGCACGTTGGTACGGAAGTTCTATGAAATGGGTTGCCAGATTTGGATCTTTTTTATTTTCATTTTTTCGCCACTTCGGGGCCCTGGTGGTGACGGGGGCCCTACGCGGCTGCGTAATTCGCGTATAGGGAGGGCCGGCCATGCCAGTGGGTTATTATTACATTTTACGCAGATACATTGAAACTGACACACACATAACCCCCCCTCGGTGGTTTTTCACCGCGATGATCAAAAATCCGACACCGTCACTGAAGAGAGACTGAAGCATGTCAGAGATGTGGAAGACATGGCAGGAATATATAGGAATATGTTAGATGGAGTAATGGGTGGAATTAGTAGTATGGACAGCAAGATATTTAATGAATGCATTGAAGATGAAACTGTATGCACTAAGCTTTAAGCTGAATGTCAAAGAATCAAAGGCAACTCCAAATACCTGAATCTCAGACTCAAATGCAGTAGAATGTCAAAGTACTTCATTTTGTTTTTCTTTACAACACTGTAAGCAGTAAGTATTTCTAGTCAAAAACTGAATGATCTCAGTAATTTAATTTTATTTAATTTTTCTATTATTTCATTTAATTAAGTAACTAAAGTAAATAAAAAATAAATGTAACTTTGCAACAGTAACATAAAGCAGAACCTCAAGACAGTCAGAGCAAAAAAGTAAATAAAACTTCTTAATTATTGATTAGGAACAAATGTGAAATAGCAGTGATTAGAAGCAGCATGAAAACTTCTGAACTAGTGTTACCTACTACACTGCAGTGCTCTCTACAAAACATCTGAAACAGACTAGAGCAGATTATAGTTTGATATGCTCTATTTTCAGTTATTGAAAAGTGTATAAATAAGTGCTAGATGTCACCAGAATGCACCAAATTGCACCATATTAAAATTTTCCGGGGGGGCATGCCCCGGACCCCCCTAAAGTTGCAAGCACCCACAGAGCGGCGGGTCGCGCTGTGCGCGGTGTCGGGCCAGTAACTTTCAAAAACAACTGGGCCTGTGGGCCAGTGCAAATTTCTGGGCTATGTCAACCCCTGATTTCATTTATTTGCCCATTTGAGGCCTTCTTCCTCTATTTTCATTCAGTAGCTCAATTTGAACGGGTTCCTGAAGGTCCTGCCTTACAAACTCCAATTAATTTATAATCGTATTTTAGGTAAAATGTCAGATTTGATAACCTAAGAATAAGATTGACAGAAACGATGTGCCATCTAGTTATTTAATGTGACAACCCTTTCCATAACGACGGCATGTAAAGAAAGGTTTTCAAAGCGGAACTTTTGTCTAAGACAAGAAAGCCTCGAGATGAGTCTATATTGCCAAAACTCCTGATTTAAAATAAAAATTGACACATTTGGCATTGTTCTATCAATTGGATGGATGGATGGATGGATGGATGGATGGATGGATGGATGGATGGATGGATGGATGGAATTTATTCTGAAATTGTAGTCTAGTCAAACAAAAAAATGCATACACAAATGCAAAACAATAAAAGATGCAAACAAGTATTATTAAAAAAAGCAAAAACAAAAATTATAAATTACAATAAAAATGAATAAAATGATAACCTAAAATGATTAAAAAGTTCAGAATTTGAGCAAATTGCCAGAAAAGGGCACATCTTGCAGCGTTTCCACAAATCAGATAGAAAGCATATGGCATTAAGCACAATGTTACTAATGTTCAAACGTTTTCGCATCTTATGTCTGCAAAATTTTCATATTCAACATTTATATTTAATTTCACATTGGTTTCTCATAATTTATGTATTCCTTCTGATTTCGAACATCGTCATATTCTGATGAATACATTTGGGCTTTTGTATGGGTGAATGCTTGATACTGGTTCAGTCTTGGAGCACAGGACTCATGTTGTCTGCAATAATGTATTATGTCCAGTAGAGTTCCCACTTTCTCACTAATTAGATCAGAAAGCCCTGGAGTGGTCTGGAAGCAGACACTGGCCAAATCCAAATTCTTCCCCTAACCCTCCGGCTTCTCCCTATCCCTTCCAAATGTTGGGCCATTTACAGGGATAGGGTGTCTGAAGTTTGCTTTTGAAGGGTAAACCCTTGTGGCAGAGGTATGCAGAGCCCTCTGTAGTGAGGGTAATCTGCGTTGCGTATTTCTTCATGTGGGCATGCTCTGAAACAAGTTTACATGTATATGTTAGTAATGGATTTTTGTTTTACTATGACTTTTTAAAAGGTATAAAACAAATGTTGTACATTTTCTGAGCACAAGTACTGGCTGAGGGACCTGAACCAGAACACCAATGGGGGACCTTTCTGTGTGGAGTTTGCATGTGGACAATAGCTTAAATAAATAATCAGTTCAATCAGAGGGTTCACCCCGTACCGCTTGTTTTTGTCCAAATGATTAAGCTAAAGTTTGTTTTAAAGAAGCCAGCGCAGTGATATAGAAACTTTATTTTAGGTGTGCATTGTCACTGTGATTTCTCACTTTTTAATACACACTCAACAGCCAATCAGAATCGAGTATTCACCCAGACCGTGCTATAAGTTTTACGTAATCTTTTCCTTTTTAGAGGCCGAGTTCTCTTATCTGTACTTGCTGATGTTAAATACGTTCTCCCTTCCTCTCTCCTGAAATATAAAAAGAACAAAGTACAGTTGGATAGTAGAAGCTGAATCACACTTCAGGTCAACCAAGGCAGGTTTTTGGATCATCATGTTTGTTTCAATCTTTTTGCTGTGGCTGTGCTTTTTCTTTGTCCTCTTTCAATTTAAATTATGGAGGCCCAAGAACTTCCCACCGGGACCCCTCAGTCTGCCTGTACTGGGAAACCTCTTGCACCTGAACCTGAAAAACCCCCTGCTGGACTTTGAAAAGGTAAAACATAAACAGCAGCAAATTATGCAGTAATTAACTAAATTGTGCAGTTGTTAATTTAATGTACCAACTTTAATCAGACTCTTGCTTGTATGATTGCTTCATATCTCAGTTAACTTCTTGCTTACTTGGATGTGATCCAACTGGGGCTGAAAGTCAGAAAACCTTCTGTTCTGGTTAAAAAAGTAACTTTTATAAATATTTCTTTTTATGAATTTCTGCATAGAGGATTGTTGCTGACCCAATTCCTATTTTCCACCAAAATGTATAAATATATTCTTTTAAAATCAGACAGTCATTTTCTGGATTTTCATTTCTCATTTTGTCTCTCATAGTTGAGGTATACCTATGATGAAAATTACAGACAAAGTTGGTGGCTGAATACATACTTTTTTGTCCTCCTGTGTGTGTGTGTGTGTGTGTGGGTGTGTGTGTGTGTGTGTGTGTGTGTATACATATGTGTGTATTCTACTTTACATTACTTTACATACATACATTTAACATCAATTTAGTTTTGAATGGTCTTCATTTAAACATTTACATTTGTAAAGTTTAGTCTTCTATTCACGGCCATGAACGTGAGGAAATGTTCCAAAGACTAGTGTGTCAAAACAATGACTATTAATAACTACAAGTTTTTTACATTTAATCGTGAAATCATAATTTTAGCATTTCTAAATGTAGTATAATAGGTTTACATTACAACCATTTGATGAAATGCAGCAACAGTTGTTCCTCTAACTTTGAAATGCACCTAAAATGCAAAGATCTTGATTTAGCTGCACTCCTAAAATTGGAGTATTTTCTTTTGTTTGTGATGATTTTCGAATTGTTTGCAATTATCAAATGTGATTCTTTTTTTCAGTTAAATTTGTTCTACTGATAGGACAAACAGACATATCTCAAGTGCTTAATCCTTTTAAACTACTGTCCAGTTAAACAACACCTTTCTCTTCTCCAGATGAAGGTGTCTTATGGAAACGTCTACAGTCTTTTCATCGGTTCTAGACCAGCTGTTGTTGTCAATGGTCTGCAAGCCATGAAGGAGGCAATCATGATCAAAGCCACTGATTTTGCTGGACGACCTCAGGACATGTTTGTCAGTGACCTTACCCAGAGAAAAGGTTGAGTTGTTTTATTCTAAAGAGAGATAAAGAAAAATTGAAACCATTTCAAATCATTATTTCGATTCATTTCATTTATCTACAGGTTTCTAAAAAAAATTGTAAATTTAAAAAATAAAGCCTTACAATAGTCAAAAAAAATTGGCATTGCTCATTTTGTTTTTATGGTGATTATCCAACCAAAAAGAAAGATTCTGTTCCTTTTATGCTAAGTGGACATATGCTTTTATAGACCGCTTCACCCCTAAATTCCAGATACATAGGTAATATAGGTTTTAATTTGCCAATATTGAAGTTAATTGTACTACAATTGTAGGACAATTTGTCATTCTAAGTGTTAACATATCAAAGCTTGAGTTTTAAACATCTGTTGCACATTTTGTGGACATTGTGAATTACTGGATAATTCTAATTTTGTGGTAGGAGTCATTCTTGTAGATTATGGTTCTGTTTGGAGGGACCACCGTCGCTTCGCTTTGATGACTTTAAGAAACTTTGGTCTGGGAAAGACATCAATGGAGGAGAGAATTCATGAGGAAATTCAGTTTACCATTTCAAAACTGGAGGAGAACATAGGTATGTCATGTGTTGACCACTAAAAGAAACTGTTGTGTTCAGTTACTACTGAAGCGGTTCTGACTGATCTATCAGAGGGCATTTTTGTCTTTCACAGGTAAAACCCTGAGTCCACAAGTTATGTTTCATAATGCAGCGTCCAACATCATCTGCAAGGTTCTATTCAACACACGCTACGACTATGAAGATGAGAGGATCACAGAGATCGTCCAGTGCTTCGTTGAAATGCTTAAAATAGCTAACGGACCGTGGGCAATGGTGAGCCATAGTTTGTCGTTGCATCAAGAGGGACACATGCAGATGTATTTTGTCATGTCAAAGCGACAGAACAACCACAATTGAATTTAAATTTAAGTGGTACAAGTCTCGTAGGCTTGACGTTTAGAAATTATAGACAAATATGAACCTGAATATCTGTTAAACTGTGTTCAAACTATGCACTGGCAGATTATTCTAAAGAGATGGTTCTCTTACAGGGGATTTTTGGCAGTCAAAATCAAAACATGTTGCAGTCCAGACAAAGAAAATATGTATTTTTGTATTTCTTTGTCACTAGGTGTATGATGCTATTCCCTGGATTCGGAGCTTTCCACTGCCCTTTAACAAGGCGTTTAGGAATATGGAGGTAATCATACAAAAAGACTCACATTTCAAGATAGCTTGGAGAACTTATGAATGTTCAACCCTGACCTCTGTTGAAGAACTTCCAGAATCTTGCAAAACGTTTGGTGAATGAACACAAAATGAGCAGAGTTGCTGGAGAGCCTCGAGACTTTGTTGACAGCTACCTGGATGAACTGGAAAAAGTGTGTAAACACATTCACTCCCAAATGTCACTGTAATCTGCACATACGAGTGTCAAATTACCTTTGAAAAAGGGTCATTTTGGGTTTGTCTTTTTTTTCATGACATGTCTGCTCTATTTACAGAGTAGCAAGGATTTTTCAGAACAACAACTCCTTGGAATGACTTTCGATCTTTACATAGCTGGGACTGACACTACATCTAACACCATGCTTGCTGGTTTCCTGTATCTCATGGCCTACCCACACATACAAGGTATACCCTTTGCATGAATGAAGTAGCAAAGAGAAATATTTCCAATTTTTGTACTAAATTTTGTATCTATTTTGACAACAAAGTTTTTGTTCACTAAAAGGGTTTCTTTTTAGAAAAATGTAAACACAATGCAGATTTAGTAATTCTGTTTTTAGCTGGAAGTCTGTTTTTCCTAACTAGTGATAAAAAAATTATATGAAGTTATTTCACTTATATTAAGCACAAAGCTACTTTTCTTAGCTTCTGAATCCATTGAAATTCTGTTAATTGGTATTTAGTAGCTATCAATAATATTCCACTAAAACAGTTCCATCTTCTTTTTCTAGTTGTGTAGTTATCATCATCCCTGACAATTGCTGTTGTTTCCTCCCTCAGAAAAATGTCAGCATGAGATAGATGAGATGTTAGAGGGAAAAGATCGAGTGTCTTTTGAGGACAGACACAAAATGCCCTACATGCAGGTGCTTTGCAACACCAAGAAATAAAGGGATATTTAGTACCTTCTACCTCACTTTTACTGTTGAGCTCAGAATTACTGACTTCTCCTTTCAAATAAAAACAAATGAATCTCTGACTATCTGTTTTCATCCAGGCTGTGATCCATGAAGTACAGAGGTTTGCCAACATTGTTCCTCTCAGTGTCTTCCACTGCACAACTAAGGACACAGAACTCAGGGGTTTTACTATTCCAAAGGTGAGAAGTAGCTCATAAAATGTGGAAACAGTCAAAATGAAGAAAACTGTTAATAGGCTTTGTTTAATTTTGTAGGGTACACTCATCATCCAGAACATGGTGTCTGTGCTGAGAGAGGAGGGACAGTGGAAGTTTCCTCATGAGTTTAATCCAGATAACTTTCTCAATGAGCAAGCAGAATTTATCAAACCAGAAGCTTTCATGCCATTCTCTGCAGGTACAGATGCAAAAAAGAAAACTTCCACCAGATAAACAGACCCAGACTTTGTAAACCTAAAGATAATCTCATCGTTTCAATCTCCTCAGGTCCTCGGATGTGTCTCGGAGAAGGTCTGGCTCGTATGGAGCTCTTCATCATAATGGTGACCCTGCTGAGGAAGTTTAAGTTCACCTGGCCTGAAGATGCAGGAGAGCCAGACTTATCTCCAGTCTTTGGGGCCACTTTAACCCCCAAACCTTATCGCATGAAGGTCCAGCTGAGGTCAGAACAGCTAGGCTGCTGATTTTATTTTCAACTGTTAGACCAGGTAGCAGGAGCTGCACCGTGTTTGTTTCAGTCTTGCAAAATCATTACATTCATTATGTTGGTAGGATAACTGGTTACCCTAAATTCACTTCTCCTTATTCTTTTTCTAATTTGACAATTTTTTTTTTCAATTTATGAACAGTAGTGTTTAAACTTTGAGAGACAAATGGCATCTGTCGTTTTTGGCATCTAATTGTTTCACTTCTCAGACCTATGGAGGTTTGAAGTAAAGCAAGAGGTAAAAATATTGATTGTATTCCATTTCTGTTTTAATCTTTTGTAGGTGCAAATTGATTTTCTTGTGTCAATGTGTTTAAAAATGCTGTACAAACTGATTCAAGGCTAAAATAAAACATTTTCACAAAACAAAACAAGATTTCTTTTTACTGTTTTTGAAATAGTGTTCATCAGGGGTCATAGGGGAAATAGGGGTTTAAACAGTTACACACCTGTGTTCAAAGAATACAGCTCCTGTTGCATTGTTGTAACAATAAAATCTGTGCTAAACCAAAAGCTCTCAGCTCTTATCTGTTTGCTTAGCTACTGGACAAAACAAGCCAAATTAAAAAATGACATTTTTTAACCATCTGGTGGTCATAAGTCTAAAAAAAATGAATATAAAATATATTGATTGCTTAATTTCTACTTTTATTTCTAATTACTTGAATATTTAAAACTACTGCCCACGGACCAGGCGCCGCTGCACTTGACCCCCCCCCATTACACAGTTTACACAGCAAAGCAGGAAACACGATAGTCGCTGTTCTCTGTCTTCGTATTAAAAAGCCTCAACTGTTCTAATTATGTATTACTATAAAATAATATTATTACATACGGCAAAGCTTTCTATTCACAAGATATATTTGAAGTTGCGTATATGTAGATTTTTTGGAGCTTGTTGTCTAAAAAGTAGTTCATGTGTGTTACGGCTGTGGCCATGTTTGGTTCTGTTTGTTCTGTGTTTTGTGTATTATTTCTGTATCAGAGTGGGACTTCTGTGTTCTTGTGCATCTTTGCGTTTGTTTGTGATTATTTGCAGGTGTGGTGCATGAAGGTGTGGCCTCCAACTGGACCCGAGCTGGTGGAGGCAGCCTTCAAAAGCACCACATGGACCTCCAGACCATGAGAAGGGAGCCTTGCAGCAACAAGTCTCCATTGCAGCTTGGCCTGCTTCTCCATTTTTTTTTGGACTTCACCACCTGTTTAGTTGTGTGTTGCACTTTAGTTTTGTGTTTTAGTATTTTGTGGTTTTGTGCCCACTTTGTTTAGTCTTTTGGTTTGTAGTTATGTTAACTGAAGCTGTAGGGGTGAACTGCCATTTTCTTTAGTACATGTTTTCTCCTGTTTTTGTTAGTCCAGGGAAGTTAGTGTTTTGTCACTGATTTCCCATTTCTTTCATTTACAGGTAAGATTAAATGTTTCAGTTAAGTGGGGTTTTGCTTGTTATTTTGGCCTTGGTTCACCCTGAAGCCTTTTTGCTTCACTTTTAGTTATTGTTGCTTGTTATTCATTATTTGTAAATACATTTGTAATATTTTTACGGAGACAATTTTTTGGTGTTCTGGTTAATTTAAAACTTAGTAGCCAAAACAATTTACTTTTTATGTTATGCCCCCCTAGGTACCCCTAGACACAAAAGGGGGCGTAACACATGTCAAAAGTGTGGGCACCCCCACCTTAGACTTAACTGAAGATATTAAAACCTTCACCTGTTAACATGTAAAAGAATATAAAAACATCCCACATTTACTTTCTTTTGTGGTTAGAAGCATATTTTAAAATTTACTTAATTGGTATAGATAGATTTTGTATTCAGATGAAACTAGTATATTTTTCTCTACAAAATTTTACACGTCATTTTGAGAATATATTTTGTTTTTAGAGGCTATACTGTTACTTCACAAAACAGTTATGTGTCAAGGTTGATCTTTTGGAGTTTGTCGTCTCAAAGGTAGCATGTCAAAAAAGTGTGGCCACCCCTGCTCCAAAATAATACAGGTTATGACTTCTATTGTGAGCTCTGAGTTCAGCCGGCAGGCTGTTGCAGGTGGACAGAGATGTATTATTGAGGCTTTTGTGTCGATGCCGTATTGTTGGACTGGCCATTGATTGTCAGTGGGGGGCTGGGTTTTGCAGGGGGGTTGAGCTTGAATTGTGTGTGCTGACACTGAGCTTCTGGGATGACATTCATTGGGATGAGTGGTGTGAACAGAACAGAGAGGATAAGCAACAAAGAGAAACTGAAATTGCTACAAAGACACAGTACTGGCAACGAGCAGAAACGGGCTGACATGGAACCAGGAAGAATGAGACAAACTTGGGAATATCAGTAACAGGACAGCGTGAGGGAACTTCCTTGAACATGGACTAACCTGGAAGTCATTACAAACGCAGACAAACGTAGGGTGGACCAACGTCAACATGCAGGAGTCTCCAGGTGCCGTGGGTGTAGATGGCAGCTATTCCAGCAATGTTCCTGCCTTTCTCACCAAGCTCTGGACACTGGTTGAAGATCCAGACACCAACCACCTGATCTGCTGGAGTGCTGTGAGTTCAAAATACAATGCATGTGAGACTGGCACATGAAACTTTTTCAACTGAAACCAGGTTGAAAATAGGCATAAAATGGGCAGTTTAAAACCTGCCCAAACTTTAACGGCCTGTGTGTAGAAGAACTGGTCCTCAACTGCTACCTCCACTTTTGCCTCCCGTCTCTTTCTCAGAGCCACTGTCTCTAAGCCAGCAAGATGGCTGCCATCACCACAGTCTTCTAAACATTTCCTTTCATTTTTGCTATCACAGATTAGTCATGCATCACACCGTGGTGCCTTGGTAGGGCACCGTGCGCCGTGGTAGGGCATAGTGGTGCAGTAGAAGGGCGGTCGACCTCTGATCGGAAGATTGCAAGTTCGCTTCGGTTCAGTGTCCTTGGGCAAGACACTGAACCGCACCTTGCCTCTGGTGGAAGGTTGGCACCAGTGCTTCAGCAGCAGAGCTGCCACCAGTGTGTGAATGGGACTGTGACTGTAAAGTGCTTTGGGCCTTCGAATAAGGTAGAAAAGCGCTATAAACACCACTTTTCTATCCACCTTCCTCTACCCCTTTCAACTAACTAGCAAATACCTCTTTCCTGTACAATAATGCTCTAGACATTGACCTAAAGTCCACCGTGGTCTTGACCTCTACTCCCTGAAACCCTGCTGTTGTTCATATATGCTCTCAATTCTAAACTTCATTTGGTTTATTTCAAGCAATTTCAGAAATGGAAAAAAATCAACCCTAGCCTCCACTAAGCAGCTACTCCCACTAAGACTTCTGACCTTTTAGTACAGGGGTGGCGAACACGTGGCTCTCGAGCCGCATGCGGCTCTTGGCCAATGAGCATGCAGCTCTTTGTGTCTCATCATATTTTCTATATACTGTGCCTCATTTCATAGTTTCTTCCCTCTAAAACCACACTCAAATCCATCAGAGGGTATTAAAAATAAATAATAATAAACGTAATTTGGCAGTGTGTGTCCGGAACACATAGATATAGATTTGATGTGCATGCAGACTGTTACCCTCATGGTCAAAATGGTGAAATTCAGAGTATAAAGATAAACACATAACGTTTCTGGAAGAACGGGAAGATTCTTACTTTTTTACTGAACAGAATGGCAAGTCACTGTGCTTATTATTATGAGCTTTTGGAAGCAGTAACATTGTTCATGGCAGAAAAGAACAAAACGTATCCCGGAGAAAATCAAAAACTCTTCCTGATCTGACACAAATTGTCTCCTTTATGAACAAGTTGAAGCTTTTCAAAGAGCACACTTAAAACGACAATCTGTCCCACTTTCCTTCTTGGTGGAGCTCACAGCAGAAAGCTGCAATAAAGCGCAGAACGTGACGCTGCTTGCACAACTGAACTGAAACGACCGCAGATCACTTTTCTCATGGATCCTTTAATGCAGAGACTGACTGATGAGATCCCCGCTTGTCACTGATGAGGCAGCGAGAGAACCGGACATGATTGAGCTGAAATCTCTTTGAAAGACGGCGCTGTTAAGTTTTGGTGAACAGAGGAATACCAGCGTGTAAAAGAGCTGCTCTAAGCTGTTGTCGATGGTCTCCTCAATGTATGTCTGCCAGTCCCTGTTTATTATTATTGGACACTTTCCTTGAAATAAACACAAGTACAATACTTGCTGTTGTATTGTAGGGAGAGGAGTGTGTTATGACAAATAATACGGCTTTAATTGCGTGTTTGTGTGTGTGTACGTCTTGGCAGGTCAGGGTGTGGTGTGGCTCTTTGACTCTCACAATGAAAAAATTCGGCTCTTGGTGTCAAACTTGTTCGTCACCCCTGTTTTAGTACTATATTTTATAGCTTCAGTGTGACTATCTGCTTTATACCTCTTTATTTCCATAACTATCTGTCTCCCCACTTCTATAAAATTGGCACCTGTACATTACCTCCATTCATCAAGCATCCTCCCACTTTCCAAGATCTTGCAAATCAGCCTAAACAGAAACTTTACTGCCACCTCCACAGTTATGCTGTCTGGACCACCTGTCTTTACACTCTTCATCGCTTTCAATGTCTTTCTCACTTCAACCTTACAGATCTTTGCAACTTCCTGCTCCACAACAGCCGTGTTTTCTTCCCTGCACAAGTGGACATTTTCAGAGTTCTTCTTCCAGCTTCGCATCACAACTGTGGATAACTGTTTATAAGCTTTGCTTGAAAATCACAATCGTGTCAACAAATTTCCATGCTTGTCCATAATCGTCCTAACCTGGTGCGCATCATTTCCATCCATTTCTCTGCATTCCCAATATGTAAAGATCTACTTCTCCCTCCTTTGAGCCCAACCTACCACTCAAGTCTTTCTACACCTTTTGCGTACCCTTTGTCATCCCAACCTTCACCTTGTGCTGCATCTTGCTGTATTTCTGTTTGCCGTCTTGTGTCACATTAGTGTACCACTTTTCTTCTTAGCAAACTTTTTTTCTCTTAACACAACTCCTGAACTTTTTCATTCCACCACCTAGTTACCTTATCTGCTTTCCTCATTCTAGAAGACACACCAAGTACCTTCCTCAGAGTTTCCCTGATCACCTTAGCTGTCCAGTCATGTGGGCGAACCTCCTGATCTCTCAAACCTCTTTCAACTTCCCCCTAAAACCCACAAAACTCTTCTTTTTTCAGCTTCCATCACCTGATCCTCTGATCTGCATTTGTCTTCATCATTTTCCTCACCACCAGTTATCCTCACACCATCATCCTATGCTGTCTGGCTAATCACTACCCTTTTCCTCAAAGGATACCCTGGATCACCTCATCCATCTCCCTCCAGGATTTCTCTTTCTTCTCAAGCCCACATCCTACCTGGAAGGCATAACCATTGACATCACTCAATATCACACTTTCAATTCCCAGAGTTACACTTATTCCTCTATATGACTCTCTCCTCTCCTCTGGAGAATTTTTAACAAACTCCTCTCTCAGGATTGCCCCAACTTCATTTGTTTTTCCATAAACTAAATGATAAAACAGCTTGAACCTATTCCCAGTCTACAAGCCTTGTTTACTTTTTCTATCTGGTCTCTTGAATACACACTTCTCTTTTTTTTTAAACACACTTCTGTTCTTTCTATGCTGTCAGCAAACTCTCAGCTTTTCCACGTTGAAGTGAGTACATTCAAAGTGTCTACTCTAACTCCAACACTCATGTCCTGGTTTTTCATTCTTTCCCTACAAACACACCTTTTCCCTCTCCTTCCTCAACCAACAATAATCCATCCTGTAGATCAACAGCACCAGTGGTGGTCATTGTTAACACAAGCCGCAACCAGATGGGTATGAAAGTTATTTTCATATCTGATTTAGCTTTGGTTTTAGGTTGGATTGCTTTACCGACAAAAGCATTTTCCAGGGCCACAGTCTGGCACACTAAAGCACTGCATTGTGCTACCTTGTGGTTGGTGTTGTAGTAGTTTATGTTTGTTTTTGGTTTTTTTTGTTTTTTAAATCAATCCCCTGAATACAAAACCAACAGGAAAATTGACTTTTCCAACACTCTCTACACTTTGCTTTGCAATAGAGTACCACAAGCAACAGAAAGTAGCATGGATCCTGTTTTTGAGGCCAGAGTGGATGCAGCAGAAATAGCATGCTAACATCACAGTCATTTATTATTCATATATCTTACCCCCCCCCCCCCCCCAAAACTAAGAAAATGTCAAATGTAAAGCAGCAAAAATGTTTGAAATACTCAACAGCTATATTTAAACTGGCAAATGTATTAAACTAATTTCTTAAGGAGAGAATAAGTGAATATGTTGATCAGATCATTGGAAAAAATCCAGAGGAAGCACAGAGTTAATGATGTGTGCTTGTACAAGAAAGGGTACTTTTAAAGGTTAGCATACGTATCCATATCAGTGCATGTACATGTACCCAATCCCAAAATATTGCAACTTAATCTGCTGAAGCTAGGTGATTTGGTTACAAGGGCAAGTTTTCTCCACCCAACATGGATTTTACTCTATCAACCACGGCATTCAGAATTTGGTTATATAATATATTTAATATATCTTCAGTCTTCTTATTTACATTTTTTTACAGAGTTATTTCTTTAGATACTCAATAAACATGTTAATGTAAAAAAAACGGCTTTATAATCTACTCACATATCAGCAAAGAAGCTGCAAACATTGGTTTCTAAAACTTGATTTATAACAAATTCCCCTAGTAGATTTCAATGCCTGTCTCTTGTGTCATGTCTTAAATTGTAGAAGCTGTAACTCCTCTTGGACTCTCACTTTTATATGTTAGCAAGCTACTGTCTCCAGTTTCAACAGCCAGGTCCACATTCTGCATCCATACAACCCAAACCAGCATTGCTTGGGATAACTGCCCATGTCAACACCTAACTGTAACTTGCGAAAACCATCATTATATAATGCTTTAATACGTCTTTTTTATTTAAAGGTCATCCGAAGGATGTTTCCAATGAGTTTTGCCAATGTTTACATCAAAATAATATAATTTTAAAAATTGCCCAAATTTTTGATTTATGCATCTTGTTGCCCAATACATACATGTGAATCTTTCTTTTTCCTGTTCTTCCTGGTACGTATGCATTTCTGATACCTACCAGGAAAACCTTTAAATTAAGAAAAAGGTTGATGCTCTCAAATAAAATAAAAAAAGGTTTAAAAAATAGAAATGCAGTATTTGAAAAGGTGCAACAAAACTCAAGCTTCAACTCTCCAAAAAAGCCAGAGATGTTGGAAAAGTAGTTTTTCTAATGAGACAATAAAAGAACAGAGATGGAAAAAAAAAAGCATGAAAGCATGAAACTATCTGTTAGAAGGTTCTGTTGAATAACTCCTCAAACCTGACTGCTTTCAGACCGGAACCAGTTTCCATGTGTTTGACCAGGGACGCTTTGCCAAAGAAGTACTGCCAAAATACTTCAAACATAACAACATGGCAAGCTTTGTTCGACAGCTCAACATGTGTGAGTACACCAACTCTTCTCCTCCCTGCCTCTTTTGTGACAGAGTTTGAACTTCTATGTTTGTGCCTTCTTTCTGTAGATGGTTTTCGTAAGGTGGTGAACATTGAGCAGAGTGGTCTGGTGAAGCCTGAGAGAGATGATACAGAGTTCCAGCATCTGTACTTCCTCCAGGGCCATGAACATATGCTGGAGCACATTAAGAGAAAGGTACAGCTACACTTCACTTCTTGCACGTCCCTTCAGTTGTAAGGAGCTCTCCTATAGAGATTAAGGGGAACATCTTTCAGACAGAGAACTGAATCTATTTTTATTATTATTATTGTCTCAAAGTTTTGCTAACTTTTATGCAGCGTACTAACATGTTTTTACACATAAAAAGACTTCTTATCCAACATTTCCATCTACTGTAAAAAAAAATTGAACTAGGTTTTTCTATATTATATAATTTATGACAGTGGATTTTTTACTATAAGTAGTGAAAGGAAGATCAAATAATAAAGAATAACCATCATTTATTAACATAAAGAGATTTTTAAAAACACATTTACGAGGTAAACATTGTAATTTCATCATTACAGTGAAAAGTTGCACGGATGAATGGAACAGAAAATGGATGTGATGAAAGTGTTTGTGTACATTGAATGTGCCTTTTTCCAAAATAATTTACATTGGTTTCTAATTTCCACAAGCTGTACTGGCGCCATTAAAAATATTAAATATAAAATCGTCTGAATGACAGGCCTTTAAATTTTGACTTTACATGGTAGGAGAACCAAGTTGTTTTTACTCATGAAGGAAACAAAACATTAATGACAGTGTAAATTGCATTTCATAGTTAGGACATCAATAATTCAACTGTGGGGACATTTCTTAAAACTACTTTAGTTTTCCTGTTAATGTCTTATTTTTCAATGATCTTGTATAGCTTTGTTTTAAACCCCTACATTAATGCTTTTACATTGTTTTATACATGTATTACTTTAACTAGTTTGGAGGAGGTTAATTTTTTTTAATGAACTTTAATGAATGAATGAGTTTGAAAACTAGTCAATATATATGCTGTACTGGAACATTAGATACCAACTAAAACTGAGTTTTATGTGATCAGGTATCCATTGTAAAGAGCGAAGAGACCAAAGTTCGTCAGGAGGATCTCAGTAAACTGCTTTATGAAGTCCAGTTGCTTAGAACACAGCAGGACAACATGGAGTTTCAGATGCAGGACATGAAGCAGTGAGTACTCCCACTTTTGTGTGCCTTATTGCAAAATTGGACTTGTAAGACCATTGATTAAACATTCCCCAACCTCACTGGGACCAATGACTCAGAAATGCACCAAACACCAGCTCCAACCCAAAGAAATGCAACATCAAGACCGAACCATCAAGGAGTTTAGTGGTAGGGGTGAGAATTTCAGACAAGCTCACTCCTGATTAGCACGAGTGGTTGCCATAGAAATGTTGACTGACTCAAACCAACTAACATATTGTTCAGAGTATAGGTTTAATTCTTTTTGCATAGTTTGGCTGGGGGTGCGACTTATGCTTAAATGGCTCATATGCTCTTTATTTTCCCACCAACAGCTAGAGGGCACTGTAGATGTGTGTGTATTAGTTTTAGCTACCGACCACAACACAAAAGAAGCGCCACTCAGTCTCATCCCTGGGTGTTGGTCCAAAACCAACATGGAGGAGAATCGGACCGTTCTCGTCTTGAACTTTTTGATATTTTTCTTATTTGCATTGAGACAAAAAGCTCCTCTAAATTTATTCTAATTTTTGTTTTCCTGTTCGGACATTTACGAGACAGCAAGTCCTCAAACTGGGTTTCAGAGAGATAAAAGTAGCGCTGAAAGTGACCATCATTCAAACGCAGCTCCTGATGAGGGTGAACCTTATTGTACTAGGAAAGTCTCTGAATGATCTCACAAACCCAGACGTTGAGACGTGTTTACCAATGCTTCTGTAGATTCTTCACAATATATATACCTGAACTCTTAATATCATCTGTGTCCTCAATTGTAAATACAGACAAAGCTTCCATACAGCAATGAGACTAAAAGCTTGATGGTAGCTTCTTCCATCCACGGCGGGAGTGTCTAGTTTATAAACCCATTAAGAAGCGACACAATTTTCTCCCAAAAGTGGAACTTATACTACAGTGCGACTTATTTATGATTTTTTTCTTCTTTTTGGCTGTTGCAACTGATCCTCCATGGTTACTTATAGTGCGGAAAATACAGTACTGCTTACTGATGACGTCTGGCTCCTACATGGCGGCATCCATAAAAAATGGAAGAAAAAAAGAAAAAAAAAATGTGTGCCAGAAGTAAGTCATTTTCTACGGTGACGTCAAACTCACTCGGTCCGGATCTCATTTACAGTCAGTGGTTTAGATGTTAAAATACTTTAAATTTTCTAGTAAGAAATACAAATTATTATTCTAGTTTCTAAACTATTAAAAACATATACCTACATAAAACAAGCTTTTTAAAAATAAAGCTTACATACTTTTTATAAATGCACATAAAAAGCCATCTTCCCCCATCACACCTTGTTCCACAGGGTCCAAGGTTATATATATAAAAAGCTAAAATGCAAAAATGAATAACTAAAATCTGTATTTTGAAGCTGGATGGACTGGCAACCGAAGATCTTCAGGCTGTGTGTTAGAGACTGTAAGAAAAACACAAAATCTTCTGCCTGCTCAGTCTTATTTTTGCAGATTGTCGTGTTTTTGGGTGGTGCAGTCCACTTAATTTGGGTTTATTTCTATTCACACCTCAAAATATGAAGATATTTTAAAATACACAAAAAATATATCATGATTTTAGTTTAATTTTAATCAACCTGAGAAATGTTTCGCAGCTGTTTTTCTTCTATTGGAAAGAATGGTGCTCTGAATGAGTAGGCTTTAGCTTCAGAGGCTATTGTTACTTATAAATAGCAAATGTGGGTCCATTATAGAGCAGAGCCGCTTTTCGCTCAGTATTGTTCTCTAAAGTGGGGAGAGAATGTTCATCCACACACCTGACTCACATGCTGACAAACCAACCAACCAACCAACAGCGTATGAACAAAGGCAGGGCAGGTGTGCACATGCAGATGTAAAGAGTGCCATGTTCCATGATCCTAACTCTGTCTTGAAGTTACATTTGGTGACATCGATCAAATTGCCAGCATCATAAAAACAAAAAAACAAGCAAAACAATGTAACAAGGGATGCTGTTTAAAAAAAATTTTTTTTGGAGTTTAATATCCGTTTTTGGGAATTATATGTGTCCCCCGCATTTTAGAGCAATACAATGAAACCTGCAATCCTGACTTAATAGCTGTTACTTTTTTATTTATTTTTTTTAGAGTATATTCATAGATTTTTTTGACAATTCACTCCGTTGTATGTTGGATTTACAGCTTAGCTGATTATCAAAATAACTTAATGTCAAATGCCCATTTAATCAAAATGTACACGAAAACAATGTTTTATGCTGGAATTGTTTTTTAATTTGCAATTTTGATTTCTTGCCTTTCAGAAATTATTTAATTTGATTAAACTAACTTTACATTTTGTTACTTCTTTACTACATCAAAAAACCAAATGAGTAATATCATGTTCTGAACAAAATAAACTTGTATCATCTGCAAAATAACAAACCTCAATTTGTTATATTACCAATATCACCTTAGGAAAATTTAATCAATTTTGGTCCCAAAACAGAACCATGAGGCATTCCATGGTTTTATCATTTGTAGAGATACTGTACCGTTATTTATAACACATTGAAGTCTTTAATTTAAAAAACTTTATTAGCAGTTCTCAATCACACTACAAATAGCACAATGTTCACATTACTGTAAAAAAAAAGTGAGTGATAATTGTCCTGAATGAATTACTTCAATCAATAAAAACACAGCTTGTCTTTAAAATCCACAGCTTTTTCAACATTTTTTGTAAAATTCATCACCATCCAGAACATTTTTTTAAAAGCCATATTTTTGTTAATTGCGTAATTGATATTTCTATAAAAGCGATTACTTAACTGTTTAACAAATAATTCTTCCACTGTTCTGTAAAATTGAGGAAGTAATGAAACTAGTCTATAAATGGCCCCATTTATTTTTATAAATTCGAATAACAAGAGCGAGTTTCCATTAATACCAATGTAAACTTTAAGCTCATACTTTATTTTAACAAATAAAATAAAATCACTGTTTGCACAACATTTTAAAAAGAAGCTCATAAAATAAAAGATCAGCAAAAACTACATTGCATGTCAGCAAATTTTCACTGTCAATATTAACAATTTTGTCATCAAATAATTGAGTACTTCTATCTCAACAGTGTGGTAACTCATCTATATAATTAAAAACGTGTCCATCGACAAAATATATGGCATAAAAAAAGAATGAAGTTATGCAGTTTTAAAGTAAAATGGTATTTCTTTTTTTATCAACAGTTAATTTTTTTATTTAATGTTTTTGAAGTTGTTTCTTAGGGGATGTTCTTGCACTTTTCTATCAGATCTAACTTTGTGGAACAAATGAGTCTCCTATAAAGTTTACTACTGTTGAATGACTGCAAATTAACTCGTAAAAGTATAGGAATGTTTTTTGTTCCTCTTAATTAAAAAAAAAAAACCACAAACAAAAGGGATGCTAACACAGTGGGATCCTCTGATTTGCAGGCAGAACGAGGTTCTGTGGAGAGAGGTGGTGTCACTGAGACAGAACCACACACAGCAACAGAAAGTCATGAACAAGGTCAGTCCTCACACATCATCTTTACTTTTACTTATTGCAACACTACAACAGGAGTGACGCAGGACCTGTTCCCTCTCAAATTCCACCGACAACATCCTTTTTAACAGCATCTCTTGTGGAAATGAATCAGTAAAACATCACGAGCTGGTGGGATGTCTTAATCATCAAACATACAAACGGTGCATCACATTCAGAGGTGGAGTTTAAAGGTTTCTAAGCTGCAACAAACCAATCTGCAGTCCAATTATTCCCCTTCATCAAAGCAAATAGCCAAACATGATCAACATGTTAGATTAGAAATGAGTTTATTTGAGTATCCCCCCTTACTAAAAAGGAAAAATTGACAAAATTATTATTTATTTGATGATTAAGAATGCTGATTCATGGTGTGTATTTTTTTTTCTGTCGTTGCCAGCTGATTCAGTTTCTGTTCAGTCAAATGCAACCCAACTCACCCAGCAATGTGGGCCTGAAGAGAAAGCTGTAAGTGCACACAGATGCGCACACACACATATGCACACGCAGTGAAATAGACAAACATGGAGGGAAGGGCTGGCTCAGCTGACAAACTGAACAATCTAACTGAACGAGTGCTGAATGGAGACGAGTGCTGAGTCAGTCAGTCACACAAACGCTCGCACACAGTGAGGGCCGAGCAAAGTGCGTGACCCTGCTGCAGCCGGTGAGAGCAGAACGCTGGCTCAGCTCAGCTTCTGAGAGAAAAAGGCCGGCATGAGACGTTCTCCCACTTGTTTTAGTGCGGTGACATCACTCCTCCACGGCAATGGCAGTTTGGGGTTTCGGCTACAAGCAACTACAATCACAATGACAACAAATAAACTGGCAGATGGCGGATAATTATTTCAAATTAAGGTTCAATTAAAAAGAAATAGGATCTTCAAGCTTTTTAAGCCAAGTCAAACGGTTTTACTTGTGATTGGCCTTAATTGACTTTAGACTTTTAACCGTTTATTTCCTTCCATTTGTGTGTATGTGTTTCTGTTCTTGGCTTTTAGCTCCAATTAAACTGTCCGTTGACAAACGCATATCAGATGCATGATTACAAACATTGACTGCTAAAAACTTTTTTTTTTTAAATCAAACAAACAAAAACGACCACTTCATCTACCACACATCGTTGCGTTTCTCTACTCTGTAATTTTTAAGTGTAAACACATGATTTATGGTGGATCTATGCAACCACATATGAAAGGGGCCCCTAATCTAACCAACTGGAGTTTCTCCAACTCAATAAATGATCCACAAAAGTGTCAATTTATTTATCACATCTACTCATCATCATCTAATGAAACCTGTCGATACTGATCCTTTGGGTAAAGCTAATAATCATTTTTATGTTACATATTTAATAAATCATCTGTTTCTAGTTTTATAAAAAATTCTACATGAAAATGTTTGTTTTAATGAATAATCTAAATAATTTAACATTTTAAAAAACTGTTAAAATATCAATGTATGGTTTTCATTTTCAAATGAATATACACCTCTGCTAGCCACCGATGTGTACGAAAATTGCTTTCCTCATCAGGCCTCTGATGTTGGACGATGGCCCCCCTAGCCCCTCTGCATCAAAGTTCAGCCATGCTCATCAGATGGAGTCCATGCACGAGTCCTTCTACATTCAGTCTGTGAGTATACAAACACACCATATCAAGTATGTCTTTCTCCTTAAAAGCAAATCTGCAGGTCAGAGAATTTACTGGAATCTTGCTGCTTAGCATAAAATCTGCTGCTGCCTCTGCTCCATTCTTCCTTAGAGTTAAAGCATTCAGGTAGGCCAGCTGTCCTGCATAAACTAGCCTGGACTTAAAACATCATTTAGACGTACATGGATCTGTTTGTCTCCAAGTGGATGCATCGTAATAGAGCGGAGCAGGGAGCTTGTTGCCTGATGATTGTAGCTTCTACGTCACAAATAAGCTCTTTTTTTAACAACATAAAGAAATGAATAAAGATGAATAAAGAAATACTCCGAAATGCAATTTTAAGCTTATTTTTTTTTAATTTAAATGTCCTCCATCATCAGAAAAACGCTACAAGCACATGTTAAAAATGATTTTACCAGAGAGATTCTTTAGATCACAACCAGACTGGTTAAGGATTATTTTTATCCATATTCATCCAGTATATTTTCATGCAAAAGTAACAAACAAGTTGATGAAAATACTTCATAGTCCTCTCCCCTTCCTCCTCAGCCATCTAGTGACACAGCTTCCTGCTCAGGCAGCGGGCTGACAGGAGGACCGATTATATCAGACGTTACCGACCTTTCTCAGACTGGAATGGCCCTGCAGATGCAGCCTGATGAGAGCAGGTAAGGCATGAAAACAGGAGTGGTACCTCCAGCGATCAGAGTCCGTGTTTAAACCTATACACAGTTTGTGATGCCTCTGACAGAGAAAAGTGTATGGTGCTCATCAAAGAGGAGCCTGCGAGCCCAGGCATGAGACCAGGTGGGAAGCGAGACAGCATGGGAGGGGGAGAAGAGGCCATGTCACTGACCTCCACCTGTGAGGTGTGCTCCGAACCTCCCGTTCTCCCCGTGGCAATGGTACAGTCTGTTCTGGAGGGAAGGACTTCAATGATGGAGAGGAGAAGCAAGAGACTTGCCCTCGAAAGGTGAGAGTTCACAGGTGGACAAAAGTGCAGAACCTTTGCGATGCACCTAACTCTGGGTTTGTCTTTAGAGCCGAGGTTCCAGATAGTGTGGAGAATGTGGACATGAGTCTGGAGGAGCTGCAGCAGCTGCTGCTCAGGAACCACCAGCAGGGGGCAGTGGAGTCTGGCACTGTTATGGACGTGAGTTGACCTAGCCTTGTAATTCCTTATTAAATGAACACAGAAGGAGTGAAAGCAAACCTAGTAGAAATTCACTTGTATATACAGTATGCTCAGACATTAGAAAAAAAATAGGACGCGCTTTGAAAGCCTGTGCATTTCCAGTTTTTTGTAATAAATGTATATCTAATCTTCATGTTAAAACACTGAAAAACGCAACGAAAAAGAGGGACACAGTGATTTCATATCCCACATGTGCTGCAGAGGGTAGAGTAAGGAAAAGCATCTGACACGGAACCAAAATCATCCATAGGAATCACGAACAGAATGTACAAATCAGAATGGCAAAGCAGTCAGACTGGACTTTTGTCCTAACTTTCACACACATTTTATGCACGGCAATCCCCGTGTCAAAGCTCCTTTCTCTTTTCTTTGCACTACAGCCCTTCAGTTTAAGTCTGCCTCTGACTGAATGGAACTTCTCAGAGATGGAGTCCAACCTGAAATCTGTAAGTCTACGCTGCATAAAGTCTTGGTCACAACTTTCCTTATGGGTGGATACGGGTTGTCTGCAGATGAAAAAGGGGGGCGGGGGGCATGAAACAGGTGGTCTGCATGAAACGGAAAGGTCAAAGACCGCTTGGTTAGCCCATAGAATAAAAAAGATTCATGCACATTTGATGAACAGCAAGGGAAAGTGGATAAGACGCAGGCATGTCATGCAAATTTTTCATTTTTCATTTTTCACCTTAGTGCGCGCTCCTTGGGTGCAGCCTGACTGTTAGAAATAAGGAAATTAGAGCGTAGTTTGTGTGGAAAACCCTATGGGCACTTTCGTATCACATGGACACCCTGTGTGTGAGGCATTTGTGAGGAGCAAGTACATGTTGCATTAGGGGACCATAAAACAGCATCATCTGTACATCATAATTCATTATCTTTTTAAATACTTCACCATACCATCACCACAAGCATGGCAACCGCAGATTCCATGTTCATGACGTACCTCGAGGTGGGCACATGAGTCTTAAGGGAACTACAAGACACACCTGTGCTCCCTTTAAAATGCAGCCGCTCCTCTACGACCCCCCAAGGGTCTGAACAATCCCAAAAACAAGCAGCACTCGTACCGTGACAAAGGCTTTAAAACCTGGAAGTCTATGCACTTCTTAGACCATAAGCAACTGTGTCTAAGAGACTTTTAAGATGTATACATAAACTAAATTGCTTTTGTTTATCCAACAGTACATGTTCCAGAACCAGGAGGCAGAAGCGTTTCCAGCTTCTAACTGCGAGGAGCAGTGACTCTGTGCCATTATCTGTCCTTTTTTTGAAGATGAAGGTAAAGATACCAATAAGAATAAATTACAGTTTTTTTAATTCAAAGCTTTTATGTGTAATATATTTATAAAATATGTTGAAGTAGTGTTTCCATGACCCGTTTAGCGTTAATATTCAACTGTAAATTGTTTATAAAAGAAGAAACAAAACTGAGAAAGAGACAAAAATAGGAATCTGACTGCATCTCATTGGATCAGCAGCAAAGGGGAAATACAACCAGGGCTGGGCGATGTACCTGTGCCAGCACTAATATTTGCATGATTTCAGTTTATCTGTATCGATCAGATATTTGAAAAAATTGTTCTGACTGTTTTCAGATAAACTTTATTTTTAAAATATATACTTGTTCCTAATATTCCCTTCTCTACTTCTGTGTGCCGGTTCCAAGCCCGGATTGTTTGAGAGGGTTGCGTCAGGAAGGGCATCCGGCGTAAAACATTGCCAAATTAACCATGTGACTTGTCCTCGGAACTGAGGACGATCCGCTATGGCGACCCCTGATGGGAATAAGCCGAAAGAGAAAGAGAATACTTGTTCCTAATAGATCACCGGAACAGGGAAGCTTATAGTTTACAGTTGTGTCCTACAGCCAATAACTGGTCTGAATGATTTTAGATATATTTTCAAAGTTTTAAAGGGATACTTGTTCCTTTGAGATCCCTTTTCGTACATTAAAAAGGTCAAATCCAATGTGATTGTATAGCAAAAGAAAAGTTGTGTGGCATCGGCTGCCTCTCATCTGATGTTGAGGTTAGTCTGTTCTAGATGAGTTTCCTGAGAGGCACTCACGCTTTTTTTCTCTCTCCTCAGACCACAGATGCTGCCGTTACGCTCTTTATTCCATTCTGCATGACTTTGACATGTCACGTGTCAAATTGTCTCCAAAAAGCAACAACAAACGATGACGGTTGGTTGCACATCAACACGATGGGACACCACTGCGAGCCCAGCCGCATGCAGACGGTCCACTCTCGGCTCCTGCACTTTAGTCTTTGTGTGAGAAAGAGTTGCTGCTTGTAGAAGTGACTTTTACTTCCTTTAAAGAAATTTAACTAATGTGTAAAAAAAAAAAAACTAGCTTTTTGTATTATTCTAGCTGTGAAAACACAATTTTTTATTAGAGAGCAACTTCAAGTGAAATAACTGGACAATGCAGTTTAGATAACAAAACATTATCCAATAAATATCAAAAGAAGGAAATGTTTCAGAAGATCACGGGCGCATTAGACTTTGTGATAGAAGCGGTTCCTGGTAAACAGTAGGAGAAAAAGCTCAGATTTCTATTTTCATTGATGTTTACCACACTTAAACCTTCATTTCATGTTTCTTTGCACAGATTTGACATGTAGCAGGATGTTCAGTGCTTTCTCTTCTGTCAATTTAAATGTAAAGTTGTAGGGGAATACAAACTCACTTTCATTTTACAAAAACATGAAAACTACTGCACTTTTGCACAATTTCTAGGATTAGTTAGACACATAATAGCAGGCCATTTTAATAGGAAAACAACAAATATTCAATTCACGTGGAGGACTGAAATGCTTTTTTTTTTAAGCTTCATTTTAATATTCACGTTCCTGAAGCCACCGAGAGGAATTCAGGACTTAAAATGCAACACAAACACCTTTAATGAATGCAGACATGAATACATGAAAGAAAACATCTAATACTCGAATGTCTTTATATGCCTGACATTCATGCATGGAGTGGTTACTTGAGCTTTAAACCTGTGATATAGTTGTGACTATTGATTTCAGTAATGTGTATAAACTTTATTTATACAAGGAATTGCTAACTGCCATTTAAGTCAAATGTGAATGCTCAGCACTGGTTGCAGGCAACAGTTTCACTAGGGCTACTTGTTGGAAAAGCCCCCTGACGATAAGTTGTGCAATATTGTATCGAACTGTGAGGAAACGGCAATACACCGATGACCGTAGGAATGTAGGAAGCAGCAGCTGTGTAAGGTTAATGGGGTTAAATTCCAACGTAATGTTAGCCTGTCGATTTGTGAGGTTTTTTTGCTACCATGGTAACCAAACAGAAAAAGCTTTTTTGGAAAAGGATAAAGCCTTGGTCATATGCACCCAATTGGGGGTAAACTCGTATTGGTCCTGCCAAATTTTTGGTTTATCCGGGCCCTTGGCGGGTTATACAAAGGAGTGGTTGCATCTTAAGGGAAGTGTAGGTGTATCCCTTAAAATTTCCCTAAAACCTTAAAGTGCAACCACCTTAAGGGACAGCACAAAAATGGAACGTAGGATTGTCGTGCCTATGCGAATTGTATTAGGAAGTATTTGTAAGGCAAGTGTATGTTGCACACACTCATAAGGTACAAGCAATGCTGGCCTACGGTGGTGTCCTTACATCAAGCTCTAGTCGTTAGTAAAGTGCTAGTACTGGCTCGTTACTGAGCACATGCAAATGCTGCACCCATGGGGTGTGTAGGTGACACGTAAGTGTCTGTAGGCATTTACTAATTTGTAACAGGCTGTGCGCACTTATGACGTGAACAGCCCTAACTGACCCATTGCACAGTGTGCAGGATTTGAGGGGTTGACAAGATGGAAAATCTATGATGTGCCTGCATCTCAACTACTTCACTTACCCTGGCATGTTGTATAAGTGTTCGTAATGACCTGTTGCCCGTACTATTCCCGTAGAAAAGAAATGGGCCTGAACATTTTCACTTTACAGGTTTACCAAGCAATCAACGACCTCGCTGCTTGTGGGCTACCTGCATGGCCAACACAGGTTTGCCTAATTTTCAGCCGCAGACGACCTGTAACCACCCTTAAGGGCATTTGTGACCAAGGCTTGAGATTATATACTTTTTCTTACTGAAGTTTATTAACTACTGGAAGTCTAGTAAAGACAGATCTTAATCCTTTTGTAACAGGCCACCTAGTGGTCTTTTGGTAACTTGCATCAATTGAGACTGGAATGTTTTGCTTCTATGATAAAATGAAACCGAATCATTCTGTTGAAACTCTACGTTTCTACCACTTTAGCTGATTTTCTTAATGTTTTTGAAGAGGGAAAAACTGATGAATCCAACAGAAGGAGCACCAAATGAACAGACATCTCGCGGTTTACAGGCCAACATTTATGTGACAGACCCTCCATCTCCGTGGAACCAAAATAAAACGGTGATCTGTGGTGTATGAAAAATGAAATTGCACTAAAAAAAATAAGGTTGTAGTAAATCCAATTTTAGATATAGAATTTATTTCTGTTCCTCACCATGAGTGTAAAAGATTTTTTTGGAGGAGTGATGAATACACACATTCAACTGCTGTTGTGTTCCAATTTAATCTGTTTTTCCATTTGAATATTTTGCACTGAAATGAATGGATGTGTGTTGAAAATAGTTTTGCTCGTCGGGTTTGCAGATAGTTCAGGAGATATTTTTGTTGAAAGAGTGAAAGGATCTTTGCTTTAGTGAAGTCTGGCATCACAAAAGCACACAGACAACAGTTAGTGTGAAATCCACATAGAAAACAAGCTCTATGAGCTTTGTAACAAACAAAACTAAGGAAATAAATAATCCTTTATCGGTAAAGACGGAAATTTGGGTGCTATGGAAAATGGGCTGTAATTTGCTGAACATGTCATTTTATTTTCTTCCTTTTTAAGACTAAAGTGTTGTTACGGAGAGTCAAACACACTTAGCATGTAATCATCTGTGTATAAAATATTCAACCGGTTAATGCAAATAAAAAATAAAACCAGATTCTTGATTGTTTCTTAGAAAGATTATTTTTGAAGGTGTTTGTTGATCTTGAAAGTTGTCTAATGATCACCAAAGCTTGCCATTTTTTCCCCAGACAAGTCTTTTTCAGTAAATTCGTGTCACACTTTCTTAGCAAACGACTTTGATGAACACAAAACTGACATTCTGGTGATTCTTGTAACAGTTTTTAAATCAGTGAAAATTACAAATTTCTCGCGACACATGCGGATCAAACAAAACCAAACTTTCTCAAAACTAGAAAAGTCGCATTTCCGAACCTTTACCTTCACTTCTTCGGCGTCTTTTCCTGCCTTTCTAGCTTGTCTTTTGGCAGACCCCTAGCGGATAAACATGATAACAAAGTTGAAAAACTACTCAGAGATGGCCCTTATTTGAACCTTTTCCGGCTTGTTTAAAAGAAGCCAAAGGTGCCGCTTTGGCGCCCCCTGGTGGTCTGGAAGTTCAATGCACTTGCAACCTGAGGCTCTGGAGCGACAGGCACAGAGCCTTGCTTTTTCATCTTTCTGTGTGGCTCTGTTTTTGAAAGAAGATTCCAAGGATCTTAGCAGTATTCATTAATTTAGTTTGAATTACTAATTTAAGTAAGTTACATTTTTAAACTTAGTTTAAATTGCCTAAACTGATGTGACACACACTGTGGGCCCAACAGTCATCTTAGTCACCAATAAGAATCTGGCACTTTATCTGTCAGCCCCGCCCCTTCCTAATTAAAAGGTATTGATGCCAGAGCTACACCCACTACACTACAACAGGTGTCACCCATCATAACCAGGAGACCATGTGTGGTTTACCACTCCTTCAAAATGCAAATGTTTCCAATAACTGAGCAAAATAATGGTGAAGGTTTAAGTAATCGTCAGAAAAGCTCCTTCTTTCAAGTTTCTAGTAGCTATTTAGAGGGAAGTCCTAAAGAATAGGGTTGAATTTACATTGATTCTTAGAACACAAAATGAATGAAAACTAATGTCATTTTTACACCAAAACACACTAACAAAAGAAAAAAAAAAACATTTTTAACTTATCTTAAATGACTGTGTAAAAAGTAGGAGACCCTTGATGTTGCAGGAAAAGAGAGGCCTCAAACATAAATGAGCTTAGGGTCCTTTCTCCCCGAATCATCTCACTAGAGGGCCACATCAATGTTTAAAAGACCAAATAAAAACAAAAAAAAACCCAACATAATTACTCTCGGTTAAAATAGGAAAAATATAAACGTTCAATCAAGACCTAACCAAAACCTTTTAATAACATTTTTAATAACAACAACAATAATAAAAACGATTTACAAACACTATATTTAACTTCTGCTCATATGATAATTTTAGAAAGAAAACTCCAAAATACAAACCCGATTGGTCCGATCTCATTTTGGCAGTAAATGCTAATTAATTTATTTATTGAAATAATAGGAATTCCTTGTATATATCTGACCTTTTGGATGTTACATTCCACTGTGAAAACAAACAGAAAAGCCGTACTCTCCATCAGCTTTTCTCATCAGATTTAGAAACTGATACTTCTACCGGTCCTCCAATAAACACCATACTCCAACCTCTTAGACTTCTCTGCTTTTTTTTTTTTTTGAGGTCCACTGGCTATTTCCTGTTTTCTTACAAAGCTCTAGTTTCGCATCATGAAAAAAGAAAAAAAACAAAAGTCTAAAATTAATCTTTTTTTGGTGATGTAATAAAATTGCTTAGAATTTGTGGCTATTTCAATTATTCCCTTATTCAATTATATTCTGAAGAAATAAATCCCATTAAAGAAATGGGTAGCTTCAGGGGGAAATATATTTAAAATATTCTACAAAATAGACACAATACACACTTCATTTATGCACACAAACGTGAAAAATGCAATTTTACCATTAGACATGAGGTTAAAAATATATACCCTACTAATAAAAAAAAATATTTCCAAAATAAAAATTTGCTTTTTAAACAGCTAGTGGTTTCATAAAATTACAATTAATTACAAATATCAGACAAGAAAGCATCACTTTTTTATTTTTGGAGGGGAAAAAATGTCACCCTATGTTTGGGTAGCTTTGGGGTCCCTAACATAATATCAATCCTAAAATTGATCACCCCTCACAATCAGATGGTGCTTTGTTGCTTCAAGGCAACACTGGGCAACGAGGGCAGTAAAAACAGTATAATCATCAATTGTATTGTATTTGAATCGTACAAAACAAAAAAGTGACGTCACAAACATCAGCAAATAGACATTTCATGAACCATCACAAATATATCAAATATATCCAAATACTTGTAGTTATAAATGTTTTTACTCTGTGTGGAATTTCAGGAGGCGATAGCAATCAGGTGTAAAACAGAGGTAAAAACGGCATTTTCTGCTCAAAAAATGGACAAATATATTAAAGATTAACCCTTGTGCTATCCTATGACCCCACCCTTACATTGACATGTTCTCCCTACCATGACAAAGGTGGATAAAGGTGGAAAAATTTCATGTAATCCATTGAACCAGTGAAGATCACAAAAAATTGAAAAAAAAAAAGGTTCAGAGCTCTGTCTAGTGAATCTAGATGACCCAACTCCCAACGGTAAAGTGCCTAGGATAGCACAAGGGTTAATATTTGCTATGGGACCGGTATGTATTCCTGACATTTTCAGAAACTTCAATGACCTCACTGTGAGGGAATCTCCCGAACTGAAAGTTCGCCAAGCCTCCTTCCATAAAAGGTTTTTCTGCCCATTTCCTGTGATGGTGACTAGATTGTAAAGTAGAAAACATTGACTGTGATCATATACATGCTTAAAAATGCATATCTACACACACACACACACACACACACACACACACGATGATGCATTATGTTACCTGAAACTCATTGACTAACTGCAACAAATGAAAACGAACTGTTTTACTATGTAATTATTTGTTTAAGTAGAAAAAAACTATCAGACGTACTTCTTCACATCCTAATGCACATTCACATACTTTTAAATGACACATCAATGGAATGTAGAAAAGTGGTCTTTATCTTAGTTTATTATGAAGATGTCTCTCTTGTAGCACAGCTTGCCGAAAAAGTTATTAAAGTCACACCACTTTCAACTAATCATTCTATTGGACTTGTTGCATTTAAAAAAGAAAAATGAGTTATTTTTATTCAAATGGCCAATGATGAGACATGAAAACATAACAAGACAACACTGTGCAGTAGAGGGTCAGGTTGTCTTGTGACAAAATGTTTCAAAAATCAAAATGCTCAAAGAAGGCAATTGTCCTACAAGTGAAAAGCTGATGAGTATTCTTGATAAGCTTGTGGTTAAATTATGTAGAGAAGTGAAAAAGAAAAAGCCATGGATAATATTTCCACGTTTGTATTTTATTATTTTTCATATCCTGGTTGCACACAGAAAATGAACGTCGATGAACAGCGAGCGTCTGACAAAAAATTGTTGGAAACTCAACAACATCAAACACTGTTGAAGGAATTGTCTGCAGCAAAGCGTTGAGTTCCTTTGCTCGGCGCGCCTCGGTTATTGCCGCTTTACTTCCAGTGCACATGCTGGACGATGCAGTCTTCATAAACGTATTCAAAATAGAAAATGCCACATTCCAATGAAATTCACAGGTTTGAAGGAACCGACCCGTTTCTGGAAACAGGATTTAAAACAGACACAGCTTTGAAAAACGTTTTTGATGGGTGAGAATGTTAGGAAGAGAAAAACAAAAAAAGATTCAATAATCCCACTGAAAAAAAAAACAAAACAATTTGTTATCAATTCATTGAAAGCAAACACCAATGTCTCCATAACTGATGGGAGAATAGAGAATCAAAACTCAACGAGAATGAGTGTTCCACTCCTCTTTGTTTTGAAAAAAAATGTTTTCACATATATAACTAAAGATTCTGGATTTAAAAAAATACCACAACAGATTTTATTATAAACAAACATTGAAGCAAAATGTGCAAATGAGCTCCAAACATCGTAAAACTCTTTCAAGATGGAAATGGCGATTGATGTTAGTCAGACTCCAGAGGAAAAGAGAAAAATGTCTCGGAGTCTGAACAGAAGCCCAAACAGAACAATAAGAAGAGGATAAACTTGTAAACAGTGTCTAACGGCCACTGAAGCCACTGCTCAGCATCACAAAAGCAGTGGAGATGGAGTTTAGCTTCGAAAAGCTACAACAGCCTCCATAAAGACCCGATAAAACATTAGGACAGTCTATCTCTGGAATGATGGACGTGAAGATCTCTGCATCTGGACTTTAAAGGTAACTTTGACATAATCCTTTAATTTTCAAAAGATTATGTCAAATTGATCTGCTGTTGTTCTGCTTTAGGCTTTAATCGCATGTAGTTTTGGGTTGATGACGTCAATGAGAGGTCTAGTTTTTATCTCAAGTGAAGATGCCACAGAAAGCCCCCATAAAAAGTTTTTATTCACACTCGCGTTGTTCAAAAGTAGAATCGAGTAGTAGAGTATAAGCCTACAAGTCTGTGAGCGTTTAGTAGAGAAAGTTTGCAAAAAATCTGCAGAAAAATAACAAGATTAAAATCCAGACCTGCTGAGATGTTTTACGTCAACTCCAGGGTGCATCTTCTATGTAAATTCAAAGAATATTTTATGTCTAGATATGAGAAATGCATTAAACAAATTCAAACCCAAATTTTAGCCATAATGAAAGCACAAAAAGCTAATGTTTAAAAAAAAAAGACTGATTTAGAAGACAAGTGAAACAGTAAGAGCTGAAGAAACAGCAGCTTGAAGAGAAGCAGACACGGTCTGTAACTGATCAGTGAGAATGATCTTTAGTCAGTTCAAAAAATCAACAAACAAAAAAAAAAGACAAATGAGAACTTCAGAAAAAAGGTCTCATGTTTGCAGATGATGCAGCTTCGTGTCTGCAAGGTTTAACTAACTGACATGACGGCAGAGAAGCTGACAAAAAGTTGAACTTCTATAACTTTTGATCTTCATCTGTAAAATGTTATCAACTAGAAATTGAATGACCAGTCAGGAATCCACAGGGGACAAATGATACATAAAACTGTTTGCGATATGGTTACACACAAAACAAAAGCTGAACTCAAGAACTCTTCAGGACTCCATGTTTGTTTTCTGTTATTTTGCCAAATATCAGTTTGCTTGTTTTTTGCACAGCTTCATTCATTTTCATTTTTCTGAATTAAAAAATGGAGGCGATGACCACCTGAGTGAGATGAAGCTCCTGCGTCGTTCTTCAGCAGAAATGACTTTTAATGTTCGCTGAGCTAAAATGGTTTCCCCAAAAGCATCCGCTAGATCCAGAGTTCTTTAGACTCAGCAGCGGTGGACAGACGAGTTTCCTTCAGGCGTTGTCAGAGTTGTGTTTGTGAAAGAAGCAAAACATTTGGAGAAACATAAAGCCAAACTCGGCCATCGCGCGTTGCTTCGTGCTCAAAGATGCTCACACATTCAAACTGTACAAAGACGCCTTTTTCTTTTAGAAGTTATGTACAGAGAGGTTTCTTTTCTACAGAGATCAGCGAGGCGGGAGATAAGGGAACAGAGTTCAACACTTCAAAGTCTTCTCCTGGTCTTCCTACGTTTGCTCACACAGAAGGTGCTGAAACGTCCAATTGGATCACTTGAATGTGCTTTGCAGCTGTGGAAACACCAGCAGAACTCTGTTTCTGCCGGATTTCAGCGGCACGATCATCGGAAACATCTCATAAGGAAAAGGTCTGCAGCTCCTTAAACTTATGAGAGGTTCTTCTGCAGGAACCACCTTCACTCCTGGGAGAAAGAGCGATGAAGTGCGGGGCGACAAAGAGAGCACAAAGGTATTTACAGCTTCTCCACATCTGCACGGAGGCCTCCAACATCACCGCCTAACCCACAGAACCAACCAGATGACACAAATGCACAACTAGCAAGGAAAGAGAAACGTTTACCTCCAACAGGCGAGACTAAGTAGAGCACATGTCCCGCATCAGCAGGTCTCTCCAAGAGAAAAATCAGAAAGTTGTTCAAGCTCCACTAAATAAGCAAAAGACCCAATGAAAGGAACAAGTGCAGGGAAATAATGCTTCTGGACAAAGACGCACCATTTTCTGTCCAGAGGGTAGCTAAAAATGCAAAAACAAAGAGACGTGACCGCCTCTCTGTTCTCCTTCTGCTGGAGAGCACAGGAACTAACTTAAACCTGCTCTGCAGCTGAAACACTGAGTTCTGAACAATCCACCCGCTGCTGAGTTCATTCAGAAAATGATGATCTGCAGCTTTCATCCAAAACTACCGTAATACTGAAAAATGTCATCTCTTGCCTGCCTAAAACCTGAAACTGAAAGGAAGGAGCTTACACTTGATGAAGAAAATTCAAATCCTCGATGGTCACAGAAAACTGAATAGATTTAAGGTTCGTGTCAGACAAAATGTACAAAAAAACGATGAAGCTCAGCGAAACATAAGTGTGTTCAAAGCAACACTTTTAATTAACTAACAACAACAGGGATGATAACTAAACCTTAAAAACAACTTCTGATCTTCCTCCTTTCAGAAAAATGGATTCAACTTCAGGACGAAGCTCGTTCACAACAGTAGGACGAGTTGAATCATAAAGAAGGCGTTACCGTAACGACAACACAAGTCAAGACTGTAGACTTGACACAAAAAAAAAAAAACCCACCCTAAATCTTTGGCTGTAGCATTTGGCAAATAAAGAAAGAAACAAGAGGATTGTGATCTACCAATGAAATGCAACGATGAAGACAAGTGGGGGGTTGGGGGGCAGGACAAACGCACACATTCACACAACACTGAGGATGTCGCACAATCAAGTAAGACGGTGTGTTTTAGTGCAAATGTAACTGTGAACTTCAGGAAGCGGCGAGTTGAAACATCACAAACTTGTGCTTATGAGTCTCCTTTCATTCAGCAGTCACACAAAAAAAAAAAACCAACAGAAGCAAAACCACACACACAGATGTTTGTGAGCAGGGTTGTTCAGTGTGCTTTGTGTTTACAGACGCCCCAGGGAGGAGGAGGAGGGGGGGGGAGAGGAAGAAGAAGATCCCCTGTCCAGGATGAGATTCTCTCCTCGGGGACTCTCAGTTTGGCTCCAATGGTTCTTCTGTGGATCTGGAGGTCCATTGAGGTTCAGCAGTGGGGGCTGACCAGTGGTGTGTGTGTGTTTGTGTGTGTTTGTGTGTGTTTGTGTGTGTGGTCTGTTAAATGATCCTCAGCAGATGAGATCCCAAGGACCTCACAGAACAGAAACCGGTGAGCTCTGCGGCGCCGTGGCGCTCTGGACTGTTGGCATGGACCACCCTTTCGCTCTCAGGGGTCCTGTTGACTCAGGATTGGAAGAATGAATGCGGCTAGCTTCTCGGTTCGGTGCAAACCCTCTGAGTTGAGTCGCGTTTTCAATCAGGGCTGCTGGGCTCAGAATGTGGCTGTGGATGACAGACTCCAGGAGCACTCCACTTGGTCAGTGGGAGCTGCCGCTGGACTCAGGTCGGGCTTGGCTGCTCGTCCGAGGAGCGCCGTAGAGGGTGACTGAAGCTATGTGGTTGTTCTGCATCACCTGTGGAGCAGCAGACACAGGAGTGATGTCACACTAAATTTAATGAGCACGTCTTAACGACCCACCCCTGTGAAAATTGTGGGTTTTTTGGGTGTTTTTAACACGTTCTGCTAGCGTTTTTGTCATAATGGAGGACTTATATAAAATGAATTAAACGTAAAGCTCATGCGCTGATTGAGGGGGGGGGGTCTGGGGGTTCTTCTTCAGGAACATTTTGAAAATTAGGGCAGACATCTGGGGCATTATTTCAGCTTCTAAAACCTTTGAGGAGGGGAAGTAAATTGACACAGTCAATGAAGTGTTTCGTTTAAAAAACAAATCAAAAATACATTGCATATATCCTTTATGCACTTTTTTTCCTAAATCTGCCCCCAGGTGATTCATTTTTACATGAAATCTTAACAAAAAACAGTCTGAAAGATGGTAGCCCTTATGTCATTGACAATGAAGATGCAGGCTTCAATAGTCGCTGCTAAACTTTGCTATACCGTGGAGTCGTGTCTGTAATTAAATCTGTGAAACATCATTTTTATAAATGCCCCCATGAATTAATTTTGATGCATTTATCCACCACATCTTAAAATCCAGTCCATGAAAAATAGTGTCTGACATTAAATCAGTTTGTGGTCACCTGCTGGCAACACGCGACATCAGAGCATCAGTGTCTGTTTCCAGATCTACACTTTTGATCATCTGTTGCTGCTGTGAGCCCAGCCCAGCAGCTTTATCCTCCAGTTTTGTCTGGATTCTGTGAAAAATCTTCCCGTGTCCCACTGCTTCATCAGCCAAACGCCACACGGAGGTAAAGTACAGGAGGGGGTTGCGCCCTCACACCGCGTGCTCTACAGCAGTGTTTTTCAACCATTTTTGAGCCATGGCACACTTTAACCTTGACAAAAATCCCGCGGCACACCAGCATCCAAAAAAAAAAAAAAAAAAGGAGAAACTCAGTCTGTATTGATCTACCCTCCATGTCCCTCCATGATCTCACGTGCATTTTTGTGATAATTGTGGCAGAAAAAGCTGGAAGTTGCAGCTGTTTTTTTTTCTTAAAGATGTGATAAAAGTTAAATTAAAATATTTAAAACTGTTTGATTTGTGTTCGTTGTGGTTTCAAGACGTTAAGAGGAGAGACTCATGTGCGCCGTCACGCTGTCACTTTAACCCAATGCATCATGGGAGATGTAGTTCAATAATCCGCCAAATGGAGAAAGCCTAGCGTTGTTTTGTTCACTTGTTCCACGGTCTGACACCGGATTCTGTAGAAAACTACAACGCTAAAGACGAGCTTTAGCTTGTATTTTGTTAGAACTGAGCGACTTTATCAGCAGAATTCAGAACAAGGAAATTAAGACTTTAACCACTTCTGATTGGTCAGACTGATGACATGTGATAAAGATTTCAAGAATGATTGGCGGAGACAGTTAAAGGGGCGGGATTTTCAGAAAACAGATTTAGGTGCAGCTATATCATGGTACCGTCATTCTTATCAAAATGTCTTTAATAGAATCAAATAAATGATCTTTCATATTCCTAATTTCTCAGTGTTTTATCAGGGTCCGTCTGGATGAACAAAGAGCTGATTTCCTGGAGATGGAAAATGTTGTTAAATCAGTTAATGAGGGCAATTTCCCATGGCACACTTGACCACACTGGTTGAAAAACACTGCTATAGAGCACAGTGGAAGAGGACATTTATGTTGTAGCCCTCTAACTTTTACTCGTTATGCAGAAATAACTGCTTGCAATTGGCGAGTGTTCAGTTGGGGCCCTGCGTTCACGGATTATTTGCTGCGAGGCGCTAAATGAAACTTCTGTTTGTCGTCAAAACGTAGGCGGGGATTACTACACTTACAGGAAGTGAATCTTCGCCTGGTGCCGGCTATGGTACTTTTAAGGCTTTTAAAGCAAAATAACTGGCAGAATAACTTTTCAAAACAGCATGTTCCTGCTCTGATGTCAGCCAAATAGAGAAATATTCAGCATCTCTGCACGTTTGTTGCCATCGAGGCTCTGCAAACCCAACAGAAACAGGAACTGACCTCGAAGATCATCCTCTGCAGTCCGAAGCAGAAGGTGGAGCCAAACGGGTTGGTGTTATTGGCCGATGATGACCTGGAAACAAATGCCTGTGAGCATGCTCAGTTCTGACCGCCTCCCTGGCAATAATACCATCCGAACTCAGCAGCTTTAACCCTTGTGCTATCTTGTGGGGTCCAGATGACCCCACTCCCAACGATAACGTGCCTCCGAGGCACGTTATCGTTGGGAGTGGGGTCATCTGGACCCCACAAGATAGCACAAGGGTTAAAGGGACGGAGATTCCCCTACCTGTGTAGCACCACAGGTTTCTCCATAGGGTGACCCAGCAGCTCCTGAACCTGATCCCACTAGTAGAGATAAAAATAAAAATCCTCAACAGCTGATCAGACCAACTCCAAGATGTCTTAGACTTTCACGTTTGACAACAGGAAGCATTAACAGACATATTTTTGATATTCTCTCCCTGGCTCCATACAGCCAGAGGACAGGAAAAAAAAAACCCAAACTGGATATCCCGGTTAAGCTTTCTGGAAGCGCCACCTTTGGACGAGATAGCCTCTCCAGAACTGACCTTGCTGTAGGTGGTTAAGATGCAGTCCTCAGCCTGAGAATCAGCTCCTTCTAAAACAGGAAGCAGAGATCATCGTATTAATTCTCTACTAAACCTCATGGAAAACATCTGCCCAGATTTAAAATCGTTCCACCTTTTTTGATGATGAGAGGAATCCTAAAGTCACATCGATGATATCTGCAACAAGAGCGCCGCGAAGAAACATGAGAGAAAAAACAAGACATGTCTACTATTATAGAGAAACATAGGCAGGCAGGAAAAAGAAAATATCAAAGGAGAAGAGCTCAGATACTTACATATTAAAGTTGTAATGTCCTGGGTAGTTGGTATGGAGAACAAACTTCTTCACCAGGTGAGTTGTTGAGTCAAAAAGAATATCCTAAAGAAAAGATGATCGTTACCAGGGTTGGGTTTGCATGAATGTTTCCAGAAAGACCTTCAGGAGTCTCATCTCCTGCAGATAAAAGCCATTCAGCGAGACGTTCCTCAGGAATTTCGTCACTTTCTTCAACAGGTTGGATAACAGTAGACAGAGCGAGCATCGTAACAGGCAGACATCATCTCGGAGTGGAGCAGGGACCTCATGGGCCGTCGACAAATACCATTATTTTCTGACTGTATTTTTTTCATCTGCTCCTCATTCACAGCTATTTGAATAAAAATATTCTCAGAAATGCAACTTTGAGTTTAACTTTCATTATATGTGTCCTCCGCCATCAGAAAAATGGGACGTCAAAAACACCAGAATCAGTAGCTTTTTCACTTAGCATGCAGCACTTTTCTTTAATAAAAAAAAAAACTAAAAAGGCCTTAATTCTATTTTTTCCAACATTTTTCAATTTAGCATCTTTTTTAGCTTTACTACATTATTTAATTGATAATTTTTTTTACCTTTTTATCATTGTTCACCTTTTTCCATTCATTTCATACAAGGTTAAAGACTGCTCCACACTGTGTTGAAGTTGGCATTAGTATCTCTTATTTTGCTTTATTTAGACAGACCAATGAGGGTGGTAAATACTGAGTCAGTAAGGACTGAACTGCTGTGATTAAACCTGGAGGTTCTCTATAGCAGTGTTTTTCAACCAGTGTGCCGCCGTGGGAGATGGTCAGGTGTGCCGTGGTAAATTATCCATTTTCACTAATCTAAAATCATTTACCATCGCCAAGATATCAGCTCTGTGTTCATCCAAACAGAGCCTGATAAAACACTGAGCAGTTAGGAATATGAAAGACCATAAAAGACTTTTCCCTTTGTGTTTCTTTGATTCTATTAAAGACACTTTGATCAGAATGGCGGTGCCGCGATTTAGCCGCAGCTTCAGCTCTGTTTTCGGAAATTCTCATTCTTGGAGGCTTAATCACACGTCATCAGTCTGACCAATCAGAAGTGGTTAAAGTCTTTACTTCCTTGTTCAGATTTAGCTCGTAAAGTCTCTCAGTTCCAACAAAAATACCAGCTAAAGCTCGTCTTTAGCGGTGTCGCTTTCCGCAGGATGCGGTGTCAGACCGTGGAACAAGTGAACAAACTCACTTTTTGTGTAACTACAAAAAACAGTTGCCTTTGCACCAACATTTATAAAGATATTTTAAAAACTAAATCGTTATTTAGAAAGAATATATTTGTTTTTTGTGAGGTCACCTAAAATTGCAAGTTAATAAACTGAAGGGAAAAACAACTACCAGTGTAAATTTTCAGATAATTTAGTTGAAAATTATTACTGAAAACTCACTTTTATTACATTTTTTAGAAAAAACTGCTGCAACTTCCAGGTTTTTTCTGCCACAATTATCACAAAAATGCACGTGAGATTGCAGAGGGACTGTAGATCAATACAGACTAGAGAGTTTCTCCTTTTTTAACTTTTTGTCAAGGATAAAGTGTGCCTTGGCTCAAAAAAGGTTGAAAAACACCCCTCTATGGCGCCTTCAGGAGGGAAGAGGTAGAACGAGGAAGTGAGATGTGTGATGACTGTCCTTTAAACTTTTTCTGCTCTACAAATGTAGTGAGATAAGGACAGTTCTCTTAGGGAGGGTTGAGAACACCCAATAATCTTGTTAAGCAGCCCTGTTAACCGTTTTGCAAAGGGTTTTTGTGGCACAGTGGACCCAGGATACCAATTACAAACAGCACGTTTAGTCAGTTTTATATATATATATGTTTTAGAAAGACACCATCACTCTCTTGTCTACACTTTTTTATTATTCCAAAACATTCAATGTAGTATTTTGGTAATGAAATGCTTGCCTGTCATTATTGTCAACATACGGATGCTTTCTGCATCTTTATCAGGCCTCCTCAGCAGATGGATGATCTGAACTTCTTTGCATCTAGTGATCATCTTTATGGGTGTGTCCGGATTGGAGGGCTGCGTTCTTCCTGGGCTGCCTTTGCAGGCTGCTTACGTTACAGCGCCGCGTATATGCAAGTGCTGTACAAAATAACAACTACAAACACGGTCCTTCTTTATCCCGATTTCAAGGATTGATCAGGTGTATCCTTCTATGCTGTCCATATCCCAAGATGCATTGCGGCCGAACCCGGAGACTTTCTGACAAAATGGCGGACTGTGAAGCGGGACCCGGATGGAGTTGGAGATAATTACACCTGTTTATAATTACAACTGCAAGATTAAAAGTTGGATCACGTTCACTACTCCTTTGTGTTCGGGACTCTTGGTTGCTAGGAAACAGGACATTCATTTAGAATTATCTAAAGGCTAGACTCGTCCCAAATTCATAGCTGTTAACGTCCGGCCCACCCGCTTCACAAAGGACCCAGGCCTGGAATTTGGATGCAGTTTTTTGTTTGTCTGGTGAAACATTTTTGCTCCATTTAAAAACAAAGACAGAATGTTTTTATATTTAATTTTAGTAAAGCCACCTCCCATTGATCTTTGTCAGGACCTATCCTACTTGCTGTTGAATCCACACGTTGTGTAGTTTGTAGTTGTAGTTTTCATTGTGTGTTTACAGAGAATAAGTGCTTGAAAATGACTGTTGGTGGATTTTCTTCCTGTTAAACTGTGATTTCTATTACAGCCATTGATAAATGAATAGGTAAATGGTTCTGCGCTTGACACAAAGTTTGGCCATTTGTATGTGTTTTTTGAAACCTTTTTTTTTTTTTTTTTTTCTTTTCCAGAACTGGATTTTCCTAAATATTTTCTGGTGTTTTAAGGTCGCCGACTAAAACATTCTTCCCACATCAGCACGCTGCTGACGGAGACCGCTGATCCATTTCTGAGACTTTCAAAGGAATCAACTGAAATCATTTTCTGGTCTCTTTGGAAAAAGGTAAAAACAACCAAACATTTATTATAGGAAGAATGACCTACCCAATTGCTGGCTCACACTTTCAGATTTAATTCAAGGCTAACACAGACGATTGTCGTGACAGCTAGAAGTTCTTCAACAATGAGAATAACCTGAGTCCAGCTTTAAGTGTAATAAGTTGCTGTGACTGAAATCACAAACGGCGCTCTCTCACAGAAGGTGGGTCTAAATAAAGAAGCTACATACCACGCCCAGGGTGAAGAAGTTGAAGAAGTAGTCGTTGCATTTGGAGGGAACTTGCTTGTGAGGGGATGGAGAGTGGATCTTCATCTTCAAATTGTGGCCAAACAGAAAGAAGAAAAAACAGGAAGAGTTGAGTTTTTCCCGTGTTAGACAGCATCTAAACAAAATGCTGCTGCAGTGACAGGCACCAGCGTCGGCGACCCGCTCCCACCTTGTCCTCTGACTTGTAGAAAACTTTATGGGGCGAGCCCAGAGCGCCCAGGACATCCTGACAGGAGTCTCCGAAGAAGATGCTCCTGTCCATTGACCGGACCTTGGCGTCAGCCATCACCCCGACACCTGAGCCTGCAGCGACCCAACACACCCACAGCAGTGAGACCTTCAAGCCCCAACGCCTGTCCTCATAATCAAGGTCAGGTCATTTAGAACAGCCATGTTGTTTTACCAAGAACAAAGAGGGTAACATTTTATTCGCTGAGGAGAAAGTCACATGACCAGTCACATGACAGCCATCAGTGCACTAAAGACTGACAGTCTCGCAGCAACTAATTACATTTTTTGTTTCTTGGAAGATTTAGATTAAAATCCAGGACTTTGTAAAAAAGCTTTTTTTCTTTAAAAATCTAATTTTTGTAACACCCACATTATTTGTTTGCTGCTCTGTTTTACTTAAATAATGTTCTCAGTGGTCTTGTTTTTTTGTAAACTTTATATTCTTTAAATATCTTATTTTCTTTTTTTTTATAAGACAAACTACCCAAGAAGCTGTTCTCTTTTTTGGGTTTGTAATTTGAACCAAATTCAGTAAATAAATGTCAGGTCATCCCTGTTAACCGACATGTTTTTGTTTACCAAAATGTAAGAAATAATCATCACAACATTAAACATAATATCTTCTGCCCTCTACACATTTTCTCTCATCTTCCTTTTACAGCGCCCTCTGCAAACCGCTTCACTTGTTCAAACCTCGATGATGATGAAACAAGTTTGTCATCCACTCTGAACTGACGTGTTTACCTGCAGTGAGGAGGCGGAGTTTGAGCCCCAAAGGACCCGCCCCATCTCTCAGGACATCCACGCACTCAGCGTAGATGTTTCCAAGAAAACAAGCCAGCGGCATTGGAGGAGCTCTGAGGACCCAAACACAGCTTTAGTTTCTTAGTTCCCCACAAACCTGTTAAATGCTTGACACTCTCTGAAACTGTCTCTTTTTTTCTTTTTCTTTTTTTTGTGGTATGATCACCTCGTCTCCTGCAGGTTGTTGCCGGTGTAGATGTGCATCCTTCTAACCATGGCTCCATGTGGAATCTGCATGGATGCCAGGAAAGTTAAGCCAGGCTAACAAACCGGAGTTTATCCAAAAATAAAAACTTCCATTTTTTTCTAAATTTACCGTTATCGAGCTGTGCAAACACATATCGGAAAAGACGGTGAAAATTACGATGAAAAGGTATCCCTAAATGCGCTAAAACAATCTTATGGCAGCTTGAAGTATTTAACGAATCAGATAAATCCATTTATGAATTGGATGGAGTCCTTTTGAAGTTAGATGTTCGCCTTCAAAGTAGACGAGGGTCCTTTTGGATTTAAATGATGCTGACTATTATTCAAATTAAACTGTTGCAGTGAAATGGAAATGATGTATTTAGTTGTTTTGCTATTTGTTCATGTATCGCAAGTTATATCATCATCGCAATATTGATCACTAATCTTTTTCCTCATATCGTGCAGCCCTACAAGAGAGGGTTTTATATTCGAATTAAAATCGCCTCAAAAATGTAACTTTTACTCCACAAGACCAAACGATGACTCAGATTTACAGGTTTTGCATTTTTGATGGTGAAATGTGACATGACCTCTTCCTTAACTACAAACATGAAAGAACGAAAGAGCACAAACTCATGGACTTAAGAGAAATCACACTCTCCATTATAATCATACAGTATGCATTTACAATATAGCTTATACTCAACAACAAAAGAAGAAAACAAAGAAGAAAAAGCTAAATGCCTCCATTTATTGAAAAAAATGTTTTTCTTTGTCTAATAAAAAGGTAAATTTAGGAAATGTTTTTAAAGACTTCAACATTTCTTCTATTAACTTTTTACTCCAATGTTTTTAAAACAGTCAGTTATTTTAATGCTCTGTGAAGATGATGAATTGTCTCTGCATTTAAAAGAAGCCTCTAAATAAAAGTAAAGCTGTCTGGCTTTAAAACAGAAGGAGAAGATGAAACCCCGAAGAAGCTATTATGGGTTCGTTTTTGGTCTGGAGCAGCCAATATTATCAAATTGAGTCTTCGGCATTAAAAATAAATAGACAGAAAAAATAACTACAGATTATGAAGCCATACGCGCACACACATGCACAGAAGTCCGCCATAGACTGTCACCACAAAGCCTGATCCCCCAAAGCTCCTGTCTGACCCTCACAACACTCCAACGGGGTCGTTCAGATTTCCTCACCTCATATTTTGGCGCTTCGTTCCACGACTCCAGCTGGAAGGAGAAGGAAAGTCCACGGAAGTTGAGGTGGAACAGCTGCTCTGCGGGGTTGTAAACTGGACCAAGATGTGGAGAGAGAGCAACAACAAAGTTGGGGAGGGGAAATCAAACACAGATGGACCTGTGCGTCAGCGGTGTTACCTCCAGGGTGCGTGGCTCCAAAGGACTGATCTATCTGCTCTATCGTGGGTACGATGGCCTGAGAGTTGAAATGCACTCCGCTGAAACAAAGACGACATCACATCCATTAACATTTGAGCAGGCCGAGTCCAGACCGAATCTAAGCTCAAAGATGCAGTAAGGTTCCCCGCTCCACCACAGCCCACGCTTAATCATGGAGTCTGAATTTGATCTCACCAGTATTTTAGCTTGACTTTGCTAAGGTCATACACCTCGATCACCTTTGACACAAAGAAAAACACCGTTAAAAAAGGACAGGTAGTCACAGCCGGAGGCTTGCAGCACTGCTCAGAGTTCATAGTCTTTAGACTTTCACCTTGAGTCTCTGGTTTGTGGCATCAAACAGCAGTTTAATCCCATCCTGAGTCAGGTTCAGTATGAGGTCGTGGCTGAGAGGCGTCTGCAGCGAAGCAAACAGTCATTACTGAGGCAGGAGGTGGCCATTCACAGGCAAACACATCCGTCAGTGTTTCACAACCTCCTTGACTGCTGTTTTTAAGGAAGAACAACCCGCACAGAGCCAGGCCGCAGACAGAAAACTGAAGCCCGGAGGAGGCGTGGGTGCTGACACGGGCTGTACATATATGCAGTCAGGTAACCTGGTCTCCAAAAGAAACCTTGTTACCTGGGAAACCAGGTGCACATGCAATTCCAAAACCTGTTTCCCACACCTTCACTACCTAATAGACATCACAACCTCATTCATCACGCGGCACATCTATTGACAGTCGAATGCAGAGTAACAACATCTACGAAACATCAATTTCCCTGAGGAAATCTATAAAAGTTCTCCCAACCCCATTTCTAAGTTTACGTGGAGACCAGGTCACTCAAGAAAACACAATGCAACATGGTAACTTCAAGACCCACTCCAATGAAAATGATGTTTTTACATGTTCTTGAGGCCTGCTCCGCTCCATTCCCATGCAGCCACTTGCAGACAAATAGATCCAATCTGACTCTAAACTGTGCAGCTGTATAACGCCAATACTGTTCGCCATTTTTGTTGTATCACTAATGTTATCTTGGGGGTGCGAGGGCTGTAAGCTAGTGGGAGAGCATGTAAACAGAGAGCTCTCAGCAACAGGGTGAGGAAGATGGAGGCTAGGCTGCTCCGTGCCAATGGTCCCGCCCCCAACTCAGAGATGAATTTCTAATGAACTACTGCTGCTCTGCAGAAACTATGTCCTAAAAAAAACACACAGATTTATTGAGTTGCGCTAAAAATAGCTCAATCAAAATAAAAAAGACCACTGGGAACGCTTTTGAAATAGATCAAAAGATGACCGGAGATGGACTTTAAGTGCACTTAAACAAGACTCATGATTTAGAAGGGGAAAAAAAAGGAATACTATCACAGGAACAAGCAACAGGGCTGCTTCAACCGCCAATAAACGACTTCTTTGCTATTACGTCAACCCTAAGTTGGAACATTTTGAGCTACAGAAATGTAAAGGTGAAGTGTTTTTACATGCGCCATCTTTCTCTGTGTCACAGAATTGACTGTGTCAAAGAACGACCCACAGTCAGTGATGGAGCTGCAGCTTTGCCCAATGACCTAAAAAAAAATACCGCTCATACAGGTTTGTCTAAAGCTCAGACTAGATGAAATATTGTGTTAAACTTGTCAAAAAGCTCTGCATTATATGTAAACTCAGGGTTTAGGCTCCATAAAAGAGAATTAAAAAAACAAATTCAAGTATTTTTAAGGTCAAGTAGGTTATTTTCCATAACTTTTTAAGAATGCGATATTTTGGATGTTTACACAAACACCCGTGTAGAATAAATTCAAATACATGCTGAACATTTCAAACTCTGAAAAACAACATTTACATTTCATAACTTTTTAAAGACTTCAAACAAAGTCTTCAGACTCACTAACTGCTAGCATGATGACCGGATCAGAACCAAATTCCTTTCAGGGTCAAATCTGAACTTGTTAGTCACACTAAACTTTCAGCTAAAGTTAACAAACAGACACTTTACTTTAAACACACACTAACTTAAACCCCAAAGACAAACAAAAGATAAAAATTATGACAAAGACGGATCTTTGGTTCAAAGAGGTCTCACAGTCTCAGTCCGAACATCTTTTGATCTATGTTCAAAGTATTCCCAGTTGTCTTTTAATTATAATTATGCTGTCGTCTACATTCACTTCTGAGTTGTCTACAAGCTTTTTCCATCTGCATTCATTTGTTTGCTTCTGATTCACAAAGATTTGGAGAAAGAAATACCCAGAAATACAAATTTGAAGCTCACCATTCATTGGAATATTGTCTTTTAAAGAATTCTCTCAAATGTAGGGTAAATTCCTAATCTTATGCAAATGTAATACATCTAGAATTTTTGTGATAACAGAGAAACTCAGTCCTCTCACCTGCTCACTGTACAGCACCTGGACATTCTTGATGATGCGGCAGTGTTTCTGCAGGATAGAGACAGCCTGGGAAAACGGCATCCCTGGAAAAAGAAGAACCAAGTAGACATTAGGTATATTTGTAAATGTTGTTTTTGTTTGTTTACAAAGCGATGACTGTCAACCACCCACCTAAGGCAAACTCCCATTGCTCATTTCCAAGTGATCTCTCAGGGACCACCTCCAGATCCAGCATTGGCAAGTAGATGGGGGCAACTGCGCTCACCTCAAGACACAACAGGAGCCACAGAGGGGCCCTCTTCTTCTGTCTGTCCCAGATCACAGCACCCGATCACAACAGGCAGCTGCTGATCCTCATACCTGAACCTGCTTTTCTGTAGCTGCTCGATCTGGAGGGGGGTTCAGGTCAAAAACCTGTACTTTTAACTCATGTCATGTGACCTGGATGTGGAAACGTCACCGCAGACAGGAGCCAGAGGGTCAGATATTCACAATGACCGTATGAGCTAGTGTTTACAGAGAAAGCCTGCGAGTTAGCCAGGAGGAGATTGCTCAACTTGTCAGCAAAACTCAAACAGACCAGACCAGCTGTCAGGCGATCAAATGCTTTTGTGTTTAAAAAAAAAAACAAAAAAAAAAAAGAAACAATAAAACGACCCCGAAAAGTAGTCCAGATAAGTGATGAAGAAAAAAAAATTCACCGTTTGTTCACAAGCGAGATAACTGAAGCGATGTTTTATTTGTTGTTAGGCGAACACATTTCGGCTACATGCCTCTGTGTGTCCGGAACCAGCGGCACACGCAAGAACTGCAGCCCCAGATGAAGCGTCCCTAACCGCCTCTGGTCCTTAACGGTCTGAGGGAGAGAAGGGGGGATGTTGTTATGAAAGCTTCAAACCTGGACTCTTTTCTTCGAGCTTCGAGCTAACGTTAGCGTCTGCTAGCTGTTTAGCCCGAGTACCTAAAATGAAGCGTGAATATTTAAAAAAGACAGAATCGGTTACTTCATAGGAGGAGATGAGACTGATTTCTTGACCGAGACGAATAGCACTGGTCTGTTTTCTTTTCTATTCTTCTTGGTTTTACCAAAGCTTCGCTAGCTCTACTGCCGCCGCGCGCGAGTAAACAAGTCCTAGCAACCGGGCACGTGCTTCGTTCCTCGTGAACTCCAAAGCCGGTAAATGTCCTTTGTGTCCAGACCGCAAGCTTTGACGTGTCTTCACCGCTGCGACCAGAGAAGAGGGACACCAAGTCCAAACAAGTCCACACATCAACAACAGCAGCAGCAACCAGCTGATCAGCCAGCTTCCGGTGCTCGTCGCACGTCCTTGGCTGACGTGATGACGTCATAAACATTTTCTCCCTCACAACACAATTTCCTTTATTTGTGACTTAAAAGCTTGTAAGGAAGACACAAGTCAAGTTTTCTCTTCTTCTTCTGTTCTCTTCTAATAGTAGTTCTAATAATATATATGTGTGTATATATATATATATATATATATATATATATATATATATATATATATATATATATATATATATATATATATATACATATATAAAAACTTGCCCCTTTCACCCTTCCATGGGTGGTTTCTCACTCAAGCTCGGGTCCTCTACCAGAGGCCTGGGAGCTTGAGGGTCCTGCAGTATCTTAGCTGTTCCTAGCACTGCGCTTTTCTGGACTGAGAGGTCTGAGGTCTTTCCAGGTATCTGTTGTAGCCACTCCTCCAGCTTGGGGGTTACTGCCCCGAGTGCTCCAATTACCACAGGCACCACTGTTACCTTCACTTTCCAGGCTTTCTCCAGTTCTTCTCTGAGTCCCTGGTATTTCTCCAGTTTCTCATGTTCCTTCTTCCTGATGTTCCCATCGCTTGGCACTGACACATCCACCACAACGGCTTTCCTCTGTTCTTCATCCACCATCACAATGTCTGGTTGGTTCGCCATTACCATCCTATCAGTCTGGATCTGGAAGTCCCACAGGATTTTTGCCCTTTCATTCTCTACCACCTTCGGGGGTGTTTCCCATTTTGACCTTGGGGTTTCCAGTCCATATTCTGCACACATGTTCCTGTATATTATTCCAGCCACTTGATTGTGGCGCTCCATGTATGCTTTACCTGCCAGCATCTTACACCCTGCAGTTATGTGCTGGATTTTTTCAGGCGCCTCTTTGCACAGCCTACACCTTGGGTCTTGTCTGGTGTGGTAGATCTGAGTTTTGTTGTTTTTTGTCATTGTTTTCCCAGAGCAGCAGGAGTTCATTAAGAATTTGCCTCCGAGTTGTGGGTGGACCAGTTGGCGGGGAATTAGCTCTCTGCTGACATCCTCTTATCCTCTTGTTTACACTCTGCTGTGCTAGTTTACAACGCCGAAAGAATGAGTAGAGCAAAGTTATCTCCTGTCTTCTATTTTTCATATTTTTACAACACAGTTCACCTAGATTGAATCTCTCACACTACCCTCTGCAACCCTAGTACACACATATTCAGAATAAGACTATTATTGCTTTTGTTCTTTTAACTTATTTAGATAAAGAAATTTGCCCTCTTAGTCATCAGTAATAGTTATCTAAACAACTATCTTGTACTCCAGAGAGACAGCTAATATAAGTACAGTTTTGTAACTCTTCTTACCTGCATACTTTGGTAACAGGGTTAATCATCAGATATATAATGTAGTAAAAGCTGTACAATTGATCTGTAGGCTGAGCTAACAGATGTTAATCAGGTCATTGACAGTTTGTGACCTTTCAATGATGAATATGTTGCAGAAAATCAGAAAAGTGACGGTTTTACTTTTTAAATGGATTTTAAAGCTACATTTCCTTGAACTTTGTGTTAAAAGTTTTCTAAGAGAATATTAATCTGTGGGACAGTGCAAATTCAAATTTTTGGGATGCACCCCAGTCCCATCACGAACGGCTCTCCACACCGGCCGAGGCTGGCAATCCAGAGCCAACCAAAGTTCCACAGCGCTATAGTATCGTCACGTCTAGGCGGGATTCTGAGGCATTCAGTCATGATCCCACAGATGGTAGCTTCGCACCATTGGCTCCTCAGTCCAGCACATACACCAAACCTGCAGTTCCTTTCGTGTTGAGCTGGATTACAAAGTACAAAGCGGCTGGGCAGTGGTGAAATGGCTAGCACTCTTGTCTCAACGTGAGAAGGACCTGGTTCAAATCCCATAGAATGAGAGAACATTCCTGATGTGTTCAAGTCAATGATTAGCGTTCTCTGGTCTGTGATGAGCTCTTTTGACTTTCCCATTGTAACATTTGTATACATTGAGCCCTATTTAAATGTCCTCAGAGAAGTCACCAGCTGTAGTCACTCATATTCACTCACAAGAAACTAAGAGGCCGTGCTATGGAGCTCATTTTATTGACACAACTTTCTAAATTACCAAAATTGCTCCTTCATGTAGCTGTATATTTTTGACCCAGCAGATTTATTCACATTTTCAGTTGACCCATAAAAAAGTCATGAAAGTACCAAACTTCATGAATGTTTTTAATGACAGAAGTGTCTGTTCCAATCACTCTTTAAGAGAAAATTCAGAGCTGTAGAAATAACAGGTAACTCAAGACAACTCATGACATTGTGTTCTTTACAAGTGTATGTAAATGTTTGAGCACCACTGTAGATTCCAGTGGAATTGACATCAGGGATACTTTGGGAAATAAGCTGTAATTCAGGAATAATTTGATTTTGTGTCAAAAAAAAAGAGTAAAGTTCTCTGAGTTCCCAGACATTTTTCACTTTTTATTGTATTTTTGGTTTAATCCAAAGCTTCTTGTAAAATTTTACAAACATGTGGTCTTAAATGTACAAACACAAATCATCTGTTGGCTTTTTAAGTTAAGAACAAAATCAGATTGAAAACATATACATGTGTCAGATACAATAAGATGAAACCGTTGAGCTTCATAAACAAAATAAAAGGAACAATCTTCTACAGAAAGTCACAAAATATAAAATAGGAAAGCTGATGATGTGTGAGCATCGTCATTAAATATAACATTAAAAATGCAAGCAAAAAAGAAAAAGTTGTCCAGTCTCCCAAATTTGTGGAGAAATTTAGAATAAAAAAAAACAGATTTATATAGAAGAAGGTGTGTGACTGCTGTTCAAAGCTGACACCAAAATGAATGCACACACAGAGGAGAGGAGATGACAAAAAGTAAACATCATGACCTTCACACTAGCAAAAGCAGGATTACAACTCACAGAAACATTTCATTCCACTGGTGCTGTGACAGGGCGGGAAAGAGAGCGCTGCTTCCGTGCAGCGATGCAGGGTTCTGGACATGCATGTTCTCTTTAAACAGCTTCATTTTGATCTTTCCTGCATGTTTTGATGCAACCGTTTGTTTCGGCTTGGGCTTCATCACCTAGCAACTGGGTTCCATCTGTTAACATTGCTGAAACTTTACACTGTTCTGTGCTACAATTCCCGAATCATGAAAATAAATTGGAGCTTGTTTGTAAAGAATGGAGGGGTGGGGGGTGAGGCTTCAGTTCTGCTGAAATGCAGTTTGGAAGACAAATTATGTCTGAGCTTCCTCACATGCTTCCGGAGACAAAGATTGAGCTGCAGAATTGCAGTTAAAGCTTCTGAAATCTGTTTTCAGATACATTTATAAATCACTGTAAATAATTCTTCACCCTGCAGCTCAGCGAAAGCCATTCTGCTTTGTTTTAACTCAACATTTGTTGTGGAAACAAAAGTTTCATTCTTCCAGCAAAGCAAACTTTGGTCTCAGAAAAGGCAGTGAGCTCAGACACACAGCCGTATTAACAGAGGTGGAGTTTTTCTCCTTTGCTTTAAGTTTAATGCTGACTTAGCTGCTGAAACCTGAAAGTGACCCTGAGCTACAATATCCTCTTTTTCAGTTTCTTCTGGTTCCTCCTCCTCACCCCCCTAAAGTCTTCCATTATATTTTTCTGTCTTATTTCTTTCCATGAACAGAAAACATCATTTTGTGTATAAAAACTGTCAATTGAACACTTATACATGTGGGCAGAATTGGGTCTCCTACTGTTGAGTCCTTCTTTCCAAAGCTTATATTCACTTTCAATTCAATCAGTTCAATTTTTTGTTCAAATGAAACAAATCAGCGTGTGAAGAAGATTACATTAAACCTACTGGTGCATCATGTGAAACATTCTGCAGCTGTGGCTTCACGTGACTTCCAGCTGATTGTGTTGAAAGTGAACAGCCGTAGATCTCTGCTCCTCTTCCTCGTCAGCGCATCTTGTGTTCCATGTCAGCGTTGGCCATGTTTGAGCCAGGGCTGGGGTCCTGCTGTCGTCTGGACTGGGGAGAGACAGGGATAGGAGGATGAAAGAAAGCAGAAAAGGAGAGGAAAGAGAGGGACAAATGAGACACAGACAGAAGATAAAAGAAAGATGGTGCAGAAGCAAAACACTGCATGAAGTACAACTTTAAAAAATTTAAAACTAGCACTAATCTGTCTCAGTTGTTCACTTTATAAACCTTTTAAAGGAGACATAAAAATAATTTTTATGTTTTAGAGCTAAATATCCTACTAATTTTTGTTTATTTATTCATTTTTAATACTGGTCAAATAAGAAACATAGATAAACAAAAGCATAGCAATAAATGACAATATGCAAAGTTCAAAAAGGTCTTTGGATGAAGTTTCTTAATTTATTGAGTCCAAAGCCCTTTTTTTTAATTCAGTCCAAGCTTAAATTTCTTAGTATTTCATTATTTTCCAGCAATAGGTGAACTAAAATCTTACAATTCATTCTATTCAAGTTTAACCCATAGAAGCCAATTGACGCAAATGGGCATCAAACTGGTTCTGCTCCAAATTTAACTTAATTTAAAATCTAGTAAAAGTTTTTTAAAAAGTGTTTTTTTTAAATAAGTGGAAATAAATTCAGGTGACAAATATTTCAAAATGAATAATGACTTATAATAATAATAATGACTGCAGACAAGTTATTGATTCCTTTAAAAGTTTTGAAAGGTTCTTAAACGACTTAAATGGTTTTGCTTGCATTTTGCCTGAATTTTCTTGTGTTTATTCCCTTTTGCTAATTTCCGTGAGTGCATAATGTGCTGTTAAAGATCAGAATGAGCTTTAAAGGTGATTTTTGAAGTGTTTGTCCTGGTTAAATAAGACATAGTAAAAGTTAGTCAACAGTTAATTTAAATAACATGTAATATGATTTAAAAAATAAAATACAAAAGATCCAACACTGTAAACTGATCAAATTAATCAAAATGCAATTTTTTGAACTGCCAGTAGAGGGAGACAACAAGCTTTTGAAGAAGTTTTGGTCAGTGCTGCTTTTTATACACTTTACTGATGCTGATATTTTAGTCATGGCATCTGGCAGGTTGATAAACAGTCAAGCATGAAGACTGTCTAACAGATGCACGCATAGCTAAACCTATAAGGTTATTCAATTGACTTTCCTTAATTTGAACATCTTAATTCAAGCTGTAACCTTAACTATAACCATGACCAGTGCATACCTAACCTTAACCTAAAGCACCTTTATCAGACCTAAACTTGATAAGAAATATTTTAAGCGATGTTCCTCTGTGTCCTCATCAAATTAACATGTCCCACAAGGTAATAAATACAGGTACACACACACCCATGCATAAACTGGATCATTAGGTCATCAAAAGAAACCATGAGGCTGACACGATTTTTAAAAATATGTTGTGACTGCATGTTTGTGATGCCATGGTATGACCTCGTGCTGCTGTAAAAACATACTTGTGGTCATGTGTTTACACTTGGGTGATAGCTGAGCAAGGAATGTGGCGGCTAAGAGGTGGGAAGGTGCAGTGGAGGTGAGGCGGGGAGCAGACAGAAACGCAGACGGGAGAGTGAAGGGGTCACTTAGTTCAAGCGGAATGTAGTTTGTGTCATCTCAGTGACTCACCATAATAGCAACATACTCACTATCACGCACACAAACACACACACACACACACACACACAGCAGGTCATGCTGCCATTTTGACTCCTTGCAGCCAGACAGTCTCGTCTGAAACCATCTCTGATGTTTTATGGAAACTGCTGCTTTGAAATGCATGTGGCTCAGTTACAACAAAAATCCTGTGCAAAGCGTTTTTACAAACATGTTACTGCCACAGTCTGGAGCTAGTTGGTAACATCCAGGCTTCACACTGTATCCCTGGACAAATGCAAATAAGCAGCTTCTATGATGCCTGCATTAGGTGGCTATTATGCGTTTGACTGCATCTGCATGTGTCAATTGTTTTTGTTCCATTAAAAATGTTTGAAGGTTGTAAACAGAGAAAAATTGCTGAAAGCAGCAAGTGATAGCCAAGTTAAGTCTGGCTAGTGCAAAAGTTCTTTTTTGTTTTGTAAATTACTTTATTCCAATTAATTTTTTCTACTTTTTATTTTTTCTGAAGAGCAACATTAATATAAAGTATTCTCCCAGAATTTTAGGGATCCACAAAAAGCTCACACCTGATAAACAATCCTTAATCATTGGAATAACCATTTTACTTTGGACTTATATAAAAATATGATTTCAAAACCTTTGTGTAAAAAAATGATTAAATGCATCACCAAAAGCTATATATTTTTTTATTAATGTAACAGATTCTTTTGGTCTTAAACGACGTAGGTTAAAAAAAACTTGTACTGATCCTCAAATGCAGAATTTGTGTTTTTCTGATGTGAAAGTATAAAATAAACAAAAAATCAAACAACGAGTGGCGTTTTGAAAAGATTAGAGACAAGCAACAATAATTTAATTCCAGATTTCTAACTTTTTTTATGTGATGACAGAAAATCTTCACTGCATTGTGTATTTTTATATTAGTGTATTTTTATATTAGTGTATTTTTATATTTTGATTTATAATTTGTTGACTCTTATTTGAACTACCACCAGAGAATAAATTGTGGTTTAAGGACGTTGTAGAATATTTTTCTAAGGACTGTTATCCTAAAGATAAACACTGACATATTAATCAATGTTAAGTCATTAAACTTTTGTTTTGAGATAAAAAATAAAGAGGAGAAGTACTGTTTTTGGTTAATAATATTAAATTTGTTAAAAATGTTTTGCTATCGAAATAAGTTTGGTGGCCTATTTTAGTGTTTCAAAAGGATTTTTTTTCTGTCGTTAACTAACCCTGATTTATCGTCAGATTTAAAAATATAAATCAGCTTGTGGACACAGAGGATGAAACCTGTGAATTCTCATCAAGTTCTAGGCTCTCATAGTTGAATTCATAAGATACTTTGTTCAGTTAAAATGGAGGTTAAACTAAACATCTTAGCAGCCAACTGAATGCAATCAGGTCTGTAGGTGGAGCTGTACAAGTAGTGGTTGAAGTACAAACTGAAGATAAAAAAGGATTTAGCTTATTTTGTTGCTTATTCCCAACTCAGAGAATGTTGCGGACAACCAGATGATTTTTTTTAACCATTGATCCTTAATCAGATCTTACTTTTGCTTTTGGAACATCAGAGATGTTGTTGTACTGTTGTACGTGGCTCTCCTTGGACTTTGTCAACAAAATCCTCTCCCCTAAAACCACTAAATGCATTGAACTTCTCTTCACTGCGTGCACATAACCACGTGCACAGAGGCACCGATGAGAATGTCGCAGCTCAAGCTTCAGACGTGGCAGAGCACATGTTTGTCTGAAAGAGGGAGTGAACTTTGCTAATCATGAGGGCCGGAGAGCATTTTTGTATTGATCCACACAGAAATGGAAGGCAGCAGGCCCGCTATAGGCTGCTTAACCACAACTCAATACTGGTGAGGTAGGTGCACGTGCGTGAGCACGCCTGTGTGTGCGCAGATGAACTTGAAGTTGATTTGCTGTATCTGCGAGTTTGTCCACATAAACAGCTGCAAACCAACTGAATGAGTTTGTGAATTTGTGTGCTAGTCAAAGCCTATGGGTGGGTGGGGGGTGATCAATACTAATGATATATTAATACTTTCAGAGCCAGCCCATCATTTCCTTCAGAGCCTCTGCCTGCTGCACCCCTGGAATGTTTTTATTTCCTTTTTTTCTTTTTTTTTTTTTGTGGGCTGATGCTGGAACTTTAAATGATTCAAGACTTAATTTCTGGACTTGACTCAAGGCATGCAGGGAGGGGGGTGGGGGGACAGTGCATTACGCTAATGAAGGTCCTCTCAGAGATCGTACACTGCACGAAGACATGCGTGTGCGTGGAGCCACAGTGGAATTCAAAGGCAGGCTTCTTCCCAAACTATTGCTTCTCCATCCATCACTATGACAGCCCCCCCCCCCCCCCCATTGACCTTGAATGAGAAGAACATCTATGCTCTAATATTCAAATATCTGCAAGTTTTACTATATATGCGAAGAAGAGGTGGCAGAGAAAACCAATCTTTCAAAAAAAGACAAAATGTCCTTGCTGAACTTTAAAATGAAAGTATGTGTTTATTATTGGGGGGTGGGGGGTGGGGGGGTTAGATCTAGAAGCAAAAACAGAAACTCCTGAATTTCTTGTGGCCTCAATGGAGACATTTTCATCTTCCTCATTGTGTTTGAAGCTTTTTGCACTCAGTGGTAATTCTGGGCATTTTTGAGTTTGCAGCTTTTGAGTGGATGTTGCGAAATTCTTTCATAATTACAAACATCTGTTTCCTCCAGAAAAAAATGTGTGAATGTTAAAACTGAAACAATTTCATCTTCCTCTCCCGATGGTGTCTAAATGCAACACGCTGTTTTAGAATTAACATGTCTGAGAAAGCTGAAGTAATACTGAAAGACGTTAAAAAATAATCACAAAAGCTAAATAAAATAAATAAAATTCAGGACAAACACATTTAATCTCAATAAATTTTGAAAGTATATTAAATCAACACTGGTGCATCCTTTCAAGTACTAAAGTTACATTTTTTAACAAATATCTATTTCACTAAAGATCTGAAACACTCATATTTAAATTACACTAAAGCTAAAGGTGCAAAAAGACTAAAGTGAGGATCCTGAAGATACAGAACAAAGCTAAAAAAAAAAAGCTACATACGAATCAAGCTGCAAAAATAAAACAGCTGTAAAAAACTTTAAAATAAATGCATTTCAGATAAAAGTTAAAAGGCTCAATTTTTTGCTTAACAGCTGAAAAGAAACATTGGTATAGTTATAAACATTGTATTAGTTGAAAAAAAAGAGAAAAAATGCTTAAAATAAGACAAACAAAATAGAAAAAAAACTTCAAAATATTACAAATATTGTAATAACAAGAGAATGACAGTTCAGTAAAACAGTGTTAGACCCTAAGGAAGGCTCCATTATGAAAGAGCTGGAGTATTCTGGGATTTTAAAACAAACATCTAAAAATTATTATTTACATGTTTTTATCAAAAAAATGAACGACTAAACACACAAAGAATGACACAAACGGGCTAAATTGTAATGAGAAAAAAAATACTATTTATTATTATTACTTATATTTTTATTGTTTCTTCTGTGACATTCAGATCACAGTGAGATTTTTGCAGCTGAAGGGATGGAGTTGCAGAAAAACGGAGACTGACAAACGGGTGGAACTCAGAGCCCAAAAACAAAGAAACTCAATGTGTGAGTTGTGGTTGAAGAATCTGATCATTCTTATCCTGAACTTTATGATATTTTCTTTATTTGCATCAAGACAATAATAATGAGGTCCTCTACTTTGATTCTTTCGTTTTTTCCCCCCTCTTCAGATTATGTGATTCTGTGCTGGCCTCAAGCCCGGTTGCTTTGAGAGGGTCGCGTCAGGAAGGGCATCCGGCGTAAAACATTGCCAAGTTTACCATGCGACTCGTTCGCTGTGGCGACCCCTGATGGGGAAAAGCCGAAAGAGAAACCTTTCCATGAGGCGAAAAGGGGAAAATCTTTAAACAGTAGCTTGTCCACACGCAGCAGGAGCGTGTAGTTAATGAAAACATTTTTGGACAAAGCGTTGAGCATCAAACTGGGTTTGGCGTGAACGCAGCACTACGCTAGCTTGGCTGAGTTGTTCAGAAGTATCTACCTCATGTTCCAGAGCGACTTAGATACGACTTTTTTTTCTTTACTATATAGTCTGAAAAATACAGTAAGAAAAAAACTCTTTCTAAAGAAAACTGTATTTAATTATTGTAAAAAAAGAAAAAGAAAGGAAACAACTCTATCATTAAATTGAAAAGCTTTTGCCAAACTGGATATATTATGAAAATGAGATTTTACAGTCTTAGATGAGACACAAGTTTCATTCTTTGAAGCCAAACATGCATGTAAGTGATTTTCAGCACTAAACACAAAGCTCCTTCTGTAGAGCGTTTCAGGAGTCAAGCTGCTGATATTGTTTCAGAGACAAGGTTTCTTTTTCTCTCTGAGCCTCTGGGAAGAAACATGAGATCAGTCAGATGAAAGACGACCTTCAGTTAACGGCTCCTTCTTCCTTCTGTCTTTCTATTCCTATTTCTGTGGCAGCTCGTGCCGCAAAGCTTGTTGTGTATTTGTGTGTGTCCGAATCCTCTGCTCTTTTATTCTGAAGCATTAAAAAACCACAATTCGCAACCATTAAAATCCACAACGGAGCAGGCACATTCATGACAGAACGAGACGGACGTACAAGAAGCAGATGGACACACGTGCACAAGGTGGTTTAGTGCATGACAGTGTGATAGATGTGAGAAGTGAAGGAGACAGACCCTGTTCTTTTCTGCTGGCTCTCTGTCTGTGTGTCATCAGTCCCAGATTTTAGAAACCACAGGGTCCTAAAAAATAAACAATTTGGGGTTCATTTGTGAGGCGTCAACTTAAAAAAGAGCCACTGATCTCCCCAAAGCCTTGCTGGGAAAGTGAGTTTGTCTCCGAACACATTGAGGAATTGGTAACTTACAAGTAAAATTTTCTGCATAAGAGGGCATTAAATACATGTGTTAGACAACAACAAATTAATAGTTAAAAATTAAATTAACAACAACTTATTTTGTAGGTTTTAGTGAGAAAACTCCTTTCCCTTCTGAGGCTTTTGGGATTTCTGACAAAACTCATCAAATCAGATTCAATTGGCTCTCAAACTGATCATGCACTAAACGTATGATTTTAACAGCATTTCAGAAATACAAAAAAAGCACACAAAGCACACATCGCGACAGCTTAAGCCAACCAGAGCACTGCAAGCTGAAGTCTTACTTAAGGAGGCCATCTTTCAGTTTCAAATTGAGAAGTTTTGCTTCTGAAATGCAGAAGTTGTTCCTTCTCTTCTCCTAAAAATGACCCAGTTTCAAGTTAGTAAATTAAACAGGAAGGATGTTGCTAACTCATGTCAAAAAATTCTGACTGTTATAAGCTTAGCAGGTCGCAGGGGGCCGTACAACCAATAGCAGGGTTGGTTGTCTCACCATTCACCTGGTGAAATGTGTATATGTGTCTGCTGTGATGCTTTGATGAAGCAACATCATGAATTGTTAGATTCTTTGTGCTTTTGACTGTGAAAGGGAGCAATGTTTCATTCCGAAAGGAGATTTGTACCACCCATTATTTGATCAAGTTTACAGAAACACAGCTGTTCAGCTTCAAAAACCAAACCTTTTTATGAGGTTAGATTTGGCCCAAAAGCAGCTTTTTTTTTTAAATCTGGCAGTGTTTTAACAGGCCAGGAGTCTGCTGAAAAAAAGCTATGACAACTAGGGATGCAAAGATTGACTTTTCCCAGGATTCAGTTCATACCTCGATTTTTGGGTCCTGCATGGTTTTATGTGCATCGATATATGATTTGTATCTTGCAAAAAACGACAAAGAAACAAAAAATTCAAAAAAATATATTTGTTTTACTTTGCTAATAAGCAAATAACAATAAAGAAAAACTTTTCAGTTAGCTGGAATAATGTAATAAACAATATGTGTTTAACATTTTCAATGTAAACATTGTAAACTGAGAAATGTGGCATCCCTTGTGTCTACAGAACAATTTACAGCCCCATTTTGTCTGTTTACAAATCTACCTCAGACTTCTGAAGACAGATCCCACTTGTAAGCGTAAATCAAATTAAAAGACTCTTAACATATAGAAAGGGTCAAAGAAAGATCTATGTTAGTGTAAAAGTGCTTATGATTACAATTAAATAGTCCTAAAACTGTACGATATGGCCTCTTTAAATAAGCTTTTCCTGCACAAAAGTCCTTTCAAATGTGTTTTACGGCAAAGATGAGAAGAAAATTTTAAAAAAAATGCAGTCTGACAAAGCCAGCCCAGCATTACAATGAGACTTTATCCTTTGTGATTCCCTAAAGTTAAAAAAGGGAGTTAAGCAAAATTAATCAAATATATTCAAATCGGTATGAAAGAAAGTCTTGTGTTTTCTTTCTGAACTGTGACGATGCAGACTCTGATGAATGGAGGGTTTCAAACATCTCATCAGGTGTGGGCGGATAAAAACTTGGGCATGGAGAGCTGGTTTTGTGAGACTTTAGCATCTTAAAGACTGCAGGATCAGAAAACAAGGCCCCCAGCGGTCTCACCTCCAGATCCTCCCTGTGAGAGCGATCTCTGTCCTCGAAGTCTCTGGTTCTGCGGCGGGCCTCTTCGAAAGCAGCTTGGGCCAAAGCGTCCTCGTGCTGCGCGCACAAACACACACAAATTTTGACCATGACGACAGTGAGAAGTGATGGGGAAGACATAAGGGACACAATAAACTGCGAATTTTGTGTCACTCTGACAAGATACCTGCGCCCTCTCCTGGTCATACTCTAGATATCCCATCCCGTCCAGCCTCTGCAGGTCGATCCAGCCTCTCCAGATCACGCACACCCCGTTCAGGATCATGGGGGCCTTCAGGTAGACCTGAGGAGACAGACAGACGTGTTCATGCCGCCAGTAGAACATGTTTGTTTGTGTTGTAGCACTAAGTTGTATAAATTGGATCGTTAATTTATTAGTCTCAACTCTTAGTAAATCGTCACCATCTGTTTCAGAAGCATGTGTAAATCCAAGTTGCTGATCAAAACTGAGTTATTAGCTTCATAAAAGGGGGCAGGAGTTCATTGGAAATTTACCTCTGAGATGTGGGCGGGACTATTGGCAAGGAGCAACTCTGCCCCCCCCCTTGCTCTCCCCGTTACTGAGAGCTCTCTGTTTACACGCTCTCCTGCTAGCTTACAGCCCCCTCACACATGCATTACTGATGCAACTGCCACATCGGAGCTAACCATCTGAACATTTTTGACCCAGATTCCAGCTCAGACGACGAAAACAAAGATGTTCATGGATCTATTAGTCTGCAAGTGGATGCATCAGAATGGAGCAGAGCAGGGAGCTCGTGGAAATACTCAGAAACACAATTTTAAGCTTAGTCCATCATTAGAAAAATTCCACAAAAACATGTTAGAAACACCAAGACTGGTTCTTTAACAGATATTCCACTTTAAATGCTTAACTGCAGTTTCCTGCTAAACAACTTCTTTCAGAATCCATTAAAACCAACAGAAGCAAATCAGATATCTTGGAGAAAATGTAAGTCAAACAAACAACACACAACCTGGTTTCAAATCATAAACACGTTCATTTTGTTGTTCTGATCATACTTTGATGCTTTTCGTGGCTTAATGGTGGAGTGTTAGCCTTCCGACTTGGAGGCTGAGGGTTAGATTCTACAGTTGGCTTCCAGCAACAGTATTGGATTGGGGGATTAAATGCTCTTTCCACCTCCAAAGTGAACTTGGACTCTTTTTATGTACCAGAAATCCTCATAGTTGTGCTCCTCCACGCTTCAGCTGTGCGATTATACAGCCTAAAAATGTGATTTCTTTGAAGCCATCATGTAGCACTCTTCAGAAAACTGAGCATGTTTGGTTCATGTGGCAAAGCTAAAAATAAAATCAACATTAAGACTGAAACCTGATGCCTATTTAGAGCCATGAAGGATCTCTCTGTGCCTCCCATGACTTGGTTGAAAGCACAGGGGAGCACTGATCGCTCCATGGCCCTCAGGCAGAGCGGTCGTTCCACAAAGTCCTCTACAGTCAGAGTCCGTCAGCTGCTTCTGCTGGATAATATGAAGCCTGTGTGTGTGAGGTGGAGGCCTCTCCCACCTCTGCTAACTTGAAGACAAATAAAAAAGTCATCAACTGTTCCCAGACCTCTGCAGGACAGACATGCATGAACACGAGCACTCTGAGCATTCTGTGCTAAATCATGTCACATGGCAGCTGAAGCCTTTAAAGCTTTCAGACGTTTCTTTTGTCATCGATGACAAAGCAGGAAGCGTCAGGTTTCACATGTCTTCAGTCAGATGCGGTGAAAACAGAAGTCTGCGCCCTTTGACCATGAGATGTTTTGTCTGCCGGAAGATGAGAGCAAAACAACAGATGTGCCAGATTTCTTTTCACCAGCCGTTTCATCTGTGCGTTTCTCGCTCTGAGGCTCTGCGCATGAAGGCATTACACGAGCTGGGGGGGGGGGGAGCATTTGCATTTCTGTCTGTGAGAAAAGACAACCTAAAATTTTTGCAAAAAACAATATATGATTACAGAAGAAGAACAGAGGTGATGGCAGAAGCACATAAGCCTCTGGTTTTCAATCGGGAATAACATCAATACAAACAAACCATCTACAAACTAGACCATAAATATTATCAAATGCAATCAAAAAGTTCCTTCAAGCCATTGACGGCTGAGTCACTGCACAGTCTAGAAAGGCTAGGCTGTTCTCCTTTGCGTCTTCCCTGGTGAACTTGATGTTCTTGTCGACCGCGTTGAGATGATCTGTGAATGCCTCCACCTGACCCAAGTGCCGTCCACGTATCTGAACCAGTGACTTGGAGTAGTACCTGTGCAGTGATCATTGGAGATGACAGACAGCTCCAGGTTGAAGTGTACAGGATGCCTACTCACACAAATCAGTACCTGTTGTTTGATTCAAACCACCCATTACAGCACAAACTAAGCGTTATCAGGACTTTACAACACAGAGCCCAGGAGGTGTCCACAAGCTCTGATGGAAAGGAGAAAGAAGAGCAACATATCCACCAAACCCTCAGAACCAGTGGATATCCCAACTGGGCATTCACCAAATCCCAGCATGCAAGAAAACAAGACAAGAAGGAACAAGAGCCTAAAGGGAACAGTATTTCAATTCCTTATATTTCAGGCCTGTCTAAAAACTAAAAAGGATTTTCAGACAACATCCCAGTTCATCTCAAATCAGTTAATACTCTCAGACAAAAATTGTTTCTTCCTAAGGACAAAATTCCCAGCCACAAACAGAGCAACATTGTGTAGTCTATCCACAAAGAGAACTGCAATGAACAGTACATAGGAGAAACCAAACAACCTCTACACAACATCTCTTCACCAACATCGCAGAGCTAACTCAAGTGGACCTGAGTCTGCAGTCCACCTCCCCCTGAAGGCCACAAACCACTCGTTGGAGGATGGTGAAGTCCGAATTTTAGCCAGAGAGAAGGGATGGTTTGAGCGAGGAGTGAAAGAAGCCATCTTTGTCAAGAAAGAGAAACCTTCTCTTAATAAGAATGGTGGTCTCAGGTTTATTCTTCCATCCATCTACAGCAGTGTTCTGAAACCCAAACAAACCGAACCAGTTCACCTAGGTCATTAACAGCTAAAAGAGATGACCAGGTTGGGGAGGGTAGCGACTGTCTCCCCAACCCCAGCTGAGGGCAAAGGACTCCTAACGACCCGAAACCATGTAGTCTAAGTAGACAATACTATCCAGTTTCAGGTCTGACTCCTCCCCCATGAGCACATATATACCAGCTCTTATACCACATATTTCAGAACTTAAAAAGCCTTTTGGATAAGAAGTGAAACGTCTTCAACTTTAAAAACCAAGTCCAGATGACAACCTTTAAACCTACTACTATGTTAGTGTGTTAAGGTTTACCTAAATTTTCCAAATTTTTTATGCAATTCTTGATTTATTGATCCATTCTTCCTGAACTTTCACTTAAGTTAGCGCAGCTCTACTGTCTGTAAAAATGATTTTATCAGCACTGTTGTTGTTTGTCAGCCTCAGTTACAGCAAAAACACATGTGCTGCCATCTAGTGGGCAAACTATATTTCAATGCAAACAGCAAAGACAACAAAACTGTTGTTATGTACTAAATGTACTAAACACAGAAATGTAATATAGATTTAATCTTTCATCTGCACTCATTTTTTTCCAGTAGAAATTATTATAACCCTAATCCACGTGGCCAAATTTTGCCTTCATATGCCCTTATATTTCTTATTTTCAATGTTTTATTTTCATTTATTCATGTATTTTATTTTACATTTTTGGCTGGTGTTAATTGGTGCAACACAAAATGAACAAACAAAGTTAATATATTGATTTAATTCAAATTACTTTAAAAGCCACGAAGAAAATTGCTCTTAGGTTTTCCAGAGTTGGAAAAAAAGGGCTAAAAACCGACAGTAAACCTCATCACTTTTCTAAAAGAACCAATAAAGTGCAGATTTTTGAAATATAAAGAATAAACCCCCAATATTACGTGTGAACTTTAAAAGTGCAAATGATGGTTATAAAAAGTTTTAAAGTTTGCTAAGTGTTTTAGAGTCAAATTTTGACACCTCAATACAAGCTGTCTTTCATTTCCCACTTAGCGTTGGCTTCAGTTAGCAGATGCTCTGTGTTTCTCAGGCCGGTCAGCTCACTAACCAGCATTCAAGAATAAAAGCTAACAGTTCCACAGAGAAGCTCACAGGAACACATGAGGACACTTTTCTGTGTGAAAGTGGGCGAGCACCACGTTCCTGCATTTTTACTCAGGCTATTTTTGGACAGACTCTCACAGGACCTCTTTTACCGCAGTTACCCACAGTGCACTGGGGCTGCAGGGGGGGACCGCACCCCAGGAGACTGTGGGTTTATGTGTTTGTTTGAGGGAATATTTTTCTGCCTGTGTGCGTTTAAGCAGGAAAAATGGCTTCCACATCTGCTTTTAGAGGAGAGCTTTCATTTGCCTGGACAGGGAAAACGTGCGTGTGTGTGCGCGCGCGTAGGACTGGGTGTGTGTGTGTGCAAGTGTGTCTCTGCGGAAGGGGAAAATATGTAGAAACGGTCCGACCACAGACTTCCTCTGAGAAAGAACCATGTCAACCCCCACATCCATTTACTTAGGCACATGAAGACGTCAGAGCTCTCACACTCTGCAGCTCTGAGAGAGAAAAACAAGCCTCAAGAAATCGACTGCAAACTTTCCAGAAGGACATCTTTATCACTTTTAAAAGGTTGGATGACTACAGCTGCGAATGACACAAAGAACCACGTTGTCAACTCTTGATGCACCGTTGAAACGTTCCGCATACGCTGCATGAAGAATGAAGGCTTGGTGTGGAAAACCGCATAGGGCCACATGTGAAAGACGTGAATTCATCAGCTGAAATGGGTTTCACATGTGATAAGAGTTGCAGAAAGTGTTGCCACCTTAATTTAACAGGCCAGCCATGGGAAATGGCTGAAAGACCACTCATTCTTTGGTTGACTGACCCGTTTGTTCAGCCGACCAATCAAAGCCCACGACTCCAAAAACGTCACAAAATGAACTGAGTGACATCAATCGTGTCCAAATGTGACTGAGATAATTCAAAGGTTTACTATGATTTCATGAATCAGTGTTTTCTTTGTTTTTAACATGTTCTTGTGCCATTTTCCTTTTGATAATGGAGGACAAATATAAAGAAAAATAAGCTTAAAATTTCACTTCTGACTAGTTCTTTATCTGAATTGTTGTAAATCAGAAGCAGATGAAAAAAATGCCGCTGGAAAAAGGGCTTATTTGTGACATAAAATTATGCTGGATGACCCAAAAGCTCCCAGTCCAAATAGACAAATAGATCCATGTACGTCTTTTTTTTCCTCGTCTGAGCTGGGATATGGCTTAAAACTGTACGGCTGGATAGATCTAATCTTTCTTGGAGTTTTTGTTGCATGGCTAATGTTTTTTTACAGGTGTGAGGGGCTGTAAACTGGCTTATATTTTTTTATTTTGGCTAAAAACAGCATAATCGTAATTTAAAAAGCTCAAAAGATGATCAGCAATGGGTCTTTAGGCATTTTACACCAGAGCTTTATCATCAGGATATGTAGACCTGTTTGAATGTTCAGGATGAGAGACAGAAAGAGTTTGATACATGTGAGGGGTGTGGTGGTGGTGGGGTTGTTGCCATACAGCTATTTTTTTAGGCTGAACCTGAATATAAAAACTGGCCACCAAACCCCCACATGCGTGCCAACATCCGCATGGACACAACGCGGGGTGTATGATAATACACACGTGTTTCCAGCCTTCAATTCCTCCTTTAATGCTTCAAAAGAGCATTTATTTGAGCTCTGTCCTAATTGATCTCTTTCTTTTGTTCTTCTTTTCTTTCTGTCATTCTTTCCTGATCCTGGACATTATCGCTAAACTCTGAAGACGTTCTCTCACAGTGACAGAATCTAAAAAACCCCTCAAGTGCATTTCACATGAATCACTCCTGATTCACCCTCTGATTCACACACAAACTCTGAGCTGACAAAGACGAGATGGAAGAGCTGAACAATCGTGTGTTGTTGCCTGAAGTCAAAGAACACTGAAACTGAGAAGAAAAAGATGAAGTTTCTATGATTAGAAAAAAATAAATCAAGTAAATCTCAATAATTTATATGTGTAACTTGTTCTTTCCAGCAGCTGAACAAACAGGAGCTGAGAGCTCCCTATGCTGGAAAGTTTCATACAACCAAACCCCTTTTTCTATTTGGGGCTAAACTTTATCATTTGCAATCATCTTTTTGAAATCATTTAAAAATATTTTGAATTTCCTCTAAGTTTTAGACCAGATATAAGCAAACGCCCCGGGACAGAGCCCACAGCTCACAAGCAGAGACCATGGCAGTCATGGCAGTACAGAGGAGCAGAACAGACATCCAACCCCAGAGAGCCAAACGCCAGACACAAGGCGATCCCCCCCTGCCGCCAAACAGCAGGAGGGCCCAGGATCTAGAATAGTGCAAGTCCTAGACGAGGGACGAGCATCGCCCCCACTGGGCCTAAAGGCAAAGCAGGGCCACCCTAAAGGTGCCGGCATAGGTACCATAACCGTTCGGCCTGGAACTTCCGTTCGGGATCCTGGGACTAATGCTGACGTCACATTATGTGATTGGCCGTACGTCTGATGACGTGTCAGATAGTGATTGGTCTGGACAAATTACTATACCAGCATAGAAGAAGATATTATGAAGTCTGTTGTAAACACACAGAGCTCTGACATAGAGTGAGATTGTCTTCTAAACGTGTCTTTATTATTGTTATACTTATTATTGAATGCATGTTTGCTTATAGTGTTTTTTAATCTGTGCGCCCAGTGCTTTATTATTGGCAGAAGGGACCCGGAAGAACAACATTTAGCCGTGCTGACAACATTTTCAGCCACGGCTGAACTTAAACTGAAATAACAAGCAGATTTTGACAAAGAATATTGTCAGACACAATTTATGAGGGAAAATAACTTTAGGTTTCAAAAGGGAACATGAAATGAAAACTTGTAGAGCCCAAGCAGATCTCGACGTACGTAGTTTGTCCAAGTGGGGCTACCGTAGTGTGATGTTACCTTCAGTTCGAAAGGACCCCGAACGGAAGTTCCAGGCCGAACGGTTATGGTACCTACACCGGCACGAAACTTCAGGCAGGCCACCCGCAGGTTCTACTGCAAGGTGACGATAAAAAATTAGCGGCAAAGCCACAGGGGACCCCCCCCCAGCCCAGATGAAATGTTAAACCTGGTTCTCACGAATGCCCTTCACTGTGCAGGGAGGGCCACCAAAAAAAAAACAATCTTTCAGATTCTCTTCTTTTCCAGAGCAAAGCAAATGTTAAATACATAACAACACATCTTAAAAGAGAAATTTGATCTAGATTGCTGACTTTCACATTTTTTACATCATTTTTCAAACACTATTTTTTCATCATTAATATCACTCAATGCAAGTTTCAGGGAAAGGAAAAAACGCCAAAAACCTCAGATCAAAGGTAAAAAGAAACAGGAGACTTTGTGGGTTGGAATGAAATGAATAAAGAGATTATGCTTTGGACATCTGTGACAAAAAATGAAGAACTGCGTTTTGTCAAAATTAAAAAGTTGATTTCTATTGCTTTTAAAAATTCTTTTGATATTTCAGATCAAATCAAACTTTATAGGAGGGGATAGTCACAGTTAAAACAAACAGACAATTACAGTTATTGCTGTAATTTCAACAACTGGTCAGTTTTTTAGGGTTTGTATTTTAACCAAAGTGTCATCTACATGCGGATGGATAGAAACAACATGTTTATGAATGAATTTTACAAAAAGAAGGCAAAGGAATAGAGGTCTATGAGGAGGATGTATCGTCTGTCCAAAAACACAATCCTGATTCTGTCACAACCCCACTGGCCTTGCAGCGTCTGATTGGCTGGACACACCTGAGTGGCAGTAAGTAGAGCAAAGAAAGTTTCCCACCTCTAAAGTCTAGAGGAAATGTTATTTTATTAGTGAAAGTGGGGAATACTGCGTGTGTGCTCAATAAGAATAAAAAAACAACTTTATAGACTGGAAAATCTTATTTAGAGGAGGTTTTCTGTGGATTTTGGTTCATTTTAAGAGGAGTTTTGTGAGATGCTGAATCTGAGAAAACTGTTCAGGATCAGGAAAGCAGGTCAAGGTTAAGGGGTGATCAATGGAAGACTCTCTCACTGGTTTCTGCTTCCTGTCCTCCTCTTTCGCAGAATATAAGTCAAAGTATGAGGGGTTGGAAAAATTGACCTAACAAATAAAATGCAAATAAAAACAGCTGCTGCTGCACTAGTTTTTATTTATTCCCCCAAATGTTTGTAAATAAAGATTCAATGAAATAAAAAAGGAAGATTAAAATGAGTAATCTACATTAGCACCGGAGAACCCAAATTTGGCCTGTTAGGAATAATTAGAAATAGAATAGATAGAAACTCCCTTTTTACTATTATTACATTTACTTGTACCTTTTATTACACTAATGGTTTAAACTTAATTCACTGAGCATGTATTATCATCTCAAAATTATATTGCATCCTAAGACAGCACAACCAAGCTATTGTCCTCACAGTTCCTCCTCATCCTCCCTTTTTACTTTTTGTGTGTTCTGGTGTTTGTGCTCTGGCAAATGTCTGTGGGAACATCAGAAAGATCTGACACTTGAAGTTTATGACCTTCAAGTATCCAGCCTGCAACAGTATGTGGGTGGATTTTTCACACCATAGACCCTCGGACCATCTTCTGAATATGCAAATATAACGTATATATACCAAGCCTTTTTCTGAGTGTCTTTGTTCAGACTTTGTGATCCTGTTCCTCTGTCTGTAACCCTGCGTACAAATCTGTGCTGTTTTGTGCGGAGTAAATCTTCACTGAAGCTAAGTATTGTCTCTGAGTCTCATTCATTCATTTCTGTGTGCTGGAAACTGAAGGGGAACGAACCAACCTAATATTTTTATTAATACAGTCCTTTCTAGAAAATCCAGTTTCCTCACATGGCCGCTGTTCATTTTGCTATCAAATTTAATTAATTTTTTTCTATCTTATTATTTTTTATTTATGTATCGGCTGCTGTTAATTCCTGCAATATAAAATGAACAAACAAAAAAAAGAAAACTTCATCCTTCGCCCAACAGCAGCTGGGTTGGCTCCAGCATCTCAGTGGCCCCGAAAGGGATTCAGCAGTGTCTGAAAATGGGTAGAAATTAACTTTAAAAGCCCCTTTTTTGGGTATTCCAGGGTTAAAATCTACCCAAAACAAAAACAAAAAATATGTTAAAGACAATGGATAAATTAATTTCATGGATTAATATGATCTTTGTTGTTGTTTGTGTGCGTGATATGAGATCAATTTATAAAAAATGCAGCCATTGTTGCTGCTGGTGTCTGAAAACCATCTTTGTCTAACTTCTAGAAGGGAGGGAGTGCATGTCTTGTGTTTTGTTTTATTGTCACTTATCAGCCTGAGTTTTCTGCAAATATAAAAAAGGATTTAAGAAGATTAGAGTTTGGGTCAGGCTGTGGAGATGAATTGGAGTCAATGAGATTAGCTGCACAAACATGGGGGTGCGTTCAAGCCGCAGCAGGTGGATGTGAAGTACGTTATTGGCCTCCTGCTTCTGATCCTGCCTGAACACAGTTTAACGTCCTCAGACTGCCGACTTAAACACACACACCTGCTGAAAACACACCAGCATAATAGCACGGTGCTCCCCAGCTGCAAGATCACTCTCCCTTTTCCCACCCTGCAATTACAAAGGCTGCAAAACAACATGCGACACACGCCCACACACACATCACATGACACGCAGCAGCGGCTGCCAGGTCCCCGGGAGGACGATAAACACGTTTCTGTGTGTCCATCTCAAGTGGCCCACATGAATCATGGTTTCTGTTAAATATTCATCACAACTGACGAATACGTTCCTATTAATTGCTGAGATCTGTAACTGCTGGCAGAAGTCCCAGCATTTCCATGCAAAGTCCCTCCAGTGGGGCCAAAAAAACCGCCGGATGGCCTCATGGCTTTTACAAGCATGGAAATGTCATGCAAATTCTCTCACATGCTGCAGATAAAATTACAAAACAGACACTCTTGTGAAGAAGTTCCAGCTAAAGATCATCATGACACAAGTGCTAATCTGCTTTCACAAAGAGGTTTGAGATTAGATTTGTTATTTTTTTATTCCAGGATGTAAATCCCAGTCAGCGCACAAGATAAAGAGGAGAAAGATGGGGTCCAAGCAGCAGCTCTGGGGTAAACTCAGTACACTCCAACTCAACTAGAAGAAGAAATCAATTATAAACATTATCCTGTGCTTCATAAAGTTCCCAGATTCAGTTGTCTGTGTTCACCTGCTTTTGGTTATTTCCATATCTGCTTTCCATCTCTTTTAATTTTTTTGGTTTTCCTTTAATTTTCTCTGGTTTCCATTCACGGCGTTAAACATAAGCGTTTGATCATGCATGAGAAGTCTTTTTGTTTGTTTTGTTCTGGTAAAAATTATGTAAAATGTTGTGTAAAAGGAGAGAATGTGTTTCCCTTTAGCTGTAAAAATGAGCCTGGGTGGCACGAGGGTTCCTGCAAGCTCCTCCGACAGCACGATGACCGCATGAAAATGAGCGCAGAGCGCCTCAACTGAATGCTGCAATTATCTTTGTCCTCATGTTGATGCCAGCATTCCAAATCAAATCCTGTCTTCTTATTCAAATTTCCACGATATTGGTGACCGCTTCTAGATGGTGGAACTGACCCACAGAGGAAAAACCGAGCTCCTGTCTCGGTGAGGACATCCGGACCTCACAGGGACAGGAACTCCCTCAGGTCCAGCTGCAAACAGTTACTGGAAGAGATGAGAGGGGACTGACACACACGTGCTGGATTTCACAGCAGACTAAGCTCTGCCTGCAGATAGTGTGGGTGTGTGTGTGTGTGTGTGTGCGCACGTGCACAGATATACTCAAACACAAAGACACAAAAAAACACACCGGATCAACAAAGCCAGTGTAAAGATGAACGGTGCATTGTGGGAGAGGGTGTGGTCGGCGATGTTGGACCTGGAGGAGGCAACCTGATACTCAGGACACTGTGTGTGCACGTGCACGTATGTGTGTGTGTGTTAAGTGTGGAGGAGAGACGTTTAGTGGTGCATTTACGTGTATTGAAGCGCCAGGAGAAATTTCATTCAAAACCACTCAAATGAACTGAACTGCATTAAAACACACTCTCAGAAGTGCAACAAGTAAGACACAAACACTTACAGCATGCGTGCACATGCAGCAAACGTGCACGCACAGGAGGGCGGAGAGCAGCAGAGGGAACCAATTAGTGGTCTGGCTTTGATGATGTCACTGACAAGTGATTGCACAGCTTCCGTTCAGAGGGAAACCCGATCCTGTGCTTGTCCGTGGACACACACTCACACAGTGCATGTCTGCTGAGAGTCCTGCAGGCTTAGAGCTGATGAATAAATCAAAGGGCGGCAGGGGTGTCACATAAGACATGATTTTTGAGGGGTTTTGTGCGCTCGTGTGGGAAAGAGAGCCGACAGCTGCAGGAACTTTGAAGGACACAAAGGACGCTGCAGAGACACCTGGACGCAGACATCTGAGGATAAGAGAAAGTCTTCAAAGACTCTCATCCATGATCCTCAGAATGAACAAAATGGTGAAATTCAAAACTTGGGATCTAAAAAGAGCTTCTTTTTAACACTTAACAAAAATTGAGGGTTTTGTTTTTCAAGGTTGTCATGGCAACCGTGGATCAATGAGGCAAGTTCCATAAAAAAAAGTAAGATTACAACTATTCTCTTAAATTTGTCATATAGAGTTATGATTTAAAAAGGTTTAATTGAAAATACCTTGTAGATTTTTGTGTTGCTCTTGTTTTTCTTTGCAAAAATTACAATTTTCCAATGAAGATAGATAACAATAGAGATGAATAGTGTTTATTTTATTAATCTGGAGTGAATTGGGATTACATATAATTTTATTGTGTTTTTGCCAGTGCCTATCACTTGTCTGCAAAGGCTGGGGACATCCTGAACAGGTCGCCAGTCTGTCACAGGGCCTAAATCACACACCCATGCACACTCACATTCACACCTATGGAAAATTTAGAGTAACCAAGGAACCCATGAAGCATGTTTTGGACGATGGGAAGAAGCAAACATGCCTGAAGAAAACTCACGCATGCATAAGGAGAACATGCAAACTTCACACAAAAAGGTCCTCCATTGGTGTTGTGTTTTCAGGTCCACCAGCTGGGACTTGAACCAGGGACCTTCTTGATGTGAGGCAAGAGTGCTAACCACTGTGCCACCATGCAGCCAACAACAAAAACAAAAAAAAGAGACCAAACCAAAAAAAATGCAAATAAAAAAACAACAAACTGCATCCGTTGGACACACAGACAATTAATGGAGAAAATCTCTTGAAGAGTTTAGTCATCTTCAATAATAAACAAAAAAACAATTCCAGTTAATTCTTTTTTGTTCTTGATCCTAACTTTAGGTTCAACTGAGTCATTTAGAAATGAAACACATACATTCAAACCAAACTAAAGTGTCCTTGATCCACCTCTTCAAGATGTAAAAACATCTGCAAATGTGTCATAAATGTTTGTTCTTCAAGACACCGAATGTTTTAATCTTGGAAAGATGCCACACACAAAAAAGGGAGCATATTGTGAAAATGTTGACTCATAATGCAACGTTGGATGGAGTGAATCATTGTGACAACTCATGGTGCCACAGATTGTTTATATCTGAGAGGAATGTAGTTTTGGAGCTACAATCAGCTATAACCTAATGAGTTTGCCTCCAGGAGCAACTGTCATCACCGCTGTACTTTCAGCTGATTCAGATCAAGTTTCTGATATCAGAGCCAAAACTACCGGTACCTGTTTTTCTGCACCAAACAATCATCAAAGCCAGACAACTAAAATCTCCCTTTGAAGATATTTAATACTAAAATGCTCTTTATTTTAAGGATAAACAAACAAAAAAACAGTTTAGTTAGTTAACTCTTGTCCAAAACTCAACAGTTGCTTGTGTTTTTCTTTCAGTCTAACAAGGTAAGTAAAAAGTAAAGATACATCAGCTGCAGACAGAATTAGTGAGTAAAACTGAGAGATTTGCTTACAAGACAAAAAAAAAAACTCAGCATTTTTTAATCTAAATGGTTCAAGGGTGACTCTAAAACTCCATCCACCTTCGCCTGCCGTCAGACGTCCAATTCAGCAGATTCTGCAGCCCAACACGGACCTTTAATCGGACTCCTGTCTTCATCCCAGCTGACACCAATGTTAGGAGAATCCATTTTATTGAAGTTTGCAATCCCTTCAGGTTTTTTTTTTAATTCCTGTTGGCCATTTGCATACAAACAACACACTTAAGCGGCAAAAACATTATTTCCGGATTGTTTTGCTGCATTTGTTTCATTTTTACAGGATCAATTACTCTCTGTTTCCTGATTAAAGTCCAGAGTGTGATTTCTCAAGAGTGAATTAGGCACTAATATTTTAAATTAAAATATAAAAACTTTAGTTTGATACTTTTGCTTCAACAATCTGAAAAAGCCACAAATGCAGCTTCTTGTTTTTGGGAGTAACCAGCAAGTGAATAAAATCAAAAAAGGTGCCAGTTTCAATATTCATTTAGTTGTTTTTGAGTCATGCTGCTGTTTATTTTGCCCTGCTTTGACAACGGTCTGCTTTCTAGCTCTGTCAGAAGTGTAATTCCCATAGACTTTAAATAAAGCTAATGACTTTTTCTGTACTCAATCCGAACCCACCTGAAACCTGCTGCTCGGGAGACCTTAAAAAAACATGTAAGCGGCAGCTCGTGGGCAGGACTCTGTTCATGTGTGCAGAGAGTGAGCCCCAAAGTTCACCTCCTCCACAGCTGGCTTTCATTAGGCTCCAACGACACACTGAGCTGCCTCGCCTCTCCTCTCTCTGCCTCTCAAACACGCTCACACAAAAGTCGCCATGTTGAACCTGGCTGTGCTACCCTTCTGGTTTGGCACCGTCGGCATTTGGAAACGAAGGCGGGAAAATGGGAGCGGACTGGAAGGGAGGGGGTGTTAATACGGAGAGCCAAGCCTGATCGCAATGCAGCTGTGGATTGTAATTAAGAGTTGTGAATAAACTTTACTGAAGCAACGCAGTACCGAGAAAACAATGACATGAACCTATCACTGCTAAAAGGGCTCCAAGGCTGTTGAGTCATGAGGTGAGGTGCTTCTGCAAAAGCTTAGCTTGAGTTCAGATGAAACACAGATGGAGCAACGAGTTATGGGCTCTTGCCCACAAGTGGTCGTGTTTATCTCTTTTAAGACCTGGTAGCGATCAAATAATCCTCTTGAGTTGATCTAATAAAAACATACTTGAAATGAATGAAGATGTGTGCGTTTTAATATGTCCTGCAGCAGTTTGAAGGACCGGATTGTTGTCGCAACTCTTCTTTCTTACAGTGCCTTTCACCAAAAATCTCAAAAACTCACCAAAATGCGTATGCACCTAAAACCCAATGAAAATGAATTTTTGGGAATAGTGAACAACCCCCCCTGGGTGGTACGACTGGGGCCAAAATCTCTTATGGGGATCAAAAATGTATATGTTTTTCAAAATCCACTAGCAAAACCAAAATACACGTGTAGGGGATATCAAAAAGAAGTTTTGAAATTATGAATATGTTTTTTTCTATGTTTTCACATTTGCCAAAATGTGGGAAAAGAAAAAGAAAAGTTTTATATGAGCAATCTTTTTTAAATCTGGCACACATGCTGGAAGGTTACAACCACAACCAAAGTTTTGTTGACCATTGACCTGGTGTAGAGGCAGCCATCTAAGAAAATGTGACTCCTTGTAGGGATTTTGATCTATTGTCTCCTATCTCCTTGAGCATCATTGGGAAGCTACTTCAGAAAAAATGTTGGAATTGGAAGTTGTAAATATGGAACGGCGTTAGCATGGCAAGATCACAAAGAAAAGGCTGTTGCTTGCACATTTTTTACTGGAATATTCTAATAAAAAAAAAGGAACATCGATGCCTCAAGCTGAACAAAACGATGTGACAATATTAGAAATGTGGTTAACAAAAACCTTTGTTGCGAAGGACATCCAAACATTTAATTTGCCAATTCTTGTGAACGTTGAATAGATCTGTTTATCTCCCCCAGGTGACCAAAATACAAACAGGTTGCCATGGAGATAAAACCAACAGAAAAGCTGCCATTTTGAAAAAGTGTTGTTTTTTTCCTGAATTTGTCACATGTGGCTCTGGCCAGGGTGGCGGAGAAGGAGAAAGCCAAGGGCCAGTAAGCAGCCACAGTAAGGGCAGGGGGTAATGGCAGGTAGGGCGTGTAGCGCCTGCGCGCCGTGTGAATTGACGAGTGCTGGACCATAGATTCAGGCAAAAAGAAGCCTCATCAGCTAAATGTGAGACAAAGAGATGCAGATGAGCAAAAATAATCAGTAAAAAACGGATTGCTTTTGGACAGTTGCAATTAAAGAGTGGAAATACGGCTCACGTTTCTGTTTTCTTACTTGATCTCAGGAATTGCCTTTTAGGAAAACAAATACATTTAATATTAACATTGATATTACCAAAGAGAGCAACAAGAGGACTTCTAAAATGTTTCCACACTAATTAGCCTTTAGGATTACAGATGTGTCTGTGTGTGTCTGTGTGTGTGTGTGTGTGTGTGTGTGTGTGGTAATCCTGACAGTAATTAGGAAGAAAGTTGCAAACGCAATTTGCACCATCCCTGCCCGACCTGACAGTTGTGCTCCATAGTGAGGTCCGCAGGGATCAAGACTGTGTGCATGTGCATGTGTGCGTGCATGTGTGCGCATTTAAATAAATCCAGATTAAACCGCAGTGAGAAAAATGCAAACAACTTAAAGTCTGCACTCTTCTCTAAACAATAACTGCAGCTTGTAGCATTCAGAAAGCCACACGGGGTTTATTTTAAAGAACTGCATTATGGGTAACGTGCTTGTGTCATGTACTGCAATTTGGAGCTTGACTCAGATTCCCATGATGGACGTTCAGAGATTTGTGATGCAGAACAACCTGAGTCTGAAAACAGTATGACTTTTTTGCTGAAAATCCAGTTTTATTCTTTAAAATCTTTATTTATGGCAGCACACGTCTCTTTAGCACCACATTTATTATTGCACCATATACCATGTATAAATAAATATATATATATATTAATATATCAAAGGTACATGTCAATATCATTCATATTTGGCAGAATTATACAAAAACCAACAAAAAAAAAACAATCAGCAAATATTTCCTTTTTACAGGACTATGGAGCTGCTTCAGTCTGTCACCTCTAAAGCTGCTGGTTCAAGTCCAGTGAGTTTAGTACTCTTTGTTCTTACTAAAGTTTTAGAGCACTTTACAGGGTTTAAAAACTGGAGTTTTCTTTGGATGTTGGAGTTTACAGCCTCTTAGATTGTGACCCTAATATATAACAGTCAGGATCCTAGCACTTGATGTGTTTTGTTAAAAAAAAAACCAAAAACAATATAACTTTGTTCTCACATGGAAAAAGCGGACTGACACCTGCACCACTTTACCCATCCTACTTCGCTTTTTCACACAGCTCTTTGCATTCAGCCTTAAGAGACATTATAAAGAAGTGACAATAGATTTCCACATTTTATATATTTATATTTCTTTACAACATTATTTTAACTGTCTTTTATTTTAATTGTCTGGATAATTAACTGGAAATTATGTCACTTCCCAGATAAGTGTTGAGGGCAGACATGGCTCAAGTCTACATCTATTATGAAAAGTATCTTGTCCTGATCATCAACTGTATGATAGAACTGGACCTAGTGAGTATGACACCCCCCAGAGAAAACAGCTTACTTCCAGCTTCTATAAAATGAAAAGAATTCAGCCACCTTTTTTTTTTTTTTTTTTTTTTTTTTTGGCGATATGGACGCCGCCATCTTAAAGTCAGATGTTACATGTAAACAACATTGGTAAGCACTCTACCCAATCAGGAGTGAGGTTGTTGGAGGTCCACACACGTAAAAGAATCTGTCAGTCAAACATTTGACTGGCCCACTGGCCCCCACATATTTTTAATGAGGCATTTGATGGGTCAGTTTTAATAACTTATAACTTGCACCAAAGGAAAAAAAAATTAGGATTGGGGAAAATGTAAAAAAAAAAAAAAAGGTAGCAGAGCAATAACAGTTATTCTGACCAATAGAACGACTGTTTATTTAACAGCTGTTTATTTCTCTATAGAAGTCTATGGGATCTTTGGCTTCGTGGAATCAGCAGGTACTTCCTATTCGGAATGCGAGGGGGTGGGGTCACAGTCTAGTTCTCCTATGCACTCAGTGGTTCTGACAGAGCATGCTATAACACAAGACCGGGCCAGCACCTTCAACCTGTACCCGCTTTGACCCAAGTAACCTGCGATGTTACTAGGTTCTAGATGTCTGAATTAGTATTATTTTTTGTATCATAATTCTCCTGTGCCATAACTGACCCTCAAGTGCCAAAAAAACCTTTCTTTAAAAATGTATTAATTATTAAAATCATTCCTTTAACAGTTCCACTTATCAGATATCTGTGATCTGCAATTTGAGTTCTTTGATGAAATTTCTAATGCATTAAAAAAAAAAATATTCAAAAAAACAAAGTTATTCCCAAACCTGTTATGAATCTATAGCATTTTTATTTTTCTTAACAAACAGCAGATGTTATCTTTGGCCCCTTCCACATTCCAAATCACTCAAAACACAGATTTAGAATAGGAAAGGAAGGTTAATGGGTCTACAAGTCGACCAGCTCTGGGTCCCTTAACAGCCTGTGCCCCAAACATCCACCACCGCATGTATTCTGTTCAACAACCACTTCCAAAACTACATTTAAACTCTTTTTTACTTCATGGAAAACGATACAAATCAGGCAAATACAATTACTGCTGACTAACGTAAGTATAGAGGTACACCTGTTTGATCTAAAGTTACCTGATAGGTATGAATCCTTGTTTTTCCAGGTTTGATCCAAATGTAGGCAATTAAGAACTAGCATGCACAAATCTACTAATTATTCAACAAAATAATAACAAAAAGGAAATCAAAAGTTATTTGTTTCAAAGTATATTTGAAGTGCATAAAATGCTTCAGTTTTTCGCCTTCATTGGTATCTATTTCGTTGCCATTTACAAAAATTCATTTATAACATCAGTTCACTATAGAGTAGGTTCTTTCTTCCCTGAGAGGCGGGCTGGTTTTGAGAGGAAGACTTTCCTTTTGACAAAACGGATACAGCAGGGCAGGTTTGCATGCAGACCGATGACTCACCATCAGACAAGAAGTGTCTTGATGAGTGCAGATATCAAAATGACTAATCTAAATGTTGTTCCTCATAGAAGTGAAGACCCAACTGTTGCAAATTCAGGAGGTTTGTCTCTTAGTTGTGTCTTTTCTTAGTGAATCTTGACTCTAAATCAGCTGTGATACCTACAAGCGTTCTTTAAGCAGATGATAGTTGAGGTTTGCTTATAGTGGAAGGGCTGCAGGATATTGACCTTGTAAAGAATTAACATCAAAACCAGCACTGTCGTCTTTACTTGTAGCATTTAAAATGCAGTGAAATGTATGAAGTTATGTGTACATGCGCTCAGAGCATCTACCTCCTCCTGATTTGAATGGCGGTTGGCAAACGAGTCGTTAAAGTTCCAGCACACAAGGGTAGACCATAAATCTCACACTGAGGTGAGCCACAAATTAAAACTGCTGAGTCATCCAGTTTTATGCAGATTCGGCTGATGACAAATTTAGAAAGACGAGTTTTAGAGAAGCTTTGATGAGGAAAAGGTTTTTGTGTGAATGTTTTTTTTTTTTTTCAGCTGTCAACTGTCAGACATTTGAGAGTGGACCGGCTACGCTGTATTAGCATGTAAGCTAATCAAGTTCTGCTTAAGTGATATTTATTTAAGTCTCGTTCCGATCATCTTTTGATCTACTATAAAAGTGTTCCCAGTGTCTTCTAATTATGATTTTTAGCCAAAATTGAAAACCTGTGTCACTTTCTAGAACATAATGTCTGCAGAGTGACAGTAGTTGATTGGAAATTCCCCTCTGAGTTGTAAGCAGGACTGTTGGTAAGCCTTTCCTTATTTCCCATGATGCCTTAGTTTACACTCTCTCCCACTATCTTACAGCCTGTTACAACCCAAAGCTAGTATTTGCGGTGCACCAAAAATGGTGAGCAATATTGGAACTATCCAGCCGTACAGTTTTGATCCAGGTTCCAGCTCAGACGAGGAAAAACAAAGATGTTCACGGATCTATTTGTCTGCAATGATGCATCAGAATGGAGCAGAGGAAGGAGTTTGTGGCATTTTTTTCGTCTGCTCCTGAATCCCACTGATTTAAATTAAGAAATACTCAGAGGTGCAGTTTTAATCTTAAATTGTTTTACACATCACCTCCATCATGGGTAAAAGTGCTACAAAAACATACTAAAAACACCAAAACACACAATTTTCATTGGACTGTGTCTTTAAGCGACAGCTGTTGATGTGAACACGTTTGGAGAATAAACATGAGTCTAGAGCTCTGCCAGTTTAGCATAAAGTGAGAACAATTCAAGTGAATATTTTTCTTTTAAAACAAAGGGAAAACGTGAATTTGTGTCAAATGTACTTGTGTTGCTATCCTCCATGATTCATAAAAACAATGAAACATACTAATATACAGTAGACATTACAAGAATGGATGTTAATGATGTTGATAATTTGGCGTGGGGGGGGGCAGTGAGGGGTCAAAAGGGGGGAAGTGGGTTTGAGTGCATTTATATTTATTTTCTTTATTCATTTCACTTATTATTCTTATTCATTTGTATTTATGTCATTACTGACTGCGACTCTTGTGATCCCAGCAAACCTTTTCTCATTGTGCCAGTAAAACCTAGGGTCACATGTACCCGTACAGAGCGTTCATAAAAATGGAACGTACCATTGTCATGCGGGCGGTAAGCTGAACACACTTATGACGTACGGGTGATGCTGTCGTATGGTGTCCTTACGCCACACTTTAGTGGTTAGTGAGGTGCGAGTACTGCGTCCTTACTGACCGCTCATCCAAGCTGCTCGCAGCGTAAGCGGTAAATATTAGGAAGTGTTAAAACTTGCTAAACTTTGCAAAAGAAAGATAAACATTTTTTCAGAATAAAGCAACAGAGCCGACAGCTTCTCTGAGGAAATGTCTTTCAAATGGGGCTCTTGTTGAATGCACTGACTGTGAAGTGCACCATCTTGAGTTTTAAACTGCAAAGACAATGAACGTTGGCTTTAGTTCTGAACTCTCTGCAACTTCTGGCCTCATTAAAACTTCACACATCTGTGGTCAGGTAACACGGGAAAAAGAACAAACACAAAAACACATCCTGTCTCAACTGTGCGCCTCCTTCTTTTTTCCTTTTAGACACCCATAAACACCGGAGCGGCAGCCATTAACGCCCGCGCACGGCTCCATGTTGTCAGGGCGCTCGTGTTAAATAATTAAAGGTGTGAGATTAGTCCGTCAGCCTTGGGCCACGGAGGTCCATCGATTCTGCAGAATGCATTTTTAATGAGCCGCCAGCCGGCATTCTTTTCAGCCGGTCAGTGTCCGTGGACACTTGCACACACGTGCACAGATGCGTGCACGCACACGGACAGGCCAGGCTGGGAGTCAAGGGAGGTAATTACCACACATAGACAAAGGAGCACAACTGCACGGCACAGCAGTTCTAACCCCGACGGAAGCAGCAAACAGACGTTTTCTGAACTGTCTTTCACTTTAAAACAAAGTCTCCATTAAACAAGATCACAAGCTGAGAGCAGCAGGGATGACAACTCTGTGAGCGGCGCTGTTGAGAATGAGGAAGAGCGACAGTCATCCAGTACAGACTGGTTTAAACGCTCTACAAAACATGACTACAAACGGACTGATCTGGTGTTTAAGCGATACCCAAATCAATCATCCCTCTGTTGAGGCTCAGATGTAGATGAGAACGCTGGCAGCCTTGGAACTCATCAGGAAGCTCTCAAACACATGCAGACAACGCTTGATTCATGTGTTAAACTGAAACAGGAAGCGAAAGCAGAACGGACAGCAGAGCGCGGCTTCTACGTTCCTCCTACTGCTGTGCTGCAGTTTCACAATCTTTAGTCTGACAGCAAATTGAACTGAATAAAAAATCAGCAACTTGTGGGGTTGAAGCTGCATATCTGCTGCTGTCGAGGCCAGCAGACATAAAAACGTACATCTTTTTCTAGTCTTACCTTTCCCGTTTCTCTTTCAAAGTCGACATATTCCCTTGTGGGAACCTGCCTCTGATCCCCGTGAAGGTTGGCAGGAAAAAACTGGAGGGAGAGGTTGGTACCCGTTGCTACAAAGGCCTGTGAACAGAGAAGAAGTCCTGAGGTGTTGGAAAAATGGAGCTTAAAAGTTCAAGCTTCCTGCAGTCACCCCTGTCTACAGCAGCTCCAGTTTTAACCTGAAAGAGAGTCATAGCAGACACCCTTTTCAGTCTTTGGGCGACAAACATGTCTAACAATTTTTATCACTCTACTTTAATTTTTCCTTAGCAACTTTGATTATGCAAGCCACGCCCACTCAGTCTGAAGATTTCTTTATTAGTGATGAGACTCTGGTATTATTGAGGTAATACACGTAATATTCCTGTTAGAACAGACTTTAATTATCAAATACAAAAAGGGAAGTTTCATTAAAATTTTCTCCCAAGTAAATTGCATGACATTGATTTAACCGGACATGCACAACAAAATGTTGAACTGAGCCAAAGTATGTTTATTTCTGTTTTACACTAGGAAATATCTTGTATTCATTGACTGTATACGAGAACTGGACTGAGTGACTCCTCCCCCCTCATGTTTCAAACAGGAAGTACACGCTGGTCCCAAAAAGCTGAAATCTCATAGGGTGTATCCAAATTTCTTCCCTACTCACTACATAGTGTACATATTGTGTGTTCGCCATTTTGTAGTGCTGTCGGAATCTACAATTCCACAATCAAGGGCCCTAGAAATTTCCCAGAAGTCTCTGCGAGAACCCAGTGTGCATCGATGCTAACTAGACTGGCAAATATAAACCACAATGCATTGCATCAGAACAATTTTTGCCAAAATCAATGTGTTTAAATGTATTTTTTAAATAAACTATTTACATTGTTATCTTCAGAAGACAGTGGGTTCATAAGTGGTCGTCACAAAACGCTCATATTAATTAGATTTTAACTTTGTGAAATTGATGACGTCATATTCGCCGTTCAAAAAAAAAAAAGAGAAGTAGTGAGCATTATGTCCAAATTGCTTTTAAAATCCAGGGTACTACTACATACAGTAGTCAGTACTATAACACTTTACAATAACTCTCAGGGGAACAGATAACTTTTGCACATTTTTGCACATCTTTGCTTAAACTGTACTGTTTGTAAATAGTTTTTAAATGATTATTATTAGACCACCTTATTTGTTTACATTTACTTTGTTACACTATTCTATTTCCTTTTTATGATGACAATGCTGCTACAGTAACACACAAATTTCCCACATGTGGGATCAATAAAGTATTTCTGATTCTGATTCTGATTGTCCTGCACTAGATAGTTTTTTAGTAGTTAGGGATTAGGATGGGAATTCGGACATCGCCATAGAACTCTATTGAGAAGTGGTAGGCAAGAGTGGTTGTCACAGAAACATTGACTCAGTCTGACTCGGACCAGTCACTTCTTAGGATTCCTGGTTCCAACATGGCGCCCTCCGTATTTAAAAAAAATGGCGGCTGAATTGACTTTATGTGGTAGAAGCCAGAAGTAAGCCTTTTTTTATGAGTGACATCACACTCACTCAATCCAGTTTTTATATTCAGTCAATGATGTCACATTGGAAAAGGTCACAAGCCACCTAGTGGTTCCTCTATGAACTGCTCCCGGCTTTTAGGTTTTCCAACAGGAAGTGAACATTTTTATCTTAGGATAATGATAATTATCAGAAAACTTTCCATTTTGGGTAAGAATCGTGCATGTCTGGTGCCAACAGAGGACGATACAGACAACCTGGCCTTTATCACATAAAAAAATCTACCTGAAGCAAAAAAAAGACTTTTTTTTAATCCAAAATGAATGCATTCTCAAATTTTTAGGGTTTTGTGAACGATTTATGTAAAAATGATTAAAAAAAATTCAGCTGCTTTTGTTTTATTTATTAAATATCAGAAAAACTGGAATAAAAGAAAAACGAACTTGTCAGTCTTGGTGTTATTCTTTTGAACTGAATGTTTTAAAGTAAACCACAAGCAAACCAAATTTGCTTTATGGCAGTTATGTTTATTGAAATTTGTTTAAATACAGTACCTACTTGTTTCACTTTTTTTGACGTTTCTTTAAAAAATGTAAAGGAGGCTGAAAAATAGGTTTTCTTCTTCCTGTTCTCCTTCATTTCCCAGGTATAAGAATTTGTGAAAGATCTTTTTGCTGTTGTTGTTTTATGGAAATGAAAGGAAATAAAGAAAAGAAAAAAAATAAAGTTCTGCACCGCCATGAGACAGCATTAAAACATGTTTTGTTTTATTGGTTATAACTGGTGAAGCAGTATTATTTTCTACCCAGACTTCAGAGTTCTGATTTAGAGGAATTCATCACCTCCAAAAACTATAACAGATCTCAGTGCTTCCCATAAAAGAATAAAAACATGTAGATTTAAGATGCAAATAAGAAAAAGTCTGAAGAAAAGTTGAAAAGCTGAAGTTTGTGTTTTGCAAACTTCTTACAATTGCATCCTTAGAGGATCTGTAATGGGATGCATACTCTCCTACGTAAACAAAATCAAAATCAATAGAAAGCATTTCAGTCAAAAAGCAATGGATTACAGAAGTGCAGGAAATCAGGTTAGATCTGTGTGTCTGTGTATGTGCGCGTCTGTTGTCTTTGTGTGCGTTTGCCGAGACAAATCAATACTAAAGGCATTAGGGATGCGACCCAAGCTGGAAGCGTATGAATTATGCACCCCGTCAGATCTGTCCCTCATCAGAGAACGAGCAAAAGTAAAAAAAAACTGCATGAAGGAGGAGAAGAAGGATGAAGCAACAGCAGCGGAGAGAAGGAATTAAAAGGCAGAGAAAGCCCCAAGAACGCCCAAGTCATCATTTCTGCTGCATCTGAAGTGTTGGATTACAACCATCTGATTCCAATTTACTGCCTACTACTGCTGGAGACAGGAACAGGGAAAGGAAGGCAAGAAGAGGGGAGAAACGGAGGGAAAGTGAGGGGCGGAAAATATACAACAACAAAAAAAAAAGAGTCAAATGAAATGAACTCAGGCGTGAATCCAGATGTAAAAGAGTCCCATGAAGACAGGAAAAGAACATGGCCGACAGATGAAGAGGTTTGAGGACAGAAAGAACAGAGGACGGGAAATCAAATGAAAGGAGCACTGAAAGAAAGAGGGACGAGAGAAAGCAACGCGGCACCAAAATCAATAAGAGTTTAGAAAACGACTCATCTCTAATGAGCTGCGCTGACGATAATTTACTTTGAATTATTGTCCCGTTTATCAGATCAATCCGGAGCAGTTTAGAGACAAACGTGCGCGAGAGTTTGGGAGGAAAACTCCTGAGAAAAAGCAGCACCTGTGACCTTTAAGAGACGCATTTCTCTCTCACAAACATCGCAGATGACTAACTGCAAAATTAAAATGCTCAATTACACTCTGAGATGTGAACATTTGTAAATCCGCCTTCAATGGAAAAATGGATTACGCGTGGAATTTAACAAGAAAACCAACAGGTTTAATATCCGGATGCAGTAAAATCAAATAAAACAGAGCAAAGTAATATTTAATGATGACAACTAAAGAAATAATATAATCTAAACATCAACCCAACAAGACATGTTTATAGAAGTCTATAACAAGATGTTCTTACAAAACAACATGTCCACACAAGAATTTGTATTTGAGAAAAACTGTGATTTAACTGTTTCTGATTATAAAAGAAACCACCTTTTTTATGTAATGTTTTAACCCCTTAATGCCCATTGATGAAAATATGCATCAAAGTACTTTGGCGTCAAAATTACTGTAATTTAGCCTCAACTTGAAAGGAAAGAATAAAGTAAATTATTTTCATTTCTTAGCTGGACTGACATTCAAGATTGTAAAGCATACTAAATTAATAAAATAACAACAAAAATTAAAAAACTTAACAACCTTTTATGTGATTAAATCTACTTACTATAACAGAATTTATGGTAACATCAATCTGAAATTTTTTATTTTTGTATTTACTGAGTTGTAATGGATGGCTAAGCCTGCTTTTTTGCCAAAAAAAGGAAATTTTATTTAGAAGAGTTTGTGCATTTTATATTAAGATGTTTAATGTAGAATTTAATGCAGATAATAAACACTTTTAAATACATTTTAGGCTTTTTTTTTAACTTTAAGAGTAATTTCATGTTTAGAGTGAAAGAAAAAGCTGTAAACCTGCAAAATGAAACAAAATTGTGCTTTTCATTAGACTGGAAAAAAGTAAATATCAGTTGTGTTTATGCTCCCTGTATTATTGCACGTTTCCATCAAATACAGGTTTTTAATACAAGCATCTTACACACCTTGACTACACAAAAAGTTACTTTTAAAGCCGCACTATGAACACACTTTTCAAATTGCAGCATTTTGGTGGGTTTTCTTCCTGCTGCATAATCCTTTTCCATAAGTCTCAGATTTATTTTTAGTCTAATTTACAATAAACTTCCTAAAGATCTGACACAACCGCACTTTTCTGATGATGATGAAAACGTTTAACATCTCTCCAGCAGAAATCCATAAAAGCTTTTATAGATGCACTGAACGCGTTGATTCACTGCAGATGCTCCTCAGATTTACACGACAGACCGACTCAGGTTCACAGTCGAGGGATTGTCTCCCGTCCGAACCATAAAAAGCAGCTTTAGGGCCCGTTTGGGTCTCAAAGTGCTGCAGCCTCTGAGCGTGAAAATAGCAGGAAGTCTTGCTCGGCGTCTGCCTGACGGATAAATCAGCTGCATGATGTCACAGCTGCTGTCAAACTACTAAAAGTGAAGCCATCAATTGTCCCGCCAGAAGAAGCTTATAAATACAGACCGGCACGTCACGTCCCGCTAAAAAAGAAGGTAAAACTAGATGCAGCCCCCACCCAGACGGCAGCAGCTTCCCAGAGTCACCTGAAGCTGAAGATGAAATTTCTTTAGAGGACACTAATCACATAATGACAGAGGGGGCGAGTCCAGCCCCCTTCCAGTTATGAAAAGCCCCTCGCAAACTTCATCACAGAAAGCTTAAAAAAAAAAAGGACTAAAAAATTATAATTTTGGTTACAAGAATAAATAATTTATTTAGAAATATGCCGGTCAGAGCTTTATTCTGTAGCCCCACAGCTGACCAATACAATGAATTATGGCTCCGCCCACTGGTTGAAATAATTGCACTTTGCGTGAAAACACCATAATCAAAAATTAGATCAAGAGTTACCGAATGCCTTTTTTTTTTTAAATATATCATGCTTTCCACCTATTTTGTCCAAGTAAAGTTATGGCTTTTTTTTGGTAACAACAATTCCAAACTCCACCTGCAGGAGGCAGATGATTAATAATTGTGCCAAAAGGCCACTGAAGAAGAACTGATGTTTCTTTTACCAAAAGCTTGTGTAAAAGAAAATAAAACTTTATGCCAGCGTTCTTTATTAATTAAGTCATATTTTGACCGATTCTGATTTCCAGTTTGAAAAAACAAACAAACAAGAAAACAGGAGAAACGCTAAATAGAATTCATTACATTTAATGTATAGAATTCTATTTAGTGTTTCTCCTGTTTTCTTGTTTAATGTATAGAATGTATAAAATGTATTTTTAGTGGTTTCAAACGACTGAGGTGTAAATCAGCTGCAATAAGGTAATGAGTTTCTTTAGATTTTTAGTGAAGATGAGATGGGGGGGCTCATGCCTCTTCTTAGGTTTGAGGGAGATTTAATCAAATTTATGTGAGCTAGAACAACTTCCTGTTTCATGAGGTCGCTCAAACGGATCCAACAGTGTTTAGACAAATAATGCAGTGGGTTAAATTGATCCTAAACTCTGGAATGTTCTCCCCTTCTCTGTGAGGTCTGCCAGAACCGTCAGTATTTTTAAGACACTTTTAAAAACTCGTCCTTTTACTCAGTCTTTCAACTCCAGTGAGCTGATTTAGTGTGAATTTTATTCTTTTATTGTTTAATTGATTTTATTGTTTCTTTATTGTATCATATTGTTTCTGATTTTATTTGATATTATGATCAGCACTGTGGTTGCCTCTGCTTTTAAAAGGGCTATACAAATAATACATTGATTGATAAATTCTAATATTGGGGGGGACTAAATTGGATCCCGAACATCTCTAAGATTTGGAGACTCTTCATGATGTCTTGTGACCTCTTGGGTTCTTCCCCAAGTCCACCAACGTTCAGGGGCTGCTTCTAAAACAGTCCAGATATAATTCTCATCAGAACATCACAGTGACGCATTCTCTTGCAACCTCCATCAGAATCCTGTAGTGATGCTCTGACCCCATCATGACCGTTTTGTTGGATTTGATAAAACAAACGGAGCTTTGGCATAAACTGCTTTTGCACTGCCGGGGTTTTGTTCCCGCATCCTGTGTGTGTTTCAGGAGTGGGGTGCGTCATCCTGTCAGGTATGGAGCAGTGATAACAGCGACGGGGAGGCTGCAGCTGCAGGGCAGCCCGGTGGGTCTGCGCGTCTGGTAGCACGTCGACTTCCTGCTGCAGAATGAAGCAGCCACATCGGAACAGCAGCGCAAAGTTCCAGCGCGCACAACACAAAAAACAACTCATGCGCACTTTGCACCGGAGAACAGAAAGCTTTCTTTTAGAGGAAAATCGACTCACAACTTCAGAGCGTCCGTCCCTGCAGGCGTTCTGGAAGCGGGCTTGTCTCTCTTCGTGGGGTCGGTCTCTAAAGCCGGTGTATTTAATCTGCAAGGAGACCAGAATTATTGTCTGGATTATCATGACTCCATCTAAGTGAGGCAATGAATTTATGTTTTTTTGTTTTGTTTTTTAAATAAAAGAGATTTTAATATTAAATAGAATATCTGTTAGTTTGAAAGAAACTGTCTAAAAATCCATCAGAGTTGATTTTTAACAAACTTCTTTTTGGTGAACATTAGAAACAAAAGTCGCTCAGTTTTCTGTGAAACATCTATTTTTTGGAATTCCGAGATGAAGCCGCATCTCTGGCCCGCGCCGCGCGCGTGTTTCCGCCGCCTCTCACCTCGCACTCCCGGCTCAACTTGCGGAAAAACTCCTCGTTCTCAAACTTGCTCCTCTGGTCCGGGACAACTCGCGGCATCTTCACAGACTCTTGGCGGCCGCTCGAGCCTCTTCCCTGGCGAGTAAGAAAAAGTTCACCAGCGCGCGCGCAGCCGTTCCTCTTCTTCTCTCCGCCGTCCCTCACCCCTGGCTCTTCCGCGTCACAGTCAGTCTGTTTCTTTTTTGTCTTTGGTTGGGTTTCTCTTCCCCCTGTGGCGCGCTGCGCTCAGCTGCCGGCCTCCGTGCCTGCGCTGCGGCTCACGCACTGATGGTCTGCCTCTGCGGGCTGGCTGCTGCGCGCTCTGGGCTGCCTCGGGCTCCAAGTGGTTCTCATTAAGTGACCCGCTCCGATCAATGAGGTTCACTTTGACCGTGTACACCCCCCCCCCTCCTCCTCCTGCCTCAATCGCTCCTCCTGTCTCGATAATCTCAAATAAGCGCTCTGGAGTCTCACCTGCGCGGGTTTTTCTGTGCGTAAAATAGATTTTGGTCACAAATCGCGAAGTTGTTTTCTTATTTCATGGGTTAAAAGCAAACATGTTCTTTGTTTTGTTGTGAAAAATAAAAAAGAGAGAGAAATACATGTGTCGGCATGTCCTCTAAATGCGTCTCTCATGAGTGTATCACCAATTGGCAAACTTTAAAACCCACCCCGCTGCTGTGAGGAAAAGACTGGTGTAAAAAACAGTCAGTTATCCTTTTTTCAAGTGTTTTTGTTCTCAGCTCATCTTATCACATCAGCTGCAGAAGTGTCCGGCCATACAGATGAACTTGTTTTCTTTGTGTTAAAAGCTCAAAATTACGACAGCTCGGAGCGCACTTGAAGGCGTCAACAGTCTACTTCCTGGCTCCGTCGAGTCTCTCTTGTGACTGTACGCCCAAAATACCGCCCCCACCCACCCCGGCACCCCCACCCCCATTCACAATAATAATGCAGCTACACACCGAAGACGGGATGAGACAGGGCCCCGCCACTGCGCATGCGCCGTTTGACCGCACTCACTATATGGGAACCTTATGTGGGGAGGGACAGAGGGAGGGGGAGCCAGAGGAGGAGGCCGATGTGAGCTCCTCAGTTCAGTTTGGAAGAAAAACGTTTTCACAGGTAATAACACCCATACCGACCCATTCAGACTCAAACCGACTATATTGGATGGATTTCTCCTCTGTAAAGTTAATACAGTTCTATTCTATTCTATTCTATTCTATTCTATTCTATTCTATTCTATTCTATTCTATTCATGTACTTGTTATTCAATAGTTTTTTGTATTCATCAGAAAACTCTTAATTTCTGTGGCTAAACATGGTCAAAACAAGGGGCAACACTTTCACTTCCTGTTTGAAAGTGGTTTCAAAACAAAAGCATCTGGAGTCAGGCCGGTTTAAGGACAAACACTGGGTGATCTTAATCAGTTTCCATTCACTTTAATGTAACACTTGGCAACAGAAATAAACACATTTATACTGAGATAAACAACGCTTCTTACACCTGTGATTAGCCTTATCAAAGACAATTGTACATTTATTTGTTTGTTGTCCAAATGTGCAACAACAAAAGTGAAAAAGAAGGACAATTCTCAACAACAGAGCTTATAAACAACAACATAACCAAAAAATGGTTAATAATAATAATTATTTCTAACAAAGTGGTTTAGGCCTGTCAGAAAGGTAATGGGCAGAAGATGAGCATATATTAGATATAATGAATTTAAAGGAAATTTTGTGCAGGAATGGTGTAATTGTATTTGATTGATGACAAGCTCAGAGTGGAATCATAATGCCCCCCCACACACACACACACACACTCACACTACTACACAAAACTTTCTGCTTTACTATAATTTCTCCTTTTTTTAACCTTTACTTTATCAGGAAGTCCCTTGGGATAAAGTCTTTATTTTTTGTGAGAGACCTGGCCAAATATTGTCTGTCTTACTCCTAATCTCAGTAGTATTACTTGTTAAGTTAGTGTTTTATGTTAAGCAGAATAACTACATTTGAATATTGGACAAATGTGTTTGGTAAAATTCCCATTTTATTCATTTTCTATACCGTTTATTCGCTTTCGGGGTCACGGGGCTGCTGGAGCCAATCCCGGCCACTTGGGCGAAGGCAGGTCGCCAGTCTGTTGCAGAGTAGAATGTCCACAATCACACAACCATACACTCCTAGGGACAATTTAGAGTTGCCAATTAACCTATGAAGCATGTTTTTGGACGATGGGAGGAAGCCGGAGATCCTGGAGAAAACCCATGCATACATGGGGAGAACATGCAAACTCCACACAGAAAGGTCCCCCATTGATGTTGTGTTGTGTTTTTCATGTCCCCCAGCCGGGACTTGTACCGGGGGCCTTCTTGCTGTGAGGCAAGAGCGCTAACCACTGCGCCACCATGCAGCCACATTTTATTTATGTAGCCCAATATAACATCACAGAAGATAATCAGATCAGTTAATAAATACAATACCTGATTGTTAAACTGAACTGAACTGAACTAGACATCCCTGCCATTAGAGCTTCATTCTCTGTAAGGAAAAGAAAATTCCAGTAAAAACAAAGAAACCTCAGGAATGTCCACATGAATGAGGGATCCTCTCCCAGGACGGACAGGCGATGTACCAGAACTCTTAGAGGAATGAGCTTCTCTAACTCTACAACTACATGTTTGAATAGTGCAGCAGACGGGCTTCATCCACATGGAACTTGTGGGAAAGCTGGGGGAGCGGATTTTGAGTTTTTGCAGACAGGAAGTTCCACTCCGAGCTTCAGCTTCATCACCTGAACAGGTGCTTAAATGTTACAGAAGTTTGTTTAGAAAGGATTTTTATGTTTGGTGGTACATTCCCCCCAATTTCACCAGATTTACTTCATTTTGCAAATATTTTAGGTTATGTTCCTAAAAAAAACAAAAAACACAAAAACGCTCTAAATGTTTGATGGAAAGTGAAACCCAACAATTTCAAGAGGAGGTGTAAATTATTATGGAACAGAAGGCCAAAAAAAAAAAAAATAATAACACGCCCTGTTATTGCATTAGTGTGTTTTTCCCTGAACACAGACACACAGTCGTATGAAAAGTCTCCTAATCTCACACACAGATCTTAATTAAAGCAAGAACAAGAGCTGGCAGGTAAGAAGCCGGAGCTTTTTTCTCTTCTGCTGCGGCGCATCCCTGTTGTAACACGTTGTGTTGTTTCTTTTTGGGGGTGTTTGTGAGTCCGTCTGACTGGCTCCTGTGTGCGAGGGGATTAAAAGATGTGTGTTTGGATCAGACGGGTGTTTCGCCTCTTCTGTCAGTTTGGTGCAGTCTGGGTTGTCGTACATCTGTGCATGAGGAGAGGCTCAATGATTTAATCATGACTTTTCATCCCAACAGTCTGAAAACGAGGCCTCGGGGCGCAGCACATGCTCCCAATCTGTGTCATGGGGGGGAAACGCTTCACAGCCGTGTCATTGATTTGGTCCAAACGCTCTCCTGCTCAGGGGGGGGGGCGAAGTGTGCACACAAACACAGACATACAAAACTCTCCACTTCTTGTGTTTGTGTTATCCACGAATGTGTCAGAGTGTAGTGACGCACTAAAAGGTTCATGAATTAATCAGAAACTCTGTGGTTTCCGCTGTGAATGCTTCTGACGTGGACCCTGCTGCGTCCACACTCACAGCTCTGAAGCCTGAAAGAAGAAGCCAAAGGGCATTTAACATTTCACAGAAAGTACGGCAGAACTTTAGTCCTGAAAGCTCTTTGTGTTCAAACGTTTTTGTGACAGATGCTTGACTTGGTAGCAGAAAAAGTTCCACTTTGATCATTTTTTGATCTATTAGAAAAAAGTCCCCAGTGGACATTTTTAGACAAAAAAAAAAAAAAAAAACCTGTGTCATTTTGTTGGACATTGTTTCTGCAGAGCGGCAGGAGTTTTTTAGAACTTCGCCTATGGGTTGTTAGTATCGGCACAAAGCAACCCCGCCCCTTTTCCCCTCCTCTAAGCTGAGCAGAACGGAGCAGAGAGAAAATATTTTCTACGTCACAAATAAGCTCTTTTTTTTGTCTACACTGAATTAAGAAAAATACTCAGACGTGCAATTTCAAGTTAAATTTACTTTGTGTCTCCTCCATCATTAGAAAGATGCCACAACAACACATTAAAATCACGATTTTCATTGGAGTGGGACTTTAAGAAGCTCTAATAAAAGCTGTGACGTTTTTTTTACTTCAGATTATAATTTCCAATTTAAAAAAGCATTTAAAATCCTAAAGACTTATGCAAATCTTCCAAGAACTGTTCAGGGAGAATTTCAATTTCACGAAATCACAAGTTTAGGGTAACAAGTGCAACAACAACAAAAAAATAAATCTGTTTCACATTAAAAAGGATGGACAGAATTCAGAGAAAATGTTTCAACTGCAAAGCATCTCATTTCTTTCCCTGGTCATGTGTTTTCACCGGTTTTGATCCTCTGAAATAAATCGAAGCCTCCAGGTACGGTGGCCCTGAAGAGAAATTCACATCAAATCCCTCAATGCAAAAATGGAACTTTTGGAATTAGGTTTTGTTTTTGGAATTTAGTATCAAAGAATCACAGGAGGAAGGTTGCAACTGTGACTCCAATGCTGAAAAGGCAGATCTGACATCAAACATAGATGTACGTTTTAGCGGATCTTTATTGCTCTATTTCTTGTTTATGATAAGTGAGGAGGTGTCACAGTGGTGCAGTGGTTAGTGCTCTCACCTCCTAGTGAGAAGGCCCTGGCTCTCATCCCCGCTGGGTCCCCTATCTGTGGTGTTTGCATTTTCTCCCTGTGCATGTGTGGGTTTTAGAGATTTCTAAATTGCCCCCATAGGTGTGAGGCCGTGCAATAGACTGGAGACCCACTCAGGGTGCACGTCGCCCTTCCACAATAGTAGCTGGGTTGGCTCCCCCCATGACCCTGAAAGTGATTCAGTGGGTTCTGAATATAGATGGATGGACGGACGGATGGATGGATGGACAACTGTTGGGTGAAGGGAGGATTTTTGAATCAAAAGCTCAGATTTCTGCCTTTTTAGTAGTTGTTTTTTGTGCAACGCAGGATCCACTAAAGCTTTAACTACCCGCTCCGAAGAAAATCATATTTTTGCTGTTTTCAACACGTTCCTGTGGCTGTTTTTTTATGATTTAGGGCATATATTAAGAGAATTAAACATAAAATAGCATTCTGCGTTTTTCTTTGTTCAAATTGTTGTTCATCAGGGGCAGACAAAAAAGGCTTTTGAAAAAAGTTCTCAGTTGTGACGTAGAAAATACGCCGGGCGGGCCACAAGCTCCAAGCTCTCAGCATTGGGGAGAGGAAGGGGGGCGGGGTTGCTCCATGCCAACAGTCCCATCCACAACTCAGAGGCAAATTTCTAAAGAACTCCTGCTGCTCTGCAGAAACCAAGTCCTAGAAAACAATAAAAGCTTCATAACTATAATTAAACAGTGGTGCTTTAAAAACAGACCAAAAGATGATCAGAAAGGGTCATTAAAGACTACTTTGACCCACCTAGAGGCTGTTTAAGAAAAACATCATGTTGGGTGGAGCAGGCCAGTCAACACTGTGGCTTCCATCTGGTCTCCTCCGTCCAGAGGAGAAGCTGCATGTTTGCTAAAGCAGATGGACATCAAGATGCTTGTGGACATCAATAGGTCCAATTGAAAAGGAAGCTTTATGCAGGCTCTATTCCATACATTCTGAATCATTTTCTGTGAAAAATCTATGTATAAATCAGAGAAAGTGGATCCCAGGTTTGTGTCGATGGCCTCAGGCTGCAGTGTGGATGCCCTCAGCCTCAAGTAGAGACCTTTCTCACCTCTCCATGCACACACTGTTCTTACACATTGCCCTTCGCTAACCAATCTTTGGTTTCTTCAAAGCCATTTTAAGAAAAAAAAAAAACAATTTAAAAGATAATTTAAGTGTTTTTTTTTTTGCCAAAGCAGACAGAATATTTCTACAAATGACAAGAGAGGTGACGGTTTCTGCTAAACCTCACAATCCTGAAGCTCCTTCAGTGTCTCGCCTGATCAAAAATGTGGAAACATAAAAGCCAACACAGTGTGAACAGAAACTGTGCCCCACATTACCTGCGTGTGTCCCCGCCTCCGTGATGCCTTTCTGCTCGTTATAATTCAGGGACACGCAAACAAAAACAGCTTTGTTTGCTGCTTAAAGACGCTGCTGCAGCAGCGGGAGTCATAAATATTTCTAATGCATCAGCGATGACACACAGCTGACTGCAGGTGATCATGAGAGACGGCGGCGCTCTCCACTCATCCCACTGATGTGTTCAGAGGAAAATGAGCGAGACAGCAGCTCTTCATCAGCATCCCTGCTGGATGCTGTCGCTTCACTTCTGCCCCCCCCCCCCTCCCCCAAAAAAAGAGGCATTTGCAGGTTCTCAGCAATCTACAACTCTATCAAACAAAACCCAGACGGGAAGCGACAACTCGGCCGTAAAACTAAAGCTGGAAATGAGCGAACATGACAAAAATAAGAACTCAGCTTCACGCCGCCCGAGCTTCTGTGACCCCACAGGCTGCATGTGACCCAGCAGGGTTACATCAGTGACTGAAAGCCACCCAGACAGCCCTGCATTGCTGACCGTGATCCCTTCTACACACACACACTCACTAGTGTGTTTGTGTGTGTGTGTGGGGCAGTGTAGAACAGAAACCTGGACGCGTGTGTTTATTTATTCCCAGTCAGACGGCAGGATCCCATGTCTGCACACAAATGTGGAGCATCCAGGATATCAGAGTGACAGTTACAGTATTACAGTCAGACTGTCTGTCTGTGTGTTTGTCTGCTGCTGAAAACACACTGGGGGGGGGGGTTCCAATGAGTGCAAAAAATAAACACAAAAATCTGCATCTGCATTACAGCCAGGACAGCGTGAGGGCCTGCAAGCTGCCCCCCTGTGGTCGAACCTTGAAGTTATTCTTTTTCTGATAAATCCCATTGATGACATCAGTTTTAGCAACGGCTGTTGACTTCTTATCCATAAAACCAGCACTTAAAGGGGCTAACTTGGACCTCAATTTGCTGGACAATATTTAAAACAGGAGGGGATCGAACATTCTGAGCGAATGCCTTCACTCTCTGGAACGCTCTGCCTCTGTGCCGACGCCCCACTGACGCGTTTGAGGGCCTGTTTATCACAGCAGGCTTGTGGCCAAATGATTTTAGAATTTTAGGTTTATGTATTTGTTAAAACATGTTGATTCCCTGTTTTCTTCTGGTTTATGTTGTCGTGACCTGTTATGTTCAGAAACTTTGGGATTTTTTTGTTTGGGAAATGCGTCATGAATAACCTTTACTTACTATCTAATACCCTACATCATCTTCATCTGATTCAACGAGGTTAGATCGATTTTTAGGAATAATTTAGGACTTTGGAGGTTCAATAAAGAAAGAAAGTTATTCAGATTTGTTGAATCAAGACAGCAATGGAACAAAAGTCACCTGATAAAGTTTCCTAAAAAAGAGACACGTCATGCTGCATAAGAAACTAAGAGCAGATCAGAAAGAAAGTCCCTGAAATGTTTACGTCTGAAAAAGTCACCAAGACATTTCTGCAGCTTTGGGATTCCAGGGAACCGCAGAGAGAACTATTATCTGACCCATCGTCAACAGTGACTGTGAAAACAAACCGAGGACTCATCCAACTGCAGAAGCAGAACAACAAGGAAAGAACTGACTTAGCTAAACACTCGCTTGGATGAAAATAGTGTGTTTTTGTGTTTTTAACATGTTCTAGCATTTTTCCTCATGATGGATTATTAAGAAAATTATGATTTAAATAGCATTTCTGAGTATTTCTTTATTCAGATCATTGTGACTCAGTTGAAAAAAATGCAGTTTGGAAAAGCCTGTGGTTGTTACGTGTAAAGTACAATCTGCAGCTTCATGCTCTGCTTCATGCTGATGCATCACTTTCAGACAAATAGATCCATGTACGTCTTCGTTTTCCTCGTCTGAGCTGGAATCTGGCTCCAAACTGTACGACTTGCCTAAAAATGGCATAATGCTAATTAAAAGAATCACTGGGAACGCTTTTATAATACATCAAAGGATGAGCGGAGTGGGACTTTGAGATCAGTGACTCAACGGTCAGAAGGAGACTTTTGGACTATAGAACAGCTTCTCCATGTTCACAGAGAAGGAAAGACACTGTTACTCAAAGGACCCAAAGACTTGTCCCTCATTAGATTTTCTGTGGTTGTAGACGGTGGACTGTTGACGCCTTTCATCACCCCTCAGCTGTCTGTGATGCAGCAGATCATTCTGGAAGATGTCTTTCAATCTGGAGGTTAAACAAACAGACTTTAAGGTGAAGCATGGGGGTGGGAGTGTGGTGAGATGGGCTGCTTCACAGCTTCAGGGCCTGGACAACTTAAATAAATGAATAGAAGCAGGAATTCCTGTGTTTTGTGATCATAATCAGACGTTTCTGCTGAAAATCTTGATGATAATTATTAAATCAACAAGAACAAACTTCTTGATAAAAAAAAAGTTGATCAGTTTAAGACAAAATTTACTTTTTAAAAGTAAAGTGAGAAACTTTGTTTTAATTAAGGATACATATTATGTAATGTAGCACATTTATTGCATACATTGAGATTATTAAAACATTATTAAGGATCGACGTTATTTGGATGTGATGATTTGACTAAAAACAAACACATTTTAAAGTAATTGTAAGTGTTAGTAAACTTATTGACCATTTATTACCAGCAGAATTCCACCTCTATGCCCACAGAAAAGGCAGAAAATAAGTTTTCTTTTTCTAAACTCACAGATTATCTTTTTATTTAAAGATAATTTAAAGTTTAGATCAATTTTCCTACATTATTTGTTGCAAAGAAGAAGAAAAAAAATCTGTACTTTTTCTTCCAAACGCTTGAATTTTCATCTTAAATCACCAGAGCCGTTTTAATAACTTGTTCGTTGTAATTCCCTGAAGTTGCTCTGAAGTGTCTCAGAAAAAGTCTGAACAGAACCTTGTTTGGCCAAACCTCAAAAGCAGAAGTCCTTGTTCAGCACATTTTTCCTCTGGAACATTTTCCTCTGAACTTGTTAGACGTTTTTCTCTGTTTTCTGACAGTTTGAGCTGAATAATAAACGCCAACTCTAACGCTGAAATCAAGTAAATGATTGCATATAAAAGGGGAGAGGAAGAGAAATAAATGATGACATGATCTTTTGGCCAAAAACAAATTAAGAAAAAAACAGTTTTTAACTATTTAAACTGAACCGTCACCTTATCATGGAAGCCCAATGGAAAACCTGGGATGTGTTGGAGGGATTGTAAGTTTTTTTTTTGGCATTTGGGGGCTCGTCCACTAGAGCTGGATGAATGTTTTGGAAGTCTGAGGTCATCTCTTCTGTGGCTCGGCTCTGGATAAACAGTGGAACAAATGGATGGACAGACGAACGTCTTTTTTGACATTTTTGTCATTTTTGTCTCTAAATTAAATGTTGCACAGTAAGAAATCTACATTTATCTCACGGTTCTGCTTCTTATTCAATGAATATTAGTATAACCAAGTTCAGTGTATTTTATTTTCCCTAATTTTGATCAAATCACATCAACATTTTTAAAAAGAAGTGCCACAATTGATTTTAATATTTATTCAAATCAAATGCTTCAAGTTTAACCCAATTAAATGTATTAAATTAAGTCAGTTATTTAGTCTTATTTATTGTATTTAATCTAATTTAATAGACATGTGAATGGATTGGAACCAAACGCTGATTCTGGCAGTTCTGCGTTTCTGTTTAGACTTACAGTTAATGTCACAACATTCAGGACTTTTGTGTATTTTCTGGTATCTTCTCTTGCAGTCAGATGAGAACACTGGGTTTCTGACTAAGAAAAGGCAAATACTGCAGAGTCATGCAGCCTGTGTGGAAGATAAAACGCCTTTTCTGGGGTAATTTTCCACACGTTTGCTCAACTTCCTGAGTTTAGCTGAAGCTCCGTGGTTTGGTTGGAACACCACAGACTTTTTTTAACCTCTCCTGTCCAGCATTTCGTATCTGATCAAAGAGCCGCCACTTTTCAGGAAGTGGATCCAGGCGCTGAACTCCACTTCAGATCCAGTTCCACTGCCTGTGATCATAACAGCTAGAGCTGGTTATTAATGGATGAGGACAAAACAGCGTCACAAATATGACAAATATGCTGTTAGGCCACAGGCGGTTTGTAGTTTTCCCTTTGGTTAGCCGCCATTTTCAGGGAGTTGGTGCCGTTTCTGCTTGTAAACCACCACAATAGAAGATTACAGTGACATCAGCCTTTGAGTGAAGACAACCAAGAGGTTCAGAACATTGACTGTACATGAGAACTGGACTGGTGTTCTGAACACTAAGTGCCCTCTGAAGCCAAAATCCTATAGACCTCTATAGAATATTAATCTGCTAACTTTTTTTTTTGTTCTTGATAATTCTATTTTTTTCATATTTTTTTCTGTAGTTCAAATTATTCAAGTTATAATCTGACCAGTCATAAAACAACACAGTCTAATGTTGAGCGTTTGAAATAAGTGATAAGGATGTGGACTTCCAACAATATCACTCCTGATTGGCGAGAGTGGTTTCCATGGAAACCATGGTTAACTCAGACCAGTCACTGCTTACTTCAGTACTTCTCAAATTGTGGGGCGGGCGCGATGCGATGCCAGGGCGGAGCGTGCAGTAGTAGTGGTTTTAGGCACAGGTTCATGTATTCATCTTCTTCCGTTTTTTCCTTTCAGGGTCACGGGGCTGCTGGAGCCTATCCTGGACACTTGTGGGCGAAGGCAGGAGACACTCTGGACATGTCGCCAGTCGGTCGCAGGGTCACACTCACACCCACACCCACACTTTTAATTTAGAGTTGCCAATTAACCTATGTTTTTGGACGGTGGGAAGAAGCCAGAGACGGCAGAGAGAACCCACACATACACGGGGAGAACATGCAAACTCCACACAGAAAGGTCCCCCAGCCAGGACTTCTTGCTGTAAGGCAAGAGCGCTAATCACTGCACCACTGTGCAGCCTCTTTTTAAGGCACAGGTAATACGGGAAATTGCCCGGGGCGCAAATTTAACCGGGGGCAGTGGTGACAGCGGTTCAGTGCTTGGAAAAAAATTCTGCACCACCATTGGTCTCCTATTGTCTGTTATATCACAGAGTTTGTACCAGCCTGAAGCCTGTGAACTGCCGTCCCTGCAGCTGCTCTGTCTCCTGAAGGAAAGGGGGGGAAGGATGTGAGGTGGAATGGCGGCTAAATTGGCATCACCAGAATCACCACATGACTTTAGATGACTCAGGTCATGCTAATAATGTCATTCTTTATGAACTATTGTAGACATTTTGATGGCGTGTCTTTATTTTCCATCAATGTTTTCTTTGTCTGCCTGTCGTTTAGTTGGTGTCTGTATTTGACATAAAGACAGCAGGTAATGCAGTGAAACAGCTGCACTTTTTGAAATCATAAATAAACAATCCATCATTTAGAAAAAATATCTGCACAATGTCTTTTATCTATTTTGTTCAGACCAAAAACGTTACATATGGTGGTGCTGCTGTGTTAATGTTTCAGATCAATTAACATTTAATATGATTTATTCATTGAATCATTTTTCTCAGCATCAAATGGTTCAGTTGGTCAAAGTGTTTTAGTTTTAATAAGAACTGACAGATTATTTTTATTTCAGGCACTTTAAGCTTTTTTTCTGTTTTAAACTATAACAGGGTTTCTGTATCTTTTAATGTTAAAAGACACAATTTCAGGTATACTTACACAATTTTTATAGATACTAACCTAATATATCATCACGTCGTCAAGCGTGTGTGTGGGGGGGTTGGGGGGGGGGGGAACATTTTCTGTTTCCTAGGGGAGGCCTTGCAAAAATTAATTGAGAACCACTGGCTTACTTGTTCATCTGGATCCAACAAGGCGGCGTCTGTAAAATAAAATGTTCTTCATTTCATTGAAGTAAGCCTTTGGGTTACGCGGCGGCGCGGCGGTTAGCACCCCACAGCAAGTCCCAGCTGGGGGACCTTTCTGCGTGAAGTTTGCATACATGTATGCGTGGGTTTTCTCCGGGGACTCCAGCTTCCTTCCACCGTCCAAACACATGCTTCATAGGTTAATTGTTTACTCCAAATTGTCACCAAAGGTGTGAATGTGAGAGTGCATGGGTGTGTGATATGTGTGGCCATGTGACAGACTGGCGACCTCTGCCCACGAGTGGCTGGGATAGGCTCCAGCAGCCCTGTGACCCCAACAGGGAAAAAGCGGGTTTGGACGTCACAGTCACTGGGTCCAGTTCTCAAATACAATCAGGAAATCCAAAGCATGCCTAAGATCTTCAGTTTCAACGTCCCCCACAGCTTCTTTGTGTTACTGCATTTTACCAAAAGTATTGACGTGAGAGGAGACAGCCATGGCTGACTTGACAATAAAATAATCTGTTTGCAGACTTTCATTACTACACCAGTGACATTGTTTTAGTCAAAAGTGCAAAAGCTTCTGGATCTGAAAGGTTGTAAATGCAAATAAAGCAAGAAATGTACTATTGTTGGTATAAACCCAGGAAAAAGCTCAGTTTTTGAGCTGCTTAATCTGATTGGAGCCTTTGATTCCAAAGACCAGGAAATCCTTCAACAGGCTGGAAAAGAGAGAGAGGGATTATCGGGCACAGTTCACAGTTAGGTTATGGATCATTTTGCTTTCATGATAATCGTAAATCTGACATTAAATTGGTGAAATTGTGCAAGTTCCTGCTACAGGGAGTGCCTCAGGGTGTGATTCTTGGACCTCTGCTGCTGCTTCTGGGTCAGATCATAATCACAGTGATGAAGCTCTAAGATCCATTTGATTCTCTGCTGCTCAGAGCAGCTAAATGACCTCAAACTTTCTTCAGTTACATAACGCTGTAACAGAAGTTCTCGTTTTTAGAAACAAAAGGAAAGTCTGAATTAAACTAAAGAGCTTCTTGCTAATGTGGGGATTTCAATAATAAACAAAGACACTTTCCTTATGTGTGGTTCAGAGTCAAAACACTAATCAGTGTATATCTTAGACAAGGGGGGATTTACTTAACAAATTCATAGCTTCAGTTCCCACATTTCCAGAGGAGACTTACAGGAGTGAGACAGAAGAGACCAGAGGAATGAAGATAAGACTTTGATCGAGAAAGAGAGAGCCAAAAACAGTGCCAGACGTGTACAGCTCAGATGAGTTCAAGTCTTCCAGGTGTTTATTGTAAACAAATGACATCATTCCTGCGTCTAAATTCTTATTGGATCGTGCAACTTCTGTAGGAGTTTGAGCATTTTTTGTTTGTCCTTTCAGAAGACTTCTGGTGCCAACTATATCTTAGTTAATCACAACAAAACCAGTTTCTAAACGGTGTCATTATCAATATTTGCTTATCTAAAGAACAAACATTTCTGGAAACTAAGATCTCGTGTTTTGCTGCGACCCTGTAAGGGTCGCTGTGACCTGCGCTCTCATGCCTGATGCAGATTAAAACTCACAAACCCAGGAGAGATCTGCAGGAAACAGGCAGGATTGGTGTCCAAACAGTGTCCAAATGTCTAAATACTTCCAGTATCTCTGTGTGTTGTTGTATTTTTTGATTGTTATGTATACTAAAAATAGCCTTTGCGTCTTGATATAGCCTTTTGAATGACCTCTGTGCATAAAGAGAGCTACAAATAACGGAGAAGAGTCTAGAATCAGAGTGGTCAATGAGAAAGATGGAACAGTCACTCTGAGGCAAACGGAAGTTTTCCAAAAGCAAAGTTGTGTTTTGTTGAATGTTTGTGATTTTTCTCATCAAACGTTAGCGGACAGCCACACAAAGAAGAAAGTGAATCAAACATCTAATCGCCACCTGAACATAATGGAACAATTGAGTTCATAATTAGTCAAAAAGACGCATAGTGTCTACAAACATACGTTTAACAGATCTCCAAGGATCTTGATCCAAACAATCTGGGTTAGATAAAGATTATTCAAGAAATAAACAAAATTACACAAAAATGAAGAAGGTTCAACCACTGCTGCAGTTCTAAGCTTTGGCCAGTAGAAGGCAACATGGCAGCTTTACCTCTAAAAAGAGAGGGTCCCAACCGGAGAAGCTGAGACTGTTGTTATGGAAACCAGTGACAGGACTTCAAAAACTCTAATCAACCCAGTAAAAATGAATCAGATCTATCTATCTATCTATCTATCTATCTATCTATCTATCTATCTATCTATCTATCTATCTATCTATCTATCTATCTATCTATCTATCTATCTATCTATCTATCTATCTATCTGCCTGCATTTCTGTCCATCTATTACATAACTGTGCAGCATAGTGGCTCTTCCTCCACCTCATCCTCTTTCTATTCTCCTGCATCTTCATCTCAACATCCTCAGATGGGTGTGGTATTGCAGTGACTTTTTTTCACCACAAGGTGGAGCATGTGCCCCACCTCAGAGGAGGGTTTGTGTGATGTCCAGCCAGAGCAACTTCTGCTTCTTTCCTTGCTAGATGGCAAAGCAAAGAGGATCTTTTTTTTTTTTCCTGTCACACCCAAGAACATGAACATCTGTTTCCCACTGTGTGGTTCCTTTAGCTCCCCAACAAAGAAACGAATAAATAAGTGCACCGTTTTGTGAAAGACAGAGGTGGTGAACTTCCTCTTTTGATGTCCTGACAGTTTTCTGAAGTTGCATTCAAACAGGAAGGGTGGGCCTCATTTACAACAGAGCATTGCTACATCAAGAAACGCAACCCAGCGTGCATCTGCACGTGGTCTTGTGTAGTGCCATCTGTAAAAGTGGTTGTTTTAGTTAATAACACTGACTCCAAAAATATCTCACACTAACTCTGAAACAAGTGCAATAATCTTGTTCAGTCAAAGCAGCTGTTTTGTTCATCAAAATGCACCACCTAGTGTCAAAACTTTGAAGTACAGTTACTACAAACAGAGTGACATTTGAATCTACAGTGAGGAAGATGACATGAGGAGAGGCTGGTCTGTGGATGAGCATCTCAACCTTTTGTGGTCTGCTCATTCAGCCACATTCTGAATGGTTTCACGTGAACCCGTCGGTCGGCACGGGCGGCGAGCGAGCGAGCCTTATTAAACTGGCAGAAAATTCTGGCTAAAGCTCTCAAGGTGAACGACAGCTGAGTATGCTGCTTGATCTCGGTGCCCCCGCCTTTTCATGCACGCTACTTTCTTATCTTAGTTTGCCTTAAATCTACTTCAGTTGTCAAACTGAGGAACCTCTGCAGTTATTTTAAAAGAAACATCTGCAGAACTTCAAAGTCTGAAGCGGCACTTTGTCATCTTCTCCTGCAATTTGGCTCTAATGAGCTGAGCCGCTTTAAGGGAGACTGCACCACTTTAAACAGCAGTTCATCAGTCGCCTCCATGATATGGAATATATGCTGGGGACTGATTCCACTCCTGCTAGTTGAGACTGATGAGCTCCCTCCTGTTCAGCAGCTGGTCTGCACAACACTCAGCCCCTAATAATGTAAACATGAGGCAGTTCAACCGTATTGACTGGCTTCTAATTCAAAGTAACAATTTCCTCAGCATCAGGATGGAATCAATTTTAGTTTCAAATGTATTTATTCTTGTATTTGATGACATTTTAGAGGTCAACATGCTCAAACTTTGGTTTTCTGTTACAACTGTGTTTTTATAGTTTAGTTTGTTGAGGCAACGGCAAAATGGGGATACAGGGTTGCAGAACAGTCCTATGAGTGCTTCAGCCGTTTCCTGGTCTCTCTTCTGCTATAACATTTTAATAAAACATCTCAAAACTTGGCTCAATAAAAGCTCTGCTTCAAACCCAGCTGACAGCTGCGCGTCATTTCTGGGAGGCGTCTGCATCCCTGTCTGGGGATGTTTCGCATCACAGCCAGCAGAAATGCTCTGATTAATTGTTCCTTTTTGAAGTAATGTTGGTTTTACCCCAAACTAAACTATTTTTGGATGTTTTGATGAAACTAGTGCTTTAAATTCCAACTGTGAGGATTGTGTCCTTTGGTTTGGTTGGTTTTTGTTCCGTTCTGCTTTTAGGCTCGTCTTTCCTCCGGTCACACTCTCAACTGGTTTCATTTGCTAATTATCCACAGTGGTCTTTATTTAACTTAACTATCTCAGCGTGTTTAAGTGTTTGGTGTTCAGCCTTGTCAGGTCATCTGCTTTTATCCCCTCTCTTGTTTTCCTTTTGCTCATGTTTAAGTTTATTTATCAAAATCTGGTCACCGGCCACAGTTTCCTACTAATTCTTATATATAATAAAAAAGTTTTCAACCTTTATAAACTATGTTAAAAATTTGTGTCTAAAATGAAGCCTTTTTGTTTGTTTTAGTCCAATAACTTAAGTATGGAGATGAGTAAGTGTGTGTGTCTGTATGTGTCCATACATGTTTGAATATACATGTGTGTTTTTACAGGTAAGAGAAACAAAGAATTTAAAAACATTTGACAAATTTCTGTTATGGAAGTTCAATTTTTTTCCTTCTCTTTTCTGAGGTTGTGTTTATAAGGGAGATTTGTGTGTGTGTGTGTGTGTGGGGGGGGGGGGTTATCATGACAATTCATATGGTTAAGTATGTATCTAATCTGTGTTGTACAATTTCTAAAAAATCTCCTGCTCCTACACCTGGCTGTGGATCCTGTCTCTGGCTCGTCTCGCGCCCCCGACTGTCCCCCCAACTCCATCTGGATGAAGCTCGTCTGCTGGACTTTAAATATGTAGTTGTAGAGTTAGATAAGTTAATTCTTCTCTATGAGTTCTGGTAAATCGCCTGTCCGCCCTGGGGGAGGATCCCTCCTTCATTTGGACACCCCTGAGGTTTCTTCATTTTTTCCGGAATCCGTTTTTTTTAGGAGTTTTTCCTTAGCGTGAAGGGGGGTCTAAGGGGCAGAGATGTCCAGTTTAGTTTAGTTAGTTCTGACGTTAGTTTAGAATCTTTCTATTGAATTGTGTGTATTCATGATTCTTTTGATTTTATGTTTTATCCTACATTTATCTGCACAAAGCCCATCGAGACGACTGTTGTGATTTTGGGCTATACAAATAAATTGAATTGAATTGAAAATAACGTAAAAAAAAAAAAAAAGAACATGTTTTGTTTAAGAATCTAATGTGAGAAACGTATTGGGGGCTTGTCCGGGATCTTTTCAAACTCTAAATTTGTGTTTACACTGACGGCGATTCGCGTGGCCTGTTCCAGTGTTAAACCAATATGGAAACGCAATCAGAGGTCCTGATTGGGTGTGGCGGACAGGTGGTAGCGCTTTTTTAGGTGGCGTTGTTGACGTGCTGCGAATATTTTACTGCACAGGTTCAAATATCTGAGCTTTGGAGAAAAAAATTTTCTCATGTCAACCAATCAGGAACTCAGTGTAGCTTGTGATGCATTGATGATGTAATTAGTTGGTAGAATCCAACACAAACATGGAGGAGAATCCAATTGTCCCCCTCCTGAAATTCATATTTTTCTTATTTATATGAAGACAATAATAATAAAAAGTTCTACTAATTCTATTCTTATTTTTTCCCCGTCTTTGGACAAATGCAGGTCAGCAAGTCGTCAAACTGGGTCACAGAGAGACGGCCGTCATTTAGATGCAGCTTCTGCAGTAGATGGTGAAGCTAACCGTACTGGGAGAGTCTCTAATCTCATGAACCCAGACATGGAGACAAGGATCTCTCAAAATCCTCCATGTCTTCCATGCATTTTATGAGACATACAGTTAATGTAGCGATGAGACTAAAAACTTTAGTCCGTAGCTCCTCCCACACGTTTTCAAGTTTATGAAACTATTCTTGGACAAGCATCGAGCAGCGAATTTAACGGCCGAGAATTTGACGTGCAAATCCGAATCTCGTTGCTGTGAGCTTAACGAATAAACCTGTGTCTCTTTATGAGGTTGGGGAAGAGGTACTTGGGATCTGACTGCATAATTAGAGGAGGTGATGCAAATGACAACTTTACAGTAAATTTGCCTTTACAGATTTTTTGTATCTTCAGTTTGGCTTGTCGCTTTTAAATGTGGTACTACGCTACAGCAAATACAATGCCACAATGTTCAAAAGAGATTAAGAGACCCAAGCCAGGGTCTCATGGTGCCGGTGCCAATACAGAGGGATGTGTCAGGAAGAGCATCCCACGTAAAATCAAACCAAATCAGAATCAGACCTTTAATATCCATATTGAATCGGTCGAGGCCCAGGTTAACAACAACCGCCATCAGTGCTGTTCACCGACAGGCTGCACTGGACTTGTGTTGGTTGAAGATGGAGAAGAAAGGGTTAGATGGAGGAAGGTGATTCGCGTTGGCGACACCTGAAAGGAAAACTAAAAAGAAAAGAAGAAGAAGAAGAGGAAGTTCCAAAGAGATGACGTTCCCTGCAAGATGGTGGCTTGACGGCGCTGAAAAGGACAACAGTACAGTGCAGCCCATAAGCATGAACACAAACACGATCAAGCGTAGTTTTACACAAAGCCAAACTTTACAGTGAAATCAGAAACAAGTCCAGCAGAAGAGGAGAAGCGGCTCATCAAAGCTGCTTCTTTTTGTGGGGTTTACTGTCATGGAGACACAAAAGACTTTTGACCACAGGCAGAAAGCTCGACAGCCGAAGAAAAACAGCGGAGATGAAAATGGAATCCGACAGTAAGTCAGTTCTATTTAAAAACCACCTTCCTTTATTGATTCTAATGACTTTTTGGCTGCTTTTAGTGACAGGAACTATTTTGTAGAGTCGGTATGAAAAGGACTTCTCTGGTGAAGTTGAATAGAACCGACTTCAGAGCAGTCTGTGGTGATTTTTCTCAGAAATAAACATAATTGTGCTGAAGTTGTGTTATCTACAATCAGACAGAAGGATCTATGACAGGCAAACAACAGCTGAGACTTTTAGCCCAAATGCAGGTTTCTGTTACAGTTTACTGATGAATGAATGACTCCTGTTGACGACTGATCAAAGTTTCTTCCAGGACTTAAAAATATCTCACAGGCAGTGAAGGTTGGAGGTCACCCTGGAAAAAAAGAGGTTTGAAGATCCTGACAGGCGACGGTTGGCTCACACTCGTCCGTTTCTAGCAGGGAAACCCCCCCACAGCTGCTGCTCTGGTCTAAACTTCAGCTCTGCTTCTGGCTTCCTTTGTTTTCCTCAGACCTCCTTGATTTCATTTGGTCTTTACTGTCGTTCTATTTTCCAGTGTGAAGCGGCTGCATGAACAGCTGCTTCATTTACAGACTTGAGCACAATAAAAAAAAAGTTTTCTACGCCCAAAACAGCCACTTCATGTGAAGATTAAACGTTACTCTTTTGACCAAAGTCAACCCTTTAAAGAATAAAAACATAACAAATGATGGTTTTTAGCACTTTACAGGTGGAGCTGCTCACATTCTTTCTGCTAAAATGTTCAGATTATCTTCTGATTCTGCTGTTAAAGAAAACAAATTAAGTTTGTTTTCCTTTTTATTTTTTGAAAACTTGCTGATTAATCCTTCAGGAAGATCAGCACACTTTAGCGCCAAAAGCCAGAAGGTTCATCTCAGCTTTTGCAGGCCTCAGTCGGCCTCTCACACACACTCAGTCGTGTTAAAGACCACGAGGACAGGTTGAAGACTCTTCAGTATATATATTTTAAAAAAATGGTCTCGGCTTACAAAACCACTTTTGAACAAATTCAAAATTAACATTTCTTTTATTTTTCTGTTTTTTTTCATCTTAAGTCATCATTGTTTGCATTAAATATTTATTTTATAAAATTGTCTGACAGACAAAAGCATAAAAAAAAGGTCTGAACTTGTTATGATGGTGGATGAACTGAAGTGAACAAAAGACATAAATAATCTCTGTTTTCACTAGAAAAAGGGCAGAAAAATGACAAATTTCTGACATAATTCAACTTTGGGGCTGCACATGGTGTAGTGGTTAGCTCACAGTGAGAAGGTTCGAATCCCTGCTGGGTCCTTTTTGTGGCGTTTTTCTCCTCATGCCTTCGTGGGTTTTGTCTGGGCCCTCTGGTTTCCTCCTGAAGTCCAAAAAACATGCTTTCCATCTCCATTTTGTCCATAGGTGTGCATGTGTGTGGGTGAGTGTGTGGCCTTGCAACATTGGCGCCCTGTTCTGGGGGGAACCCGCCTTGGCCCCCACATGAATGCAGCAGCTTCTGTGATGGAGGTTTCATTCAGGTGTAAATCTGCAGCATGTTGTGTTTTCTGGAAGCCCACGTGTGTGTGGTATAGTGAGTCTGTTCCACAGGTTGTGTTGCGTTGCTCATCTTCTCTCCTCTCTTCTCTGTTTTCGGACAAATTTAACTAAAGTCCAAACAGTCGTTGGTTTTGGCTTTTGCTTTTTATACTATGGGCAGGCAGTAATTATGTCACTGTGAATGAGAAGGCCAATCATGTAATGATGCTAATTGTGTCAATGAGCAGATGTGGATTTATTAATGTCACTAACTATCATATTGGTCTGCAGCCTCCAGGAGTGGAAGCTACTTAAGTGGATCAGAGTGAACAAAAAAAAAGGGAAAATGATGGAAAACGCCTGAGACATGTGAGGAGTGAGAGGCACGTCAGGGTGAAAATGAGAAGTGTCAGTCCAGCCTCTGCTGACCTGAAACCGCCTTTTCTTCCTGTCCTGAAGTGACAGAGACTCATTGTACATTATTGGTGCTGATGGAAACACATGGCTCGGAGGAAGAGCGACATGCGTCCACTGTTTAGAGGCAGCAGGAAAACGCCGGATAAAGTGACGTCTGGATGTTCGTCCTAGAGCAGCACAGAGGAGTGGAAACAATCCCTCATTAGCTGGGAGTCCATTCTGGTTTAACATGGTGTCAAAGCCAGACCTGGAGATACGTATTCATGCATTTGCCTGCAGTAGGTTAGACTACTGTAACGGCCTGCTCACTGGCCTCCCCAAACAAGCTGTAAAACAGCTTCAGTACATCCAGAACACTGCTGCTCGAGTCCTGACTAGAACCAGGAAGTACCATCACAGCTCTGCTTGTTTACAAGTCTCTGCATGGCCTTGCACCAAAGTACATCTCTGACATGTTAGCCCCACACGAACCATCTCGGACTCTGAGGACCTCAGGGACCGGCCTCCTGCGGGGGGCCTAGAGTCAGGACTGAACAAGGGGAATCAGCGTTTCAATCCTATGCAGCTGAAAGCTGGAACAGCCTCCCTGAGGTTGTGAGACAGGCCTCTAACTGTGCTGAGGTTCAAATCTAGACTCAAAACATTCCTGTTCAGCCGAGTATGTGCCTGAAGGGTCCTTATCAACACCTCTTCTCATTTTTTCTCTCTTTCCTTTCTTTTAAAGCAAATTTTATAATGACTATGTATGTTTTTAATCTTTGAACTGTGATGTTTTGTGATTTTAATGCATTTTGCTGTTTTGTGAAGCACTTTGAGTTACATTGTGTAAGAATTGTGCTTTACAAATAAACTTGCCTTTAAGAAATTCAACAAAAAATCTCGTTTTTCTTTGGTAATATTTTGTCATGTAGCAAAGATCAGAAACGGGCAACAGCACTGGAGTCTGATGTTCCAGATCCAACTATCTTCAGAACCCGCTGAATCCCTTTCTGGGTCACGGGGCTGCTGGAGCCAACCCAGCTACTGTTGAGCAAACAGAGTACACCCCGAACAGGTCGCCAGATTGCCACACACTACGTTCACAGCTAGGGGCAATTTGGAGGCACAGACTAACCAATGAAGCTTGTTTTTGGACGGTGGGAGGAAATCCAAGCATGCACGCAAACTCAACACAGACAGGTCCTCGCAGGGATTTGAACCAGGACCTTTTTGCTGTGAGGTGAGAGTGCCTGCGTTCCAGATTGTAAATGTTATTTTAATGAATCTGCATGTGTTCTTGGGCTTTACGGTCCTGATTGTATTGGAATCGTTTCTCTCCAGAAGTTCTTGCTGTGAAACTGATTTAAAAAAGAAAACTGACAGATGTGGATCTTCTTCAAAATCCTTCTGTGAAGCCACATGTTTTCAGCAGATTTGCTTCTATCTCACAGGTTCTTCTAAATGAGTTCACAGTGGAACTCCAACAAGAATACGAGAAAATTGGACCTTCTTTTCCACTGTAAGCTTTTGGAGTCTCTGTGGAAATTCGATGTTTCTTTTGGACTGGTTCTGTCGCCAGCTTTCTCCAACAAGCAGTTCTCAAACTGCTAAGAAACACATTACAGGTCCACCAGGACAAAGAGCCCAGGTCTGAAGCTCCCTCAGTGAAGGTCTTGGTGAAGCTCGGCACATGGACCTTTCATGCTCTTCTCTGTTGTTCAGGTCATGCAGCCGGTTCTGTTCTTTGGGGGAAAAAAAAGTGGGAGAAAGAATCCTTGCTTTTCATTTATGAAGAAACTCAGTTTTAGAGAGAATTGATGAGAGAAACTCCTGACCTCAGGCTGGAACCTCTCTGTTTGTGAAACTTCATCCTTTTTGTGTTTGTTTGGATCCGGACCGGATATTTTTTCCTTCTCACGACTCTTCCATCTCCCCTTCCCTCCCTCCCACCCACCCACCAACACACAGCACTGTTGTGCGAGCCAACGCGACAGCAGCCCTGCAGGCGACGCCTCTCTCACTGGATCCCGGTGCTGCTCGCTGTCTGCTGTCGTGTTACGCTGCGGGGCAGAAGTCAATGCACACAGACCAGAAACCAGACTTTAGTACACTTTTCTATTAAAATGAACCCCCCTGAATTTATTTGTAGCTATGAAAAAAAACCTGTTTTTGCTTTAATGCAGATGCTAAATTTAACTAAATTAAGAGTAGACATGTTTTGATCCATATTTGCATCAATTGGTGTCAAGGGGTTAAGGCCATAATAAGTAATAATAATAATAAGTCAATTCTTAAGCCTTTCAGACTAAACTATATCCATATATTTATATATTATAATATATTTGGCTTACAAAAGAACAGTTTTTTATGAAATGTGTTACTTTGCCGAGTTAATTTTCCAACCTAGTAGTAAGACGACTTGATCTCTGAGGCTCCGCCTTTCGCTCCATGTGGGTGTCAACCTATAGCTGGCGTCGGCAGTGTGTCTGCGTTTTGCCCACGAAAACAAACATCAGAACTTTTCAAAAATGGATGTGCATATTGTGTATATGATAGGAAAGCGTTTAGCCAATCACCACGAGCTTTGTGAAGACAGTGTGTGTGTGTGTGTTACCCTGGGGGCGGTCCTTGCAGCACAGACTCTTCCTGGAAGAGACTGTTCCTCACTTTATGATGTCACAATGTGAGAACCCGCTCGTTTTCGTGGATTGGTAGGGGCTGGTCCTCAGAGCGCAGGTTTTAGAGGAAGACTCAGAAATGTGTGTCAAAGTACTGCTTTGGGGTTGCTTTTTTGTGAGGCATGAACATTATAATACACTTAAAAGATAAAAATAAAAAAAAAGTTAATTTTGCATGATATAGGCCTTTTAAATAAACTGGGATCCAGTCGCCCCATTCTTTCAGTCTAACAACAGCAACCTGCTCCAAACCGTCATCCTGTCCTGACTCCTACCTGTCCTGCCTTTACAGTTTCCTCCATGATCTGGGCCGGTCTTCCCACACCTCGTAGAGTGGAAAAGAGGAAGGTGACTTTTAGGCTTTTGGAAAAAAAAAAAAAAAGGCATCTTAAATAACAACATTTCAGATTCTCTTGCTGTGTTTTGTGGATCAGTGGTCCCCAAGGTCCTGGCCTGCGGCCTGGTACCGGTCTGTGGGGCGAAGAAAATGAAAAAACGACCAACATTTTTTTAAATTAATTAATTACACGTTTTATTTATATTTTGAAGGAATTTTTAGTTTGTTAAACCACTGGAATCTCTTCGCCACATTTAACTCATTCGTGACGCGTGTTAAGCAGGCTCGTGTCAGAAATCCATTTGCTACTTTCCCAAAGCGGATCCACTGACCACTAAACTGAAACCCCCAAGCTAGCAAAGTTAACAAAACAAATGTATTTGGAAAGTTTGTTTTTGCAGAAAACAACCACTGAGGAAATAGAAGAAGAGCCTTGGATTTCAAAATAAAAGAAAGCTGCGTTGAACAAATAGAAACCAGGAGTCTTTACTCCAAGTATGAATTTATTACAACAGTTGTTCCCCAGACCATAATAGTCATGCATCATATTCAGCAACCAACTGTTTAATGTTGTGAGGATGCTGCTAATAAAGTTGCTGAAATGGTGGAATTACGTTTATGATATTCAGAAAATCCCCGTTTTAATGACCACTTTTTCACCTTCCCATTTATGTCAAACCTTACAAGTCAGACGAGGATGAAGTTGGCGTCTGATTTTTTTTAGCTTCCACTTTGACAGTTAAGGGAAAATCTAGATCATATTTTAAGGGTTCCTACATGAGATTTACTGAACAAAGACAGTTGAAAGCAGCTGCAGGTATTTGTGGAGGATGAAAACAAACGTTACCCTCAAAAGTGAAGGGAAAGAGCAAGTTTAAATAAATAAATAAATAAGTAAGTATCTGATGCAAACATCAGCCTCGTCCAGACCGGTCCATGAAAACAGAATCTGACATTAAACCGGCCTGAAAAAGTTGGGGGCCACTGTTGAAGGAGAATAATAATTTTTTCAGGTGATGTGGTTTAACCGATCTGTACCTCACTGAAGTCCCATAGCCTGATTCTGGATCACCACAGGATCAATCACACTAACTAAACCAAAAGCAGTTTGGGGTCAAAGGGACTCTGACAGGGTGTGGATGTCCTGCTGGAGGTGGACAGCAGTCATGATGCTCAGGTTCTGAACGTGTTCAAGGGATCCGAGGAAGCATTTAGGAACCTTCAGGAAGTCTTGACCCTTCACCGAAAAGTCTCTACACTGTCAACCAGAAATGCTCAGGAAAAAAACAACATCGACATTTTCTCACTTACTCACTCCGATCATGATTTCATCTATTTTCAAAGCGTTCGTGGTTGTCTTTTTATTTATGATTAGGTCATTTTTGTCCTTTTAGAGCAGTTTTTTAAGAAAGTTGTGGGTTGTGGTTTCTTCATCTGCTCCAGACTCACAATGATTTGAATGTAGGAATACTCAGAAATGAACCGTAGGGCTTCTTTTCTTCAAATATGTCCTCCACAAGACAACACCAATATCAACAGAGTAGGTTTGTTAAAGGAACTCTCAGATCTTTACTAAAACCTAATTTTTATTTGCTTGTTATTTGTGTTTATTACTACCACAACTGCAGTCATATCTTATCATTTCTGTTCCTCTTTTGGTTGTTTCTGCTGCTTTAAAAACATTTTTTTTTTAGAGAGAAACTCCAGATGTGTGCCTGAAGTGTCATTGATTTCTGATGGACAAAGAAAAAGCTGATCAGCACCCACTGAACATTCGGCGAATCAGAAAGCAGCTGCACAAAGAAGAGCGAGCGGTTGGAGACAAGAAGAGCTTGATTTCTTTTGTGTAGTCATGAAAACAGTGGCTTTTTAATGTAAACACTACATTCGATTGGTTTTCCAGCACGGACATCCCACATGAAATAACAACCATTCACTAAAGAAGAGTAGAGAGGGGGAAGAGAGAGAAAAAAAGCTGCACAGAAAAAAGCATTCACCGGGTAAAGAAGAGAACAGAGAGGAGGTAAAAAATGTGAGGAAAACAGGAAGAGAATGACAAATTGTACACGGCTCTTTTTAAAAACTAGAAATCAACAGAGGTCTATATAGATCCACGGATAGATAGATGGATGGTAACATAGATTAGGCATGAATAAATCAGAAATGTCCAAATCTACATCTTGTGTGTGTTTGTGAGTGTGTGTGAGAGAACTGTGCTTTTCATTATAGACCTGGAAGGAGTGCGGCTAACTAAAAAAAAAAAAAAAACAAAGGAAGGAGCATGACTTTTTACAGCGTCGATGTGCGAACATGCGGCATCCCGAAGCAGCGGATGCAGCCAGAAACGTGCTCTCCCCAAAAAACAGTGTTTTGTTTCTGAAATCATAAAAAATAGATATTGTTATAATATTATATTTAATCGTTCTGTGTCAGGCTAAAGTGAGGACACGGTTCTAATGCAGGGAATCAGGCAAACCGGTAAAGAGGAGAGGGTCAGTTCAGAGCAATACAACAATGCGGGGGTCAAAGTGGAACCATCTGCAAAATGTTTTCATTTTAAAAAAGGGTGAAAGAAGATTACATGATGATATTGTGAATAACTATGCTGAAGGGTTTTGTTCTTTTCCTGTTCCCGCTCCCAAACCGCTTTCATTTGTTTTTTTTTTAAACATCTGCCCCCTCTTCTTTTCGGCTGGGGCTATTTTCTCAGCTTTTTTTTTTCTTTTTCTTGTGTTATCTTTTACTTTTTTTTTATTAAAACTTTTCTAGTGTTGCAGTTTTCATGAGTAGCTTTATACCATAAGTTATCTCTTTATACAAAGGCTCGAGTATCTCATGCTATCTTTTTTTTTGGGGGTGGGGGGGGGTTACCCTGCAGTCTGGAATTTGGAGCGCGAAAAAATTAACTGAGATATAAGACGTGACAGCGATCGATCAATAAATAAACGAATAAATTAACCAGGAGGCATTCTTTCTTTCTTTCTTTTTTTTTTTTTACATAGAGAGGGTTAGACGGTTATAGGTGAATAGGTTTTGTATACTTGCTTCTAAAAGCATAGCTATCTACAGTGCAGTGCCTCTGTTTCATGGCGCTGACATTTAGGACATAAAGAAGGTTTCCTGTTGGCTCTGAGGCCCGGCTGACATTTGGCTGATATGCGGCTGACGTTCGGCCCGTGCACAGACGTACGGAGAACGGAAACGCCCCACTTCCTGTCGATGAAAACCGGGTTTTAAACGCAGAAATGGTTCAGTCCAGGACAAAACCGACATTACAAACGTCTAAAAACAAAAAACAAAAAAAACCCCAACAAAAACGTTTTTTTTTTCCAATGTAAACAAAACACTTAAAACTAACCAGCTTTTCAGCTTTGTCTTCTGGTTAATTTTTTTAAACACATTTATAAAAAAAAAAAAAAAGTTAATATATAATCACTAAAGAAGCAACAAAAAGAGAAACAAATGCAAGAGTCATGTGAGGCAAACTGAAGTAAAAGTCAGTGTAAAGACTGATATGGTTGTAATAAATATACACATGATCAATAGAAATAAACAGCCATTGTAATTAAAGTAACAATACAAAAAAAAAGTACAGGCTTCGGTTTTGTTACAGAAGACACACAAAGAGCGGCTTTCTTCGACTTTGTTCAAGGAGTTTTCAAGGCTGCAGGCTTTACTATGAAACAAATTTGATTGCTTGGCAAAAAGACTGAAAAACATCAGGGTGGGGTGGGGGGTCAGAGCAAGAAAAAAATCAAAAACAAAACCCACGAAACAAGTGTGGGCTTATCACCTTGTTTGTAAGGTCTTGCTTTTCCATTTGCATTTTATTTTCTTTATTTGTTACAGATTCCGAGAACCACCACGGTTGCCATCGTCATTTCAACAGCAGTGTCAGAGGAACAAGGGGAGGGGGGGAGGGGCGGGAACAGGAAGGGGCGGGACAAGAGAGAGGGACAAAAAAGGAGGGAAAGGTCGTTACAGGGCGTCCGGGCGCGCTCAGTACAAGCCGCACCCTCGGAGGTTGTTGGCGATGATGATATCGGTCACGGCGTCGAACACGACCTGGATGTTTCCTGTATCCGTGGCACAGGTCATGTGACAGTAGATTTCCTTGTTGGGAGAGCGGTTCTTGCTCTCGAACTGTGCTTGAATGTAAGCCGCTGCGTCGTCGTAGGTGTTGGGCCCTGCGGGGGACGACAAAGGAAATGGGGGGTGCGTTCATGAAGGAGTTCACAAGCACGGCGGTGCGCTTTGAATTCTGGGAGAGGTCAAAGGGGAACGCCTCACAAACGCGTGGAAGTCCATATGGGTGGGGCCATTGCTTGTTTGAAGAATGGTAAATCGCGTCTACTTTAGCACTTCTCTATCTTCCCTGAGGGCACGAAACGCTTAAAGTCCCACTCACACACTGGTGACGGCCAACCTATAACCATAAGGTGAATCGTATCATATCAATCCTGGAGATTATGGGTGGTATCCAGCCATAGTCATATGGCAAACGGGTCACTAATACTTAACCTTTTAACAGCAGAACTTTAGCTCCAGTGTTGACTTTCCATCAAATGTTCCAGCAGCTTTACACTGAAGTGTTTAAGCAACCAATGTAAACCTGCTGATTCTGGTCCAAAACTGATATCAAAGCCGCTTTTTTTTTTTTTTTTTCCCATGTCAGACTCACCTTATTTTGGTTAACTGCCCTAACGGTGAAAGAGTTACTACATGTCAAAGAGCGAGTGTTATTTAGGTGTCTCCGGCGATATCTACGATGTTAAAGGGGAACAAAACTCCTGCTCACTGCTTCACATCACCAGGCTGTTTAAAGGGGAAACGTTTTAGGCCTCCGCCATTAAGATTAAAGTTTACATTAAACATTGAAGAAGACAAACTCTGGACTGAAAGTTTAATGGATTAAAAACACTGGTTGATGGGGAAATTCAGTTTAATGTAGAGGCACAAAAATAGGAGCGAACATTTATCAAGCTATGGGAGGATTAAAACTTTAAGGTTGTTATGGAAACCTACTGAGCCCGTGTCCTGAAAATATAATATATCTCGTTCCCACAACTTAATATCTCGTTCCCACAAAACAATATCCCGTTTCCACGATATACTAGTTTTGTTCCCTTGAAATAAGTAATTGGTGCGAACGAAATAATTGTTCACGTCATAAGTCATTCAGAAACACGGGAATGCTCTCCGTCCTGCTGCAAAAGCCGCGTTCAGCGGTAACGTCCGTGTCTCCCGTGTGACCCACATTCGTGAAAAACAAGAATGATCAATTTATTATTGTCTCAATAAATATAAGAAAAATATCATAAGATCTAGGATGCCCAAACTTGCTGTTTCGCCACACCGCAGCGATTCTCCGGACATAGCTCCTAACTCCGCCGCAGGGCTCTTTAGCTTGTCCTGCCGGCATAGGTACCATAACCGATTGGTCTGGACAAATTACGGGACTACCATAGAAGAAAATATTATGACGTTTTTTGTAAACAAACAGAGCTGCGACACAGAGTGAGATTGTCTTCTAAACTTGCCTTATTATTGTTAGGATTGTTATTGAATGCATGTTGGCTTATAGTTCTTTTTTTATCCGTGCGCCCAGTGCTTTATTATTGACAGAACGGACCCGGAAAGGCAACATTTAGCCGTGCTGACAACATTTTTAGCCACGGCTGAACTTAAACTGAAGTAACAAGCAGATTGTGACAACATGTCTTTATAAAACAAAGACAAAGAATATTGTCAGACACAATTTATGAGGGAAAACAATTTTAGATTACAAAAGGGAACGTGACATGAAAATATGTAGAGTCCGAGCAGATGCTGACACTACGTAGTTTGTCCAAGTGGGGTTACCGTAGTGTGACATTGTACTCAGTCAAAAGGACCCTGAACGGAAGTTCCAGGCCTAACGGTTATGGTACCTACACCGGCATTCGGGCACCTGGCTGGCCGTCTACTGGCCAGCCAGGTGCAGTATGGGATATTGTAGTTTAGGGTCGCATAGGAATAATAATATTCAGGACTTGTCTTTTATTTATTGTTATTATTTATTTTTACATATTATTTATTTATTGTTACGTAACAACAAGACAAATGATTGGCTGGTTGTGATGCATGATGGGGCATGTAGCCTACTAGCCTTCGGATGTAAAGTGACTGCTAACGAGTATGATGCTTTTGTAGAACTTTTTAAAATAAATAAATCTGATCTCTAAACATCCTCCGTGTCTTCCATCAAATGTAATGAGACACACACACACAGACATGTGAAGGTATCTGCTGTAAATCCAAATATTGCTCACATCCGTGTTTATGAAGCTAGGAGCTATGTCCGGTAGGCAAAGCAGCAATCTGTGTTTATGAATTGACTTATGACGTAAATAATTACTTCGTTTGCACAACTTAATTATTTTGTGGGAACAGAATATTATTTTGTGGGAACGAAATATATTTTATATTTTCCATTTGCTCCATAGAAACCCCACCTTTACAAGGCTAAAAGTTTGGGTCTAAATGTGTCCACTAAACCTAGTAATTCCAGTGATGCTGAAGGGGTCAGGATGAGCCTTTGGTCTCTCTTTAGTCCACGAGTCATCCTTTTAGTTTGGTTTTCTTCTGCACTCCAGTCCCGTCAGTGTCCTGTAGTTTCTCACCAACAGCAGCAGCACACCGAGTCCACCGTAAACAGACACTCGGGTTTAAAGTGCAGCGTTTCCTCACGGTTTATAAATTAGAGACAGTAAATGTCAGGACGGCTCCTGCAGAGCTCTGATGCAGAGCTAAAATACTGAGCAAGCAGCTCTTAATCAGAAGGGTTTTAAAATGTCACTTTAATTCTGGACGTGACTCAGCGAGGACAGATTACGATCATTCAAACAGCAGTGTCCTCACTTCAACCCGCTTCTAAGTCTTCAGTTCTGAGTGTCTGAAGTGACTTTCTTCCAAATCTGAAGTCTGGGATTATTCAGAGCTGCTTCTTCGTGCCACCAGAGAGTCCCGCGTTCACTCTGACTCAAAGAAGCCAACTAAGCCTTTAACATTTACCAAATCATACTCGTTTGCTTTATTGGACAAAGATTTTGTCTTTCGTTTTAGCGCGTCAGTGTTCAGTTTCAGGGAAAAACTGCAGCAAAACGGTTCCAAGGAGAAACAGATCGTGGATGGTTATTTTCATCCTGACATCTCTGCGGTTTTTAAAAGTTCTTCCTTTGGAAAACAGACAGAACCACATTATGTTCCTCCACTGCCATGAGAAAAACACAGAGGGGGTGGAGGAATAGAAATGTTGTGTTTTTCATCCTTTTAACCAGCATCTTCTTCCTCCCTCCCTCCCTCGATTTTTCCTCCTTTTAAAACATTAAAAATGAATGTTTGAAGCGGACTTTTGTGCTGCATCAGCAGCAAAAGGAGGGACGAGCAAACCGTCTCCCTCCTGCTTTCTCCCTCATCCGTCTGCTGTACCTGTGTACTCCGGGAAGCAGATGCTGAGAGCGGACTTCTTGATCTTCTCTGCAAACAGGTCCTTCTTGTTGAGGAAGAGGATGATGGAGGTGTCGATGAAGAACTTGTTGTTGCAGATGGAATCAAACAGCATCAAAGACTCGTGCATACGATTCTGCAGGGAGAGAAGGGGAAAGATGGAGAGGGAGAGAGGGAGATGAGGAGGGTGGCAGAAGATGATGATGATGATGATGGAACAAGCGTTTAGTCATCAAAATGAACGGCTTCAACACAAACCAATTTTAAAGCTTGATGGGGAGGAAAAGCGTTTAATTACAGGAGCGGTGTTCAGTGTCTCTGGGTATAAGGCATTCTGGAAAAACAACTTCCTCAATAAATAATTACAGCTCTGGAAAACACACAAACTGCAGGAGGAAGAGGAGGAAGATCAACAAAGCTCTCAGACATTCACACTGGAGTCCATAGCAAACACACAGATGGAAATGAGCAGTCGGGTGGAGTTACTCATGTGCTGCTTTATTGTTACAGTCTCATGTATAAATACATCAGGTTATCACAGCAGTGAGGGACGAACAGCAGAACACAACAGTTTCCAGGGGGACGTGCCGGAGCGGCTGGATCCAGGACACTCGCATTTCCCAGCGTGAAATCTGAGTCCTGAACGCAGCTGCAGAGGATTTTTTTTAAGTTATTTTATGAAATGAAATGAACCTTTTTGACCTAGCAGGTAAATAGCAGCTTATTCTGTTGGAGTGCAGCACAAAAACAGCATAAAGTACAATCGCTTCTTTTGTGGCATCACCTGCCCCCCCCCCCCCCCATCCCACTGCGCCCCCCCCCCCCCCATCCCACTGCCCCAGGTGAATGATTCACCGATTAGTTGATAAAAACAATTCACGGCCGAAAGGCGCCGCTCACTAATGTGGGCGTCACTGCATTCTCCACCAGAACCCAGAGGCCCGGCGGATCCGATCATAGTTCTGCTTCGAGGCAGCGCTCGTCCTCAAATTTACACACCGTATGTCACGACTATGATCCAGAGAGGCGTTCCTGTGTGATCGGACTGCTCTGCAACCAGCGGGATTACAGCTTTGACTTTCCCAGCATTCCCCGAAAAGATCAACACTGTCCTTTTCGATGGATGGAGGCTGACCTACAACACCTTCCAGCAGAGTTTGAACTGCCAAGTTGTTGACTCCCGGAAACACACGACCAAAAAACTAGAAAAATGGAAGCAGACTCCAAAGCAGTAAATGCGCTTTCTTAGTTTGGACAGCAGGTGAAGCAACCATCACAAAAAAAAAAAATGCTGCTACTTCACTAAACGATAACAATCCGCCAACATTTTGTCATTGCAGACAAAAGGCTAAATGTTTCAAACGGGACTCAAAAAACATAGTGATCACAACAATATAGCAGGTTCAGTTAATCACAGCGGATTCTTTTACCTTTATTCTATCAAGAGGCTAAAGTTCCTAAAAATAACTAATAATTACCATGTATGCCATATTTTAAAACCTTTATTAGCTGATATCTAAAACAGTTGATAATTGTTATTTACCTTCACACTGTTTGGTCAATTTCTGTATTGCAGATTTACTGACATCTAGTGTCTTAAATTGCAAACTGCAGGCAAAGATCTCAGAAAAAGCTTAGGAGTACTTTTTTTTTTTTTACTAGCTTTGCTCTAACAGCTGCTGAGTACCATGGATAAATCTGCAGGTTGGGACTTATTGGCAGACGTTAAATTATGTGTGATTATAAACTTGTATACTGTGGCTGTTTTTTCTTTGTTTTGCAACTTTTAGCTTAAAGCTTTCATCGCCCTCCCCTAAAGTTGAATACATTTATGTGGATTAGCTTCAAATGTATTGCTACACTATTGGTGAACCGCCTGCTGTTGTTATGGCTGATTTATCATGTTCTGGTCTCTACAAAGTTTGGTTTTATTGTGTTATTCGTTCATAATTCTTTGTGTTGCCTCACTGACTTGTTACACGTTTGTTGACTAACTAATGGATCCTATTCCATCTTAACTAAGTATTTAGTTAGTTGGATATAAAAAGAGACAAATCTTCCAGCTGCTCTGGTGTTACAGGGCGTATTACATGCCTAAAGTAAATACGATCACATGAAAAGATCGATTTCAGCTCATTCAACACTTTTTCCGTCTTTGACTTAAAGAGCCTTTAGGTCAGGTATATCATGGCGTGTTCTTCGACTGTATGAAGTCAGAGGAGGTTATGGTCAACTGAGCGCGCTCAGGTGTCAGTCAGCACACATGGGAGGCTGCTTGGTTAGAAACGATTGTAACATTTAGCAAAGGAAGGTGTTGTGACATTTCCAAAACCCATGGGCCTGCTCCTGCCTTCAGCGCATGTGCGTGTTCATGTGTGGAAAGGGTAGAGAGGTGCCTTGTGGGTAGTTAATCCACAGATACCGACTCCCCCACCACACCCATGGGCTTCTGCAGTCTCCTGAACAACATGCGCACACATGCACTGACCTTTCCCGTGCTATTAAATGACACACCTGAAGCTAGACGCGTGTGTGGAGAATTGGCGAGCGCACACGCAAGCAACGGACTGATCAACAGCCTCGGGGGGGGGGGGATCTCTGACTTTAATTAGGGAGTGCGGCGCGAATGGGAGGAGCTTATCTGTTTGTTTTTGATGAGAAGGTAGCTAGAAATGCAGAGTGAGGCTTTGACGAAAACACCAACAGCTGTTTTCAAAGGATGAGCACACTGAGCGTGCTCAGATCAGGTCCACAGTTTTACAGGAAGCCTCAGTTACGGGTCCATGTCCTTCTGCCAAAAGATTCACACCTGGACTTAAAGAGCTTGCATTAACACTGCGTGTAGAAGCGGAAGGCAAAATGCTGCCACTTTATGGGAGATGTTAACCAGTCTGCATCTGTAAATGATCGTTTCATCATCCTCACTGACTGAAAAACAGCCAAGTGAGGTTCAAGACGGATCGTTAAACTCAGACAAATGACAAATTCATTGGAAGTTTAAAAAAAATGATGAGTTTTTTTAAAATAAACATTTCATTCTTTTCTCTTTTTTAATAAGTAACAAAGTGTATTTAATAGAATGATCCAACTGTTGGTGATTTTAATTTGTCGTGCTTCTGTCATAAACACTTAAACATAACAGAATGGGATTTCAGTAAAGCATGGCAGTTTAATCTCACATCTGCTGAGGTTAATTTCTTAATTTGGGGAGAATAAACATTTCTACATTGTCTAGTCAGCAGGTGGCGCTGTAAGGGTTTGCTGTGGGGGTTGGTTGGTGGTTTGATGCCTCATCTCTACATTCCACATGTCTGTGGTGCGTTCACTGACACGTGGGGGATGCCATGGAGAAAAAAAGTCAGTGACTCAGAGTATAACGGTACACCTGAACTGTCCAAACTGTAAAACTACTTACCGGTAGTAATCCTGCATGAAGATGAGAGGCTACAACGAGCGGGGAGTCCACCCTTTCACTTCCTCTCTTTTAGGAAACTTGTTTGTGTTTTAGAGCTTCTGCTAGTGGCATCCGTGTGATTTTTCCCTGATCCAGCTTTGAAAATAGAAACTAATGTTTTGACAGGAAACAAACATAAAATCTGTCTCATGCTTGAAAAATGAAAGAGGATTTTTTGGCTGTTTGATTTCATCAGACTTCAAATGTATGCATTAATAACCCTTTAACATCGATGATGACACATACAGAACACGCTCTTTGACCTGCGGCAACTCTTCAAGTGTTTGCTGGATGAATCAGCTAACTTTCACTGCATAGATCAGCAACACTTTAGTAAAATCTCAGTAAAGTGTTTCATATACTTTACTAACGTAAAGTGCTGCATAATGGCGGACATTCTCCATGACATCTCAGCTGATTTACACGGGTAAGTTACTGTAAAGTGTCACAAAGCTGGTTTTCTTGCTTCATAATCCGCTGGAATTGCATTCATTTTGTTAGCAGTTAAAGAGTTACGATAGTCGAAAATCGTCAACGCTGGAGCTAAAGCTTTGGTGTTTAAGAGTTTTTTTTCTTTTTAATATTTTTTTATTTTATACCGCACTTGGTCTTGTCCATTTTCAGACAGTGAACTCCAGTCAATGCGACTATCCCTCCTCAGGCCTTTTGACTTTTGACGTTCAAAATCCAATGCGTGACATATGGGAGTACCTATCCAGAAAACATTTCCATGCTCACATCAATAATCTGTACCGAACTGTGCTCGAGCCAGGCCGCTTGGCTTCTGCAAACTCTCCATGGCTCGCACTCATAAAGAGCAGGAATGCAGACGCCACTGTCTCCAACAAACAGTAGGTGGCGGTTTGAACTCCTGTCCTTGCTTTACCACCAGCAGAGAGAGGGCCTGTAAAAATATAGGTGGTATAAAGCTCAATGCGTACCTTATATTTTGCACTATGGTTTATTTTGCAGGGCATACGACTGTTTGCAGGAGTGCTTTTACGCTGCTTTGAGGAATTGAATGTGGGATGACAGGTATTGTCATAGTTTGGAAGAATTGGCACGTTTAGCAATTACATGAAACCATTAGTGAGCCAGAATCCTTTAAATTCTGCTCTGGCCCACTTTTAACACCAGAGATGTCGCCAGCGACACCTTAACAACACACGACAATGTATATCCAACGGATTCTGGCGTGGAGAATAGCGGCTTTGGATCTTGGCTTAGTGCCATGATGCAACACTTTGTGTAAAATGTAACGACGCGAAGCGGCTTTTTTTTTTTTTTTCCCGCGAGCTGATTTATGTTGCTTGCATAAACATGTCACTACTATAAAGTGTTCCATATCAGTACAAAGCTGCTTTTCTCCGCTTCAGAATCCACAAATATTACGGTAATTAGCGGTTTGAAGAGTTGCGATTTTGCAAAGATCATCAACACTGGAGCTAAAGCTTTGGTGTGAAGGGTTTAGTCTTTGAAGGGAGTGGTCACAGCAGCCAAACTGCGCTTTTTCAGACTCAGGTACAGTACAGACTGTCAGGCATGTAAGGCCTAAGCCAGGCTTTCCAATACCAGGGCTCCAGGGCCGGCGTCCTACATGTTTTCCAACCAACCTGCCGCTGAAGCTCCTTATTGGCTAAACACACGTGATCCAGGTAATCAACAGCAGATGAGGCAGGGTTTCTGGAAAACCAGCAGGAGGCCGCCCGTCGAGACCAAGAGACAGACACCCCTGCCGTAAGAGATTACATGAACGTGAAGAAGATGAGGGCTGATGATGGCTGTGTGCTCCCGTAAGAAAGTTGAAGGATTAGGATGGGAGGCTGTTTCAGTCAGCTGAGCTGCGGGTTTGAAAACACAACGAACTGTTTTCATTAAGTCTTCAGCCGATCAGGCTGCAGCGGCATTGCGGGCAGCCTGGATGCTGCAGGGCAGTGTTGCATTCTTTAGTCCCACATGTACAGGTACATGCCCACATCAACCACGTTTATCAGTATAGGCCACACCCCCTCAGATTTTTGGCTATGATGACATCGGTGACTGCGTCAAAGACAAACTGGATGTTGTTGGTGTCGGTGGCGCAGGTCACGTGGGAGTACACCTCCTTGTCGGGGGACTTGTTCTTGCCGTCGTACTGAGCCTTGATGTAGTCGATTCCATCCTGGTACGTGTTGGGACCTGCAAGGCGGGCACACAAACACAGGCGTGTCACACAAAGCAGCAGTCAGGCTGCTTCTTTAACACAATCTGTCATCTTTGCTTCCACATTGGGGAGGTGCCTCCACTGTTTCACTTTCTGGAAATCTGACTCTTGAAACTAAAGCCGCAGAGTTTTTGCTTTTGATGAAACCATCAGTTCTGACTGAATTAAAAAGGTTAATTTGAATAAATGACCTGCGATGGAAAGTATCCACTCACTCTGACAGAAAAAGAACTGAGCCCCTACATGTAAATAATTGATCATGCAGCAGCATCGTGAACCGTTCAAACTCAGCCTGTTATGAGCTGCAGGTTCATGTGCCAGCTTGAATTGGCTCTGATGCTGCTGGAATGAGGCTAATCGAAGGAACTAGAGCCATGTTGGTTTCGACGGCTGCTGCCTTTGTCGTGGAAGTCAGCCAGCAGCTTTACTGTCAGTCTACAGAGGAGAGAAGCTGCCAAACATCAAAATAAATAGGATAAATACTGAAAAAGATTCCTAAATAGATGAATGTGTCATAAAAAGGATCAGATTAGCCATAAACACACAACTAAAATTAAAAATAACATCTGTTTTCTTAGCATTTGTCAGATGTATCAGTGGATAGATGTGATGTGATTTTTTTTTCCTTTAAAAAAAAAAATCAATTTTTTCCCCATTTTGTACCAAAATACCAATATTATAAGATGAATCAATCACCAGTTAGGTTTCACATAATTCTTTTTTCTGTTTTTGATTATCCTTGTTGTGCACGAATGTTTTCATATTATGGATCAAATCAATAATAAATAAAAGTTAAGGTTTGCAATTGTGAAGAAAAGGGAATTGTTATCTTTAGTGCAAGATATATATGTAACAGATGAAAAAAAAAGATTCACTTTGTTTTTGCCAAATTGACAACTTTTGTTGTATGTGTTTCAAAGATTTGTATATATTGTTGTTATAGGAGCAATCTCAGCATCTTTCTTTCAAATTTCGGCATCTCCGGTGCTCCATAGCTGTTAGTGCATCAGCTTCTTCAGATCGCTCTGCAGTAGAGAGCGATGGAGAGCGGAGACGAGAGCGGGGAACAGCTCTGGAATTCTAATCCTCTCTTTCTCACACTCTGTTGAGCCGTTTCTCCATCTTGCTTTCCCACAGTCTGGTTCTGTTTTTTTCCTCTTTTTCTCACACTCTCAGCGTTCTCACTTTTTGTTGTTCTCTGCCAGAGTCCTACTGTTTTGTCTCGTGCTCCTGATTGGACCGCGGGAATGCTCACAGCTCCCTTTGCTCTCTGCGCCTCTTTCACTCTCGTCTTTTGTTTCTCAGCCTGAGCTCATCGCTCTGCTTTCTTACGCTTCATGTCATTAGAGGAGAACTGTAATTTACAGAAGTGTGATCAAACTTGTATTTCCTTCATCAAGCTAAATTTATGCAGCAACATTGGTATTATCTTTTTCATTCTAAAGTTTCCTCTGCGTTTTTTTATTTTAGTGCAAATGGAAAGTAAACACATTTTCAGATCAGCAACAACAAAGGCACAGCGAACAACACTGAGTAAATGCAAAGAATTGTGGGTCCTTTCATTCTGGGATAATCTGGTGGACTTGATTCAGATGAGTGGAGAATGCTGGAAGCATTCATAGCTCTATTTCCTTCATTTTGCTTCATGGATGCCAGTGTCGGCAGCTCACCCTGAAGTCCTTACGAACCTGAGAAAAACTAAAAGGAGAAATCACCTGCTCCTCTGATTGGCTGATAGTGATGAGCACCTTTGCCTCTTAACCACATCATGTTTAGCAACCAGCACAGTGGTCTGGTGGAGGAGTGTCTGCCCTGAGACTGGGAAGTTGTGGGTTCAGTACACAGTTGGTAACACCAAAGTCCCAAAAATGGGTCACAATGGGGTTGGACGGGGTGGTTAAACCACTAAATGGCTTCTGGGCATCTGCAGCTCACCACTGGGTAAAACGCAGAGGAAATATTTCACAAGAGAGAAAAATATTTTAGAATGGATTGGATTTATCTGCACTTTTCCAGATGCTCAAAGCGCTTACAGTACGGGATCATTCATACACATTCACACACCAGTGGAGCTGCACTGGAGGCAGGGAGGGTGAAGTGTCTTCCCAAGGAGGATCGAACCGCCGACCCTTCGATCATTGGACGATCTGCTCAACCGCCTGAGCCACACATCCAGATATTTAACAACTAGTGAGACTTAAACTTTAACTAACGAAACATTTCCAACATTATTATGAGGAGTTTCTCCTAAAAACCTTTTATCTCAAAGTCCAGAACAGCTTCATCACTCTTATCAGTAAATGTCATCGTTTCAGTTTTACTCACCAAAGTGAGAGCTGTAATGAACCACACCAGGGTTCCTTTGCAAGTGAACCAAGACCCTTTTCTTCAGGTGACTCAGAGTTGGCCCATTGAGTGGGCATCATAGTAATTGTGAACCTTTGGAAAAACTCAGAAAGGGCTCTGAGAGTTTCATCTTAGCCTTCACAGGCCTCAGTTAGTATGATAATTTCTATTGATATAAAAAACAAGAGCTTTTTTTTGGTTGTATCTAGGGGTTCTTCACTATAACGCTGCTCTTTCTTTTTTTCTGTGTGCACATGCTTTTTTATTTTGTACAGCACATTGTGTTCTGTGTCCTGGTCGGCCGTGTTTCTGAAAAACCAGGCTTATTTTTTTTTATGAAGGTTTAAACTTTGACTTCAACCAAGTGAGGAAATTTTGGAAATGTTCCTCTACCATGGGGTTATTTTTAGAACATAACTCCAGAGATAAAAGAGGGTCAAGTCAAGTGTTCAGCTTGGTTGTTAGGCGTTATACTCTGTGGAGGCAGGACAGTACTATGCATACCACATTCATCTGATTCAACCAGGTCATGTGACACAGCCACCAATCCCAAAGGGATGAGAACAACTGAAATCCTTCTCAATAAACGCCTTCTGGAACAACCTTCTGGAGAAAAATCAACCCAACGTGTGGACGCTTTCAGCCTCAGAGCCCCCAACTATCAGGCACGTTGGTGGAGGGATGATGATATGGGCTTGTTAAGCAGCCACAGAACCGGAACTCCTTGGAGCAGAAGCTGAAGAGTCAAACATGGTAATTCGTCATTTGTTGTTGCATATCTGAATTTGTGTTTTCCTGTTTGTTCAGACCACGTATCTTTACATACTTGTACCTTCACCTGAGGGGCTGAGAGTAAAGTGAGGAAACAGCTAGAATAAACTAGAAATGTTGACTCGGAATGCAGAGAACAGGAGCTTTGATAAATTGAGATTTGTAGGCAACAGTCTAGTAAAACCAGGCAAACTCCAAATTTAAAGTGTACTTGCCTCACCAGGTCCTCAGGATCAGATAAACTGATGCAACACATAAATGACATCAGTTCCAAATGTGTTTTTTTTTTTCTCCAGAGTATTTAACAGATATAACTTTTGAGTACATAAATGTTTTCCCTGAAAGCTTTTTTTTGGGGATGCGTGTTCATGTAAAGATCATGCAGCGTGAGCTCTCTCTCTCTCTCTGAAGGGTGTACCAGAGTATTCGGGGAAGCAGATGGACAGTGGCGACTTGATGATCTTGTTTTCAAACAGGTCCTTCTTGTTGAGGAAGAGGATGATGGCGGTGTCCTTGAACCACTTGTTATTACAAATGGAGTCAAAGAGCTTCATAGATTCGTGCATGCGGTTCTGCAAGGAGAGAGCAACAACAGTTACATGCACGCTAATAGACGGACGCGCACAAAAACACAAATGCTTGGCTGACAAATTGTGCTTACGCGTTAGAAAGCAGTAATATTAAAAAAGCACTTCTACCACAGTCACACAATCTGAGCTCAGACAGGAACAAAAAAAACACGACATCAGAAAGCAGAACTGAGTACCGAGCAGTTCCTCTTGAGGTAGCTGCAGGGTTTCCTGCTGTGTGTTTGTGTGCGTCAACATAAGTTAGTGGGAAGCTTTCTAGCAAGGATGTTAACAAAAACATGCAAGTTAAGCTTGTTAGTAAGTTCTTACTAGTCCTAGCCCTAGCTGGGTTTCTTTTATAACAATGGATAAGTCATTACTTACTATCTCCCCTCCTCTAGGTGGCGCTGCAGTGTTTTCAACATAGCAGAACAGGTTTATGGAATCATTGGAGGATCATAAAGCTAACAGGGATAACCCTGTGACCACTGCTGCCAATGTGTTAGCACTAATTCTACACTTTCATTTTTAGTTTCACCTCTGCTGACAAATGAATTAGAAAAACTGAAACTCATAGCTTGTGTCCGAGTTCTTTCGCTAACCACTCCATAGTGATCTATACAGTGCGTTTGGCATTTTGTAGTGCGGTCCTAGTCTACGCATCCAAAATTGAGTGGTTGGGAAAATTCCCATAAGTCTCGGAGAAAAACCATCATGCATCGATGCTCACTAGATTGGTGAAAATAGACCACGAGGCATAGCGTTTGAACAACTTTTTATGTGGAAAAAAAACAAAATTTAAATTAGTTTTTTTGGAAATCATCCAAGGTTTTATCTTCAGATCACAGTGGATTCATAAATAGTTTTTATAAAATGCAAATATTTATTAAGTTTTGACTTTTGGAAGTTGGTGACGTCATATTTGCTGTTTTTAAAAAAGGAGTGAGTTTCGTGTGAGTTGCTTTCGAAATCGAAGGCACTTAATAGTCTTGCACTGTATAGTTTTTTAGAAGTTAGGCAATAGAGAAGGAATTCCAACACAGCCATGGTCACACAACACAACTTCTGGCTAGACTACACATTGGCTAGCTTTACGCTAGCCTACTAGTGGCTGATGTACCAATGATTACGGTTGATGCCTTATTAACCATAGATGCCTAATTAACCAATAGATGGCATCACATTTACAGTGATTTGCTGCTGTCAGACGGACCATCGCAGAATTTTACAGAAAACCTCGCTTTTTGTTTTTCTACACTGCAAAAAAACCATCGGATGACAGAAAACTGATAGAAGTTAAAAACATGAATAAATTCGCATTTTTCTGCTTAAACATATTATTTGCGAGCTAAAATAAAAGCACCCCGGAGACAAAAAACTACTTTAAAGAAACAAATCTGGCTAAGCTTCAACCTCCATATGTGCATGTTTCCATCAAACAGCAGACTATTTACATAACTAAAATAAAAACCGGCAAATCCACTGCTGAGTTAGCTTAGCTCCGCCCAGAACGTGTAACACATTCTGCAACACAGTTATGTGTTTCAATATAAATGTAATCAAGTACAAGTGAATGTTTTTAACATGAAAACTCTGCAGCGCCTCTATTTGCTAAACATGACATCACTATAAAACTCAACGCTGGTATAAAGCTATCAAAAATCAGATTTATTTTATTGTAGTTTTCTTAAACAGACATTTTTTTCCTATTCTGTGATTTTGAACGTTAATCTTGTCCATCAGTAAAAAAGCTTCAATTCATTGTTTGCTGATGATCTGATCAATTAAACTGATGTAACAAAGTAAAACGAATATTCAATATTCAAAAAAAAAAAACACTGACATTTTCTGAAACTCTGAGTTAAAAAAAAGCATCTCTCCGGTTCTGATCCGTCACTGTCTATCTAAGGTTGGGGGGGTTTAGAAAAGCAGAAAAAGAGGATTTTCAAAAAGTCCGAGACAAGGGGGAGGAGACAAATAAGCAGCTGACGGTCGGTCACAGAGAGACACTGCTTTTTAAGTCTTGTTTAAAAAGAGAACAAAATAAACCTATCCAGAGGTTTCATACCTGTCTGTGGGAGGAGCATCTGCAGAAGATCTTACTGCTGATTGGTTAGAGAGAAGAGTCGATAGCGAGGAGTGGAAGGAGCCAGAGATGCTGCAGGGTGGAGCTCAGAGCAGGAACAGAAAACATAAGCGGACCCACCCATCCACCCATGTCCGCTGCCCGACCCATGCACGTGCCCGCACACACACTCACACACCAACGCACACATGCACAGACCTCGTGTGACAAGGCAGTGTTCATAGTACAGAAGGGTGTTTGTGGACTTCTCATTATGTTTCAATGCAGACAGAGAGGAGACAGAAAGAAAGGAGATAACAAGCAAAAGTTGCGTTTTCAGTGATGGACGCATTTGCTTTTGTATAAACATCATCAAATGAAGAAAAAATATTAAGAAAACATGTATTAAAACATCAGGAAACTTAGAAACGAAAAAACAACAACCATGAAAATATCTACAGACCTGCAGTTCTATCAAACACATCACTGAAGCTGGTTAAAGTCGTATAGATGAATGGATGTCATGAAAAGCGTCGTTTTCATGATGGATGTTTTGCTGTTATGTTACGTTCACACCGGGCTCGGAAACGCGCCTCTTCAGTGAAAGGTCTATGTGCGTTTGGGGCTTCTGCGTTCAAAACTATCGCGTTCACGCGTCGCTACACCAGTTTTTCAGACCGTTTTGGGGCGCGATGTACACAACGCGCTGCCAGTGAACGTGCCTCAAACGTCAAACCAGAAGAACTTTGACCAATCAGGGTAGCGTCCCTTCAATACATGGAAGTGCCAACCGTTTGAAAACCGGTCGTAAAGGAGAAATTAATAATTGAGTTTTTGTCTGGACGGAATGAAATGACGCCAAATTTTTTATGTATCGTAATAAAGCTGTAGGAAAAAAAAAAAGCCTGGAGCTGGACTTGTGAGATTTGTTCTGCTTTAACATTACAACACTACATGATAAGAGCTGAACGCTTTTTGACAAACCTAATATTAGCAGTTTCATTGTTCCATGAACGGAATGCAAAAGAGCTAGTATGTTTATAATTAAGAGAAATCATTAAATTATTTACCAGTGTTTGTGAATGTATGCGTATTTACCAATCAATTTTATCCTGTTGCATGTTATATCCTTGCATAGATATACATTTTTGTTGTTTGTCTTGTTTTCTGTATTCTGTCTGCTTTGATTGCTTGAAATAAACTATTTCCAAATCCAATCGTGTTCTTGAACGCGCCACACAAGCCCGGTGCGTACCTACCGTAAGACAATGAAATACAGAGGCCATTTTTTTCCGTTAACATGAAAAAGTGCAAAAGTGGGTGTGGCTTCAGAAAGTATTGGTTGCTAAGGAAAAGGGGGAAACTGAAATGTAAAAAAATATATATTGTTTCCTTGTTTTAAGATATCTTAACAACACAAAACCAAGGAAATACAAATAAATTCTAAAATTTACCAAGAACTTATGAAAAAAGAAAGGATTCATGTGACAAAAACTAGAAATGAATAGAAACAAAATTAACTAAAACCTATAAGTTGACAGTACCATCTTTTGGATTGAATGAATAAATAAATCAGTTTATACATGGTTTTCTAGTTATATAAACCATCTATAATTATTAATTTTTAAAGAATATCTTACCATTTTGCTTTACTAGCGTAGTTTTCAGGAATGTCATTCAACACTATAGTAAAAACTTTCAGGATGAGCAGTCATTTTCTCTATTAGGTTGCACAGAAATCAACGACTCATGCAGGTTTGTGCGATTTCCTTTTTTTCTGCACAGCTGTACTCTGAATGTCAGCGTGACCCTTCCTATCCAACATCACAGACGTACAGGAAGACTGAGCGGCCCCGGCGCGGCGTGTCACAGTATTTTATGGATGTTTTCTCCCCTCATCTGAGGCTCCGGCTCAAAGGGACGCTTCCCTACATCTGCATAAGTGGAGCAGCGTTTCCCAGCCTGCAGCCCTCAGAGGACGCGCTCAGAGATGGCAGTAGGCACCGTGCATTCAAATCAGCTTGTTTGTTTTAGGGTGCAAGCTTGTGTGGAGGAAACACAGTGTTCTTTTTACACGGACTTCACTGAATTCACACTTTTACATATGGATTTCAACAATTGATGTTGATCTATTTGGCTGTATGATAAATCACCCAAAATTTGATTCAAAACCTAAAAAAAACATGTCATCTATCCTCTGGAATAGAAATCATGTCAGCTGTCCAGACTGTGTGCAGCACAGAAAAATGATTAGCATACAGACAAACACTTCACACACTGGCAACGTTTTAGCGATGCAGCTCTGCTCTGCTGTTATCATGAACAAATGAGTTTCTTCACAAAACACACAACCTTATTTTCTTCACTATTACAAAAAAAAAAAAAAAAAAAAAAAAAATTTCTGGATTCTTTTTTTTTAATATTCTGTCTCTCACAGTTAAAGTGAATCAATGATGAACATTATAAACCAAACTCAGAATCTCTCAGCAACAATTTTCGCCCCAGAAATGACTTGACAGGCTGTCAGTCATGCAACAGAACATCCATCCAGAACCCACAGCAGATGTGTCTCTTTAAACAAAGTCTGTGTTTACCTTTAAATTAGTTCAATTCAATCCAAAATGTTGTGCAGAAACAGTGAAGAGGAATATCACTGACATGGATATTCATTTTTTTTTAAATGCAGTGGAAAACATCCTGACAGAAAAAACAAAGAAACTACAATCTAAAAAGATTTTCTAAAAATGGGTTTATAAGAGGCACTTTCATGTCCTCGTGTGTGACATTAATCCCCCCCCCCTCCCGCCAGTCTGACTCATACAAACATGTGCTCTAACCTAAAGAGGCAGGAACACGGCCTGCTTTTAAATATAGTTCATGCCTCTCATTCCGCCCCCCTGACATGAGCTTGCAGATGTCAAACAGCTGGAGAAGAAGGGCGGAGGGGGCGGTCCTTACCGTGGTCTCGTCCTCGTGCAGCACCTGGTCATACCCGCTCAGCGCCACACAGAAGATGATGGCCGTCACGTCCTCGAAACAGTGGATCCACTTCTTCCTCTCCGACCTCTGACCTCCAACATCAAACAGCCTGACGGACAAAGACGGACCGGAGCATCAGAGTCTGATGGAACCTCCAGAGAGTTGAGAGCACAAAGACCAAACAACAAACGTCGGGAATCGCTGCACTGTAAACTCTTAACCCGTATCAATGTGTCTTTGTTTCACGCCTTTCTAAATTTAGCCCAAAATCAGCAGTTGAGATTTTCTTCTCATTAAGAGCCGGGAAAACATTATATTCCAAACTCTTGACAACAGAACAAACTTGATGAGGGACTTAAAAAAAATCTCATATTTGGAATTCATTGTCATTGTTTTGGAAACAAAAGCTTCGATTTATGCTTTAATAATAAATGTTAGATCTTATGAGGATTTATTAGGATTAGGATGGGCCAATGTGCACTAAGATAGTATTCACATTGTGTCTAAAAAGAGTAATTTCCATTTATTATACTAGGTTTTGTTACTGTAATCCAATTAGGTACACAAAAGTACAAACTATTTGCTTAGACCTAGCAAAAATATTTATTACTGGGCTGTATTACATTTAATTTGAAGTCAAACTGTATAATCATTCTATCAGCTTTTTTAGCTATTTTTTTCCTTTTTCAAAGCTTGTGTGGAACTCCTTTGTTTTCTTATTATATGATATCTTGTTAAGTAAAAATGTCTGACTATTTTACTACTTTCTAGTGATGTTTCTCTTCTTATCTTTAGGCTGCCTCCTGTCGCAGTGTTAAAGAACTGATCAGGGCAGGTTTACGTTTCTGACGGATCATCTCTGAAACCACCTTTATCGTTGTGGCCGTAATATTGTTTTATTTGTATGTTTGGAGTGTTTTTCTGTACCTGTCTTCTTTGGTTTTCTGCTGCAGTGGGAGGTTCCGTCTTTCCTTTTTCTTTCCCTCCTATATAGTGCAGATTGGATTCTACAGTGTCCGGAGCACCTGATTGGCTGTGGACTTTCAGCAGCAGCAGCTTTAAGAACTGCCACGTCATCTGTTGGAACCCCCCCCCTCTCCGGCTGATAGCAGCGGCGTGTTTGATAAGACAATGTTAGAGGCTTTGGTCCTTGTAATTTGGGTTTGGTGGTTTTTGTATAGTTTTGAGTTTTTCATTGTAAATAAATTCCTAGCTTAATTTCAGCCTGGGTCTCGTGAGAGTTTTTGGTGAATTTAGTTTTTCCTTTTTACCTTTATGTTACACCCATTTACAAACCCCTAGACAGGGGTGTAGCAATCGTCATGACACGTGATTTCATCTGCAAACCCGACGCCACTCATCATGCTTAGTGCCGGTTTGTCATTGAAGAGCACCTCCATCGGTCCACGACAGCTTCCCCTCAGAAATCCATGGCGTTCATCTGATTTCCTTCACATCTGTCTGAATCCCCGACACCTTTCTAAATGGGTTTCTGCTTCTGTCTGCACTCGGGGACGCCATTCCGGTTCTACCTGTAGACTTGAAGCTTTGTTTGCTTTTGTTTCGAGCCAACCTGTCTTCATCTCCTGTCAGACACATCCAGCACAGATGTTCTCTCATTGTGTAAGAGTAGAACGTCTGGATCTGCAGAGATGACAGCCCGTCTGCAGCCTCTGGTTGACTGTGGAGTTTAGGATGAAGGAGGCAAAAGCGATGCAGCCTCCAACCATTAAAATAATGGCTGCCAAACCATATTAAGTCCTTTACTGTGATTGTCAGTCTGCGAGTAAATCAGTGAGTAAATCTGTGCATGAGGAGCAAAAACAAAGACTGAAATAGAAGTCGGAACATTCACTTGATTTTTCCTCGCATCACCCCCCCCCCCTTCTCCCAGAGTTCCCTGCTCTAATTGAATCTGGCCTCATTAAAAGAAAAGCAGAGGGCCATAAATATAGATGCACGTTTAAACTATCAAATTAATTACAGGCGGGAGCTCCGGCTGGATGACACGGGGCGGAGCTGCCAGGGACAGACCTGAAGTGAAGGTTTTTGAAGGTGAAGTGCGTCTCCACGATGCCCGTGGTCTTCACCCGGGTCCTCAGGATGTCCTGCTCTGTCGGCTGGTAGTCCGTCGCACCAATCCGATCTAGGCTGTCCAAGTAGCTGAAGACACAGAGGGAAATAAAGTACAGTGATCTGATTCAAAGCTGACAGGAACAGCCCTCAACCACAGTCCTTTCTGCACATTCACAGCATGTTTTTGATGTTTAATAGCTATTGATTTATTCACACGTTTCTTTGAATTTTTTGTAATTCTCATTTTTTCCTGTCCTATCAGTTCACTTTGCAGATCGCTTCTTTTTCAAGTGTTGATAAATGACAAAACTGTCAGCTTCATTTTGTGCTCAACCATCATTGTCGTGTCTCTTTTCTATACATCAGAAATATATTTTTCTTATTATTTAGGAGATTGTGCACAGATCGAACGTCTGTTTTCCTTTATTCTCCTCCTCTGCTGCACCAGTTTCAGCTCAATGCCGTTGGATTAACCCACTTAGAGAAGTTGGTTTCTTTATTGAACAATTTGTTATCGTGGTTTTCTAAGGAACAATGACTCTGCAGCAGTGATCTGCAGTTTCCTGCAGACAACATTAGCTCCTCTGAAGTGAAGCTTATCACCTGCTGGAAATGAGGCAGAAAAACAAACTCTTTAAAAAAAAAAAAACCTAAGACCCCAGCAATGTGCACGCGCTTGTGGCTCTCTGACCAATAAACCTAATGGCGTGTGGACCGGCTCAGCTGCTTCAGACGCTTAACATCACATCAAAGGGACAATAGGACCCCCACCCAGCAGATCACCGCCCCATGAAGGCCGGATCTGTCCTTTCAGATTCTTCACGTCAGCTGAAAGGGATTTTTTGATCAAAACGATAACTGTCACGGCCTGAAGGGATGAAGTCCATCAGTGCTTCTGCTGGACCAGTTTAGCACCCGACTGGAAGCTCAGAGAGCGACAGGAAGAGGGGCGGTAATGGATTATCACAGGAAGTGGACCTTTATTCTTTGATGCGGACGTACAAATTCAATAATCTGGAGGTTACTGAGTGCTCTAACTAACCGCGGCGTCGTTTTAAACTCTGGTCACTTGCTGACCAATAAGGGGATGGTTTAAAGGGAGGGGGGTCTGGTGTCACCCACTTTCCTGCTGCTCTTCAGCTTCATTTCAGTGTCTTCTGAGCTTCAAAATTGAGGCAGAAAAGCCCATCTGCAGGTCCATGGAGGAACCACTCACCGGATGGACACAGAAAAACACACACAGCAGTTATTTCATCAATTCAGACTAAAAACTGTCAGAACCTCTTAAACTGTGTGGGAAAGGAACACCGGCAGACCACTGGGAACGCTTTGACAATAGATCAAAAGACAATTGGAGTTGGAACTTAAGTCATAGTTAAAAAACAGATGTATTGAAATCAATTTTGCTAGTTTGTTTTGGACCATCACTGCTCTGCTTGAATTCCAGTCCAGCAGGTGGCAGCACCTATAGATGTCTCTGCAAAATCCCCAAATGAAAAAAAAAAAGGCTGTCCATCTGCTAAATCATGGGGTTTAATATTCATTCAATGTTTCAGAACTTTGTCTGTAATCAATAAATGACTTTATTTATGGACCTGGAAGTGTTTCTCTTACTGACGTTGACTGACTTCAAAGAACAAAAGGTAAAAGCTGTGGAGGGAAAGTCTTTTGGCTCAAAGAAACAAGAACAAACACAAAGACACACACATACACCACTACAGCTATAAGACTTATTGATCACACGCAGAGGAAAAGGACTAAGAGCGTTTGGAAGGAGAAACAAAGAGGGCGAGATAAAAAAAAAAACAGTTTTCCCTCTGAGGTGAAATGAAACCAACCCTGATGTGCTTAATGGAGCCAAGAAATATATAAATAGACTTAAACCACAAACAAAAGCGTCCATCATGCTTCCACAGAGAATGAGCAGATACAAGAGTTTAGAAATTCAATAACAAGAGGGGTTTGCTTGCAGGAACATAGAGCACTTTATCACTGCAGCAGGTTTCATCTAGATACCATGTTCTGTTTAGTATTAGAAAAAATCCACCAGTAACATAGAATTCTGGATTAACTGTCATGCTTTATTCTGGAAGTGTAAAGAACGTCAGCCTTCTGTTCTAGTAAAGGCTGGAAGCTTTCTTTGGTTCTGCAGAAATCCTCCCAGATGATTCTGAGGAACATGTTGAGCATTTATGTTGAAATTAAGTCAGGAATTGACGAGACTTTGAAGGTATAAAACGCTTAAGGCCAAGGCTCCTGAAAACTAATCTCTGGATTAAAGGTCAACACCTTAATGTTTTTAAACACACTCCAACAGCAAACTTTTATTCATCTTCGAAACCCATTTTTGTCCCTTTCGCTGGGCTGCCGGAGCCTATCCCGGCCACTCGTGGGTGAAGGCAGGGGACATCCTGAACAGGTCGCCGGTCTGTCACAGGGCTACAAATCACACACCCACGCACTCATGTTCACACCTAAGAACAACTTAGAGTAACCAGTTAACCAACTCCAACAGCAAACATTTCCACCGAGTAGAAACTCTGCAGACGGGCTAACATGAGTCGTTGTCCACCAAAGTGGACCCAGTTCCCTGTCAAAGCCAAAAGCCTGATGGGGCACCAGGCTTTTGGCTTCCAGCACCAAAGCAGCAGTTAGGGTTGGGATTAACTGACTCATATTAAATCAGCAAAGAAAAGATTTTAACAAGTTTGGTTCAAAAAAGGCAACTGTGTGTTGATTTGCATTTAAAGGGAGTTAACCGAAGTGTACAATCTGCTTCTGATTTGTGAAAAAGGGTAATGGAATTAAACACTTGACTAACTGACGCCTGTAGAGTCTGAGAAGAAGCTTTTGGTAGTTTTGGTTTTTATACAGAAAAGGCTTCTACTTATGATATTTTGTGTTTCTGAACCTTCAAATGTTCTAATTCTGTATAATGTGTTGTTTCATTTTAGCTACAGAAAAAACTGGAGCAGAGCTTAGCATTTATGGAAATGTAGTTTTTACACATGATTGATGATGCACAGAGAATGAAATGGACCTTTTTGTAGTTTAAAGCCTTTAGTAAAATAAAACAGGTTAAACATCTAGATAAGGACAATGATGTACAAATATACTGTTTTATCCACATTTGATCCTTCAAACTGGTTAAAGGTGGGTTAAAATGGGCGAAAAATGGGAAACTCCGGTGAGTTAATGACCACAAGTATTTCCCAGAGTCCTGCTAAGCTTCCCAACACTGCTCTCTAGAATGAGGTTCTTTGTTTCAATTAAAAAGACTCAGATTTCCTGCTAAACTCATTATGGGTGAAGACACTCTACAGTTTGTCAGAGTAATTAAATAAGTATTGATTCCATTTTTGTCGAAGAACTCTTTTAAATCATATCTGTGCTACCCATATCGATTTCTTTCTTATTGTACAGTTTCTGCTCAAATGGGGTCGACTGGAGGCGTTGGAGCTCATCTCTGTTGCTAAGTAACCATCTTTTGGATGGTTAGATGTTTCCCCCGCTGTGGTTTCCTGACACCGATTTACAACAGACGCTGTGACTTTTGCGAAAGCAGCAGCGACTAAACGCAACATCATGACGGCGAGCCCGACATGAGAGACGTTTAGATCGATAAAAAGAAGAAGTCGTTGTAATTAAAGCTGCAGGCAGAGCCGTACGGCCCCCCTCCTCTGCAGACCACACTGACATCAGCGCTGCACTGGAACAACACTGAGCCCCTGCAAAGGTCATAATTAAAAGAATATCTCAATATTTTAGTTCCAGGCGGAGCAAAAATGTTTGCCGTTGGCAAACCAGGCATTCGGCTGGTGTATGCATCTATGTTTTTGTATTTTAAGTAGTTAAACTTACTTAAACAATAGATTTCAATTTTTTACCAGAGAAGGGACAGATGGTGACCAAAGAAAAAGCCACAATCTCAAAGGTTTTAAAACACAACTTTACCCGTCGCCTTTGTAAGGTTCAGTAAAAGTCCTGCATAAACTTTTTTTTCTATGTCTCAACATGACCACGCTAAGTGCCGAGCTAAACATTCCCACAGTTCCATGGGTGTTCATGCAACACATTTTAACACAGTGCCCTGAAATTCATGCAGAATTTAACAGGTTTTTTATTAAACTCACTAATGTGTGCCTTGGAGTTTCTGTTGATGCAACCCTCTGTCATTAAAGACACATGCACCCATCCGGAGGATTGACCCGTGCGGGTGTCACGGGTTTTGGGGTTGTCCCGATCTGTGGAGGGTCTTAGAGGAGCAGCCACATCTTTAGGGGAGCGTAGGTGTGTCTTGCAGTTCGACGACTCAAAAACGGAACGTACCATTGTTGTGTGTGTGGTAAGTGTATCGTGAAGTGTCTGTACGGATATTGTAGGCTAAATGCACTCTTGATGCAGCTTGTCAGTGGAAAAAATATGAATGAACATTCTTGTTCCAAGTGGTCTACCACCTTAATATGTAGTGTGGGTCACCTGCGTCCCTCATACAGGTGTGCCCATTTTTCGCTCACAGACAGCCCATATCCACCCGTCAGGGCAGTTGTAACTAGGGATGGGCCGATATCATTTTGTCCGTCCGATGACGATAACCAATATTTCCCCTGCAACTGTGGCCGACAGCCGATATTTGCCGATACTGATACTTAAGTGTCTACAGTAACACAAAGTTTATATTTCCTTGTTGTTTCTGTATTAGAAATAACTTTTCTTTTGCTATACAATCACATTGTACTTGACGTTTTTTAACATACAAAAGGGGTCTCATAGGAAGAAGTATCACTTTAAAACTTTCATATGTATAAATATCTGAAAGTATTTATTGAACATTGGACACAACTGTAAATATCACTAAGGTTTATTACAAACCAACACTGACTTCGGATTCACTATGAATCTCAGTAAAGATTTTCAGCACGAAACAGTTCTAATTTGGCTTCATACAATTAACATCTTGGTGAATAAATGTGTTATAGCAGTAAATACTAAAAAGTACATGATATGTAAGAAGCAGAGAAATTCACATTTGGGTGGTATTTGTGGATCTGCCTGCCATCACAGGCCTCAACTGTTTAATACTGCAGCCATTCAGAGTAATGAAGCAAAGCAGAGAGGCCGCCGCGCTGCATGCATTCACCCTGTGAACATCCCTGTGTGTGGAAAGCAACTGTTTCCAATGTATAACTGCCACAAAGGCAGGGGAAGTAAATCATGGACAAAGAGTACAGTATGTGCTTTGTGGTAAATAGGTCAGCGCGCTCAGGGCCTTTGCAGAGAAAGAGAGGTGGCTTTAGGCAGGATGCATCCTCAGAGAGCACAACCTTCATCTTTCTACGGGAAACCCACACAAGTGTGACCACAAAAGCGCGCACAGCCACAAACATCTGGCTCCTGCAGCTGCAAGTACGACCATCTGAAGCAGCGTAACGCATCTTTACTTAGCACTGAAACAACGTTTCATCTCTGTAAGGCCTTCCCATTGAGGTGTGTGCACAGTGAGGACTCATCATGTGACGGCCGTCCTATCCCCTCATTGGCCGCCTGCTTCGCTCTGCTCCACAGGCAACAACATAATAGGAAGTGTGCATCAATCTTTAATGTGACATTTCTCACAGAGCTCCAAACACACTCGCTCCCACACAAAGCGGATGCTGCGTGACTTCATTAACCGCCAGTTAATGTTCACGTCTCAAAGTGCTCCTATTCCTCTCCTCCGCCTAACCACTCGGCCTCTTCTCCACCTTTAGGTCTCTCATCGTCCGACTGAAACCACACCATTTCCATCTCCTCATGGTCCCCCGCTTCATCTGTTTTCGTCGCCTCTGAAGATGTGATGACTTGCAATGTGAATTCACAGGCATAAACTACTGGAGGGAGCTGTGATCAGTAATGAACAGACAAAATAAAAAAATGTAAAAGAAACTGAAATATTCAGGATTTTTTTCATGATTTCTGCCTGTCAGGGGGATCGCAGCACTTTTCCTGCATCTGTCTGTTTGCTCGGTTATAGATATGATTTTAAAGGCTAATCCTAGTGTGTCACTGGGAGTAATTTCACTGGATTTATGATGTAGAGTTCAACAGCTTCTACATGCACAAACACTGCAGGGGAAAAAAAGAGTGCATCTCTGTGTAAATCAGGCCTGTAATAGGGATTGATCACACGTCCTGATACCATTTAGAAGATTATCAGAGAGCTGTGTTGTGCATGTTTGTTTGTTTGTTTTTACTGGCGGGGGAGCACTAATAGGCCCCTCACTGACCAAAACTGCATTGAAGAAAATGCGTCTTTTCCAGTTGACTGACAGATGAGAAATGAGTCACTGATGAAGGCCCGATCGTCCCACTGGTTTTTCTTCTCGGTTTCACAACCATCATCGTGCTAACCAATGACATAGATTGAACTCAGTGACATCCGTTAGTCAAATTTAGTGAAAGTCTTAAAGGTGTAAAAAAACAACTCTATTTCTTTGTTTTCCCCTTTCAATTCCAACATTAAATTATTAAACCATCAGCAGCTTAAAGACCCGCTATCAGCATTTCTGACTGTTTTTGTTTTTAACCAGAATTTGCTGAACATTCAGCACATCTGAGCTGTTATTATAGATCTATAAAATACAAAAAAATGTTTTTGACACAGAGAGATTTACTTTCTGTTGATTGTAAATCAAGAGAATGCAGGTTCAGACCTACGAGACTATAATCTTATTACTTCTTGGTCGCTGCCAAAGCGGATGTTGGAAAAAGTCTTTTTAAAACAACATATATCTTTTTTATTGTCTTTTGCATTATCATCTCCTTTTTTGTTTTGGACGTGCCAACTGGTGCCACGGCAGGCTGCCAGTTACCACAGCTCAGTGTTAGCTTACTTGTTTTTGTTATCTTATTGTTTTGTTGTTTACCCTTTAATTGATGGACATAGACTTTTTTTTTTTTAACACATGAGTGTAAGACTCTTTCCACCACTTTCTGAGTCTGAAACAATGCATTGTTTACATGATCAGCTATTGCCTGCTTGGCAACAAAAACTGCGACCGGAGATTTCAGACGAGGCTGAGGTCCTTCAGAGTTTGCAGGACTCTTCAAGAGTTTTTTATGATGGTATTGCATCTGGCGTGTTCTACAGAGTGAGCTGCTGGGGGAGCAGATGCACAGGAACGGGAACAGGAAGAGTATCAACAAACTGGTGCAGAGATTCGTTCTGGAATATCCCCTAAAGTCTGTGACTGTGGGGGGTGAAGGGAGGATGCAACAGAAACTAGAATCGATCATGGACAATCCTCTTCATCATCATCCTCTGCATGACACCATGGGTGCACTGAGGAGCTCCTTTAGTCAAAGACTTTACCACCTTGTTGCAGGAAGGAGATCTTTCCTCCTGTCAGCTATTAGACTCTACAACGCCTCACAGGGCACTGGATCGAGTTATTTCTTGCATTTTAGTGTTGTTGTTATGTATTGCATTCTACTGCTATTTAATATTTATTATTATGAGTTGTTGTTTTTTATTATCTGTTGTTTTTGAGCAATGGTAAGAAACCAACTTCCCTGACATGGATTCAATTAAAGTTCCATCTTCTTCTTACTGTGGGAAAGTCCTTCTGTAGGGGTTTTGATTTGCTTTTTAAAGAAACGTATCTGGCAAAACAACTTTTTTCTTTGACTATTAACATTATACCTGAAGCATTTATAAACTGCAATGCAGACCTGAACTCCTTCAGCTGTTTTCACATTAACCATAAAGCTCACTCCTGGGAGGAGGATCCTCTATCTAAACTAGTGAGTCCAGACAAATGTAGAGCAGGTTTTTAGTCATCAGATCAGTTAAAATCCCAACCTGTTAAGTGCTTCTTCCTGGTAGCAACCCATGAAACATCCAACAGGGAGGTGTGAGGCTGTTGTGCGCAGCTGGTACAGAGAACATGGAGTGTTTTTGCTAAATAACAAACTTGTTCTAGTAAATTTAATTTTAGCTGAGTGAAGACCTGATTAGATCCAGATGTCAAGATCTGTTTGTAAACAGTCTTGACAAATGCAGTTCAATTAGGATCATTGAAAAGCAAGAAGTAAAGCATCTTTAGGGGAGTACAGGTGTGTTGCAGGTGTGTTACAGGTGTGTTGCAGGTGTGTTGCAGGTGTCTTGCAGGTGTGTTACAGGTGTGTTGCAGGTGTGTTACAGGTGTGTTGCAGGTGTGTTACAGGTGTGTTGCAGGTGTGCTGCAGATGTGTTGCAGGTGTGCTGCAGGTGTGTTGCAGGTGTGCTGCAGGTGTTGCGGTGTGCTGCAGATGTGTTGCAGGTGTGCTGCAGGTGTGTTGCAGGTGTGCTGCAGGTGTGTTGCAGGTGTGCTGCAGGTGTGTTGCAGGTGTGTTGCAGGTGTGTAACAGGTGTGATGCAGGTGTGTTGCAGGTGTGTTGCAGCTGTGCTGCAGATGTGTTGCAGGTGTGCTGCAGGTGTGCTGCAGGTGTGTTGCAGTTCCCTTGAAGGTCATTCAAAAAGGAATGTATGATTATAATGTGTATGCTCAGTGTATCGTTGAAAATAATAAAAAATCAGTACGACTTGCTGCCTGCATCTCATCTTATGTTACCCATACTCCCCCGTACTTTATTGTTTAGGTGTTAGCTACGACCTACGAAAAAAAAATGGTCACCAATATTCTTGCTTTTTGGTTCACCGATTGGTCTATGACTCTTGCCCATTTTTTCTTTTACCTGCAGACAGTCTGCATTCACCCATGAGGGCAGTTGTGACTTTGGCTTAAAGAGGGTTGAGTCTGACAAAGGGAGGACAGTTTGAGCTCATTCCCTCCAAATAAATCACTGTCACGTGTCAAAAACATGGACGTACTATTGCGCTGAATCGTTGAGCTGGTACTCTCGGGCGCGGCTGAAGCACTCCTGGATGCCCGAGTCGGACCACAGACGCATCATTGCAGACAGCAGCTCGGCGGAGAAAGGCTCAGTGTCCTCCATGCGGCTGACCACGTCACACACCATCTTAGCATCAGCCTGAAGAAAAATGACAGAGAAGTTCCACATCAACATCCTGATGGAACAAAACTGCAGCTTTGTTTGAGCATCACTTCATTATATGTGGGGAAAAAACACATCAAAAGTCTTTTTAATGTCTGTGGAGAAGCGTTAATATGAGATGTGCCACTCAGATTTGGTGTTCCACAGGGTTCTAGACTTGGATTATACACTTAGATTTAGACAATAAAAACATGACCTTCTACTTCCATGCCAATGCTAATGATACCTAACTGTATTTATCAGTACACCAGAAGTAAACATTGAAGAAAAAAAGACTTGAAGACTGTACTTCATTATGACCCTCTCTTTACAAGCAAGGGAATAGAATGGAGTATTGGTTTATTTAAAGCCATACTAGCAAAAAAGAGTTGTGTTGATTTTTGATTAATTACTGAAAGACTGCACTGCATCTGCAATAATGCAGATTTTGTACAGGTTTGACAAAGCTCTACATTTATCAGGCGATGCTCTGCAGCAGCTTTGCATCATCCAAGGTTGTGGGTTGGGATGGAACAGTTAAAAGGCAAAAAGTGTTCTTAGCAGGGTGGCCTGGGTTTCCCTCCTAGATTGATTACTCAGTTCTTTCACAGAGTTGACTTGCCACTCCTCCACATTAGGAGCCAGTTGAGATTATTTGGAAATCTGGCAGAAATGTCACCCGGACGCCTTCCCATTGGGCGGCCTAAGTACGAGGAGGAGTCACAGTGCCGACCCAGTGTTTTACCCCCTTAAGTGTAATGTAAAGACTTTGATGCTCTGTAAACATTAAACCTGTTAGAAATGTCAGAGACACACAAGGACGATCCTGCCTTATAAATGCATTTAGAAATAAGACGTCGGGCTAATGAATTCTGTCATTTGTCTCACCTTCCCTTTCCTCACAGCTCAGGTTGACTTTGCATTGCTGTTTGTTCTACTGGGCTTCATGTTTGCCCTCCCCTTCTTCTTCATCAGTGTTTTTGACATTTCCTTTTATTCCTCTCATCTTCCTTAGCTTGCTGCACTTTGCTCAGTCTCCTATTTCCATCTTCTATTTTTGAAGCTCCTCTCTTTCTCTCGTTTCTTTCTTTGGTACCAGACCGAATTGGTTTTCTGTCCTTCTCTGTTCTTACCTTTATGAAGGACACATAACAACATTTAGGGAGTGGTCTAATTTGGCTGAGCTCATGTTCTGCTGCTTTAAATGCTCTTCACTCCACAAAGAATGACTGTCTAAATCTGAATTTTGGTTCTTGGTTTTTTATTTCAAGCTGAGAGGATCCAAATAATGACAGAAAACTGTTTCCCAATTTTACTGTAAGCTATATTTATTCTCCTCCAGTAATATGGAAGCTTTGATAAATGCTTATTTACATCTGTCTTCGTTTAATCGCCAAAAACAATGTTTCTATTTTGTGCACAATAAATATATTTCCAGATTGCTCCAGCCCTCAGTTATTCGAGTCTTTAAATCTCATCATTTTCCAGACATTATTTTACTCAACAATTTCCACACACCCACTTAACGTCAACCGAGAGAAACTTTAAAAATTAGGACTGTTCATCACCAATAATTTCCAGAATCGATTTGATACGATTCACCAGAGCCTGGATCGATTCGATTCCCCCTTTTCCAGTTTTCTACTTGATTTGAGTCAATTTAATTTACAAAAAATTAACATGGTTTACACATTGAGGCATATTTGTATAGAGATAAATAATCGATGCATATTTTGAAGATATTTATATAAATCTGATACAGTTCAGATACTGTAAAATGTATCAGTGAAATAATAAATCGATGAGATTGTTAACACCATACAGTGTTACACGGTTTCTCAAATGGAAAAGCTCCAACAAATAAGTGCTGATCGTTAAGAAACTTGTGCTTCAGTGTGGCCTCTAGGTGGAGCTAGCACTATGGCATTACGCTTCATTCCCAAAGACTTGAGCAAAAAACTGCTTTAGACCACATATGGTTACTTTAAAAAAACGTTTCCGTAAACACTATACACATAAACACATAAACACTATATCGAATATTTGAGGCAATAAATGGGTTTATTATTCATGAAACTTTCATTGCCCTTCCTTTAAGTCTTAGTCTTCAAATCTGTAGCCGTCTATCTGACCCTGAATGAACGATCATCATCCTCATCTTCATCCCTCCAAACTTGCTCATTTCCTGATCTCAGTGTCCCACCACACCAGAGTCAATCAGTTTTCAGTTCTGTCTTCTCCTGACTAACAGGCTTCACATTTGACAGCTTTACAAAAATAAAGAGAGGGCATCAGAATGTTAGGGATACTGGAGTCAGCTTCTAAAGACAACAGTGAGTGAGCGTAAACATAACATGATCAGAGCAAACATGGGGGGATAGATGCGACTTCCCTGCCCTCAGAGAGCACGCTCAGTTCTGTCCTTGAAGCCCTGCCGCTGTGAACCTGACTCCCCCAGCCTGATCTCTCTGACCTGATCCCTCCCTCTGCTGGGTAATGGCGCGCTCAGCGGTCCGGAGCTCAGAGCAGGTTCCTCTCAGTCATGATGCTCTGACAGCAGGCACAGCAGCCAGATGTGGAGTGACAGAGATGGACAGAGCAGAGATGAATGAAGAACGTCAGCCTGTGGGGGCTCCATTTGAGAGCTGGGCAGAGAGCCACAAGCAAGCAGGAGCTCACGGCCAAACCAAGGACACAGTCCAAAAACACACACACGCTTCTTTTACTACCATGATTACAGCTTTACACACATTTAACTTTTCCAGCCTGTCTGGGGGAAAATATGTTCTATCCAAGCTAAACAGCAGATCTGACCTCTGCTGCAAGTCCCAAGTCAGGCTCAGAGCCTTCTCTGAGGAGAACGAGTCCAAAACACCTCCAGTCAAAGTTAAACAAACCCAAACGTGAGGCGTGATTCAACGGCATGATGAACTCCTGACTGTGTTAGTGTGACAGCAGCTCTCAGCAACGGGCCAAGCCTGCCGGGCCAGCACACTAGAGACAACCAAGAACTTTGTCATTTATCTTTTGGAGGTGCTCTCTGTTAGACAGCTCTCTATTAGAACCACATTTGCAGTAGCTGATTACAGAAGTGCCTAAAAATGTTTGCATAAATATAACAAACAGTTGTTTGAGTTTACTTGTGCTTCCTAGATCCTTACAGAATTTCCCTCTTTGATTTCCTCCTTTTTCACACCTCAGTTGAGTTTAACATTCTGTTTAAAGACCCAATCCAGAGACAAACCTGTTTAGTGGCATGATGGAGGACTTATATAAAGAAAATTAAGTAATAAAATTGCATTTCTGAGAATTTCTTTATTCAAGTCGTTGTGAATCAGGAGCAGATGCAAAAATAATAATCATAATTTAAAGATCACTGAGAATGCTTTGGAAATAGATTAAAAAAAAATGATTGGAGTGGGACTGTAAAACATGGATCATCTCATCTGTTTGGTGTAGGAAGTGTGCTGTGGACATCTGTGGGAAAAAGCACAAACAGCTGGAGGCCTATACTCAACAAAATACGTTCAGCCAAAATTATTTAGCCTATCAGAAAAGAAAAACACCAGCAGCAATTTTTATCCATCCATTCATCCATCCATCCATTCATCTATCCATCCATCCATCCATCCATCCATCCATTCATCCATCCATCCATCCATCCATCCATCTATCCATCCATCCATCCACCCATCCATCTATCCATCCATCCATCCATCCATCCATCTATCCATCCATCCATCTATCCATCCATCCATCCATCCATCCGATGTATCATTTTGCTTCCTCTTTACCCATCTGGCCCCATCCTGCCGCTCAGACTCTCTCTCTCACTCCTCCGCATCACATGACTCTCAGCTGCAGTTGCCATGGAAACCATCCTCATTTTCCTGGGAATGCAATCTTGCCTGTTTTTTTACCTACCATTCTCTCAGTCTTCCCATCCATCTGCCGCACCCTTCTCCTCTCTCCTTCCCACCATCTCCTCCTAGTTCATTTCTCCGCTCTCCACACGAGTCCAGCAGAAACTCATTTTCTCCATCATTCAAACACGAAACAGGTAAAAAATCTCCCACAAACAGCTGAAGTGGCGGGGGGGTGTCCGGGGGGGTGTCCATCACCCCCTTCAGCCATTCTTTGTAGCTGCACTGAATAATGAAAGTGATGAAATATTGAGCTACAGTTCAGCCGTCATGCAGAGTCTGACACACACTTATGTTTTACTCCAGAGGAGCTTCCTGCAGCCACACCCAACACGCTACCACCCACAGAGCTTGAAGCTGGGGGGGTGGGGGGTCAGGATGAGATGTTATAGTGGAGCATTAAAAGACTAAGTGCAGGGAAAAAAAATCAATGCTGCTTTCCCACCCTCAACCGCATCAGAGAGAGAGAGAGGGATGCATGTAGAAGGCAGGGAGTTGGGGGTGGGGGGTGGGGGTTTTTCTCTGTGCACGTGATCCTAATGCATGTGGCACATCTCTAGAGAAACTCCTTCATCTACAAAGGCTCTATAGATGATGCTAGGAGTGGTGAGTGATCCTGTGACACAGCAATCACACTCAACTAGCTCTGAGTCATAGATGTAAAGCCTCAGCCTAAAGCAGTGTTTTTCAACCAGTGTGCCGCGGCACACTAGTGTGCCGTGGGAGATGGTCAAGTGTGCCGTGGGAAATTGCCCTCATTAACTGATCTAGAAACATTTCTCATCTCCAGGATTTCAGCTCTGTGTTCATCCAAACAGGCCCTGATAAAACACTGAGGAGTTAGGAATATAAAAGGTCGTAAAATACTTTTTCTTTGCGTTTATTTTATTTTATTAAAGACATTTTGATAAGAATGACGTACCGTGATTTAGCTACAGCTCCGGCTGTAATTTGGAAAAGTCCCGCCCCTTCAATTGTCTCCACCAATCATTCTTGAAGGCTTAATCACATGTCATCAGTCTGACCAATCAGAAGTGGTTAAAGTCTTCACTTCCTTGTCCCAATTTAGCTCGTAAAGTCTCTCAGTTCCAACAAAAATACCAGCTAAAGCTCGTCTGTAGTGGTGTAGCTTTCCACAGAATGTGGTGTCAGACCGTGGAACAAAAAAATAAAACAATGAAGCTCAGAGACGCGATCTCCGCCGGCCGTTTAATGCACTACATCTCCCATGATGCATTGGGTTGTGAGAGTGACAGCGCACAAGGAGATCTGTTGTTAAACGTCTCGAAACCACCGAACACACATCAAACTGTTTTTAAATCTTCTAACTTAACTTTTATTGCATCTTTTAGAAATAAACAGCTGCAGTTTCCAGCTTTTTCTGCAACAATTATCTAAAAAATGCACGTGAGATTGCAGAGGGGCTGTAGATCAATACAGTCTGAGTTTCTCCGTTTGTTTGTTTTTTTAATTTTTTTTAATTTTTGGATCCTGGTGTGCCGCGGGACTTTTTTTATGGTTAAAGTGTGCCGTGGCTCAGAAAAGGTTGAAAAACACTGGCCTAAAGTATGAAGGTTAGGATTATTTAAAGTACAAGTCAAATACAAAAAACCTTCATGAAAGGAAAGAAAATAAATTCTGTTTTCTGAAGTACTGGAACAGTAACTTGACTAGCCTTAATTCATACTTAGAACAATGTATCATCAGCATACAACTTTAAAAATACCCCTTAAAATACAAATTTTCACACAGAACAAAACATGCCCAAGTTGGTGCCTTGAGGTACAACTTGACTACTTTTAACATGTTTTAGCTATGAAATAAGAACAACTTTTCACGTCCGGGTTTGAGCTCTATGTTCAAATCCGGCGTTCATTGATCGTGCGCTGACAGTTAAAACTGGTTAAACATTTTCAAGCTAAACCGCAGCAGCACAGCACTGTGACCAATTGGGGACTTGGATTTAGTAGTGATGTGTGGGTGTCGCCCGCTTCAACACACGAAGAACCAAGCATTGTAAAAATGATCACGAAAGAGACATTAATAACTGTGTCCAGTCGGGTTAATACAACTCCAAGACGGACATTTGTGTGAACAGAGCTGTGAAAACAAAGGGTCTGGAGCAAGACTTGCGGGATTTGCACCACTTTGACTTTTCGCTACCGAGGCTCTTGCTATTGTAGATGGCGGACGAACTATGATAAACAGTAAATACACAAAAGAAGAAGAATCTTTTCCATGTCGCTACCTGTGTGTGTGGCACTGGTGTGTACACGACCAGCTGGATGCAATTTCATAAAACCGCGTTCTTGAACGCACCACTTGTAGCCGGTGTGAATTCAGCATGAAACTTAAGTTTGTATCTGTCTTCTTCTTCTATGGTTGAGGAAGGGCTACAGCTTTGTCATCCCAAAGACTTTGAGGCTGGTGCTTATTATAATAATTTAAAATGACACAGACACAAAAAAAAGAAAAATACAAAATTTTACTTATCATAAAAACAACTTCAAAGTTTCCACTACAGTTTTATGATAATTACATCACCACTTTCCAAATAAGTCCTTTTTCCAACCCCTTAGTGTTAAGCAGGGAGGCATTGGGTCCCTTTATAGAGTATTTTGTATGACTTGGCCATCGATTTGAACTCACGACCTTTCAGTCTCAGGGCGGACACTCTACCACAAGGCCACTAACTAAAGATAGCAAGGTGACACATGCAAACTGAACCAACCCTCTATGGCTTAGGATCTCTAGATGGTTTTGTGAACATTTGATTGGCTGGAAATGAATTCATTAAACTGTCGCTAAAAGAAATGTTCTCTCTGCAGCCGTAACTGAAAATACACAGTCTCCATGGATGTCTTTCTTTCAAGCACATTTTTAAGCCCAAAGTCTCCCCTCTCTGCTGTTAAACTGTCACCTTTCATCCCCATGAGTTCCTCTACCTCCCCCCAGCTTTAGTCCATCATCCAGTCTGCCTCTCTGTCACTCGCCGAGTCTTTCCACTCACATTCTTCTAAACTTAGATCCAGCAGCAAGCTGTCAGTCCTCGTCTTTCCAAACACACTTCGATTCCTGTTGGTGATGCAAACGTGTGTGCTGGACTGACACACAAAACAGACACTGAGGCGATGCTCCATCAAGAGAAGCAGTCCAAACCCCATCATTATCCACTGAGGACCACAGACTTCAGTTCTTTCTACACATGCATGACCATGTAGGGGTTATATAAGCCTAGGCATAGATTAAAGAGAAGAGAAAATGTTTCAGATATCAGGCTTGATTAGGTGTTAGCGTCGTGACACGTTACTAATGGCATTACACCCATCCAATGTCACAACACATGCTTTTGCCCTTTTACTGCATCAAATCTTCAGTGTCCAGAGCTACACAAAAGTGGTTCATAGTTTGTAACCACATCTACTATGTAAAGTCTATTTTGTGAAAGTCTGCAACTACTTTGTTGCTTTGTCACAAACGAATATCCTTAATAAAGCAGCCAAGTACAGTACAGACCAAAAGTTTGGACATACCGTCTCATTCAAAGAGTTTTCTTTTTTTTTCATAAATATGAAAATTGTTTGATGTCTTCAGTGTGAATCTACAATTTTCATAGTCATGAAAATAAAGAAAACTCTTTGAATGAGAAGGTGTGTCCAAACCTTTGGTCTGTACTGTATATGTAGATAGAGAAAGAGAGAGAGAGAGACAGAGAGATTTCTTACTGGAATATACTGCCTCTAAAATAATGTTAATAATCAGTCACAGTAGTTACGAAATTGATAATTCATGTTGAAACTACATAACATAACTGATTTATTTTCATTTTGTATTTCTTTGAATCTTTGGAATATTGAATAGCTCTAAAGAAAACCGATGTGTTATGTATTAACTGTCATCTCTACTCAAAATTCTTGTAATAATGTATGTATTTCTAAAAGCGGACCCAAAAAAGAAGAAACAAGAAAAACAATAGAATAAACAAAATGGATCCTAATACCTAAGTTTTCAGTTTTTATTACATCTTTTAATCGCTTAGTAAAATTCAAAATTTTAAGGTTATACGTATTACAGGACATAGTGTTCTGGGCTGATAGAGGACACCATAAAGCTTCAAATACCGGTATGTAAAGACAGCAACCACAGAGCAATACAGAGCCACCATGGAGGAACTTTAGTTTCCATTTTAGTCAGCCGCCTTAATGTCGAATAAAAGACGGTAGAAAACTGCTATACAAGTATATGCCATTTACCATTTGCACATTAGCTTCTAACTTATGGGAACAAGATCTTTTTCCCCTTTTATTTTTTGGATAGTTTAGAATGTTGCTGCCACTCTTAAAAACTATTTTCACCATCAAAATTCTTGCATTTTTCCTTTATTTTGGAAAATACTTTTTTCCACCCTGGTGTTCAATACTGTTTTCCGAAATATATACGCTAATATTTTGACATTTTATTCAAACCTGCCAAGTTATCTTACTGCTGTTAACACTAGATATTGCAATAATGCAAGTGTCAGCAGTAGTTACAGAAGCAGCATGCTTTCAGCAGCCAGATGCCATTCCTTCCTTGGACATAAAAAATCTAGTTTTTCCTCAAAATACTGTCAGCAAACCTTACAGTGGGCTTTCTCCCTTTCATATTTTATCATTGATCTGACCAGAGTTTGGCTAGGCCACATCTGACCCCTGATCTAAAGGAATAAGTTAAAACTACAAAACTCACAAAAGAATTGATTTTATTATTTAGGCTTCTGACATCTGCTAAGAGTTTATATATAATGATATGGAATATCTTTTTATTTAAAGGATTTTTTATTCCAGTATTTTGAGCAAATACATCATTCAGGAAGGAATTTGACATTTAGCATAATTAGGCTTCCCTTCAGCTATTTGTCATCTTTCCTTCAGTGAAATCAGCAGTCAGTTACCGTAGTTTTTTTTCCCCCCAACTTTTGTAATTTCAGAATTATTCTGCTCATCAGATGTCACATGTTTGATTTATCCCATAGAAGTAAACCTTGTAGTCTTCCTTTAGCTACCAAAGGATTTTGCAGGTTTCTTTTTATGCTTATTTATCCCCCTGAGCTTTTACAGAGGCTTTTATGTCCTGCATTTCTTTTGTGGAGCTCCCATCATTCCAAACATATCAGGCCTGCTGTTGATATTTATGGCCAGGACATCAAGGCAAAGCTGGGGTTTCTCCAGGGTGCAGCTTGGTGACATTAACCAGATATATCTGCTGTCTTGTAATGTCATTCTGACCGGCTCTGCCCAGAGTCTGTTTATACAATCACACCAGACTGACTTGAAGGGTGATTGGCTGCATTTACAGTGAACGCTGACAGTTCAGTCTTCATATTTGTGAGGTGCGCGCTTTCACACAGTAGTTTAAAATATTACAATGGCATTTGTCAAAGTAAGTTGTGGAGAGTTGGTGAGGTGACACTCCTAGGGTCAATGAAAACTTTCCTGCCCCTGCTGATTCACAAGGTCAGGACAGGTCGATGAAACTGAATCTTCATCCTGCCACTCAGGTCATGCTCAACAAACAGAAACTATGACGTGAGGTTGATGAACCGCCTGCATCCCTTTGTCTGCTCGTTTAGCACCAAATGTATTGGTATACTCGCTTCACGTAGTTAGAATAAACACCGTCATCAGATTTAAACCTGATTTGCTCAACAATTTACTCAACAATTTGCTCAACCTTCAAAGGATACCAGAGCGTGTGTAAGTTAAAAAATACAAATATCTGCTTGCCATGATATTATATTCTAACAATGAATCCCACCAACTCTTGATTGGTTTTATAATGACATATACAATTTTTGTCTCCATTTTTCACTAACAAGTCAAAAGCCCCTTTTTTCTTTCTATTAATTGTTTATCAAACAACCCCACTGTCTGTAATAAGTATCAAAAGCTAATCAATTCAGGAGTGACGTGTGGTATGTACACTGACGGCAGTTTTGTTTGAAGATTACTTCTTATTTACCACCTGTCCTCCAATCTTTGCATATTTAAAGAAATACTGCAGGCCTTAGAAGGGTAATATATCAACCCTTCAAACAATAACTCTTAAGGATTCCAATCACATAAGCAAAAATGCAACAAAAGAAACAACATTGTCCGTGTAAAAGGCTAATAGTCCTGCCAAATGGTGTGGCGAGCTTTATGGCGTTGGTAAGTGAGCTTTTCCATGAAATGTCACATGTTCACACATTTACACACAGCTTTTGTGCCCAAGCAAATAGACAACAGCAAAATGCAGAAATGCACCTTTCAGGGACAGACAGAGTCACACTAATGAATTAAACTGCTTAATTCAGCTGTTGATGGTTTACAGAGAAGCAATCCTTTGGTTGTAAACTCAAGTCAAGTTTCAAGTCAACCTTTAAAACAACTCATTATTATCACACGAAAAGCAACAGCTGATGCTCATAATTTCTCACTAATGAAACTGTTGCAAAATCATTAAAAAAAAGGTTCTTAGGTTTTACAGTGTAGTCCTGAATGTACAAAAAAGAATTAACAAACAAAAATTGTTCACACAGCTAAGGTCTCAAGTCTTTGAGTTTAAACTGCAAGTCAAGTCTCAAGTTCTTGCCGGTGAGACTTTAAGGCAGAGTGATTCAGTCCGAGTCAGAAGTCCCCATGCTTTTCTTTGCTCTGGCTGGTGAGGTGCTCAATGAGCAATGCTGTGAACAAAGATCCTGCTGGAAAGATGTCCCATTTTTAGCTGAGGTGGGAGGTTGGGGCAGCCCTGTGGGCTCCTCCCTTTAGAGTTATTCTGGTTGTAATCAACTTGGAGGGAAACTGCAGCAAGAACCACATGACCATGAAGACCTTGAGGAGCTTTGGGGTTATTTTTTTAGGGGGGGGGAGCATCAGAAGTTCTCGTCGCTGTTTTAACATCCTGAAAAATAAGCTAACACGCAAAATAGAAAGAAAATGTGTCTTTTAGACAATATGATGGTAAAAAATGTGGTAATTGATTGGAAGTGAACAGAAACATGTGTCCAACAGAATTCTCTCTGTTTTTGTCCTTCTTTATACTGTCATGTGTCACGAATACATCTTGTATAGCTTCTTGTCCTTAAGACAAATAATCAAGACGTTGTTGTTTTTTTTATCTTTAACACTGAAGCTGTTGCCGGCGACAACAAACTAACACATGCTCCTGGAACTACTCTAACTCTTGACTGTTTCTGCAATTTACATAATTCCACCGGATTCTAAGACGGAGAAAAGAAGCTGTGCTGCAACGTTGCATATTGGCGCAAAGCCACTGTTCTCTGTGTCAAAATGAGCCGGCTGACATTGATCGCGTAAACATTTACCTACTGTTACCTAATGTTCCATATCAGGGCCAGGCTGCCTTTCTCAGCCTCAGAAACCGCTGGAACTACCTTACTAGCGTAAAGGGTAGAAGAGTTACGGTATTCAAAGAATACCACTGCAGCTAAAGCTCTGGTGGTAAAGGATTAAGGCCAATATTCTTAAGTGAATCTAAAAAAGGTTCAACTGAGGTGTTCTGGAAAGAATCACAGAAACTAACTTTTTAAAGGAGTATAACTAACTTTGAGTGGATCTAAAGTTGGAACATCTTTTACATAAATAAAGTTGACTCCATGTTTAAAACAGTCCTCCAAAATGTGACCTGGTCTCTTGTCTTCATTAATGATGATACAGGTACCTCTTTTTAATCTTCTCTAGATCAACAGGACCCTGGGTTACCCTGCACTCCAAACTTTAAACATTTAGGATCTAAGAAGTTCCCTGGGGTGGATCACAAAAGAAAAATCATTAGCAAAAACTGAATAAAGTTGGAAAAAGCAATAAATGAAACAACTGTGTAAAGTTAAGAGGGGTGGCGGTCTCCGTCTTTTTACACAGTGACTCAGTTGATCTCAAACTGGAGGTCATAAACATCAGAGAGTCACAAGATCGCCTTTAAAAGTAGGTTATGAGGAGCGCTGCTTTGTTTCAATAAAAAAGAGAGGATTCATGGAGTTCTGATTCTTCTACTGAGAAGACATTAAATATGGGACTTTACATGAATGTACTGAAGCCTGAGAGGCTTAACGATCAATCTGTCACTTGACATTTTGCGTAACTGATATCCCAAATCAATAACCTCTTGGGTGTCCTAAATGCAGCAAACCATTTGTGCCGTATCAGATGTGAATGCAGTCTTGAACGGGTGCGATCCAATCCCTGCATCTGCTCAGAGACAGCGAGGCACAAGGAGAGGCGGAGGGGTAGGGGAGTTGGTGAGATGGTGAAAATAGGGATGAAAGTGATGAGAGAGAAAGAAGTAGCCGGGGCCTGTGTTGGGACCAATGGCATGCGAGGAGAAGGCTCCAAAACAACAGGATCCAATCACGTGGAAGACTGCAGGTCAGGTGACCGAGTGGCTGATAGTTCTACAGAAGTGGCTAGCATGGTTGCTACGGAAACTGCTTGGTATCCTGGAGACATGAGCAGGGGCTTACAGGCGAGTGAATGGTGGAGCCGCCAGAGAGGAGAGCTCCGAGAGTACACAAGCACTTAAAAGCATATAATGCTATGTGAGGACGGTGGTGCGTTTGGGGTGTGTGGCCATTAGAGATAAGTGCTGGTAAATTAGATTATCTCGTTTTCACAGCGAAAGACAGCGTACTGAGGAGGAAGGACAGGGTGGACGGCTGCAGTCAGGTTTCACTGAACTATAAATAATGGCAGTCAGAGGACAAGGCTCCGATACAGGGAAGATGAAGGGTCGGGCGGCCTGGATGTATGCATGTGTGTGCACGTCAACTCATACTAAGAACACGCTGTACTCACATGCACCACTTCCACATTTGAATGGCTGCAACAGCAATCTCAAAAACCAATAAAACCACATCTTTCCTTCTATGTCATACAAAAAAAACAAGTTTTAAAGGATTTATTTGAATCATTGTTTTCCTGTTTAGGTAATTGAAGTGTACTTCTGTAGCATCTGCTTGATGCGAGCTTTCCTCGAGATTCTCCTTGCTGATTTGGTTTATTGGTTTACTATGGAACAACTGCATCATGGCCATCAAGTAAAAGTGAATGATTAATTAACCTTTTCTTATAAAGCTTTCACGTCATGTTTTATTTTCATTCTATTCCTCAATGAGGAATGAAGATGACTCATTTAAACTGAAAAAGATCAGAATCACTCATTTCCATCCATAAAAACTGCAGTCATTACTGTTTAAATTGGCATAAATCTATTTGAGATACAAAACTGCCAGAAGGCTGGAGTCCAACCAATTCACATATAGAGGATCAATCTCTCAATAGAAATACATCCCCAATAAATTTATCATTCACATTTTTTTTCCAATTGGTTTAGAATTTTGCATTTCAGTTAACACTGATCAATTATCACCATTTTTTTTCCAATTGGTTTAGAATTTTGCATTTCAGTTAACACTGATCAATTATCACCATTGACTGTATATGAGAACTGGAGTGAAACAGGAGTGAGCTTTTTGGAAGGCCACACCCCTACCGCTTGAAAGCGGGCTTGAGAGAATCTGTTAAACAGTTCCTGTAAACATTCAACATTAAACCCACACAAATTTTTTAAGGCATCTGATTGGTTAGTTTATAACTAATAACTTGCACTACAGAATACATGTTTTGGGAAAAAAATATTAGGATTATCAAGAACATGTAAAAAAAAAAAAAAGGCAGCCAAGCAAAAATGTTTATTCTGACAAATATAGAGGGTACTTCCTGTTTGGAACACGAGTGGGGAGGGGTCACTCAGTCCAGTTCTCATGTGCAGTCAATGGTTATTGGAGAGCCTTCCTGCTGTCTTCCACAACACTTACCTTTTGCTAAAATGTAGAAGTTACCTATGTAACATTTTGCTAACACTATTTCAAATTTTTTGTTTGGTTTTTGCAGTTGAGATAACCAGACTTTCAGTTATGCCTCAACTCTTTTTTTTTTTTAACTTAAGGTTCTAAAATTCTATCTTTGTGCAGTTTAAATAAAGGTCGCCATCCTTAAATGAGAGCAACTTTGGTGTCCAACTCACTGTTACCATGAAGCCCTTTTAGGTCCTCTTTCTTTTGAAGGATTTGCTGTTTCTTCATTGAAGATCAGCTTGGGTGAGACAGTATATTCCAGATGAAATGCAAACATGTGAATGTGAGTCTTCCCCCCAGAGAACATGAGAACATTATTTTTTTACAGCACATTTACAGCAACCACTGAAGACCACAACAGCTGCTGATTAAAAATGCAAAGAGAATGTGTGTGTCTGCGGTTTGTGGACCCTTGACAGAGTGTGACAACATATGTGGGTGAACAAATCCTGTAAAATGTGTCTCTTGCCTGCCTATGCTGCTCACTGCACAACAACAAAACTGCATTGGGAGTGTGTGTGGCCGTGGCTTTGTGTGTGTGAGGACAGCTTGAGGGCATAACTTTCTCCTGTACAAGGCTAGAAGTGATGCACTAGCTGCTCGGCTGACCAGGCGCTTTAACAACACACATATCTTCCATTTTTTCCCCCATTATTTTCCTTCCTCTCGCTGTCCATTACCTTCCTCTATTCACTCTGGCCCCTCTCTCCCTCTCACCCTCCCCGCGGTGGAGGCTCGAAGAATAGTGAAGGAAAGCCGCAATGAACAGAGAGCAGCTCCAGCACCCCCACAGCCTCACCACGAGGGAAGGCAAATGTGGAGGCATATTACTGTATGCATGACAGAACTCAAACAAGACTCACTATAGCAGCGAACTCACAAAGAACACATCGGAGCATGCAGGCATGAGGTCCTGGCTCTTTCCGCCTGTGTGTCACCCTCCTCATCAAAGCAGCCTCCAGTTCTTGATCAGCTAGAGCAAAGCTAGCACAGAAGAAACAAACCTTTTTTTTTTTTTAAAGGAACATCTAAGATGTCGCTGCACAGTGCACAGCCAGAGGAGTAAAAACACTTTAATGCAACATTTGGTTCATGAAATCTAAATACTGATTAGTTTGTGGTGGCTCACAATAAGGTACTCCTTCCTCATACAGTTTCAATCAGAAGGCACTACATCTGACACTGAAATGTTATTTAACTTTTAAAAAGGGCATTTAGAAGACCAAACTAAAGGAAAACTACAGATTATATGTTTAGGCAGCTTTAAAAAAGAAAAGAGCCAGATCAGCTCAAGAATAAAAAGGGGCTGGGTTGATAAAATCGATTAATCGATCTAAATCGATCAAGGCTTAAAAGATCAATAATTGATCCATAAAGGCAGAGATGGATCTTTTATGCCTTCCCTTTTCCGGTGACCAAACGCAAAACAACAGTAAACCCAAAATCCACTAGCTTGATGCTAACGTATAATTGTATTTCCCATAGGTCAGCTAATGCTAACACTTTTTCAAACTTTAAGGAAACATTTTTCAAAAGTAATGATTTGTGGTCCAAAGCACAGTTTTTTGCTCAAATCTTCTGAAATAAAGTGTAATGCAATAGCGCTAGCTTCACCAAGTGGCTAAACTGAAACGCCCTCAGGAGAGGCAGAGCATAATGATACTGTACATTTTTGTTGGAGCACTAATACATTTTACAGAATGGGAACGGTATCAGATTAATATGAATATCTTCAAAACATATATTACATAATACATAATTATTGTATACAATAATTATACATACATAGTTATTGTATTTCTATACAGATGTCTAAATATGTAAACGATGTAAATATAAAATTGAATTGAATCAAATCAAATTGATCCAGGCTCTGGTGAATTGAGTTGATTCGATTCTGGAAATTATTGGTGATTCCCAGCCCCAAGAATAACCAATACACAAACAAGTCAGTGTCCATTCACTCTAATATACAAAAGTCCAAGTTTACAATAGAAACTAACAGTGATTTCAAAGACATTGTTGCACACTGCAGTTTGATTTAATTATAATGTTCTACACCTAGCATGTCCAAAGTCCGGCCCGTGAGGCAAATGCAGCCCAGATTCAATTTTCCATCAGCCCATGGGTTCCTTTCATAAAAATCAATAAAACCAGCATTTTCTAAAAACTCTGATTTTGTCTCTGATTGATTGTGGTTGGAAAATTGTATTTTAGCCATTGATTGACAGGTAACCTTTGAAACCTCAGCTGCAGAATGGTCCTAACCCTTTCACACTGGAGATATTGCCAATGACATCTAAATAACACGATTGTGACACACTGTAACTCTTTGACCGTTTGCGCGATCAACATGAATCAAGCTGATTCTGATGCAGAGGTAAGCGCTTTGCACCAAAATGCCTGACAATATTAACGTAAATTTTTACATTATTGTGCATAGCCGCTATTCTCTGCAACATAATTAGCTTTTTTAAGTTGATTGCATAAACACTCCACTACAATAGAATGTTGCATATCAGCGCAAGTGTCCTTTTTTTTTGCTTTATAAACTGCTGGAATCTACGTTAATTGTGATAACAGTTAAAGAGTTACGGGAGTGAAAAGAATGTCAAGACTGAAGCTAAGTTCTGCAATGAAAGAGTTATTGCGAATGTTCCAACAACATGCATCTTTTTTCCAGCCTATTTACTGAAGTTTAGTGTCATCATATCCATTCAGGAGGGAGAACAACCGCAGAGCTGCATTCTGACTTTAAATTGAGCTATCATGATTCAGCAAGTGCTGAGACAGCATGATTTGCTCTACTTTATACAGTCATTGGTTAGTGCCAGTTCTTTAGATCTCAGTGCGGTAATGTGGCTCTGTTGGTTTTACTGAGTGGAAATCTTCATTAGGAAGGTTTGCTGAGAAGCAATCAAGATGAAGACCTCCAAGTCTCAGGCTTTGCCTTCTCTGCTCTTTGTGTCATGAACCTGAGGTGGACGCCTTCAAGTGTCTTAGGCCCAAAGACAGCGGGCACAGTCCCAGCACAAGAGGATCGTTTGTGTTCCGCTTAGAGCTTAGCTTGTTTCACAAGCAGCTCCAAGCAATGTCTATTTGGCAGGATTGTGAGATTACACTCTTACCTCAGAGCCAGTGCTTGATCTTTTATTTAATAAAATCAAACAGAAAATCTTTCCTTTTCTCTTCTTCGATGGCTTCATTTTTGTTTAGGGACATTCAAATAGTCAGAATGGAATCCCAATGTTTCCGTGAGACACAAATATTCTCTAGAATGTTGTGACTGGAAAATGTCACTCACGAGTTTCCCATTAGAGCTTCACAGTAACCTGAGAGTAATGAAAATGCTCAATTGTCGCAAAATCAGTGTGTGTGACACCAATACCACATACGCTGCTCAGGCTGATGTTCAAAAGAAAAAAAAGCATCCTTATGTACTTTAGCTCATAAGGTTTATCCTTTAAGGACCAAAACTGTTTACCACTGTCAAGAATGAGCCGACAACCACTTCTTTTAGACTGGAAGATTTTTTATTGTGTATTTTCTGAGATGTTAATTTTAGTAACCCTACACCTACAGCCAAATCAATGTTTCTAGGAGATTGAAAGATTTTAGGAGCTGTAAAAGGGAGGAAGGTTTGGAAATGAAGGATGGTTAAGGAGACTGGAGGTATGTTAAACATTAATGAGCTCATATCACATCCGAATCGATCTCAGTCCCCAATATAGCTATGCCTCTTCATTCAGCAAAGAATGAAACACAAAACTAGATATACAACAGTAGGGGACTAACATTAGAAAGTAAGCCAGATGAGTATGTTTACTGTCTTTTTGTTTTTTAATGACCATCCCTTACAAAAATGATTAATTTTGAACATCTCGAAGGTTTAAGTGAAGTTCAAGAAGACAAATCTAGGTCTGTCAGATAGAGACAACAAGGAAGTAGGCCTAAAACAGCACATAGGATGCAAATATCAGATCTTGCATGACAGGCAGACTTAAGTTGAACAATTAAAGGATGATGCACTACATGCTAAAGCATTGGAAACAATGTATTTCGGATAAATAACCAATAGTTCCTTAGTATTCAGAAGTCTGGTGCAACATCTAAACCAACTGTCAAGTTTGGTGGTGGAAGGTTCATGGTTTGAGTCTTTTGCATCCTCAGTAACTCGGGCTTCTGAGTTGTGGCTCTAGTGAGAATCCAAGATCTGATACAATTTAGTGTCTTTTTAACTCAATAATATCCACTTCCATATCAAGACAGCTACTGTGAGGAAGACTCATCTTCAGCACAACTTCTATCTTCTCTCCACAGACAAAATGACCTTCAGCTGCAATCCAAATTGGTCCTTTCTGCACCTCACTGTTTTGGGACGCTTTCCATATTGAGATTTACATCTCTGCTACACAAATATTTTAAACACAGAGGCACAGTTTGAAGTAAAGAAGCACAGCTGAAGGAGTGGAGCCAAGATGTACTAGCAAAGAAGCAACACATTAGACACCGAACAGCCAGCTGCTGGTTTGCTGCAGCCTTTTCCGATTTTGAGTTTTAGAGACGAGGAGGGAAATGTGGACAAATGAACAGATCTGTTGTCCTTCCATGTGCATCCTGCTCTTTCCACCTTTCTGCTGAACACACACATAAATGGGGAGACCCCATTTAAAGATGAATTATTGATAAAGAGACAGATGCAGCTTTTTATGATGTTAATAATTGAAGAAAGACGAATTAGGAGGAAGAGGGGGGAGGAGGAGAGGGGCAGTTTCTCTTCCTTATATGAAATCATTTACCACTAACAAGCTCAAGATGGAGGCCTGGGCCGCTTCGTCTGTATTTCCAGCCTCACTCATCTGTCTGTCCCTCCCCTCCTCTTCATCTTTTTCCACATCAGCACTTGTTATCTCCATGTTTCACGCTCTCTCTCTTCCCTCTCTCAGGTGTCTTTGTTACCGTGGCAACAACTGACATAAGAATTAATCATCTTGCACTCCAGAGCTGCAGCAAAAACCACACAAATGCACAGAGTCGGGCTGACATGGCGCTCTTCTTGCTTCTAACAAAAGGGGCTCCTCTGGGCTACTTTCATATCCTATCAGTTTCAGATAACACACCTTTACATTTTCTTCGCTTTCAGCCTATATAACCCTAAAGCTCATCCTGACACTAGGTTTCATTTTGCTCAGATTGGGTGAAAATTCTGGACAAAGGCTGTAATCAGACAACTGTCTGTCTCTGACTAGACAGAAAGCTACACTTCCAAACTTTAGTAAAAATCTTGAGCTTCACAAGATGCTATACATCAAAAACATAAGAATAACTTACAACAGAAACTAGCAGTGATGGTCATGGTCCATAGTAAGCAACATTTAGTGGTTTTTTTTTTACATAAGTAGATAGTCTCAAGAGTCTAACTTAAGGTCAATTTTTTATGGTTTTGTGTGACAAGAAATACAAGAGTCACCGATGTCAACTTTCTAAATGGTCGATGACCATCTTTGTAAGATGGACACTTGAACATGCCCTGAATATTGTGAACATTTAAATGTTTTTTTATGACTTATTTCTCAAGATTAAATATTGCCCAAGAACAAGTTTCTTCATGTTATTTACACGTGAACGTTTTTTGAAAGGCTAAGAAAGTAGAAAAATGTCTGTTTTTTTAGATTTGATATGGTGACACCAATAAGGACAGATCTTAATTTGATAGAAGACTATCTTTCCCCTCTTTATATTAAGAGCACAAATTTGGTTTAATGTTTGCTAGCTTTAAAATCTGAACATTTTTGTGTGGACTACAGAGATTTTATGCTTTATACCCAATCATGGATTTAAGAATAAGGGATAGGTAGCTGGTTAAAACAGCATGGCATTAGTCATCAACTTGTTCTCTTACACTGGGGGATAAAAGTCAGTACTGTCCAAGACCCATACAAACTTTGAATTTCCCGGACAAGCCCCCAACTGGTCTAGTAAACCCTAGACCAGCTCAGTGGTAGTTTCTGGAGAGTTGGTGGGTTTAAACCCCTAACTGGTTCATACTAAAGACTAAAAATGGAGCTCAAGGCCTTTCTGTTTTACACTCAATGTTACAGGGTTGGATGTGCGTTGAACCATCAAATGGTTCCCAAGAGTGGCTGTGACTGCAGCGCACAGCTTCCCAAGCCAATGGGTAAAATTGGAAGAAGAAATTTCACACCCCCTGGTGAGTGAAAACTAGTGGGACTTTAACTTGAACCGCTGTAATTATTAAAAACTATTTTAATTTTTAAAAAGCTGTTTTCTCTGTTACATTTCCCCCTTTTGTTAGCTGGAAATGTTTATTTTTACCCTGACTGAAAAGGTCTGTAAAAGGAAAAGAGTAAAGGGAGCGAAATTGTATGAAATGACAGCTAACATGGGAGAGTGTGAGAGTCATGCATGATACTTGAGGTGGACAAAAAATACAGCTCCATCGACCAAAGACAGGAAGACAGAAAGGCAGAGAGGAGGAAAATAGACAAGTGAGACCCATGCTGCTGCTATCTGCTAACCTTCAATTAGCAGCGGTAGTCAGCAGGACATTGATTTGCTTCTAAATGCCAGAACAGTGTGAAAACACTTGTATCCACCTTCACACACAAGCACAATCATTCTCAAGTTTACATAATGTCACAAGTTGTTTCATAGAGCGGGAAACAAAGAAAGTGAGTTAATGCTGCCTGACCACCTCCCTCATCTGCATCGTTGCAGCAATACCAAACAAAGCCAGATCCTTCCTGAGGGAGAAGTCTTTTGGTTTTAGTGAGCAACCTTTTCATTTCATTGAGAGCTTCTTTGTTCCCTCACATTTTGGTCAATTTTTTGACACTACCTTTGACTGTGACTGTAATGCTGCGTTCACACTGGACATGTTTGTGCTTCAAATTTGCATCTGCCGCCTCTCCTTTGACGTGCCTTAAAATGTACTGCTTGATGCTTTGAGGCCCTGGCCACCTAGCAACCGCAAACGTTTTTCTGGATTTCATTTATGGCCATATCATGGAAAGCATGGATGATGTTGAGCAAGTAGCTTGGGTTTATATGTTTTGAAGAGCTCCAAAGAGGCGCAGACAAGCGCGTCGCTGTGTCTGGGTTCACCAGATCCTTCAGAATCTCTCCTGGTGTACTTCATTTCTGCAGCGGGAGCTACTCCTGGGTTACAGCTGTTTTGAAAGTTATTTCTGCCCATCTGTGGCTCAGTTTGAGCTTTAACCTGCTGGGAGAAGAAAATCAAAATAAAACTGGAGGGTCTTTTTTATTATTGTCTTGATGAAAATAAGATAAACATGAGCCCATGGTGCTAAAGCGATTGCGGCCCAAATCGCATCCGGTGTGACTGCAGTAGGGCTGCACGATATGAGGAAAACTTGCGATATGCGATTTTAGAGATTAATATTGCAATAACGATATAATTTGCGGTATAAAAATAAATAGCAAAATAACCATAAACATCATTCCCATTTCCTTGCAACAGTTAAAACTTATACTCCAAATGACCCTTGTCGACAATAGGTGACAAACATCTAACATAATAGGCCTCCATATGATTGGTCAAATGCATAAAGAGATTTATTTGATTCGTTAAATTCTTCAAGCTGCCATAAGATTGTTTTAACACATTTAAGGTTTACCATTTATTGCGATTTTCGCCGTCTTTTGCGGTATGCATATTGCAGAGATGGATATTGCGATAACGATAAGTTTGCAGTATATTGTGCAGCCCTAGACTGCAGCATTAAAGGGCAGGATATTTGGATTTGTAATTAAACAGAACCATCAATTACCGCTTAATTTAATCTTAAAAAATCCTAGTCTTTACCAATCAGAAGTGTTAAGATGTCAAACTTTGGACCATAACTGCTGTTGTTTTCACTCCACCTTACAACCACCATGAACCACTTTTGCATGTCCTCAGTGTTCAATGCACTAAGGCCAAATAACCAAAATAGTGATTAACATCAGAGCTGATCCAAACATGAGATGGCACTTTCACTTCCTCATGAGTTTTTTTTTAAGAAAAAGAAACTGGAACCAGTTTAATTTAGCAGAATACAACAATATGGCTTGTCACATAAGTCAGTCCCCATGCACTTTAGTGTAAAACCTTACGGCATAACTAGTCTTATAGTGTAGTTTCAATTACATTTCTCATCCCCAGTTCAATTCAATTCAATTGTATTTATATAGCCCAGTATTTACAACAACAGTCATCTCAATGGGCTTCCTACCAGTAATTGTATAATAAACATGAATTATAAAGTCATAGAATTCAATAGGTAATGGCAAAACTAAACTAAACAGACTAAACTAAACTGGGCATCCCTGCCCTTAGACCCTCCTGGTTGTACACCTGGTGAAAAGTTTAAACCTAATTTTAAATGTTACATTATTAAAGTGGCACTAAAATTGAGATGTGGTCTTTGAATGAAAGGTGATGGTCAATCAGCTCACAGGTGTATTTTGTCCTGACTATTTCTCCATTTTCTGAAGGGTATAGGTTTAAAAACTTGATTTCCAGCTAAGATTGACAACCACAGAGATGAAAAAACTGATTTTGAATAACCACTATCCAATCTACTTTGTTTCTTTAAGCCTTGAGACTGGTGACCTGTTGAATTTTCAAACATCTCTGCCAAACCTACTGCTTATTACCTGAATCAGCTGTGTCCCATCAGTGGGAAGCAGCAAAGGCAGGAATGGGATTGGATACTGCTGATCTATGGTGTCTATGTAAGGTTAAATGTAGCAAATAAACTCAACTACCTGATATTGTTTTGTGACAGAGATTCGGCTGAGATTTGTCATTTAGTTGATCTTCCTCTTCATGAGCTCTTTGTTTTCAGTGCAGCCTCTCCTGTGTCCTCTGACCAACACAATTGACTTTGAGCTGAGTGAGAGGTGACCGGCTTACAGGATGTGAGCACCGCACTGCTTGTTGCAGTCCATCAGCACTGCATGCCGAATGTCCTCACGTCTACTGTTGCGTGCTGTGTATGTGTGCAGAGATGAAGACAGACAGTGTGAGGCCACAAAACAACTGAGTCAGAGTCTTTGTATCTGATCAAGGTCAGTTTCTCATGCATTATGACACATAAACCTGTACATCCTGCATGTGAATGTGCATGCTCTAAAAATTTTGAAGGGCAAGCAACGTCATCATAACTTTATTTTCAGAAAATCTGAAAACTACTTTGGACAAATGTTAGTCTTAAGTCAAGGGATAGCTGTAGCTTTGACTAGACTGACATACAGATACATTTCTATCCACAAAGTCCTGAAATGCTGGAAAACACCAAACTTCTGTTCTGTTACCTTTCCAGAGACAAAGAAGGCTCATGTTAGTGTCTTCTTAGAAATGTTTATGTTCAGTTCCTTGAATTACAGAACTGGAGGAAAAGGTGATCGGGGTAAAAAGAAAGAAAAAAAACAAACTCCACAACAGTCCAGCAAATGTTGCTGCAGGTCACTAAGGTTTCACCTGTGCTCATTAGATTTTACTTTAGGCGCTTGCCAGGGTTTTTTTTAATGCCTAAATATGTGATAGATGCCCGGATCTTTGCAACACACCTGAATCTCTGCAGCACGTTTACATGTTTGCAACACACCTGGGGCCTGTTTCAGAAAGGAGGTTCAACCAACTCTGAGGTTAAACTTGAACTCTGAGTTGGTCAATCGGGAGATTAACAACTCTGAGTTTTCTGTTTCAGAGAAGCTGATCCGAGTTAGGTTAATCAACTCTGAGTGGACTGAATCGGAGTTGAGCGTGCGCACTGCGACTATAAGAAGCCATTATCAATGGAGCGCAGATATCACGAGTCACCATGGTAACCGTGGAAACAAAGAGGTCTGCATATTTTTCTCCAGCTGAACTTGACGTGCTGCTGCAGAGTTACAGTGAATATGAGCACATATTCCAGAAGAAAAGCAACACCGCTGCATCTGCAACACAGAGACAGTTAGCGTGGGAAAACAGAGCTGCTCGAGTTAATGCATACGTTTGCATTTAAATCATTGTTATAAAATATTGGCTGTAATAAATAACTTTTTAAGTAGCGTAAGGTGTGAAATAAAAAATGGCGATATTTAGGTGTACTTTTGAAGTGTTATTCCTGGTGTAAATGCATGAAATGCTGCATAATGTACAGAACCAATCTGGGGGGGAAAATGCATTTAACGTCGGTAATGTTTAGAGGACTTTTTTGTTAACCTTCCCCTCTTGCAAACGTTGGTCAGTTTAATATTAATACATGCAATTGTGTTTTTAAAAGTGAACTTCTGTCTACTGTTGAACCTTTCGCTGCGCGAAGACTTCTCCTTTCTTTTCTCACGTCTTTCCGACCGTGGTCAGAAGCGCAGGGGAGATTTCCTTCAGGGCCGAAGAGAATCCTTCTTCGGGGTTCACTTCCCCGTTCGAAACCCTCAACCTCCAGAGCGGATTAAGAATGACTCCAAAACAGTTATTCTGGGAATGACACCTTCTCTTTATTTAACTAAGTGCTCCGTCCTCCGAACACACAATATATACCACGCACACACCTCCGCTCCGTGCTCACCCCCCCCCCCCCCATCTGCACCTGCAATCGCCCCTCCCCTTGTGTCTCGTGGATCGCACCCCGCTCAGCACACACACGCTGCAACACTACCCTTGTATTGATCAAGTGGTATAGGTGTATATGGGATTAAGAAAGTAAGCAGTACTAGCAAATTGTGTTTCCAAAAAGTAATTGTTACATTAATCTAATTCAATGTCCCTGATTTCATTTTCATGTAGATGCAATCCTGCAGGAAGTAAAAGAACATGGCAGCTGCTAAAAATGAAGTATAAAAACATAATTCAATCAGGTCAAATGTGAGCATGTCATGATGTAGGCTTTGTTGACAATATTTGACATATGAAACATCTACATAGCTATATCTAATGTTGTTTTCATTGTATATATGTAATTGACTGCAACGAAAAACAGTAACGCTCAAACAAAAACGTATGGGGAAATGAGAAAAAATCGAGTCTTCTCAAAATCCTTGTACGAGGTAAATATAATTCTCTATGAATTAATGCAGCCTCTTCGTCTATTGGGTCCTCCAAAAAAGAACAAGCCATTCTTGTCACTTAGACCGTCTCTGTGTGACGGAAATGTGGGCAATGAAGGTTAAAGCGAAACATACCGCTTCGTCTTTAAAAAGGGGAGGGGACCGGCAGAAACTTTGAGTTTGGAGAATAAAACCTGCTCCCGACCAGGTTAGGTTCACAGCATAAGTAACCATGGATACTGACTCCGAGTATAAGTTACCTCTCTTTCAGAAACGGGTTTGACTTACTCTGCTTTCTCTGGTTTAACAAACCTCCCATTCTGAAACGGAAAACCCAGAGTTTCCCTGATTTCAGGGTTAACTCACTCAGAGTTTAGACTTAACCTCCTTTCTGAAACAGGCCCCTGGATCTTTGCAGCACGTTTAAATGTTTGCAACACACCTGGATCTTTGCAGCACGTTTACATATTTGCAGCACACTTGGATCTCTGCGGCACACCTGGATCTTTGCAGCCCGTTTACATATTTGCAGCACACCTGGATCTTTGCAGAACCTTTGAATGTTTGCAGCACACCTGGATCTCTACAGCACGTTTGGATGTTTGCAGCACACCTGGATGTTTGCAGCCCGTTTACATGTTTGCAGCCCGTTTACATGTTTGCAGCACATCTGTTTTTTTGCAGAACCTTTGAGTGTTTGCAGCATGTTTAAATGTTTGCAACACACCTAGGTCTCTGCAGCCTGTTTACATGTTTGCAGCACAATTACATGTTTGGAACACACCTGGATCTTTGCAGAACCTTTGAATGTTTGCAGCACACCTGGATCTTTGCAGAACCTTTGAATGTTTGCAGCACACCTGGATCTTTGCAGAACCTTTGAATGTTTGCAACACACCTGGATCTCTGCAGCATGTTTCGATGTTTGCAGCAAGTTTAAATGCTGACAGCACACTTGGTTATGCGCAACATTTGAATGTTTCCAGCACACCTGGATCTCTGCAGCTTTCCTTGGATTAAACTCCTTGACCATGATTTTCTTCTGCAGTTGTTCTGTTGCATATCTGCTGATGTGCTTTGACCTCAGTCTCTGTTTAATAATTAATGAGAGCTGTTACACTGAAACAGAGCGTGCTCTCTTCTTCAAATGCTTGTCAGGCAACCTCCCATTAGCTTGCATGCACATAATCTCTGCCCCCAAAAAGCCACACATCAGTTCTCATTTGAATGCTGTAAGTCAGCTGCTCACTCAGTGATTACAGGTGAGCATAGTCAGGGAGGATGAGCTGTATATGTGACTGTTGCTTAGTATTAACTCACCATCTGTCATCATATTTTAAGCTGATGCAGTCAGACGTAAGCATGTTGGATGGGCCAGCAAATGCAGAGGACAGATAAGGAAGGGAGGAGAGGAAAGGAAATGTTTTCCAAAGATATCTGGAGGCATTTTGATGTATTTTTCTTTCTTGAAATTGGGTCTTATTTCTCGGGAGTTACAGTCATGTGACTCGTGACTGGGGCTGCAACTAACAATTAATCTGGTTCTCACTTGAACTTTGAAGTCTCACTCCAGTCATCTTTCGATCCATTGTAAAAGCTTTCCCCATCTATCTTTAATTAGGATTATTCTGTTTTTAGCAACAACAAAAAAGACTGTTAAATGTTAAAAAAAATTAAAAATCAAAGAGCTGGGGCTGTATACACATTTCCTTGTATTAAGTCATTGTAAATTCTTTACTTTATAACCATTTTGACTAATGCAGCAGAGAAGACAGAAAATGAGCATTCAGAATTTAGGTTTATGTCCTCCCAGCCCCCTTTTGGGTTGTAAAATCTTCTTTTTTTAAAAGCAAAGCATCCATTTCAAAATAGTACTTTTTCCCATTTGTTTTGTCCAGCAGCTCAACAATCAGAAACTGTGAGGCTCTTATTTTGGACAATTTTCATTTTGGTCTTGGGGTTCTGTTGTGTAATATTTTGGGAAAATAAGGCACATGTTTTAATGAATGGAACTTTCTATAGCACTTAACAGTGCCATCATGTTGCTTTACATTAAAAAAAGAGATACATTTTTTTTTAAATTGAGTAAAGCAAGAAGAAAATAAAACATAAGAAATTCATCAAATACAAAAATAGTGGTGAAGTTTTTGTATTGTTTGATTATTAGTTTCTAAAGTTCTTGATATAAAAGTATGGAGAGATGAAGACAGAGGAGTTAAAAAAAAGGAGAGAATGAAGAGATCAAGTGTGGATGACGTTGAGAGAAAACAGGAAAAAAGAAAAATGTTGACATAAGGCAAGAAATCTTGAACTAAGATGATAAAGGATGAAAGTAGGTGTTTAAAGCTCTTAAAAATTCAAAAGTTTGGGGGATGATGGTCTGCAGCAGTATGCCCCCCCCCCCCCCCCACTGCTCCCTCTGTGTGAGAAAAATCGGCCGGCATAAACTCATTACAGCTGTATTATCATATCAGTCTGAACAGATCTTTGTTGCAGATGATTATCCTGTTACAGCACCATTTACAGGATTTGACAGATTAAAAAGCCAAATTCTTCTGACCCAGAATGAGAAAAAGGAGGGGACGGACTGTTTACCCATGACGGCTGTGACACAGGATGTTTACGGATGAAACACGCGGCCAGAATAACCAGGTAAACCAGTCAGGGTCAGTTTTCTGCTGCAGAAAACTTCCTAAGCAGCATGGTGGCTGGAAAACACCCAACGTGGAACCTCAGCCTCCGCAGAAAAGGTCCAGGCTGCACTTTCAATTTTAGATAACGTGACTCTGCAGTTTCTTTGTGCCGTTGTGGCAGATAATGAGCAGCAGAGCAGCTAATCCTTGTGTTAATCAGTTGCGGCGAGGAACAGTTATCTGTCGCAGCAAAACGCAGAACCACACTTTTAGTTATTGTCGTTTCTATTTTTGGGACCGGCAGAATGAAGCAAAAACAACGTTTTCATAGACGGAGCAGTTCTGTGATTCAGAGCTGAATCATCTGACTTCTTAGTACCTGTCAGGAAACCGTGATAGTGATGAATCACAGGAAAATTAGAGAAATAAGCCATAGATAATCTGATAAATAGTGATCATTGATAAATTATCGAACGTGTAAAATTAGAAAAGGTATCATACTTGGAACTGGAACGTTTATAGCTTCATTTTCGTCCTCACAACCATGAGATAAAACCAGTCATTTTATAGTGGATTGAAATTTATAGCAAACTCCCTGAATCAAGACTGAATGAATTTCCACAGAAGCACAAAGGATTCTTTTCCTTTGCGAAGCCGGCTCTCCCAGCAGCTCATTAAAGCCGTTCTTTGGAAAATACCAATGAAGCGCGCGAGGCTGCAGGCGGGAGATTTACACATTTTGTACGACGGAGATGATGCTTGCATCCTATGGCAGGTGAGTATTTTTAGATCGGCCTAATTAGCCGCACCAGCAGCTGGCTGACAGACTGAACACAGATCCCAGAGGAATTCAGCAACAACAGTGCAACAATATCAGAGCGCCAGAGTCCAGGCAGCATGACACAAACAGCTGTCTGAGCTCACTTTTCCTCACCAAACCACGCCTCCACTACGGCCTTTTGATGAAATACTTCAAATCTAATGGTTTTCTCTTGTGCTATGTTGTTAAAAACTAAAACAAGACCCACAAAAATCTGATAAAAGAAATAAAACTCAATAAGAAAGGTGGCAAAACAATTTTCCCAACACGAAACTAAATCTAGTTTAAAAGTTTTAAAAGTCTACGAAAAATGCAATAATTAAGTATGATATCATTTATAAAACTGATAAAAAGAAAAAAGCAAAAAGACAAAAAGTGTTTGTCTTCATGGCAGTAAAACTAAAATAGGAAAATATAAACTGAATTAATAAAGTCAAAGTAAAAAACAAATGTGGAAAAGATGAACTAAAACCCAAGAACAACTATTTATCATTTTTGTGTTTGTTCATTTTGGGTAACAGAATTTAAAACAGCAGCCCAAAAAATAAATTGACAAGAATAAATCAAATTTAAAACATTTGTTTTAGAACCAGCGGCCAAATTTAAGTAGTCATTTTGATCTTGTTCCTCTACGTCTCCAGATTTGATAGAAATTCAGTAAAAATAAAAGCTTGTAAAAAACGAACCTGTTTTTGTTTCCATGCTAATCATTGATCTGAAAATGTCTTTTTTGCTTTTTCCTATTTAGTATATTTAAACATTTATGTTCTGTGTTTTTATTGAATACGCTTTGTTAAACTATACATGTATGTGTGGATGTGGATGCTTGTGTTGGTTATATATTTTATTTGTCTGTTACTCTTGGTTTGGTACCAAACTCTACTTTGTCAGCTTCCCTTTTGTTCTAAACCTAACAGGAGGAACCCCGAGAAGACGAGAGGTGGGGCTAATCCTCCCATGGCTTATCACATATTCAAATTAACAAAGATAAAAGCATATAAGATCAAATTTCAAGTAAAAAACAAATGATTTGTTTTTTGGGGTTTTTTTATTAAAAACATATATTCGAGCATCGGATCTAAGAGTACATCTTGACATTTGCAGATGAAATGAAATAAAGAGCAAACAGTGAACATTTCTCAGGACTGACGTGTTTCTCCACGGTTTTTATTCTGCATCAAATCTCTAAAAGCCCAAACAAACACAGCAGAGCTGCAGCTTTTGCACTGAACTGCATCTTTGCAGAATGAACTACGGGTTGATGGATGATAGCACTAATAAAAAAATAAAAATCTAAAAAGACAGAATGCTCACTGGTGTGAAAGATGTGGTCTTTTCGCAGTTCAGCGTGGGTCTGTGCTGACTGTTGCGGGATCAGATTGGGTTGCTGTATCCTGCGCATGTTTGCAAACATCCCCATCCACAGAACCTTAGACTGCCGCCGTTCTGCGCGTCACAACACAAGTTAAAGCTGTTTGTGTTGCAGAGGAGAGAAAATGTGATGACTGCACGTCAGTGCATTCTGTTAACCTGATCCGTTCCTGCAAACACACAGATCTGTATCTGCAGAGAAGAGAATCACTGAGCTGATCCCTGAAGACGTCGCCTTGGCTCCCTCTTCTCCCCTCTTTCCTGCCCTTTTTTTTCCTTCCCTTAACCCTCCATCTCTTCATCTTTCTTTCCACGTGAGGAAAAATAATTCATGTTTCTCTCTTTTGTTCCCTCCGTCTCCTCCCGGGGGAGTCCCGAGTACGTTTTGTGTCCTGCAGCACCTGAGAACTGCATCCCCCAGGTCATTTGCTCCCATCTCCTGAGGAGGCTCTCCTGTTAGAAAGAGTTCATGACTGGCTGATCACGAGCCAGCGTCTTCCATCATTTTCTCTTCATTGCAGACTGATGCTTATTCAGTGCTGGACCTCAACAATTGCATTTCAAGAACTGCTGATCCAGTAATGAAATGTGCACCCAGTCTGTTGTTCTTTTTGCATGATGTTGCAAAACCATTTCGGCCTGGGCATGTGCAAATATTTCCAAATTTTAGAGTTTTTACACCAGATTCCCTTTCTGATGCAAACAGACTGAAACTAGACCTGGACTCAAACCAGCGCACTGACCACTGCTCCACAGCCTCCAATGAGGATTAAAGATACAGAAAAAACTATAATAACACACATTTACTTCAAGCATCAATAGATTTATCATTAGCAGACACTGATGAGGAAATTAGGTCATCCATCCTTGATGATGGGGGCGTGGCAAACATTAGCATTGGTCACTCAGAAACCCCTGATTTGCACAATGCATAACAGGGACTGACAATTTAAAAAGATGTATTTGTTTTTCATGTTGTTCTTGTTTACCTTTAAGCATATCCCTTCAGGAGTCGCCACAGCTAATCAGCGTTCAGTGATTTGCACAGGAGGCTTGGCAGTGATTTTTTTCCCCTGTATTTTATCCGGGCTGGGGACCGGCACAGGGACACCCAGACTTGGGTCCCCTTGTAGCTACATTGTTAGGCAGTGGTGCAAAGGGTCTTGCCCTAGGACCCACAGTACATGAAGCTCATTGCACCCCTGGGACCAACTGAGCCATCCAGCTGCTTTTTTTTTTCTTCCAGTTTCTAATGTTATTTTTTCAAATAAAGCCATTGTTTTGTTCTTAATCCTTAAATGTTTCCTCAGGGCTTTACTATGCAAATGCCCTGCAGGCAGAAGTTTTTTTTTGGTAAACATGCAGCTTTGGATTGGTTTTGGCTCTTTATGACAGCCTCAAGGCATAATGTCTTTGTTCTGTTTTCCTTTTAGTGAGTTCCTCAAGGTTAATGCCTTTATGCCTTTCCAGCTTTTTATGGCCCCTGAGAAGAAAATGAAAACATATAAATAAATATATAAGTGGATTTTTTTTCGGAAACTTTTTCTCTTTTAAAACTTTTGTTGTCTGGAAACAAAAAGTTTCTGGTGCATTCTGAGGTCTAACATTTAGTTCTCATGGCCTCAAGGCTTCCTCCAGATGTGACCTGAATTGTCTAACAGCTCTAGATGATGAAGATTTGATTCTATTTATTCCTCATCTTCTGCTGCTTATTGGTCTCTTGCTGCTGTAATAACTCCTATTTTTTTGTGTTAAAACAGGGTTCTTTTTGTTTATTGATCGGTTCCTCTTCTCTCGTAGCTGCTCCTCAGAACAGATGTTCCTGTTTCTTTCTGTGAAGTTTCTCTGTTTTGTCCTCTCAGACCCGGTCGGGTCAGATCAGAAGGTGGTCTTCCAGAGTCTGGTCCTGCTGGAGGTTTTTGTCCTAATCTTCCTGTGAAAGGATCTTTTCTCTCCGCTGTCGCCCTTTGCTTTACACCTAAATCACTTTGATGTTTGTCATTTAGACATGCTGTCACTTTGTAATTACAACAATCTGGCCAATACGGAATAATGTGAAAGAAACTGGATTACTATAATCTAAATCAAGTGAGATTGTAATATTTGTAACTAAGGCTCTGTTTGAAGTTTCTTTCTTTTTTTAAAGCGCTTGGAGACAGCCTTGAATGTGAACTGCCGCTTTATAAATAGACTGAATCAAAACAACTGCTATTTATCTCAAGTGATTAAACATGTAGTATAGTATTTTAGAACTGATATTATGTTTTATACAATTAGTAAAGCTAGTTGAGACAACTGTGTTGTAATATCTGGCTGTATAACTAAATAAAACTGAATTGAATTGAATGTAGGGCCATTCAATTGGATTGGGGGGTGGGGGGGACGTGTGCTTTTGGGAAAGCATGCAGTGATTGGTTGTTGTGAGTCGGTGTAAGTTTGTGCTGCCTCTTCTTCAGGCCTGACTTTGAGACTGTGTGACGTTACGCACTATGACAGGCTTTGCTTTTCAAAATGCGCCGTTGGTTCGTTGGTGCACGTGCACCTGCACGTGCTCACACACAGCACGACTGTGAAGCAGAGAACTGAGCGTAGACTGAACTCACTGTCACCTTCGGTCCTGACCGCAGCAGAAATCACTGCAAAGCCCCTTCATTCTTTTCTCAATCACAACCTTTAGGGGTAAACGAAGTTGCAGCTTCACAAGCAGATCTTAATGCTTGGTCAACTTTCTGCTAGAATTGTGCAATGGTGGATGTTATCAACATTTGCTGTATTGTGGTCAAGTGAGGTTTTCTAGGTGTGTTTTTTAATATTTTGATAAATGGTGTATCCGATTATATTCAGTACTTTACAGTCACAGCTCCAATAACAATGCACACACACATTCACACACTGACGGCGGCTCCGCTGCTGAACACTGGCGCCAACCTACAACCACCAAGAGCCATGTGGGGCGCCATGTCTTGCCAAAGAACACTTTGACACATGGATGGGTAGGGCGAGAATCAAACCAGCGATTTGATATTAGTATTATGTATTTTTGCAATTGCATTTATTTTACTGCCTGTCAAACACACAAGCCGGATGTATGGAAGCTGAACAGTGAAGAAAATCGATGGCCGCTTTCCCTGCAGGCTCAGAAACAGAGAATAGGTTTATCTAAATGCGCAATTAAACATAAAGATTATGTACGTTAAAACAACTCTAATAGATTTTAATTTTTTCTATTGTTAATGCATTATGATATTCCAAAGTTTGTTTTGTTATTTGATTTTTTAATTTCTTTATCTGAAAATTCAAGATAAGTGTCCTCACTTGAAGGGGGGATGGTGTCTAGCTATGAGATTTCCTCTGATCTCCATCTTCATTTCATACCTCAGTCAAAGATTTCCAGCTTGTTTCATGGAGTAGTGAGGAGGATCAGTGAAGGAGACTAAACTGTGTTCCTTTGAGAATGAGGAGAAGGAAGGGAGTATGCAGGCAAGCCATTATCAGAATCTAAACCTGACCAATACAAAGATGATAAAAAGCAAACTTCAGGTATGAGATCCTTCCTGTTGCTAGGAAACGCTCCGACACTCTGATCCACTCTCTCTGCTCTACTATGTTTATCTGCAGCCACACACGGGAGCTGGTATCATCTGAAACCAAGATTTCTCATTAATGGATTGTTCTCGCCACTCGGATGTCTTATCGAGACCTCAGATTATTGATCTGACAGACGTGAGGAGATGGAGAGAATGAGATTAAAGCGAAAACAGAGAGAAGAGCTGAAACATCAATAGAAAGGGAAAGAGGAGAAGAATTGGTTCATGAGAAAAATAAATGGAGAAATTAAAAAGAAGTAAGAACAGACAGCGTTTTCACCTTTCTAAAAGGATTGAATTAAGTCCCAATATGGTACAACAGCTAGAAAGAAGCTGAATAATATTAAAAAATTGTAAAGAAAGCTAGAAAGAATAACATACAAAGACCCAAAAGGCTAAATTATTACTCATCTACCAACACGTTAGAAACTAATTTTTCTGAAATATTGCGCAAAAGAGCTGAAAAAAAGCAGATTAAAGCAAAAATAAATTCTAACAACACAAATTTGAAAATAAGAACACATAATACCAAAAGAATACCTCATGCAGTTAAAAACAATACAAGCAATCCCAGCATAGTTGCATTGAGAATTGCATCCAGCTGAAAAGAATAACGAGCAGCAGCTGAAAAACTGAATGATGCAATAAAGAATGCTCACAGTTTTAACTGAAATTCTAAAGTAGCTAAATAACTAAAAAGTTAATTTCATGAATGAAGAAAATGAAAGTGAAGGCCATCTGTCTGGATATCAGAAATCCATGTGAAAAAAGGTAACATTAATGTACAATGTTAAAACTTTAATCATTTTGTCAAAGCTTAAAGCCTCCAAAAAAGACAATTATGCAGCATTTGATATTTTGAAACATTTTTAAAAGGTACATCATAAAAAAAAAAAGAAAAGCTAAAAAAGCATCATTGGAGTTTTGACTGAGTGAGGAAGGATGGATCCTGTCAAAAATGAGAAAGAGTTCTACACAAAGAGGTAAAGCGAAAAGCAAAAAAACAACAAGATCAAAGGCGGTTCGGCGCTGCAGGACGGCGTGCACTTCAAACACGCACTCATAAACGCACAGAGTGAGCTTCAAACATCTGAGCATGTGCAGGAGCGCCCTGTCCGCATGCTGACCTTCTGAACCTGGCTGGAGGGGATGATCAGATGTGCACCCGGCCGGTGCGGTTCAGTCAGCACTGCTCAGATGTCCCATCCCCTCATTGATCCCTGAGCTGCTTTCTATTCTAAATTCTCCTTGTATCACGGTGCACAGTCCATTAAAAGAACTGCTGTCAAATATAGCTCTCAGTTGAAATAAATAATGTCCTATTGAAAGTGTTCCAGAATTCAAATTCTTAGGGGTTGTTATTGATGACAAACTAAATTGGAAGCCACACATCCGACACATACAAACTAAAGTCTTAAAAAGTATTTCAATCATAAATAAATCTAAACATATATTAGAATACAACAGTAGATATTTATTGTACTGGTCCTTAATATTCCCATATTTCACCTACTGTATAGAAATTTGAATAATTTTTATTGGAATAATTATAAGAGCTCAATACATCCTCTCTTTTTACTTCAAAAATAAGCCGTCAGAATATCTTGATCATACAAACAATTTATTTTATCAATCTAGACTTTTAAAACTGCATGACCTTGTGGATTTTTACTCTGCACAACCTTTATGCAGAGTCGGTGGAAATTCATTACCATTTAATATCCAAAAACAGTTTTTAGAAAATGAAGGAGGCTACAGACTGAGGGGATGTAGAAACTATAAGATCAAACTGATAAGAAACACAAAGAAAAGTTTCTGTGCATCTGTGTTATTATTTCAGGATATGAAGATAAGAGGATTTAAGGATCAATAGGTGTTTGAATAATTCCAAATACATGTGTGAACTTGATTGTGGTGAAATAATCAAAGCTCTTTTAATTACAACCAATGAGTATTACACTGTAATGTGCAATAATGATTACTGAAAGGTTTGAATTACAACCAATAAGCTTTTGATTTTGTTTACTTGATCTGCAATGTGTAGCAATAATTGCTGGTTTATCGTGATCATGTGTTCTATGATACTCAATGATTATTACATAATGGTTACTGTTCCTTTTTACTGAAATCATGAATGAAGGTTTTCTGAAGATCATCAATCATGACTAGGCACTAGATTTTCTTACTTAAAAAGAATCTATCGGATCAGAACCGGATTACTAAAACTGTAAAACTTTAAAATGAATGAACTCAGTAGGGGTGGGATTATATGAGTTTGCTTCTTCCCGCTCCTTTTCAAGCAATAAATCAAGCTCTACTTGACTTTAGTTAATCATCACTGAATTTAATTAAGCAAATGTGATTTAAGTGACTTTTTTGTTTAGTTTTATTTTCTGTCTTTTTAATCTATGCATTTCAACATTTCTGTAATGAGTTTGCAAATTCTTTATTGCTTTGACTACAATGCTTGAAATAAATCAATAAATCAAATCAAATCAATCAAATATATTCATGGTAGAAACATATTTTCGATTTTTGGAGCTAAAACCAAACCTTCTCTGATGTCACTGTAACTTTGAGATATTTCAAAGGCAGCATTCTTCCTCCCTCATGCTTAAGCTAATGTTATAATAATGTGCTTTTTCAGTACAATAAAACAGAACTGAATGGAATTTGAGTTGACTAAACTAAACAAAGATTTTTTTATTTGAACTAACTGGGATTCTTGAGTTTCATGTGTCTCTTCAGGGTTTCCACTGTTGAACATTGTCAACATTTTAAGAACATTGTGTTATTTTCACACTCTTATATTTATTGTTTTCAAAGATAAAGAGGTAACTAAAAGCTGTTTTCAACTGGGTTTTGTTCCTGGAAGCAGCAATTCTTGTACAGTCCCCTGATGGTCTAAACCCACCAAATGTTTCCTAAGGTCTTAGACTCATGCACCCGTACGGTGGGTTGAGCCGTGCGGGCGCCACAGGGTTCTGGGTTGTCCAGAGGGTCGTAGTTAGGAGAGATCAGGTGTGTCTTGCAGTTCCACAGAGGCTCGTCTGGTCACCTTAAGGGACGTCATGACAATCGAATGTATGATTTTTGTGGGAGTGGTAAGTGTGAAGTAATTGAAAGGCTAATAGCAGTTGCATACAATTCTAACACACGAGTGTTTCTGGCATACAGTGCCCCTAATTCTTAGTAAGTAAGATGCGTTCAGGTGAAACACATGTGCCTGTAGGATGTCCACACAAACTACATTCTGATTGTTTATTTTCCTCGGTTCTAACAGCCAGGCTGCATGCAAGGAGTGCACGCATATCCTTTGGAAAGCACTAACTGACCCCTTGCACAGTGCGCAGAATCTAAGAGTAGTTGAACAAATGAGAAATCTGTACAACATGCCAGCGTCTAACCGTCTAACCTATTTCCCTCTTATTTTCCCTTAGCTGCTGTTTAAGTGTTCGCTATGACCCCAAACGGCCATGGAAAAAAATATGCGCTGACATTTTGGAATTACAGGCTCAACAGCCATTTGTCCGCTGGCCCGGTCCAGCTCGCTCGAGCAGTGCGGACCACAAGACTTTATTTTTCACTTGTCCGCTCGGGCCACTAAAATATCTAACGGCTAATATAATTTTCACCTATTTCAACAAAGTATATTTTGCGAAAATGTGTAGATTTACCTCGTCTTCATCGCTTTGAAAGTTTGACGTCCGCCATGATTGTTTTGGTCACGTGCCACGTGCCGTGTGCGCACCACGGTGGTGCACACGCTCCGCAACAGTGAACAGTGTTAAGAGACTGAAGCATGTCAGAAATGTGGAAGACATGGCAGGAATAGATGGGAATATGTTAGATGGAGTAATGGGTGGAATTAATAGTATGGACAGCAAGATATTTAATGAATGCATTGAAGATGAAACTGTATGCACTAAGCTTTAAGATGAATGTCAAAGAATCAAAGATAACTCCAAATACCTGAATCTCAGACTCAAATGCAGTATAATGTCAAAGTACTTCATTTTGTTTTTCTTTACAACACTGTAAGCAGTAAGTATTTCTAGTCAAAAACTGAATGATTTCAGTAATTTAATTTTATTTAATTTTTCAATTATTTAATTTAATTAAGTAACTAAAGTAAATAAAACAAGTAACTTTGCAAATTTGAACAACATAACAGTAATTAAGGATCTAAAAAGTAAATGTAACTTTGCAACAGTAACATAAAGCAGAACCTCAAGGCAGGCAGAGCAAAAAGTAAATAAAACTTCTTAACTATTGATTAGGAACAAATGTGAAATAGCAGTGATTAGAAGCAGCATGAAACCTTCTTATCTAGTGTTACCTACTACACTGCAGTGCTCTCTACAAAACATCTGAAACAGACTAAGCAGATTTAAGTTGGATATGCTCTATTTTCAGTCAGTGAAAAGTATATAAATAAGTGCTAGATGTCACCAGAATGCACCAAATTGCACCATATTAAAATTTTCCGGGGGGGCATGCCCCCGGACCCCCCTAAAGTTGAAATCCAATCCGCTTTAGTTATATAGCACATTTCTCAAACAGGCAGTTTCCAAAGTGCTGTACAGTGACCAAAAACCAGACCAAAGAGTTTTTGCCAAACAAAATAAAAACAAAGTACACCAGTAAAGCACCTGTGGTGCTTGCTGTGTCCGCCTGCGGCGTCCGTCGGTTTGGTGCCGCCTGCGGCGTCGGGTCGCGCTGTGCGCGGTGTCGGGCCAGTAACTTTCAGGCAGGGCCAGTAACTTTCAAAAACTACTGGCCCTGTGGGCCAGTGCAAATTTCTGGGCTATGTCAACCCCTGAGGCTCAATGAATAGTCCTAAATATTTCCCGCTCCTGCGTGCCCCGTACGAGTTACAATTCTTTGCTCGCAGGCAGCCCATATCCTCCTGTAAGGGCAGTTGTGACTACGCCTTAAATAGATTGAACAAGCTTTGAGTGATACCATCAACCGTTCACACGAAGCAATCATGAATCTCTAATTTAGGGTCTATGAAGTGACTGGCATGTCCGTATCACAACTCAACCACTGATCAACTCAGTCTACTGTTGGTAGAAAGGAGCCGTAAAGGATGTATGGGTTTGGACAGAAGCCAAGCACTAAAACAGTGCCGATGCTAATTCACGCTCTCCACCTCTCAGCACTGCCCCCTCCTCTTCTTCAAGCTACACTCAGGTGCTCGCAGGCAGCTTGTTCTCCTCCTTAACGAGCAGAGGGAGCTTTGTCTTCACCTGGGCGTTGCATCAAACCCCCCCAAGAATACACACACACACATTAACCCATGAGAGCAACGGGTCCGTTTCCACAACAGCAGGCACCGACCTGTCTGCCTGCTCCCCCTTCATCTCATCCCTTCTTTCACTCCATCTTCTTCTAATCTTCCAGCCTCTGTGCCTTCAAGAGCCTATCGAGACCCTGAGTGTTTTCCTGACGTCAATAGAAGTGTCGCAGCTGCAGCTTTCATTTCCACCCCTGAGAAACCGAAACTGTGATGAGAGCCCCAAAACTAAACTGTTCGGCTTCAGCTGTGATGCCTTTCTGTGAAGTGCATAAAGGAGCATGTTTGACTTGTGCTGAATGTCCAGCTGAGGACCTCCACTGAACACTGAATGCACGCATAAACATAATGTAAAGCCACCAGTTTTGTGTGAATCCACTGAAGCTATTCTTCTTCAGAGAATGGAGCTGAGAGCGGGTCGGTCCATCAGCGAAGCAAGCTCGCTTCGGGCGGACTCTTAAGATCCACTGATGCTTTCAGACACGGAACAAACGGAAGAAGCTCTGCGGGAAAACTGCCTCTAAGGTCGCATCTGCCTTTAGATAAAACAGGAAAACATGACATGGAAAGGTAAGCCGGCATGCACAGCTCAAGACAAAACTGTGAACTAAAATGACGCTGAAAAAAAGCCCAGCACTGGAACGACATCATGCAAAAAGGAGAGAGGCAAATTGTGGAATGTCTGCCATTGGAAGCTTTTCCCAGAAACTATTTTTATGTTATGGATACAAACTGAAGATGCTCAGTTTATTATCACCAACAACAGCAGCTCCAACAGACGGAAACAAACTAGAAAAGTCTTTTCTTCTTTTATCTTACTGTACTTTTTTGGACCAAATGCTCTAATTAGGTGGGCGACGTTGAGTTTAGTCTGAGAAGGAATAACAAGGTCACTGCTGTTGATTAGTTGGAAACTAATATTATTGCCTCGATGTAACATTAGACTGTAGTCGTTCAAGCAGGCTAAAGGAGCCAGACAACACACCACTGAGCCCAATAACTTTGTTCCACTGAGGTCTGGATTTTCTCTCTTAAAGTAACATGTTTTAATACAATTCGCTGGAACTGAAAGCATTTATTTGGGTTTCAGAAAGCCAATAGCTTGAACATACTATGGGCGTGTCAAAGGACTCGTTCTCATTATTTCTAATAAAAAAACGCATTTCAAACAGTAATTACTTTGCGTCATTGCAAGTTGCTGCAGGACGATTTTCTTATCTTCATTCTCTTAATCTAATCAGCATTTATAGTTTTATTTTATAAGCATTTAATAAGCATTGCTTGTTTTCAACATCTTCACCACTACGTCCTCATCTTCCTCCCTGCATGTCAGTTAAAATGTTACACTAAGAAATGTTGTTGCTACTTAAACAAGTTTACAGGTCCATCTCAGGTAGTGAAACAACTAGAAACCTTGAATTGAAATAATGGAAACTGTGATATTTTTACTCTACCGAACAATCAGGAGATGCTGCAGCCAGTATCTCTGCCCCTCCCACAGAGAATGGGGCTTGTAAATATTTGGTCATGAGTACTCGTAGCTTCAGGTGAACATTCATTCTTTCATTAAGCTGTTTTTTTATTTTTATTTTTTTCAAGCTCAGGGGGTCATAGTGTGGTTTTTATGATGAGTGTCACGTGACGCCGCATCGGCTCCTGTGTGCACAAGACCTAATTCCTATTTAAAACATTTTTATTTGCCTATATTTGGGTTTTGTATGCCCAATAGAGACAATGACCAAAAGACCAGAATTTCTACATTTCAGTGAAAAAATAAAAATAAAAATCAAATTTTGAACAGACTTTTTTTTTGGTATAAGACACACCCTTAGATGAAGTCTCTGAAACAGTTTCGTCTCTGCTGGGAATTGTGTTGATGCTCGAGTGAAGACTGCAGCAGGATCCACACAGCAGTGACCCCGACAGGCTATTTCCAGCCCGCGCTCACTGTGCGAGCACGCAGCGTGCATGTCAACGTATGTGTCACAGCACCCTTGGACACAAGCTTGAGGAATGTGTTGAGAGCAAGGCGAAACACCGGGTTGCCACAGCAACAGGCGAAGGCCGGGAAACAGATTGGGCTGGGTGGGCGGGGTGTCATCAGCGTGGTTCAAACGCAGCTCAGCGCGTCCCTCGTTTGTCACATTCTCTTCTTTCGCTTTAGAATGGTATGCGTCCTACCCCCCCCCCCCCCCCCTCATTTCCTGTCTTTTAGTTTACACAGCCTTAGAAGTTTGACATTTTTTCGGCTCATTCTGACCTATTCCCATCAACGTCTGCCATCATGAACACCAACCTTATTGTTAGCAATCATCTCATTTTACTCATTTCTCAGCCACGAGGAGCAACGGCAAGAAAAATTGCAGGATCCCAAGAGTGAGTTTAGAAGATAAAAAACTTGGCAAATGATGGTATTATTTCCAATTAGCAGCAAAATAAAAAGAATGTGAGATAAAGTCCACCATGAGAGCAAAACGGTGTCCAGCCTCACTTTTTGGGGTTTTAAATCTGTAAACTTTTAGTTAGAAATACAGAAAACTGTACATTGTTTCCAATAATGATCAGCTGCTGCATTTAGATTGACTTCAACCATGACTTTGACTTTTTAATGCCAATAAATAATTTAAATAATACAACATAACTTCATCAAGATGGCTGCTCTTTACACAGATGCAAATGGCCGACAATTTAAGTTTTTTTTAGTAATTTTGTCTAATTTTTTTAAGGTCAAACACTCCTTGATGTTTACCTTCAATTATTGCTTTTGTTGCCTTTTTTTGTTTGTGTGTTACAATCAAACATTTTTCTAGAAGAAAAGGGCAATTTAGCAAAAGATGTAGAATTTCTGTGAACTAGAATTAAAAAAAGTAGCAAAAAACACTTCTAATTCTAACATTTAGCTTTTTTATTTAGATTTTTTATTCTTTTTGAATGCTTGTGTGGAACTCTATGTTTTCTAAATCTTGACATTTTATTATAGGACGTCTTGTTTAGTAAATGGACTTGCTGTATGGACAGATCATTTCACTTTTGAGTAATTTTGTCGAACAATTGGTGTTCTTGTCCGATTTTTAGGCTACTTCCTTTTGATCAACTTCACTGCCATAATTCTTTCCCAGCAGAAACTGATGTTGTTCTTGGGATCAGACTCCTAATCCCCAATTAGTGTGTCACATGTTGAACGTTTGTGCTTTGTGATTCAGAGGACTTAGAGCTGGACTGACTTAGATTGGCATGGAGAAATGTTACACAACAGGTGCTCGAATGGAGACGGGAGTTCAGCAAAAAAAAAAGCCCAGTTATTCATGTGTATAATAATATAAAAAAGGTGAGGATTCACATGCACGGCCAGTCAAAAGCGCCAGAGTCTGCACTAACAGGTGCTGAAACTCACTCGCTGCTCTCCATGTGCTGCTGTATCACATTTCCACTAACTGATAATTAAACTTTCTCAGCAATAGAGACCTCTGTCAGCCTTTTTTATTAACTTATTGAACAAAAACCCATAAATAAACCCCATTCTGAGACAGTATTGTATTCTTAAAACACCAAGCAACTGTTAGATTTGATGATAATTGGTTTGGTCACTTCAGACTCATCAGTATAACCATGTTCATTGTACATTTCAAAATAAAAGCTTCCAAAGAAGAGTAGGGCCATTAATCAAGCCGAGGAAAGCACGGAACAGCCTGTAATCACCCCCCAGCCTGACCCAGAAGGAGGAACATCATAGAAAAGTGTCACTATTTAAAGAAGGAGAAGAAAAAATGAGAAAATAAGAAAGCTGAAATTAAATAAAAAAATAAAACTATAAATCAAAATGATAAAGGGGATTTAGCCTAAAAAAAAGTGGAAAAACTGCAAAAGTCCTGCTGAATGATACAGAACAATGTTAAAAATGCTGAGTGGCACAAATACTGCTAAACTGAATTATGTTGACACCAACGGACGTCATGATAAAGTAAGATGTCTTAAACAACAGAAAAAAGCCAAGCAATGCTAGAAAATCCTACCACACCCATAAAAGTATAAAAGGTTGTAGCAGGATTGACCTCACAGTCAAACCCTGGGAAAGTTTAAGAAGAGTTTGAGTGAGTGGTTCAACACCATCATACCGAAAAGGAAAAAAAAAAGGGAGGCAGTGGGAAAAAGAAACAGCATCAGTGTAAATAACAGCTTGTCTACGTGAAAACATAGACAAGCTTTTATTTACAAGGATGCTATTTCTCTTTCCCACTGCCTCCATTGGGAAAAAGGAACAGCATCCGTGTAAACAAAAGCTTGTCTACGTGAAAACGTTAATGACACATTAATGAGCATGTTTTTCCCTGCTGTGAGCTGCTCTGACCTTGCGCTCTTTGTCTCCGTAGTCCAGGCCCAGCGTGTCCATGGCGCGCACAATGGCCGCCAGAGACTGGATGGTGTTGCTGTAAACGACGGGCTTGTACTGCTTTACGTCGTCGCCAGAGAAGCCGTCCTCATGGATGATCCTGCGCGCACAGAGACACTCCGTCAGACAGGGGGCACAGACGTGGGGGGACACGGAACAACAATAATGGCAATAGTCTTGACAGTAATAATGCTCTTCATTTACAGGCCACCTTCAAACACACTGAAGGTGCTCTTGCAGGAAAGCAGAACAGAAGCAAATGAACAAACAATGAAGGAACAGCAGACGGATGGGAGAAAGCGTAAATGAAGTGGCCTCTCACAGCAATTTCTTCAGATCTGTGGAAGACGATGGGTTTTTAAACGAGCTCCGCATGTGCATATGGAGTAGACTGAGCACATTTCTGCTGGAATTGCGTTTGTTAGCTGAGAGCCTGATCGAGTATGGGAGGGTGTGGAAGGGCTCTGAAGTATAGTGCCATGGCGACGAGAGACTCAAAGGTCAAGAGCAGAAGCTACCGTCGTCCAGGCGGGTGTAATGAATGTAATGTAACGACCACAGGCATCCACGCTGACCTGAGTGCTCAACAAGAAGGCGTCATTAGCATAGATGTTATAAGTAGCTCGTCTCTTTTTCAAGAGACGAGAATGGGTTAGAATGGGTGTCTTTACATTTAGCTGGAACAAACAAACAAACAAACAAAAATTCAGCAAGATAATGAAGCTCTTTATCATGATGAGCTAAGGAACAGTTAAACTGAAGTAAATCCAACAGGGAAACTAAAAACTGGACAACTTCTACTTAACAGCAGTTAGAAGAAGTTCCATTTGTGTTTAACACATCTAAAAATAATAATAATATTAATAAAGCAATCCTACAGTACAAAACTGTTGTTTCCTTTGAAGATGAATGCCCTAAATTGATGGACAACAACATTGTTGTTTTTTTTGCAACTTCTTAAACATGAAATACAAAATCTAAACACTAAAAAACAGAAAAGTTTAGTAAACATGAAAGAAAGAAACTCTCTAGATCAGTAGGCCATGAATCCGTTTACAATATTTAGTATGAAAATGCTTTGTTTTGTGAAAATATTTTAACACTACTTTTACAAACTGGCTTGTATGAGGCTACTAGCAGTATCCTTGTTACATTATATTATGCATTATGCATTATTACCATGGTTTGCAGGAACAACATATTGGGGGTAAAGACTCCTAGTTTCTGTCTGTCAAATGCAGATTTCTTTTTTTCATTCAGATCAAAGGCTCTTCTTTTTTTTTCCTTACTGGATGTTCTGTGTGAAAAAAACTTTCCAAGTTTTTTTTTTTTATTTTTTTTTTTGGGGGGGGGGGGGGGTAATTTGGCCAGATTGCAAGCAATCAAGCAATATCGGAGCTATGCAGCCATAAAGTTTTGAGCCAGATGCCAGCTCAGACGAGGAAAATAAAGACGTACGCGCATCTAGGATGCATCTGAATGGAGCTGAGCAGGGAGACTTTGGCCCCCCCACCTCAGTTGGGAGGTTTTATATGCTCCTGATCCATCACGATTTGAATAAAGAAATACTCAAAGCAGTTTTAATCATAAATTCTTTAAACATCTTCTCCGTCATAAGAAAAATGCTATAAGAACATGGCAAAAACCCTATTTTCATTGGCGTGGATATTTAAGAAGTTTGTGGATGTATTTTCAAGCGACTTGACACGCGTCAAGAATGAGTTAGATGTGAAGCGGAGAATTCAGTGGTTTTCCAAAATAAAACTTTCTTCAGAATCAAATTAGAAATAAAATGGAAAAATGTAGGTCATGTTTTTTTTCCTGCAGCCCGGTATCAATCGAGCCGAATCCGGCCTTGTACATAAAGCTGACAGAATATGGAACCTATAGCAGCAAAAACCTCTCAATTTTTTTGTTTCTCTTAATATTCAGATTGTAAGAATATGTAGTCAAAAACATAGTAATTCCTTAAATACCATTTTATGGACACAATGGAAGTGTTGATGGCGTTCTGGACGAAGTGGCAGCAGCTTGTTTAGTTTAGTTTTGTTTGTTTTTTAAGGATGAATATACTGAAACACAGACGATCAGGAACAACGCAAAAACCCAAAGAGGATCGGCTCATAACCAGTGGGCGAAGCTGACATTTGGACACAAGGAGACCATTTCAAATGCCAGGCTGCCTTTGACTGCAGAAAACACAAGGACACAAACGGCCAGACAGACAGTTGTGCAAACGGGCACGCTCACAGACGGTCAAACAGAAGACAGACAGACAGACAGGTAAACAGACAGACAGACCAAAACACCAGTGCAGAAGCGCTGAGAGCAAAGGCACGGGACTGCCTGATGAAATTACATTGAAGTTTGGGGAACACTGTGAGACAACCCAGACAGACAACATGACCCACACATGAACTGATGAGGGTGAGGCCTGGTGAATGAAGAAGATCAAAGTCAGGGCTTAATTCTCTCTGAAATTATTTTAAAGCCTGTGGAGTCCAACCGGCGGGTTTCCAACTGTGATGATGGGTGAAACACCTTCATGTCACCTTTATGACATGCAGCCTGACTATGAGCTCATGGCTCCAAAAACAAAATCACATCCAATTTCAGCTTATAGGTTGTTGTTTTTTTTCAAATAAAAATACAGAAAATCAAAATGAATGACAAACTTTGAGACTCGATTACTTCCCTCCTTAAACACCAGAACTGGACTCGTCTACTGTTTATCTACTGTGCATACACACTTGATTTCCTTTGCAATGTAATTGTGATTTGATGCAATTTATTTTCTAATTACAAAGCCTGCAGTTGCTGCCAACACGGGGCATGCAAGTGATACAAAAGTGCTTGTAGGACGCCTATAGGATACCCACACAAACTACGAACTGAATATCTAACTTCTTCATCTCTAACAGTCTGGTTGCACACAAGGAGCGCACACTTGTTACCTGAATGGCACTTACAGGCTCCTTTCGCAGGGCGCAAGATTGGAGCAGGGTTAAAAGAGGGGGGGGGGGGAATACAACATGTCTTCATCTTATCTACTTCATCCTTAGGTAATCCTTGCATGTTGTATAAGCATTCCACTTGTTGCTAGCAGCACGCCTGTAGAAAAAAAAACTGCACAAACATTTTTGCTGGTGGTTATTTTCACACCAGACCACAAAGTCAGACATGACCCCCCTGTACTCCTGCTCGTCCCCCCCTGATACACAGCCCACAATGGCACTGTCATCTGAGAACTCAGGGGACAGTGGTCGGAGTTGTAAGTGTAGTCCGATGTGCACAGGGTGAACAGGAGTGGGGAGAGCACAATTCCCTGAGGTGCCCCCGTGCTGCAGACCACCACATCAGACACACATTCATGCAGCCTCATAAACTATGGCCTGTCTGTGAGGTAGTTGGTGGTCCAAGCAGTGAGATGTTGGTCCACGCCTCCAACCTCCAGCTTCCTCCTCAGCAGTGAAGGCTGGATGGGGTAGAAAGCACTGGAGAAATAAAAAAAACATGACTCTCACAGTGCTCCCAGGGGACTCCAGGTGAGACGGGGCCCAATGCTGCAGGTAGATGATGGCCTCATCCACCCTGATGCCTGGTCGATATGCAAACTGCAGCGGGTCCGGTGCTGAGCTCACCTGGGTGCGGAGGTGGCTGAGGATGATCCTCTCCATGGCCTTCATCAGGTGGGAGGTTAAGGCGACAGGTCTGAAGTGGTTCGGTTCCTTAGGACGAGGTACTTTTGGAACCGGAACCAGGCAGGAAGTCTTCCAGAGGACTTGTACTTTCTCTAGTCTTAGCCTCATATTAAATATGAACAGCACCACCTCACAGAGCTGGTCTGCACACTTCCTGAGGAGCCTGGAGTTGATGTTGTCAGGGCCTGTTGCCTTCCTGGCCTTTGTTCTCCTTAACTCCATCCTAACCTGGTTCAGAGTGAGGTAGAGGGGGGCTGGTGGGTGGGTGGGCGGTGGCTGGTCTGGAGCTGTGAGTTATCTCTCTTTTTTTCTTTTCTTTTTTTGTAGTTTATCTCTTTTCCTGTTGATTGTAGATGAGTAAAAAATGTAAACCAAACTGGGGTTCTAAAAATCCGTTTTCTGTCTACAAATGGGGTAAATGTAGAGGAAGCCTTATTTCTGGACTAGTTTTCTTCATTAGAGGTAAAGTGAACTCTTCCACATGATCTTCTGTTGAACCCAACATTACACAGCTGACCGAGCCTCTTTATTAAAGCAAAAGCAGGAGTAAAAGATGGAAAAAGGGCCCGGCAGCAAAAGTTAACAGAGGTGTTGCTGATTTGTGTTTGTGGCAGACTGGAGTGCTGACGTGGGCTTTCATACTCCAGGACCTTTTCTCATTACCCACTCCATTCTGTGGGTGTGTGTGTGTGTGTGTGTGTGTGTGTGTGCATGTGTGTGTGAGTGATTTCATGTCGCTTTGGCACAATCTGCACACTGACCTGAAACATAGTTTAGTTTCACACGAGTCAGACAGATGGACGGAGAGACGAGCATATGCTCATTTTCTGCGCCGCATTATTTCTTGATATCGTTACCCGGCTGCATTTCAGCGGCGGAAAAGCAGGTGCTGGGTGAAGCAGCATTTAGCAGACAGACGGTGATCAATCACAGAGCTGTTACTTGTAACATTTAGCTTCTGGAAATGTGGTTTCACTCTACATAGAGTGATGAGTAAAGCTCTGCTTCACATCAGCCACAGATTAACGGCTCTCAGCACTTAAACAACCACAAAGGGAACAAGGTTCAAGTAACAAGAAGCAGACATACACAACATGTATGACAATACATCAGACTGTACATTCTGACTCTTGATTGGCTGCTGTAACTCCTTCACATTGAGATGGCCCTACAGGTTTTGTTCAAAGGACACATGTATGGGTTGATCTTACACTTGGAACTCTGAAGCTACGTTCACAACGCCCTGGGTAGTAGCCGCTTGAACGGGCATTCCAATGAAAGGTCAATGTAAAGGAGCATAGGTTTCCGGCTTCCACGTTCAAAATGACTGCCTTCACACGTAGCTACGCAAGTTTGTTTCAGATTCGACATGCAAAACGTGTGGCGGTTAAACAGGCATTAGCAGCTAGACCACGTCTACCTTTGACCAATTGGGGACTCTGATTTGGTAATGAGGTATGGATTTGGTTTATCTGGTGAACCTAGACATGATGCAAAGCCTGACGACGTCTGCGTTTTTGGTTTTGTCTTTTCAAAAAAAGATAAACCAATGCCACCCTCCTGACATTTTGGTAATCTATATCCAGCATTGCAAGGCTACTGGTAAGGCAAACCGTTTTCATTTCTGGCTCAAATCACAAGATTTGCACCACTTCAACATCGGCGAAAAAGAAGAAGTAGCCCCATCCCAGGTGTTAAACGCACAGTGTGTAGGTAGCTTAAGGAACTAAATAAACCATCTAAAAAAAAAGAAGTTCCACTCACAGAGTTTCATGAAGTGCTCACTTGGAGGTGCTAAAGATAGTTTTCGGTCCCATGTGCGGCCTGGAAGCCTAAACAGTGATTTAGAATCGGGGCTAACAAGTGACTTTCGACTACACATCAGCAAATTCCACCCAGTTTTCTTGCAGTTTTATTTAACAAGTATTTAAATCACAGTCTAAAAAATGAAAAACAACATTTATATTTAAATTAAATAACGTTTTAGGTTGCTTCAACCTGTTTTCAGCACAAGCAGACCTAATCCAATCTCTTCAAGCAAACAGACAGAGCTGGACATTAGTTACATTCACATCTGTTGGATAGATAATCTCTCTATTTACAAATGTCAGACAATATAAATGTATTTTTTTTAAAAGCCCGCTTTTATTTTAATCTTTGTTTAGGTTGGTTTAACAGTGCTGTAACTTGGGAGGTAAAGATGACAGCTAACTGCTAATGCTAATTAAAAACACAGAGCTGTCGCCGGCATCAGCAAATTAAACGCTCTATGAAATACTGTAAATCTTCAATCGTTTACACAGTTGATCTAATTGAATAGATTCTGTGCGGAGAAAAGCAGCCTTGCATCATTATAACTGGTTTACGACCTTACGACGATATCAGTGCTTTTCTCAGCTTTGGAATCCATTGGAATTAACGTTAATTGTGTAAACAGTTGAAGAGTAACGGCAGTTAAAAGAATGGGGTCGTGCCAGTTTACATCTAACTGTACATTATCTAAGTAAGCTGAAACAATACAACCCAAAAACTACGTAATACTTGCTTTAACCTTACACAAAGTGCTCCTCACAAATGAAAGTACTTACTGCTCTCCCTGGAAACCACTGGAGCTTTGGAAATGCAAATCCACCACCCCCCCACCCTGAAGGTTTTTTTTTCAGTCATGGTCTGCAAAGTTCAGATCTGTCTTACTGGAAATTAGTATGGCTCAACAACTATCTTATTTATGAGAAACCAAGGCCAATACCACATTTAAAAGCTGACAGGCATGGGATGACTCTAGCTTTCCACGCTGCAGTAGAGCTTCTACTTAGGCCGAATCTGAATTCTTCTCCTACCCCAACATTTAGTCCTCCAAACTTAGTTAAGGAAGAAAAGTGTCTTCAAATTCGGTCGTTGCTCCCACTCCATCACATTTTCAATAGTCACCGGTCAGCTACGTTAGCGCGGAGCTGCTAGCGCTCGGAAAAAATACAACATTGGTTTTATAACTTTCAAAAGTCATGCCAGAACAAAAAGTCATTAAAATGTAAACTTCTGTGCTTTCGAAAATAACGAAAACCTGTTAGTTTCACTAATCCTCCGGCCATCACTAATAATAAACACCTGCATCTCACTACATTGCTTTAAGGGACTTTATGCCAACATTTTCCAGCTTTTGTGAAAAACAATCCTGCAGCTAGTAAAGTATGTCACTTCCAGCACAAGACCTGATTTGCTTCCACTTTCTCTTCATGGTCTAAATCACTTTCTAAATCTATGAATGTGAATCGGACCAGAGTTCATTTAAAGATTTACCAAAAACCTCTGTCAAGCACATGTGGGCAGCCACGGTGCAGAGGTAGAATGGTCCAGGTTCAGTTCCCGCCTTGCCCACCTATCTGTAGAAGTGTCCTTAGGCAATATACCAAACCCCACATTGCCCTAGGTGGTTATAGATTGGCACCAATGAAAGACAGCAGAGCCTTATACTGTGTGGATGGGTGAATGGAATTGTGCCTTTAAAGGGCTCTGGGCCTTCAAAATCATTTTTTTAGTATACTTCATTTTTAACATTTACAAACAGCCCTTCTGATTTAGATTCTTACAAACTAAATCAAAATTTGATCTAGAAAACATAGTTTAAAAATGAATACTAAAAGTTATCTATATTGGCCAACATGAGGTTTAAATGATGAGGGGCCAATTTATTCTAGCAACGAAGAAGACATTACAAATATACAAATAAGCACAAACATCTCAAGCGCATCCAGTCTGCCTTCCCTTCATGTCTCCATTATCCTCCACACTTGTGTTTTTATCTCCACACCTACTCATGTATACGCACACAAACACACAGCCCACACAGCAGCCTCTGTGTGCAATTAGGTCTTTATCTCTTTCCTGCTCTCTGGCACTCTTTGTCCCAACACACACACACACAAAAGCATGTGATTGGTTTTTTTATCGCTGGGCCGCGTTCACCCTGTGCTTTCCATTGACGGAGTTCTTTGTCGTGACAAAGTGCACATTGACAGACGCCTGTCAGCCAAACCCAGATTGGCGGGTGTGCGTAAAATGTGTGTTGTGATGAAGAAGCGAGGAGGAGCGTGAAACAGGAGGAAGATAATCAGAAGAAAGGAAGCTATAAATAACCCAAACAGGCTGACAGCAGAATGGAAGCATCAGCTGCTCACTTGTCTTCACACCTTGAGGTCGAGCAGCAGCATCCTGGACATGCACACTCTCGCAAACACTCATCTGCGACCTCCATTTGCCACATTTTTCCTCCAATACCATTTCACCCACTTCTTAAGACATGAATCAGCAGGATGGCATGGATAGTACTGAAGGGATCGTGTTCAATGTTTTGCTTACAGATACAAAAACGAAGATCAGAACTTTGTGCAGTCCAAGAATGGCATCGAAGTCACATTTTTCATTACAGATTGTGGCTCTTGTCCAGGTGAGGCTCCACATCTCTGGGCCTGATGACTAGTTTTTCATCCTAAAATAGCTACCAATGCAAGAGATATATTCTTTCTGAGCTCCTACAGAGCCATTGTCCTTGTAGAGCTCTGCGATCTGTAGACCAGATGCTTTTAGTGGTTCCAAGGACTCGACTCGTGACCAATGGAGACAGAGCGTTTTCAGTGGTTGCTCCTAAACTCTGGAATCGTCTCCCCCTGTCAGTGAGATCTGCCAGATCCTTAAATGATTTTAAATCTCTGCTAAAAACGCATCTTTTTACAGTGGCTTTTAACACCAGAGAGAATGATAATTAGACAGGTTTTTTATTGATGATTTTATTATCGTTCTACTGTGCTTCTTTGAATTAACCTATGGTTTTAGTGCAGTTATACGTGTGCAGCACTTTGGATGTCTGGAAGATGTGAAAGTGCTATATAAATAAAGATTTGATCGATTGATTGATGTATTCAAATCTTCCGGTCGAAACAGCATCAGGATCTACATATCACAGAAGATATTTTCCAATTGTAAAAATATCACTTCCATCTGGGCACCACATAAAAAATGAACTAACGTTGGATCCAAATAAAAAAGGTTTTAAATGTCCACTTTACTTGTAAAATGACGCCCTTTACAAAAAGTCAAAGGTTGCACATCTTAAAGAGGCAGAAACCAGTGCCTTCTAGCTTTTTTGACCTTGTGGTTGTATGGTTTCTATGGCAACACCATGGTTATTATAGAACCACAAGGTCATACACCACCAAATGTGTTGTTGCAAAGTGAGAGGGGGTCCCAATGAAAACCAAGCCAAAACCTGTAAAGCCCAGCAGGGTCCTCTGCCGACTTTAATCAAAATGTCTTTCTGTCAAGGACATTGAATTGACATAACAATTCAGGCTTGCAACAGTTGAAGTCGTTTCCCTGCTGTGAGGGCTATGGTCATACTAAATATTAATATTTTTCCACAATAAGAAAAGCTGCTCCGTTATAAAGTTGTTTTTAAGCTGACCAGTCTAAGGTAAACCATTAACTCGCTTTGCACAGCATTTATAGAGTCTTAAAGATATAATGAGGTTTATAGTCCAGCAGCCCTGGTAACCCTCTGTGATACCGTTGGAAAAGACAGCTGCTTTCAGTGTTATGAATGATTTCCAGCATTTTATGGAAGTCCGTTTCCACCTTGACATTGTTGTGAAATAATGAAACTATCATTTAGTGAAATAGGCAAACACTCATTGAGTTTAAAGCAATAAGCAGAGATTTTTGAGGACCAAGGTCAACTCAATTCTTTGGAGGAATCCCCGTTTCCTCATGAGGTGAGGGAATATTGTTTTTTACGGCTCGTTAAGCAGCATTATGCATCTGTTCCACATGATGAACTGAATTCTGGGAAACGTTTCTGAAACAAAGTGCTTTTATGTGTGTGACACGAATTCTATGAAATTCTGCAACTCAGTTGGCTTTCTTTCTGTTTGGTTTTTAGAATCTTCTGCACGAATGATTTTGAAACTAATAATAAGGGAATTTTAACAGTGACCTTTATGTTTGGTTCAGCAGCTGTAAAAGCTCATCTGAATTATGGAGAAGACCAAACAACCAAACAACAGCCTCTACTAAACATTAAGAGTCATAGTTCAATTGCAGGTGAATCCTGGTGTGGTCCACTACAGTGTGAGAGCAGAAACGCTGATCAGCAAACATGACAGCAAGGAGCAATTCTTTTTTTTCTTATGTTCAGGTCCAAACCTGTTTGAGGAAACGCCAAAGCCTAACAAACAGCTGGTACACATCTGAATGCTTGGATCTTTGGGGGCTCTACAGGGTGGGGTGTTTGACAGCAAGACAAATGAAGGTGTGAAACATTTACAGGCCTCACCAAATCCAATTACAGAAAGTACCTTTCACTCTCAGTTTCATCACCATTTAGGTCCTTATGTGTCTCTGCAGCTCTGGGTGCCAATTGCTTTTCCCTTTAACACCTGAGCTTTGGTTGCAGTGTTTACATTCTTTCGACTACCGTAACTTCACAACTGATTACGAAATTGGCGTAATTCCAGTGGATCCTGAAGCAACGCTTCACAGCAGTGAGGTGGTCATCCAATCAATGTAAATCAGCTAGAAAAGAAACTTTGCGCTGTTATGCAACACTTGGCTAACGAAAAGTGGAGATCTATCAGTGCAATGCCGATATGAAAAGCCATTTTTCTCTAAAGGGTTAATGGAGCACCTTTGGTCGTCCTTACAGCTGTCAGTACATTCAAATGTATTGCATGTTTTAGCTGTTTATTGATGTCACTGTAAAATACAATTTTTTACTTCCATACATTGCCAAATGAATAAATTACATGATTACATTGCAGAATCTGAACACAAAAAAAGATACAAACAGTAAATGTTAAACCCCACTACTCTACTAGATCGTAAAATCGGAGTAATTTTTATTCATACAATCAAAATTACTAAAATGTTACGATCTAGTAGAGTATTGTACCGCTCAAATAATATTCAAGGCCGAAAACAATTTATTACCAACGAATATCCAAAGGTTATTTATTAAAAGAGACGAAAAATATAATTTTAGGGAAAAAAATAAATTTCTCATACATAAAGCACGTACAAATAAAAAAAGATTTTGTGTTTCAATTTGTGGAGTGAAGTTGTGGAACAGAACCAGTGAATGCAATGCCCAAACATAAAATAATTTAAATATAAATACAGAAATATGATCATGGATAAATATGTACAAATACAAAAAAATACAGAACATCATTATTTGTAAATCTGCATACTTTGAGAATACGTTTTGTTATTCAAGTGTGTGTGGTTTTTTGTGTGTGTTTTTTTTGGAAATGAGAATTACATGTGCAAAATCTAACCCAATATACACTTGGGTAGGGCACTGGACTTTGATGGTGGGTGTACTGGGTTTAGTTGGGAAAGTAGGACTTAAGGTAAAGGGGGTGAGAGTTCATAAGATTTTCCTTCTTCTCACTCCCTTTTGGACTTGTGTTGTTTATATAATTTTGTCTTGTCTTGTTTTATATAATATTTGTCTGGTTTTTGTCTTATTTTGTTATTCTAAACTTGTTTTCACTAGTCCAAATAAAAAGGTTACTACTACTACTACTACTATTACTACTAACCCTGGCCATGATTAATTAAATGCAAGATCATTTAGACTTGTTTGAGTGAAATTACATTTCTACCCAATTTACAATTCAGAAGTGAAGTAAAATACTTATTTGATTATGAAAAGGAAATGTACAGGAACGAGTAGCTACTATGTTAGCAAGCGTTATTTGTCTTTAAGCCCCTTTCATGAAGCTGTTGTGGAAAAACGATGCAATCAACTTCTGTCTTTGTCCTGATGACTCAGCTCTTCTAAAAGCTATCTTGCAGCTGCTGTTCTTCAATGTATGATTATCATGCGATATGGAAATAGTCAGCATCACTAAATTAAATTATTGAGAACTCAATAGAGTTCTATAGCCGTCCATCTTTTTTCTGGCTTGCCATCTTGCATTTGGGTTAGGCCTGCACAATTAATCGCAAATTTATCGTTAGTCGGCGAAAATCGCAATAAATGGTAAACCTTAAATGTGCTAAAACAATCTTATGGCAACTTGAATTAAATAAATCCCTTTATGCATTTGACCAATCAGATGGAGCCCTTCACGTTGTTGACCAATCGGATGGAGCTTTTATGTTAGATGTTGCCCTCCTGATTAGACGAGGGACATTTGGAGAATAATTTAAGGTATTTTGACTCTTATTTAATTAAAACTTTTGCAGTGAAATGGAAATGTTTTTGCTATTTCTTCATTTATTGCAAGTTATATCGTCATCGCAATATTGCTCACTAATATCGCATATCGCAAGTTTTCCTCATGTCGTGCAGCCCTAATTTGGGTTCCTCTAATCCTCTGCTCACTGACATCTTCTTCTCTCTTAAGTGCATCCCTCTTCCTCATTCAGATCTTCCCAGTCTTCCTTTTTCCTCTACAGCAGTTTAATGGCACCCACTGGGAAATTAGCACCCACAGCTGTCAAACTCAATAGAAAACTAAAGCAGAGTTTCTCAGCCCTGCATGTTTTACCCGTTTCCCTCCTGAATAAGGCAAGGACCAGGACTGAACGACACCACGGTCTGCACACATGTAATTATTAACTGTTTACTTTAAGTAAGTTAAAACTCTACTTTTGTTCAGTTCTGTGTTCTGGACCACCATCCTGGTGTCAAGGGGAAAATGGTTTAGAAGGGCTAAACTTTTCCGTAAGTTTTCCCGCACAGTGGCGCTGCCTTGTGGGTGCGGTCCCACTGGATCAGTCTGAAAAAGTTCACGGGCAGAAAAAAATAGCTCTTTGTTAAGATCAAACATTGCCTCAAGATGGTGCCCTCCATGTCAGGGGAATCTTATTTTGAAAAACATTTTTTTTCTGTGTCTTTAGATCAGTAATTTCACGACCCTGATTACATTTTTTTAAATGCTGGCAGCTCTATAGACCCAGAATTACAGTGGTTACCATGGTGATGATAGCTAACAAAAGGTGAGGTGCATTAGTATTTGAGCATAGTTATCAAGTGAGATTTCAAGTTTTCACATAAACGAGGAAGGATGAGCATCTTTATAAACACCAAAACAGAAATCCAGTTTAAATAATCAGATTTATTTCTAACGTGGTTAGAAATATTTTGATGGTATTGAAACCAGGTCCAGCCTTGTTTTTTGCTCAATTACCTCACCTCAGTAGACATTTGTTCTCATCCAACCAATGGCTGTTTTTTCATCCATCATCTGTTTCTACATATGCTTCATCCAAACACCTAAATGACAGATAATTGTATTGTATTTTTATTCGGGACCTTTCATTTTGAATGTCATTGATCTTCTTTTTACATTTCCTTTGTTTCTGTGGGCTCCAAGACCTTTTTCCTTCAGCCCAGTCATTCTCTTTCCTATGTAAAGTCTTGTTCACTTCCATCTCTCCTTGCTTCTCAACTCTAATTATTTTTTTCTTTCTGCAGCTCCTGCTCCTCTTCATCTTCTATCTGCAATTAAGTGTTAATTAAAAACAGTGTTGGCCCCTGTGACTGATTTCTGCAGGGAACAACGAGCATTGCACATGTGCTCACATAAAGGAGCTCAGCCGAGATGCTCTACAGCAGTGTTTTTCAACCTTTTTTGAGCCACGGCACACTTTAATCTTGACAAAAATCCCGCGGCACACCAGCATCCAAAAAACAAAACAAAAAAAAAAAAAACAAAAGGAAAAGTTGATAGTCTGTATTGATCTACAGCCCCTCTGCAATCTCACATGCATTTTTGTGATAATTGTGGCAGAAAAAGCTGGAAGCTGCAGTTGTTTTTCTCTAAAAGGTGTATTAAAAGTTAAGTTAAAAGGTTCAAAAACTGTTTGATGTGTGTTCCTTGTTTAAAGACGTTAAGAGGAGAGGCTCATTGTGCGCTAAGACGGTCATTTTAACCCAATGCATCATGGGAGATGTAGTGCCGAAAATCCGCCGACCGCAGAAAGACCAGCTTCTCTGAGCTTCATGGTTTTGTTCTCTTGTTCCACGGTCTGATACCGGATTCTGTGGAAAGCTACACCACTAAAGACGAGCTTTGGCTGGTACTTTTGTTAGAACTGAGCGACTTTTTGAGCTAAATCTAAACAAGGAAGTGAAGACTTTAACCACTTCTGATTGGTCAGACTGATGACATGTGATTCAAGCCTTCAAGAATGATTGGTGGAGACAGTAAAGGGGCGGCACTTTTCCGCCAACAGGTATAGCTGCAGCTAAATCGCGGTACTGTTATTCTTATCAAAATGTCTTTAATAGAATCAAATAAACACAAAGAAAAAATAATTTTATGATCTTTTATATTCCTAACTCCTCAGTGTTTCATCAGGGCCTGTTTGGATGAACAAAGAGCTGAATTCCTGGAGATGGGAAATGTTAGATCAGTGAATGAGGGCAATTTCACACTGGTTGAAAAACACTGCTCTACAGTAACAGACACACACACACAAAAAAAACAAAGAATAAGAATCAATAAACATCCTCCTAAAACTCTGCATGGCTGCAGAGGAGCACATGTTCACATGCAACAGCTGCTGTGTGCGTGAGTGGATAAGTTGTTATGTCACGCGTGATTTTCATTTTGACCTGTGATTATCATTGCAACTAATGAATAAATATGAGTTGCTTGATGATGTTAAAATAGAAAGAAGATTCGATGTTTTTAATGCAAAAAATGACAAAAATCAGCTGGTAAATAAAGTCGGACTTTTGGTGGATGTTTTAGACTAGCCACTTCTTAGTCATTGAATGTAGTGTTGAAGATGTCATGTTTTATGGCTTATTTAGGGTCATGATTTGCCCTTTGACTTCTTGATGTTCATTTTGCACTAACTGTGAATTGAAAATCACTTGTGCAACGTTTGAGTATTTAAATTCCATCCAGACAGTTTTGAAAAACCAAACTGACTGGTTTGGATGTTGATTTGACAACAGCTTTTAGGGACGTTTTGAGTGGTCCGACAGACCATTGTCTTTAAAGTCCCACTCTGGTCATCTTTTGATCTATTGTAAAAGCTTTTTTTGCCAGAATCCAAATATATGTGTCGTTTTCTGGGTCAAAGTTTCTGCAAAGCGGCAAAAGTCCTTTAGAAAATCGTTTCTGAGTTGTGGGTTGGACTGTTGGTGAGGAGCCCCCCCCACAATATGCGATTTTCATCAATTTTCATCAAGCATGTCCTGCATCATCAGAGAACATGTTAAAAATACCCAAAACACAATTTTAATGGGAGTGGGTCTTTAACCCCCCTCATCCCGTGCAGTTCTGGAACGGAATAAAGTCCAGATCCCCCTGTTCTATTATTACAACAATAATATCCGTCCATCATCTTCTCATTTTAATCCAGTTATACTTTTATTTATGAAGCAGCAGTTCACCCCTGAGGCTGTCAAAAGACAAAAAAAAAACTTCAAAGCAAGCTGTAACAATCACAACTTTTATAATAACATTAATTCCACTTTGCAGCTCTGCATGTCATTAAAGAGCGAAGAGGCTTTTTCTGTTTCTCTGGACTCTGCTTCACTTCAACAGCTTTGGAGTCAGACACCGACAGTCCCTCACATTTCTGAAAGCTTGGCCACAGAAACGGTTTGCAGTTTCTTCTGGCAGAAAACATGGAAGCACATGTTGCCAGAAGCCAAAGATCCAGGAATCAAACACAAACTGAGAGGCTGTTTTTGCAGCAGTTCCAAAAACACAAGCAGGACACCAGTTTCCTGTTCGACAAAAGGGGATAGTCGTCATTAAAGCTTTCAAAAATTAACATTTTCTTATTTATGCAGAATAATACGAGGAATTAAAGTATTGTTGTCGATTAAAATAAAGATAAGCTGTTAAATTACGTGTTGAATTTCTGTTGAGATTGAGGAAAAAATGCATGTGATCAGAGATACCATAAGAAATACAAACTGTTTAGGACATTTCTTTAAAAAAAACGGCCAGAAAAAGAGGATTTTTTACATTAGCAGATATTAAAAGGCTCAACATTATTGCTATACTGTGATTTGTATTTTGATTTTGTACGCCAAAGCTTTGTTGTGTTTAGATTAATTGCTGATTTAAAAATGTTCCCTTGTGTTTCATCAGATGCTGCTACTCTAATTTTTTTTTTTTTTGCAGGAAACTTTAGTTTTTATTTTGCATTTTTGGGTAGAAAAAAAAACTTTTAATAGAATTTTCCAAAAGCCTCAAAGCATCATGGGAAATTAGAGGCACTACCTAATAAAGTAGTCAGGAGTACAGCGCAGACAGTCAGTGGAGACAGAACGGTTGGTTTTCAGAGATCAGCAGAGGTTTCACCCGTGTTACCTGCATGTGACCTCATCAGCTGAGCTGTTGCCAGGCAACCACCTCTACAGCCTAAAGTATTGAGAGATCTCGGCCTTCTCTGTGTGTCATCTGCGGTTTGAAATGAGAAAGAAACAAGTGGAAAAACATCTCTACTGACGTGACTGCTCTTCCTCATGTGGATGATGCATTAACTGGCTGTGGGGAAAAACACTACTCAGGTCAAGCTGAAACAAGGACGATCCTGAAGCAACCAGTGGCTGTAGTGTCTAATGTTTTGAGAGGTGCTTCCTTCTGGAAATCAGTTAAAATATCTGCTTATACTTCTTCAGTTTTACAGAGAAATTAGGAAATTCATAAATGCTGGTGCAGCAAGTAAAGCCTCTCACAAAATTATTGCAGGCTCTGCGGTGAAGCTAAACCTACTGCTGTGGGGGTAATTCAAACGCCTTATTTTCTATGATGGTGCCAATTAAAAAAGCACAGAGGTCTCTATCCTGCTGAAGGTGGGATCCAAACATCCCCTCTTGCAGCTACAAAGCCACCACACTCTCCTTCAGCTGACTGCACATCAGCTGAGCGCGCTCAAAGCAACAAGCCTCCTTTGTCTGGCAGCTCGCTGAAATGACATCATGTCGGCCAAAGCAAAAGTCCTGCGACCGCGTCCACGCACGCACACAAAAATAAAACGCACTTTCCTGCATATGCCTGCACACAGACACGAACACACTCTGCTGTCACAAAAGAGCTTTGTTTTTTATAAGAAGGCCTGATTAGCGCACAGACCGCACACACTGCTGCCCAATACCAGCTCTGCAGAGAACAAAGATGGCCTCTTACTCCACAAATATACAGCCGCCGTCACCAGGTCACGTCCTGTTTTTAAAGTGAGGTGACGAGCACAACAACCAAAATAACAATTATGGACTCAGCAAGACTCAATCCAGGACTGCTCCCAGTTTGTGCAGAGCGTTTATTGACACTGAAGCAACGGTGAGATTTGAAAAAAAATCAAACACAGACCTTGTGGTGCTGAACACAAATGAAAAACCTCCAACGATCATGAAGGCCTTAGTCACAACCTCCCTTATGGATGAACATGGGAGGTCTACGGGCAAAAAGTAGGCAAAAACCTGTATAGCTTTATAATACCAAGACCGTAGATCGCTAGTGATCACTTCAACAACACGGACAGGTAAGTAAGTGAGAAGCAGCCGAGACACAGGCGTGTCTTATGGACTTTTCCTTTTTTCTACCCCTCCCCAAATTCTGCTCACTACATAGTTAGTGCTGTTCCACTGCGCACATGGCTGTTAGAAACGAGACACTTAGACAGTGGGAGCATCCTACTGGCACCTGCGTATTACCTGCACACCCCGACATGCGTGCAGCATTTGCGTGCAGTCAGTAAGGAGCCAGTACACGCACCCAGTACACGCACCTTACAAATGTCTAGTGTGTTGTAAGGGCACCGTATGACAGCATCACTTCATAAGTATGCACAACTGACATTATTGTCCTTACAAATACTTCCCTTTTTATTTTTTTAGTTTTCCACATTTACCGTTTTATATCTGTCTATTAAGGCAGTGTTTTTCAACCAGTGTGCCGCGGCACACTAGTGTGCCGTGGGAGATGGTCAAGTGTGCCGTGGGGAATTGCCCTCATTAACTGATATAAAAACATTTTCCATCTCCAGGATTTCAGCTCTCTGTTCATCCAAACAGGACTTGATAAAACACTGAGGAGTTAGGAATATAAAAGATCATAAAATACTTTTTCCTTGCGTTTATTTTATTTTATTAAAGACATTTTGATAAGAATGACGTACCGCGATTCAGCTGCAGCTCCGGCTGTATTTTGTAAAAGTCCCGCCCCTTTAATTGTCTCCACCAATCATTCTTGAAGGCTTAATCACATGTCATCGTCTTTAGCGGTGTAGCTTTCCACAGAATCCGGTATCAGACCGTGGAACAAGTGAACAAAACCATGAAGCTCAGAGACGCGATCTCCACCGGCCGTTTAATGCACTACATCTCCCATGATGCATTGGGTTGTGAGAGTGACCGAGCACAAGATCTGTTGTTAAACGACTTGAAACCAACGAACACACATCAAACTGTTTTCAAATCTTCTAACTTAACTTTTATTGCATCTTTTAGAAAAAAACAGCTGCAGTTTCCAGCTTTTTCTGCAACAATTATCTCAAAAATGCATGTGAGATTGTGTATCAATACAGACTATGAGTTTCTCCGTTTTTTTTTGTGTGTGTGTTTTTTTAATTTTTGGATCCTGGTGTGCCGCGGGATTTTTTTTAAGGTTAAAGTGTGCCGTGGCTCAGAAAAGGTTGAAAAACACTGTATTAAGGTTTATTTACGTACTTATCTGGTGATTTATCTGTTTTAATTTATTTTATTCCTTTTACATTTTATTTGTAACTCCAGTGTCTTAAAGTAACTCACCCTTCTAAGTGAACGGGGTCGCTGCAACAGGATCTCCCAGGTCTGACTCTTAAACTTAGATCTGGGGGGTCCTGTGGTAGTGGATTCGGTGAGCTTGAGTGGGAGGGGGGGGTCACTGATGTGGACATGTCCCCAAAATATCGTTTCCTCACTTTAGTACAAAGCCAGATTTTATCATTTTTTACCATGGTGTGTGTGCGTGTGTGTGTGTGAGTGTGGGGGGGCATTGGTATGCAGGCATTGGCATGGGTTTTAAACAAATATTTGTTTAATGTCTTGTCTTTCCGTTTTTAACGTTTGATTGTGTTTTTATGTAAAGCACTTTGGGTTGGAGTTGGAAAAGTCGTATAAAATAATGTTTGATTTGATCTGATTTGATCTGATCTGATCTGATTTGATTTGATTTGATTTGAATACCCTTAATGCACAACAATGGTACATTCCATCTTCATGAAAACGACAACACCTGCACCACGTTTAAGATGTTCCTGTCTACGACCCTCCACAGGTCCTGACAATCCAAAATCCTGCAGCCCCCGGACGGGTCAACCACTGTACGGGTGCATGTCACTAAGCCTCACAGAGTCTAAGATATCTGGAAGAGATCCAAAAATGAACTAACAGCAGAAAATATGGCACAGGAATTAATCTTCTGCACAACCGTACAAAATAATGCAAAATCAAGTAACGCAGGACAATATTCAGATTTGATAAAAACCCTTAGATTCTTTTTATTTAACCTTTTTTATTTATTTTTTTTACCAGAAAGTACCTTGAGATAAAAATGTATTTTTCAAGAGAGGCCTTCTTCCAATCTGCACTTTTTTTGCGACTATAACGAACTAAAAGAAATGTTGTTGTTTTTTTCCTTGGAAAGTTTTATATAATAAGTTAGAATCACAAACATGTAAAATGCACAGAATGAAGTCATGTTTAAGTAGTCCAACACGTAATTATGTTTATGAAGCTTTAACAGATTAAAGACAACCCCCACCACCACCACAGTTTTACAGTACGTTTGTGGCAGACTTTTTATTTCCTTGAGTCCAACCGACGCGGGGAAAAAGAGGCTAATAATTATCGAGGAGGGCAGAGTCCAGCATAGGAGTGGCCTGTGCTCCTCTCTGCCACCTCCTTCACTACCCGCAGCTCAATATACCTTATCTGGCTCCCTTCCCTCTTTTCACGCTCAAACATCCACCTTGAACTGCTCTGGGTGAATATTTGGGATATCACCACTGAGTCCTCTGTCCTTTTTTTCTTCCTTCACCTTTTTATATTCAATCATTTCTCCACCCGCCCCCTCTAACTCTCATCCCACTCATCTCTAAGGCTTAAACTTGACTGTGTCCTGTGTTAGTGAAGGAAGCCACACAGGCTGTGAGAAGCTGGACTGCGTTAGATCATGTCTGCAAACACTTGCTGCGAGAACACCAGTCATGACGAAGAGGAGGGAGACTGCATTCGTCTGACACTGCCACTACAAACGTCAAGCTAGACTGATTTGACAGAATCTTGACAGCTTTTCTTTCGACTCCTGATCCCTCTTCGATGCTTCCAGAAAAGCTTTCCCAACCCAAAGAAAATCTAGTCCAGAGAGCTTTTATCTTCTCCAACCACATAAGAGCCACTCCCTTCTCTCAGAGTTAGTAATATATACTTATCCAAGAGATTGAGAGGTGTGGGTGCACACTCACAGTGCTGACACATTATTCCTACTTCATAAAAACCAACACAACAAACTGCCTAAACACAACATCAAAAAGCATTTTAAGGGGAAACAGGTTGGTGAAATCGGCCCTGACGCTTCAACAACAAAAAGCAACAAACTTTGACTGTAAATGGACATAAATACAAGAAACGCTAGCTGATTTAGCAAGATTTTATTAAAACTCTATTAATGTCCCTTTTGATGCCTTCTGCTGGAGGAAATCCAGGATGTAAAGCTTCTGTGCTGCAGTTCAGTTCTGACCAGAACTGCTCCTCCTCTACCAGTACAAGCCGAGTCTATGCTAGAGACAGTCAGAAGCCAAAACATATCAATCTACTCACAGGAAATCAGACGGGGAGTTTCTGGTAACGTCTTATCTCAAAGAATCACCAAAACAATTAAAACTCCCATTGGGGCTTGAAGATAAAGCTTTCGTCACATGCATCCATACGGGGGTTGACCCATATGGATGCTACGGCTTTTTGGGCTGTCCAGGCCTCGTGTAGGGTCACGCAGAGGAGCTGCCACATCTTAAGGGGAGCAGACGCGTGAATTGCAGTTCCTTTGAGGCTTATATGGCAACCAATGTTCTGCTTGTGGTAAATGTATTGAGAAGTATTTGTAAGGATAAAAGTATGTTGCACCACTTATGATGTACAGACGATGTTGTCCTACGGTGGCCTCATGCCACATTCTAACCGCTAGTAAGGATCAAATACTTGCTTCTTACTGACCGCAAAACAATTCTAGGTGTACGGAGTGTGCAGGTGATACACAACCCGTAGGATGCCAACACCAACTACGCTCCGATTGCCTAGTTTCTTAGAATCAGACGGCATGAAAATAGCTCACAAGTAGCACATCACTTGAACAGCTCTAACAGACTCCTTGCGTAGCAAGACTTTGCAAATTCGTATGACACTCCTGTGTCTCACCTACTTCCCCTTTAATTATACCTTTGTGCTGTACAAGTACTCAGTCTAACCTGCCACCAGCAGCAAGCTTGTAGCAAAATGTGCGCAAACACTATAGCTCTATGGCCTCTAAGGTCTACAAGCTTTATATTTAATGCGGGACACCTGTGTGTCCCGTAAAAGTTTGCCCCTTTTTTCGCCCGCAGACACCCATATCCACCCGTTAGAGCAGTTGTGATTAAGGCCTAATAAGAAGATGGATGGAAAATGTCTGCAGATGAGACCTGTCTACACACATTCCGCCTTTACTGGTCCTTGAACAATCTGCTCAAACAACAACAACAAAAAAGTTCTTTAAAGTTATTACAAACAAAGTCGCTAGCAACCAAGTCAAGTTCCAGGTCTAAAAGTGGCTAGCTCCTCTTTCTCCGTACGGTGCCCTCTGCTGCACACAAACCAAAAATATGAAAATGGCTGGACTTTCTAAGGTTTTTTCAACATATTTTTATTCAGCAAATTTCAGATTACCTGTCATTAACACAGGGATACCATCAATTTTGTCCCCATGTGGTTGGTGTTCTTGCTACAGCTACTCTGTAACCACTAGATGACGGTACATGCTCTCTTGTTTGATTTGAAGTTGACATAGTGTGCTAACTCTGATGCAGTAATGTTGTTTATTCAATTGGGAACCTTCTTGTCTGGGTGGTAAAAGAGCCAAATCAGGGAGAGCCGGCCCTTAAATTTCTATCACCTCAATCCTCTGTTTTCTAAATAAAGAGGTAATGACGGAGTTACAGCCACTGTTGGTGCAGTCAGTGACAAATTGGAAATTGGACTTTCGAACCTAAACAAAAAATAAATGAATCCAATTGGATTTACGCATCAGGATAAGCTCCAACTGATCGATCCTCATGACCCTGAACAGGATCAAGCTGGAACCGAAACTGGATGGAACGAGAGCTTAAAACACCAGACAGTACCAGTGGAGTTTCTAAGAGGATATCATTTCATAAACTAAGAAAAAATGGTAAACCACAAAGTAAAAGACAAGCAAAATGGTTCAATGAACAGCAGATGACATGGAGAAAACTCTGCGGAACTCCAACCTTTCCCTCTTAACTTTGAAGTCACAAAATATAAATTTAAACCCCAACAATGTGTTTTGTTTAAAGGGTTTAGAACAACTGCATTTTGCTTAAGCATTCCTGGCATTCCCAGCGTTTAGAGTGGGGATTAATGACATTATGTTGGTGAGCACTTTCTGCCTTCAGTCTGCTGCTCAACTGAAAATCCACCTTCTTAAAAGCATTGAGGAAGCCTGCTCTGCAGAGGTGATTGCAGCCCTTATCCTCCAGTCATTTGGTTTTATTGTTTTACGTGGGTCATAGACAGTTACTGATCAGACAGCATCTATGAAAAGATGTCATGAAAGACTCTCTGGACAACAAAGGGGAGCACCTTCTGGGAAATGAAAAGGAGATCTGCACGCCAGTTAACATTTTGGTAACTTGTTGGTTATCCAGCAAACCACATGAAGGACTGCTGGGTCAGCTGGTCCAGCAGATCTCTTTGGAGATGGTCTGTAATTTGCAGCGCACTCAAGTTTTCTGAGAATTTTTCCATTCATGCATTAAACAGATTCATAATTCTGCTATATCCCAACAATTACATCATTTTCTCCTCATTTAAAAGTGTTTTCTTTTTGATGAAAGAGATTTTCTTTGGTAAAACCTGAGAGACACAGAGAAACATATTGGCTTTCATCTTTAAAACCTTATAAAGCACCCAAAAGAAAGATCTAATCAGAGGAGGGAAAGAAATGAATTGAGTCAGATTGATTTGACTCAACCCCTCACAGTTAAAGCTTCTTGTAACATTATGGCATCGGCTGACTGGGGAATTCCCACTTCTGGTTTTATTGGATTGTTAATCTGTCTTTGGATCATACTGGCATCATTAACACAACTAAAGGGTGAGATTTTAGGTGGTTTGTGAATCAAAATATGTCTAAAACTATGGGATTTGTCATGTTTTGTTTATCAGGGTTCTGCCTGTCTCGTTATGTCACACAGCCACTATGTACATTTTCCCCTTTTTCCACGTATGACATTTTGGTCTTTCATGATACATGTGTGATGATTCATAAGCGTTTCTTGCGTTCAGCAATTGCCGATGTGCGCAGATGGTTTCGGCCAACGGGTCTTAACGGGAATTCTGTTTTGAGTTGTCCAGTTTACGCGGATTTCACATAGTTTATACCCAATATCACGTCAATCTTATTCAATTGTGCGTGATTTTTGCAAGATGCATTCACAAATTTGTGGCTTTGTACGACCGTTCCATGTATGTCTAACTGACTTTTCACGCATGTACCACCAATTTCTAACTTTGATATCGGGGAAACGACACACATATCACGTTGAAATTAGGTAATTGGCGCACAAATCAATTGCACATAAACAGCGCAATAACCACTCTCGGTTCATGATGTACGTTGATTTATGTGCTCTTTGCGTGCTTTATTCGTACTTCTTCCATGGTTTTAACATGGTTCTTTCATGATACATCTGTGAAAATTGAATGTAAAGACCATGACCTCTCTAACTTTTACCAAGTATAGTCACGTATGACCAATTTTCATACGTGCATTATGTGCAAAATGAACATAGTGTCTCTGTGACACGGCCTTTAGAATGGAAATAATCCAAATCCACCCTCTTTTGTAACTTTTTTTCTTTTAGGTTAATTATTTTCTTTCAGTTTGGTTTTAAATCTGGTGCAAGAACTTCAGTTTCCTTACATTCAGTTCCTCTTCTGTCACATTCTTCTTTCTATCAAGAGCTGTCGCTTCATTTACCACTAAGGCTGTCATATTGAAAGACTTGACGAGTGGCTGGTAAAGCTCAATAGAGATGTGCTGACTCTTCACTTTCATCCACTGGGTTACCACCTTCACAGTGATGAACCCACACTGATTCAATTCTCTGCAGACTGCACCTCTCTCAGACAATCAGCTTCTTTTCTTCAAAATCGTGTCATAAACTCTGCTCTTTTAGGTCACACCAGGCAGCGCTTGGATTTTTAGGCCTCATTACTATCAATTTGCTATGGACTCTGATTCCTCAGAGTATGGAGCGCCGTCAATTATTTAAAGAATCATTTTCAACTTTTATCTTTCACTGAGCATCAGATAACGCATCTAAAACCAAATACGTTTATAGTTTACATCCATGTTTGCTGATTTCTTTTTTTACAAAATGTTTTAAATACAAAAGAGTTTTAAAACAATTTAATCACAATAGTATGTGAGATTTTATACTCACAACAATATGCTTAAAAGCTAAAGATACTATTAATGAAAACTATTCACTCCAAATAATTTGGCTTATTTAACTTAATTTCAGTCACATTGGCTTTCTTTTGAGTTGTTCAATAACTTGTTTGGCAATTTTAACTCAACTGTTGTATTTTAACCATTTAATTAGAGGTTGAGGCGAATTCTTCAGTTACTTCAGGATTACAGAGCTTCCGGTCTGCTTTCACTTCCTCTCATTTTAAAGTTTAAATACAATTTTCAGCCTCATAAAAAAATATTTCATTTCATTGGAACTTCCTTATTCTTTGATCAGATAATCAAGCATTTAGCCTGCAGTTTACCAGCACAGGACTGGGACTTCAGAAAAAATTTGGAAAACTACCAAGAGGCTTTTAATCAGTTTTAACACTTTCTTTAGCCAAATGTGCTGTTAAAGTATTAATGAAGCATTTTGGAGTTTTTAAATTTCAGCCGTTTTAATCTCAAACTTTTTTTTTTTTTAAGTTTAGGCGATTTTACTGACAATGTAATTAGGTTTTTTTGTGGAAAAAAACATGTAATTTACATTAGTTTAGTTTAATTTAGTATTTTAAATTAATTTGGGGATTATTTGTATTTCATTCAGACAGCTTTATTGTTCAGCGATTTTTGTTGCCATACACTTTTTATGAATTGTTGTATTTTTATGTTTTCAGGATTCATCAGCAATATTTCACATTTTTGCAACTGTTGCACTGTTTTACTTGACACGAGACAAATAAATTAGCAACCATAGCATGCTTTTCAAGCCTAATACGCTTTTTTTTTTTACAATTTGAGAATTAGGTTATTATTAATATTTACTGTTTCTGTCCAACACTTTATTTGTCTAATTATTTAGCAAGTTAAGAGATTTTTTGGCCTTTATTATATTTTTAGTCTTTTTTTTCTCATTTTCTTGAAAAATAAGCTTCAAGTAGGTTCTTTTTTTTAACTTTTTCTGCTTATTTTCAAAGTTGAGTCAGATTTTCAAAATTGCATATAGGCTTTGATAAAATGTAAGATCATTAAAGACTTTTTTTAAGCACCTACTCATATGTATTTTAAAAATTTCCTTTGTATTAATATTTTAAAGTTAAATAAATAAAACTTCAGAAAAATAAAAATGTTGTCTTTTTTTGAATATGTGTTTACCATAAAAAAATCAAATGGTTCTCCGATGTGACGTCAGTCTCTGGGGATCACAAGCCGGCTGAGAACTCGGCGTCTGAAACAGGAGAAGGCTGCCTTCTGGGAAGACATTTCCCCCACTTCGGAGTGGCCTGACAACAGCTTACTATTCAATCATCTGAAAATATCTTTGCTTTAATTTAGTTATTCCAAACATCCAGAGCGCTGCAGGAGAACTGAATTTGCAGATGGTGGTGAGTGAACTTTAGCGTCTAAATGGGTCTCCTAAACTCGGACCGTTTGAGAATTCTCACTTAAAAGCAAGTGAGTCCTTCTTTCAAAGACTCACTTTGATTAAAATTGTGTTTTTAACTTGTTCCTGTGGCATTTTTCTGATGATGGAGGACATTTAGGAAAATTAAGCTTAAAATGATTTTTCCAATGATTTTTTTTTTTAATTCAGATTGTTGTGAATCAGGAGCACACGAAAAAAAAATGCTGTTTGAAAAATAACTTTTTGGTAATGTAAAAAAATACGCTGGGGGGGGCCACAAGCTTCCTGCTTTAAGCTCTCAGCCACAGGGAGGGGAAGAGGGGGTGGGGTTGCTCCAACGCCAACGGTCCCGCCAATAACTCAGAGGGGAATTTTTAAGGAACTTTTGTCAGAAAACAACACAGGTTTCTTGATTTTGTCTAAAAAACAGCGTAATAATAATAAAAAGACCACTGAGAAACTTTTACAATAGATCAAAAGATGACTGGAGTGGAGCTTGAATGTCCTGCACCGTCTCACAGCCAACAGCACACAAAGCTTTGTTTGTAACCTTCAGTCTTTGTAAAACACTGCATCATCTGCAAACCTGCTCTGCACTGAGTCACTTTTCTGTAAACTCGTCAGAAGATCCCTCCTCCAGAGACTGATACATCACCATCTCTGCGCCACATCATTATCTCTGCTTCGTCATCCCCGTTGCTCCTCTTAGAAAGCAGCAAACAGTATTTCAGAGCGTTCTGCAGAGCTTAAAAGTGAATTTCTTAGAGAACATTGATTTAAAGCTCAGAGGAGAGCGCTGATGCTCATCAGACTGATATTCTCTGTCAGATCAAATGCACACTACTCTACTCTTCTACTCCATTAGATCGAACTCTGATTCCCTGACCTGTCTGACTTGTCTTCGTAGGAAACAGACTGACACACTGGTCACTTGAGCACAACCCAGATGTTCAGAAGTCTGTTGAAAGTTGTGGCTTTTCACTCCTGTGATGAGTTTCCTAAAATAGTGGATCATTTCTGAGCAGTAACGTGGCGGCTCTCCCTGCCGACCGCAGTCCAAGTCTCAGGAAAGCAGCTGCTGCCCCTACCCTATCATTACAAGTGGACTAAATCAAGAACACTGTTCTTGGACAGTGTTCTTCCTCGCCGTCTTTCAGTTCTTTAGCTTTATTCTTGCATTAAAGGTTTGCAGATTTCATCTACCTTGGACAGTTTCTGCTTTTTTTTCTACTGCCAACATAAAAAAGCTTCTTTATGGTTATCCTGACAGCCCTTCTCGCTTCGGCTCAAATATGTATTTTTAAAACCTATCCAAACTTTTTGATTCCTGTTTGCAGTATTTCTAATTGGATACGCAAAAATACTTGATACGGGTGACAGAATTTTTTTTATTTCCTTTCAAGAATTCATAGTTTAACCAGAATTTTAATCAGCAAAATGTCAGTATTTTTCTCATAACAAGATTTCTGTGGCCATAAGTATCCTTTATATATTACTTAATTTATATGTATTTGTTCATTGTATTGAGAAATACATCAATCTTAAACAGGCATTGGTCAAAGAAGTGAGCTTGTATCGTCTCAACTGCTTTGGCCTGTTTTTTGCAGTTTACATTTACTAATAATAAATCAAAGACGATATGGCCAAAACATAAAATATTCTTCACACCAAGTTCGATTTTAATCCATTTTTGTGTCCTATTAACAAAAATGACAAATGATTGTTTTATTTTATTTTAACATCGCCTTTGGAAATATGCTCAAACACAAAGTTCTACTAAATTCAAGCAGTAAAATGCCTGCAGAACAATGCAGCAGATGCTTCTTGCACTCAACAGACGTGGGTTTTTTCAAGTGTTAAAACAAATTTGTCGTACTCCTACTTTCATCAGCTACAACCTTTAAACAGATGATGCTGCGTGTGGTTTGATGCTTCAAGTTTAAAGTCACAATCCCGCGATAAATCGCAAATTTATCGTTATCGTCAAATCCAGCTGTGCAATACTCATATGGTGAAATTTGCGATAAATAGTAACCTTAAATGTGCTAAAACAATCTTATGGCACCTTGAAGTATTTAACGAATCAAATAAATGAGTAACGATAAGAAAAACCGCGTCACGATCAGCTGATTCGAATAAATCACCTAAACGGTCGAAGAGTTATGGTATGTCAAAGAGGGCGTGGTATGTAGGTGTCATCTGTGACATCTCCAGTATTAAAAGGTTAAAAGGTCACTGCCCACTGATTCAAACAAAAAAAATACACAAGTATAACGAATACATTTCTGAGCAACACCAAGTATCTTTGCTGTATTTTTCATATATAAAGTTGGGATGTAAGGAAAGCTGCTGTGATCTAGCAGGTTTAGTGGTTTCTGGGAATGCACCATAAACCCACAGAGGGCGCTGGTGCGTGAGTGTCCAGATGTGTGCTGCTGGGATGACCACTCTAATCTGCTCAACTCAAACACCTCAGCCCTGCGAAAAGCGACGGAGCAGATGAAAACCGTCTGACATGTTGGGATTACTCTGGGACAGATGTGCAAGCAGCTGACCATAAAGAGGACAGTTAATCCCATTTGCAGATTACAGGATTTATGCAGCGATACCGTAATTACAAAAACATTGCAGACGAGTCCTGAGCTTCCTCGCAGCTCCGCTCAAAGTACCACGAATAAATCCCCGTAGAAGTATCATTAAGTACATTATCGTGATACGTCTGGAGGAATAATTATCGGGCACTTCTAATTAACTCAAGGCTAAATACCAAAGGTATAGTTAGATCTCCAAACAGCAGGACTGTGGAGGGTTTTATCTGGGTCAAAACAAAAACCAGGAGGAGAAAATCAGCCCAGTTTGACTGAAATCTCTTCATCTGATCTTTGTGCTACACTTAGAGGAAACAAGTGTTGGAACGGTCATCTATTAGCCCAAAGCACATCAGTGAATCCAGAGGTTATCTGTAAACATGTGGGGTTTTCTAATAAAACCCTGCTAATATAATAATAGTCGGAGTTTATACTGATTTATGAAATGCCAATATTGAGCCTTTGCACGTAACAATAACTAATATTTTTAACTTTTTTTTTCATTTGGTGTTGACATAAGTCAAAGGTTCCTTAAAAAACAAATAAGAATTTCCCTTTGGGATTTAATAGAAATCAAAAAACGAAGGCTGCTTCTGCTCTACTCCGAGTTTCCAGTAAATACCAGTCAGAGCAGAGGGAGGCAGTTCTGTTCCAGTCAAGAGCACAAAGACGTCTGCAGATTGAAATGATCTGTTTTCACACACAAAACAAGTGAACGCCATCTACCGAGCCTGCATTCGGAAGAACCGCATGCAGCGTTCCTCCGAGGTCTGTGACAGCTGACACCCCACCACCGCCGAAGCAGCAGCAGAGGCGTCGAGGCGTGATCAAAGCAGTCGAAGGAGGTGACGGATGCTTTATTTGGCCGGAGGATGCTCAGGAAGCTGCAGCGGGAGCGTCCCTCACTGAGGCGTTTGACAGGCCAGAGCTGCAGCAGCTGCAGGAGCTGCATGCAGCTGATGCAGCTCCTGCAGCTGATGCAGCTGATGCAGCTCCTGCAGCTGATGCAGCTCCTGCAGCCGATGTAGCTCCTGCAGCTGATGCAGCAGCTGCAGCAGGCCCTGCTCGCACACATGGACTTCAGACGTGGGGGAGGGGGGGGGGGGGAGTGAGGCGTGCAGAGAGGTGTCAGTCAGATCAGGAGGACTTACTTCATCTGTTTGACGATGGTGCTCTTCCCTGACTCTCCGGCCCCTGGAGGGGGGGGACACAAGAAAGACAAAGTAAACAGGATGTGTTGTGTTTGTGTGTTGGTTTTTTTTTTTTAGGAGGGGGCTTTGGTGAGGGAGGGGGTTGCAGCTTTTCTGCTCCCCACCCTTCATCTGGTGCTTCTGTAACCTGATCAAACCAATATTTGTCTTTAAAGAGAAGGAAGGAGAAAAAAAAAACCGATTGATTGCTTCATTCGGTCTTAGTCCCAGGTGATCCTGGCCCCCACTTCCCCCGGTGGGCACGCCCCTGCCCCCCAGCCTCGCTGATTACAGCAGGTGGACCTGGCGCACCCCCCTCCACCCACGCTCGGTCCTCCCCGCCCGTGCTTACCGAGCAGCAGCAGCTTGACATCCTTGGCCGCGGTGAGGCCGTCCTCCTTCAGGTTCTTCTCGATGGCTTTGCTCCGGTCCAGAGCCGCCCTCTCCTCTGCGCTCAGCGTACATCCCATGGTTAGAGAACACAGCTTGATGGCGATACCGGGCGGTACCGGGATCCACGCGAGAAAACGGCAAAACTAGAGGATGGGTGGAAATCCTGAACTGGTCGCGGAGGAAATCTCCACCTTTCCGAGCTCTCTCTCTGCCTTCGATCCCTCCGCGTCGCTCCCTCTCTGTCTCGCGCTCAGGCCGGGACGCGCTCGCGCTTACAGCATTGAAATCGGCGGTTCGATCCCGGGCGGTGAAGCCTCCTCAGCTGTGCTTCTCAGGGCGGGGGGGCTCCGCTCTCCGTATCCCTGCTGCTTTCTCTTTCTCTGCCAGTAAATCTCGATAACGGTTCCTGAGGTTCCTCTCGACGCAGTCTGCGGTTACTGGGCGGCGGTGAGCAGTGCTGGCATCGCTCGGTTCTGTCGCGGCGGACCTTTCCTCCTTTCGTCTCCTCCGGGGCGGCGGCGGGGACTCGCGCGGTTGCTCAGACTGCCTCCCGGTGGCTCCGGTTCGGGGCTCCTCCGTCCGTTCAGTCGTTCACTGGCAGGTTGCTGACGTCAGAGCAGCGGGAAGCAAACGTGAGAGAGAGAGAGAGAGAGAGAGAGAGAGAGAGAGGGCAGCAGCGCCCCCCGCGGTGAAGCTGGGAAGTGCATCCTGAAAGAGAAGCAGGGGCGCTGCCAGAAAAAATCATGAAGAGGTGGCCTATTTTAAATAAAAAAAATAATAATAAACACAGCCTCGACATGTCCTTACACATGCAGCAGAGCATGGGAGCTATGTTGTGTTTAGGCCAAGCAAAGCAGCATTAGTGAATACACACAGGTTGTATCAGAATTCCCTCACTACCTAGTACACTATTATGGCGCTCACCATTTTGTCAGGGTGTCTGAATCTACAGTTCCCTTGCTACGTCCGAATTCCTTCGTTACTCACTACATAGTGCACTACATAGTGCGTTTTCCATTTTGTAGAGCTGTCCGAATCTACAATTCCAAAATATCCCACAAGTCTCTGTGAAAAACCAGTGTGCATCACTGCTCACTAGATTGGCGAATATAGACCACAATGCATTGCGTCTGAACAATTTTTGCAGGGGGTAAAATGCATCTAAATATATGTTTTTAATAAACCATCAGCGTTTTCATCATCAGAACAGAGTGGATTCATAAATAGATGTTGTAGAACGCTCACATCGATGAGATTTTCACTGCAAGAAAACAGTGACATCATATTTGCCGTTTAAATAAGTATTGAACATGATGTCGGAATGACTTTTAAAATCGAGGGCCACTTGACATTCCTGCACTATATAGTCTTTTTGCAGTTAGGGAGTGGTGGGAATTCAGACCGTTTAGTGAGCCGACATGGCTATGCTGCAGGCGACAGGATGTCATGAAGACTTGTAGCCTACAACACCAAAGGGCAAGTACGGGTGAAGTAGTACAGACACACAGGTGAGTCATAAAGATTTTTGCTTTTTTTAAACCTCACGCCACGGGCCTGTTATAGCTTGACTATTAGAAATCAGGAAACTGAAAAATCAGAGCGTAGTTTGCGTTGTTTGGTCATTCTTAGGCCGTCCTGTATGCGCTTTTGTGTGAGGTCAGTAAGAAGGCAGCGCATGCCTCGCTAATAGCTGTAGTGCAGCCTCATCTGTACGTCAGAAGTACACGCAACTTCCGCTATCCTTGCAAATATTTCTCAATACACTTACCACACACATGACAATGGTATGTTCCATTTTCTTGATGTCCCTTTCAGAGCTTCAGAGGAACTGCAAGACAGACTTGCCCAGATCCATGTGACTAAGCCATAGGCCGCACAAAGGAATGTACAAACAAACATTTAAAATTTTGAAGTTCTCTAACTGAAGCAAAAACCCCTCCTAGCCTGGTTAATAAGACAGTGAAGATAATAGATAATAATTCCTAAATGAGAAAACATCCTCATTTGGAGCAACCGAACTGCATTTTCTGGCATAAATACCCACAAGGTTAGGATTTTGACACTGAAGACGCAGGCATGGGTGAAGTGTTGTGCCGTAGCTGCGCTGCAGCATCACAGCTCCTGTGAGAGAAACAGGACGTGCAGGTGGAAACAGCAACTCACAAATTCAGAGACCGGGAATTAATTTGCCTCTCCTTTACTGAATGTGTGTTTAAATGTCCACATAATTCTCTGGATAAATCTCAGTGTGAGCATTAATCTAGACTGCGTCTAAATTACGTAGGCTCTGATTGTATTAATAATCTTGACAGATGTGAAAATTCAACACATTTTTTGTTGATGTGGTTTCTGTAACAGCTTTTATTCCTTTTTTTAAATTTAATTTGGTATCCTCCAATTTACTGAACTACTGCCATCTGATGTGGATTTGATGGAACTGCATGAACATTTATTTATTTGTTCCTGTTTTATTTGTTAGTTTTGTGATTTGAAATTGCAAATAAAAGCAGAAAGTGAAAATCAAACAAAACTCCTCTGTTTTTGCCAAATTGTGTAGTGAATCAACAGAAGTAAGAAAAGTGTTTGGATGTCTTTGGATGAACTCCCGCGATCAAAGGGGTTTGACTTATTTTCGAGTTTTACACGTATGTTTTCACAAACGTGTTTGTGCATTTAGGTCTGGACCTGGAACGAGAACAATCACAGTAAAGTTTACACAAACAGACATACATGTTAGCAAATGTGAGTCTGTGACATTAGAGGCTCATCACCGCTGAGTTTCTATCATCCATTAAACAAAAACTGTAGCAAACACAGTGATGCAAGTGATGTGATGCAAGAGTCTGCAGGAAGGTGAAACAGCTTCTGACTGAAATCCACTGAAAGAAAATGGAGGAAACCACCAAAAAACATCAACGTTCATCATCCGTGGTGACAGCAACTGATCTCTAATTGCATTTTTAGCTCATTCTCTGTGAAGACTAGCAGGTTTTGCAGACATATCTGTGACAGTTCATTTTTTTCTTAAATCAAATATGGGTTAGAATCATAAAGGTTATCATTCAAAATTTTTAAAGCAAAATGTATAAAAAAATAAACACCTAATTTCTTCATTTATATTTAAATCCCACAAAAGAAGTTTCTAATCCCATCCACCTCTAAACCAGATAAAATCCTTTCTGGTTTACAGTGTTGCTGGAGGCAACCCAGCTACTGCTGGGCAACGGCGCAGTACACCCTGGACAGGTTTCTGGTAAGACAGAATCTCTTTTTGGACCTGTGATAGAGAAGCTTTGCCTTCTTGTTACCGTTAGTTGGACAGTTATAGGCCAACTGTTTCATCTGAGTAGAAAACAAGACATACAAAGACAGGCACAACAATTTGTGGCTACCGGATCTGAAACCGCTACCCGATCGGTCCCAGTGTACGCAACAATCACATTTTACTGCCAAAGTGTCTCTTTGGATGTTTATGGTAAATGGTGTATACTTATATAGCGCTTTCTACCTTCTTACGAAGGCCCAAAGCGCTTTACAGTCACAGTCCCATTCACCCATGCACACACACATTCACACACTGATGGCGGCTCCACTGCCGAACACTGGCGCCAACCTCCCACCAGAGGCAAGGTGGGGTACAGTGTCTTGCCCAAGGACACTTCGACACATGGGCGTGCAAGGCGGGAATCGAACCTGCAATCTACGATCATGAGTCGACTGCCCTACCGCTGCACCACGGCCGCCCATATTTATTGCAATAAAGACCTCTTGGAATGTTTATTATAAAGAAAAAGTTTTTTCAGTGTAGACAAAAAAGGAAATAAAAAGAAATGTTAAGGATGAGGACTGGAGAATCCTTACTGTGCTTGAGCCAAATCGGACCACATGGCTGAGTATTTCTGTGGAAATGTTTGCTTTTTCTTGGCATGTGAAATTAATTTTTAGATTGCAGTGGTTATTTAATATCAAAGAAATGTTTAAATTAGTACTCTAATAGACATCTACAAATATTTAAAGACTAAATGGCCACAAGAAGTTGTGAAGGAGACGTCTGTGTGCGGACATCTTTCAGAACACTTTCGGTAGACATCTAACAGGCCGAATCTGAATTCTACCCCTACCCCTATGGCTTCTCCTTACCTACATTTGGAGGGGTAGGGTTGTCCAAAATAGATTTTTAAGGGTTAACCTTTGGGGCGGAAGGATACCGTGTTCTGCGTCGCACTGTGCTGCGAAGGAGAACTCTTTGTTTTAGCATGACCTTTTTAGAGTTATAAAACCGATGTTTTATGTATTTCCGAGCGCTGGCAACTCCGCGCTAACGTGGCTGACCCACAACTATTGACGACGTCATCGAGTGAGAGTAACGTTTGATTTCGAAGACACTATTTTTCTATAACTTTCCTTTTGGAGGGCTAAATGTAGGGGTAGGGAGAAGCCGCAGGGGTAGGGGAACATTTGGATTCGGCTAACAGAGTAACAAAATAGAGATGTCCGGTAGACGTCTACAAAAGATGTCTATTAGTTATCTAATAGACATCTTGTGGCCAGAGCAGATTCTGCAGTGACGATCTTAATCACAGCGGAAACAGAACAGGTCTCGATGAAGCAGTTGAATTTGGCAGAATGCCCTTAAAATCCAACATCAATGCCGCTCTAAAAACAAAACAGATGTTTATCAATCGCCTACATGTTCTTACCAAAGGCAGAGCGCAGAGGTCTGATGAAGGACTGAGTGTGGGAAGAGGGCTAACTGGAGGTGCCAGGATGCTATTTAAACTTTTCCAACCACAGCTTCTACTTAAAGGAGAAGCAGCTTTAACCAAGACACAGCACGTCTCCTTTGTCTAACAACACGTTTAGTGACTTTGCGGTCATCTCTAACTTTGCTGTGACCCGCTGATCTTCTGTCTTTTAAAGTCTTTGTCATAACTGCCTTCACAGCTATATGGATGCGGTCTGCAGGCTAAAAATTGGTAAACCTGTACGGGGCATGTAGGTGGCCCACACAGGTCGTGGACCGCTCGGGGAGCCTATAGAGTGCAAATGTACATGCAGTTTACGGGTCATAGTGAACATTGTACCGTCCAACACGCAAGGATAAATAAGAGTGAAGAAGGTAAGAAAAGGGCATATTATTTTTTCTCTTTTCAAGCCCCCCCAAATCCTACGCACTGCGCAAAAAGTCCATCAGCATTGTTAAAGTGATACGTGTGCAGCCCTTATTATAAATTAGGAAATTACACTATCATAGTTTGTGTGGGTATCCTACGGACATTTAGTTATCACTTGCACACCCCGAGCATGTACACCATTTGTGCGCAGTCGGTAAGGAGCCAGTACTTGTATCATACTTACAAGGACACCCAAAAAAGCAGGGAACGCCACACTCTACTTGATTCAAGGTTGTAGTGGTGTTACCATCCTAAGCTGTTTTTAGCTGTCCAAAAATTCCCAAAACTTTGTGTTAATCTAAAGAAAATGTTAAGTTTGTACTTCTTAAATATGTAAGGGAGAATGCCAGACGAGGTGCTCCATTATCTGATAATAGACACCTCAAAGTGGATTATCCAATCTATACCATGCTCACTCACAAAATGAATCAAATGTTAGTCATTAAATTTTTTTTTTTTTTTTTTTTTAGGTTTAAACAGTTTTTCTCAAGAAGCAGACTTTTTGGTACACAGCTTGACACATTGTCATGGTAACAGTGGGGAAAAGTTGGTACATATGCTAAGTGTCATGTTAAGTGATAAAAAGCATCAGTTCAAAAGAAAAATTCCTCTCTTACTGCTTGTTTTTGTCCAGAAGATGAAGCAAAACTTTGTTTAAAAAATATAGTTTCCTACATCGTTTTGATTGCAAAAACCTTCTACCAGTAAAACCAGAAAATTATATATTTCATGGTCATTCTGTGGATGTAACCATTTATATTTGGACGATTTTTGTACGTTAAAGACAAAAACACATGTTCATGTACGTTTACGCTTTTTATATAAAAAGTAGCCGCTTGAACACACGTGGGCAACGAGGGCGATGTAAACATAGCTTAAAGAGCAAATTAGCCTTTAAGGTTTTTCACTAACTTCATCTTCAACCTCTAGCCAAAAGTAAAATAAACTGGAGCCTCTGAGCTTGTCTGACGGCACCCCAATGTCTGCAGAGCTTTGTGACGTGGATCAGATACAGACAGATCAATATTGGAAACAGTGCAGGGGGTGGAGAGCTCCTGTCGGAAAAGACAGGAGAGACATGTCTCTCCTCAACAAGACATGTTTTTTTCTCTGGAAACAAAAACTGTGACCTGAGCCGCACAAACTGGTGGCAAAGCAGAAAACATTTTTTCTCATGTTGGAAAAGCTCGTCTTGTTGAGTTTCTTGTTGCCTGTGAAGAAGCAGTTCCGAGGTCACGCCTGCGGCCCGCAGACAGATGGAAAGTGCAGACCGTCCTGAACAGGGACATCCAACTGTACCCCAATGTGTTAAACTATACTATAAAAAAATAACAATAAAACAGTCTACACAAAATTGGAAACTGTTTCAAGCTTTTTTAGTCTTGGCTTTTGATCATTTCTGATGAACCCTCTTCTTAAAAGCCACACAGTATATATACGTAACATTTTCTGGTCGATCTGTGGATGTAATATTTTGCAAGAATCTTGATAAGGCTTAACGTGTATTTATTTGAGTGGAAAACCAAATAATTGAAAAGAAGAAATAAATGCTATGTTTGAGAACAAAGGTTTTCTCTAACAACAATGTCAAATTCGGCACAGTAGTCGGTGGATCAAACTTAGATCCCCGATTGGACACAAACTGTGACACTGGAGGGAGTAGAAAACATCTGGCTCTGGAGTGACGAGGGAGGAATGTGAGATGTCTGTGATTTTAGCGGGAATTCGCCTAGTGGGCGTTGGTCTGGTGGTGAAAATGTATAAACAAATAAATAATTATTCATACATAAAGCGAGTTGCTTTATCTTATTGTTACCATATAAATTGACCAAAGGTGATCAAAGGTGAAAGAAGCTTTTCAGGTGTGTCATCTTAACCTGTTTGATCTTAGACAATGTTTACCTCTAAACCAGAGGTGGGCAAACTATGGCCCCGGGTCATATGTGGCCCGTCAAATCTTGCCCGGCAAACTGGCATAACTTGTATTGATAATAACTTTTACTGTTTTATGTTCCCCTTTATTCTGGTCATCCCCCATAGACTGTCCACTACAAAGAAGATGAGCTTATTTTTCATGTATGTGGTGTTGGAAAATGTGTTGTTTTTCTGACGTTTTTGTGTTTTCAGAGTCAAATAGTCATTTTTCCAATCATTCCAATGCCACATGAACGCAGCATTTCTACAAGTTTGCGTTTTTCCCTGAGGGACATCAACCCATTGGTGCACTTGGCACTAAAATAAGAAAACAAAAAAAGGTTCTGTTTTTAAACATAATTACAATCAAAGTAAAGGTGTGTTTTTGTCCAGATTCCATGATATTTCTTTCCCTTATGAGGTGGATTACCAAATCACTCCACGCATTTGCTCCTGGTCCGGCACTTCTGTCCAATTTTTGAACTCTTACTGGCCCACGAGTCTAAAAGTTTGCCCACTCCTGCTCCAAACTGCAATATAAGAGACAATGAGAACCTGAGAATAAACAATCTTGTATCTAAACTGCAGTAAGAGATGAGAAAATATAGACACAAAAAACATTCTCTGCTGCAGTGCATTAATTATTTCCATGTAAAATACAAAACCACTACTGTACTAAAAATAATGGCATAAAAAAGGTTCAGAGCTAATCCCTCCAGGATTTGGTATTTGCTTTGATTCAGGTGAAGAGATCATCTTGTGAGTCTAATCCTCTGAGCTTTTGCTGTGGCATCATAATAATAATCTTTGAGTGTTTCATTTTCAGTACACTCCATATTTAATAACACATCAACTTGATTGAAATGGTCTCAGCTGCACAGGAATGAATAAATTAGCTGAAGCCATATCACAAAAGAGTAAATTACAGTTTTCTGGTGGTTTTTATGATCTGGCTTTTGGTATATTCAGACTTTCATGTTGTGGTGTGTTTTCTAGACTACAGCAGGCTTCATGGGATGTTTTCTGCCACCACTTGACATTTCCTGGGAACACCATTATGGGAAATTAGCTTGTGAACTACTCAAACTCTGTTTTTACTGGTTTAAATTGGCTTTGAAAAGAGATATCAGAATTAAGCAAAGTGAATTCATGGTAAAATGTTAAACAGAGGAAACACAGATTGTTTCTACTTTTTTTTTTAATGAATAATGTATAATAATATGTGAATTCCTCTCAGAGGGCTGAATGTAAACTGTGCAGAAAGTGTAAACAACTTACAGCAAATCTTCGGAGCTGCAAATATCCTCTTTTAGAAAGCTAATAAGTTCCCCGCAGGTTCAGAAGACTGGTCAAGAAATATGCAGATGACTGTTAAAAAACAAAAACACACAAAAATAAGGTCTGTGGTTCATCTTCTGACATTTTGGTCTTCCTTCCCCTGAGTTTTATCCAGATACCTGCAGTCAGGGAGCCTGGTTAAGCAGCGACTCACCTGCCATACATATATGTGCCCTCCAATCTGTGGGATAAATGCAATTTATATGTAAGATTCAGATCATTTTCATCATTTGTGCACTTAAAATGTCAGTATTTTGTGTATTTCCTGTTCAAGTACAGCATTGATCATGAGGTAAGGCAGCACCTAGTCTGCTTTCAAGCGGAAGGGGAGTGGACTTCTAACAAGCTCACTCCTGATTGGCTCGAGTGGCTTCCATAGAAAGGGTGACTCTGACCGACTCAGACCTATCACTGCTTACTGACTGCTCTAACGTGGTGGCGTCCACATCACGCAAAATTAGCGACTGAATTGACTTACATTTCAGGTACAATTTTGTCTCCCTATGTGGGATTTGCGATGCAAACATCCTGTATGACACCCCTCTGCAAGAGGGAAGCAGCAATAAAGAGCTTTGTGTCATACCTGCGTTCAATTATTCAGAATGTCTCTGACAAAATGTTTCTAGCATCAAAGACAAAGTGTTTCCAGAGCTGTAAGCCTCTGAGACACAAAGCAAAACCCCCGCACAATTCAGAGCAACACATAAATGTAATTAAGGTGTCACTTTTTGATTTACAAGCCAAGTGACATTCACCAAATTGCTTTTCCTCTTGAAAAGAAGGACAAAACATCGAGGACGAAAAACTTTTACTGACCAACTAGGACCTTTTTGCTCCAGGCAGCAGAAAAGTCTAGACATGCCGTTGTTTATTAAGTAAAAGTCATTTCAAAAACATGCAGACAGATGTTAGGTGAAATGATCTTGAAATGCTGTTTCAGCTTTTAAAACATGAACTTAGATGAATGACTGTGGAGCAGTAAAAAAACAAACAAAAACAAAAAATAAACTGACAGACATGACTAAAAAGACAGATGAAATGATGTTAAATTCCAAAAATAACATAAATGCTAATTCAGCTACAAAGCGAAAACAAGACACTGCCTAACTATGAGAAACAGTGAATAAAGTCCTGAAAATACCCAAATGACATAAACTATGCCAAAGAAGTGCAGCAAAAATCAGGATTTATGATCGTGAACACCTCTTTACAGTCATTTGTAGACAACAAGATGGATATTTAAAGAATTTATGCCTAAACTGACAGAATCTGCAGTCTGGGAGCTTAACTAACAGATGTCAGACTTAAAGATGGCTACATTTAAATCTAAAAGAACGACAATTAAATCTTAAAGAATGGGTCTTTTACAATTAAAGGAGATAAAAAGCTGAAGTCTGATGGGATCAAGGCAAGAAAACGGATTACAAGCAAACAAAAAAACACAACAAAAATATAAATAATGAATGTCAGCTAAAGTGTTTGATCTTCAAAATGCTAAAAACTGTCCTGAAATCGTATCATTTAATGGCTGTAATCCAATCCATTAAGGGAAAATGAATTTATGAAATTGTAAGTGTGATTTCATAGAGTAAAATATCAATTTTCATATTTTTAAAACCTGCTTCATCAAGGAAGCAGACATTGAATAGACCGATCTACAGCTCCCTCTGCTGGCTGTGTGCATCATCATCATCATCATCATCATTATCATTTTCATCATCACATAATTACACAAATGATCCAAACCGAACCCATGTAAAAACCAGAGAGGGAATTGTCAATCGCATCTGGAAATAATTATGTGGAAGAAAATTAAAGTCCCACTCCGGTCATCTTTTGATCTATTTTCAACGCGTTCCCAATGGTCTTTAAATCCTGGTTATTTAGTCAAAATTAAATACAAATCTGTGTCGTTTTTTAGGACATAGTTTCTGCAGAGCAGCAGTAGTTCATTAGAAACTCACCTCTGACTTGTGGGCGAGACCACTGGTGCGGAGCTCACTGAGAGCCCTCTGTTTACACTCTCTCCTGCTATTAAGCATTTCTGAGTATATCTTTCATCAAATTGTTATAAATCAGGAGCAGACCAAAAAATTGCAGTTTGAAAGGGGGCGTCTTTGTGACGTAGAAGATATGCTCGCCGGGGCCACATAGCAGCGGGGAGGGGAAAAGGGGTGGGGTTGCTCTGTGCCAACGGTCCCACTCACAATTCAAAGGCAAATTTCTGATGAACTCCTGCTGTTCTGCAGAACCTATATCTTAGAAAACGACACTTTTTTGAAAATTTCTGCTATAAACGGCACAATCATAATAAAAAACAAACAAACACGGGGAACGCTTTTAAAATGGATTAAAAGATGATCGTAGTGGGATTTTAAGGTGCTGCAGGAACTGCAAAAAAATCATTCTGAAAATGATCATTCTGATGAAGTCGGTTTTTCCTTTAATTCTACCACATTGACCAACAAAAATCTATCAAAGTAGTCCTGCCCGTGTGGATCAGAGGGAAGTGGAAAATGCATTGACTGAAAAACAACTCTACCTATTAAATAAGAAGGCTCAAGACTTTCAGAACAGTTCTAACCAGGGGTGAAACGATTCATTTTAACTATTCTGTTCACATCATAGTTTGTGGTTGATGATAAAATTCATTTTTTTGGTTCATTTTGAATAAATGAAAAATGGATTCAGGACATCTTTAGTCAAAACTTCAACCAGTGTCACTCAGAGATAAATACCTGGTACTGAACAGAGCAGGTCAAGTTTTCCTGATTCCTTGTATTTCTTGCAAAAATAATCAAGTGTAAATGAAACGTGTGTACAAACAAACAACACTTAATATAAAATCGTTTCCTAAAGTTCAGCCGACTGTTGTTTTTCCACATCCAAAGACTCCAAAGGGAACATTCGTAGAACATTCTAGCGCACTGTATGGTCACATGACTTTGCTAAATTCAAAGTGTTTCCACACATTGGACTGGAGTGATGGACTGATCAGTTTTTCGCTTCCATCATGTGTGTGTTGTCTGCTGTGATGCACTTGATCGTTTTTCTCTTATTGTAAAATAAACCCACCATACCTCAATCTTAACAGTATTCTCCAAGATCTATTATGGATTGGTTTATTTTACATTTTTTTAACGGTCCAGATCGATTTGATTCGATTAACAACTCAGACAGATCGATCTAGTTGGATAAATATATTCATGGATTATTCAATTTATGGCTACACTCTGGGTCATCTTGCAGCGCCAGAGAGGTCATCATATAGATTACTGAACAGAGTTGATGACTTCAACAGTAAATTGTCTCACTGTTTTAAACACTCAGGTCAATGATATCTCAAGCTCAAGAAACCAGAAATTACCTCAACTCTTTGTTATATGTTGTATCCATGTGTGTATGTATAAGGGATTGTGGTCAGATTTGGCATCTATTTGTCTTTTTTGTTTTGTTTTTGGTATTTCTTTTCTATTTTTCTTTTGTTTGTTTTTTTTATGTTATGGGGTTTTTTCTTTTCTTTTTCTTTCCAAAGTAAACTATATCTTAAATGCATTTTGTCCCGGTGTGGAATGTTGTAATTACTTTTATCAGTATTCATTGTGTGTGGGGTCAAGGGTCATATGTTTTAACAGAGGTGAGTGGGAAGGGTGAAGGGTGGGTTGGGTTTTTATTGTAATATTGTGGGGGGTTTTTCACCGGTCATATCCGATCTGTGCCACATGAGAGGAAAAAATTGGAATTGGGTCACTTGAACCATGCAGTGTAAATGCGGCCTTAGTAAGCTTGTTTTGTATTAATTTGTATTGTTTTTGTATTTATTTAATTTTTTGTCATACTTGAACTTTTTACTCTTTATTGGACACATTTTTAGGAACAACTGTACCAAGTAGCAGTAACTGTATTTCAACATTGAACTGAATTTTATTTTTCCTATTTTTATGGTACATTCTGAACATTTGAATTTAGCATTAAATCAAGCTGCTTTTGCTTGAAAGGATTCAAAGAATCTGGTTCCTTCTGTTGAAAGCATATTCTAATCAAAACTATCTGCCCGGTAGTTTGGGGCAATGTTCCCTGCGCACTTGCACAATTGTGCACTACTCGCAGATTCTCAGCGCACATGAAAATATGTGCAATAGGTCCAGAGTGGTGGATGAGAGATGTGCCAAAAATCAATGAGACAAGGCAGGTTGGAAAACCAGAGCCCCACCCCTAGTCCTCAGCCTCTGCAAGAGAAGCCATTGTAGCAGGATTGAGAAGAATTCCTTTCACCACCCGACAGTCAAAGCCAACAGCTCCCCAACTGCACCGAGAACTGAGGCACTGGATGGTTCACTAGAATCTCTTTAAGGCCAACTGTTCTCCATGGCCTCACCAAGCCCCTCCCAGTTTTTTCCTCTGCAACAGCCAGGAAAAAGGCAAACCTCTTATACATAAGGCACACACAGAGCTGCACGGTGGAGCAGTGGTTAGCGTTCTTGCCTAACAAGAAGCAAGGACGCCCCGTTTCAAGTCCCGGCTAGCGGACCTGAGACAGAATCACCACTGGGGGACGTTGTGGTGCACCTAGAGACCTAAATTGTCTCTAGGTGTAAATGTGAGTGTGTGTGCACGTGATTTGTGGTTCGGGGTGTACCTTAGCCCATGAGTGACCAGTTAGGCTCCAGCAGCCCCGCAACCCTGAAAGGGACAAACGGGGTTTGAAATGATTTTGTGAATCTATATGTGGACTAGTATAGATAGTGTAGCAATAACTTTAGTATAGGGTATGAGGGTGGGAATTTAAAAGGCTTTCACTTCTAGCCCCTCTCTTTCAGATATATTTCCTCCATCCAACTAGGGGATATGGTAGAGCATAATACAAAAGTACTCTTGCCCCGACTTTGTTAACATAACAAAATAATAACTAAATAAAAAGAGTCAAACTGACACAATCCTTTTTAAGAGACCATTTAGAATCCCCAATTAACCTACAAGTAATCCTTACTATTATTTTTTATAAAGGAAAACATTGTGAGGAGCAACAACAGTTGTTTAAAAATTAAATTTTGACATTTACCTAGATACATTTCTCAATCATTTTTAAGAGACCATTTAGAATCATCAACTAACCTACAAGTATGGCTAACTATTTTTTTTTAAAGAATAACATTGCACTAACTAAAAAAAAAAAAACCTTTCAATACTGTATTTTAATGTCATTCTTTGTTGTCCTACCAGAAAGCTAATTCAGTCTTAACCTAACTACTGTTCCTCTTCCTCTTCAAAGAAGCCGTCCCACATTCCTGATGTCATGTCTTCAATTGCTGCTGTGATGCACCAAGAAGTGTGTTTTATTACCAGCTTCAACTTTTCCAGATCGACATTTTCAAAGGGGTCAGCTGTGTCAGCCCCTTCCTCTCTGTCCGGACTTTCAACACTGTCTTTATGGTCAGTGTTCCAGTCTATGAGAACGGCAGTGGGAGAAGCTTCAACTTCAACTTTACTCCTTTTACTAGGTGAACATTGAGCTTTTGAAGGTCCTTCTTTGTTTATTCTTGAGGCCTTATCAATGTCTGAAACAACTGAATCTCTGTCAGCATTGTAACCACTGTCTGAAGACTCAGAAGTTTTTTCACCCTTATTTCCAAACAGACCCCATCTTTTAATTTTTTCATATGAGGTCTTTACAAACGTTTGAAAGTTTTGTAAATGTTTCATCACGATCTTCCTTTCAGTGTTTGAAGTTGAATCTGCAGAACCCGTGTCAGAAGACGACGTATCTGAATCTGAACGTGTGCCTTGAACTGATTTCCGAGTCTCTGCATGCACTGAGGAGTGTTTTCGTCTCTTTGGTCTTCTTGATTTGACCACCTCAGGCGAAGACTCCATGGAGCCACTTTCAGTAACAGGTGAGTTGTTCGTCTTGGCTAAGAAATAATCAGAATCCAATGAAGAACTGTTTTCACCCCTGTTGCTATCATCAGAATAATTGGGAGGCATGGGATGGATTTTGTTCCTGAAACGTCTAATTGGATGAGGCTTCTTGTCAGAGTCATCCGAGGAACTTTTGCTCTGATCCGTAATTTTCTTGGGATTCAATTGACACATTTTCTCGAAAATATCCCCAGAAAATTTCACGATCTTGTGTTTTCTTTTCTGTTTCTGAGAGCTGAAAACACTGCTCGTGCCTGAGGAGGTGTCACAGTTTTCTCTCAAATCACTGGAGTTGGACACACTCCGACTGGAAATTCTCTCACGGTCAGTTGAAGGCTTTTTAGGCTTTAGGCTCTTGCAACTGTCTGTGCAGGGTTGTGTAAGACCAAAATATTTGCATGCGTAACATTTTCTGTACGTCCTCTTTGTAGCGGAATTCGAATTTTTTGGACTTGGTCCATGACAGCCAGTACGTCTTTTACTACCACTGGTCTGTTTTTCAACCTTTGATTCGGCTGATCTGTTTTGCTTTTTGCCTGCCTGAGCTGTCATGGAAAAACCCTGAGGAACCTCTTTTTCGGTGTTACATGGTTCCTTTGCCACAGTTCCTTTGTTAGCCTTTTTGCTTAATTTGGCCTTTGATTTAGTTGGACTTAAGGGTTGGTCTTGGTCTTTGTTTTTTCCTGACTCTCTCCTGTCTTGAGGAGACCCCTTTTTCCCCTTGGACTTTCTGTTTTCCATGTTTTTTACTCAGCTGAAGGAAGTTTCTGTATTTAAAATCATTTAGTCTTCCTTACAGTAAGCTGGGGTTGCGATGATTCCTCTTTGTTTCCTAACCTCTGCCTTGGTTGGTTTTACTTGGACTTACTTATAAGTCCTTTTTCCTTTGCTGTAATGTGATGCGATGTGATGCGATGCTATCATCACATTGCATCCTCATGACACCGGATGACATCATTACCTGAAACTGATGTTGTGATGATGTCATTACGTGACATAGGAAGACACTTGTGATGTTATATGACATCATCATACCATTGATGATGTCACTTTTCAAGGTGCTGTCCCGATCCGGCCACGCACGCGCAAACATGACGTCACTCCTTCCTCATGGTCACAGACTTTCCAACCAACCTTGACGGTTAAGCAATTTGATCTGGAAATTACTCTCAATGTTCGTATTTTTTGTACATTTTTTGTTCCAAGAATGTAAACCTTGTAATTCATGATCGACATTTTTTTTTTAAAGATCAGCTTCCAGTAGCATTTCCCGACAGCTCTGCCTCCTCCACAGCATTAATTAAACAACTCGGTGATCACGTGAATTTATGTTTTCTCAACAACAGAGCTTCCTCCCGCTGGAAATACAGCGATGTCTCGGGCTGCTGCCGCTGCTTTGCCGTCAATAACGTGTCTGTCTGCGTTAACGGCGCTCATCCAGAGTCAGGAAGTGGGGGCTGCATCCTCTTACCTCGCGGAGCAAACTGCCGTCAAACGAAACAGAAGAAGAAGAAAACATCTGTAGTCCACTTGTAGTCCTGGCAGGTTCGTGCAGTCCTGATCCTTAACATTTATTTTTTTCCTTCGTTTTTTTTTTTTGTAAATTAAATATTAACGTACATTAAACGGTTTCATGTTTCAATTCATAATAAATTCATAAGAATTTATTTGGACACATTTTGACCGTATAAAACTTTAGCAGATGTTTATGTTTATTGTTGTTCATTGATTTTTCATGCGAGCTCAGTAGCATTATTTAAATAAATAAATAAAAAGACATGGACATGAACAATCGAGTCAGACAGAAAAAAATAATCTTATAATATCTCCTACCAATAACAAATTAACTATGGCAAACCAGAAACAAGAGAAAGTAATTCTTACTGATAATCACACCACATGTCTAATCCTAATTGTTGCTATTTAATGAGCCTGATATGAATTGATGTTTTATGAACTGGCGTTTTACTGTTATCTGTGGTGGTTGTGTCTGTTTTGCTGCCGGTATGCAGTACCAGACACCTGAATTTCTCCCTTGGGAGATTAATAAAGTTTCTATCTATCTATCTATCTATCTATCTATCTATCTATCTATCTATCTATCTATCTATCTATCTATCTATCTATCTATCTATCTATCTATCTATCTATCTATCTATCTATCTATCTATCTATCTATCTATCTATCTATCTATCTATCTATCTAATTGTAGTATATACTGTAGTGTATGTATTTAATGTTTTGTCAAAAATGTAATCTTGTTATATAAAATTATCTATAACATTTTTGTATTGTTTATGTTCATATTGCTTCTGTCTTGAACAAAAACGTCAATAAAAATAGAATTTGAAAATAGTCCCAATAGTATTATTTTCACTTCTATAACTTTTCTAGAATTATATCTGAAGCAAATAAAATAGTTAACGATCCAGGGGACTGAGGTGTTCACCGGCGAGTACCTGTGAGTCTCGCTAGTAAAGCGCACGCGCTTGTCTGAGAGTGGGAGCGCGCGGCGGCGGTGACAGTCGCCATTTTATTTTGAATTTAAAGTGAGGCGGGGGAGCTGCTTCCATTTCGTCAAATTTGTTCTTGGGGATTATCGGGGATGAGGATCTAATTAACTTTTTTGAAAGCACGGTGAGGCTTAAACTATGTCGACCACAAAAGCGGTGGGAGGTTTACAACAGAATCAGCGGTTTTGAGACGGAGCATGCTCGTTGGCTAGCTTAGCTAGCAGCAAATGGAACGTCTATTTGCTGGAAAACAGCTGTCGTATCAATCTCAAGAAGCCAAGAGTTAAACATTTGAGTTAATTGTGTGGTTCGGTAAACTTTTCTCTATCTTGGTATCCAATTATAGAACAACAACGATGGTAAAGTAAGCTTTTGTTAGAAGGTAATGCGTGTTGTTTGATAAACGGCGTTTGCAACTAAACTAGCAAGTCCGCAAACTAGTCGGAGCCCGAAGCTAACCTTAAGGTTAATGCTGCCGTCAGCTTTCACAGTCGGGTAAAGCTATTGTTAATGATATTTCTTCGAGGAATAATACTAAAGTGACTAATGAAAGATCGGAAATGTATTATCAAACGACATGAGACGGTAGAATGGGGAATTCTGAAGTGTAAGTAATGTGGCTTTCCCCTCGCTTGAAACTGACTCATGTTGCTAACGCTTGCAGCTCCATTATGCTAATTTATTAGCATATAGCCTTTTTTAATGTAGAAATGTCGATTTTTAAAACCAGCCATGTCAAAATGTCCACGCCAATTTGTAGTTAAGTTCTAAAGAAAGGTCAGATTGTCTTGTGAAAGAGACTAAAATCATGGAAAATATTTACAAGCCCCTTCTTCTTGTTAGCGTTGTTATCAGCGTCGTGATGGTTGGCCTGTTTTAGACTAATATCATGTTCAAGTTGCTACGTTAGTAAACACTCTGATATTTTAAATATGCATTAAATGTGTCAACATAGATAAACCTAAAGTATAACCACAATATTTGTGGTGTCATGACGATCCCTTCAAACTTAGAGCTAAATACGAGCGGCAGGTTAGCAGCTAACCTTTGCTAACCTGTTAGCTTGGTCCTTTGTTTTACTGAGATAAACAGTTGCTTCTTTTTCTGCCTTGACATATTAATTTATCTTTCTATGTACGGGCTACTTTGCCCTCCTATGCTTTTTTTTTCTTTTTCATTGACGAGCTTTATAAAGTTACATTGAGTTTTTTGTTGCACCACGTAAGGCTGTAACGTTTAGTCCTTGTCCTGTGGTGGCATGGAATCCTTAGTAAAAATGAAACTAACAAAGGTTTTTGTACTAGATGTATGTATAGGTTTTTTCTATGAAGCATTCCCTGAGTTTTTATTTGTATATAAACGGGTAGGTAACTTTATTCATGGGTATTTTTAGGTCCGATATTTACTTTACTCCGAAATTCAGGCTAAACAGGCTGTGAGGCCTACCTGTTTTGATTTGCTCAGTATTTGTGTTGTGAGTAGTTGGTGGAGCAAAGATTGTGCTTAGCCCACTGTAAACTGTTGACTTTGATAAACAGTTTCTCAGATAAGCATATATATATGTGTGTCTTAATGTTTGTTTTCTCATTACAGATGCAGAACCTGGTTTTAATTTAAACAACTCTACCTATTAGACTTGGGAACTACAGATCGCCATACATAGTTGGACCTCAACATTTGTCACACCTTTTGGGGGGGGGGAGCAGAAGTAACTTATCACTGAAGTGACTAAAGGGGAATAATGGTGATTTTGCGCCGTGCTCGGCCGCCTGCTTCCGCCCCAACCAGCAATGAATCTTGACTCGCTCTCGCTGGCTTTGTCTCAAATCAGCTATCTGGTGGACAATTTAACAAAGAAAAACTATCGAGCCAGCCAGCAAGAAATACAGCATGTGAGTATTGAAACAAATGCATTTTTCCATTTAACATGTCTTCTTGCAGGGCTTATTTATCAGTGGATTTTAACATTTGTTTATTTTTAATTTAGGGGTAATTTGCCAACATTTTCTCCAGATCACTAAAAGAAATCTTAACACAGCCTACTCAGGGTTAGAATTATGGCACAACAACTTATGATTACTTTTTTACCCCCCTCGTGGGTTGATATTCTTTCAGCTACCGTAACTCTTCAGCTGTTCACGCAGTATCGCATTCCAGAGGATTCTGAAGTGGAGAATAGCAGCACTGATATGCAACACTTTACTACTATAAACTGTTTATGCATTTGATGTAAACCAACTGATTCTGTCCCAAAGAAAAGCGACATTGTTGTTAGGCAACACTTAATGTTAGTAACGTGTTGCATATCGATGTAAAGCCAGTATTAAAACTAGTTTTTCTGTGTCAGTCAGCTGATTCACGTTGATCGCATAAACAATCGAAGAGACGTCAACATCTCCGGTGTTGAAGGTCTTTTGCAAATGTGTACTTTGTACTCAGTAAATAAATACTTAAGTTTAAAGATCGCAAATTTTCTTCTTTTTCGGGTTAGTAGCTATTTAAAAAAATTCTGCATTTCAAATTTAATATGGTGAAATGCTTTAAAAGCTTTAAACAAAACCTTAAGCAACATGTGCAAAACCTTCTTTCCCCCTAAATCTACACTTTGTGAATGAAAAACCTAACATTCTTATTGTCGTTGTGTAGGAAAATTGAAACAATTAATTAAAAAACAATCACACAAGCCATACACTTGTCCTTTTACCAATTGTAAAATCTGTAGAAGCTGCTTAGCATTTATTCTTTTAAGTCATGTAAAACCCGATTAGCCTAGCCTCTACTTGGTTTTTTGCAGAGGTGCGATTTTTTACTTTATTGAATTCACAAGTTCAGTTTACACTAAACCCTTGTTTTTTGCGGGGGTTACGTTCCAAAAAGAACCCGTGATAGGCAAAATCCATGAAGTAGAAACCTTTATTTATTTTTACAATTATTATACAACTAAATACTCCATTATACATTAAAAAGAAAGAACAAACCATTTAAAGGCTCAAGCATTTGTTTCACAAATAAAAGTACCTTAGAAACGTTTTTTTAAACAAATAACTTATGTACTGTATTGTCACGTAATAATTTCAATAATCAATGTGAACAGAAGGCTTCAAATCACTGAGATTAGCCCCGCCCACCGCGACCAGAGTAATTGGATTTAACTGGAGAAAATTTAAAATGATTATGAAAAAGATACAAAGGACAGTGGGACAAAATAGTGACTCAGGTGTATTTCACTGCTCTTCAGACTGAGCCGCTGCATCCGGACTCCTCTCTGCAGTGTTTTCTTCTTTTAAAGCCCGCGGTGCAGCTGTGTTTGTTCGGGAGAAGAACATAGTGATAGGCAGTTGTTGTCGCTCTTTTTTTCTATGGGTTTAAGAGAAACTCGATATTGCAAGAGAATTTGCACGTACATAATGTACATTTGGCGAGCTGTTTTACGTACCTGTACATATTAAACTGCAACGTTTTTGACGCACAGGTAGAGAAGAAGCGGAGTGACTTTTTTAGCCAATCAGAATACAGAACACAATGCATGATGCAAATCCGTGAAGTAGCGAAACCGTGAAAAGTAAACCGCGTTATAGCGAGGGATCACTGTATTCATTTATTTGTCAAATTTCCATTCCAAAACAGTCCAAGACTGTTGACGTTACTCTAGTTTTATCTTAACAAACGTAAAGTAAAAACGTGTTTTTTTGCCTGAAAAAAAAATCGATCTTAACAAAAAACCCCAGATGTTTTGATTTAAATATAATAAATATTGGTTCTATTTTTCAATTTTTAAAACTGCTCCCACTGGTATTATGTTTCTTCAGTAGATTATTTTAAAAACGGATAAATTATGTTTCCAATTGTAGTACAATGCATTGTGGGAATATGCAAGAGACAAGCTGATTGTGTTAGTAAGCTTAATGAAAAACGTAACAATTGTAACTTGATTTGAAATCCTTTTTTCAAACACTTTAAATTGTTAAACAAATTAGTAAGAAAAATTGGCTTTTGCATCTTTTGTGATCCATTTGAACCAGAACCAACACAAGCATTGAATTAATTGGGGAGATGCTACCTGCATTCCTGATAGATGATTGTATTATCAGGGGAATTAAAAATAAGATAATAGAAAGGATCTGTTTTGTGTATGTATTTGTCAAGAAATAATAGTAATTTTTTCAGAAGAATGACCTAAAGATTAGGTCAGCTTGGTTCGTCTGTCTTTAAGAATAATCATGGTTTAGATGTTTGTTTGAGCAATTTCAGAAGCAAAAGGAATTTTCAGTGCTTTCTCCTTGTTTTAGTTGTAACATGTTGCTCAGTCTGCTATCTGTGGCACAGTTGCCCTAAAACTGTTGTTTGGTTGTAGATTGTAAATCGTCACGGACCTGAGGCAGACAGGCATCTACTACGCTGTCTCTTCTCCCATGTGGATTTCAGTGGCGATGGTAAAAGCAGTGGAAAGGACTTTCACCAGGTAAGCAATTTCAGCTTTCTAAAGCGTTTACTGGCTTCCCATGATTAATTGACCTTTTTTTTATGTTGAATGTATTTTCTGTCGTTTGCCTGACTCTGTCCTCTGATTGTTCAGACACAGTTTTTGATCCAGGAGTGTGTGTCGCTGATTTCAAAGCCCAACTTTATCTCCACTCTGTGTTACGCCGTTGACAATCCTCTGCATTACCAGAAGGTATGAAACGCACAAGCACACACATGCACGCACACGTTTTTCCTGAAAGGTCAACTTTGCCATTTTAGGCTTGTGTTAGGGACGGATGCAGCTACTTTGTCACAACCAGATGAGATTATGTAACAGTAAAGCAGAAAATGAACTATTGCAACCCCAGATTTATTAATATGTATCTCATTGTCTGTGGTTAAAAGAATGAAAACGTGAATTTCTTTTATCTTAAATTACTGAGCACATTTTGTAAGACTGATAACCTTAACTTTGTTTTACTTTTAGCTAGGGGTGTAACGGTACACGTAGTTGGACCGAACTGTTTTGGTACAGCAATTTCAGTTCAGATCACTTTTGTACCGTTTCGTTCTTTTGTTTTTGTTCATTTTTTCCATTTATCCATTGTTTGGATGAAAAGAAAAGACAATTGGACAAGTCGAATGCTGTGTTTCGACATTTTATTGTTACATGAAGATAGCATATGCCACAGTAACACATCCGATCTGTTAACGCACTTAAAACAGCGTCACCCGACTGTAAAAATCGGGTCTACAAGACAAAAAATGTGCAAGTTAAAATGTCTTTTTTTTTTTTTTTTTCAGGCCGGTGTTAATTATCCAAAGTTTTTGGTTCCAGACAGCTAATAGTTTTATTGTTTAATATAGCAGATCACCTACAGTTTAAGTCAGTTTTATTTATTGTTATAAAAAACCATTAAATGCATTTTGTAAGTCATTTTTTCTGCCTGTATCAAACACGAGCCCTATGAAATTCTGACCCGAACCGATTTTTAGTGTACCGTTACACCCCTACTTTTAGCACCTGATTGATAACATGATTTTACATTGAAGGATTCCTTCCCAGCTGTGTTGACGTGTTGTGCTGGATCTGTCTTTCAGAGTTTAAAACCATCAGCCCACCTTTTCGCTCAGCTCAGTAAAGTTCTCAAGCTCAGCAAGGTCCAGGAGGTCAGTGGGTTTGACCATCAACTGCATTTTACAGATCTCCATTTATAGTCATGACATTATTTTTGATTGAAGGTTTTGGACTAAAAAGTTATGTTTTACCAAAACATTCTTTTTCCAGATGGTTTCCTGTAGAAACTAACATTATTTAATGAATTTCAGGTGATTTTTGGCCTTGCCTTGCTTAGTTCCAGCAACACAGACCTTCGAGGTTTCTGTAAGTGGTTTTGTTTTTCCCTCGACCTTCTGATGTTTCAAGTGTGTCATTTATCTTTGCAATTTAAATGTAGAGAGAGTTACAGGGAAAAGAGAAAATCTGCCTTCAGTGATTTTCTTATGTCCTCGATTTTGTTTGAATATTTTTTCTTTTAACATTAATTAACCGGATAAATGTTTATATTTTAAGCGGCAGGTGTTGATAATGAAAGAAAGGAAGTTCTGAATTTTTGTGAATTTTTTTTTCTTTTTTTGCTTTAGCTGCACAGTTCATCAAGCAGAAACTCCCGGACCTCCTCCGCTCGTACGTCGACGCAGATCTTGGAGGAAACCAGGAAGGTGGCTTCCAGGATATTCCTATAGAGGTGTTGCACCTGCTGCTCTCCCATCTACTATTCGGTCAGAAGGGGGCCAGTGGGGTAGGGCAGGAGCAGATTGACGCCTTCCTGAAGACCCTTTGCCGAGGTATGAAGGTCCAGTACGATCCATAGACACCTCAGCGGCTGTCACTTTGTAGAATCAAACAGAAATGATGCTGTTTTTCAGATTTTCCCCAGGAGCGCTGCCCTGTGGTGCTCGCACCACTTTTGTACCCTGAAAAACGGGACATTCCTATGGACAGGATCTTACCAGACTCGGGGGAGTTGGCCAAGACCACCATGGAGAGTTCTCTTGCCGACTTCATTCAGGAAGTGGGCTATGGCTTCTGTGCTAGGTACGTTTCTCACTCTAATAAAGCTGACATAATTCCCCGGAAACAGTCAATCCAGGTTGTAAGTGGTAGCCTGCTGTCCTTTTAGATGTAGAGCTATTTGGAATGATGGTTTGTGAGAAATGCTGCAGAACCCTGAAAGCAGTTCTCTATTAGTAACATCCATTTGTCATTTAATTTGACGCCTGTTTGGATCCTCTCAGGAGAAGCTCTGCCACAACAATCAGCTTAAATCTGTTTCTTTCCTGTCTGTTTGCCAGTCTGGATGAATGCAGGAACATAATCCTCCAGTATGGCGTGAGAGAGGTGACTGCCAGCCAGGTAGCCAGGGTCTTGGGGATGATGGCTCGAACTCACTCTGGGCTTACCGATGGCATCTCGCTGCAGGTGAGGCAGCCTCAAAGAGCAACCAGCGCTCCAACATACTTTGATTATTTAGCATAAAAAGTAAAGCTAATCATAATGTTCTGGAAGTTAACCCCGTGTTTTTGTTATACCAGCTCATGAATGTTGTTGGTTTGTAGTTCATTTTTGTGATTGTCCTAATATTCATTTGGTTGCATCAAGGCCTAAGACTTCTGCTGCTTTTCTTCCGTAGTCAATCTCTGCTCCAGGAAGTGGCATATGGAGTGATGGGAAGGATAAGACTGACAGCTCACAGCCGCATACGTGGAACGTGGAAGTTCTCATTGATATCGTTAAAGAAGTGGTCAGTAAACAGTTTCTGTAAATCCACTTTAACTTTGTATTATTTTTGGACACATTCACCACTTCAGTCTCTTAAATTGTGTCAATGTTTGTCAGATTAGGTTTTAAGCTGTTTTCTGGTTTGTTTTTAAAGTGCTGTCAGATGCTGCTTAATACCTAAGAATTGTAAGATTGTAGATTTAAAAGTATAAACACTTACAGTTCTGAAGTTTTCCTTTCTTTTCTGATATTAGTGCATTGTTAAGGCAGTTTTAGTTTTACTGGCGACACCTAAATAACGCTCGCTCTTTGAAACATGTTGACTCTTCGATCTCTCACACGGTCATTGTGGGTCAGCTGGTTCTGACGCAGCAAAAAAGCCGCTTTCCTCCAAGTCAGAACCAGCTGTTTTGACGTTGACTGCGGAAGCACTTCCCTGCTGTAAAGTGTTGGATGTCAGTGTGAAGCTGCTTTTTCCCACTTCAGATTCTGGGGAAATTACGTTAATTCCACAACATGGGGAGGAGTTATGGTAGTCAAAGGGGAGAGGGGGGGAATTGTAAAAAAAGAAAGAAAAAAGGTTCAGATCGTAAAACCAACTTTTGACCAATGTCCAAAGCATGTTTTAAAGAGAAATTTTGTTAGTTTTTCATGCTTTATTTTCTAAACTCTTTGAAATACAGGCATATTTGTTGTAGTCTTGATACTAAACGGTTTTAAGTTTGTTTTAGAGGTTTTGGTTCGACTTTACTGTGTTGCTTAATTTATCTGCCAGGGAAACAGTTTTATTGGCAGAACATTTTTTTTTTTACCCTCCTCAAATACTCTTCTCCTGCTTACGTTACCTTATGTTTTTCTTGCACCGTCCCTAATTCAAGCCATTATCTGCAGATCTGATGAGTGGCATGATGTGTGTTAGAGCAGGAAATGAAGAAAAGTACCCAAAAAAACCTGTTAAATAATTAGACCCAATCTCACTGTGATGAGAAACCTGCTTGTTTGCCATTTCTAACATGAAAAGATCACATTCAGGATTTATATCATCGGAGTTGTTCTGCTAAATGTCAGGGTTAATGGTTTTGTATTGCTTTTAAACATTTCATTCTGCATAAGGACATTTTTTGGATTTTGGCGTTACTTTAGTACATTTTCTAGCTCAGAAAAAGCATGTTTCTGAACCCTTCTTATCAAGTTGAACATGTTTTTAATAAACGGAGCAGAGAGCTCTCACTGTCTAGTTTTTCATTGGAGACAGTGTGTTTTGATGCCTGTTCAGTTTTTGTATTAAGTTGCTGTTTTGGTTCTTTTTAGGATCCCAGCCTGAATTTCAAACAGGTGACATATGAACTGGACCACCCAGGCTTTACAATTCGTGACAGTAAAGGCCTGCAGATAGTGGTGTACGGGATCCAGAGGGGGCTGGGGTTGGAGGTTTTCCCTGTTGATCTCATCTATCGCCCATGGAAACATGCAGAAGGACAGGTGAGTGTGTGGAGATGTGGTAAAAGGAAGTCTTAGTGGGTTTCTGTGTCACTGCGTTGTGGTCTAACTTGTTTATTGTGTTTTCTTCCCCAGTTGTCCTTCATTCAGCACTCCCTGATGAACCCAGATGTGTTTTGCTTTGCGGATTACCCCTGTCACACTGTCGCCATCGACATCCTGAAAGCCCCGCCCGAGGATGACAACAGGGAGATTGCAACATGGTATCCAGACTGTCTCCATTTTTAAGCTGCTGGAGTTCTGAATTAAGAGCTAACGATTGTGAAACGGCAACATGAAAACATTCTGATGTTAAACTGGTTAACCTTTTCAGGAAAAGTCTGGACCTGGTGGAGAGTCTTCTCCGCCTCTCTGAGGTCGGACAGTACGAGCAGGTGAAGCAGCTCTTCAACTTTCCCATCAAGCACTGCCCAGACATGCTGGTGCTGGCACTGCTGCAGATCTCCACCTCCTGGCACACGCTACGTCACGAGCTCATTTCCACCCTGATGCCCATCTTTCTGGGCAATCACCCCAACTCTGCTATTATACTGCATTATGCCTGGCACGGGCAGGTGGGAGACCCCTTTGTTTCAGCTGTGAATGTTACAGTTGTTCTCGTTTTTTTATTAGACACAAGAATGTGTTTTGTTCTCCGCACAGGGGCAGTCTCCTTCCATTCGTCAGCTCATCATGCATTCTATGGCTGAGTGGTACATGAGGGGGGAGCAGTACGACCAGGCCAAGCTCTCACGCATCCTAGACGTGGCCCAGGACCTGAAGGTTAGACTCGATGTAATGAAAACTTTTTTAAATTACTCAGCTGCTGCTTGTAGTAGAACTGACTCAATACAATATAAACCACACAAGCCACTAAATTCATTTAACCTGTTGTTTAATTTTTGCCAGTCTTTATCCATGCTGCTGAATGGTACTCCATTTGCCTTTGTTATTGACCTCGCTGCACTCGCCTCTCGCCGTGAATACCTCAAACTTGATAAGTGGCTGACTGACAAAATCAGAGAGCATGGGGTAAGCCTCAGAAGGCAGCTGGGTTCAGATCTTACCAGTCACGTTTGTTGTGTTTGTGTTGTGGCCGTACGGACCTGTGCGTGATTCTGGTCGTGTGTGTTCTGCGTGTCAGGAACCTTTCATCCAGGCATGTGTGACATTCCTGAAGAGGCGCTGTCCATCCATCATGGGGGGTCTGGCTCCTGACAAAGATCAGCCCAAAAGTGCCCAGCTCCCCCCAGAGACTTTGGCCACCATGCTTGCCTGTCTGCAGACTTGTGCTGGGTGAGAAGATGAACACACAATCAGAAAACAGAATGACTTGGTCTCAGAAAGAATCCCATCTTCTTTAAGACATGAAGCTTGATGTTTCTTTTTTTTATTGTCAGGAGTGTGACCCAGGAGTTGTCAGAAACTATCCTTACCATGGTTGCCAACTGCAGCAATGTAATGAATAAAGCTCGACAGCCACCACCGGGGGTAATGCCAAAGGGACGGGCTCCGAGCACAAGCAGCCTTGACGCAATCTCACCGGTGCAGGTATTTCAACATGAAAGACACACATTAAGAAAAAAAGTATTTTCATCTTTTAGTTCTGAGTTGGTATTTCTCATGTCGTTCCTGCCGCTAATCTGTAGGTGGACCCTCTAACTGGAATAAGCTCCTTGAACCTGGGTGGCACGACCACTTCCCACACTCAGAGCATACAGGGCTTCACAGGCTCTCTGGGTTCAGCTTTCAGTAATCCCCAATCCCCTGCAAAAGTCTTTCCACCTCTCACCAACCCCAACCCTAGTACACCATTTGGGGGTATTGCCAGTCTGGCCTCGCAGCTTCCTGGTATGGACTCTGGTACTATGCTTTTCCTTTACTTTCCTTCATACCAAAATTATCATCAGGTCATGGAGTCTGTGTCGGCTCAGAGGGACAACCAATGCTTCAGCAGCTTGGGCCTGAGATGATTGGATTTGTCGTTACTTTCAGGTCCTCTGGGCCCCGGCATCGGCCCCGGCATTGCCTCCAGCCTCGGAATGCCGACAGTAAGCACGGACCCTTTCAGCACCAGGAAGATGAGCACACCTGGGCTGAACCCGCAGACCTTTCAACAGAGTAAGATGAAGGCCTGTAAGTGGTGTTGGTAGTGGTGTGACTGAGAGCCCCGCCCTGCGTTGCTCTGCACTGTATTTCCTCTGGACTAAAAAAAGATTGTTCTTTCCCAAATTTTAAAGTCTGTTGCATTTAAATGAGCCACATTAAAAGTCTGTTAAGTTTTGAGATTTGGAATTTCACGGCACCATTTGTAAGCATAGAGGAAATACAGAACGGTCTTCCATTCCTTGCCTGCTTACGCATAAACTTTATGCAGCTGATCTGCTCTCTGGATCAAAAAGAGGTCGGACATCTTTAGTCTCGTAACAAGAACATTTGAATTCATTCTTAAGGCACCTTTTTGATGCCAGATCAGTCTCTGTATAGACATGCTATCAAATTATTTGTTAATTTTTCTGTCCGCTTCATGAAAACTTTTTCTGACTTTTCTGGCTCAACTTTTTTTTTTTTTTTTCTCTCGCTCTCCCTTCTCAGCTGACCTTTCTCAGGTGTGGCCCGAAGCAAACCAGCACTTTAGTAAGGAGATAGACGACGAAGCAAACAGTTACTTCCAGCGTATCTACAACCACCCACCTCACCCAACCATGTCTGTTGATGAAGTAAGCCAAATTATCTTTCCCAGAAATGCTTTTGACTCTTGGTGAAAATCAGCACAGAATTGTCTCCATATGGGCCTGTCTCTGAAATCTGCTGCTCCTGTTGCAGGTGTTGGAGATGCTGCAGAGGTTCAAGGACTCCACCATCAAGCGGGAGCGGGAGGTGTTCAACTGCATGCTTCGGAACCTGTTTGAGGAGTACAGATTCTTCCCTCAGTACCCTGACAAGGAGTTGCACATCACTGCCTGTCTGTTTGGGGGCATCATTGAGAAGGGTCTGGTCACATACATGGCTTTGGGTCTGGCACTGCGATACGTTCTTGAAGCCTTACGGAAACCGTACGGATCCAAAATGTATTACTTTGGAATTGCAGCTTTGGACCGGTTCAAAAACAGGTACTGGGGGGTTGTTCTATGATTTATTTTCCTGGCAAATTGTATTGCAAGTGTAGTTCCAATCTGAAGTGTTTTTGCTTTTAGACTTAAGGATTACCCTCAGTATTGTCAACACTTGGCCTCAATTGCTCACTTCTTGCAGTTTCCACATCATCTGCAAGAGGTAACCGGGTTTCTTCAATCCTTTCGTTTTCCAGCCGAGTCTTTCTCCTCCTTTTTCAGATTGATTTAAACTCTGGCTCTGCCTCTTTAAATATCCTGTGCGTGCAGTATATCGAGTATGGCCAGCAGTCACGGGACCCCCCGGTGAAGATGCAGGGCTCCATCACCACTCCCGGCAGCATGGCTCTCGCACAAGTCCAAGCCCAGTCGCAGCAGTCTGCCGGCCTCAAAGCGCCACAACCGGGCCAGGCCAGCACTCTTGTTACCACGACAACAACTACAACCACAGTAGCCAAGCCGACCACCATCACAAGACCAACTACCAGTGGCTTCAAGAAGGACATGCCTGTACGTTCCCCTCTGTGAACAAGTTGAATCGCACTGAGATAGACGTTTGTGGGTAACTGTCTCTGTCCCGACCTGCAGCCTTCCATAAACACTACCAACATCGACACGCTGCTGGTGGCCACGGACCAGACGGAAAGGATTGTGGAGCCTCCAGAGAACGTTCAGGAGAAGATTGCTTTCATCTTCAACAACCTTTCTCAGTCCAACATGACTCAAAAGGTAGCGACCGGCAAGTTGTGCGTCGCTGCTTCACTATATCCCTGCTCTGATGGCCTGTCCATTTCCCAGGTGGAGGAGCTGAAGGAGACAGTGAAGGAGGAGTTCATGCCCTGGGTGTCTCAGTACCTGGTGATGAAGCGAGTCAGCATCGAGCCCAACTTCCACAGTCTCTATTCCAACTTTTTGGACACACTGAAGAACCCGGACTTTGTTAAGATGGTTCTCAATGAAACTTATAGGAACATCAAGGTGAGTTTATAAATCACCCATTATTATTCACATTTTAATATTTGGAATGAAAGTGGTCCCTCACTTTTTTACAGTTCACCTTTGCTTCTATGTTCATTTTACACTGCACTATGTTCTGATTGGCTGTTGACCATGTCAATCTTATTGTTCTACAAAGTGTGAAAATGTTAATGTCTGTCTGAGAAAAGATTACATTGTGTAGTGAGGGGTTTCACAGCCGTAAAAAATCTTATTATTGAAAAACTTAAGTTGACTTTCACTCAGCGTGGGTTATTTTTAGAACGTAACTCCTGTGGTAAATGAGGAAAGCCCTCTATTGGTTTTAAATATACCTTTATGTCAGTGTTAGTCACCTGTTATTGTCGTGCATCTGTCTTTGATGGTCAAGATTATCCGACATTACCCGTTTGATTGACAGGTGCTTCTGACGTCAGACAAGGCAGCTGCTAATTTCTCGGATCGCTCCCTGCTGAAGAACCTGGGTCACTGGCTGGGCATGATCACTCTGGCCAAAAACAAGCCTATTCTTTACACAGTAAGAGCTTGTTGACATCTGCCCTTTTGTTAAAGAATAAAGTGTTGAGGTTTTCTGTTGAAGAGCAAAGTGATTATGTTTTTATTTTTTTTGCTTTTTCAGGATCTGGAACTCAAATCTTTGTTACTGGAAGCTTATGTGAAAGGCCAGCAGGAGCTGCTCTATGTGGTCCCTTTTGTGGCCAAAGTTTTGGAGTCAAGTCTTCGGAGCATGGTGAGGGACCCAGAACTCGCAAGCAGAGAAGCTTTCATTAGTATATGAGGGGGGAAACCGGGTAATTTATAAGATTTTCTATGTGTTTTTCTTCTCTGCTGCAGGTTTTCAGGCCTCAGAATCCTTGGACCATGGCCATTATGAATGTTCTCGCGGAGCTCCATCAGGAACATGACCTCAAGGTAATGGGTTGCTCCTGGTTGGAGTGTATTTCACAGCCTAGCTGCTGCAGGTGTGTAACTTTTTTTCTTTTTTTCTTGCAGCTGAATTTAAAGTTTGAGATTGAGGTTCTGTGTAAGAACTTGTCTCTGGACATCAATGACCTGAAGCCTGGAAATCTGCTGAAGGACAAAGAGAAGCTGAAGATGCTGGAAGAACAGCTGTCCGCACCAAAGAAGGAGTCCAAGCCTCCTGAGGAAATGCTGCCAGTTTCCACCACAGGTTTGTGCATCCTGTGCTTTCTTCATCAGTCAGTCCTATCCTCAGTGCCGGTTCAGCAGGTTGGGTTGGTGGTGACGGTTTCCTGTTTCCTTTGCAGCTCCTCCCTCCACCCCAGCTGCGACCACCACCACCTGCACAACCACGGGGCCTCCCACCCCACAGTTCAGTTACCACGACATCCATGTGTACTCCCTTTCTGGCCTGGCCCCTCACATTAACGTAAACGTAAACGTAAGTGAAACTGTCCTCTCCTCAATCTGTGACGGTCCAACTTTAAACCGGTCGTGTGTTTACCTCGAGGCGACACACGGAACAGATTGTTAGCATAGCATCATAGTGGTAGCGTCTAATGACAGCGCTGTCTCCAAATCAACGCTTTTTATTCATCTGTCTGTTTATCCTCCGATTCTGAATGGATGCTGTTAAAAACCGCCGCGTGTTTCGCTGTTTCATCAGCTTAAGCTAAAGCACACAGGTGAAGGGATTTCTCTCGAGCGTCTGTTTATCACGTGTGCAGATGGTAGAGGAGGAGAACACATAAGAAATTCACCTAAAGGACGGAAAATGAAAATGAAGTTTACACAAATGTTTATTCGCCATGTGGTGACTAACCCTCTAACTTTTACTCACAAGTGGAGAAAAAGCTCGCAACTGGCAAGTGTTACTTTCAGACCCATCAAAATAAAATTAAAATTGCGTTTGACTGATTCTTCTATAAAGAAAAAGTTATATTGCAATATATGTGATTATCGTTTTAATGCCCAGGCCTACTAACTTTCCAAATAAAACTTCCTTTAGAATCAGATTAGAAATAAAACAGGAACATGTTGAGGGGGGGGGCTGTTTCTGTGGCCTGGTACCAACTGTCGACTGTAGCTTCTCCCCACCTGTTGTTTCTGCATCATCCTAGTTGATGTTTAGTCTCTGTACGGTTTAGATGGGCCAAGCAAATCAAAAAGTATCAAAACCTCCAATGTTTGTAGTTTTGGCGTTTCTCATGCGTCCCCCCGCCTGCTGTCAGATCCCTCTGCTACAGGCGCACCCCCAGCTGAAGCAGTGTGTGAGGCAGTCAGTGGAGCGGGCGGTCCAGGAGCTGGTGCACCCTGTGGTGGATCGCTCCATCAAAATCGCCATGACAACCTGCGAGCAGATCATCAGGAAGGACTTCGCCCTGGATTCAGAAGAGTCCCGCATGCGGGTCGCCGCCCACCACATGATGAGGAACCTCACGGCAGGCATGGCCATGATCACCTGCCGTGAGCCGCTGCTCATGAGCATCGCCACCAACCTGAAGAACAGCTTTGCTGCTGCGCTTCGGGTACGCAGAGTTCCTGCACAATCTTTTTGAAACGCAAAACTGTTTTCTCCGTTTGTTTGGTTTTTTAACTCACTGATTTTGAATTTATGGGTTCTGTTAGGCTCCAACCCCCCAGCAGAGGGAAATGATGGAGGAAGCTGCAGCCAGGGTCGCTCAAGACAACTGTGAACTCGCATGCTGCTTCATTCAGAAAACAGCTGTGGAGAAGGCTGGCCCAGAGATGGACAAAAGACTGGCTACGGTGAGGGATTTGAAACATTCTCCTTTCTTTATTCACATTTTTATCAAAACAATTGAGCCCTTTTTTAACTTATAATCTGATGTCTGTAGGAGTTTGAGCTGAGGAAACATGCTCGCCAGGAGGGACGGCGCTACTGTGATCCCGTTGTCCTGACCTACCAGGCTGAGCGGATGCCCGAACAGATCAGGCTGAAGGTGAAATCATGATGATCTTATCTCAAAGCTGGAGCATTTCAGATAGATTGTGTCTGATCTGCAGTTTTATGAGACACGACGGGCTTGTGTGTTGCAGGTGGGAGGAGTCGACCCCAAACAGCTGGCTGTTTATGAGGAGTTTGCCAGAAACATCCCGGGTTTCCTGCCAAGCAACGATCTTTCACAGCCCACTGGCTTCCTGGCTCAACCCATGAAGGTGAGGGCATTTCCTGTGTCCGTCAAGAAAAAACAAAGCCCTAAACTTCATTCAGAAGCGGAAATATTGAATGTTTTTCCCTTTTCTTTCTGAAAAAAGCAACGCGACATATCTATTCTTGATGTTGCGCTCTGTATTTTCTTTTGACAGACAAACCAGAAACATGTTTTTGACTCCATCTCTCTCTTGTATTTCAGCAACAGGCATGGGCCACCGATGACGTGGCTCAGATCTATGACAAGCTAATTGCAGACATGGAGCAGCATCTTCACGCCATCCCTCCAACTCTCACCATTAACCCCCTGACTCAGGCTCTGCGCAGCCTGCTGGAGTCCGTGGCCTTGGCCAGGAACTCCAGGGATGGCATTGCTGCTCTTGGGCTGCTGCAGAAGGTGCGACTCTTGCAACTCCGTGTCAAAACAGCTTCACAATCCAAGTTTCTCTGGCAACCCGAGCTCCACTGTCTTTAGAAATGATGCTTCTAAAAGTAACACATTCATAACGATGTTTCTTCTGCCCCTCCAGGCTGTGGAAGGACTCCTGGATGCTACAAGTGGTGCTGATGCAGATTTGCTGCTTCGCTACAGAGAGTGCCACCTGCTGGTGCTGAAAGCCCTGCAGGACGGAAGAGCTTATGGACCACAGTGGTGCAATAAACAGATCACAAGGTGAGGGATTGAACTGGCTTGGTGGTGCAGTCATGCGGTTACCTTAACCGAGGAACGATTATAGTTTTTATTTGAGGAATTCAGGGGAAAAAAAGACCAGGAAGTGGGGGCTCAGAAGGGAAAATAAGAGTGGGACTCCACATGCAGTAACTCGATTTAAGAGAACTTTAGATCCAAAAGCAGAACATGAACACACAGGAAAGGAAAAGCCTCTGCAACAAGAGATAGAAGCAAACATAGAAGCAGACACACAAAGAACTATGGTACTCCTGTCGTTGCAGCATCTTTAGGCATAAGAATATTTATCCTCATCCGTAACACGAAAAGATGCAAAGAGACAAACGCATGGTCAGAGGACGAGCTGCCTAGATCCAACCCAAGTGAACAAAGCTTCATCTCTTCATCTTAATTTATTTGTGAGCTGCATCTTCCTGTGAATTAACCCCTTACTTGCCAGACGCCAAATTAAAATCACTTTTATCAGACAGAATCTCAGACTTAATGACTTTGTTTTTCAGTTGTTTTTATACAAGCACTGGAAATTAAGCATCAATTAACAGCTGCTCAGATGTTACATTCATCAAACCTTCTATGATCAGAATTACAACAGTCCTTCATTATTTCCTAGTTCAACTATTATGGGCTCACTGTTGGGCCGTTTTTTTTTTTTTTTTTTTTTAATTTAGTGCCTGCTTTGTTATCTTTATGTTTTTTTTAACAGTGCGCTGTGTTCTGTATCCTGATTGGCTGTACAATTTACATTAAGATCAACTTTATTAATCCCCGTAGGGAAATTCAGTTTAGTAGCAGCACCATCAAATAAAACAAATACAAAATATAGAGGGAAGAAAGATGTACAGGCAACACTCTCAAAACCCTCGTGTACATGGACACTCATGGCTGCCAGATGAATTGTAGAGTCTGATCAAATCAAATCAAATCAAACTTTATTTATAAAGCACTTTTCATATATCAAAATATAACACAAAGTGCTTTACATTAAAACACAAAAAAGTATAAAAACAAGCATGATGATTAAAGAATAAATAAATAAATAAAATAAATAAATAGGGCCCCCCTCCCCGTACCTAGCCCCCCCACTCCTTTCACACCTCCCACCCCCTAACTGATGGGAAAAGACAGTGAGATAGACTGAGCACAAAAGCAAGATGCTGGAAACACTGATAATTGGGAACCCCCCCCCGTGAACAGCCGCATAGACAGCCAAATGCAGCATCACAGGCGGGGACCGCTCCCCCACAGCTAGGAGGTGATGCAGGTCCCCATCCAGAGCCACAGTGGCTGAACAGCTGTGGACCCAGAGGGAGAGGCTCCAGCTGAGGAAGCACCGGAAATAAAAATGAGAATCAAAAAGTAAACATTTTGATAAAAACAATAAAACATTCAAATGAGGTCAATTAAAATAACGCGTTAAAAATCTAGTTCAATTTCATAAAAGAAGATAAATGGATAAATAAATAAACACATAAATAAATAACTGAATAAATAAGTAAATAAATAAAAGTAGTAAAAAATTAGCTAAAAGCCAGGTTAAAAAGATGGGTCTTGAGCCTTTTCTTAAAAGCATTAATGTTCTCTGCGGCTCTTAGATCTTCTGGCAGACTGTTCCATAAACGGGGGCCATAGTGCTGAAACGCAGCCTCTCCATAGGATGCCAGGAATGACTTTCTGTACATAAATCTTTAATCGCTAGCAGATTGTTTTCAGTCTATGATACTGAAACTTTTTTTCTGCAAAGGTTGGAACTTTAAGAGTTTAAACAATTGTGAAAATGTTCATGTGGGAAAAAAAAAAAAAGGTGGAAGCATGTAAAGGGACCTTTCCCTGGACCGTCACACTGCCCTCCCTAACAAAACAGAACTAGTAAGACAAAGAAGAACACTAGAGCTGGGTTCATTCATAAGATCTCTGAGTTTTCCTCTATGTAAAAGATAAGCAGGCCCACAGCTTTTCCTGCATTCATTCTAGTGTTTGTAATGGTAACGTTGGACAAAGCAGCATCCAGAGAAAAATGTAAAGTTTGAACCTGTTGCATGTTTCAGGTGTCTGATTGAATGTCGGGATGAATATAAATACAACGTGGAGGCAGTCGAGCTTCTGATCAGGAACCATTTAGTGAACATGCAGCAGTATGACGTGCATCTGGCGCAGGTAACCTGTTGTTTGTCGGTTCACTTTTCGTAAACGTTTAGATTTTCTGCAGTAAAGGAAAAAAAGAAACAGATTCAGGGGTTTCCTGCACATCCTCTGAGCTCCTGTGACTTCAACGTCTGCTGCTTCTTTCATTTGGTTTTCAGTCGATGGAGAACGGATTGCACTACATGGCCGTCGCTTTCGCCATGCAGTTAGTGAAGCTGCTGCTGGTGGACGAGCGCAGCGTCAGCCACGTCACCGAGGCCGACCTCTTCCAGACCATCGAGACTTTAATGAGAACCTGTGCTCACTCCAGGGCCAACGCTCCAGAGGGGTAAGGAAGATGGACAGATGTGCCTTTTATTGTCACTAGCCATGTCTACAATGAGATTAAAGCATAGCCAGTGCAAAAACTACATAATGTAAACACAATACAAGCATGATATGAACATGTAGGTTATGTGCACATTTCTTTTTATTGCAGATAAGAAAAAACAATGAAGAGAATAAAGCAATAAGGGAGTAGAAAATATTAAATGTAAAAAATAAATGCATGAATAAATAAATATACGTATGCATCTATATATACATAGATGTGTGCCAGCACAGAGTGTAATCAGGACACTTGGGAATTCAGAAAGAAGCTGTTTTCTAATCGGTTTGGGTTCAGATGCATCTGTAGGTCAACAGGTCAGAGTGAACAGTCTTTGACGATGCGTTGTGCTCCGCTATGGGAGTGGGGGAAGTGTAAATGTCTACTAGGTGGAGACGGTGTCTGATGGTCTTCTGAGCTGCAGCAGCTTTCACGCCCACCTACAACCGCTCCTCAATTTAAGCTTTTGCTAATGTCTGTTATGCTTTAACATTTGAAAACTGTAAATGACTCCTTGTCTGAAGGTTAGTTTCCACATTAAGAATGAAATCTTTTCTCTTTCAGAGAAGCTCTTCTGTTACAATGCATAAAACTGATGGCGAGCAATATTTTTCCTCTTCTCGCCTCCAGTCTTCCCCAACTGATGGATGTTGTCCGCTCAAACTATGAAGCCATGATGGAGCGTGCCCACGGCGGCCCCAACTTCATGATGCACTCTGGGATCTCACAGGCGTCGGAGTACGACGATCCTCCGGGGCTGCGGGAGAAGGCCGAGTACCTCCTGAGGGAGTGGGTCAACCTGTATCACTCGGCTGCTGCAGGCAGAGACAGCACCAAAGCTTTCTCCGCCTTCGTGGGCCAGGTTACCGCTCATCCTCCCGTTTCCAAGTCCACCAAACAGTTGACCTCATTTCCAGTGGTCCTGGTTTTAATGGTTCCTCTGGGTTTTTCCCTCCAGATGCATCAGCAAGGGATCTTGAAGACGGATGACCTGATCACACGATTCTTCCGGCTGTGCACAGAAATGTGTGTGGAGATCAGCTACCGCGCTCAGGCTGAGCAGCAGCACAACCCGGCAGCCAGCGCAGCCATCATCAGAGCCAAGTGTTACCACAACCTGGACGCCTTTGTGCGGCTCATCGCCCTGCTGGTCAAGCACTCTGGAGAGGCCACCAACACCGTCACCAAGATCAATCTCCTCAACAAGGTGCACACACGAGCAGCAGAGTGGAGACACGTTTGTGACGGACGCGTCATAACACGCGTGGTTGTTACAGGTGCTGGGGATCGTAGTCGGTGTGCTCATCCAGGACCATGACGTCCGTCAGACAGAGTTCCAGCAGCTTCCATACCATCGCATTTTCATCATGCTGCTGCTGGAGCTCAACGCCCCAGAACACGTCCTGGAGACCATCAACTTCCAGACCCTCACTGCCTTTTGGTGAGACATCATGGAATCGCGCTGTGAAACGTAAGCAGAAATGTGTTTCGCATCCAGAAACCTAAAACCTGATTTGGTCTGCAGCAATACCTTCCACATCCTGAGACCCACCAAAGCGCCGGGCTTTGTGTACGCCTGGCTGGAGCTCATCTCCCACCGCATCTTCATCGCCAGGATGCTTGCACACACACCGCAGCAGAAGGTTGGAGCAGACCCTTTTATTTTATTTTTGTTTTTTATTCATCCGTTTTAAAGTCAAACCTGTCATGATTGTTTTTTAAATCCTTAACACACCAATGTGTTCCAGGGCTGGCCCATGTATGCACAGCTGCTCATCGATCTCTTCAAGTACCTTGCCCCTTTCCTGAGGAATGTAGAACTCAACAAACCTATGCAAATTCTCTACAAGGTGCGCACAAGTCCTATACAAACACTTGTTCACAACCACTCTACCATAAGGAAGACCATATAACTCTACTAATGCAGAGACTTTATCCTGTGCTGTACTAGATTTATATATATATAAATGCACAGAGAAAAACGGCAACAAGATTGTTGGATTTGTCAGTGTAAAGGGTAAAGTTTTTTTCATTAGTTTCAGTAACACAAAAACCTCACATTAACAAAAGCTCTGAACTTTTGTCTGTTAAATTAATCAAATGTTCATGACTTAGACTGAAGGCAGCATCATAGGACAGCTGCTTGTCAGTCATGAACCTTGACTTCACTACAAGATGCGATCCTGAGGAAGCTGAAGTAGATTGTGGCTGTGAAAATAATGAGCTCAGTCTAGCAAAGGCTTAGCTGAAGACGGAATTCGTTCAACCATCCAGAGATGTTTATAGCCATACTGGTATCATCGGACTAGAGTGACGACATGACACCCATGGTAGCAGATAAACTGTCCTAAAAAAAATGTAAAAAAAAAAAAGGTTGGACTCCAACAGTGAACCCTGGGGTACACCTTTAGAGATGCAACAAGATAAAGTTAGCTTTACTGCTCGGGGTCTCAGGTATTGGGTTGAAGGTTTGATCTCTGATGTCATCTCCTCTGTCCTGTGGTTCAGGGCACGCTGCGAGTCCTCCTCGTCCTGCTGCACGACTTCCCAGAATTCCTGTGTGATTACCATTACGGCTTCTGTGACGTCATCCCCCCCAACTGCATCCAGCTCCGCAACCTCATCCTCAGTGCCTTCCCACGCAACATGAGGCTCCCTGACCCGTTCACCCCCAACCTGAAGGTAACAGAGCCCCTACTGTGCCTGTCAGTCAGATCTTACAGACCCATTCCGTTAACATGTTCTTGTGGCACTTTTCTCATGATGGACGACGTGTACAAAGAAAATAAAGATTAAAATTGCATTTATGAAGTTATGTTCACACCGCCCTCGGCAACATGTGTTCACTTTGAATAAAAAGTCTGGGTAAACCAGCGGTTTGGTCTTCCGTGTTAGAAACTCTTGCTTAGCTACCCAAGTGTCTACCGCGGTTTTCAGACTCTACGTAAAAAATACGTGACCATTGAAGGCAAATTGCAAGTTAAACCAGTTGAACTTGGACCAATCAGGGACTCGGATTTGGTAGTAACGTAAGGATGGCATCCTTTTTAATTCACAGAAGTGCCAACGGTTTGAAAATTCATCATGGAAGAGAAATAAAAAATTGGGGTTTGTGCCCAACTGGAATTCTATGACACGGAGTCTTTCATAGATCGGAATAGAGCTGTGAAAGAAAAAGTCTGAAGAAAGATTTGCACCGATTCCACTTTGCACACTGTTCCAACTATAGGTGTCGGACACGGAAACATCAAATCAAATCAAACTTAATTTATAAAATAGCGCTTCTCATGCATTTTGTGCAGCTCGAAGCGCACAAACATGAGTAAGAAGCCCCTCCCTGCTTGTCCAGTGTGAACACCATGGGCTAAAATGCGCATTCAAGAAAGTACAATCTAGACGAGCGTCACATGGATCCGTAACTAATCTTTATTCAAATTATTGTGAATCCCAATCAGACAAAAAAAACGCCATTTGAAAAAGAGATTGTTGAGTAGAAAATAAACTGGGCGGGGCACAATCTGCCTGCTCCACTCCGCTTCACAACAGGGAGGGGAAGGGTGGCGGGGTTGCTTCACGCCAACAGTCCCGCCCACAGCTCGGAGGTTAGTTTCTAATAAACTACTGCTGCTCTACAGAAACGAAGTCCTAGAAAACGACAAGTATTTTGATTTTGGCTAAATACTGCATAATTATAATAAAAAAAAAACACTGGGAATGCTTTGAACGATGGGATTGGCACTTCAACCTGTCTGACATGACGCCCACCCCCCCACAGGTGGACATGCTGAGTGAGATCAACATCGCTCCCCGAATCCTCACCAACTTCACAGGCGTGATGCCCTCTCAGTTTAAGAAGGATCTGGACTCGTACCTGAAGACGCGCTCTCCGGTTACCTTCCTCTCTGAGCTGCGCAGCAACCTGCAGGTAGAACCAGAACCAGAACCAGAACCTCCTGCTAGAAAAAACGTTTTCACAGTGGCTGAGGTTTCTGTGAACTCTGTCTGGCAGGTGTCAAACGAGCCAGGAAACCGCTACAACATTCAGCTGATCAACGCTTTGGTGTTGTACGTGGGCACACAGGCCATCGCTCATATTCACAACAAGGGCAGCACCCCCTCAATGAGCACCATCACCCACTCTGCACACATGGACATCTTCCAGAACCTGGCTGTGGACCTGGACACTGAGGGTTTGTTTGGGACTGCCTGACTCTTGGAGCATTCTCGTTGCCTCTCTCCTCACATCTCTGCTTTTGTGATTTTTCAGGGCGATACTTGTTTTTGAACGCCATCGCCAATCAGCTGCGCTACCCCAACAGCCACACCCATTATTTCAGCTGCACCATGCTGTACCTGTTCGCTGAGGCCAATACTGAGGCCATCCAGGAGCAGATCACCAGGTGGGGAGGTCCCGTCCCGTCCTGATGTGTGAACACCGGATGTCCTGTTAATCGTAGGCTCTCTGGTTCTCAGGGTTCTGTTGGAGAGGCTGATCGTGAACAGGCCTCATCCATGGGGGCTCCTGATCACCTTCATCGAGCTCATCAAGAATCCTGCCTTTAAGTTCTGGAGTCACGACTTTGTGCACTGTGCCCCCGAGATCGAGAAGTAAGTTCACCGCCCCAGGTTTAGGTCCGGTTTGTGGGCGTCTGCGTCCTCCTGTCCGTCTGCGTCCTCCTGTCAGTCTGCGTTCTCCTGTCAGTCTGCGTTCACCTGTCTGTCTGCGTCCTCCTGTCCGTCTGCGTTCTCCTGTCCGTCTACGTTCTCCTGTCAGTCTGCGTTCTCCTGTCAGTCTGCGTTCACCTGTCTGTCTGCGTCCTCCTGTCAGTCTGTGTTCTGCTGTCCGTCTGTGTTCTGCTGTCCGTCTGTGTTCTCCTGTCCGTCTGTGTTCTGCTGTCCGTCTGCGTTCTCCTGTCAGTCTGTGTTCTGCTGTCCGTCTGTGTTCTGCTGTCCGTCTGTGTTCTGCTGTCCGTCTGTGTTCTGCTGTCCGTCTGTGTTCTGCTGTCCGTCTGTGTTCTGCTGTCCGTCTGTGTTCTGCTGTCCGTCTGTGTTCTCCTGTCCGTCTGCGTTCTCCTGTCCGTCTGCGTTCTCCTGTCCGTCTGCGTTCTCCTGTCCGTCTGCGTTCTCCTGTCCGTCTGCGTTCTCCTGTCCGTCTGCGTTAACATGTCCGTCTGCGTTCTCCTGTCCGTCTGCGTTAACATGTCCGTCTGCCCCCAGGCTGTTCCAGTCCGTCGCCCAGTGCTGCATGGGGCAGAAACAGGCCCAGCAGGTAATGGAAGGCACTGGTGCCAGCTAGCCTGCGCAGCCACCAGCTAGCCTGCGCAGCCACCAGCTCAAAGCACCCGGGAGAGAAATTCGTGGCCTTGACCCGCCCCGCCCCCAGCACACGGACGCCCCCCACCTTCACCGTTGGCACTGGACAAAACCGGCTCCCGCAGTCGTTGAAATGTGAATGGAAGGACTGCTGCTCACGGATTTAAAGAGATTTTTTTTTTTTTTTTAAGCTTTTCCCGTTCAGCTTGAGTTGAGAGGACAGATGTGAGCTTATTTTGACCATTGATGTAAATATGGAAGAAGACAAAAAGGGAGAGCAGGGAAGCGGATGGATGGATTTGGCTGCACATGTCAAATGTGTCCTGGTCTGTACAGAACATTTACTACCAAAGTCCTCAGTTCCTTCCCTCCAACACAAGTCTTTTTTTTTTTTCCTTTGTTTTTTTTGTTCTTTTGAAAGGTGATCGGTAGTTACCAAAAAAGCAAAAAAAAACAACAACTGTCTGATATAATTTTTTATTTGGTTCTTGATATTTTCTAGAGTAAGACTGATATGAAGATCTCCTGTTTGTGGTGGGGTGGGGGGGGGGCTTCTCATGGTTTTTCCAGTCGGTGTGGCCTCTGGAGGTCTCTCCCTGGCAGTTGTAAAATTGTGCAAAGTGATGAAAACATCCTAACTTGACAATTTGTATAAAGATCCAAATGGAAGAACAATAATAGAAGGACCAATACAGGCCATTTTGTAACATTTTGAATGTTTTGTAAATGTATTGGTCCATGTGTTGTATTTTGTAGTTCTTTCTAGTTTGCCTTTAGTTCTTGCTACTTAATTGCAGTATGCGTACATACAGGAAATAAAACATTTGAACTGCACATCACACGTGTGTTTTCTGAGCCCATCACACTTTTAGTCTTTTAGAAATCAGCTAATTAGTTACCTTATTTTCCTTTAACTCCTCAACTTCAGGATTGGGTTTTGAAGCTCTGGATATCGGCGTCCAAAAAGTTTCCTGCTTTTAGTCTGGTTATTTTCTGTGAAGCCTTCCTGAAGACATAGTGCAATAAATAAACTCCAGCCATGCAGAGCTGCTGACAACATTTTAATTGGCAATATTGATCCCTAGTATCACAAAGTGTGAGTTTTACCTCAGATTGTGTAGCCCTACTCAGAAGCTCATTTCTTTTTAGAGCCGTGTCTTCGGATGAGCTCTGTACTTGTTTTTAACATTTTCATTTGCTTCAGATTTAAGAATTCTGACCCTCTATGTACCTTTTTTCCATCTTACATTTGGTTTAAAGCAAAAAAAAAATACAGAAATATATGCATAGATATATTAAATTAAGATGTTAAGTCATAAGAAAGGCACATATATGTATTAGTATAGTCAATCAGAGACATATTAGCACTCACAAACTAAACATAGCTTGTCAAAAAAAGAATATATAGAATCCTACCCCCTATTATGTTTGTTTCGCCCGACTTAAATGTTGATACACGTAGACCTGTCCAACGTTCTGAAAAGCCTTCATTTTCAGTGACACTTTGCTTATTTTATTAGGTTCAACAGTATGTTGGGATTTGGCATTAATTCATTCAAATCAAATAAAAAGTGAAAAATTCTAAGCTCAAACTGCAGTTTGGAATCAAGAAAACGCCTGAAAGATGTGGATGAAAAGTCACATCGATTCACTAAAGTAGAAGAAAAGGAAGTGACATTACATTATTCAAGTAAGAGTAAATTATAATAAAAAAAATCCAAATATTAAAGAGATGATTAAAGATGAGCTCCCTTCAGTGAACCTCAGCAGAGGCACAAAGAAACCAAATCCAGCAGATCAGGACTGAGGAACTCAGATCCTCTCCATCAGGCTGAGTCACAGAAAAGATGCGAGAAAAAAAGAAATGTCGCTTTCTAACCGCTAGGTGGCGACAAACACTGGACATTTCACAGAGTCTCTTACGTTGGACGAGATGCATTTATTCATGCGTCTCACTTTGCAGATGCTAAACCTAAGAATGCTTATTCTGAGGACTTTTCTGCTTTGAAGATGTCCATAAATAAACCAAGATTCTGTTCGAAGCTTTTAAATACATCATTTTATTTGGCTGACATATTGAGAAGCGGAAAAATATGGTTTGGAGATTTATATAAACCTGACTGATGTCTCCTGTTAAATATTGAATGGACTACAATCAATCCCATTTTATTGTCAAACCTGATAAATTGAAGGAAATCTTTGCAAATTTATGGTCCAAAGTGAAACTGTTCTCCATCAGTTCATGTCCTCGGGCTCTAGATGTGAGGATTCTGCTCTTGGATTTTTGGGATGTTCCTTCCGTTTTGGGTCGTCAGCCTCACCAGGTCGATTCTCCACAGCTGTCTTGGTTTAGTTAATTCCCCTCAGTGGTTTTTCAGTTCTTTTTGGTCAGGTCATCTGCTTTTCTTTTCCTACTTCCTTGGTTTTGTCAAATCTAAGTAAATTTCTTATTTGTTGAAGTTTCTGACACTGATGTCCGGTCTCCTGCATTTTGGGCCCTACACCTCCAGCTCCAGACACAAGAGCCGACCAAAGATTCAAACCAGACGTTTCCAAGCTTTTTTGCAAAGAGGAACAGATTTGTTGAGGTGAAAATGTGTGAGTGCTAACCGATTTAAATGCAAATGAACCATTTAATGCATATTTTGGGATACTTAGCATCTCTTCACACAGAACAGGAAGACGTCTGAATAAACTTTTACCAAAATTACTGTGAATTTTATATTTGAAGAGCAGAAATAAAATGAAGAAAAGATTTTTCAATCTGGCTTCACGTGCTGTGTAATGTGTTGTTCATGATTAAATTCTCACTGTAAACTTTTAAATGCAAATGATGTCAACAGGAAAATAGCACCTTGTTTTTTTACAATACTGTTCATTTCGTTTCCAGTTGACGTTTCAGAAATGAGCCAGAAAGGGTCACAGAAGGGTCAGCACAGGTTTTCTATGGACTTTAGCCAATCATCAAGAAATAGTTTTAGAAAGTGCCGGGGGGGGGGCATGATTCTGTGACAGGAACCTGTGCGCCGCTAGGAATTTGAATGCAGGCCTCATCAGGGCTCACAGGCCAGACTTTGGACATGCCGGCTTTAAATGAAGCAGCGAGTCCACCTCGTCCATACTTTAGATCAAAGACTGGAGCTAAATCTGACCAGGATGTTGTTTTGTGACCTAAAACAGAAGAAAATGTGAAAAAAGTTCTGTTGGTAACAGCTCTCAGTGGGAGCTTTCACAAACTTTTTTTTTTCCTGAAATCCGCTCTGTAAAGACTTGGTCTTTTCTGTCAGGTTTGTTTATTGATCCTGAAGTGTGAGAAAAATGAAACCAAAAACAGCTTTGTGCTCTATAACCTTCCTGGTTTGGACCTGAATCTGACATAACGAAGGCGAAATCCAAACATCTCATAGCAGGAATGGTCATAAAGTTTGATCAGGTCTCACTGAATCCATAAATGAAGCAGAGCTGCACAAATCCCAGCCGCATCTTCTCTTCTTTAGGCTGCAGGAGTGACATTATCATTACTGTTGGGACTTAAAGATGCAGACATACGTGCTCTCCTCCACCTCCTCCAGCTGTGGGAGCGCTGCTGCGAGGAGCCATCAGCTGGGGGAGTAATGGACAAGCGTCTTCAGCTCATTAAACCAGCCCACACAAACGCTGCGATTGGACACTGTGAAGGCAGCCTGGGACCTAAAAGCACACACTCCTCATGGAGGGAGGAGGGAAATCTGCAGCTTCAGCTTCAGCATCCTGACTGACTGAGGCTTGTAGCATCCGTGCTGCAACTCTTTGGCTGTTTTTCAGACTGCATCACACACTTTATACATTTGAGAAATAATTTGGTTTATGTGGAAAAACTCAAACTGAGTGGGACATTCTGAGGGTTCATCCATAAACCTCCTCTCTGGTCTTCCTCTAGACCCTGTTGCCTGGAAGAGGGATGAACTTTTTTAAACCAGCTCTTGCCAACTCGGGACAAACAAAGATCCACTAGTCTGCAGGTGGAATCAAATTGTCTTCACATCAAATAAGCTGTCTTTTCATCTGCTTCTGATTCAACAATTTTCCTAAAAAACGTACTCAGGTAGTTTGATTTCTGAAAATGACTTTGGTTTTCTGAAATGTTTGTTTCATTTTGGTCTCTGAATTGTGTTTTTATTTATTTATCTAGTTTTGATTTCAAAAAAGTTTTTTTTATTAAATGATTATTTATTCTGCTTTTTTTTAAATTTTTTTAAAAAAATTGTTGTTGTGATCTTTAATGTGTTTTTGCAGTGGGAGATTTGCACTTCAGGGCCACCGTAGTTTTTTTTGGAACAGAGTCCGCTCAGCTGTCTGAGAGCGGAACTGCTTGTTGGGAATCAAACCTGCGGGGGCAGCTGCTGCCACAGTGACCGATGCTGATGCCAACAGATAATTTCAACCAATCCACCTTTTCTTCAAATGTTATGAAAGAATTAAATGTGTTTTTTTTTCTCCATGGGATCGTTTCTCTGCTGTCGGTGCAAAACTGAAGTTTTTCATGCAGGATTTGTTTCCAAGCTTGATAAACAAGAGGCTTAACATGCATTATATTATCACCTTCTGTCTCCTCCTCCCTCCCCACTGTTCCCCCTGTTTTTCCACCTCCTGCACCTCCTCCTCGGTTCTGATCCAACGCCTCTGAAGCTCCAGATGAGTTCTCCTGTCGTTTAAATCCTCTTCAGTGTCCATTCTTTCTTCTTCTGGTTTCTTCTCCTCTTTATTTATTCCTCCACCCCCCTCCCCTCTCCACACACACCTCCCCCCGCTCAGCCCCTTCCTCTTTCGCTGCTCCCCACTGGATATCAATCAGAATCTATCACTCCAGCTCTTCCTGCTGCCTCCGTGTCAGAATTCACAGGAACTTCATCAAACCAGAAACTGTTTCATTGTTCCACCCAGCTCTTGCTGCGCCGTGTGTGTGTGTGTGTGCGTGTGCAGCAGAGTTAATGGAATGTACACACAACCTCGTCACCAGCCAGCATCACAAACACACATGTACACAACACCCCCTCACATGGGCTCACACACATTAGGGTGTTAATTGTTGTGATAACACCTTCCAATAACAAGGCTCTAATTATCAACATGTTTGGCTGCTGGAGTGTGTATCTGGCACTTGTGCCGGATCATGGGGTGATGGTGTCTGCTCGTGCGCCTGTGTGAGGTGTGGCGCCGGGGGAGGGAGGTTTGATGATTCTGGAGGACGCCGCTGTGCGTGTGCGAGGGGCGATGATGTCTCAGTCCGCATTTGCATACCTCAAAGCTCGGTTTCCGTTTGAGAAGATGACACTTGTGCGGATCTGTGAGGCTGGAGGAAGCCCAGAGCGAGCGTTTCAGCATCACTCTCACTCAAAAGAAACGCATGGATTCTGTCCGTCATGACACTGAAAAACAAAAAGTGCATTCCCAGGTACTGACCCTTGTCTGTGTGAACGGGACGCCTCTGCAGAGCGGATAGACAGACTGGGTTTTAAAAGAGACTAAACAGGTAGGAGAGGTTCTGCTTCGTCACTATGGCAACCAAATGTCATTAACTAGGATGGTCAGCCCCGCAGCTTCGCTCTGGAGACAGAATCTTCTGAAGGAATGTGGCTAAAAATGGCAAGCGAGCGCTTTCACACAACGCCGTTTGGTCCATGTCACTCTTTGTTTTGGGGGGGCGGAGGATAGTGACTGACCTGGAAACCTGTGGGGAGGAGAGCTGCTGTCGTATGGTGACCTCAGCCACTACAAGGCAATCACCAGGCCAGATGCTTCATGGGAAAAAAAGCAAAAACTACTAAGAGGTTAAAACACTTCAAAACAGCAGATAAAAGCAACAAACCAGTGAAACAAAACTCAGCAGCAGAGCAGAGGCTCATGGTGGGTCAAAAGCCCGGCTATTTTGAAAAGGTTTTTAAAGATGGACAGTGAAGATGCCCGCCGAATTGCCGTGGTGACACGTTCCACGGCTTCGCCGCACAGATTGGAAACACTCGTTGCTAAATGTTTCATCTTTTTCTTTTGTTTTTTTTCTTCCTTCCTGTGTTGTTGTTGTCTCATTGGATGTTTGATTCTTATTTCAGAGTATCGGATTTCTCATGATCATTTCTTTCTAATGTTCTGCTCTGATTGGCAGCAGGAAAGTTTGAAAGGAGTGTTCCTGTCTTTAAATAAAGGTTTTTTGTAAACTTTCCTTGATCCTGTGTGACAAAGGAAGTGAATTTGCCCGGCAACAGCAGCTGTTTTCTTTGGTTTGCCTGATTTCTTTTTCAGCTGCTTGGTCCATTTATAACAGAGAGAGAAGCACAGTGAGGCCCAGCGCTGCGCGATTGTTTCAAATCAGATAAAAAAACACCCCTGTGTTTTGAATTAAGAAAACTACAAAATGGAACAGCAATCATGCTAATCTTGCGCTTAAACGTTCCTGAAAGCTGATGAAAGGAGAGAATTGAGCAGATCCCCTGACCTGAACTTTCTGACCGATTGCCAAACATCCATCCATCCATCCATCCATCTTCCTCCGCTTATCCGGGACCGGGTCGCGGGGCATCAGACTGAGCAGAGATGCCCCGACTTCCCCACCCCAGCCACTTCCTCCAGCTCTCTGGGGGGACCCCGAGACGTTCCCAGCCAGCCGAGAGACGTAGTCTCGCCAGCGTGTCCTGGGTCGTCCCCGGGGCCTCCGCCCCGTGGGACATGCCCGGAACACCTCTCCAGGGAGGCTCGGGAGGCAGCCGGACTAGATCCCGAGCCACCTCAACTGGCTCCTTTCGATGTGGAAGGAGAGCGTTCTACTCCGCTCCCCGCGGTGACTGAGCTTCTCCACCCCTAGCTCTAAGGAGCGCACCATCCACCCTACGGAGGAAGCTCATTTCAGCCGCTTGTAGTGGGACCTCGTTTCTTTCGGTCATGACCCATAGCTCATACCAAGTTGATTCATCCCAAAAGAAGAAAGTTAAACCTGACAAACAACGGTTTTCTGTCCTCTGATGGTCACATCATAAACACCTGAACCTCCTCGCCGCACCACTCAACAAATGAGAACTGGATCAAGTGACTGTGACTTCACCCAAAGAAAAGGGGGTATCTTCCTCCTCTAACCACAGGAAGTCAATGTGCAAAAGTAAAAGCACTTAAAAACAGGAGTACTTTTAGCGCTTACTTCTCACTTCTCACTTCTAAATTCAGTGACCTTCACTTTACTGTATACCCATTGTGTATACAGGGGTCACGATGACCATTGGCGTGTTCTCCCTACCACGACAAAGGTGGATAAAGGTGGAAAAATTTCATGTAATCCATGGATACCAGTGAAGATCACAAATCATTGAAGAAAAAAGGTTCAGCGCACTGTCTAGTGGGTCTAGATGACCCCACTCCCAGTGTTAAAGTGCCTAGGATAACACAAGGGTTACTTTCATTTTTGTCCTTCTGGCGTTTTGTTGTAAACATTCTTACTTTTGCAACAATGTTGATCCATCATGAACAACTGCCTTCATCCACTGCAGCCGACTCATACACGTGTAGGAACGAGCGCCATCGCACCGCCACCAGACTGCGCAACTCATCTGTATGACCAGGTCATCAAAATCTTACTTACGTCTCTATTTCACGTATTTGTTCATTTGATCCGAAAACTGGTGAGCTGTCATTGTGCTATCAAAAGTTTTTTTTTTGTCCTTTGAGCCATCATGACAAGTGAAAGTTCAACTCAATTCTATGTTGTTTCCTCATCCTAGAATTAACAAATAATCCAGGAAAGTTCACAGTGTCTGTGAGATTAACTGACTTCTTAAGTTATTTTCTTTTTTTATCAGACACGGTTTTTTAAATCACCACCACCTGATGACAACTCTGACGAAGACAGACGTGCATCCGCCCAAACATGTAAGATATGTTAAATAACACAATAATAATAAAAATAACTTAATAATAAGTTAGGATTAACAAAGTTTTAATTTGACCTTAGAATCTGGATTCTTTCTGATTTTTTTCCACTAGAAAAAGGTGAATTGTTGGGTGGGATAAAGCAGAAAACACTGTAGGTGTTGGCATGCAATGACAATTTGTTCAAAATCCGGAAAAAAAAAAGTTCCAAAGTCAGGGAGTGTGGTATTGACTGTATATGAGAACTGGACTGACTGGACTTGGCGTTCCAAACAGGAAGTACCAGCTGGCTCCAAGAAGCCAAACTCCCATAGATTTTATTGAAGAAAAAGTTATTGCTCAGCTATTATATTTGTCAAAATAAAAGAAAAGGCAACTGAAAACATTTCATGGATCCAGTTCTCATATACAGTCAAGGGTGTGTGGTGTAGCGTTGAGGTTCAGGTGTTCATCATATGTGACAATCAGAGGACCAAAGAACCAAAGTTAGGCAGAAAACAGCCAGTGGTCAGGTTCAAACTTTCTTCTCTTCTGATGGATGTGGGTTTGTGATTTGCCGAAATCTCAGTGAGGAAGACTGCTGCTGTCAGGGGATTCACTCATCCTTACCTCCTTCTATCAGTTTTCAGAAAACATTTCAAGTAAAAGATTGGCGTGCTTATAGTTTTTGTTGTGTGGAGGGACATCTGAAACTGTTGTCAGAGTTATGGTGTTAAGAGAGGCAGACGGATGACGTTGCCAGTGAGTCAAAATGGCTCCATGCAGCAGGATGAAGCTGTCTGGGAGGCGCTGGGAAGGCCTGGACGGCTGCTTTCGTGGTCGTTAAGCTATTTGACTGTAGGTGCACCGAGCAGGCAGCCGGTGGATTTCCTGCCTGCCTGACTGACTGAGTGGGCGGCTGGCTTTTTGCCTGCGTACTTGGTTGTCTGGCTGGCTGGGAGCCGGGTTGGCACAGCCCGCGTCCCAAAGCCAGGCCCCTGCACCCCACCAGATCGTAATTGGGTTAAGTTTGTCCGCCACAGATAACACTTCCTCTTTCTTCGGAGAGTTCAGAAACAAAAAAAAACTGGCCTGGCACTAATGACGCTCTTTAACAGGGCTCTTTTCTGAAGAGGTGGAGGGAAATTAGGAAGAAGGGGGCGGCTTCCCTGCAGGGGGAGTTTGTCTGGGGAACCGTGGCATTGTTAGGAGCTGAGCACTCAATGAGCGCAGAATTCCAGGAAGGAAAGCCGACCAAACCAAGTTAAATTTGTTTTTGTTTTTTTGTAGAAATCACATTTGCACTGTTTCCTTTTAACAAGCCCTCATGGCTGAACCCTGAGAGACGTGCACACAGCGGAACACGAGCACGAGCGTCCACGTGCCTGTGCACACAGCGTGGCCTGTTTCTGTTCTAAACCAACACTAAATGGGTTTTTTCTGCTTTCGAGCAGAGAACATGGGGAATGCTCACATTCAAGATTCCTGAAAATAAATGCACTGACCTTCCTAATGAAATAACAAACTTTCTGAAATGCTTCCCAGTATTATTATTCGTGACTAACAATCCAAATGAGTAAAACAGATATTTGTTTTTAAGAAAAAATAACTTTTCTAATATATCTGACTCTATGTAAAAAGTGACTATCTTGACTTCCTATAGATGAGGGGGAATAATTGTTATGACAAGAAGTTTTGGAGAAATATCAGAAAAGAAATTCTACTTGCTGCATCAAACAATTGAAGAAAATTCTGGAGGAGAATCAGCTGAAAGGTAAGGTAAACTTTATTGTCCTCAAAGACGAAATTTGTTCTGGGCCACAGAGCTACAAACTGTACAACATCCTTCATCCTTCATCATGCACACATCACATACATGATAAAAGAGCATAAAGCGATTACATAATGAATACATAAAAACAGAGTATGCAGATTTTCCCCCAGGCCTGACCGTCACAGCCGAGAACACGAATAGTTAAAAAGCAAAAAATTGTCAAATATCTAATTCGAACCCTTAAAACCACCTTGCTTAAAGTTATTTCTTGTAAAATGCATTATCAATTTGAAAAAAACAAAAACTCTCCATTAAGGCCCGTACACACCGGGACGAATTTCGCCGGCGAAATTCGCCTCGTGACAAAATAAAGGGCACCAATGAGAGTGTGCACACCGACGCGAAAAAACGGCATGCGTCAAAGCGTCAAAAAAAACAACTCCTCGGGTTTGTTTGTTTTTTTTGACGCCTCGCGTCGAAATCTATTCGACCAATGAGAATGGCGCTTTTGCACACGTGTCTTGGAGCTTCTGAAGTTACAGTAAAACACAACTTGGGGGCGCTCAAACACAACACTGCCTTTCTGAGCACACATACCAGCAAAGAAGATAGACGCCAAGTAGCGGCTACACTGCCGCAAAGAAATAATGACGGACATTCTAAAATATCCCTGAAAACACTCATGAGACATTTTCAGCTCTTGTACCAGTCGATAAAACTCACCATGTTCTTCTCTTCTCGTAACTATGGGATGTACCCAAAATCGGCGTCTTTTCCGGTGTCTTTCATCATTCAACAGAACAATAATTTCTTCATCATTGGAACTGGAGCTGGAGCTACTGGTGCTGGAAATATTCATGTTTTCTTTGTTTGATTCTGACGAACGAGTAAATACTGGCTCTCTTCTTCTGAGTGAAAACCACCTTGTGTACAGGAGTATTTCTGTTTGACATTAAGCGCCATCTAATGTCAGGGAATGAAATTGCATGTTGGCTCGGCTCATCGTCAGCGAAAATCGCCTGGGTGTGAACACAAAAGACGTGGCGAAAAACGCTGGCGAATAACGCCTGGCGAATATTCGTCCCGGTGTGTACGGGCCTTTAGAACTGGTGCTGAAGAGAACTTTAGCACCAGTGCAGCAGTAGATCCAACTCTAAATAGATCCAAATGGATTTACTGGAGCGTTCCTCTCAAAGTCTTAACAATCTTTTCATTCTTAGCTTTGTTAAAAAGTCCTGCTCTTACTCCTGAAAATGTAAGTGGAGGGACTGGTTTTCCATCTATTTCTTTAAACAAAATGCATCGTCAAGTTCTCTTTTTGTTTGTTTTTTGGACATAGGAAACAGTCTTGTGAAAACATTTAAAAAAAAAACATGAAAGTTAGTCAAAGTTGTGAAATGTCTCCGTAAAGAACCTTCAGGTCATGTCACACAGCCACTGGTACGTTATGAGCATGTTACACGCATGTTACACGCATGGAAATTGGCCATACATGGAAATATTTGGAAAAAGTGAGAAAAGTTGTGGTTCTTTACCAGGGGTGTTATTATTAAACACATTGTTTATGTATGTATGACCACATATTGGAGTGTTCAGATTGTATTTTTAGTGTCATTATAAATAGTTTTATGTTTACTGGTACATGACATCTATGGGGTAAAACAAAAGGTTTTCTCAAGTATTTTTATTTTTCTGGAAACAAAACGATGCGTGTTCTCAAACTAAGGTTATTTTACTATTGGATAACTTTCTTCACAAAATGATTTTTCTTGCAAGACAGAAAATAAGACAAATTTGGTTGAAACAAGTCTTTTGACTTTTTTCTTACGATTCCGTTTTTATAGTGCAGGAGTGTGGATCCTTCCTTCTCTCCTGATTTGAGACGACACAAACAATTCAACAAACTTTGTGAGGACACAATGCAGTCCAATTCTTTTATCTAAACGGATACAATCTAGACATTTAATATTCATTTGGCATTTTTAAACAACCATCAATAAAAATGTCTTTTAACAGAAAAAAGTCCTTTCTTGAAAAGAATCCATTGGATCAGAACCGGATTACAAAAACTGTAAAACTATATAATGCATTCACTCGGTAGGGGTGGGATTATATTATTTCCCCTCTTTCTCAAGCAATAAATTAATCTCTACTTGACTTTACTTAACGATCACTGTATTTACTTTAGCAAATGTGATTTAAGTGACTTTTTTTGTTTTGTTTTATTTTCTGTCTTTTTAATCTATGCATTTCAACATTTCTTTAATGAGTTTGATAAATATGTGTAAATCCTTTATTGCGTTGACTACAACGCTTAAAATAAATCAAATCAAATCCAAATTCAAATCAAATCAAATCAAAATTGTCTTACTTTTTTATTTGAAGCAACAAAAACAAAATGTCTACAGAACATACCATTATTTTTCATTGTCTTTTCCCATCAGTTAGAGGGTGGGAGGTGTGAAAGGAGTGGGGGGCTAGGTACAGGGAGGGGGGCCCAATTTATTTATTTATTTTTTTTAATTTCTTTTTTAATGTTTGCTTGTTTTAATATTTTGTTGTGTTTTAATGTAAAGCAGACAAGTTGTTATATTTTTATATGAAAAGTGCTTTTAATAAAGTTTGATTTGATTTGATTTTGAGTTTGATACCAGCTTCAAACATAAAAACCTGCAATTTGGGTCTTTGTGGTTAAAAAAAAAGGTGTCATAATAATTGATTTAGGTATTGTTTGCAGTGCTGGAAAAAAAGGGTAATCAGATGTTTAGTGGTTCCCCTTCAGCCAATTGGAATTGATCGCTTGCAGCTTGTGATTGGACGTTTTTTTGTTTGCATCACATGTACATGAAAATGCAAAAGAAACTGACAAAGTTGACCAGAAACTAATTATTTACTTCCCAATTTATACCTTTTTACCAACACGATCTTGTTGGTTTCATCTGATGCTGTTACTCTCAGTGCTCAGTCCACTTTTCAGTACATATCTGTATCTTTCACATCCCTAAAGATGACTCGACTTCTTTGACGAAGCAGACATCTTCATCTCTGCACGGACGTCATGGCTGCAGCTTTTGAGCCAGAGTGTAAAACGAAGAGACCTAACAGGCGCTCAAAAACAAATATTTAGAAAATGTTGACCTTTCTGTCTGTGTCTCTGAGCGCTTTTTATTCAGAGGTAACTGCGGGTGAAATCTTCTCCCTCAATTTCAGATAATGAGCGCAGCTTATGCTGCCACAAACACACCGCAGGCGACTGCAGCCCATGAGCAAACACAAACCAACGCGCTTCTCCCCCCGACACAGGTGTGAAATAATGCAGCAGACAGCGCCATAACGATGAGCAGGACCCTCTGATGCTCACCTTTACCGTCGTGTCCCGCCTCACATTGAGCGCAGGTTAAAAAACAGATTTCGGAGTCAGTATTTAAATCAGTTTCATGTCTAATTATTCTCTGTAAAAATAGACAATATCTAGGGCAAAAGCGATGAGATGGAACGGTGTTGTCTGCAGAGGGGAGGCCCAGCGGAGCTGGCGAGAGTTCAACCCAGCAGAAGAGGAGTGAGGAAGCTGATCATGGAGGATGGCGGAGAGTGCTTTAGGCTGCATAAATATAACATGAACTCTGTGCAGCACAATGGGGCCGTGTTCAGGAGCGCTTTGTTCAGGCGTGGAGAACAAACCTGCTCACCACAGGAATATCATGCTCGGATACCTGGAGAGTGTGAGCACGACACACACAGGCATGCGGCGTGCCCGCTGATGCCTGACCCCGGCTCTGCGCTCTGGCTCTCACCCCTTTCTGTGGAATCCGGTTTTCGTTTCTCTGCATGGAAAGGCTGGTGTGACGCGTTCATCCTAAAGACACAGCGGCCTTCACTTTGCAGATATTTCCATGATACCTTAGAGTCCTTCTTTAATCCAGCAGCTTTTTAAAAATGCATTTCATAATGACATTAATAAGTTATCTTTTGCTCTCAGTTCCAGCAGAGGTTTCCCTTAAAGGGCCTCTATACCATGCAAAATCAACTCTTTCAGCCTTTAAGTGTATTATAATGTTCATTCCTCACCTAAATAAACTCCAAATTGGTATTTTGATCAGTTCATGCATTTCTGAGTATTCCTCTAAAAACCTGCGCTCTGATCACCAGCCCCTCCCAACCCACAAAAACAAGCGGGTTCTCACATTGGGACGTAGACCTGCCCCCCAGGCTAACACCCACTCTATCAACGGAGCTAATGGTCTTTGACATAAACGTTTTCCTCTCCTTGGTAGTGTCCGCCCTGTGACTGGAAGGCCGGGAGTTCAAATCCAGGTGGAGTCACACCAAAGACTCTAAAAATGGGACCCAGTGCCTCCCTGCTTGACACTCAGCATGAAGGGGCTGGATTGGAGGGCTAACTACTCCAAATGGGGGGGGGGGGGGTCAAATGCTGAGAGCAAATTTCAAACAACTAGGTGCTTGACAGCTAATGGGACTTTGCAAAAGTTTGGATTTTGAGGCCGACTCTAGGTTGTTGTCGTGAAATTTCCAGATTGTAAAAGAACTTCAGGAAAATAACTAATACTTAAAAAGAAATCGTTCTTTTGTGTGCCAAAGTTTATTTATTATCACATATATATAAATATTGTTTAGTAGGCTTAAGAGTATTTTTTGTTTCCTTATTTTCAAACACAAACACACAAACCTGCTTTATTTGTGGTTTCCAGCTTGTTTTGTCATCCAGAATTACTCCAAGGAACTTGATTTCAGTCACTCTTTCCAGAACATGGTTATCAATGGCAACTTTTATTTCTAAATCTGAAGGAATGTGGCGGTTTCCGAAAATCATGAATTTAGTTTTGTTAACACTGAGTGACAGTTTGTTTTTGTTAAACCATTGTTTTAGTTGCCCTAATTCTGTATTTACTATGTTTACAATTTCCCTGACTTTCCCCCCTGTACAGACTATACTTGTGTCGTCGGCATATAGAAAGTATTTGACTGTATTTGATACCAAGCGTATGTCATTAATGTAAAGGATGAACAGTATGGGACCTAATATTGACCCTTGTGGTACTCCACAGCTTAAATTTAGCAGGGAGGATTTACAGTCATCCAGTTGGACAAACTGCTGCCTGTTGTTAATGTAACTGTGTAACCATTTTAATGCTGGTCCTCGTATTCCATACTTTTCCAGTTTGTTTACTAAAATGTTATGGTCAATAGTGTCAAAAGCCATTTTCAGATCGATGAACACTCCTACTGCAAACTCTTTATTGTCAGTGCCATTTATAATTTCTTCGGTTAGTTGCGTAATCGCCATGGACGTTGATCTGTTTTTTCTGAATCCATGGTCGTCGGATATTAGTTTGTGTTTTTCAACAAAACTTTCCAGCCTTGCGAGGAATACTTTCTCGAGTATTTTTGAGATTTGTCAGAGTAAAGACACTGGTCTGTAATTTGTTAGTTGGTGTTTGTCCCCAGATTTGTGTAGTGGAATTACTTTGGCTATTTTCATTTTCTGTGGAAATGCTCCTGTTTGAAAGGATAAATTGCAAATGTAGGTTAGTGGGTCAACAACGGAATCAATGACCTTTTTTTTTTATCACCATCATATTCATTCTGCTTCAGTCTGTACATGTTTTGATTTTGAATTCGTTGACGCTTTTTAGAACTTCTTTTGCTTCCACGGGTCTCAAATAGATCGTTTGGATTTCTTTTTATGCAGTGTTCATAACTTTCCTTTTCTGATGTATTCGAACAGTTTATTTCGTCGGCTAGCTTTGGCCCTATTTTTACAGAATATTTATTAAACTCCCTCATCATATCCTGAACATTGATGCACATCTCATTTTTACCAACTAAAGAGTCTGGGTAATTTGTTTTCACTTTGTGTTTCCCCAATAACACTTTTCAGTACTTTCCAAATTTCTTTAGTGTTTGATTTATGTTTTCTAATATTTCTGTGTAATAGTCTTTTTTGCATATTCTCATACTAGGTTACTGGTTAGTTTGTTTTTAATATATGTTGTATCGCTGCTTCAACAGTTCTGTTTTTTTTTTAATTGTTTGTATAAACTGTTCTTTTTTTTGGATGCATTTCTCAGTCCAGTGGTCATCCATGGTGTCATGACTCGAACGCGGGGAGAGGACCCAGAAGCTGAAAACCCAGGAGGCAGAAGCAGGTAAGTGAAGAGGTAAGTAAGGGGTTTATTGTTTCGTAAAGTCTCTGGCGGTTGTTGATGGCGCTGGGGGGGGTAGTCGAGGCTGTGGCTCTTGATTGGGGATCCGGAACTTCCAGAACCCGGAGCGAGATAAAGTTCAAGAGTGAATACTAGAACCCAGGCGTGACTTGGTGGACTTGAGGAGCGAGGACGCTCAGAACTTGCGTGGCGAGGCAGGAGTCAGGTGAACACAGAGACTGTGGCTCACAGTGGCAGAGGATGTCAGCGGTGGTAGGCTGAAGGCCCGTACACACCGGGACGAATATTCGCCAGGCGTTATTCGCCAGCGTTTTTCGCCACGGCTTTTGTGTTCACACCCAGGCGATTTTTCGCTGACGCTGAGCAGGATCCTGAACATGCAATTTCATTCCCTGACATTTAGATGGCGCTGTAACACAAGGTAGTCGCTCTGTCACTCCGAAGAAGAGAGCCAAGTATTAACGCGCTTGTCAGAAGAACATGGTGAGTTTTATCGACTGGTACAAGAGCTGAAAATGTTTAATGAGCGTTTTCGGGGATATTTTAGAATGTCCGTCATTATTTCTTTGCGGCAGTGTAGCCGCTACTTAGCGTCTATCTTCTTTGCTGGTATGTGTGCTCAGAAAGGCAGTATTGTGTTTGAGCGCCCCCAAGTTGTGTTTTACTGTAACTTCAGAAGCTCCAGACACGTGAGCAAAAGCGCCATTCTCATTGGTTGAATAGATTTCGACGCGAGGCGTCAAAAAGAAAAAACGAACCCGAGGCGTTTTTTTTTTTGACGCTTTGACGCGTGGCGTTTTTTCGCGTCGGTGTGCACACCCTCATTGGTGCCCTTTGTTTAGTCACGAGGCGAATTTCGCCGGCGAAAAACGCCGGCGAAATTCGTCCCGGTGTGTACGGGCCTTGAGGCTGCTGCTGCTGCTGCTGCTGCTCGAGATGAAGAACTCAGGTGACTTTTGTGGCGTGAGAATGTAACCTGAGTGCACAAGACAAGACAAGACAAGACAAGACAAGCTTAGTGCAGATACAAAGGGGCCAGACGTAGAGCTTCAGGAGACTAGGCACCATCAGGGTTAACGGACTGGCGAAGAATGATGAAGCTGGGTCTCCTTTAGTAGCGGGTGGCTTGATGAGTTGAGTAGTCCCAGCTGAGATGAATGAGCAGCAGAGCTGGAGGGGGAGGAGTCTGACAGGCCACCATGACACATGGTTTTTTATTATGTTGATTTCTATTACAGGATTTTGTAAGTGGGCAGTTTTGATCGTATATGGATGTAAACTCCTGCATAAATATTTCATATGCTGCATTGACATCATTGCTTTCATACAGAGTTTTCCAGGTTTGTGCTTGTAGTTCTGATTTAAATGCATTTATTGATTCCTCTGTTAGTATCCTTCTGTAAACTATTTGCTTTTTCACTTTTTTTTTTTTTTGCAAACGCATTCATAGTTTGCAAATACTGGGAGGTGGTCACTGGTGTCTGCCATTAGTAGTACGCTTTTTATTCTGTTTTCTGTTTTTGAAAATATGATCTATCAAGGTTGCACTGTTTGTTGTTATTCTGCTGGGTTTGTTGATTAATGGACAAAGGCTTAAACTGTACATTGTATGCATGAAATCTTCTGTCTTGGTGTGATTGTTTGGGTTCAACAAATCTATTTTAAAATCACCACAAAGACATATGACCTTTTTGGAGATATTAGCAATCAGACATGGAAACCTTCACACGTTTACAATAGCACTTGTGAAGGTTTCCATGTCTGATGCAGGGGCTCAAAACACGCAGCTGGCTATGATATTACTCTGTTTCTCCATACTAATCTCTACAGATATATATTCCATGACATAATCAATACAGCCTGACATTGTCTCCACAACTTTGTGCTTAAGACTGTTGTGTATTTAAAGAGCCTTGCTTATTTTTCCTAGTGAAAGTCATAGCTCTCAAGCTGGAAGTGTAAGCCCTTTTCTGCCTTTAGCCAGGTTTCTGATATTATTTTAAAAGGTTTGTTAAATTGTTGCAAGTATTCTTCAATGGTTTTGGTGATTCGCCTATAAGCTTCTGCTGTTGAAATGTATGATTGAGAGTTTGTGATTAGGATTTGTGTTTCTATTGTGTTCTTCTTCTGTGTAATAACTGCAGTGGTTCTTCACAAAGTCAAAGACATTGATATCTGGGTCAAAGTCTACATCATAGTTGTGTATTATTTTTTATTCTTGTTAGAGCACGATGGTATAGACCCTTTGAACTTCCAATGAAACATAAAGAGATGAGGGAAACTGCCTGTTTTTATTTTTGGAATAAAACATAAGATAATGCAAAAGGAAAAAAACAAACAAAAAAAATCAAGGATTGAAATGTGAGGATCATTTTTTGGAAGAATTGCTCCTTTCTTCGTTCTTTTGTCCTCTTCTGATTTGAGCTCATTTTAGGCAACACTGGCCTCGACTGAGCAGTTTGGTTGGCTTCTATGACAAACTTGAAAGCAGACTGAAAGCTACGGTAAGCGAAAAATGTCATAAATCACCAGGAAACTGTACGGAACGTTTTTTTTTTGTTGTTGTTTTTTTTTTTTTAAGCAAAGTTTGCAAGTCTTCTGTTGTCCCAAGATGGGCGTAAAAAGTGCAGTTTTATCACATTCCAAACCACACGTCATGCTACTATAGATATGATTATCAGATATCCATTAGAAACTCTCTCTATGTTAAAAGTGTTTCTATTTCTAGAGATAAATCTGTTCATTCAAAGTGTAAAACTTTAGAGCACCATTATAGTTTAGTGAAAAACAAGTTAAAGTTTTGTGTTTGACCACCAGTGCCATGAATCTCAGTTCTCGCTCCTTCTCTGGTTATAGATGAACTTTTCAGGTTCGCAAAACGAGCTCCTGTGTCATCGACAGAAACCATCTTTGTAAGTTTGCGGCGGAGCACTGCCTGCTTCTGGTCTCCAGAAAACGCGATTTTAATGTATTTTGCATGAAAGGAGAACATAATGGGCCGTGACTAATGCACAGTAGCTAACAGTTAATGCATGAATGGATCAAAGGTGGCTTTGCAAAGGGAGTGTAACCACAGCAACAAACGCAGAATGCATTTATGAAAACACACTCACAAATCTGGCACTTTGTCTTTTGACCCCCCCACCCCCTCTCTCTCTCTCTCTACCCTCCATGACTGTAAAACCAACTGCTGTTAAGGTATGAAATCTTTAAGCCAAATCCCCATTTTGGAGCCCTAAAGCTACATCTGTGCTCGCTCTCCTCCTTTGACGTCCTGTCGGTAACGATTCCTGCCGGACGCACTGAGTGGCTGCTTGACGTTTTCTAGTTGTGTGCCTGAAAAAGCCAAATCCGTGTGGAGATGACAGAGGGTGTAATCGTGAGCTATGTGATTCAACAATAAGACTCTTAGAAGCTTTTCAGAGCGGGGCCTGTCCTTGACCCTTAAGGAGCTTGTAATGCGGCTTTTTCTCCTCTCTTTGTATTTACTGGCTGAAACAAGGGGGGGCTGCAGGGGCGGGGGGAGGACCAACCACCGAGTGAGGGCTTTTGCCCCTTAATGCCAGAGGCATACCGGGGGGAGGCATACTGGTCTCCTGGCATGCGCTGATTTCATTTGGAAGGATGGGTGAGGCAGAAAGAAGGGAGCAGGGGGTGATGTGTGTTTGTGGTGGTGGTGGTGGTGGGGGGGCGCAAAGAAAAGACCCCCCCCCCCACACACACACACACCGTCTTGAACCACGGCAGGGGATCAATCTTGAAGGCTGCTCTGTCTCTTCGTGGGGGGGCGGGGGGCAGGGAGGCTCAATCTGCAGCCCTGCTGGTCAACACAGGGAGCTCCAAGTTGCCCGGCTACCCATGACAACCGGAGACGGCAGAGGGAAAGTCGGAGAGAGCTCGGAAAACTGCCGAGCAGCAGAGATTTCATTTTCCCCTCTTTGTTTGACTTTTCTTCCCTTCAGAAAAGGCATGAATGCACACGTCAGTCTGTAGAGTCAGACGCTTTATTTTCAGAATAAAAGCACCTGTTCAAGATCGGGCCTGAAAAAGGCTCCAAAAGGAGCGGGAATAGTTGTGGAGGGAGAGTTTGTGCAGATTAGAGACATCAGGTGACAGAAATCCACAGGTTTGTTGTCGTCTCCATCTGTTCCTCGGTGGAAAAGCATTTCAGACCACAGAATTTCCTTGCTCCTCCCAGATATCCTCATAACAAAATAAGTTTTTAAAGGACAATCCGCTTTTTTGAGAGCCTGCAGAAAGCAGCAACATCCATCTCACTGAGGTGTTTTCCTGTGTGGAGAACAATTCGGATCCACTCTTTATAGCAGAGGATTTTCCAGTTTTAAGGAATGTTTGAGGTCAGATTCTCACACCAGATCCTTATTAAGATTTTTCTAAGCAGAAACAAAAGACCGCCTGCTGAGTTTGAATCTTTGTTCTTCTGAGCTGGAGGCCCTGGCCTGATGGAGGAGGTTCTTCTTTGGAAATTCCAGCAAAGAAAAAGAGTTCATAGCTTCACAATTTTAATGAAGTCATCCGCATCTCATCACACCTCCACCATTTTATATCTTCAGAGGCGGAGCTACAACTAAAAGCTTTGCTCCCTACTTGCCGTCTCAATTTTTAATCAATATTAGTATTATTACAGACAAATATAGAAAAAAAAAAACATCAATGCAAGCACTAGTGATAACTCCTCAGCTGAATTACCGATAACTGCGATTTTAAAATTTATAATAATTTCATCAATACTAAAATATTTTGAACATGTTTGATCCTTTCATTTGTAATGGCTTATCACTCTGCTGTTCCCATTTGCCACCCTACCAAAGACCCCCCCCCACATATATATAAAATGTTCTAGCTTTACTACTGTTTATTTTATAATCTTCATAAAACTGGTGGAAAATAAAAAGGTGACCAACAACTTCTTCTGCCAGCGTTTGGTACCCAATCTGTAACGGCCATCAAATCGGTCCAAGCCTTCGCTAATATTACGTCCATTCCTTTTTGTGACCAACATTGCGAGAGTTGACCAAATCGATTTACTCCCATGATTGATATATTATTTATACTTGTTTTTAACACCTGATGACATACTCTGACCGTAAAATGCTTTAGCCGAAGTGATGTAGCATTCGCGCATGTGGAGACTGACCGGGTAGCCGCTGCGGCAGTGTTCCTGTGGATAACCTGTTTCCGAGGATAAATGGATCCCAATATACTGTTTCCTCACAGCAGAAACAAGCCAGAAGTGTCTTTTATAGGTTTCTTTAATAACGATTCATGTTTTTGTGCCAGAATTCATTGTGTGTGGGATGTTGGGTTGTATGTGTCAGAGGAGGGGAGGAAGGAGGCCAAACGAGTGGGTTGATTTTAATTTCAAATTTGATGGCCACCTTTTTTTTTCTTAGAGTCTTTGTCTATTTGTCTGTCCCTGTCATGATCTGAACTAGGCAGACCCAGATGCTGCAACCCGGAAGGAAGAGGCAGGTAGGTGAAAGGTAAGTAATAGGTTTATTTTTGAAAGAGCCAGCGGATCCAGGAGGGGGACGTGGCGTGGAGCTTGACAAGGAGTCTTCGGCCAACGGTGAGCACGGGAGTTTCTCTGTGGCGTGACCAGTGTTCTTGACGGCGGCGAGAATGGAGTTCTTGGACAGCGAAGTTGACGGTGGCATGGCTGGAGTTATTGAGGAGCGTAGAGGATTTCAGCTTCTGCTCGAGGTGGATGTGGATGTGGACTCGGGTTACTCTCGTGGAAAACCGTCAGACCATCAGGGTTAACGAACTGGCGAAGAATGCGGGGGGGGGGGGGGGGGGGGGGTCTGACAAGTCACCATGACAGTCCCAAGCTTTAAAATTTCTCTGTTTTATATAAAAAATGTTTGATTTGATCAATTCTCTTTGGTTATGGGAAACATATATTACAAAAAATGTATTTAAATCGAATCGACAGAGTATTTTGGCAGTGATTCTCTGACCTGTATTTTTTGTTTAGGCTGAGCCTTTTTGGAAAATTCATGACACAAAGTTTAACGGGTTGCTTGACCAAAGGTTAGGAACCCCCGCTTTCGCCCCCGGTCTACAGGAACTCATTTAAATAACACTGGCCGTCACTTCGACCACATGAACACTTCAGGACACTAAATGAAAACTATAATTGGTTTCATTTTATAAAATTTGTGGGAGGCAGAAGTAGAGCGGCCGACCTCTACTCGGAAGATCGCAGGTTTGGTTCCTGCCCCGTTCGTCCATGTGTCAAAGTGGACAAGACAATAAACCCCACGTTGCTTCTGGTGGTCATAAGTTGGCGCCAGTGTTAGGCAGCAGAGCCGCCATCAGTGTGTGACTATATGGACGATGGGACTTGGACTGTAAAGCTGTTTGGGCTTTCCAAGAAGGTAGTAAAGCGTTATTAAGAAAACACCACTTCCCATGGAATATTGCTCTCATCAGACCTTTTTTAATTCACAGCAACCTCAGTAGCTAATTTTTGTCTCTCTTGGATTTAAAATAAAGCGATAAAGCGGAAAAATAGTTCATGTAAAAGTATAGCAAATAATTCAATTTAATTCAATTTTATGTATATAGCCTCATAGTACAACGTAGTTGTCTCAACAGGCTTCAAATAGAGAAATATGTTTGTAAAAAGCATGAAGTCACTTTGACTGCTATTGTCATTGCAGGTAGTAATACTCAGATCTCTTTTGTGTTTTGAAATTTTAATGAGAAAACATTTTTAGAATAAAATGTACACACTTTTGGAAAAAATCAGGGTCCTATTAATTCTCCTGTTAATTTTTAACCAAGTTAAGATGTTGCAAATTTTAAAAGCAGTCACTCTGCACATCTCAGTAGTTCTTGTGTTGAAGTCCCACTCTGATCGTCTTTTGATCTGTTTTCAAAGCGTCCCAGCCGTCTTTTAATAATGACATTTTTATATTAGATTAAAAAAAAGTGGTCGTTATCTAGGAGTTTAATCAAAATTTGCCTATGAGTTGTGGGCGGGACTTGCTGGTGTAGTAACCCCACCCCTACTTCCCGACATCCATTTGTTTCTGTGCTCTGCTGCTAGCTTACAGCCACTTACACCCCCGACAGCCTATCCTGACCGTCGGTGAGCAATATTGGAGTTATCCAGCCGTACAGTTTGAGCCAGTTGCCCGGTGGATGCATCGGAATGGAGCGGAGCAGGAAGCTCGTGTCCTGCCATTGTGGCTTCTACTTCGTTGCTCATCCACAACAATTTGACTGAGAAAAATACTCAGAAATGCAATTTTAAATGTCTTCAATTGTGTCTTCTGTCATAAGAAAATTGCTACAATAACATGTTAAAAACCAGCTATTTTCCTCTTCAAAGTGATGAGTTTTTTGTTTTTGGTTCCTCTCTTGATTCATTTAACTCCAGCTGTAGTAGCGCCGCGCGGCCACAGCTGGGCGCTGTTGTCTCACTCAGCCCGGCTCCCGCCTCTCTCCCTCCGCCTGCCCTGCCTGCCTGCCTCTCCGCCTCAGCCAACCCGGGCTGTGCCGAGCTGCTCCCTGCGGGATCAGAGCGCTCCCCCGCCGGGACCCTTCTCTCACATCCCCCTGCTGGGACGCGGCTACATTTCCAGCCAAGCACTGCCTGCCTTGGCTTTATTATGTGTGTCTGCGCCGCAGCCCCGCCAGCAGAGGCAGGCAGAGGAGGAGGAGGAGGAGGAGGAGGAGGAAGACTGGTAGCCAGAGTCAGGACAAAGAAAAAGCAGGGAGACAGAGGCTAGCGGAGGGTTAGGCTGGAGCAGACACTCACACCGGAGGCAGGACTGGGGGGTCACCAAAAAAAAACAAAAAAAAACAAAACCTGAAAGCGGGGGTAGTTTAAAGCAGCATTCCCATCGGGGGGGCGGACACGCGGGGGAAGCGCGCAGCGTCCACGCCACCAGAGCAAACACCGACATGCTCAGAGCAGAATAGCGGGTCGGAACACGGCAGTGGAGGGTTCGATCCCCGGACGACAGGAGGTGGCGGAGGGGAGGCAAAGAAATACAGTCTCTGTAAACTGAAGGACGCGCGAGGAGAGACGCCACGCGCCCTTCCAAACCATTTAACCCCCACGAACGCGTCAGCGCGCGCGCGGACGCTGCGCTGTCACCTTTCCAGAAATAGAGCACGCGGGGTCCAGCCGAGCTCAGGTGCTTGCCACGCGCGTGGGTGGAAGGAAAAGACGAAGAAGAAGAAGAAAAAGAAGAAGAAGAAGAAGCGGGAGCCGCGCGAGCGCGAGGAGCAGCAGATAAGCGACGGGAGCTGAAGGAGGCTCCGCGGAGCGAAACTTCTCCCCGTTTGTTCTACAGGTTGCGCCGTCGAGGAGCGCCTCATTCCCGGTGTCCGCGGGATCCGTCCGCCGCCCGGAGGCTGACGGTGCCGCATTGCAACAGGCGGAGGAGCAGAAGGAGGAGACGCAGGAGGAGGAACGCTATCCGCCCGCTTGGTTATCTGAGAACACGGAACAGAAAAACAATTACCAGAATTAAGAGAGAAAGTAGTGCGGGAGCGGCGATGTCCAGAAGAAAGCAGGCCAAACCGCGCTCCGTTAAAGGTAAGGAACTGATCGGACCGAGAGGAACCGGGCCGGTGGTTTGTCACCTGCCGGGACTTCTTTGAGCAGGTAACCCGCGCGCGTTTCTGATGTAGAGCTGTTTGGAAGTTGCGCGCGCGGGTTGGGGTCTCGGGAAGTTGATGCTGTGATGTCAAAGATCTGCGGAGCCGCGTTCATCCTGCTGGACAGGACAGCTGTTAGAGTGGACAGATAAAGAAGTATTCAGTCAGAACAGCTCTAGCTGTTGCGGTTCTATCCCTCTGTTTAGTAGTGGAAACTTTATTAAAGCCCGTTCTGTTGTTTACTGTTCCTCTGAAGGATGGAAGGTTGTGTGAAAGCAGGCCTCCTGGCATGGGTGAGTGGGCATCTAGCATGGGGGGGCGGGGGTGGTGGTGGGGCATGTGGTGTCCTTGGCCTTCCTGTTTCCTTTATGGGACCCAGATGGGCAGCGGGACAGGCTGACCATGTGCCCCCCGCCCCACCCCCTCCCCGTTTCCTTCCAGGCTGCTGGTGCAGACCTGCAGTCCTGATGTTTCCTGATGGATTTCAGGAGGGAGGACGGAGGAGGTTTCTGTGGCTGCAAGGCAGATTTCTGAGGAGCAGACGGCTCGAAGATTTTAGTTTCCTTCCTCCTGTAAGCCCATCACTGTTGCATGGAGGATGGATTGGTTTTCCTCCTTGTTGGTGGAGCAAAAAGGAAAAAAAAAAAACCCCTGACATGAGTGAACATTTATTTCAAACATGTATGAGAGACGGCAGTGAGGTGCAGGTGATGCTCTCTCCTCAGAGCAGGAAATCACAGATTTCTCTGTGATCAGTGAGGAACGGGAAGAGGGCTTGTTTGTTTGTGGACCAGTGCATTTGTGTGTGTGTGTGTGTGTGTGTGTGTGCGACAGCCGGGATAACCAGAGCTTAGCTTTAGTCATGCAGCCAAGCGAAGCAGAGCGGAGCGGACGAGCAGCAAACGCAGCCTTGCTGTCCTGCAGAAAGCGCCATGTGCTGGCGTGTTTGTGTGTGTGTGTGTGTGTGTGTGTGTGTGTGTGTGTGCTCCTGCACACGCCTGCCGCTATCTCCCGTCCGCACCTTGCCCCTCTGACAGCTTGGCAAGACCTGGCATTGGGGAGGAAAAAGAGGAGGCAGAGAGAAGGGGGGGGGGTGAAAAAGGGGGCAGCGCAGCAGGTGAGGGGGTGGAGGCGGAGGCCGGGCGGAGGTGAGCATCACCAGAGGATTATCTGTGTTTTCATGTTCTCCTGTCTTTCACCTGCTCACCCAACTCTGACTGGCTGTTTGGCTGGCCTGCTTGCTGGCTGGCTTACCGTCCAGCCAAGCATGCCACAACAACAGCAAAGACTCCTCGTCCATCTCCGCTGCAGATCAACCCCCCCCACACACACACACACACAGGTGAGGGCTTTTCTCCCCTCATCTGCGTTGGACTGAAAGCCGCATCCCAACTTTTCCTTCTGAGGTGGATCCGTCCCGAAATTTCTCACCCGAAGAAAGTTTAGCTACGTCCTGTTTTTAAATCATAAAAGTAAACGTGAACATTTCAAAGTTCACTTTTTGGGGGCGTTTCTGCACGTTTTTAAGGGCAGAAAGGACTCTGAGTTTCTCTGCAGAACAGCCTCTGCTGGTGAGATGACCTCCAGGATACTGATTTCAGCCGGATGTGCTGCATTTTGAAGTGCCATCGTAGTCGATGGCCAGGCTCAGAAGCAGTTTCTCTGCGTTTGGGATGTTTGTGTCCAGAATTAGCCGAATGTGTTCTTCAGATGAGCAGCTCAAAGCGGGTTGGATTCAGCTCCAAGCTTGTGTTTCCTCCTGTTTTCTTAACTTTGTCTGCTCTCCAATGGGTTTCTGTTCAAACTAGTGAAGCTTTATTGACAACTTCTGATGCTGAATTTAGTGTGAACGGCTAAATTCACTCTATTTAGGAAGCACAGGACAGTTTCACATTGTCCTGTGCTTCCTGTGAAATTTAAGTTCTCATATTAATAAGAAAAAAACTTATTTCATTTTTAATCATTTGTTTTTTTATGCTAAAAGAGGATTCTACATCATGGGTCTGCAATCTGACTCTCCGGAGCCACATGTGGCTCTGTTATCCTCCATTGTGGCTCTTTTGCTTTAAACAAAATGTTTACAATTTGAATAAATTAACATTCGTTTTAGTTTTTTTTTAATCTTAGTTGTGGTTTATTAATAGAATACGCTTAGAGCTCATTCTGCTGCACAAGTTGCTGTTCAGAGGCAAAGTTCTGCAATAAAAAAATCTGATTTTTCACCAATGTTATCATGTTTATATTCAATAGTAAAAGGAGAAAAACTCACAGATAGAAAACACCATATTTGACTTTCCTGCATTTTAAATTCAAGTAAATCTGCTGCATAAAGGATTCTTTTGGACACGGGAAGTATTTTATTTTGAAAGGAACTTATATGTGTTGCTGTTTAAAAGTAAAATACAAGGGGTTGACTTAGAAAAAATCAACACTGTTGTAGTTAAATTATGGAAAAAGTGACATTTTAGCAACAAAAACATTGAGTTTTTTTTTCTAAATGGTGAAGTCGGACTTTGTGGTTCTGGTTGGGGTTTGATCAGAAAGAACCTGGACCGCATGGCTCAGTTAGGTTATAGAGCCCTGACCTACGTCATTATTGTCAATATTAAAACAAAATACTTTTTTTTTAACTGCAGCCTGGCGGCGATGAACTCTTCCTCTTTTGGGGCGGCTGTGGTGCAGAGGTTGATCTGATCGGAAGGTTGCAGGTTCGGTTCCTGCCTCGTCTGCCCATGTATCGAAGTGAACCCCACGGTGGGTGTGTGGATGTGTGAATGGGACTGGGACAGGACAGGAGGGCATTCTTCTGTGATGTCTTGTCTTTCTGCTGCAGCTCTTTGTTTTTGTTCAGGGTTCTACTGGGGGAACTGGGTGGGTGGAGGGAGGAATCTGGTGAGGGAGGGGTCTCATCTGTGTGTGATTGTCCTGTGTTTTCTGTTTAAATCGTTCTCATATATTAGGACTACTTTACTTTGCTTTTATGTTAAGCGCTTTGTGTTTTTAACCATAATGAAAGGTGGTAAACAAATCAATGAAGCCTGAAGGTGGAAGAGCTCAGCCGGTTCCCTCCACGCTGTCAGAACAATACGTCTTTATTCAAGGCTATTGCTCAAACTCCATTCACAAACTCTGAGGCTGCAGACTTGCATGTTGGAGCTTGTGTCTTTTGCAAACTTTCCAGAACCTTTGTTCCCTCTGTAATGGATCAGAACCATAGAGTTCTGATTGTCCGAGTCCATCTTGTTTCTGGATCTGGTCCTGAAACCTTTTTTTTCTTTTTTTTTCTCCATTTTCCAAGTTCCTCTCAGAGCAGAAACATGGAAGCAGCAGAAGTTGTTTAAATCTTTGATGGATTCTGGTCCGGTTTGGGCCCGACAGTGATCAGACCTCGTTAGCAGGGAGGGGACCTGACTAATTGCCGAGTGTTAATTGAACACGGACTAGCGGCACGAAACCAGCAGCTTTTGAGAGAAAATGCAGGGGCGGGGGGGTGAACAGGAGGAAGAAATGAGAGAGCTCGGCTCTTATCAAAATATTATTTCAGCGGCTTAATCCCTCTTTAATGTGTGTCTTTAGCGAGGCGAGGAAGCAAAAATCTCATTCTGCTCCTGCAGCCTCTCCATACTATCTCCCCCCCCCCCCAGCCCCTGGAGTCTCTCATGCATTATGTAGTGATGATTATTACTTAATTACACATTAATAAATCCGCTTCATTTGCAGGACATTAAACGGTAGTTGAGCGCATGTGACAGGGAGACAGAGGAGAGAGGGAGGAGGAGAAAAGGAGCACCTTTTAAGGTTTACTTGGAGCGTGATGAGCTCTTTTCCACTTTCTTCTCCTTTCTCCATCTGCGGCTCATGCATTTGCAGTTCAAAGGTCAGGCTGCTGCAGAATCTCACATTTAGGAAGGTTTTTGTGCAAAACCATTGGAGTAGGACGCCTTCATAAGGTTGAAGTTCATGAAATACGTTTCTGAAACGGTGAGGAGAGTTGAAGCTGCTGAAATGAAAAACTAACAGTCTGTGGAGGAACGTTTCATGAGTGCGCAAACCCCACCCCGTCTAGCAGCTGATTAGAAGAATTTCTGACCAATCGGCATCAACCTTCGTGTCCATGTCTGTGATTGGCTGGCTTTGTGGCACATTTGTAAGGGCAGAAGAGAGAGAATTGGTTTGTCTGTGTCAAATGGAAAACAATTTTTCGAGTACGATATATGATTTGTGTTTTACAAAAATTAAACAAAAAAACAAACACAAATTCATTATAATTTGTTTGCTAGCGTGTAACAATAATGAAATACCTTGGCTCAAGCTTGGTGTCATGTAGTAAAACAATAAAGAATAAATCCTTTCTTAAATTTAGTACAGCACATGTTTAAAAATGAGCATAAACATACTGGGATGCATAGGAATGCGCCGCTGTCCGTCATGATTTTGGTTCAATGGTGGAATATTTGGTTCGGTTTTAAATCCAGATTGTGACATTCCTGCTCGTCAGTGCATTTATCAGAACACTTCTAGCGTAACTGCTGCATTAAAAGCTGCATGAAGACTTTTAATTTGAAGTTCTTCTCAGTGGGACGGGGTTTTGGAGGGAATTAGTTTTCTGCCAGTCAGAACTTTCAGTTTGGAACGCTCCCCACGTTTGGGGAACGCTCCCCACGTTTGGGGAACGTTCAGATATGAAACGTTACATTAGTGGTTCACTTGAGGGCGAAAAGGAACTTTGGTTTTTATTTTTTAGGAATGTTTAACATTTTTATCAGATTGTTGACTGTCAGAAAAGAGGGGAAGTATTAGAAATACCAAGTTCATAAAAATCCTCAAATTTAAGGAATCTCCCGGATGTGGGAAATAAGTTCAGCTAAGCCAAGCATAAATGTATTATGACCTTGATTCTAAGTAATTCAAGTCTTTTGTCCAGGTCATTGCAGTAACGCCACATGACCCAAGCTCTGTCTTACTATAACCTATAGAAGTGACATCACACCTTAACAGGTTTAAATGCCAACCACGAACTTACCTTTTTAGAACGGCTTTTGATACTTAGCAGAAAGTGACTTTATTTTTTTTTATTTTCTTTAGTTTTATTCCCTTCTAATTTGTCTTTTATGTATTTTTTTTTGCTTTTTTTGTGTAATTTTAAGCTGTTTTGACTTTTAAAACTTGTGTACTTTTTATTGTGACACGCTTCAGAAGAAGTTGTAAAGTGGTTTAAACCTCATTCATTCATTCATTCATTCATTCATTCATTCATTCATTCATTCATTCATTCATTCATTCATTCATTCATTCATCAAAGCTTTTACTTACTAAACATGGAAGCCTTGGCTAAAATGAATCATTGTAGAGGAGTAAATGTTTAGATCAAAGCTTCAATTGTTTGGTCATTTAAATTATTTGACATGGACTAGGAGTTGTTTTTGTTTTTTTGCGTTTTTATGGAAAATGATTCCTTAAAAGCAGATTTTTTTTTTGTGCTAATTTATTCAGGCAGAAGTAACAGATGAGAGCAGCCGTCCTAATCTGGCAGGATTTCATTGTCTGAAGCTTGAAGTGGTTTGTCTGAAATCAAGCTGTAAGGTGTTCCAATGCCAGCGGCGGTCCTTATCAGCTCGCAGCCTGGCCTGGTTAAGCGTGCAAGTGTGCGTGCCATGGCGGCGGCTTAACTCGCCTCGTTTATCGTAGACTCGCTGGACCCCCCCCCGTCTGAGTGTCCAAACACGCACTCGATGGGTCCAGACCGAGAACCGAGACCGAGAAAGTTTCTAGAAACGACAAAAGTTTGCATGTTTACATGTTATTTACACGCATTTAACTCTGAAGGAGTTTCAGATAGAAGTCTTCTTCCCCTACATGGATAAACGGCTAAATGTAATTTTATTGGATTTAAAGAACTATTTGCTCAAAGTAAATAAAAACTTGACCACACCTCCTACTTATGTAGTTTTGGGAAACAATTTCAAATCAGTGGAAAACTTTTCAATGTTAGAGTCGACTAAAAACTGAGATTTATCACAAATCTATAAATACATGATCAATTGTTACTCATTAAAATGAAATTGATAAAAGAATTAGCTGCTTTGATTATGATTTTATCTATTTTCATACTATCAAGGATTTTTTTGATGCATTTCTTTTAGTTTTATTTTGAAAAAACAATGTGGTTTCACAGAACTAAATGAGCATAAAAACAATAAAAGCTTTTTTTTTAACCTCGTGTAGCAAAAGTGCATCATTCAAAATATTTTGAATAAAATGGAATAAAACGAAAAATTTTCTTTTGGATTTAAACGATGAACAAAATCAAATTCTGCAGAATTTCTGTCAGTTCTGTCAGTTTTCTGTCACTCGCCTCTCATCTCCAAATTTTCTATCAGACCCAACACTTTCTGCTTCTGTTTAATGTCACATTCTGCAGACGTGCGTCACTGCAAATCGTAAAAGTTCCCTTTTTTGTCAGTGTGGAGGCCTTTGTGTTGCTAACATGAGGTCGTTGTGGGCTGTTCAATCGAATGCTGCTTTGTTCTCTTCTGCCGGTCTTCACAGTGTTGCAAAATGCACCAGAATTCATTTGCAGATGAACCAAAAACTTAATTCTTGAACAGACCAGAGCTCAGGCGAGCTCCAACTCCTGCTGCGCCTCCTGAGATGCGGCTGAACTCCATCAGCTTTTGTAAGAAATGTACCTGTCCATCGATGTTGGACTTTGACAGGATTAAAGTTCAGCTCTGCGGTGCTTTGAGGAGGACTGTGGGAGTTCTGCCTTTGCCCCGTTTGGCAGAAACATGCGAGTCTGACGGCTGTGGTTTGGAGAACAGAGTATTTTCTGCTGATATCTGCAAATGTTAGTAAAGATCAATCAAAACTCAGAAACTCTCCCATATGACGTGGAGCGATGACGTGTTTTTGAAATGCTGAACTGTTTCAGAAATGTTCATCACACAGATGCTCCTGGTTACGTCTCCTTTGTCTGTTTTTAGGAGTTTGTTTATAAATCTTTAACTGGTTCAGTTTCAGCAGCTTTATTTGTGCTCCTGATTGGATCCTTAGGTCAGCTGACCAGCTGGGCCCTAAACTTGATATATATAAAATATATAGTAGTTAGTTTTTATTTATATACATTGAAACATACTTTTATTATTTTAATGTTTATTTATTTATCTTTTTTTTTAGACTCGCGGTGTACAAAAATTTGTTCCGCTCTTGTTGTTTCAAAATTCTTTATAAATAAAGTTTAGTTGATGCGGGAGGAGACGACGCTCAGAAGAAACCAAAGATGGGTTCTGGTTCTGGTTCTGGTTTGTTCTAGAGGCTCAGAACATCTGGTCTTCCTGACCTGCTGACGGCAGTTTTAGGCTGGACCAAAATGTTTTTTTTGTTTGTTTTTTTTTGGACCAAAATGTTTTCTGTCGACATTCAGGAAACATGTCACTATGGAGGTTAGTTGAGGTCAGAGCAGGAACGCTCACACTTGTTCAACCCCCCCCCCAACACACACACACCTCCCACTTAGTCGCCCTTTCATCAACAGCAGTGGGAGGAGGAGGGGGGGGGGCAGCAGATATATTATGCATCAACCAGGTGTGCATCAGGGAACGGCTAATTGCCCCCACCACTAATGTTTAATGTACAGAAAATGAGATGGGGGGGGGGGTGCAGGGAACAGAGCAGGTTTGTTTAAAGCTGCAGATCTTTACTGGGGGGGGGGGGGGGGGGGGGTTCTCCAAAATGAATCATTCAGCCAGTTTTCAAAATGAAATGAAGCCAGAGTTTCTGCATCAATACGGGGTATGTGTGGGTGTGTGTTTGTGTGTGGGTGTGTGGGTTTGTGACCCGTACGGGTGCTGTGGGTGTGTGTTTGTGTGTGGGTGTGTGTTTGTGTGTGGGTGTGTGGGTTTGTGACCCGTACGGGTGCTGTGGGTGTGTGTTTGTGTGTGGGTGTGTGTTTGTGTGTGGGTGTGTGGGTTTGTGACCCGTACGGGTGCTGTGGGTGTGTGTTTGTGTGTGGGTGTGTCTTTGTGTGTGGGTGTGTGGGTTTGTGACCCGTACGGGTGCTGTGGGTGTGTGTTTGTGTGTGGATGTGTGTTTGTGTGTGGGTGTGTGGGTTTGTGACCCGTACGGGTGCTGTGGGTTTGTGTGTGGGTGTGTGTTTGTGTGTGGGTGTGTGACCCGTACGGGTGCTGTGGGTTTGTGTGTGGGACCCGTACGGGTGCTGTGGGTTTGTGTGTCGTCCAGGTTGGTGCAGAGTCGTAGACGGGCCCGGCTGAATGGTAAAGGGAGCGTAGCTGTGTGTGTCTTGCAGTTTCATTGAGGCTCGTGCGGCCACCCTTAAGGGGCTTCATGCGAATGGAACGTACCATTCTTGCTAGACCCAATTTTGTGGTACCGTGCCCTTACACCACACTCTAGTGGGGCAATAGTAAGGTGCGAGTATTGGCTCCCTGACAGGCCGCAAAGGCTGCACACCTGGTGCAAACTGTAAAAGAAAATGTGCATGAACTTATTTTTGTTTTACCAGCTCATCAAGCGGTCGATGATCTTGGTATTTTCTTCAGGTTTGCCTATTTGTCACAGCAAATAACAAGGCATGAGGGCAGGTTGTGTCCGAATTCCTTCCCTACTCACTATATAGTGCATTAGCCATTTTGTAGAGCTGTTTGAATCTACAGTTCCAAAATTGAGTGCCCTAGAAATTACCCAGAAGTCTCTGCAAAAAAACAGTGTACATGGATGCTAACTAGATGGGTGAATATGGACCACAATGCATTGCGTCGGAACAATTTTTTGCCCAAAAAATGTATTTAAATGTATTTTTTTTTTAAATAAACATCAATGTTTTTATCTTCAGAAGACTCAAAAATAATTGCAGAAAAAGCAGAAAAATGGTCATATCAATTAGATTTTAACTTTGTGAAATCAATGGCGTATGGTGTATGGGCCTTAAGACTTAAATATGGTGCTGAAGTCTTCACGTTTGTTTCAGAGGATAACGGAGATAAAGATCTGCTCCTCTAGAGCTTTGGCTTTGTTTTTCTCACTTGTTTTGTCACTTCTTTAGAATTTCTTCATTTCGTCGCCATGTTTCTACCTTCAGATGCCAGAAATGTTTCTTTAAAAGGAAACTGATTAAATCCCTGACGGCTAGAAGCGTGTTTATGGAAAAAGTACCAGGAAAAGTTGTTGCATTGTTTTTCCAGATTCATAACTATTTGAGCGTCTTCCTCCCTGCGCTTCCATCGCACACTCTTGGAGTCGAGCACAAAGGAGCTCACAAATCAAGAGGCTGGACCGGGCTTCATTGTCCCGAGCAGAACAAGCCGCCTGCGCTGTGCTCCGTCTTTAAGGAGCTCTCCGCTGGGGCTTTTGTACCATGCTCCTCTATAGACCTACCAGTGCTTGTTTTTATTTCTGGAGTTTTCAGTTGGTTTTTCTAACTCCCCTCTATTCACCTCCCAGTCAAAAGGCAGAGGCGCCCTGCAGAGCGCGGCACAATGGAGCGAGAGGGAGCAGAAAGACGCTGAAAGAGAGCTTCAGAGAAAGTTTAAGGCGGACTTCTCCTGTTTTTTCCTTTATTCTGAGTAGCAGATAAATCAGTTATATGTCCCGCCTTTGTGGTTGATGTCTATGGCTAAAAAATGTCAGAATCCTCGAACAAAAGCCACATTAGTGGCTCAGAGAAGTGCTTTTACTTCTGCTAAATAATGTCACCCTGTTAGCGAATGCTGCATTGAAGAATGTCCCTCTGATTTAATGCCCATTAGACCGAATAAACGCTGAAGGTTGTAAAAAATAGAGAGAAATAAAGATGTGGGAGACGGAAGAGAAGGTGGATCTGCAGGAGAACAAGTTGTGGCTTTCAGTTTTAACCAATGTCCATAAAAAAAACAACTAAATTGATGCAGAAACTTAAAACTTCACGATTTCCCGGCTCAGGCTGCTCATCACTTCGTAATTCATGTATGAAAAATAATTTTCTTTTAACCATTTTTTGTAATTGAGGTTAAAGAAAGTCATGATAAATTAAATTGTGGATGAAAAAGGAATTAATCTAGTATTTATTGGCGTATATACAGTAGCTGTATTAACAAAAAAAAAAAAAAGAAATTCAATATTACACTTCTGAACCCAAAGAATATTGTTTCATCAAATCCATAAAGACATAATCCAATCATCTTTTCATCTATTTCAAAAGCGTTTCCAGTGGTCTTTTAATTATGATGATGCCATTTTTAGCCGAATTCAAAACTTTGTGTTATTTTCTAGAACATAGTTTTTTGCAGAGCAGCAAGAGTTGGTTAGAAAATTAACCTCTGAGTTGTGGGTTGGACCGTTGATGTGGAGTAACCCCGCACCCCCTTATTGCCTCCTCCTTATTGCCGAGAGCTCTCTGTTCACATGCTGTCCCGCTAGCTTACAGCCCCTTACAACCCCAACCCAACGTTAACGGAAGTTTTGTTTCCTGTGCAACAAAAGCGGCGAGCAATATCAGAGCTATCCAGCCGTTCAATTTGAAACCAGATTCCAGCTCAGATGAGGAAAACAAAGACGAACGTGGATCTATTTGTCTGTAAGGAGGCATCGGAATGGAGCGGAGCAGGGAGCTCATGGTCCGCCCAGCGTATTTTTTACGTCTCAAATAAGAACTTTTTCCAACGCCATCTTTTTAACTGCTCCTGAATCACAACAATATAAACAAGAAATACTCAAAAACACAATTTTAATCTTAAATTTTCTTAACATATGAACTCCAACATCAGAAAATGTAATCGATTTTACTTGAAAGTAACTTTTATAAATGTTTTAAGCAAAAAAACCCTTTTTGAATTTTATTAAAGTTTCAGTTTTGTCCAGTTTAGATCGCCAGTTTTGGGGAATATTGTTTTTGTTACTAAATAACATTGGTTTTGAATAGAGATTTGATCAATTAAATCCATAATAATTTGAATTAAATTGTAAATTTGTGAGGATATTGAATATTTTAGGCTGTAACCTAGCCCCAATAAACATGGTTGAATCCAAAACATGTTAAATTTGTGTGTTTTTTTGTGGGTTTTGCAGCCTGAAAAACATGTTTTCTGCCTCAGACTCGTCTGATGAGCAGCAGCCAAATCACAAACAAACTGAGGAGAATATTAACTGCAACATCTCTTTGTTTATTGACATGTTCATGCTGGGCCAATGAGTTTACTCTATCAAAGAGCAATTAGTGTGCAGCAGCAGCAGCTTCAGCGCACGTCGCCTGCAGCTTTATCCTTAAATGAATACAGATTACAGAGTAAAGTCTGTTGCTGATCATTAGAATCTCCACTTTTTTATGGAAAAAAACGACTTTGATTACAGCTTTAAGAGTAGAAACATCAGCGGTCGCGCGCCTGAGAAGGTCCTTCCCGTCGGTCCCAGAAGGAGCGTGGTGAGCGAGTTAATCTGTCCTCCGGCGACGCTGTACCACGCAAAGCCGCTACCTTCCACGTTCAAGTCCAGACCAATTCTCTACCTTCCCATGGCCGCCATCAGTCAGTCCGAGTCCTTCCTGCTTCTGTGCTCTAGAGGGGAATTCGTCCATCCATTCATTCAGTGTGTGAACATGCATGAACTCCAGCTCCCCCACTCTGCCGTGTGACACCTTCTGATCAACTCTTCCTGGGCCGGTTTGGTTTTTGGGCTGGTTTCAGGCTTGCCAAGGGAGGAGGGAGGGAGGGGAAGGAGGAGGAGGGGGGGGTCTTCTAGTTCAGTTATTTCTGGAGCCCTCCCCAGAGCCAACAGACTCCAGAGAAATGTGTCCCTGTCTTCCTCGCTGTCCTACTCCTCATTTTTCTCCTTGCTGCCCTCCTTCACCTCTCATCCTTCCTCACCTTTCGTCTCCTCTCCCTGTGCTCCCCCCCCCCATCCCCCTACCGTCTCTCTAGTTTCCTTCCTTTATTTCCCCCCACTATTGATTCCTCTCCTCGCCACTCTCGCTCTCTCTCTCTCTGACGGACAGAAAAACAAATGTCAGATCAGAGAGGCTCTTTAATCTCCAGCTGCGCCGTTTGGCCCCGAACATCAACTCTGCTCTTGTCTGCGCGCCAGAAAATGAGAGTTGTGTTCCTCGCGATTTCCTCACAGCTCGGAGGGATAAAAAAAATTCTGTGATCGTTGACGTCTTCTATACCTGAAGATCACAGCGTTTGTGTTTGGGTGAGAGGAAGTGTCAAAGTTCCAGTGACTCTTGTCTGCTGAAGGAGTGTCCTCTTTCCCAATAATTTTGGTCAAAACTGCAGTTTATACTTTTGACCTCATTCCGTAAAGGTCAAAGGGCAGAGATCTTTTCTGCTGTCTTGCTGTTGTGATAAACTCTGGATTAAGTTCGGGATAATGGCCGACGACGTGTGCATTATCAGAAATGAACGCATGGCGTGGAAGCTTGAACCGGCTGACGTGAAGCCGCCTTCCGTGGAGTGCGTTCATTCTGATAATGCACACTTTCAAGGCCATTAACCCGCTTATACCATGGTCACTCACAAAGTTTGGATGGCTTTTATTCCACATAAAGCGGGCTACTTTAAACGTGGTGCCGTGACAATGTGCTGCTTTGCTGGCTGGGCCGGTATGGACCATGACTGCAGCAGCAAAGGAAAGCGATATATATGCTGATTGATTAAATGAAGCATCAGTTCAGAAAGAACCTCACCTCTCACCGCTTGTTTTTGTCCAGATAATGAAGCAAAAGTTTGTTTTAAAGAAGCCAATGCAGTGATACAAAACATTTAAGCTTTGTGACCAGAACTTCTTTTTCAGGTGTGTATTAACACTGTGCGTATCACTTTTTAATGCTCACCCATCGGCCAATCAGAATAGAGAATAGACCCAGACTATAGTAAAAGTAAGGGTAAATGGCCGATAAAAGTATGCATTATCACTTTTTAACGCACGCCGTGGAAGCCTGAACCGTCCGACGCGAAGCAGAGGACGGTTGCTTCCGCAAAGTGACCCACTGATATCATTGTCACTTACAAAGGCAATAAATATGAACAAGTTTTTAGTCCTTAATTCTTGTTTTTTGTTCCCGATTTGGATCGCTTTTCTCACAAAAAGTGGACTATTTGTAACAACAAATAGTAATAATAGTAACAAATAGTCCGCGTCGCGCCGCACTACAACTGCTGTCAAGATTCGGCGATATAAAGCAACATATATGTGCTGATCTTTCCGATGGGTTGAATAAAGCATCAGTTCAGAGAGAAAGTTCTCCTCTTACCGCTTGTTTTTGTCCAAACGATGAAGCAAAAGGTTGTTTTAAAGAATCCGGCGCAGTGATACAAAACTTTTAAGCCAGGTGACTGCAACTTCTTTTTTAGGTGTGCTTTATCACTTTTTAATGCACAACCAACAGCCAATCAGAATAGAGAATTGACCCAGGCTATGGTAAAATGTATGTCAACCTATGTTCTGAATGGCCGCTGTTCAGTTACCAACTGGCATTTAGACCAGAGCAATATTATAGAACATTCAGGCTATCTTCTTTTTTAGGTGTACATTATCACCCTGCAGCCAATCCGAATTCACTCAGACCATGGTTAATGTTAAATAACCTTAAGGCCGTGTCACACAGTCACTGCAGACATTTTGCACACATTGCACCGATTGGTCACACGAGAATATATGTGGAAGTAGTGAGAAAGTTGTGGACTTTCACGTGAGTTTACACTGATGTTTCACAAATGTGCCACGTTAAAACATCGGCAGAAGTACGAATGAAGAACACGTAAATCAACGTAAAAGCCTGGCCCAAAACTCGTGTGTCAGTAACGTAATTTTAACGTGATACATGCGCCGATATAAAAATGATACATCGGTGGTACATGCGTGAAAACAGTCAGTTATACATACGTGGTGGTGGAAAGCCACAAATTTGTGTATACATCTTGCAAAAAAAATCATGCACAATTTTGTAAGATTTACTTAATAATTGCGTATAAACTAGGTAAAATACATGTAAACTCCAACCGCAGCAAACACTTCTGAATTACTTAGAACACGCATGGATCACGAAAGACTGAAATTCCACATATGTGGAAAATGACCAAATATAGGTGTGTGATCTCTTTCTTTGAAACTGAACTACACTAACAAACTTGGATTAAAAAAAAACACAGTTATTGAAGCTGCTTTCCGTCTGATGCTGCCATGAACGCTTAACTTTGTTGTCAACTAATTGGGGAGGAAAGACTGACATTTATCATTTTTTTCTCCTAAAAATAAAAAAACAAAAACAATTTAGAAGCTGACTTTAAACTCATCTCAGGATGTCTGTGTGTGATTTTTAAAGTTCTTTTAGTGAAAAACATTTCACAGAAATAAAAAAACAAAATTTGAAGGAAACAATGAAGATACAATATGTTTATATGAAGGCTTTTATAAAAATTACTCACAAAGCTCACTGAGGATTGTTTTTCTTTTCCCTAGTCTCTGTTTAAAAAACTGAAAATATTCCTCGCGTTGCCTTCAGGAAAACAGTTTTTGTTTGTTTATATCAGTTTATTTGGATTTAAGACTTAATGATATTTACTGCAGTTAAGGATGACTTTCTATCACCACTGATGCTGAAAGGTTTTAGAAAATCAGCAATATAGGTGGTAGAGATATATAACAAAACAATAATCAGTCTGAAATGTGAATAGAGGCCAAATAAAGGACAAAACAGAATTTTTTTTGGTCCCTTTCCTCACTAGTGCACCTGTGCTGTTCAGGTAAATATGCATCTTAGACTGAAGGCGTACCTGACCAGAGGCCTACCTGGAGAGCAGAGACATGCCCAAACCTGCGGACGATTCTCCCATCTTTTATCTAACGAGGAACTCCTGAGGTGGGAAGTTTCTGCTCACGGCAGAATCGGAAAAGGGAAGAGGAGGAAGAGTGTGATGAGAGAGGAAGGATGAAGAGAGTGATGGAGAGGGCGCTGAAGCTTGTCCGCCAGGCTTTTGTGTGCTTGTTGTTCTTTCTCTCTGCCATCCATCTAAACCCTCTGCTAACTCTGTCCCTCTGCACGTGCACGCTCTGGCAGCGCACGCACACACATGCAAGGCTCCCAGACCGCTGCCCGTTTCTGGCCAGTGGCTCAGAGTTTGGATGTGCGTCTGTTTTAAGGCTGTTTTGTGCAGAAAGCAGGCAGGCAGAAAGAGCAGTTTCACTGCTGATAAAAGTATTTGGTTAATCAGCTTCTGTCCCTGTCCCTGGACTCCCAGTGTTTGTGGATGTGTGTGTTTGACATTGGCTATTGAAGTTGGGGGGGGGGGCGTCCCTGGGGGAGGCCAAGCTGGGGATGTAGATTGGCATCAGCTCCAGGCCAATGTCCTCGCTCCTGAGGGACAGGAGGGCCGGCCAATCAGAGTCCTCCTGGAGTTGCAGGGAGGAAGCTGGATGTGTATGTGTGTGTATGTGTGTGTGTGTGTGTGGGGGGGGGGGGGCAATCAGAGGAGGCATGAAAAATAAAGAGAAAGAGACAGACGGATAAAGAGGGAGAGAGTCAGATGACAATTACCCTCCTGACTTCTGTCCAGCACTAGTTGTCAATCAGCTTGTCCCGCTGAGAGAAAAACTAATTTGTCATTGGCTGTCACACGCCATGCCCCGCCTCCTTAAGCTGACTGGCCAGTGTGCGATAGGCCAGACTGACCTGTCCGTCACAGAGATGTGGGAGCTCCGCGGCCTGTGCTGCTCTGGGAATAAATGGCCCTGATACTGTGTGTGCATGCAGCAGTTGTTTAGGAGGAAGAAGACAAAGGATTTTTTTTCTCTGAGCTTTGATTCACGGAGAGACAGACAAAGATGGATAGATGTAGAGAAAGGAAGGAGAAGAGAGAAACCGAAGAAGTATGGAGCATTAGAAAGGTTCAAGGAGGTAGAGAGACACAAAGAAAGATGGCAGCAGGAACATTTAGGATCCATTTAGATGAAAATTGCATTTTTTGGATGGTGTTAATATGTTCTTCTGGCATTTTTCTCATGATAGAGGAAGGCGATTATGCTTAAAACTGCATTTCTGAGTATTCCTTTATTTAAATTAAATAATCAGACGTTAAAATGGGAATTGAAAAAAGCCCGTAGCAGTGAGGTAAAAGTGACAATCGATGGGCCAAAGTCTCCCTTCTCCACTCCATTACGATTCATCCACTTGCAGACAAATAGATCAGTGTACGTCGTTTTCCTCATCCCAGCTGGCATCCGGCTCAAACTGTACGGCGGGATAGTTCCAATATTGCTCGCCATTTTGTTTGCGCCGGTATTGTTTGGGTAGGGATGTCGGGAAGGTTGGGCAGGCTTAGTCCACGCCAACAGTCCTGCCCAGAGTTCAGAGGCAAATTTGTCCCACGTTTATAGTTCTCCTCATCACTCATATGTATGAAGTCCCCCCTTCCTGCTCCTCTTCCATCTGTCCCATTTGTCTTCTTTTGAGACGCACCTGCGCTCACTGAAGGTGCTGCAGCTGTTTATTAACCCACCACTGGACGGGACACCCCAAAGAATCTGCAGCACCCGTACAGGTCAAACCCCCCTGCACAGTTGTATATGACCAAGGCTTTAAAGGAGAAGGAGAAATAATACAGAATTTGATATTAATCTTTTTTTATTTCAAAAATCCAAAAGATTTCAGAAAGTTTTTAAACTTTTCAGAAAATAAAAATGGCACGAAAAAAACAATCTCAGACTTCTCTCAGGTCTCTCTTTTCATCTCTTGAAGGAATATCTCACCTCTCTGTTTCTACCAAACTGGGAAAAATAATGTAAATAGTAAATAAAAAGAGAACTAGTAACACTTTGTCACTTGAAATCAATCACACAGGATTTGTAATAAGTAAATGCTTTCATTGACATATCAAACACCTGAAAAGCCATGCTGTCATTTTAAAGTCAGACGTTCCTCATTCTCAAAGTTTGTCCACGTTCAAACTCAAAACTGGACTGAGAACAGTTCCAGGCTTCAGTCCTTTTATTGTTCTGAGAATTTTTGCTGGCTGAAATGTTGAGGCTTGTTAGAAGAAATGGAGGATGTCCAGGATGTTATGGAAACTTTAATGAATCCAGGCTGCAGTTTTTTTGTCTCTCTTGCACAATTGGAACTTTAAAGAGTGTTTGTGTCAGAGGCAATTGGACCGATGGCATCCCTAAAAGGAAGACATTTGGATTAAACTCATCATTTCAGCACTATATATTGCTAAGCACGGTGGCAGGGGGCTGATGATATGGGCTTGTTCTGCATTGGCAGGAGCTGACTGGACTGGAATGTTGGTCCGCCAGCTGAAGCTCGACTCAAACTGAGACGCGAACAACAATGATTGGAGCAGTGAATCTTCTGCAGGGTGGAGGTGATGTGATGATCCGGCTAAAGAATAGTTTAATAAGGTACTGAAGGGAATGAGAGGAGTGGATTTTGATCACTTTTTAGGCACCTTTCGCAAAATTTTCCGATTTGATTTCCTGAAAAACAATCCCTAAAACCGTGGATGATCAAACAATCATACAAACATTAAATTCTAACAAGAGACACACTCAGATATACCTCATTCTGTCTTGGAAAAGTTCTTCAATGAGCAAAATTTCTGATGTTTTTGTCTCCAGATTTTGCCACAGAGCGTCTCTTTGAGTTGAGAAGGGAGGCTCACTGTCAAAGAGTCTGAAACCTCCGTTGTCGCTCAGGTTGTGCAGCAGTCGTGCTCAAAGACTTCTTCAGTTCTCCTTAGCTTAGGACTGTAGGGCAGCAGAAGCCGAGTTCAACCTTGTGCCAAATCAGAAACAAACATCTGCTGTCAGCATTTCAGCTCCACTAACGGTGGAGTTGCAGTTGATCTTCTTGGGGCTTTATTAAGCCACAGAAAGTTCAAGTTTGAGACTTAAAGGGTGCCTTTTATTTACTGGCTCACCCGAATGGGATGCCTCAACAAAGCAAGTGTAGCCTTATGTCACCAAGTTTGGATTAAATCCCTACTTAAATAAAGACAAACATGCTTTTGGGTGGTAACACGGATCACAGGAGCTGAGTCTTGTGCGTGCTGATGCTTGTAGGACCCCGATGGCGTGCCCTTTGTGTCGCACACTGTCACACGTGTAACGTGCTCGAGGGCTTCATGGTTCTTTGTGGTTCTGCGTTGTTGTTGGAAGAAGACTGTCTGATCTTCACCTCTGCTGCCTCAGTCATTTTTTTTTTTTTTTTTTTTTATAAAACTGAGAATAATGCAGCTCAAATGAGAGAATTACTGATAAAACCAACGCAAACACGAATTTGGACCAATCAGCATTGCTTTGATATTTCTTTTAAAGGATCAAATGTGACCCGAGCTTCTGCTGATGAAGCATCCTCTCATTTTTAGTTGAATGCACAAAGAAGAAAAATATAGTGGAGTTTAATTTTCCTAATTTGTATGCACTTTTTGTTATTTTTGTAAAAAAAAAAAAAAAAAAGAGGCAGGGTTCCTTCTGCTGTGTTCTGATTCTCAAAAATGTTTTTTTTTTTACATATTTGGAACTGTGGAAGACATTTTTTTTTTCACAATTCAATTGTGATCTGATATTAAAAGATCCTTGCTAAGAATAAAGTTTCAGAATATTTTTGGAATTGGAATCATCTATCATTGATTATTGGTAGGTTTGGGAGTTTGCAGACTTTTGTGTGCATTATTTTTCCTTTGATCTGATCTATTTAACACAATGGTCACATATCCCAAAATGCCACTCTATGGGGACCTAAATGCAAGTTTTTCGGCAAATTTGGCCAGGTGGCTGCGCAGCGGCATTTGTAATTGAAAGGAGGCAGTTGCATTTTTAAATGCTGTGCGGCAGCCGTGGAGGTTTGAAGAAAAAGTTAAACATTATTTTTAACCTCGGTCAGTGGCCGCCTGGGCACATTTCGAGGTTGCACGGTGGCAGTCCTGTGACAGGTGGGATGCAGGAAGGCAGCAGCGCAATAATTGAATGATAGGATAGTCTCCAAGATCCTTAAAATCTTCTAAAGATCGGCCGATTTCAGACTGCCCCCTCCTGCCCTGCTGCCGTCCCACTGCTACAGTCCGATTGTTAGAAATCGGACGGTGGCAGGGCGGGCACGATGACCAGACATCAGTCTTACGATCCCAGCCACATAAAAATGGGCTATTGATGCTGCACAAAACTCAACATGGCATTGCTAACACCACAGTGACTCTGAGACCTGCGTTTTGACGAATTGCAGTTGATGTTGACAAGAATGTGAAGAAGACAGAACATTTTGCTTGCTGCACTACTTGCAGACGAAGAGCAACGCTCACAATAAGGACAAAGAAGAAAAGGTTATATACCCCCCCGGCGGCTGGCGGCCAGTGGCACTTGATGTGGACAGCCGCCGTCCGGAGACATTTACACACTGTTCAATCATGGCTGCTGCCAGTCTCCGCCCTGTGGCCGCCCGATTTTGTAATGATGCCTGACATTCATGACCACAAAAAAGATTTATCAAAAAAATCAGGCAGCTAGCCGGCAGCTAATCTTGTAGATTCTGCCGCTGCCTCCCCATCGCGCGGTGGCAGTTGTACATGTGACCGTAGCATCAGTCATGTCATGTATGTGAACAAAAATCCCTACAGTCAGAACTTCAGATGGACGTCCTCTTTGCCCGGTTTCTCTTTCAGTTCCAAACTCAAATGCTTGAATATGAGTCGAATAGTAAGGATAAATCTAACTTTACTGTAAAGCAGCTTTTTTTTTTTTTTGAAATAATGTGGTCGTTTTTAGGAGTTTATGTCCAGAACTACAGAACTAATACCTTTAGTTTCTAGATCCTTCAAAATGTTGACACTACCTGTTTTAAAGAAACCAGAATCCAAAATGAAACATCACGTTTATGGTTGAAATGTTTATTGTAAATATTTTCGAATGTATTGTATTAGTGTAATTTCTTTCCCCAGTCCTTTATTAGTCTGTTTACTTTGTTGTGCAACTCACTTCAAACTCTTCTCGCTGAAGTTGCACTTCGAAGAAACCTGGTCTAGTTTCGTGAAAAATCAACCAATTTTAATTTTTTTGTCCCAATTTCCGTCTTTCTTTGTTGAGGCTGTGAAAGGAAATGAGATTCTGGTGAAAAAGCAGCTGGAAAAGCGCACACTTGTGAAAATACATGTTAATTGGAAGGCTGCTTTCCACCTCACTTCCTTCCCCTCACATACTGATGACCACATGCAGATTTCTAAGTGCTTACTTTTTCCTAACGATGCACACCGAGCACGCTCAGTTAAACTGAGCGGCAGACTCCTTCCTCTGCCTATCCTTTAAGAACGCCTGCTTTCCTTATACATACTCATGCACCCCCAGCACAGACCCCCCGGTGTGCGCAGAGTTCACAGTAAAGGCGTTTGCGTCTCTGAGGGGAGGATACGGGAGTCTAAATAAAGCTGTGTGTGCTTGACTAATGAAACGCACCGTATCCCCCGCGGTCTTATCAGGAAAAACGGCTTTTATCAGAGGCTGCCTCCTCACGACGTTCAGGACTTTCCAGCATCAAAAACAACGACCTCAAGAGTATATTTTTGTTTCTTAATCATAATTCCTGCATTTGTTTTTTTAAGGGAATCCTGCAAGTAGTACAGACACCACTTGTTAGAACAAAACTCCTTGTTCTCACAAATCAAAGGCGGCTTTGCTTGTTTTGGCTCAGAAAATAATGCATCATCATTTTTCAGATTTTCCTGAGCTTTTTTCTTTATTTTTATTGTTTTCTATTATACAACTTTGCACAAACTTTCAAGGTATTTGTATTTTTTTTTAAAAACACTAATTTAAACGAACATTTTACCATCTGAATTATGTTTTGTCTCATCAAAGCAGGCCCACATAATGCCACTACCTCTGCCGTACATCACGGTTTAGAAACACAAGTTTCAAAGTCTGTTGACAACTGAACAGTAGTGGTTCGGGGTTTTCCTAAAATATTTACCTCCTGAAAACTGTGACCTGCCTTTTCTGCTTTTTTTTTCTGCTCAGCTCTTTAGCTCAGTGGTGTCAAACCCCCCCCCCCCCCCCCCGGGCCATGGATCGGTACCAGAGGGACAGTTTGTACCGGGTTGCAGAGAAAAAAAAGACAACCTATAAGTTTTATTTTTAATCTGATTCTACAGTCCTGTGAGCAAAAGTTTTATTTTATTTTTTTTGCTGCGACATGAAAATGTTTGGATCTTTAGTGTTTTGTAAAGCAGGTTGAAGCTATTTTTAATTGCTTTTTGCATTTATTTAGTAGCGAAGGAGGTTTGTGTTCACCTGGAAGACTCACATCACCACTTTGTTGGTCTTTGAGAGGAAAACTTGGCTAATTTAGAACTTGTTTTGGTTGGGAGTCCAGACTACAACCGGTGTCAGAATGGGGGGGGGGGGGTTGCTGAGGGAAGGATGGTGTGTGTGTGGGGGGGGGGGGTGTTTGAAGGATCAAATGCAGAGGTGTGTTGGTGAGAAGTGCATGCTGGGGAGGGGATGAACAGGAAATCCCATTGTGTGGTGGCTCCGGCCATTTCCTGTTTGTGTGCCAGCTGCACTTCCCTCCTTCCTGTTGTACCCAGGAAGTCGGTGTCACATTCCCGCTCTGATCCGCAGCTCACGGTCTTCCTCAGGACCTGCTCCTGTTCTAGAGCGCCTTTTAAGTGCAGATGTTGCAGACGATGTTCCACAGCAGACAGCTTGAAATAACTAATATAGATGTCAAGGTTTGCAGAAAATGCTGGAGGCAGGAATCCAAAGTGGAACAGAACAGCAGCTGAGACTTTTATTACTGCGAGAGCCTGGAAGCAGCCTTTAGATTATTTTCAGAAAAGACTCAGTCTGACAGATCAAGAAGAGCCATGAGGTTGAATTGCCAGTGGAACTGTGAGCGTGGTGTTGCTGAAAGGAGGTGCAGTTTAGCTCTTTTCATGGAACATACATATGTAAACATAGGCGTTAAATCCTTCAGCACTTAAACAGTTGATTTTCAGATTTGATTTACACCTCAAAGGCTTTCAATTAAAATAAGAAAACAAGGTTGTGTAAGTGTGCAGTAGTTTAAGGTGTGCAATCATTCAATTAGCTTTCATTTTTAAAACTACAAATCAGTGGTGTCCAAACCTTTTGCAATGAGGTGTGATTGCCAACCACTGGGCTTGACATCCTTTAAATTATTATGGCCTGCAGCAGTCAAGGACTGCAGGACCATATTGTTTTCGCAAACGATGGAAACAAATTCTAAAAGGAACGAAATGCCCTAAGAAGACCTGAAAAGAAAGAAATGAGCCCAAACAGACATGAATGTCATTTGTGATGTCTTTTTTTATGTTATATTATACAGATTATTTCTATACAGATTATTATTTCTATCTATCTATCTATCTATCTATCTATCTATCTGTCTGTCTGTCTGTCTGTCTGTCTGTCTGTCTGTCTGTCTGTCTGTCTGTCTGTCTGTCTGTCTGTCTGTCTGTCTGTCTGTCTGTCTGTCTGTCTGTCTGTCTGTCTGTCTGTCTGTCTGTCTGTCTGTCTGTCTGTCTGTCTGTCTGTCTGTCTGTCTGTCTGTCTGTCTATCTATCTATCTATCTATCTATCTATCTATCTATCTATCTATCTATCTATCTATCTATCTATCTATCTATCTATCTATCTATCTATCTATCTATCTATCTATCTATCTATCTATCTATCTATCTATCTATCTATCGCAGATTGTTTCTGCTTTGTTTCCTTATTATTGCATTTCGGCGTCTTTGAGTGGAAATTTGACCCCCGCCATGTGCATGAAAAGTCACCAAAGTGTGCACACACCTGGCAAACCAAAACACACCTCTCGGTGTTATCCAAAGGAAGTTTTGAAAGTGTGGGCGTGGTTAGCAAAAAACCTCAGTTGCTAAGTAAATCCAAATGTCTACTTTTGCCGATTCTTCTGAAACTTACGTCGATCTGTTCGGTATCCCCAGGCAACCAAACTAAAAAATGGTTGCTATGGAGATAAAACCAACAGTAAAGCTGCCATTTTGAAAAAAGGGGATTTACGTCAACTTATCACATGGAGCTCTTAGCAGTATTAGCATCTTAAGCGATTGGTTTTTCTGAGTCAGTTGATGAAGCTGATTGCAAAATTTTCAAATCAAGCTTTTTTACTTTTTCTCCAACATCTTTTGACTACATACTTTTGTTGTTTAAGAAGGAAAAGTTCCTAGAAAACAAATGTCGGAAATGATTTATTATAGGGCTGCACGATATGAGCTAAACTTGCGATATGCGATATGAGTGATTAATATTGCGATAACGATATAATTTGCGGTATACAAACAAATAGCAAAACAACCAAAAACATCATTACCATTTCACTGCAAGAGTTTAAAAATTATACTCCAAATGACCCTCGTTGACGTAGGTGGCAAACATCTAACATAAAAGGGCTCATCTGATTGGTCAACGACGTGAAGGGGTCCATCCAATTGGTCAAATTCCTAAATTTATTTATTTGATTCGTTAAATGCTTCAAGCTGCCATAAGATTGTTGTAGCACATTTAAGGTTACCATTTAGTGCGATTTTTGCTGACTTTTGTGATATGGATATTGCACTGCCTGATATTGCGATAGCGATAAATTTGCGGTATATTGTGCAGGCCTAATTTATTATCAGATCCTACGGTTGAGCAGGTTGTTTTGCATAATCCTCTGGTAAAAAATACAGAAAGGAGCGAGAGTTTTTGTCTCTGTGGAAAAGAAAAACGTAACCCACCCTCCCTAAAGTTATCTTCCTGTCATTTTCTCCTCAGCGGTTGAAGAAGGAGAGTCCTCGGAAGGTGGAGGGACCTGGGACGAGTCGGTTGTCCAGACAGGTTAGTGTCCAGACTCTGTTCCTAAAAGGAAAAAGTGAAACCGTCTGTGTCATCAGATCCCTGGACTCAGAGTTCAGGGGACAACGTGGAGGGACAGGGAGACTTAACGAACAGGGTCTAAGGTGGGTAAATTGGTTTGAGACAGGAAGCCAAGAGGAAAAGGAGATTTTTATAGAGGGAACGATGGAGAAAAGAACTGAGCAGAGGGTCTCCAGAGTCCCACCCATTGGACAGACATGTTGGGAGGTCAGGGGAGGATTTGTGTGGTTTTCAGCTCCCTGTGGTCCTTGGATGTCCTGGGAGGAAGTGGAAGAGATGGCAGAGCTGTTCTCTTCTTTTCTGGGATTCTTGTTTCTCGTTGTGGTTTCTCAAAACCACTTTCTCCATCTTGGAGCCCCCATCCCTCCATCTTCTCAGCTGTTTCCAAGTTTGAAATGGTCGCCCATTTTCCTCAAAGCAAAAACACATCAAATGCTCTCTGAGGTTGAAGATTCAGAGGAATGAAAACAGAACAATGTGCTTTGATGGATTCCAGTTTCTAATTACGAAGGAAAGCAAAGTCTGAGAGACCACTAAACTGGAAATGTTTTTCATGACACGCGAGAACTACTTATTTAGAAATTTAATCAACCTCAAGTTCTGATTTGTAAATATTTTGCTGATGGGGAGCTTTGTGAGAACTTTTGCAGTTCAACGACACATCTTCAGCTGCTGGTATGAATCATAGATGAACTCCTTATTATTGTAGACGCTGATTAGATGGATGTGGACTAACCGGGACATTATGGAGCAACTGAATAATTCACAGGATCCATCAGCTGCATGTGGATCTGCATGTAGCTTCAGCCGCCATGCTGGATGCATGTCAACTTCAGAAAGACGTCCCAAACCAGAGCAGACAGTTTTCCAGGTGAAGCACAAACCAAACCTTTCCAGTTTGGATGTTTATTATGCGTTAGCTTTTCATATCTGCCTAACAAGAACATGCAAAACCGACAGGGAGATTACCAATCTATTGTTTATTCAGATGTTACATAAAGTTACATACAATTGAAATATTTCATAGAGGTTCTCCTAGATTTCTGCATGGATAGATTATGGGTCTCCTTGTGGTTCTCTGGAGTTCCAAAGCTGCAGAAATGCCTTTGTATGCCTTTCACACTCTCATCTGCTCTGGATCTTTGGTAGAAACATCTTGATGTGTTCCGTTTTTAGACGGCTTCAGTTCATACCAAGAGAAACTGAACTCAGTTGTTCCAAAGTTTTGGTTAATAGCATTTTGTGTTTTAACATAAGAGCCATTCCACTGGAAATCCTTCCTCCTCAATACAAGTTGAAATGTTTTTTGTTGTTAGAAGTGAAAAAAAAAAAAAACCTAGAAAAAACCTACCAAAGATTTCTTAAAATAAGTTATGATGTCCATGCCCTTTCAACCCATAAGGACCGAACTGTGACATCAGTGTAACAGAAAAACATCAGTAATGTGTTATGTGGCCCTCTTGGTTGATGGTATATCACCTATAATTTTCCCTATAAGGTTCTTCCGAGTTAAGACAAATCAAATTTAGAAATGTATTTTAGACACTCATGTTTTGGTGTATTACTCTTAAAAATGGAAATATTATGCCTTAAAATCACTCAAAAAAGAGTTTTTTTGAGCGGTATATTTATACACCTTTCCCTCAAAACTTGCTATTTTAAGCACATCAACAGTCCGTCTATTCTTATGTCTAGATCACAATCATCTTAAAGTCAGACTAGAATGACACATTTTTAGATAAGTTTGTCTTTCTGAAGCAATAATGTTAAAAAAACTGTAAAATAAAAATAAACTTGATTTATTAGATTTAAAATAAAAGGTTTTTTAAGGTTAAATGACTCAACAAGATGTTTTACAACTTGATGTATTTAAACAAGTCTTACCAATAAGTAAGATATTTAAAAGGGGCAGCTGTGGTGCAGAGGTAGCGTCTTCAAACTCTAATTGGAAAATCCCAGGTTTGGTGCCTGCACATGAGTTGAAGTGTCCTTGGGCAAGACACTGAAGCCCACATTAGACAGCGAAGTGTGTGAATGTGTGTGTGACTTTAAAGCGCTTTGGGCCTTAAAGCCAAGTGGAAAAGAGAATATACGCCATTTATTTCATATTTCTTTGTATATCTGAAAATGACTTGTGTTTTCTAAAATGTTTTTGTCTTTTTTACGGAAACTAGAAAAGGTAGGAACTTTTAGACATCGCTGATTGGAGGTTGGAGGATGACGCTTGTCCATCACTTCAACCGAGATTAATTAGCATGAAGAGCTTCTAGACATGCTCCGTACTAACCATAAAACTTGTAGAGGGAAATGAAGACGCATTTGAAAAAAGCTCAAAGGTTATTCAATCAACGATGTCCTACAGAACCCACATTTTCCTATTTTTTTGATTGTGTTTCCTTTTTTAAGATTTCATTACTGTGTAGCCAGAAGGGGGGCTGTCGCTGGGTCTCCCTGTGCCGGTCCCTAGCCCGGATGGAGTACAAGTATGTGTCAGGAAGGGCATCCAGTGTACAAATCTCTGCCAAAGCAAATGTGCAACTCAGTGAAAGCTGATTCGCTGTGGCGACCCCTGAAGGGATATGTCGAAAGGTGAACAACAATATTTTCATTTCTGGAAAATACTTTTCTTTTCTGAAAGGTTGGATTTTTGTTTGGCTTCATTTTTTTATAAATTGTGTTTTGTTTCTGGAAATTTGTTTTGATTTCTAACATATAATATTATTTTCTTATTATTTTATTGTATTTATTTTATTTTATTATATTATTTTTTTTATCTTATTTTCTTTATTTCTTAATTATCATTATGATCTTTAATATCTTTCGGTGTTGAGTGAGTTGTTGATGTGAGTTGCACTTCAGGGCCACCGTAGTTTTTACAATTTTAGTTATCAGGACTTTTTTGCAGTCAAGCTTTTTCTTTATAAAAAAGAGAATTTATTCTTTTTCTTTTTTCTAATTTGAGCTTTTTTATACAAACATGCATGTTTTTTTTCTATCTAGAAAACATTTTTTTTCACTTTATAATTAAAATTATTCAAATCTTCTGTTTTTCATTTATGCTGTTTTGTGTTTTTCATTAGTCTGATTTAAATGTCTCTGATTGTTTGAATCATTTAAATGTGAAAAGTATCTCAAACAAATCAATCAAGCAGGGGGTAAATACTTTCCCTACAGTGCTGTAGATTTTTTTCACCCTCGGCATTAAAAAAATTTCCTGTTTTGGATGAAAATTAACATGAAAATCAGCTCCACAATCAGCGGCGTGGGATCAGTTTCACACTGGCTTTGAGATCAGGAAAAGTGTCTGTAGCTCGTTGTCACGATCCCGCCGTGTTTCAGCAGCGATGAACACATTTTCTGGAAGGTGGCAGTAAAAGTGTTGGTGTTAGTCAGCTGCAGACAGTTTTTCTGCTCCTCTTTGGAGCCTATCAGAGAGGAGTTAAACACTTCCTCTGACTGCAGCCCAGCAGGGAAATGGGATACTGCTGAATGTGGTAAATATGCAGTTATCTCTCGGCCTGTCTCTCGTTCAGCTCAGCAGGGACGGGAGGGAAGGAAAGTATGACCCCTGGGGTGTCTATGACGTGCTCACCCCCCCCACTCACACACACACACACCCTGCCTTCCTTCAAACCTGCGCTAACTCCCCTCCGGTGGCTGCCGTGCAGAATCTGTATGTGTTCAGGGGGGTGCTGACTGAGGTCCTGGGTGGCTCAGCAGAACTGCTGTGTGTGTCAGTTCCTGCAGGAAGCTGAAGTCCCATGATGCGCTCGTGCACACACACACACACACACACACACACCTATCTGAGAGTCTTCCTCCCGTGAAAACATGCCGTCCCGTATTCCCTTACTCAGCCGCTCTTTTCACTTTACTGTCTGCTCCGTGTCCCAGCATCCTTTTCTCTGCTTCACTGACTGTTTCTCACTCTGCCTGCCCTCCTTTCTTGGTTTGGTAGCTATCACTGTCCGTGATCGCCCGCACTGTAATTTCTTTTCTGTTTATCATATGGGAGTGAGAGGAGGAGCAGGGGGGTGAGCACTGCTGCCTATTCCCCCGATGAAGAGGGGGAAAAAAGCCATTGTTTCTGCTCTCTCTGGGAATTTGTGTTGACAAGGATGCAGAAAGAGAGAATGGATGGATATAAATCCTTCTTGTTTTCCTTCTTTTCTCTGGAAAACGTGTGCTGTTTGTCAGAAAAAAGTATTTTTTTTCCAGTGCTGCTCTGGCTGAAAGCACCCCAACTTCCCCATGCTGCCCCTCAAAGCACCACGAGGGCTCTACAAAGCCATTGAGTAATCTCAGGAAATCCTTCTGTCTGTGTACAGCCATGTTTTGTCTTCTGCAGACTCTCACAGACACCCTTGCTGTTTGAGCAGTTCATGCAGACGCTCAGTGAGTCATCATGGAAAAGGTTTGTCAGGTCCCATGGCTGAAACTGAGACCTGCTGGATTCTTGTTATTCACACTGTGTGTGCAGGCTTGTCTTTAGTGACCGTTTTCTGAATTAATGACCAACCTTGTTGAGATCAGGAGTCATGACAAGGACACAGATTGATCCTAATAAGAAAGAACCTGTGGTTTGGGTTGGGGGGGTGTACTGTCCATTGAGGACAGGTGTGCAGATGTTTGTGTGTTTGCTGGCTAAGAATGTGGCCTCGGTGTCTCATTGGGTTCTAAATAGGTTTCTGAAAATAGCCCATGGATGTCTATCAGACCCGAGAGCTCAGGATGAGCAACAAAGGCCCAAATCTGAAGAAGTAATATCATTTTTTGTGGATTACTTTGGCACACATTTAATCAACTTGAACCTTTACAGTTGTTTATTGTAAGGGGTGTAAGGCTCTTACTCCTCGTCATGATACAAATGGCATTCCTTGAAAGTTGAAACGGATGCTCTTGTTGGTTATTTGAAACAGGAGAGAACATTTTATTAAATTATTTGACACACCACGATAGGGTGAAGCACGGTCCATTTCAATGTAAGGAAATGATACAACTCTATAAGAAGATTCCCTTTGGTCCTTAAAGTCCTGGAATCTAATATAATCTGTGTGTTTTGACATTCTAAGGTGTAAAATTTACTGTAAGTAAAAATGAAAAAACTGCTGCCAGGAATTATGTAAGGTCATTGTTAAAAGACCTTTGACTGTATATGAGACCTGGACTGAGTGACCCCCCCCCCCCCGGTGTTCAAAACAGGAAGTACCCCCTGGTTTAGAGAGCTTTCATGATATTTTTTTTTTCTGTAGTGCAAGTTTATAAACTGGCCAATAAAAAAAGCCTCAATGAAAGTGGGTGGTCTCAAGTGGAGCGTTGGAAACATGCAGACCGGAGAAGCTTTTGGGTTCCCTCAGTCCTTCTGACTGTAAGTGATGGACTCTCCATGTTAAACAGAGCAACAGTTGCTTGTGTGAGATGATTGCCGGGTTGCTTCCTGGGAGGGAGTGCTTAGCTGGTAAAGAGGTTCTCACTCTGATTACGCTTCATTAAAGCTTTGATTAGGAACACCTGGCTGCTGCTCTTAATTCCTGCAGAAGCTGCGCGGCAGTTTCTCGGGCAGTTGTGTTAAATCTAACATGTCATGGTGACACTCTTTCCTCCTTTTTGTCGTTAATTCACACAGAAAGAGGCTAAACTTTACATTTACATGGGTTTGCCTGTGAGAATGTAAAGATTACAGGTTACTTCTGCTCTCCTCCTTTCACCAGGATTTTTGTACAATGGGCAGAGGTGAGAAAAAACAGTTCGCTGCCCCCCTTTCCTCTCTCTTTTCCTCTATCCTTCTCCCACTGCCACCCTCTGGAGGTCCATAATGTAGTTTTAATTTCCCCAAGGCTGTCACAGGAAAACAGTTCCCGTGATTGTGTGTGAACTCTTATTGTCTGCCTGCAACAGTGCTGGCTGCTTTGTGTTTGTCTGCTTCACACCGGCTAAGCTGTTTTGTTTCGTGCCGATTCCTTTCACCTAAACTCTGAAAGAGGTCAGACGCGTTTCAGATTTTGCGCCAGGTCCGTGCGTCGTTGTGCTTCTGAGGAGGCTTCCTCTGGTCCTCTTTCATCATCTTGTTTCCATACGTCGGTGTTGGGTGCTACTCTTCTTCACCGCAGCACATCCCGAGGGGTGGGGGTGTCGCCGTGTGTGCGTGTGCATGTGTGTGTGTGTGTGTGTGTGTGTGTGCTCTGTAGCTCGGCAGATCTCCTCCCAGGAGGCGAAAGACCTTCCATTGTGAGGAAACACATGGGGTGGAGGGAGGCAGGAGGCGGCTGCAGGTTCATGGGGGCAGTTGAGAAGTGCGCCTTTTGCACACTCGCAGAAACACACACCTGAGCTCTCCCAGAGCGCGGGGGCGAGGGACCGTTGGGGGGTGGTGGTGGTGGGGTGATTCTCCTGAGACCCCCGAAGCGGGCCTGAGCGGTTGTGTCCAGCTGCACCTGTTCAGCCTGAATGTGGGTCTGAGCACATGTGAGCGTGCTCTCGGCGCGGATTTGAAGCCTTTGAAGGCTGCATGGGAAGTCCTACCTCCAGATTCAGCTTTAAGGCCCCCCCCCTCACCCCTCACCCCCTCCTCACCCTCTTGTTCATGTTAGATGCTGGAGCACAAACTCCCTCTGAATTGCCCCATTTGGCTCCATCTGACGGTCACGCCGCCGGTCTCAGAGATACAGCCATCAGAACAGACAGCGGTCTTTAAGGGAGTCAGTGCAACCTCAGAGATTCTCAAGTTTCAGCATTTGGAGGACGAGTGTGTGATCAGCATTGTGAACCAGGGATTAGCTAAAAGGGCGGAGGCAAAGACTTTTTTTTTTTTTTAGTAGGAAATCAATATCTAAAATGCATCTAAAAAAGCTTAAAGGCCCACTCAAATCATGTTTTGATTTATTTTTTTAAAGATTTGTTCCTGTAATTATCCATCAGCTGTCTTATTATATTTGAACATTTAAGCCTTTTTGAAACAATCAAGGTTCCTTTCGACTATTTTTGGCCAAAGCAGCGACCTGAGAAACTCACGTGGCCATACAATCTGCCCATCCGTATGGCACAGTCATTGGTTTATTGCTCAAAGATCTGAAACTTGATGAATTAAAAATGCTGATGTTTGGTAAATAGATGCTGAGAGTTGATTTCATTGGTTCATATGTTTGTTTGATTTTAATCTTAGGATGTGCTTTAGTCTAATCTGCGGCAGTGAAAGAGATTCCAGACTCTGAAAATTCATTTTTTGAATCTTTAGTTAAGGACTGAGACACTTTGAGGAACATTGGTCAGTAGAATGTCTTAAGGCTCAGGTCTTGATGGCTTTTAAAGGCCTTTTCTCTACTTTGAACAGAGACAAACTAAAAATTTTGTTAAAATAAATGTTTGTTTTTATTCTTTTTGGTTTGATTTAAAGCAACATGCTGCACGATAGAAAGGAATTTAAGAAAATAAAAAAAAAAACTTTTTTTTAAATCCATCTAATGCAGTTTCAGGTGGAATGCAGTCCTCACTGCAGAGTTGGACCATGTTGTGGCTCCAGTGAATGTTCCCTCCCGCCTTAAAACGGCGAGCTGCACAGATCTGATTTTAACCTCATGCCTGGTTCAAAGCGGCGTTGAGTGTCTGTTGCACAGCCAGGAGCCTGTGAGTCCCGGTGCAGCGCCGAGTGCTATGTGGAGCAGAATGAAAGCACTTTGTCAAAACTGTTGGGTTTCTAAACATTCTGCTGGAAGCTCGACATACACTTTCTGCCCCCTTTGATGCCCCTTTTTCGGCAGGAAGGCAGAGGTGTGTTTTATGTGCGGCGGCTGGCAGAGCTTCATCTCTCTGAGCAGCAGAACTTGTCCCGTACAGGCCAAAGCGCCAGCGTCTCCCTGCCAAAGCAAGCAGCTGAATAACAACCTCAGGATTACAGGGTGTTATTCCCCTTTAACTCATCTGCTTCGGGGCGCTCTTTCAGCGGACTTCTTTCACCCCGCGGCAGCTCAGAACATTTCCCAGAGTCCACTGGTGCCTCCGTTTCCTTCCCCACCGGATGTGCAGACATGTTCGCTGGTCACACAGAACATGTGCGTTTGATTTCTTCAGTTTGCGTCCCGACTAGCTCAACTTGGCAACATGTCACAGCGGTGAAATGAAACCAGAGCGAGCCGGCAGGAAGGAGTTTGTCTGTGCTGAGCGTGTTCGGACCCTCGGTTTGTTTTTGTTTTATTGCAGCTCTGTGAGGTTAAAGGGAACAGGCGTGTTCTGTCTGTGTGCCCCCCCCCCTCTCTTCCAGGATGTTTCTGGATTTGTTGTCATTTAAGGCACTAATTAGCTGAATGAACCCGTTTTAATGTGGTTAATGAGAGAAAAGCGCGCGCAATCTAATAAACACACCCATGCAGCGAGAACACACACGCGTCTCAGTGTGCGGAGCCTAACGAGTGGTGATTAGTGGGTCTCAGCCAGGCGTGGTGAGGCTCGCTAACATCATTCTGCACTGTGGACTCTGTTAATTCACTCCTCTTTATCTAATTACCCAGGCTGTGCATGAACACACACATGCACCAATGCAGTCCACACACACACACACACATACACACACCACCTGCATGTGTCTTTGCTGCACATATGCAAAGTGACCTTATTATTCCTGTTCTGCCCATTTCTAGATTTATTTCTGCATCTGTTGACAAACACCTCGCTGTCTTCGGGTTCATGAAGCTGCTGAGACCTGCAAACAATCCTGCTCATTATCTTCCCTCATGAGACTCGCAGGGACACATTTTCTGCACGTCGCCCGTCCAGACAGACCTGCGAGAGAGAACTACAGTTAATGACTTTATTTCTGCATTCGTGAGGCTGCAACTAATGATAAAACAGGAAGGATTGCATCTGTTGTAACTTCAACAGGTGCAATAATATCACCGAAAAAAGACCAACTGACCTGGCCACTCTTGTCATCATTTATTTAAAAAAATTTTTTCTTTAGGTTTAGTAGAAAATCTAGATTGTTTTAAAATGTTTGTTTTACTTTTAATTTTTTTTTCATAAAATGATAGTGGCCCTAAGGTGTCAGTCACATCAAGAAATCACTTAAAAAGCATATTAAACATTAAAGAAGCAGAATAAATAATTATTACAACATTTAAAACATATTTTAAAAATATCAGAGCAAAAAATAAAAAATCTTAAAAAGAGTATTTTCCAGACATAAAAATGTTCAAAATGAAACAAAAGAAGAAACCAGAAAGGTAGGCACTATGGGACATCACTGATTGGTTGATTGGTTGTGGTAAACAAAGAGTTGGTTGAGCAATGACTAGGGCTGCACGACATGAGGACAACTCGCGATATGCGATATTGGTGATTAATATTGCGACAACGATATAATTTGCGGTATATAAACACAGAGCAAAACAACCAAAAACATCATCCCCATTTCATTGCGACAGTTTAAAAATTATACTCCAAATGACCGACGTCGACATAGTGAGGAAACATCTAACATAAAAGCTCCATCTGATTGGTCAGAAGCATACATGGATTTATTTGATTCGTTAAATGCTTTAAATGCTTTAAGGTTATTGCAATTTTCACTGTCTTTTGCGATATGCGTATTGCACAGCTTCATATTGCGATAACAATAAATTTGCGGTATATTGTGCACGCCTATCATTTTTTTGTTTCTTTCATGAAAATTATTGAATCCCAAATATATTTACATCATTTTTGTACAATTCACACATTTAAAATACTAAATGTGGAAACAAGTAATGAGAGGTTCTAATTAAGCCTTCCACAACGCTTCTATAAAATAAAATAAAACTGTGTTTTGATCCATAATATGAAGCAAAAACGGCGAACTCAAATGAAATTCAATGAAATAAAGGCATAGAGGAGACGGGCTGGTGTTGAAGGTCCGATGTGTTTTGGACCTCGCTGTCTCCCTAATGGTCACAAACTTTTATGGACTCTTCTGTTTTTCCAGGTGCTTTTTTTTTGGCAGGAAAATTGGAGGCAGCTCTAGAACAGCATTGTGTGAAAGTTTTGAAAAGAAACAGCAGAGTGAGTGTAAAAAGGTGCGCGTGCAAAGACGCTTTTCTTCAGATTCCACATATTTTCCAGTTTTCTGTTTGTTGTGATCTGTGTTCAGTGAGAATGTGTCATAATTTTGTTACTTCGTGTGAATATTTTATGTTTTTTAAGGTAATCCTGATTTTTATGTATCAATTTTTTGGCGGTAACACAGGATAAGATGCTTGAGTGCCTTTTATTTTTCTTGGTGATGCAACAACCAACCCGTGTGTGTGTTTGTGTGTGCATTGTGTGATACATTGTGCAGGTCTGTGACTCACAGATAATGTTTTCTCAGCAGAGCGAGCTGGTTCATGTGTGTGCGAGCGACAACAGCGATATCTCACCGATGTCTGGGTGTGTGTAAAAAAAGACAGAATGAAAGAGCTATTTGCTGGGAAGCGCTGTCATACTATTCAATCAGAATCCCGGCACACACACGCTGCTCTGCACCCTGAGCACCTGTGGGAGCTGCCTGCCTTCATTAAGGGGGCCTGCTGCAGCTTTCTGCTGGAGCGGGGTGGGGATGAAGCATCACAGGGAAGCAGAGAGGAGGTGGAAGGACTTTTAGAAGAATCAACAGAAAGATGGGAGAGAAGAAAAAAACCCAGAGAGATTCCGACTTATGAAAAAATGTTCAGCTGCAAGTGTTCACAGCTTTAAACACTGCTTTTTCAGAGCAAAATCAATATTTTTTGTTGTTGCTTTTGCTGAGTATAGTAGAGAGGATAAATCGTTTAGGCAGTTCTACCAAGATTCTTAAGGGTTAAAGAGCCGCTCCAATGAAAATGGGCTTTTTAACATGTTCTTGTGGCATTTTTCTCATGATTGAGGACATGTATAAAAACAATTAAGCTTAAAATTAAGTTTTTGGGTATTTCTTTATTTAAATCGTGATAGATCCATTCATATTTTCATTTTCCTCGTCTGAGCTGGTTTCTGGCTCTAAACTGTACGGCTGGATAGCTCCGATGTTGTTTTGGCTGCACCATTAAGTTGGAGGCATGAGGGGCTGTAAACTAGCAGGAGAAAGTGTAAACAAAGGGATGATGGGAAGTTTTGGCTCGCTTCAACAGGCTTCAACCGCCTTCAACTTAGAGGTGAAAAACTACTGAACTCCTGCTGCTCTACAGAAACTATGCCCTATAAAACAAATTTAGGCAAAAAAACCCCGGCATAATCATAGTTTAAAAAAACCCACTTGGAATGCTTTTAGAATAGATTAAAAGATGATCAAAGTGAAACTTTTAGCAGATGTTTGCAATAAAAAAATAGGCATATTTTAAATGTGGAGAATCAGTGAAGGTACTGAGTCCATAGCATCTCTTTGGGACTGATCCATTTTTAAGGGGAACCTTAACGTCTCTAGGTCATAGTACGTATTTTCCCTCAGTTGTCAGTGTAAATTAGCAACATGTTTACATTCAATATGCACACTTAAAAAGTAAAAATAAAAGTAGTCCTTGAAGGGATCCCTGAGGAACACCTTTAGTTCCTCTGAGATCTGCCTAAAAAACATTTGTTAGGGTAATCTACTTTGTCAAGTTGTCATAGTAATGCTGCATCCTATCAAAGAATTCAATAAAATCACTTCTTGGCTTTGTTTGCATGAAGGTCTTAAAGCTGAATCTCATTTTCTAACTTGCTTGGAGCTCACCTTTGGGAGTAATGATGTATTAACTATAGTAAAAATGCTGTTTTTGTGCTCCAGCACCTTCTGCTTTTAGTCCTGACCATTGAACCAAAAAATTTGGATGTGGAAGAAAAAACGGAGGGAAAAAGAAAGGTCCAAGGTGCAGGGCATCCTCTCTTCTCTGTCGCTATGACAGCAGGTTGTGTTGGCATGCAGTTCATCCGGCACGGCCCTCACCTCTGGCATCTGAAGCCTCATAAGAAACCGAAAAACCCAAATGCTTTTATTTAGAAGGGGGCATTAAAAACATAAATGCGTGTATGTGCACGCTCATGCACACACCCACCACACCATGGGTGAATATGGGAGTGTTCTGTCAGTCAAGGGACCACTTTCTCTCCCAGGCCAGACGGAGCTCTCACCACTGGACAGATGGCCAACAACCTCCCTCATCCATCCGTCCTCCTCTCCCTCCCCAGCACCTCGGTCCCTCGTTCCCCACCTCCCAGCATCCCTCATTCCCAGCGTACCACTTCCACAACAACGCGTCAGTCATGCAGTTCCTCCCTGATTCTGCTTTGGTCACCTTAAATAAACAATAATTTTCATTTTTAATGTCATTTTAGGCAAAATCCAGGGCTCTTGATGTTTTTCACTTTTTTTATTAGTTACATATTTAAGATTTAACCGTTTCAATAAGAGGAAAAGATCACAGTTTGCATGAAAAAAACAGTGTATATATATATATATATATGTATGTGTGTATATATGTATATATATAATGCATGAATGTATGAATATATAACCTACTGCACAAGTTAAAGTCAGCTTTAAGTAACAATAATTCTAAATATTACTAATGGTTTAATAGATTAATTAGGAGCAGCTCAGACTGGATTATCTCACATTTGATTATAAAAAGGAATTTTAGGCAGTATTTTACGGGAACATTTGTGGATTTATTTAAACTTTTTAGACCGCAGTGTTGATTTTCTAATTAAACACTTGTTTTTCTGTTAAAAAAACTCCATCCTTTTATTTGCAAGATTTGTGTAATCTTTAAAGTTGCAGCTCTTTGTGTCCTGTTTTGTTTCTTTGCGGTGTTTCCCGGGAAGCTGGATGGAGAGGCGGGCCTCTGGTACCTCTGGTTCTGTAACGTCACAGATCTTTGCAGATCGCAGCTGCTCACGTCAAACTGAGTTGAGGCAAACTGCAGAAAGTCTAGAAGGACTTTTCTCCCATTATAGAGACTGCTGGTGTAACATGGAATGACTAAATTGATTAAAATATTGTTGCACTACAATAAATCACATAAAATGTTAAGGGATATCAGAAATCTTTAAAGACCCACTCCAATGAAAATTGTTCTTTAACGTGTCCTTGAGACATTTGTTGGATGATTGGGAACATATAGAAAGAAAATTAAGCTAAAAAATCACCTTTCTGAGTTGTTCAGTAGCAGATAAAAAAATGCTGTGTGCGGCATGAGCACCCTGCTGGGGAGGAGCGGGGTTACTCTGCACCAACGGTGTGATTTCTAATGAATTCTTGCCGCTCTGAAGAAATGATGTCCTAGAAAAAAAATGACTTTTTGATTGTTGATAAAAATGGCATAATCGTAGTTAAAAGACCACTGGGAACACTTTTCTCTTTAATACTATTTAATTCTTTTTAACCGAGGCTATGTCAAAGAGAAATAAAGACGTATTGAACAAGAGCTTTGGCTTTAAGAGGCTAAAATAGCTCCAAAGATCATCAGAGTGGGTCTTTAAACACTTTTTATGTTATGTATATATTTTTTAAAGCAAATAAAACGATGAAAAAAGTCTTTTTTTTTTTATAAATTCCTTTTGTCAGAAAAGTAACTTTTGGAAAGCCTTTTATCAAGGATGCCTCACAACAAAAACAAACATTTACTTTCCTTAATTTTACACCACAGATGACTGAGAAAAACCTTTTCTGGCTTTGTGCTGCTCCCTTTAAGAGGCCAGCTCCATCCACCCACCCATCCATCCATCCAACCATCCATCCATCCATCCATCCATCCACCCACCCATCCATCCATCCATCTAACCATCCAATCAACCATCCATCCACCCATCCATCCATCCATCCATCCATCCATCCATCCATCCAACCATCCATCCATCCATCCATCCATCCATCCACCCATCCACCCATCCATCCATCCATCCATCCATCCATCCATCTCTTCTGCTTCCTCCTGATTTACTTCTTCACTACATCCATGAACCTCTTCTTCGGGCCTCCTTCCTGATTCTTCTGAATTTGTCGCAATGTGGGGAAATATCGTAGGAAACTGTCATCAGGCTAATTTAAGGGTTCATTGGCTAAAAATGTAGATGGTAAATATTGGCCCATTAAAAATATACAATCAAACAGCTTAAGGTGGGTTTTTTTGCCCTTAAAAGGTCTTTAAAAATAAATAAAATTGTTTTTTTTTTTTTTTAACTTAAACCACTTACTAGTTATTTAATTGTAAATGTCACTTAAGGATCCTCATCTCAAAGTTTCCGCTGTGAAGTTCCTTAAAACTGAAGCTGAATTTCTTTCTGCAAATAAAGGAGGCGGGCTCTTTCATTACGGCATCGACTCTGCTGAAACGGAGATTTGGCTCATTAGCTTTGGGTTGTCTGGGTTGTTGTGTTTCTGCTCTTCCGCCCTGCTCCTGAATGGTCTTCAGTGTCGGACCTTAAGCGTTTATAATGTGATAATAAGGTGTGAAGATGGAGACACAATGGAGCAGAGAGAATCGGGCCGACACAGTTCTCCTCTCGCACTCCAGCAGAGCTCACAGGTTTCACTTCACCTGGAAAGGGCCACAGCGTTCATCTATAGTGTATAGTGCGTCTCTGTTTTTCGCCGATCCACACAGCCGCCGGACTCCGGCGGCTTTGTGGATCGGCGAAAAACGGAGACGCGGCGCATAACACCAAGCTCATGATGTGTGTTTTCCTCAGAAGTTCCTGGAAGAGAGGCAGAACCCAAAGAGGGCCCGCCGACTGCCGCCGAAGACGGGGATCAGGAGGAGCACGACGAGCGCGAGCCCGACGAAGACCTGGACGACGAGTCCATCTTCACCTGCGACAACTGTCAACAGGACTTCGACTGTCTGGCCGAGCTCACAGAGCACAGGACCAACCACTGCCCGGCGGGTGAGTTTGCGTCCGAAAGCGTGAGGAATGAAAAAAAAAAGAAAACAATCAACTACAGTCAGGTAGCCGTCAAAATCGTCCATTCAACGAATTAATAATTAAAGAGGCTGCAGGTTTCAGATGAAACACTCGAGTTGCATCATGCAGAATCGCCCGGGTGAATTGGAGCCCCCCCCCCCCCCCCACTGTTTCTGAACACCTATAGCTATTGGAATCAGTAATACCCATATGTTCCAGAGGGACCCTCACAAAGGCCGTTATTAGAACTGCTGTAATTAATGAAGTGGCTGAAAGGAACGCGACGGGGGCATCTGGTTCCTACAGATTAATCCAAACGCTCCCTTAACAAGCCCCACGCACGGCGAGGCAGCTTCCACTCGGTGTGCGAGCGTGTTTACTTTTGATAGAAGGATGAAGAGGTGGGGTGGGGGGGGTGCAGAGCTTTGTTTAAACTGCTAAAGATAGTGTTTTCAGAGAGCGTGTAATGTGGATGGAAAGACCCCTGGCTCAGCAGTCTCTCATTCACCCGCCGGCCTGACAGCCAGTCCCAGCGGAGAAAGCAATGCAGGATCCAGCAGAGAGCTTATGGAGATGCGCCACATCAGGAGGAGCAACTTTTTTTTCCTTTGACTGAGGCCTCTGCAGCACAGAGTGGCGTAGACATGCACACGGATGCGAGGAATGATGAGAAACATTGAGGTTTTCACGCGTCTTCTCCTACCTCAAAATCTAACTCAGACTGAGCCGACTGGAAACAATATTTCATTTAAAGTACATCTTTCTTACACCAAAAAAGTTCCTTTGAAGGTGAAAAATTAAGGACTTTTGTCCACTTTACCTGGTTAAAAACTCACTCCAATCATATTTTGATCTATTTTGAAAGACTTCCCAGTGGTCTTTTTTAGGATGATTATGCCGCTTTCAGCCCAATTCCAAAAAAGTATGTTGTTTTCTAGGACATAGTATCTGCAGAGCAGCAATACTTCATTAGAAATCCACCTCTGGGTTGTGGGCGGGACTGTATGTGCAGAGTAAGCCCGCCCCCTTCTCCAACACCGGTGCTGAGAGCTCTCTGTTTACGCTGAGCAGGGAGCTTGTGGACCGCCCTGTGTGTTTTCTACGTCACAAATACAAACTTTTTCAAACATTTGCTTCTCATTCACAACAATTTGAATTAAGAAATCTCAGAAATGTAATTTTAAGTGTAATTCTCTTAATGAATGTCCTCCATTTTAGAAAAATGTTAATAAAACCAAAAACACCATTTTAATCCAAGTGCTTTAGTCCTCTGATAGTTGAATCTATACATGCAGGTAAACCCTTGTTATGGAGGATTATATACATGTTACCTTTCATGCTTAAAGACAAGTCAAACTCAATAACAGAGAAACAGGAAAAGCTTTGGCAGCATTAAAAAAAAGTTGCAACAATTTTACAAATAGAAACATTTTTGTAAAATGTTTTGGGAATAAATAGAAGCACAGAGTGTCCCAGGTACTTTTAGAGACAGAAAAGTCAATTTTTGACTTTTGTTAACTTAACAAAAAGGGATTTTTCCCCCTTAATTATGTAAGTTTTTACTTTAAACCCATTTTTCCCCAAAATGTGTTTATTTTCTTTAATCACACATATTTAGGATAGCAGTAAAAAAAAGCTAAACAATGGTAGAAAGGGTTATCCCTTTAAAATGTTTGAAGTGGCTTAAGATAAGGCAGAAGATGAAAATAAATGTATCTGTTAAAAATGCTGCAAGAAATGCAGAAAGGTGTAATAAACTAAATGCTTTACTAATCTATAAATTCACATAAGGATGAACAACACAGCTAAAAGAAAAGTTACCCGTCAGCTTCTGCTGATTGTATGTTTTCCATATGTTGAATTCAATGAAAAGTCTGAATCAAGGAAACGCATAAAAATGTTTTTATCATTATGAAGACGGATATTAAGCAGATCAGACATAAAATGTCATGTTGAAAGTTCAAATCTTTCCTCTTGGCTGAGAATTTTTTTTTTCATCAACCAGAAACTTGGATTAAAAATGTACGTAGCTCATAACAAACCGTTTGACCGTAGGGTTAGGTAGGGTTTTACCGTACAATGATTACAATCAGCTGCTTCCAACTGAGTCAAAAGGAAAACCGCACATTATGAAGTGAACCGTGTTTCTAAAATGACTTTCTGTGGACACATGACAGAGTTTGACCTTGATGAACCAATCCGATTCCTGTATCAGATATCAGCCGGAATATTGACGGAGTTGCTGGATGGAGTATCAGATCATGACGCCCATCCATGCTAATGTAGCCCACATGTGGTTAAGATGGTCGTAGGTTCGCCTTGTTGTATCCGGTGTCTTTGCGAAACCTCCGAAAACCAGAGTACAGCGGCGTCTCGGGTGACGCGTCATCAATTAACCGGACAGAGCTGCTGCAGACGTGTGACGGGAGAGCTGTGCGGCGCACGTTTCAGCACCAGTTCACTTCTGCGGTCCTGAAGCATGAAGCCTGCGAGTGAAGCAGCAGCAACGTCTGCAGAGAGAAACGCCGGGCGACGGCGAGAAGAAGCCCGGGATCGATAGAACGGAGGGAAAATGTGACGGCGGCTCTCTGTTGGTGTCATTGTGCGGATGGGATGCACATGCGGTTCTGTCTTATGTGAAAAGAATACAAAGCTTTTAAAAATATCCAAACACAACATTGAGTTGCGTAACTTTGGATAAACTTTAAAGCAACCATCAACGTTTGCATCCATCCACCTTCAGAAACCTTTTGGGGTCATGGAGTTTCTGAAGCCAACCCAGCTGTTGTTGGACAAAGGTGGTGGCTACACAATCACACACATTCACACCTAGTGGCAATTAGTAGTGTTTGTGGACTGTTGCAGGAAGCCTGTGACGGCGGTTTCCCAGCTGGGATTCAAACCAGCGCCTTCTCATTGTGAGCTCCTACACCACTGGGTCTTCAGTCACTTGTTTTTGTGTTTTCGTCACAAACTAAAATCAAACAACTGAAGCTGTTGAGTGAAAATTGAGCATGTCTGCACCAAAAATAAGGAAATCAAGCACGTGCTTTCCTACATCAAAGTATCAAAGTGTGTTTTTGCTTGAAAATCAGTAAAAACTAGAATGAAATTAGTTTCATTAGAGTCCAAGGAGGTAGCCTAAAATAGGAAACGAGCACTAATCTTAGGAAGAAAGTCCCTAGAAAGTAGTAAACTGATCTGTTCATGAAGCCAATAATTTTTACTTAGAAAGAAATCTTATAATAAGATATTAAAATCAAGGATAAGGAGTTCCACACAAGCATCCAAACATGGATACAGAAGCTAAAGAAGCTAACTGTTAGACAGAATTACTTTAAATTGAATGTTATACAGCCCAATAAGTATTTTTTACTACTTATAAGCAAAGGTTTATATTTTTCTGAGTTTTTATGTACCTAATTGTAGTTATTAAATGTAGTTATTTTGATAACAAAGACAAAATACTGGTGTACTAAGTGGAAATGACTCCTTTTCTAACAAAATGTGAACAGAATGAGAAAACCATCGTAGTACAAGTGTGCCCATTTTAGTCATCCTCATAAAATCTCATACTAGCTCTTTTTCTTGAAAGATTAAGATACATTTTTGTTTCCAGAACAATGACTGTGAATGCGAAATAACATCCTTATTAATGAAACTAAAAATTACAGAACAATTTGAGTTTTTTTTTTTATCTTAAACTGAGTTTTTCTAATGTCAAGAGGATAAAGAAAAAGGATTTTGACTCATTTCAATAATCATTTCCTCATTTCTACATCCTAGCTCTTATTAAGACAAAAAAACTGCTGACAAAAGCTCAGAAAGGTGTAAAGCAAAGAGAAGTTAAAACATCTTTAAACAGGTAAAATATGTTGAATGTCTAAAAACAAGTTTTGAGGGATCAAATAGTTTGCAGTAAAGACATCATTTACTGAGATTCTCTGCAGATCAGTCATGTTCTCAGCTGCTTTAGTGACTTGAAATAAACATTTTTAAATATTTTTGGTTGGCATTTTAACACTCACACAAAAGTGGAGTGATTTGAATATTTGTTTTACAGCAATAAAAGAAGTCTTTGCCACATGCAAAATCCCTGCAAACACAAGTCGTATCTGCAAGAATGAAAAAGAGAAATCGCCGCGTCTTTACGCGGCGGCGCCGGCATTGTTCCCTCCTTCTCCGCTCTGCTGCTCCTCAGGTATTGGTGCTTCATGAGTCTCAGGTGGCGTTCTGAGAGCCGTGTTGACGAATGCAGAGACCTCCGCTGGTGGAGGAGGAGGAGCGGGTATCTGGGATGCTAACGATGTCGTCGCAGCAAAGTGGGCTCGGTTTAGCAGCTAGCTCCCGCCGCAACGCAGAATGGGTCCCAGGTGCGAGCGTGAAGCACCAGGTAATTCCGTACCACTCCAGCAGAAGGCCTGTAAAGAGGCCCCATTAATTTGAGTGGAAATTGGACAAACACACACACACACACATGGATGCAGATCAATGAGACAGAAATACGTGTTCACCCACTCGAACACGCACAAACCCACAAAGCCCACACATCTGGCTAATGTAATGCAACATTAATGTGCATGAGGCTGAAAGCTTAGCTGGCTGTTTGTGTGTAATTGCACAGCAGTGTTGTTGAACTGTTTCCACAAATACCCCTGATCTGGTATAATGAGGACTAAATATGTCAATGTGTTAGCTGTGTTTTCAGGACTCCAAACTCGCTCAGATGATTTGAGAAACGGTTTTTATCATTTGTAAAAACACGGATGTTGGGTTTTATAGCGCCTCAGCGTTAGCTGGTTGTCGTTTGGGAAGCATCTCTTGGCAGAATGAACCGTGTGGTGCAGATGGGACTGCAGAGGAGAAGTTAGAATGCAGCCATTCTGATTCCAACATGTATCATTGCTCAGATTTAATAACTGCAATACTCTGGCTGTAACGAGTATCCAAATACTCGGATATTCCCGATTTGTTCTCCGGGAAATTCCAGTACAAATACAATTTACAAAAACAATCTGTTGTAAATCTAGTATAGTGTAGTAAAAATACAAGTGACAAGTCAAGACACTGAAAAAAAAAAAATGTATATAAAGACATAAAAATAATAAATAGATTAAAATAAAAACATAGAATACCAATACGATTAATATGAATTTAGGAATATTTTGAAAATCTTTGGATCAGTTTCCTCTAAAGTAGGGCTGCACGATACCAAGAAAACTCGCGATAAGCGATATAGGTGATCAATATTGCGATGACGATATAACTTGCGATAAATGAATAAATAGCAAAAACAACAAAAACATTCCAATTTCACTGCAAAGCTTTAAACTAAATAAGAGTTAAAATACCTTTAAATATACTCCAAATGACTCTTGTCTACTTAGGAGGGCAACATCTAACATAAAAGCTCCATCCGATTGGTCGACAATGTAAAGGGGTGCATCTGATTGGTCAAATGCATACACGGGTTTATTTGATTCGTTAAATACTTCAAGCTGCAATAAGATTGTTTTAGCACATTTAAGGTAACCATTTATTGCAATTTTCGTCATCTTTTGCGATATGGATATTGCACAGCTAGATCTTGCGATAATGATAAATTTGCGATGCATTGTGCAGGCCTACTCTAAAGATAAAAGTCCATTCATTTTCTTTTGAAGAGTTGCTGTTTGTGCATTTACTGTCTTCTTGTCATCAATCCACTGGAACTGCAGGCAGGATTTGTGTTATTTAATGATCCAAAACAACAGTGGCTTTTATGTCTTGTGTCAACCAGGAAGTTGAGAGAAAAACATGACATTGTTGATTTTTTTTTTTTTTAATCTTCGTGTTTTATCTGTTATGTTTTGCTTTCCTGTTCGAGACAAATGTATAAAATCATAGTGATTAAGTGCATTTAATTTAAATTGTATACATCCAGTCAGAAGACATACGAATAGCAACCATTCAAAGATGATATTAAATAGTAAGAATTGTGGTTCAATCTGTGAATCGTTGATCTTGATTTGTAAATTGAATCACCACCGATGGGAACCGTCCTCAGCTCTGTTCAAGACAAAGTCTGTTTTATGGTAATTCAGTCTGTGGCATAAAGAACAGGAAGAGTAAAGGACAGGTGAGCGTAATCCTGCATATCTTTTTGCACCCCTCATGCTCAGCTCTTCATTCTGAAGACCTTAAAGTGAGCTCATCTGTTACCTGTCCACATGAGCAGAATTACCTGCTTTTTAAACAAACGTGTCTTCAGAATTTTGACATTTAAAGTTTATGTCAGTTTTCCTGCAAACCTGATATTCAAGTGTTGCGTGTAACGCATATCTTCTCTTTTTTTTTTTTTTTTTTGGCACATGTGGGGCTGTATCCTGCACAGGATGTGTGAGAGAAGCAGACTGAGAAAGAATGAGTCGGGGGAGTGTTGATGGGTCTCAGTAGGAGTCAGAATGTGGAGCAGAGGCTCCCCGAGGAGAGGAGGAGCAGAGAAAAACCTCCTACGGATCAAATGGAGAACATTCTCTTTCCCTGCTCTGCCTTATGAGCGCGCTCAGAAGGACACACAAAAGCCTACGGGCTGTCTGACCGCGTGAAACACTCCAAGGTCGGGTCAATGTGAAGTGTTGGGAGATTAAAGCGCCGACGGAGCCTCGCCGCCGCCCGTTTCTCTTAAGAGCTGGCAAGTGGAGTCGACAGTGCTCGCGCACTCTGGCGAGCTGTGAATGAGGACCAAAGAGACTAAAAAAACCGCTAGAGGATGGAGGGATGAGGAGGTGAGCTCCGAGTGAAGGAGGGAGCTGTCAGTCAAGGCAGGGGGGCGGAAACCGCTGCTGTCAGTGACAAATAGCGAGTCATTAACCCGGCTAGCTGCTTCTTCAGCGGAGTGGGAGGAAGGAGCAAGAAGCTTTTCTCTTTTTTTCTGAAGGTATATTTGTGGGGTCTGTGTTAATTGAGCACATACAGCTGTAGAGGAGTCGCTTCCAGGGAGGGAGGCAGAGGAGAAACCTGGGGTGGGGGGTGGGGGGGGAGACAGGTGAGGTAGAGCAATGCAGGAAAAACTTCAGGTTTGCAAGAAGGAGGTGGAGGAGAAAGAGGAGAATGCATCTGTTTCTGCGGGGCCCCTGGGTAAAAGGACACCGCTAAAGTCTTCAGTGTGCTGCAACCCGCTGTCACAAGCACACAAGTGGAGGAGCACAACGCGCACAACGTGCACACGCCTCGCCGCGTCTGTCGTCGGGAAAGCAGCTGAGTCCTGCGAGGCCGAGACGCTTATTAAAACCACAGATCACTTTCTACACAGAGGCAGAAGCCGAGGGGGGGGGCAATGTGAAACAGAATCGCACAACGCCTGGTGCACGGTGCCACGTGCACGCCGCCTACACACTGACCGGGTTTGAGTCTGGTAGCTGCTGTTGATTGACAAAATAAATAGATGCTCGCAGTTGTTTCCTTCGTTTTTGGTTCTCCCCCCTTTTTTCCTGCTGGCTTCATCCTCTCTGCTCCCCCCCATGCCTCCTATTTCCTCCCCCCTCTTCTGCACCCCCCCCCCCCCTCTCTGTGTGTGTCTGCACCCGGGGGTGGCCTGAAGATTCCTGTGCTAAGCCCTTGGCATGCGTACAAGTGCGCAGCGAACGCACAAACACACAACCACACAGCTGGCTGCCGCTCAGGTTTTCCAGGGAGGGAGCAGGAGCGGGAGTGGAAGGGGGGGGGGTACGACACGCAGAGAGGCAGGGGGAGGGACGGAGAAGGGTTGTTGTGAAGTCATTTTTCATCACAGGGTTCATTTTTCACTGCAGACTTCTCCCAGTCTCCACATCGCTCCATTTCTCTTTATCCATCCTCGCCTCCTCCTCCCGTTCGCCTCCCCCGATCCCGCTTTGTCTCTCTTTATCTTCCCCTTTCCCCCTTTCTTTACTCCCTCTCACCTAAACTCTCTCCATCCTCTCCACGTTTGCATCCCTATCTCTCTTTCAGCCTAGTTTCTCCTTTATGAAATATGGATGGGAGCAGTTTTGGGCGCGCTGAGAGGTTTGCAGTCGGAGGGAGGGATGGAACTTGGGAACTGGAGAGGGAGGGATGGAGGGAGGCAGGGAGGGGAGGATGGAGCTTGTGTCTCAGCAGACGAGCCTTGTGCATGCACCTAAACACCTCACTGAGCAATCTGTCAACATGTCAGCAACACATGTTTGGTAAAAAAAAAAAAAAAAAAAAAAAAAGGATGGATGGAGAGAGGAGAGGTAAAAAATACGAATAAAATAAAACCTCCCCCCTCCAGTGGGAGTAATGGCTCCCACCAGGACTCTGGAAATGCTTTGAATTCAGCAGATTTCTATTGCGGGGTCCTCCCCGGGGGCGTCTTTTTACAATGCCTGCATCTCAGAAATTTGAGCCCGAGGACCCCTGGGGGCGTCCTTTCATAATGCCTGAAAATGTAGGGTTATATTGTGTGCTCTTCCCCATGGGTCTTTTATTAATACCTGCATTCACTGCCACTGGAAATTACACAGGCGGCGCTGCAGGGGCGAGCGCTCGCTCCAGGAAGGGAGAAAGACTCTGCAGGGACCTTCCCTCTCTTCTCCTCGCTCCTTTCTTCCCCTTTTCCCCCTCCTCTTCTTCCCTCCTACTTCGACTCTCCTTCCTTTTCACTTACTTATTGCTCGGGTGCAAAGGAAGAGTTTGCCAAAGGACTAAAGGAAGTGTTGAGTGCGCTGGCACCAGCTGATCTCCTTGTATTCGGCTCGCAGAAAAAGTGGCACTCGATTAAAAAATGTAACTTCCTCTCATCTCCTCTCTCTTTGTGTGAATGTGTGCAGAGTAAATGTGTGTGTGTGTGTGCACGGAAAAGAGAGAAGCTCAAGTCCTCAGCCTAGTGCTGAGCCTGTGATTACAGAGAGGATGGGTTGTGTTTTGCTGCAAAAGAGCTTTCCGCCTCTGTTTGTTTGTTTAGACCAAATATTTACAAAGTAGGATAGAAATATACATTTACATATCTGTGAATAAATAGTGTTTGCTGGAAATCTCAGGTTTGCAGGCTGGGTGCGTTTTTCTGCAATCCTCAGGTGGAATGAGTTTCTTCTGGTCATGTTCTTCACGAAACATAAAAATGGCTGACAGATGTTTAATTCCTCTGATTGTATGCTTTTTACTGAAATAATACAAAGTATTTAAATGCAGGAGCGTCTTCAGAAGTTGTGATCTTTTGTGGGATCGGTTCTTTATCAGGAGGGGATTGGCTCAGCGGAGGCTGAACCTGTGGAAGGGTTTGGAAACGATTGTTTCTGATCATTTAAAGTCTAAACAGTCAAAGCAAGTGATCAAAATCAGATTCATGAAGAAACGAAGGGCACCTTCCAGAAGTGAATTGAAATCTCAGGACACTTTCACACTGCGCCGATTGGTCCACAGTTTAGTCAAGCTGGTTTTTGCAGGTGTGAAAGCTCTGCTATGCTCTGGTGGGTCTGAAACAAGTCTTGGTTTGTTTCCAGCTGATGGTGAGAGATTACCAGAACACAAAGAGCCAACTGAAGAACAACAGGAAGTCGCACTTTTAAAGGAAAGAACCATTAAAAAAAGCTGGATGGTTTGAATATTGATGAGTTTTATTCTTCCTTGGATTTCACGCATTGTGTGGACAGTTGTGGCGCAGAAGTAGAGCGGTCAACCTCTGATGCAAGGATCTCAGGTGTCGAAGCGTCCTTGGGAAAACCACTGAACCCCACGTTGCTCCTGGGGTTGCTTGGCGCCAACGGTCACAACTCGGAGGGTAATTTCCTGCTGCTCTACAGAAACTATGTCCTAGAAAACAACAGCTTTTTTTTTTTAATTTTGGCTACAAATGGCATAATCATAATTAAAACGCTTTTAAAATCCATCAAAGGGCAGTTGGAGTGGGACTTTAAAGCCTTTTAGTTAAAAAATTCCCCTTTCTTGTTTGGTTTGTTAGGCTTTTTTAACATGTAAAATACACCAAATGCACAAAAATGTGAATTAAATTCCACATATTCACTAATTCATTACAACTGAACATAAGTCAATAAAATATTGATCTATTTTTAACACTTTTAATTCCAAAATCTTTTTTTTTTTAATTAAAAAAGTTGGAGCAATATTATGAGTTCTTTCATTAAAAACTAACAGAAATACTTTGCCTCCAAAAGCAGAAGGAAAAATTGATTATTGGATTTTATAAATCGTTTTTATTTTCCACGTCAAAATGGATTTATTTTGATTATTTAATTTCTTGAACTAGTGTGAAATCTGCCCCCTGTGACATATAGATGAGACAAAGCATTTGTGAAAAAAGACTCAATCGTCAGAACGGTGTTCTTGTTTTTCCTCTGATGGTCATGACTGCATCAAGAGTTGATGGTTCAAATGCCCACAGTAAGACGGTTTTGTGCAGACCTTCGTCAGATCTCAGGTGGATTGTGTATTCCATCTCCATGACAGTCAGTCGTGTTTCCAGGAGTCAGACATCCTCCTCCTCCTCCTCCACGTTAGTTTCTTCATCTTCACAGATCCAGAGCATCTCCATCCCACAGTCAAAGGTTTGTTCCTTAAGTCGAACAAAAGTCTCCTTTGATCTCCTCGTGCAGCTGATGGGAGTTCAGCTCTCTGCATCTGCTGGCTGCATTTTCTGAATCGCTTGACTCTGAAGGGAACTCGCTTGTAAATAATGGAGAAATCGTTTGCGTCGTGGCTCACTGGGCTGCGACGTTTGTATGTAAACCGTAAACCAAGTTTGCTCGTTTCAAAGTGAAGTTTAAACAATTAGAGAGTCCTCAGAGTTCCTCAAACCTTTCAGGAAGCCATCAGTTCTTGTGGATCAGAGACTTTTTAACCTGTGGAACTAACATGACTGATTACAGTCAACGATGTTGCACGCGTGCAACATCGTTGACTGTAATCAGTCGTGTTAGTACGGCACGTGGATCCCGTAAACAGACTTCAAAACTTGCGTAGTGGTGTGGGAACGTAAACGTTTGGAACGCAGAAGCCTGAAACCTGCATAGACTTTTCATTGGAAGTGGTGGTTTGAACGCGCATTGTCCAGGGCCGGCGTGAACGTAGCTTTACAATCACACATTTAAGGTTAGGTAGAGTAGTAGGTCGGGACCCCCACAACAAACACACACGCACACACACGCACACTGTCACACTTGAGGAATGTTTTTGTGTTTGTATTTTGTGCATGAAGGCTTGTTGTTCGACGTCTTTATGGATCTGTGGGTCTGTCAGCATTGAGCGGTCATGTGGGGGCCTCCTTCATAAGTGTACATGTGGGGGGTGTCTAGATAATGAACAACAGGCCATTCCCTTGGATTCCTGCACCCCTGCCAACAACCAGGACCCCCACAACCTCTCCCCCCCCTTTTCTTTTTTTCCTCCCCCCCCCCTGCTGACACCTGGGACTTTTTCCATTTTTCCTCCTGTCTTCTCTTTCTTCTTCTTTTTGTCTCCCCAAGTGGAACGGGCCTCCTCCCTCCATTTTGCACACCTCTTGCTGTTTTTCTCCTCTTTCCGCCCATCTTCCAGCGAGCACACAGCACTCAGTGTCTCCTTCCCCCCCCCCCCCGCCTCGCTGTCCCTCCCTGCTGAGTTCTCAAACTCCAAACTGACCACATCCTTTCCTTTCACCCCGTCTCCCTTCCCCCAAAACCTCCTTCCATTCTCCATCATCTCTGTTCCCTGTGGAGCTGGCCCCAAAGCTCTGATCCCTTCCTCCATGCCCCCCCAAGGTCCCCACTGTGCCCTCCCGAGACAAACACATGCACACTCACATGCACCCTATGGCGAGTGGCCCCAAAGCAGCCCCTGTTTGTCTCCCTCCCTCTGTTTTTCCACTCTTTCTTTCTTTCCTTTTCCCACCTCTCACTCTCGCCCCGTTTGATGCTCCACATTTGTTATACACTTCATTCAAGATGTTTTTTTTTTGTTTACTTTCCCAAACTGACACAGTTCGAGTCAGAAGTTAATTGCGATAAATAATTAGCAACTTTTCATCAAATAGTTCCATCAGCTGTTTGGTGTCTTCTGAAATAAAAAACAAAAAAAAAAAACGTGCGTTTGCAGCAGGAAACAGTTTTTTATTTAATTTTTTTTATTTATCTGGGTGTTGATATTCTCTGAACTTCAAAGCACAGTTGGAAAAGCAGAATTGTTTGAATTTATGAATTGATAACTCAGAAATTATGTAAAACGGTTGAGGTAAGCTGAACCTGACAGCAAATGCAGGGCAGGAACACAAACTGGGCTCCTCTTCCTCATTCTTCTCATGGCTGGTTGTGTTGCTGCAGATCACCTGCTGGACAGGTTGGTCTCAGTGGGTTTGGCTTCTTTTTTACCCTGTAAGTTCACAATGCAACTTTATTTAAAATCATTACAAACAACAACAAATCTTAACATTAGTTTAAGTCTAGTTTTTGGTGGAAAATGTATCAAAACAGAGAACGGTTGACGTTTGTGTTCCTCCGATGTGTGCGTCATTGACAACTGTGATGTGAGCATTCCACCGCTATGAGGCGCTGGTTGGGAAGTCAAGTTGACGTGTAGTGAGAGAAACTGTTGCGACTCGTTTGCTTAAAACTGTTTTTTGTTCCTCACAAGTATGCTAGAAGCAAAGGACGTTTTTTTCCTTGGAGTTGGTTGCTGGCAGAGAGCTCTCAGTTATTCCTTCAGACGGGGAAAGGCAGAGGCCACGCATGCTTTTGTGGACGCTTCATGTGTCGTGTACATAAACATACATAGTGAAATGCATAGCATGACTGTCCAATAGAGTAAGAGAGCCCAAGCATGAGACTAGTAAGTTTAAAAAGCGACTAACTTGAAATAAGTTGTTTTTAGCAAACTAAAGACAATATGGCCTCACTTTAAAGTATAGACTGTGAGGTTTAGATCTGGTGGGATTTCTAAAAGTTGAAGTGTTGTTCTCCAAACTGCTTTTTTTTGGCGGAGAAACAAAAATGCTGCCACCTACTGTGTGGAGGTGGAACGGCAGGCGTCCGTGCTCCAGCTCATTATAAACAATGATTTCCTGGAGAACAAAGTTTAAGTTTAGTTGCTTTGTTAGTTAAATTTTATTTTCCCTTCTCTGGTCAATGTTTTCTCACAGTTTCTGTTATTTTTTTTTTTTTGTCCGCATTTGCATTTTATTGGTACAAATATCTAGAAGTCCCACTTCTATCATTCTTTCTTTAAGTTTTAAAGCGTTCTCAGTGGTCTTTTAATTAGGATTATTCTAAAATGAAAAAAAAAAAACCTCTGTCATTTTATAGTTTCTGCAGAGCGGCAGGGGTTCCTTAGAATTTCGCCTCTCAGTTGTTGGCGTGCGCGGAACAACCCGTGTAACTGAGAGCTATCTGTTCACGCTTGCTGTTTTAGCAATTTTAAGCTTAATTTTCTCTAAATATGTCCTCCAATATCAGAAAAATGCCACAAAAACATGTTAAAAACTCCAAAAATACAATATTCAAGGAAATTGGTCTTTAAACCTAGTGACAGCGTATTAGTTGATGTTTTGAAAACATCCTCTCACCCCCTCAAGTTTAGTCCACCTAAAGACTTTCAAAATAAAATCCCACCTAAACTTTTCCTTCATGCTTATATCTTCATTGCACAACTGCTCATCCTGAGAAGTGTGCTCTGTTTTCTGCCAGAGACACAGCCATGTTGTGTGCACGTGCATGCATGGAAGCAGTTCCACATGCATGCTACGTTTCATCCGCAGACAGAGGAGGCAAAGGGCAGCATATTCCTGGGAGGGGGTCTGTAATAGTTTTAACCCAGAGCTCAGGTGTGACTCTCCTTTGTCCAGCTAAATGTCAAAGCAACGCACGTCTCTGGGGGGACGGTGAGGAGGGAGGGGGCAAGTTAATAAAAAAAAAAAAGGAAAAAACCTTTCAGACTTGTATTGTACTTCTTACAAAGTTTACACGATCCTCGGTTTTTATGACTGTATCAAGTTTTGTCAGGTAACTTCTTAAAAACCAGATTTTTTTAAGGCAAGGCAAGGCAAGTTTATTTGTATAGCACAATGCGTACACAAAGTAATTCAAGGTGCTTCACAAAACAGAAAAATGCATTAAAATCACAATACATCATAGAAATAATCAACATAAAATTTACTTTAAAAGAAAAGAAAAAAAAAAAAAAAGGATTTAAAAAGAAAGGAAGGAAAGAAAAGTGCAGATAGGACCTTTCAGTCATAGACACGACTAAACAGAAATGTTTTAAGTCTAGATTTGAACATGAACACAGAAGAGGCCTGTCTTACGACTTCAGGGAGGCTGTTCCAGATTTTAGCTGCAGAATATTGAAACGCTGATTCCCCTTGTTTAGTTCTGACTCTGGGAATCAACAGGAGGCCGGTCCCTGAGGTCCTCAGAGTACGAGATGGTTCATATGGCACTAACATGTCAGAGATGTACTTTGGTGTGCGGCCATGGAGAGACTTGTACACAAGCAGAGCTGCTTTGAAGTCTATTCTTTGAGGTACAGGGAGCCAGTGCAAAGACCTGAGCACAGGACTAATGTGATCATACTTCCTGGTTTTGGTCAGGACTCGAGCAGCAGCATTCTGGATGCACTGAAGCTGTTTTACAGCTCGTTTGGAGAGGCCGGTGAGCAGGCCGTTACAGTAGTCTAACCTACTGGAGACAAATGCATGAATAAGTATCTCCAGGTCTCGCTTTGACATTATGTTTTTGATTTTGGCAATGTTTTTCAGATGGTAAAATGCCGCTGATGTTACTGACTTGATATGGCTGTTAAAGTTCAGGTCAGAGTCCATGATTACCCCTAGATTTCTGACTTGATTTGAGGGTTTAAGAGACAAAGAATGAAGGTAGCTGCTGACACTTTCTCTTTGTTTCTGTGGGCCAAAAACAATAACTTCGGTCTTGTCTGAGTTTAGCTGGAGAAAGTTGTTCTGCATCCATGCGCTGATCTGTTGGAGGCAGTGGTTGAGTGAATCCACTGGCCCATATTCACCTGTTGTCAGTGACACATAGATCTGAGTATCATCTGCATAGTTGTGATAAGAAATGTTATTACTGCGTATTAACTGCCCTAGTGGCAGCATGTAGAGGTTGAACAGAAGGGGTCCCAGGATCGATCCCTGGGGCACACCACAATTCAAGCCCATGTAGTCTGAGACACAACTCCCAATTTCAACAAAGTATTTCCTGTCTTCTAGATAAGACTTGAACCAACTTAGGGCAGATCCAGAGATGCCAACCCAGTCTTGGAGTCTGTGCAAAAGGATCCCATGATCAACAGTATCAAAGGCAGCGCTCAGGTCTAGCAGGATTAGGACAGATACTTTTCCATCATCAGTGTTCAGGCGGATGTCATTGGTTACCTTGATAAGGGCAGTTTCTGTGCTATGATGGGGTCTAAAACCTGACTGGAAAACATCAAATGAATTGTTTAATAAGAGAAAGTCAGTGAGCTGTTGGTAGACAACTTTTTCAAGGACTTTTCCTAAAAATGGCAGATTAGAGATAGGTCTGTAATTATTCAGTACAGTGGGATCAAGACCGCTCTTCTTCAGGAGGGGTTTAATAACTGCAGTTTTTAAGGCCTCTGGAAATATTCCAGATTGAAGAGACATGTTAACTATTTGAGTAATTGGTGGCAACACACTGTTCAGGACAGACTTTAGAAATCTAGTGGGTAACACATCAAGGCAGCATGTAGACGAGCTCAGACGGGTGATGGTCTCTTGGACAGTTTGGTCAGTGACAGGTACAAAGTGAGTCAGCTTAGAGTGAGTAGGTGGCCGTTGGATAGTTATATGTCTTGTGGAGTTGATGGCTTTTTTAATGCCCTGAACCTTGTCATTGAAAAATACAGCAAACTCATTACATTTTAAACACACTTCCTGTCTGTGTGGAGGACAAAAAAGGTAGTTTAGGACTTCTTTTAGGTGTGAAATATTCATCATTCGATGTCATGTGACTTAACCTTCATATTTAATGTTTGGCAGTTTTTAAAATTCCAGCAAACATAAAGGAGGTATGATGAACCCTGCAGGTGGATCACAGCTATCCTTCATGTTTGTTTCTGTATTAAAGCCCCTGACTGGCTGCTGCTGCTGCATCCAGCAACTGCTGCTGCTGCTGCTGCGTCCAGCAACTGCTGCTGCTGCTGCTTCATCCAGCGGCTACAGCTGCGTCCAGCAACTGCTCCTGCTGCGTCCAGCGGCTGCTGCTGCGTCCAGCGGCTGCTGCTGCGTCCAGCGGCTGCTGCTGCGTCCAGCGGCTGCTGCATCCAGCAACTGCTGCATCCAGCAACTGCTGCTGCTGCGTCCAGCAACTGCTGCTGCTGCGTCCAGCAACTGCTGCTGCTGCGTCCAGCAACTGCTGCTGCTGCTGCTTCATCCAGCGGCTACAGCTGCGTCCAGCAACTGCTCCTGCTGCGTCCAGCGGCTGCTGCTGCGTCCAGCGGCTGCTGTTGCGTCCAGCGGCTGCTGCTGCGTCCAGCGGCTGCTGCATCCAGCAACTGCTGCTGCTGCATCCAGCGGCTGCTGCGTCAAGCGGCTGCTGCGTCCAGCAACTACTGCTGCCGCGTCCAGCGGGTACAGCTGCGTCCAGCAACTGCTGCTGCTGCGTCCAGCAACTGCTGCTGCTGCTGCTTCATCCAGCGGCTACAGCTGCGTCCAGCGGCTGCTGCTGCGTCCAGCGGCTGCTGCTGCGTCCAGCGGCTGCTGCTGCGTCCAGCGGCTGCTGCATCCAGCAACTGCTGCTGCTTCATCCAGCGGCTACAGCTGCGTCCAGCAACTGCTCCTGCTGCGTCCAGCGGCTGCTGCTGCGTCCAGCGGCTGCTGCTGCGTCCAGCGGCTGCTGCTGCGTCCAGCGGCTGCTGCATCCAGCAACTGCTGCTGCTGCATCCAGCGGCTGCTGCGTCAAGCGGCTGCTGCGTCCAGCAACTACTGCTGCTGCTGCCGCGTCCAGCGGGTACAGCTGCGTCCAGCAACTGCTGCTGCTGCGTCCAGCAACTGCTGCTGCTGCGTCCAGCGGCTGCTGCTGCTGCGACCAGCGGCTGCCGCTGCTGCGCCCAGCAACTGCTGCGACCAGCGGCTGCTGCGTCCATTGGCTACAGCTGCTGCTGCGTCCAGGCAACTACTGCGGTTGCGTCCAGCAACTGCTGCGTCCAGCAACTGCTGCTGCTGCGTCCAGCAACTGCTGCGACCAGCGGCTGCTGCTGCTGCGTCCAGCAACTGCTGTTGCTGCATCCAGCAACTCCTGCTGCTGCGTCCAGCAACTGCTGCATCCAGCAACTGCCGCTGCTACGACCAGCGACTGCTGCTGCTGCGTCCAGCAACTGCTGCGTCCAGCAACTCCTGCTGCTGCGTCCAGCAACTGCTGCTGCTGCGTCCAGCAACTGCTGCATCCAGCAACTGCTGCTGCTGCGTCCAGCAACTCCTGCTGCTGCGTCCAGCAACTGCTGCTGCTGCGTCCAGCAACTGCTGCGTCCAGCAACTCCTGCTGCTGCGTCCAGCAACTGCTGCTGCTGCGTCCAGCAACTGCTGCGTCCAGCAACTCCTGCTGCTGCGTCCAGCAACTGCTGCTGCTGCGTCCAGCAACTGCTGCGTCCAGCAACTCCTGCTGCTGCGTCCAGCAACTGCGCAGTTGCTGTTTTTGCCAGGCTTCCTTTCTTTGGGCCCCTGCTTACGTGGGGGCTGGGAGCCTGTTCTCTCCACGCCTCAAGAGCTCCCTGGGGGGGACAAGAGGACCAACTCTGCCAGCCTCTCTCACACACACTCCCCCACCCACCCCCCACACCAACAAACACACACTGTCACAGAGTTCCACAAAGACGCACACACTGACGTCAGCTTCTCCAGGCCTGCTCCCCTGGGTGCTACCAGAGCCCTTTGTTTCCACCCCCCACCCCCTTTGCCCATTCCCTCCCTGGCTTACTCTCCTTCCACCCCTCCCCATGTCTTTCTCTGTCCTTTGTCCCTTGAAATAGCTGTCCTGCTTACTGCCTGATTGGAATTCACTTCACTCAGGGAGGTCACAGGGGAGGGCCATTGTCAAGTGTGTGTTCATGTGTTTGTGTGTGTGTGTGGGTGTGTTTGTGTGTGCACGGTTCCTTTGCAGGTGTTCAATTCATATAAATTGTTTTGTTTGTATAAAGTTGTGGAACCAGAATAAGCTCCATTAAAGAGCTTGTTTTGTTTGTTGTGTTTTTAATTTGTAAAAACTGTTTCACCAGGAGAAACACAATAAGACAATTTGCTGTGAAGTCGCTGTGGTTGTGTTGATGGTGGACAGGGAATGTCTTTTTTAAGTAACAGCTGAGGTGGAGCAACAAGAACAACCCAACTATTTGATCACAGCGTCATGGCAAGCAGAGGCATAACCAACCAGAGATGTACGGAACAACCAATGTGCCAAAAAATTTAAAATATTCACCAAATGAGACGTTAAAGTCAAGAATCAATCATCATCCTATTTAAGTAATCAATTACCTCTTATTTTAGTTTTATCCCTAAAAACCTGAATTTTGAAAAAGCTGACGTCCTGAAAAATGTGTTTTTCAGGACGTGTGTTTTTAATCCTGATTTTTTACTGTTTTGTTATGTTCCTGGACATTTTCTCAGTATATGATGATCAACCTTAAGGGGAGCTAAAATAAATCAGTTGACTGCCACTACAAAAAAAACGTTTCCATGACTTTAAAACAGAAAAAAAGTTATATATTTATAATTCATAAAATGTATTTTTAAATAAAAGGGGGAAATAAAAATAATTCCATCAGTGATTAAAAATAGGATAAACACAAAAATTTTAAAAATATATGCACAAATTTACATAATATTTGATCAAATATATTAATATAGGGTAGAAATATTATTTTATATATTATATTTCATAAATTTAGACTTTGTTTTTTCAATAGTGTTTGAAGTTGTGTCACTTTGTTTTGCAGAAAACAGAAGAACCTACCCAAAAAAAACACATCACAGAAAAAAACAACAATGGTTGTGACACAATTCACCTCAAACTGCAAGATTCAGTGGTTGGAAGCAAATATTAAATGAGTTTTTAAGTAATACCAATATTTTTGTCATTTATTTCTTTTAATTTTGACAGCAACAAAAACAAAACATCTTGCCTAAGTTGTTTTACAAGGTAAATGAAATGGAACAGAATAAAGATAACTTGTTTTTCTACTTATACATTATTGGAAAAAAAGAAGTAGATTTAAGGTAAAATAGAAAAATAAATGTATATAAATACATGCATGTACATATATACACACAGATTCAAATAGTTAAAGACAAACAAAAAGATAAATATATTTTAAAAAATTGTAATAAGTACAAAAAGGTACTGTATCTAAACGTACATTTCAACAGTATTACGTCTGTTAGTTGTTTACATCACAGTGTTTGTTTAGAAGTAGCCTGACAGTGGGGATTTGGAGTCTTATTCCTGAGTTTCTTAGTTGTACCTGCAGTTAAGCTACAAGGTTTTTTTCAAAGTGATGTATGATTAGGTTTCCTTACTGGATTGTTTTAGGTCGTTCCATATCTCGACTCCTTGAATCCAGTTTGTTTTTGTTCTGAACTTTGACAATATCTTACATCCTTTTAAACTATAACTGCTTTTTCTACTTTTAACTAAAAGTAATAATTATAATAAATGTTGGTAATTCTTTGTTTTCTAAGCGTTTTTGCCATAGAAATATTAAATTTTACTATAATGTCATTCATGAAACAATTTTCCTCAATTCCCAATTTTTTTTTTCTTTTTTTTTTCCTTCTGTAATTTCAATTCAGTTGCAAAAAATTAGTGTTTCTGCCACAGAGTTCATATTTATCAGTTTAGCTCTAAACTTGTATTTATTATTTTATTTTAGGATCATCTTGGCATCATTCAATCGCAGAAGAAGCATGGATTTTGTAAGATGAGATTCTCGTTTGCTCTGTGGTGGATGTTTCGTACGAAGACGCTGACCTCACTGAGTTTTAGAGACGTATAAATATTTTGGGGTTTTTGTTTTGCAGAGCTCGGAGAACGTCCTGGATCTCTGCTTTTCTTCTCTGGGCTTGTGCTTCCCTGCCTTCCCAAATCCCTGTATTGGGGTTAAGAAACAAGAGAATTCCTCCTTCTTATTCCCTCTTTCCCTCTCCTTCCATCTTCCAGCTCTCCCTCCCGTCTTTGTCTCTCCCCCCCCCCCCCCCCCCACGCACACAAGTGGGGTTGTCTTGAAATATTTACCAATCTTGCTCTTCATTTTTCAAATATGATGGAAAACACACACTTCTAAATAAGTCAGGAGGAAGTCCTGCCGGGGCGTGCAGTGAGGGGGGGCGCTCACATAAACAAGCTAACTAGACAAACAACAACAATGAAGGCAGAGAAGGAGGAGACCTCTGGATTGTCCATTTTTTCTTCATCTCTGCTCTGCTCCTTCTCTTTGAGCTTTTTTCCGTCCGTCCTCAGCCCCCTTGCCTCCCTGCAACCGCCTCGGTCATCGGGCACATTTTTGCAGGAATATGGGTGGTGGTATTTTGTGTGTGTGTGGGGGGGGGGGGGTTCAGATTGATCCACTCCCCTCTCAGCTGCCAAGCCTCTCGGCCTGCGAGCGAGCAGATAAAACTGAAATGTTGAAGCGCTTGTGTTCAGACATTTGTGCTTTGAGTGTGTTTTGTTGTGCGTGTCGGGGAGTTTGTCCTTGGAGGATGGTGTGTTTGGTGCTGGTGGGGGCGCTGACTGCTTGCTGGCTGATAAAAAGGGGGGGGGGGTTCATATCAGAGACAAAACAAGACGACTAATAATTTTTCTGCTCGTGGAGCAGACATGAGGAAAAAGTTAAAGCAGACTAAATGAAGATGAACATTATTTCATATTTATTTTCGTGCATTTTCACATTTTCTGTCAACAGATGTTAAAACCATTGACTGTATATGAGAACTGGACCGAGTTAGTGTGATGTCATCCATAGAAAATGGCCTACTTCTGGTTCCAACCAAATAAAGTCAATTCAGCGGCCATTTTTTGTGGGACGAATGTCGCCATGTTGGAACCAGAAGCTGTGATTAACCTGTGATTGATCTGTGTCAGAGTTGTCGTATCTATGGCAACCATTGTCATCAATCAGGAGTGAGCCCACCACTTGAAAGCAGGTTAGGAAAGAATCTGTCTATCAAATGTTTGAAGCGTTCGACGTCAGCCCACCTACTTTTATTGAGGCTTCTGATTGGTCAGTTTATGAGTTTTCACTACAGAAGAAAAATGAAAAAAAGTGGATTATCGAGATCATGTTAAGAAAGTAGCAGAGCAAGAAATGCTACTCTGACCAATAGAATGACAGAGAAAAAGTTGTTTAGTTCCTAATAGAGGTGATTTTGGCTTCTTAGAGTCAGCGGGTAATTCCTGTTTAAAAAGCTGAAAAGTGGGGGTGGGGGGGTCGCTCAGTCCAGTTCACCTAAAAAAAATCTCTAAAACCATCATTTTTACTACATTAATCTAGGTGTCCGTCTAGATGTCACGCACATTCTTTTTTCAATCAGATTGCATGTTCGGAGCTTTAACAGATCCTTCAGGATTCGGTAGAATTTTTCCATGATTGTTATGACACAAAAAACACGGGATTGTGTCCAGTTTTAAAAAAAGGTTTCGATTTTTTTTCAATAGTACATTTCAGCTAAAGTCCATAAGAAGACGTACAAATTTTAAAATTGTTGTTTTTCTTGGCAGTTTATTAAAGTGTCATATTTTGTAAACCCACCAAAAATACACAGCAGTGAAGAAATTCATTATTAGACGTTGAGTCATTTCCAAGCTAGGAGTTTTAATCCTTGAGACAAATTCAGATTTTTCAGGAGTTTAGTTGCGTTTTCTGCAGTTTTTCTTGTTGGTTTCTTTTTTTTTTCCTTCAAAAGTCTCACTGTGGTAATCTAAAACCCATCTTCCTCTCTACATTCCTGATCTTCATAAAGCTCTAAAATTACCTAAATATAATAAATACTTTAAATATTCATGCTTTTTTGTCCAAGTATTATGGAGAAGTCTTGTTGAAAATACATTGTTTAGATGCAAAAATGCCAGTTTAGACAAAAAAGCAACGATCGAGGCCAAATAAATAGAACAGCAGTTGGTAAGCTCTTTAGTTTGAGCGTAGCTCCTTCCACATAACTATCATTTTTTAAAAGTAAAGATAAAAGGTACTAAACTCAGAAATTAATTGATGTACTTTAAGGTTTTTAATCTAAAAATCTAAGTGTAACATTTTAGATTTTTGTATTTTTCATACGGTTCCTGTGAGTCTCCTGTAGTTTTTTGTGGTTTTATGTTTTCTTGCAAATGAAAAAGCTTCAGCTTCAAAGTAAAAGTTGTTTTAAATCATATATTTACAAAGTATTTACTTAGATTTGAAGAAACCAAACTCCCTTAATTGTGTCAATACTGGGCTAAAAACTGAGCGCAGTGATGCAAATGTCCCCATTTAGGTTCATTTATCAGTTTATCCATCGATTAAAAGCACTAACAGAAATGGGGGGGGGGGGGGGGGGGGCAGCAATGACACTTCCTTCTGTGAGTATTCTGACCGTCTCTCAGCATTGTGTTTTCTCAGTTATCCTTCCACCTCTCATCTCTCTATCAAGCGCTCCTCCAACCTTCAGTTCGGTCGTTTTTTTCCCCCTCATCTTTGCATAACTGCTAAAAGCCCCCACCAGTACTTAATTATTTATACTTTTACTAACACAATCCAAGTTAACGGTTCAAACATTAGTACAAAATAAAACTCAAGAGGCTTTGCTCTTAATTTAATTCCTCGGTTTAAATCAATTTTGGGGCATGCGTGTGCGTTTAGCGTTCTCCTCCGCTCCGCAGAGGGGAGGAGGAGACGGAGGAGTCAGCCGAGACGAGGCTGGCACAGGTGGAGGACCAGCAATGCAGGTGTTTCTGCAAGGATGCTGGAGGAGGAGGAGGAGGAGGAGGGGGGGGGTCTTTAAACAGAGAAATGCATCAAATGGAAAGAACTTCACTGAGTATGGAGGCAGAAGGAACCTGGGTGCAAAGTCTGCGTTTCGGCTGGAGCAGCATCAGCTTGAAGCTTTTCTGATGCTTTAAATGCCGTCACACTTCTGCACATCAGCTGCTCCTGACAGCTCGCACATCCGAGCTCAAATCTGTGGAGCTGCCCACCCTGCAGCAGTTTTATGTGATGCTCAGCACGTGCCCCTCTGTGAAGCTTTCATTTTTACATCCTGTATATTTAGGGTGGTACATTTCTTCCGTCTTTACTGATAGTAACTTTTGCCTTTTTTAGGCTGGAATGCTGAAGGTTTTTTTTTTTCAGATTTTCAAGCCGGACCGTTTTTCAGTTGCAAAATTCTAGGTTTTTTTTTTTTTAGCTAAAGAAGACTTCAATAAACACCTGTGTATATTGCGAGTAAAAACAGAAATTCTTATCACCATTTGGACCTGCGGCTGCGAATAGGGAGCTTGGCTGCAACCGGTCTCTACTGCAGCTTGGCCCTCTTCTCCATTTTGTTTTGTAGTTCCCCATTTGTTTTAGTTTGTGTTGCACATTATGTTGTTTTGTGTTTAGGACCACTCTGTAGTTTTGTTTGGTCTAATTTTGTTTAAGTGAAGCTGTAGGAGTGAGCTGTGAGGTTCCGTTTGTGCCAAAAATGCTTTTGTGTCCACTGTCTATGTCTTTGGTCCACTGTCTATGTCTTTGGTCCATTGTCTATGTCTACTGAACGAGTTCATTGAACATTGGGTCATGCGTTAAGTTTAAAACTTTGCATTTGTCTTTGTTATTGTCGTTACCCCCTGTCGTCTCACTATGTCGTCAGGAAAGTCCTTAGCAACTGTTGCTAGTGTCGTTAGCTACGACGTTTCCGCATGTCATGTCGTTAGAGCTTGTCATTTTTCAAATTTTGCCAAAGTCGTCAGAAAAGTCCTTTGTACGGCCAGTAAATTGTGCAGCGGAAGTGTGTTGGGGTGCGCGTTTATGTTTGATATACAGAGTGAAGGGGAACTGTAATAAAAGAAGGTTTCCCTCAGAAGAACGGTGAATTATTCTTTATTAACCCGCTCTGTAGGCTCTCCCACAGAGGATCTCCCCTGCATTTTCCAACCACCATCAGAAAGAAAGTAATCGCAGAAAAGGTTCAAGACATGATATATTTACAAAGGTACACAGAAAGAGTCTCTGCGCGGCACGCGCCTATGCGCAGAGGCGCATGCCGCGCAGAGCCGAGCGCTGCGCAGCGCCGGAAGTATTTTTCCACAATACTGACACACTAGTTCTTGTCACTATCATACAGAACATAGAATTAGCTCAAATCGCTTTTCAAACAATAAATGTGTAAATAATACACAACACTGACATCTTTTTACTTTTCTTTGTTTTCTCCTGCTTGGTCTTCAGAGACTCGATGTGCTTTCATACTGATGTGAACCACCCCCAAGTTTCTTTGCAAGTGATCCCAGTGGTCAAATAAACCGGTCTTGACATTTTTTCTCACCTCCCAAATCAAGTGGACCTAAACAAAGAAATGAACTCTGGTTCACTTTGAAATCTGTCCAAACAGTATATGTAAAATGAGACTTCGGTTCCGTTTCAGCATCTCAATGTGTTAATGAAAGTGTCATCTGCATAAAAGTGGACGTAAACATCAAATGCATGAAATTATGATGTCACTAAAGGTTTGAAAAATGTTAATAAATCAATATCACTAACTTTCATTTTATGTTTCTCATATTTTATAATTTCGTTGAAAGTTTTTCCTAAATCTGTTTTGCTTTGGTTTGAAATGCCTAGTTAAGACATGAAAGACAAAACAATGTTAAAACATAAAATAATGAGCTCAAACAAGTCTAAAAGAAATCTTTCTCATAAATTCAAAAAAAGAAAAAGAGTTGGCACCATTTGGAAGGTTTATATGAAAGTCAGGCTGTTTAGAAAGTACAAACGAGGACTTTAGCGCAGCAGGAAGTTTGACGTATGCGAACATCTGCATGGAGAACTAATTTACCTTTTTTATCCCACAAAAACCATCATTTTCTTCTTACAATCATTCACTGTTGCTCTCAGGCTGCATGCGTCTTTTGCACTTTTTTCTTGTTGAGATGTCTCGATGTGGAGCAGAAAGTGTTGAGATTTGTGTGTGTGCGTGGTTATTTACCCTCCTGCATTCCACAGCCACGCACAGGCTCACTCAGACTCCCAGAGCTCGGCTCGACGGATGCTAATTGTAATTACGGGACCCCCCCTCGGCCTCACCCTCGCTGAGGTCCCCCCTCCTCGCCCTGCCGACCTCTCTACCTCTTTGATCTACTTCATGTCGCCAGAACTCCCCCCCACCCCCCCACCCCCATCGACATCATTGCTGCCAGGTTGGAACTTTACTTTGAAATTCCTGCCTGTCCATCCCACTGACCCTGATGAGTCAGACAGAATGAAGTACCGTCAGAGCTCTATGGACGGGGAATATCTGTGCTTGCCGTTCCTGTTTGGAACACATCCTTCATCGTGGAACACTCTGGGGTGCTTCTTCATCACCAAACGTTCTGTCAGGATCTTCTCATAAGTTGTGCGTTGAGCGTAACGTGTGTTGTGTAATTCTTGACACAAACACCTGAGCATGTGTCCAATGAAAGGCCACTGGAGCTCTTTGTGTAACCTTCTCCTTGGTTTTCCGAGGTCGTTGTTGGTCGTCGGCTCGTGTGCTTGTGTGTGTTTATGCATATTATGTCCTGGATTTGTGTGTGTTTTTGTGTGTGTGTGTCCCAGTGTGCGTTCTCCCTCTCTGCGCCTCCTGCCGTCTGTGCCTCTAATCCCTGAGTGTGTCAGTAATGGCAGGTCCAGGTGTTCTGCTCTGCTCGACTCCGCCCCCAGGGAGTCGTCCTCCGTGTGTGTGTGCGTGTCCGTGGGTATGTCATTCTCTCATGGGGGGTTTAGGAGTTCTGAGTGGGGGGCTGTCCAGGATCTCACTCTCCAGAAGGGAAGGGAGGGAAAGGCAGCGGCAAGCTGGAGGTACCCGCCTCTCGCAGCTTGCTCTTAGCCATCCCTTGGGGCTCAAGAACCCCCCCCAGTAATGCTCTCCCATGGGGCACCACTCTCTGCCCCCCCCCCCCCCCCCCCCTCCCACCCTGCTGCAGTTGAAGAGGCTTTGCAGGTTTTAAAAACCCTGCGCTGCACGTCCAGACTCGGGTTGTGTTTGTGTTGTAAACAGCGAGCTCCAGCTGCCCGCATCACTTATTTATAGGCCCGGCGTTCGCGAAGGTGTGTGTTTGTGTGATGAAACATCAGGCGCAGCACTTTAAAGCACACACAGGTTGTTTAGAATGATGAGTGCACACGTGAGCCACTGTGAGGCCTCAGGTGAACCCGAATCGTCGCTGTTCACTGTGCAGCGCGTAAATCCCAAAAATACAACTCATTGCAGTCCGAACCGCTTTCTGGAGGAACGTTCAGGTGCCTTCTTAAACACACGAGCGTGCATGAGCGTGCGCTCTCTGGTCCTCAGGTGAGTGTGTTTCCAGGTTAGTGAGCAGTCCGCTCGTTCACCAAACCTCATTCTTATAAATAGATGATATCGCCGGCGGCGTGCACACAATGGGATCACAGTGTGCGTATGTGTGCTGCTCATAGCTGTAGATGTGTGTGTGTGTGTGTGTGTGTGTGTGTGTGTGTGTTGGCTCAGTGTTGTTGTTTATCTAACACTCCTGCCTGACAGCTGGTTCTTGTTGCTGAGCGAACAAACAGCCAACAAGATGGACAGACAGAGGGAGGGTCAGGAAAGGACGCGTGGAGCTGTGATTGAGCGGCTGTCCCGAGAATCGAACCTCCAACCCTGGCGGTTCAGGTGCCTCACTTCCTGTTTTTTGAGCACGGTGAAAACTGAAAGAAGGCCGACATGAAAGGCTTGTTGAGAAGAAAGCTGGAGAATAAAGAGGATGGGTGAAAGAGAGAGATGTGGTAAAAGGAAGCAGATGCCAGCCCTCCTCACCACATGCTTTCATGGTGGGTGGGGGCAGGGGCATGCTTGACTCAAACACTCTTAGCTACATTGCATTTATGTTCCTGTGAGAGTCTGCTTTTTATTTAGTGGAGATTGTAGTCACTAATTAGGATTACCATCCAAGTTTTTTGGAGCAGATGTGTTGTTTTTGTCATTGTGTGATGTTTCTTCAGATCCTCGATGTGATTCCTTTTACCTTCATGACATACTTGTTCCATCTGAAGGCTTTTACCCCCTGGAACCTCTGTGATAAACCAAACAGAGTATGACTGTAGGAAAGCAATGTTTCATCTGCTGCTGACATTTATACGTGTGCAATATTTGTACCTTTATATCACCTAAAGCTAAATGGCGCTGTGCTTTAGTTTGCCTTTACCAGCAGCAACACAGTATATTTGTGTTAATGCAGGAACCAACCCATTCTATGTATATGAAAACTGGACCGAGTGAGTGTGACGTCAGCCATAGAAAATATATTACTTCCCAAAATGAAGTCAATTCAGTTGCCTTTTTTTTGTTTTGTGATACGGAGGCCGCCATGTTGGAGCTAGACGCAGTCAGTAAGCAGTGACTGGTGCGAGTTTCTATGGCAACCACTCTCTTCCCAATCAGGAGGGAGCTTGTTGGAAGGCCACACCCCTACTACTTGAAAGGGAGCAACATGAAATCTGTCAAACGTTTAGATATGGGTTCCAGCATGTACCATAAACTGTTATTGAGCCATCTGATTGGTCCGTTTATAACTTGCACTACAGACAAAATATGAACCAAATGAGGATTAATAACAACTTGTTAAAACTGTATCAGAGCAAGAATGGTTATTCTGACAAATGGAATGACTGAATAATAGCTGTTCATTTCTCAGTAGAAGTCAATGAGCTTTTGGTTTCACGGAGCCAGTGGGTACTTCCTGTAGAACACGAGGTGGGAGGGGTCACTCAGTTCTAATATACAGTCAGCGGTGGTAAAAGTAAATATTGCCAACTTGGCCAATTTCTTTTTTTTAACATAATGTAAAAAAATTGCACAGAGACTTTTGTTGCTCACCACGATTGCTGCTCGAAATGTTTTGTTGAAATCATTGCTAAACTTAACAATACAAACAAACAATACAAAATGGAACTTTCTGAAACAGAAGATGTGGTGTAGTGTTTCCACGTTCATTCAGCTTGCTATGTCCTCGTTTTTTTTTTTTTACTGTGGATGGTCTAACGCATTTTTCAGTTGCTAATACTATTCAAAATCATTAAAATAAAAAGTTGTGAAACATTTATCACCTGTAAATATTTTTTCCTATTTAAAAAATGTTAATTTCAAATCTACATGCTTTCATTTTTCACACATCTTTGACCAAATACAGGGTATGTTTTACTTTCCATGTTTGCTTAGGTTTGCAGAATATTTGATCCAAGTCTGACAACTACCAAGTCAGAAAAAAATGAAGGTGTAGAGGAAGAAAAGAAGTCCTGTCTGCTGATAGTCTGTTCAAAGATCATGAGCATTGGATGGATGGATGTCTTTACGTTCAGCCATCCAATCAAAGAGCTCTTTACCATCTAATAAGGAAGTGTGAGGCATTCAGCTGTCCTGGGTCCACTCTGCCTGCAGTCTGAGCTTTGTTTGTTTGTGTACGGTAAATTATTTTGTGTGGTGGGAAAAAACTTGTCATCTGCCAACCTACTGTCCGCCCACCCCCATCTGTAGCCCCCTACCCCTAACCTTCTGCCCCGAAACTCCTTTGCACGCACACACAGACATGCGCTGCCCATATGGAGCAGTTGGCGCCCAAAAGCAGCCGGACCCATTCCCAGGGCAGGAGGTGATGCTCCCTGCAGCCAGCACCCCCCCCCGTGTGGAAACGCACATGTTTGCACAAAGATCCTTCCATCGCAACTCCATGGCACCATCCTGTGTCTCATGTGAGCTACATCCTGTGCGTGTTTTGTTTGTTTTCTGTCGGTCACGAGAAGACGATGGTGAAACTCGGATGCTCCTCCGTTTGCGTTCTCTTATCTGCTGCACAATAAATTGCTGTTTTTTGCAGCATTAGAAGGAGAGCTCAACAGGTAGTTTTAACCAAACAATGTGACTTGCCAGAGAAGCAGCCCTACTGTGCGTTGTCATTATTCATGGCGACCAATAAGCTGTGCTTAGCTAGCTGGTTGCCATGTCAACTCATGGTAATCACTCAGCCAGGTGGGGATCTTTCTTCAGTTCTGCTGTCTGCCTGTTCCAATGCTTTATTTTCAATATTTAGAAACATTCGGGTTATTTGAACTCAGTGAAACCAGTGATTGGCTCATTACCTTCACTGTCAAAGCCCGAGTTTGTCTCCGTCTGCAATTTTATATCAAAATTAAGTAATCAGTGAAGGACGGCCCCACTGTAGCTGTGCAGAAAATCAAAAACACGGATTGTAATCTAACTGTCAAGGTTTAATCTTTGAATGGTTTTCAGCATGGAGCTTCTGGTACAAGCCTCCGTAACTCCAGGCTCCCGGATTCTGAGCGGAGAATTGAAGCTGGACAAAAAGCTTTTTATTATTTCAAATCTGATTGTGTTTGCATGTTTGCGAAACTGTGAAAGCCAGAATGAAGCCAAGGGTGGAAGTTGTTTTTCTGCCCCCTGTGGTGAGTCTGGGGCTGCATGCGTGCACGCCTGGGGCAGCCCGGGGCCATCGGAGGGGGCCTAGGGAGCGGCGGAAGGAGGGATGAAGCAAAAGACTGATGGAAGGATAGAGGGTCAGCAGGGGTCTTTGGGGAAAGGTGCCGGTCTGGGCTGACGGCCAAGCAGAAGGGTGGAGAGGAGGACGGACGAACACGGGAGGGGGGGGGTGGACGGTGCAGAAAGAAAAAGAGGGAGCAGAGAAGGAGGACAAAAAAACCTGAGCGAGTAAACACCGAGACGAGAATACTTGTTTTTCTTTAATTGACACTCAACACATCACTTTGTGAGATTCTCCATTTACAATGTAAATGGAGAAGTTGCTGTAGGTAGACGGCAGATCCGGCTGTTGCAGCAGCAGCAGCTGCAGCGCTGGGACCTGCGAGCCTTTTGCTGCAACCAGCTGAGCTCCTTTGATTCAAACATCAAAAGAGAGAATGAACGACATGCATAGATTGTGTTTCCGTCTTTGGCGTTTAGCAGCAGAACAAACTAAGTGAGGCGCTGTTTATTTCACCAGCAGGGTTTTCCTTACTGCTCAGAAAGCAGTTCCTTTTAAAGATGTCTTTGTCCCGTTATTATAATGTATTCATTTAATTTCCCTCTGTGTGACTGTCATAACAAGCTGAGTTTAGATGGGGGGGAAGAAAATGGGGCGGCAGAAACAAAGAGATAAATCGATCAGCGTGTGCGTCTCTTCATTAGAGTGTTTCAGTAGGAGTGAGTCCTCCACATGTTGCCTCGCTGTCTGGCCTATTAGAGACACACACGGGGAGTGGATGTGTGCGTGGATGTGTGAGTCTGTCTGTGTGTGTGTGTGTGTGTGTGTGTGTGAGGGTGGGGGGTTCAGGTAGACTCAGGCGGTCCATTTAGCTCCTTTTTGGTCTTTCCCATTTTTTGTTTTGGACTCATGGGCTCTCCAACTCTTTCATCCTTCCGTGCTTTCCTTCTCTTTTGGAGTTCAGAGTCTCTCCATCTGGAACGCCCCCCCCCCCCGACCTCCTAGGTCCCGTCCAGGCTGAGACACGGGGGTGAAGGCCAACGGCAGTAGGGGAGAAACTGCTAAAGGGATGCAGGGAGAGATGTCAATGCCATAATGAGTAACAACATGAAAGGTGACGGAGGGAGGGAGTGAAGGAGAGATGAAGAGTAGAGGGACTGCTGAGGACAGGGGGAGGGACGAAGAATGGAGGGAAAGGAGAAAACTGCGGGGTCTGGGTCCCGGGGTCCATTTTTGTTTGCCAAAGACGAACAGAAAAAGAGGAGATGGGAAGATGAACAACACGTTGAAGTATCTGCTGTCTCCTCTCATCCCTCGACCATCCGTCTGCCTCATCCCCTCTTCTCCTGAGGACCCTTCTATAATTTAACTTTTCATTGAAATTTTCTTCGCCCCCCCCCCCTTGTCCTCCTCTTTCTCCCAGTTTGCCATCCAGCCTTGTCTTGCCCAGTCCCCTCGTGACCGGCTGACAAAGGCGCCGTTAAAAAGCCGTGTGATCCTCCATTTTAGCGCCAGCCACGCTAGTCAGAGGATTAGGGCTCTTTAATGACGCTAATCTCTCCTCCCCTTCTTTCTCAGGCAACCCCTACCCCCCGTCAAAAAGTGATTTTTCCCTCTTGTTCTGGACAAATCTGCTCTTCCCCACTTCAGAGGCATTACCACTTAACAGAGTCGCACCGACTCTGTAACGATCCACATGAGTCCAGTTCGCTGCAAACAAACGCTCGCCTTCTTCTTTTCCCAGGTCACCATCTCTTACAGCTTTTCGAGCATCTCTCTAAAAGTTTGTCATCCTTGCCGTTTGTCTTCTCGCACATCTGAGTGTTCTAGTCTTTTTGCATTGTGTTGTTTGGGCATCAGGAGGCGCTGTGTCCTCTGTTTGGTCTTAATCAACGGGGCCATCGTCTTTTGTGCGCCCATGGAAAAAAGCTAATGTCTTAGCTGTAGCATCTGGTATACAACAAAATTAAGAAACATATTTATTTGTATTTTAAAAATCGACATGTCAACAATTACGTGAACACATTTGTGCTTTTTAAGTAATCGATGACTTCAGCAAACCATTGCAGCCATTGTGTCTCTATAGTGTCTGTCAAACAGACACTAGTGTTGTGTAAATACCAATGTTTTATTTCAATTACTTTTGTTTTTTGAATTATCGCTAAAACCCCGTCTGTTGTTTCTCAATTTTTGTGTGAGACCGTAAATACTCCTGGAAAAGGTTGGCTTATCTGTTTTGTTAATCTGATGTTGCCATGTCAACAAACTTTTCGGTAAACGTTTCGGCCTGGTGGCCTTCATCAAAGCGTGAAAAAAATGGAGGTCATGTCATTTGTGCACATGAATGGACTGGTGATTGGTTTAAAAGGTGACATGGTGTTTGGCTCTCAGGGGTCCCATTTGTCCTCCCTCAGCAATGTTTGCTGCTCCGAAATGTTGATTGTTGAAGTAAATTGCAGGTTTTTTTGGCACGGTCATCATGTCATTTCGATTCAGCAGCTGGAAACGCCGCCCTATTGAGGATTTACCTCTGTGCACGCGGGGTCGTCGCCTCGTGCATTTGTGGCCGATTTCCACACAAGACCATAAGAAACGCGTCACTGCTACTGCCATGAAACTTTCCTTTCTGTGCATGTTTGTATCCGTCCATCCATCCGCCCATCCATCCATTTTTTTGGTCTATTCCTGCATCAATACACCCATCTATTTATCCATCCATCCACTATTCCATTTGTCCACCCATCTATCCATTCTTCCATCCATCCATCCATCCATCCATCCATCCATCCATCCATCCATCCATCCATCCATCCATCCATCCATCCATCCATTATCCTATTTGTGCATCAATTTTCTAATTTTTCTGTTGCTTCAACCATCCATCCATCTATCCATTAGCCCATTTGTGCATCCATTCATCCTTCTATCCATTCAACCATCTATGCATCCATTCCTCTGTTTGCCCATTCCTGCATCCTTTTATCTAACCTATCATCCATTCCTGCATCCATCCATTCCTGCATCCATCTATTCCTGCATCCATCCATTTGTCCTTTGCTCTCGGGGGGATTTCCCCATCTTGGGACTTTCAAACTCGTACATGGCAGAGGTATTCCCATCGACAATGCCAGCCACTTATATTGCTCCATGTTTGCCCTGGCTTCTTGCATCTTAGTCCTGCTTTTAGGTGCTATATTGTCTTGGACATCATTGCACAGTCTATAACTGGAGTGGTAAATCTCAGCCTCTATTGATCTAGTACTCTTGACCTGTTCCTGTAGTAGAGCCGTGATCAATGCCTTCTTCAGGTCAGCCAGGTGGTAAGATTTTCTCATATAAAAGAAAGTTATGTCGTCTCTGCCACTGGAACACATCATACAGAGCTTCGTCCTCTAATAGTGGTTCATCCTTTTAGTTTTCTACTTATTTGGTTTCAGCTGGCTGAAGTATTGCTGCGTTCCGACTTCCTAATGTATTTGAGGGATCTTGGTCGTTTCATCCTGCAGGATTGGTCTGACAGGCCCTCGTGCAATGATTAGAGAGGAATTTCTAATGAACTACTGCCACTCTGCAGAAACGATGTCCTAGAAAATGACAGTTTTTAAAATTTTGGCTAAACACAACATAATCCTAATTAAAAGACCACTGGAAACGCTTTTACAACAGATCAAAAGATGATCAGAGTGGGACTTTAAGGTACAGTTGAGGCAGACTTTGGGGAAAACGGGTGAAGGGACTCTGCTCTTTAAAGATGCTCAATTCCTATAACACTTAATTAAATTCTGACCTTAGAACAATGATTAACTTTCATGTTAACAAATAAAAAGTCATTGGTGAAAAAGGGGAATTTAAAGCAATCTCAATGTGTGTACTATTTACAGCAGACAATGAGGTGATGCTGCAACTTTTGTGACTTCAGTTTTTTACAGATACTGCAAAAAAATAGCTGAGAAAACAGCAAATGTTCACAATTATTGGTAACATAATAAGAAAGATGGATACGATAAAGTAAGAAATGGTGGAATTAAAAAGATGTAAAAATGTTTTTGTTTTTAGAGAACAGAGACGTTTCTAATTGAGTTGAAACTTTTTGTTAACCATATAGTGATCTGCAGAAAAGTATATATTTGTGTTTTTGATGGTCTAATAAATATTATTATTTATATATACTTTTTTTCCTGTGATTTTGTAATGATTTTTTTCCTAAAAGAAACAGCTGAACAAACTTCTTCCGGCAGCAGTGATTCCCTAGTTTTGCTGCCTCAGCTCCTGCCTCTCTGCTCCTTATGTGTCCTTAAGCCTTCTTTGAAAGAAACCGTCTTGGAGTAGAATTAAAATTCACTGCGTTGACAGTTTCTTTTTTTTTTTTTTTTACCCCCTCGCCTGCTGACTTCTATTTGCTTGTCGCTGTGCCCACGTTTTCCCTGCGTTCGATTCATCACAGGAATCTGCTTCCTCCCCCTCTCGGCACAAACACAGAAGACGAGGCACTTGAAGTTGTAGGAGTTGGTGGAGTTGATGTGTACTTTGTTTCTAAAATTACCAGGAGAAGTGCCTGTGCAGCAGGTTTGTGCACGTGTGTGTTCGGGCTGCAGAAAAGTTCTGCTCATAATGAGTCATGGCACGAGCCACAGCTGACATTTCCCTCTCTGTCCTTTCACTCCACTTTCCTCATTTTCTCTCTTTGATTTGTCGCTGGGCGAAGTGATGAATCTATCTGATAAAAGTAAAGGAAAACAGCCTCGCCTCTCCTCCTCCTCTCTCTCTTTGATTTTTTTCAGACCAAAATGCTAAATGGACTCACTGTGCTGCTTCAGAGCTCACAAAGAGAAACAGAACAATATCAAGCATTATTCAGCCTCCTCCTTTGTCGCCTCAAATCCATTCTGAAGTGTCTATTAAAGGAGTCGTGGCCTTTTTGTCGCTTCTGTTCAAGACTACACGGGAGGGAGAAAAAGGGAGAGGAAATGGGGAAAAGAGCAATGCATAATCTCCTATGTACGACAGATAAAGGGAGCGAATATCGCCATCTTTCCGCTCTGCTCTCCTAATCGCTTTTCCGACGTTTCAATCTGCCAAGGCTCTAATGAAAATATGATGAGGCGGATCTATGGTCCTCTGGGACGGATGGAGGGATGGGAGATGAGGGGAGGGATGGAGGGAGGATGAAGGGAGAGAAAATACTCTCTGTCCTTATTTCTGGGCTCCGTTGGGGATTCATAGTTCTTGGAGCTTTCTATTTAGATGTTACCACTGCCAGAGTCTCTTTCCTCTGTTTCATTCTCTCTTTATCTCTGCCATCCTGGTTTCTCTTCTCTGTGAATGCTCGAAACTAAGATGAATGCGTTTATTTTTTGTTTATATCTTCCTTTTTACTCATTCTATTTCCCCCAGGGTGCCTCCAATGTTTTTTGCCTTCCATGAAAGATGAAACGTATTCTTAATCACTGCAATCCTCCCTGCTTTACCCCCCGTTTCCCAACTCTGCTCACCTGTTCCTTCATTTGCAATCCTGCAGCTGTGTGTCGAAGCTGTCCGTGTTTGTTCTAGACGCTGGATGAGCTGAAACCTCTCGTCTCTCATCAGATGGGGACGATGACCCCACGGGCCTGTCCTGGGTGCCCTCCTCACCCTCCAGTAAAGACGTGGCGTCACCCTCACAGATGCCAGACGGCTGCTGTGACCTTGGCACAGCCACTGGCGGCGAGGAGGAAGGAGGCGCCGGTCTGCCGTACCCCTGCCAGTTCTGTGACAAGTCCTTCAGGTATTTGCCTGCTGCGTCTTCATGTTCCACTCGTGAATCTGCACTTCTTTGAGTTATACTCAACATTATATATAACAGTAAGGCAACAGAAGCGGGAATGAGGTGAGTACATTTGTCACGGAACTCTCTGGGGATTTAGACCCATTTTAAGAGTCTTCATTATTATTCTCAATATTACTTATTCTTTCCGGCTGTTCTCTCAGTTACTTGTACTTTTAACTTTGTTTAAATGTGTGATTGCTGTATTTCAGGAAGTATCCCAGAGTTTTTCATTGTTTAATAATTTTAAGGCTGTATTTAGCTGCCTATTCTCTAGTTGTAGTCTTTTTTTTAGAACCTACTTCCTAACACAGAAATCCCTGCAGGTGTACCACAAGGCTCAATACTAGGGCTTCTTTTATTTCATTTCTGTTGTTTACAGTTTTTGGCTGGTAAAGCTTCTTTTTCTCTTATATTCTGTTTGAAGGCAGAGTCAGCTATTGTCATTAGACTCACAATAATTTTGCAAAGACTTATTTTAGAATGCCACAAAAATATTCAGTAAAACTATTTCTTTGTGCATCTCTAAAATGTATTGATAAATGTCTTCTCTTGAAATGTTACAAAAAAAAAAAACGGTTAAAAATGATCATATCTTTAGTTGTTGTTAAATGTTTCACTTTTTTACTGTATGTGACACCTTGTTGGACATTGTGAGATCGGCCGTGAACACGCTGTCAGAACAGCTAGTCGTCATTATTTTTTTTTGGCTTCTGAATCTCTGCCTCCTTTTTCTCTCTCTTCAGCCGCCTGAGTTACCTGAAGCGACACGAGCAGATCCACAGCGACAAGCTGCCTTTCAAGTGTACCTTCTGCAGCCGCCTCTTTAAACACAAGAGGAGCCGAGACCGGCACGTGAAGCTTCACACAGGTAAGATGCCAGCATCTGAAACGCACCGGCAAACTGGAAAAGTCAAATAAAAATCCTTCTTATTTGGTAAGCAGTGTGTGAAATTATTGCTAATATCGAAGATATTTTCAAAATAAGTGCTGAAAGACAATTTTATACAAAGTTTAAAACTTCTTTCTTTTTCTCTTTTAAAATATTTTATAAAATCCTATCTAAATAGGAGTTATTGTGCATCACTGATGCTTTAAGCATCTTTGTGACAGGTTGGCTTTAAGATTTAAACAAACCGCACAAAGCCGACATATTAGAGACCCGCTTCGATGAAAATTAGTTTTTATGTTTTAACCTGATGATGCATTAAGCTTAAAATTGCATTTGTGAGTATTCCTTTATTTAATTTGTTGTGAATCAGGAGAAGATGAAAAAATACTTTTTGAAAAAGAGCTTATTTGTGATGTAGAAAAAAATACTATCTTCAGGCCACAAGCTCCCAGCTACGCTCCATTCTGATGCATCCACTTGTAGACGACTTGATCCGCGTATGTCTTTGTTTTTCTCATCTGAGCTGGTTTTTGGCTCAAAACTGTACAGCTGGATAGCTCCAAAATTGCTCGCCATTTTTGTTGCACCCGTAAGGTTAGGTGAGGGGCTATAAGCTAGCGGGAGTGAGTGTAAACAGCTCAGTTATGGGAGATGGGAAGTGGAGGTGGGCTTACTCTGCACCAACAGTTCCACCCACCACTTATAGGTGAATTTCTACTGAACTACTATCAAAAGTCCACTGGGAATCTTTTGGAATAGTTCAAAAGATGTGATTGAGGTGGATGTTAAAGATTTGTTTTTGCTCTCATATACATCCATCTTTGTTGTTTAACAGTCAAAACTAATTATCAGCGAAAATGCATATGTTAACAATGCAATTATTCATGTGAATGTTAACCTGCCGTCGTTTCTCTCCAAACGTTCCATCCTGCAGGAGATAAGAAATACAGTTGCCAGGAGTGTGAAGCTGCTTTTTCTCGCTCCGATCACCTAAAGATTCATCTTAAGACCCATAGGTATCTCTTTCATAACTTATTGTTGGAAACCGATCATGAATTTGTTTTGATTCTTTTCTTTTAAATGTGTTTCCGCCATCCTTTCATTCATTTAGCTCCAGCAAACCGTTTAAGTGCACCGTGTGCAAGCGAGGCTTCTCCTCCACCTCATCCCTGCAGAGCCACATGCAGGTCAGCCCCTTTCACTCCCTCTGTCGCTCAGGTACTTGTGAAAATAAACTGCAGTTTCTTTTTGACGCGAGTTGACAGTTTGGTATGTGTGCTTCGCTTCCAGGCTCACCGTAAAAACAGAGAGCACCTCGCGCTGAGGAGCGAGAGGGAAGGGGGGAAAAAAGGAGCAGGAGGGGAGGCTGACCTGGACCAGGACCTCTACATGTGCGATTACTGCGAGGAGACGTTCAGCCAGACGGACGAGTTAGAAAAACACGTCTTAACCCGGCACCCGCAGCTGTCCGACCGCGCCGACCTGCAATGCATCCACTGTCCGGAGATCTTCCTGGACGAGGCCTCGCTGCTCACGCACATCGAAACGCAGCACGCCAACCGCAAACACAAGTACAGTTGAGCTGCGCTTTGCGAAGTCTCCTAACCGCAGCTTTTCATTAATCTGGAATGCTGCAGCCAACGTGAGATTTTAGAAGGGTTTTCTGTGTCCTCAGATGCCCCGTCTGCTCAGAACAGTTCCCCTCTGTGGAGGACGTCTACTGCCACCTAGACAGTCACCGTCAGCCCGATTCCTCCATCCACAGCGCCGCCAGTCCTGACCCGGCTCTTGGCAGCGTGGCTTCCATGAGCTCAGCCACTCCGGACTCCAGCGCCAGTCTGGAAAGAGGCTCCACGCCGGACTCTACCTTAAAACACAGCCAGGGTAGTGAACGGGGCCGCAGAAGAGGCACCGACAGCGTGGAGGACATGGGGATAAGCCTGGGCCATCAAGGTAGACGTAAGTTGTTCCGCTCACAAGTAAAATAACCCCCACACGTACAGGATCTTTGCTAAAAAAAAGTACTCTTAACAGCAGGAGGTTGGGGCAAAGTGACGTACTCATGCCCCTATTGCTCAAAGAGAGACTTCCACAGTCTCGCTGTGCTGGAGATTCACTTGAAGACCATCCATGCTGATAAGCCACAGCAGAGCCACACGTGTCAGCTCTGCCTGGAAACTCTGCCCACACTCTACAACCTCAACGAGCACGTCCGCAAAGCCCACCGCGCCAGCGGAGGGAGCGCAGGCGCCGCGGCGGCAGCTTTCCCCCTGATGCAGTTCAGTAACGTCACAGCTTTCCACTGCAACTACTGCCCAGACATGTTCGGGGACATCAACTCTCTGCAAGAGCACATCAGGGTGTCCCACTGCCTGTCGGGTGGGATTATGGCAGGATCCACCACTCTAGGTCAGCCCACAACCTTTTTTAAAAAGTCACATTAGGCTGGAATTGCTAATATACTTAGGTTAAACTGTTTCTGTAAAAAAATGTAAAGATAGGGATACTTTACTCTAAGCAAATATACTATTAGTCAAAAAGATTTAATGAACTTGCTTGCTGGTTTCTCTTGTGGTATCCCACAGGGCTCTGTGTTCGTACTTGCCTTCTTTTTTATATCTATCTCCATTCTTCCTTATTATTTTTCGGTAAAGTTTTCTAACTTTATTCTGACTCTTATCTTTATATTTTCTCAGAAATACAAACCTGAAAGTATTTAATAATAGAGCTATAATAGCATGTAGTCTCATTATGTCTCCTTTACATTGGCATAATTTTGGTTGCTAATGATAGGATGAGTTGTCCTTATTTAAATGATATAGATAGACAAAGTTTGATCAGAAAAGTTCTAATTTAGCAAATTGAAAATTTCCAAACTGCCTGAACCTTTATATTCTCTAACAGTTGGCATTTATTATTACATATTTTATTGCACACTCTATAAATTATCTTTAAATTGTTTGACATTTTTGGAATTATTTACATAGTCAAGAAGAGCCAAAAAAGTTTGCAACTTCATCATCTCACTTATACTTTCTAGTCCTACAATCCACGTTCTAATCGTTTAAAGTCTCAGAAGGGTTGTCAGAGGTTAGGCAAGTGAAATTTACAATCATACACACTACTATAGTACTACTATGCAGATAATACTAGTACTTATTATTGCATTTTTTTTACTAGCACCTTTCATAAATCCGAATGATAATCAATCACTTTATTTATCGATCCCCTTTCATCAACATGCTCCAGAACACAATTTAAAACAACAAAAAGTCACAAGACACAAAAGATTAAAAGCAACAACAAAAAAAGACAAACATAAAATGGAAGGAAACGCTGTGGCTAATACTGTGAGACTTAGGAGGCTCTGCAGGCATTAAAGGTAGAAATGGTAAAAATGTACAGAAAATATCAGATAATTACATAGTGAGAAAAAGTATGACGCAGTCTTTTAGCTATAAATGACTTCATACATCTTAATGTAGTTTCCAATTTTTCATGATTTTTATGTTGTTGAAGGAATTTTAGTGAAACCCTTTAGTGAATTGGGAATATCCTAAAAACCATTTAAGGAAAGAGTCTCATCACGCTGACATTCTGAAGGATAGCTTTAACACAACTTTCTGATCCTAGAGGGGAACCATGCCTTCTTCTGCAACCAGTGCTCAATGGGTTTTCTGACCGAGTCTTCATTGACGGAGCACATTCAGCAGACGCATTGTACCTCTGCCACCGGGGGCAGCACCGCATCCGGAGGGGGGGTGGCCAAACTGGAGTCCCCAGTTCTTCAGGCTGCATCACAGTCTTTCATGGAGGTAAGCAAACGAAAATTTACCCCGCTGTACTTGAGGCGATCTAATTACGTTTGCCGTAAAAGTGGCAAAATGGTCTCTAAAAGTAGAGTTGTTGTCCATGCACAGGTTTACTCCTGCCCTTACTGCACCAACTCCCCAATCTTTGGATCGCTCCTAAAGCTGACCAAGCACATTAAGGAGAACCACAAAAACATCCCATTAGCTAACAACAAGCGCCAAGCCAAGGTGGCTGACCTTAGCCCCGCCTCCTCAGATGTGGAGATATCCTCTCCCAAGCGCCACAGACTGGGAGGAGACTCCACTCCATCCATGGGGAGCAACGGAGATTATCCGTGCAACCAGTGTGACCTGCGATTTGGCAGTTTTGAGACGTTTCAGGCGCACCTGAAGTCGCACCTGGAGATGCTGCTGAGGCGCCAGTCCTGCCCCCAGTGCAGCAAGGAAGACTTTGAATCCCAGGATGCTTTGCTTCAACATCTGACGGTGCATTACACCACTACATCAACGCAGTATGTCTGTGAGAGCTGCGACAAGCAGTTCTCCTCTGTGGATGACCTACAGAAACACCTGCTGGACATGCACACGTTTGTCCTGTACCACTGCACTCTCTGTCAGGAGGTCTTTGACTCCAAGGTTTCCATACAGGTAAATGAGCCTCCTTTTTCAGAGATCATTCACTTCAGTGTACAGAGAAACATGCTGGAGCGTTTCTGTCTCGGCTCTGCTGTCATCCAGGTGCATTTAGCAGTGAAACACAGCAACGAGAAGAAGCTGTTTCGCTGCACCGCCTGCGCCTGGGACTTCAGGAAGGAAGCAGACCTCCAGCTTCACGTTAAGCATAATCACCTGGGTCAAAGGTCAGGCCTTCCAGGAGGCCTCGCAGGTACAGTTCACTTGTTCAGGGATCACAGTAAAGTCTCCTCCTAGAATTGTCAGAAGGGGACACTGACTGAAAAGTTGTTAATTATGACCCAGAATGATGATGAAAAGTCAAATTCTTACCACAAAGATCGGCTTTTTTACTACTTTACCCTAAAGAGGACAAAACACCAGAATCCCTGAACATTTTTATGTAAACTCTCCAAAATTTTTCCACGGATGTGTGTCTGGAGAAAGATCTGTTATTTGTTGCCGTGGCAACCACTTAAAGTTCAGGTTGATTAAATGAGCTGGTAAAATGTGACCTATTGAATTCATTACACCTGAGTTTTCACAATCGAGCAATGAAACATGTCTATATTACCTTTGACCTTTTTGTTGACTGCCACCATGACTCAGACTGCAACATCAGAGCCCCAAACTGAAAAAAAAAAAAAAAAAAAACTCACTTGAAGGCTCTTATTGTTACGTTTTTTTCTTTGAATGTTTCCGTGACTTGTTGCAGTTTTTGAAGCTCTTAACTATGAAAGGCATTTGTACCTGTATGGGGGTTGAAACATACGGGTGTTGCAGGTTTTTGGGGGCCTGTGGAGGTGGAGGGTAGTATCTTAAAGGGAGTGGAGCGGCAGGTGTTTCTTGCAGTTCCCTTGAGCCTCAAGGGGACGTCATAAAAATGGAGTGTACCATTGTCGTGCGTGTGATAAATGTATTGTGAAGTGTTTGTGGGGATAATGTAAGTTACATTCACTTGAGGCGTGCACGTGACACGTAGGTGCCCAAAGGACACCTGTAGGGTGCCCACACTAACTACACTCTGATTGTCTAATCTCTTTTTTATAACAGTCAGGCAGCATGAAAGGAGAGCACACTTACCACATGCACAACACTAACAGGCCACTTTTTCAGATCGTAGGATTTTAGGATTTATAAAATGAAAAATCTGTGTGACACAGATTCTGCGTGTTACCTACTTCACCCTTCCTTACCCAGGCATGTTGTGTCACTACAAGCAGTCAGGCTGCACGGTGGAGCAGTGGTTAGCGCTCTTGCCCCCACAGCAAGAAGGCCCCTGGTTCAAGTCCCAGCTGGGGGACCTGGAACACAACACCAACGGGGGACCTTTCTGTGTGGAGTTTGCATGTTCTCCTTGTGCATGCGTGGCTTTTCTCCGGCTTCCTCCCACCGTCCAAAAACATGCTTCATAGATTAACTAGTTACTCTAAGTTGTGAATGTGAGTGTGCATGGGTGTGCGGTTGTAGTCCTGCGATAGACTGGCGACCTGTCCAGCATGTCCGCTGCCCTTGCCCACAAGTGTTCAGGATAGGCTCAAGCAGTCCCGTGACCCCAAAACGGATAAAATGGATTTAGAAGATGAATGAATGATATGAATATAAGCAGTCGCCTGCAGCATGCCTGTAGAAATAAATGTGCACAAGCATTTTTGCTCTCAGGCTTTACGAGCGGTCTATGAAGTTGATATTTCCTGTGGGCCACACGCATTCCCTCTACGGGTTTGCCCCCTTGTCACCCACAGACAGTGTGTATCCACCTGTAAGGGCAGTTGTGATTAAGGCTTAAGTGGTTGCAGGGAGACAGACAGTCATACATTTTAAAAAGTAGCCCTCAAAAGTCCTACTTGCCCCCAAATTGGCCCTGATTGAGTTTCAGAAGTCCTTAGTAACAGTTGATCTTTAAGACTGAAGATTAAAAAAAACATCTGGATCAGTTGAAGAGAATGATAGTGTGAAAAATTTGACTTTTATGTAACAGATCTGTATTTCGACAGGATTGAAACCCAGGAAGTGCATCTTCTGTGGGGAGACGTTTGGGACAGAAGTGGAGCTCCAGTGTCACATCACCACACACAGCAAGAAGTTTACATGCCGCTTCTGCGGAAAGGCTTTCCACGCCATCTCTTTGCTAGAGAGACACCTGAGAGAAAAGCACTGCATCTTTGATGGGGGAATCACCGGCAACGGTGGAGGTACGGGCAGCAGTGGGAGCCAGAACGGAACCCCCAATGGGTTGACTCAATCCTCCAAGCAAGGAGGGGGGAGCGGGAACGGCCGTGCAGGAGGTGTGGAAAGAGCGAAGGTCGCGGCGGCCGAACAAGCCGACTTGCAAAACATCCTGAAGGGTGGAATTGTTGGTGGAGGGTCAGTCCCAGGAGGAGATACAGCCAACAGCCATGAGGCGAGCGGCGGCGAGGAGGAGCTGGACAACTCCGAGCCCATGTATGCATGTGACATCTGTGGAGCAGCTTACACCATGGAGTCCCTGCTGCAGAACCACCGGCTGCGCGACCACAACATACGACCAGGAGAGGACGATGCGGGTATGTTCCTTTAAGTACTTCTTCATGACAAGGATTAGGTTTTAACCTTAAAATTAACAATGAAAACAGGTAATAGAAGCTGAGAAACTGGAAAAGATGAAACAGCAAAACTTAATGTTTACTTATACTCTAACTCAGGGGTTATATCGATGGTGATCGATTGATTGACATGCAGAGCGACCAATCACATATCCTTTGAGACATACGTCACTGCATATGCATGTTTGACTATACTGAGCGCACATTCTTTGTGCCATCGGAGCGGGCCGGCCCGTACGACTACTTGATTGGAAACGAGACAGTCCTCCTGTCTGACCCAGCCGTCCTCCCACGGCGCCTGCTGCGGTTCCCACCCGGGGGAGCCGAGCCCACTCAGGCAGCAGTGTCCCCCAGAAGCACGCGCCTGTTAAGCCCTGCCCACGGAGCAGGGGCCGCCGTTTGCTCGGCCATGGTTAAGCCAGTCATCCTTTAGAAATACCATCGATCATACCATAATTTACCACATTATTCACAGCAGAGTATGAAACACCATTGTTGCTGCTTTCTGTTTTCAAAATAAAACACCTAATCTTTATGTATTACTACAAAAATTATATTGCTATACACAAAGCGACCTCCTCACAAAGATGTGTACTCTAAATGCGTAGTTTTTGAATTGTTAGTACATAAAAATTGTACTTTTGACTAAAGATATAGTAGAAGTGGTCAACTTTGAAGGTTAATAAAGTGACTTTGGTGCATAACTCCAGACCTTAACTAGTCTATATTTGTTCTACACGTCCTGCACTGTCACTTCACAGAGATTTGTGTACTTTTACTGTGTAGTTTTTGAAGTATTAGTACATAAACATAACATTTCAGACAGAAAATACTGTATAAGGTGTCAACTTTGAAGTTGAATAAAGAGCTAGCTTGGCATTTGAATCTTTTTTATCTATAAATTTAACATTTTCCAAATTTAGTCTGAAGAAGTATTCAGCTTTGGGATGTAACGATTCATTTTAACGATTCGCTTCATTTCATAATTTGCGGTTGGCGATTCGATTCACTTTCGATTTTGGTTCATTTTGAAAGATCCGATTCACTGACCTAATATCAATCCAGAATGTTGATCTTTAGCTAAAACTTCAACCATTGTGACTAAACACCTGATACTGAACAGTGCAGATGAAGTTTTCCAGTTTCCTTTTATTTCTTGCAAGATAATCAAGAGTCATTTGAATATGTGTACAAACAAACAAAAACTAATTTTCAGCTATCCTCACTTTTCTTCTCACTGCTTTTTTTAACAAGAAAAATGCAAGATGCCAGCCGTTCTTTCTTTACGACACTGTAAATCTGTCGACCAGGTTCTCGGAAGAAAAAGGCGGATTTCATCAAAGGGAACCACAAGTGCAACGTTTGCTCGAGGACTTTCTTCTCAGAGAATGGACTTCGTGAGCACGCTCAGACGCATCGCGGGCCTGCCAAACACTACATGTGTCCGATATGTGGCGAGCGTTTCCCCTCTCTCCTAACGCTCACCGAACACAAGGTACTCCCTGCCGTCCAGCCTGTATATCTGCCTGTCGATGTGTCAACATCCCAGCATGTTATTCATTTAGAACCTCCTCCCTGAAAAAGCAGATGGATTCCCTCTTAGGTATAACACAACAGCGCTGTGTTTTTGCTCTTCTCTTGTGAGACTGTTTTATCTCCATACTGTACCTGTGTTTTGATCTCAAAACGCACCGCGCTGCTTTGATTACAGACCTAAAAATGTTAAGTTGTCCTCCGGGAGGCAATTTGTGCTGCAACAAACTACTTGAGAAATCTTCAGAAACCTCCATGTTATTTTTCTTCAGTCTGTTTTTCTAGCAACAGTCTGGTATGGTGAATGTAGAAAGGATTTTTTTTTTTTTTTTTAAAGTTGAAGGAGTCTCTCCCCTCCTTCAGGTCACCCACAGTAAAAGCCTGGACACAGGGACCTGTCGCATCTGTAAGATGCCCCTGCAGAGTGAGGAGGAGTTCATCGAGCATTGCCAAATGCACCCCGACCTCCGCAACTCGCTGACCGGCTTCCGCTGCGTCGTCTGCATGCAGACAGTCACCTCCACCCTGGAGCTGAAGATCCACGGCACCTTCCACATGCAGAAGCTCTCCACCGGCTCTGCTCTAGGGGGAGCAGGAGGTGTGGGCGGAGGGAACGGCTCGGCCTCGTCGTCCCCTAACGGGCAGCTGCAGCAGCATAAGTTGTACAAATGCGCCTTTTGCCTCAAAGAGTTCAAAAACAAAGGCGAGCTGGTGAAGCTGGACGTCAACGGCCTGCCGTACGGCCTCTGTGCGACGTGCATGAGCAGGTAGAAGATCCTCACATCCGTTTTTAACACTGCTGCTTCTTATGCCAGCTTAGGAGGAGATCTGGATCTGAGGTTACTGTTGGTTTTATGAAATCAGCCAAAAAACCCAGAAATGTGTTTGTTGTTGAAATCAGGGGAACAAACGGCCAGAGCCCCAGCCAGGGAGGAGCGGTCACGCCCGGAGACACGCAGGTGGAGAAGGTTGCTTCCGGGCTGCGGTGTCCCGAGTGTGGCGTGAAGTTTGAAACCCCGGAGGATCTGGAGAGCCACGTGCAGACAGACCACCCTGAGGTCAGCCCAGAAACCAGCGCTGTTGCAAAGAAGGCCGAGGCGTCACCGGTACCCAAGGTGAGTCCGACAGGCAGGGATCCCGAAGCAGCTCGTCCATCAGATCAGCCTTTAGGGATAAAGGTTTGTCCCTAAATTTGACCCAAAAATGGTTAGAACAAGCAAAAATAGAATCATCGCTTTCTATCCAAAGGAAATATAAATCAGTTACTTTTCAGGGGATATAGATTTTTTTTTTTTTAAAGTTGTGCGAACACTACTCAAAAGCCATCAACAAGGCTGGAGTAACACATTAGGTTAATGGCCCCCAAAAATTTTTCAGACCATAGACCAGTTTAATGTCCATATTTTCACAGACCGGCCTGTACGAAGCTGAAGTGGACATCTGATGTTTGGTTTGTTTGGTTTATCAACGTAGTGATTTAAAATTTATTTATAAGCTACATTTTGGTATAGGAGCAATTAAAATGTGATATAGATTTTCCCTTAATCCATAACTGTCAAAGTGGAGGCTTAAGAAATCGCACGCCAACTTAAAAGGTGCGATGGACAAATAGAAAGAAAAACAACAAAAAACAAGTATTTTCTAAATACAATGATAAACCACATGAATCCTTCATTTGAGCAACTTTATTAGCAGCATCCTTGTAACATTAGACAGCTGGTGTCTGAATATTCTGGAATTATAATTATGTGGGAAACAACTGTTGTAATAAATCTATCTTTGGAGTAAAGACTCCTGGTTCTGTCTTTCAAATGCAGCTTTCTCTTATTTTGAAGTCGAAGACTCTTCTTCTGTTTCCTCTCTAGATTTTCTCTGCCAAAAGAAACTTTTCAAATACGTTTGTTTTTTAAATAACTTTGCTAGCTTGGGGGTTTCAGTTTAGTGGTCGGTGCAGCTGCTTTCAGAAAGTAGTGCATGTATCTTCCACACGTGACCGAATGACTTGACACGTGCTTAGCAGTACTGAGTCGGATGTGGCGGAGAGAATCCTCTAGTCTTCCAAAATAAAAGTCCTCCCAAATCAGATTATAAAGGCCATTTTTCTGCTCTGTGGCCCGGTATGGTTCTATGGACTGGTACCAATGGAAACCACTGGATTAGATGCTTATAAAGCCAGCTTCTTTTTTGTTGGTTGATGCCGTCATGTGACTGCCAACTTCAAGCTAAATGAAACAGTTTTTTGCCGAAATGATCCGCAGCCATTTAAAAAATAAAAATAGGAAGGAACGTCTTCTTTCTGCATATTTTTAAAATTGTTCCTAGATTTTATTTTTATCTGGAACTTCTGGGTGAGGCTAATTTGATGCACTGAGGAGTTTGAGCAGTTGGTCTGATTTGTCTGTGGGAATGCTAATGCTAACAGACAGGAAATGATATCACTCAATTTTATGATCTGTAGGTGTTTAGATGCAGGTCATTAATAATGTTGACATTGTTGGATTCATCAAAAAAAACATTTTGTTTTCAAAAATTTTTTTTACAGAGATGTTAACAAAGCAAGATTTTTTTTAGAGTATTTTTATTATGTCACTTAAGGATATCTTGCCTTTACCAGTTTAGAAAGAAGTCTTTTAGGATAAATATCTCCCTAGTTGTTTCCTGTTTAATTTAAACAATTTTTTAGAAAACGTACAAGAAGTGGGACCTTTCCACCTTTTTCCGATGTTTTCTTCTGGAAGAAAGACGTGAAAGTGTTTTCCAGGATGTCAGTTTTCACAGATGTAGACGTTATCGGGTTGTGTGTCAGTGGCTCATGCATGCGCGCTCACGTGTACGTCAGCGAGTGTCAGCAGAGCCCCTCTGGGTCCGGCTGCTGGTTCTCGCTGAAGCATTGTGGGAAATGTTCACTCTGCTTGATATTGACAGTCAGGCTCTGTGAGACCTGCAGTGTGTGGGAGTGTGTACTTCCTAAAGGGTGTGTCTGTTGCTTATGTTTCTGTCCTACCTGCACCTTTTGTTTCTGCTTATTCTAACAACAGTCTCAGAGTGTGTGTTTGTGTGCTCGCTTTGCAGGCACTTTGTGTGTTTGCTGCATGTTTTTGTGCATGAATGATCTATGAACTCAGTATTTTCATACATCCACACTGTTCTTGTATAGTTTTCTGCATTTCTTTTTTTTCTTTTCTCAACAGTATTTTATCATAGATTTTATAGAAACTGTACATTTAAAATCAACCAAAACTACTTTTGTTTGCTATTTTCCTGTCGCTTTCATAGAATTGTAGCTTCATCCCGAAATAAATAGGTTTACACAATTCTTAACTTATTTTTTTTGTAAATTATATAATTGTAAATCCTGCTCATTTCATTACAAATTTAGCAAATTGCGTAAATAAATGTTATTTCTTTTAATCATGAATTTACTAATATGGTTTAATTATGGTTTGATGTGTTCACTGACTGTGGAAAACCTAAAACAGCTGCAATGTTTAAGAGTGAGTTAGTGCTTCAGCTCAGTGTGTTGTGTGGCTTTTTCATGGCCCCCCTCTTACAAAACACACAGATATTCATGTCAGCCTGAATCATCTGTTTGAAAGAAGGGTTCATATGCCTCATATTTTCTCCTCTCACCATCTTTTAGATCCATTCCTGAACTCACTCCCGCAGCGGCTCGCTTCCGTTTACCAGCGATCTGGACTATGCGAAATTGCACTTTCTGGGAGAACAATTGTGTGTTTTGTAATAATTTATGTTTCCTAAGTTTGGCTTTTATTCTTGAACCCAGCGGTTTGTTGTTTTGCTGAATTATTACTTTTAAAGCTGATTTCTGCACTTTAGCAGTTTGAAATGTCATTTATTTCGCTTGATCCACAGGGGAGTTCCTGTGCTCCCATTGTAATGTTATTTTTTTTCTGTTATTTTCTTTTTTGCCCCAGAAAAAGACCTACCAGTGTATTAAATGCCAAATGACGTTCGAGACCGAAAGAGAGATCCAGATTCACGTCGCCAACCACATGATCGGTAAGTCGGGCTCTCTGCTTTGTCTTCCCGCCGCCTTTCCGCGTCCGTCTGCGAAGGCTTCAGCTCGTTTAAAGGGACGGGGGTCCGAGGAGAGACCTGCTGTCACTCAAACACAGAGGCGTTAGTTTATGTGAGCTTTAAGAAAACCATTCATGTGGCTTTAATCCCTTGATAGTTAAAGGTCAGATTTTCTGATAATTTGGGAATAGTGATTGTCAGATAAGATAAATATGTTAAACTGATGAAGATGCAGACATGAGCTCCCACGGAAATGTGGATGTTGACGCACAGACAGGCTTTCACATCCAAAATCTCCAAACGAATCCCTCTTAATTGGTCTCCAGAGGTTCAGATAGATAAATAAAGTCAATTCATGTGACATCCGCATGACTTGAGGTTCCAACCATAGCAGAAAATTTGATTTCAGTTTAGTTTGCAGAAGTTACATCAAATATTAGGTGTTTTAGCAAAGAAGATCATAGAGCTGCTACTATGAATGCTACATGAATTAATGATGTAAAAAAGACCAAACTGCTGCAAAATCTGATACTTGTTGCAGCAACAATTGCAGATATAAAGTTTGACGTAGATCCTAAGATGATTTGCCAGACGAGTTATAAAAAAACTTTTTCTAATTAATCTTTAGTTTGCAGAATCAACTGTTTTCTTTACCTGCTGTATCCTTCTCGGGTCACGCCGTTGCTCCAGCTACTGTTGGGCAAAGGCGGGGTACACCCTGGACAGGTTGCCAGGCTGACGCGGGCGCAGCTACTTTAGAGGAACCAATTAACCTAAAACCCACAAAAATTGGGTCCCAGCTCGCTGCGAGGCGAGAGCGCTGATCACTCCGCCACTGTGCAGCCCTCAGCAACGTGTTAAACTTCCAAATCCCAAACTTTTTGGACAGGTTTGCCACTTTGTGGAAATGGTAAACCGAGCAGTGACACCTAGTGTTGTGGCGGAGAATTGCAGAGTGGAATTTTCTCACATTCTGGTGAAACTGCCTTGTCACTGCTCCTGATGTCACATCTTGCTTTTGCACTGATGATTTTCTCCGGTTCAGAATCTGGTGGAAATACAAGAATTACATAAACTGTTGAAGAGTTAGGGTAGCTGGAAGGACGTAAACACTGCAGCTGAAGCTCCGCTGTTAAAGGGTTAAAGATGCTCGATGCTAACAGCCGCGCTTCAAGTGAAAGTTGGGTTGAAAAGTGTCAGCTTTGGGTTTTGGAAGCTTCTTTGTGATTTTCCCTCGAGGCTTTCTTTCATCACTTGCAGCTAATTTTCAGCTGTGGCATCTCCGTCGTCATGGAGATTAACGAGGCAGACCCCTGAATTGCTGGAAGGGGGGGGGGGCATTCCCTCCAACTGCACACCTGACAGTCAGTGATGGGCTCGGTGCTGAGTTTGTGTGCAAATGTCCTGAGACTGGAAAGCATTAACACCCCCCTCCCCCCCCGGACATAATCTGACTTAATTCTTGATTTTGACTGAGGAGCGTTTTCATTTCTTTTTTTAGCTGCTTTTCTGGTTAAACGTGACACAGATTTGATATTTTCCCTCCTCCTGTTTTTACTTTTGCTTTTCTTTCATCCCAAGAATCCGTTCACACAAGGATCTTCTTCCTCCCCCATCTACACACACTGTGTCACTTCTGGGTTAATTAAACGGCTAATTGTGTTACATCGCCATACAGATTAATTATAAAACAGAGTCAGATTGTTGCGCAGCTCCTCCTTTTAAATAATTCACCCCCCCTGCCCCCCACTCTTAAACATTATCTGACGGAGCAGAAATCTTTCTTTGTCGGCTGGAAAGGGCTAACAGATAAAAATATAGACAAAGATTAATAATAGTCTGTCTTTCTACCTCAGGATTTCACTTTGCTTCCTGTAGTCGAAATAAATGTTAAACAAAACTAACTTTTTCTTTAACAGACATGTGAAGTCAGAAAAGTCATTTAAATCAAAGACACTTTAGTTCACATTTTAAAACCTGGAAGAAAAAAACACGACAGTTCAGGTGGAAATCCAAATGAAACAGACATTATTTTGACATTTGTGAGAGCAGGTTTTTATACTAACACAACCCACAGCTGATACAGCAGTATCAAAATACATAACAGCAGTATAACAATAGAGTAGTAAAAACATAAAATAGCACTATCAAAATACACAACAGCAGTATAAAAACACTTTATAGCAATAAATTACATTACAAAACTTTTAAAAACACACAACAGCAATAAGAACAGCAGTAGCAGTATACAAATACACAACAGTAGGAAAAAAAACTCATTACAGGTGTTTTAAAAACACACAACAGCAATACAAACAGCAGTAGCAGTATACAAACACACACACAGTAGTAAAAAAAACACACAACGGTATTAAAAAAACACACACACAACAGTAGTAAAAAAACACGCAACAGTAGTAGAAAAAACACAACAGTAGTAAAAAAAAAACTCACAAGAGTAGTAAAAAAAAATACACGACAGTAGTATAAAAACACACAACAGTAGTAAAAAAAACACGCAACAGTAGTATAAACACACACAACAGTAGTAAAAAAAAAACTCACAAGAGTAGTAAAAAGCACACACAACAGTAGTAAAAAAAAACCCTACAGTAGTAAAAAAAAAAACTCACAAGAGTAGTAAAAGAAAAATACACAACAGTAGTAAAAAAACAAGCAACAGTAGTAAAACACATAACATCAGTATAAATACACCAGCGGTATAAAAATACTTTACAGGAGTTTTTAAAACACACAACAGCAATATGAACAGCAGTAGCAGTATACAAATACACAACAGTAGTACAAAAACACACAGCAATAGTAAAAAAAACACGCAACAGTAGTATAAAAACACACAACAGTAGTAAAAAAAAGCACACACAACACTAGTAAAACACATAACAGCAGTATAAAAAGCCCACACCAGCGGTATAAAAATACTTTACAGGAGTTTTTAAAACACACAACAGCAATACAAACTGCAGTAGCAGTAAACAAATACATGACAGTAGTACAAAAACAAAAACAAATAACAGCAGTATGAAAATACCTAACTGTATGGAGACCTATATTTTATTACTTTTCATAATAAGTATACCTTAAGTGTTCTATTAATTTAAAGTTGAGAAAAAATATGTATTTAGCGGTTTCTGTTCCTAGACTGTTATCCCTTCAGGTTCATTCTGGAAAGACTCATTTCCATCTGAAGCGGGTTCTGCAGAATGTGATGTTTCTGTCACATCGCTCAGGGATTCAAACATGCCGCACCCTGCCGTCCTGCTAATGATGCTGTCAGAGGGAGACGGGAGGCAGGAGGAGGACAAACGGGTCAAAGCGAGAGGAAGAAGGAGAATCTTTGCAGGAAAGGGGTGCTCCTCCTGTGCTGAGGTCCCTTTCTGTAAGACAGCTTCATTTTTGACACAATTCCTGCACTGAGAACTTCAAAGTGCTCCAGAGAAGTAAATGTGAAACGCAGCGCACGCTAGAGCAGCAGAAGCAGAAGTTATGAAAAAGGAAATGAAACGTCACATTCCCTTAAATGCATCCCTAAATTGGCTTTTGCTATATTGCTGCACACTTCAATACTGTGAAAAAATGTTTTAATAATGAAGTCAATCATATCCGCCTCCTCCAATACTGTTGCCATGGCAGCAGCTCAACCAGAGGTCAAGTAGGCTGGCACAGAGTTGTCTCCATCAGTCGTGAAAAGTGGCACAAGTGTTTGTCACATTGAAACTTAAAAAAAAAAAAACTTTACTCGTGACTTTTACAGTTTGGTCCCAAAGTTAACATGACGTTAAATTACAGATTTACATTGAGACTTGTACATTTGTTTCTAAACATTTTTACACCCTTTAAATGCTCTTTCTTTGTCCGTGCTGTTAGAAAAAACGAATTACTGTCTGCAAAATTAATTATAATTGAACGTAGACAATAACTTTTTTTTTTGGCTCCTTTGAGGTATTTTAGAAAGTTTCAGCAAATCGAAGATGCTGCTTGGTGCCTGTTTTTGGCAGCTCTTTCCAAAGTTCCATTGCGCTGTGAGTGATGCTGGATTCAGAGCTTCCTTTGCCCAGAGATCCCAGCATCCTCCGACCGGGCTCTTTCTGCTGCTTTGTTTTGTTCTTTTGTAAACGGTGATGCGGAACTGCTAGGCTCATGCAGGGCTTCATTCTGATTGGACACAGGCTCTTTTTCCACTGGTGATTTTCTTAAGTTTGGGACATTTGTGACATGTTTAAACATTACTGCTAAATCGGGCCCCTTAGCAACAAGTTAAAAACTCTTGAAATAAAATTACAAGTTTCTTTAAAAAGGCAAAAAAAAAAAAAAGCTGCCAATGAGGCTAGAAGTTGTAGGCTAACATTACATAGCAAAACATTACAGTAAAAAAAAAGAAGATTATGACAATGTTTAAATATGAAAGGTGTATATTTTGATTATTTTGCTGTAGAAAAACTTTCTGCAGCAAAAAAGTAAGACAATTTGTCTTAATTAAATAAAACAATTTTTTATCAAGAAAGCTTTAGTTGGTGTTTTTTCTGTGACTTTGTGTTTCTGTTGTTGTGTATTTTTGTTGCTGGAGCCTTTGTGCGATTCCTGACAGAGCAGCGTGTGTTGAGTTTTTCCTGTTTCTGCAAAGTGTCGAGCAGGTGGAAGAATCAGACGTGGAGATGTGAATTCACTGTTGAGTGATAATATGAGGGGTTTTTTTTTTTAATGGGGGGTGGGGTGAAGGGATGCTGGTGGGGATGGGGGGGGGTCATTAGGGAAGAACGGATGCAGGAACATGAAAGAGAAGAAGAGGTGGGACAAAGAGGGAAGTTGTTGGTGTTCATCTGTGCAGCTGCTCAGCACCTGCTGGACTTTGATTACCCATGCTGCTTAATTTCGTTCATATGTTTCAGGTAACAAGACGTATCGCAGACCGTTTTTTTTTAATATATGAGGAGATTTTTTATGTCGACTCCATTATTTTTTTTTTCTTTGCCCTTCTTCTGTCTCCCTGGACGGCATTGCAGCCATTCCTGGCAGCTTTATTATTTTTTGCTGTGCAGCTGCACATCATGAAAAAGTTGATGACAAGTGTGTTTGTTTGTGTGTGTGTGTATGTGTTTGTGTGTGTACTCCAATTTGCATATGTGAGCCGGAAAGCAGCATTATTTTTCTATATTACCTCAAATCCAGTTACGATGAATGTGCGTTTCAAAACATGCACAAAAAGTGCGTCTTTGTCAGCGCGGCGCCATTAATGCTTCACTAATCATTGCAGGAGCCGTTTCACAGCAGGAAATCTAGCCTCTCGAAAGCTAAAAATCACTCTTATCAAGCTCTATTGTCCATAAAGTTTGAACTCTGAGATTGACAGTGCAAAAAGGGTAAGTGCCCCCACTGCCTTTTTTTTTTTTAAATTCACTCATTTGTTACTTAATTTTAGAAGAAATGTTCACTTTCAACTCTGGTGGGTTTGGAACGATTTAAAAAAAAAAGTAGATTTCTTCTGTTCAAAGCGGCTACTTCCAAAGAACTGTTCAACGTCAGCGACTGACAGTCTGTATTTTCAAAAGTTTATCTTTGGCATTAAGAAACTGGGAAAAGTGACATATTTTTACTTCCAAATCAACACTTTTGGAACAATGTGTGGAATGACAAGACCCTTCTGTTTAATAAAATTCATGAGTGATTTTCCAAATATGTGCAGCCACTGGTGAACCTTTTTCCTGGCCGCACGGACTCGGAGGAAGGGTTAAGTTTAGGATTACGGGTTACGGTTAAGCTGGGCTCACACCGATCTTGATTTCATGCGGCAGAGACGACCAGTTTCAATATTAAGTCAATGGTACAGACGCGACCTGAGGTCCAGCGGTGGGATTTGAGCGACGGGCAAAGGTCTGGCAGCAGCACAATTTGGTCCCTGCCTGAACCACACCCGTTAGGTGAAGGCGGGTGCACCCTGGACACTGTGTCGCAGGGCCGATGGAGCTGGCTATGCCGGCTGCTGGGAGGCGAGCTGAAGGCCGGACAGAGATCCGCAAGGGTCTTTGTGACCTTCAAACTCAGTCAGAGAAAACCCAAATACAGAGAACTCATTTGGGACTTTAACTTTAATTTTAAGTATGTGCGGCAAAAACAACAAAGTCCAGCCTTGGTCGTACTTAAAATGCGAGCTGGGAGTGAGTAAAGTGCCATCTTCTCTTCTGATGTGCACGCTGGATGGGGCAGATCGGGGAGTTTTTGCCATGCGCATGTGCTCTTGTGACATCAAACCGAGCGTCTTAGCAACAGTTTGATTGACAGCGATTGCAACAATGAAGTATTCCCACTGCAATAAAACTTCATTATATAGCTCATTAGCATTTAGTGTTATATAGGTTGGCCCTCACACATTTTCACCTCACCAAAACTTCCCCCTCTTTGCAAAAAGTTTGTCTACCCCTGTCCTACAGAGTGTACTAAGTGGTGAGGGAATTCGGACAGAACTCTAGTCTGACTCCAGATGTAACACGATGCTCTTCTTCCAGGAAGTTTCTCGTTTGTCTTTTAAATCCAGAGAACATTTTTGAGATAATCCAGATTTACTCTACTTCCTCTCAGCTGCTGCCTGCAGGGGTGACCACCACAGCAAATCATCCGCCTCCATCATACTCTGGGGACAACCCCAATGTTTTTGCCAAATGTGAGACGAGATCCACATGGAGATTTTTGACATATTTCTAGAGTTGACGTTCAGGTGACCCCTTGCCGATTTACCTCCTTGAAGGTGCTTTCCTTTGTTTGGGCTGACAGCTCTGTGGTTGGAGTCTTGTTTCCTGTCAGTGAGCTTCAGCCGCTCATTAAGATCAGCAAGACGTCTATTAAAATGATGAAATATGGCATTCATGTTTCTTTTGGTTGAGCTCTTTGTTTTTTCCTTCTTCTTGGCTTTTCCAACATTCGCTGCTTTCACATGTGTCCCTTTTCTCTTGCCGTCTACGATCCCTATCATGTAGATTTTCATTCATATTCACTGTGCAGCAGTTCGGATTGCTTGCTGTTGGAGTTGGGAGTAAATCACTGTTGTTCAGCAGCCAACTCTGAAGTCCTCGGTGCATGGTGAGGTTACGCAGACTCGCAGAAAGCAGTTGGGTTCACGACTGAAGCCAGAAGGCGTTTGCAGACGTCGGAGAGCAGAAGAGAAGGAAAAACCGCCAGAGAGGAATTTGAATGTTTTGGTCCAGCCTGCACAGTTTTACCCCTCATTCACCCCGATCCCTGCTGCTGGCTGCACGCTTCATTGTCCTTCCCATCGCACACGCATGCAGATGCCTTGGAGGTATGGGGTGTCCAGTCACCTGGACCTAAGTGCCCCCCTTCCCCCCCCCCCCCCCTGTGGACCGCGATGTCTAATGATGTGTCCTCAGCATGAGCTTTACTTACCTGTTTACATCAAGACACTCTCGCTGCAGATCTGCACCTTCCAGCCGGGGCTGTTTCGCGTGAAGATGCTGCCCCCACCCCCGCCCCTCATCAGTGTGACGTCTGAGAGGACCCCCCCCCCCCCCATGTCAGTTTGGTGGTTTCTGGTATCTGGAGGAAATGGCATTTATTTGTACAACAGCCTGCAGTGAAGTCTGTGATGCGTCCGGCCACCGATGAGGGTCTTCTGTCCCACAGGCGGCGGCGGCGGCGGCTGAGCCGATCGTACCTTTCTATGCAGCTGAGTTGCCCCCCACCCCCCACCTCTCACCTGTCTGTGCTTAGAGCCAGTCTGCTCTGCTGACTCCGTGTCACTGAAGACTTAATGAGGCAAATAAGAAGCTTTTAGAGTCGGTGGAGGTGGATAATATGGTTTCAGGGCCTGCTCGTGCACGTGTGCGTGCACATGTGTTTATGTGTGTGCGCGGTTGCCACCGGCTCGCTGCACATCTGCGGGTATCTCCGCAGCTTTGTCTGCGCTCCTGGAGACGTTTTAGGAGTTGACCTACTGAGCAGGTCAAACTTGAGGGGATAGAGGGGTTCAGGATAAAGCAAATCAATCGATCAATCAATCGATCAATCAATCGATCAATTTGTACAACCTTTTGTAGCTTGAGGATGAGAAACAACATTTTTTGTGTGTTTTTGTAGTATTTTTCTCATGATGGAAGACATGGTAAAAAAACTAAAATCAAAACTTAGTATTTTCTTTATTTAAATCACGGTCAATCAGGAGCAGATGAAAAAAATGCCGTTGGAAAAAGCTTGTAGCCGTGACGTAGGTGCTATACTGTGGGCGGGCCACAGGCTCCCTGCTCCGCTCCATTCTGATGAAGACAAAGAAATCCACGTAGGTCGTTGTTTTCCTTGTCTGAGCTGACATCTGCCCCAAAACTGTACAGCTTGATAGCTCCAATGTCACTCATCTTTTTTGTTGCAACACAGGTTAAAATCTTAATTGAAGGACCACTGGGAACGCTTTGAAAATAGATCAGTGAATGATTGGAGTGGGACTTTAATGAACTCCACTGGTTTGTATATGAATATATAAGAAATCTGAATGGATTTTTGTCCTCTACTTTTATCAGTGCTTGTTCTTCTTTTGATCATTTTTCTTATAATGGCTTTTTTCTGGATGAATTTCATTTTGCTCTGGAATAATTAGCATCTTTGAAAGATACTGGAAGATCCTCATAAGGAAAAGGTGATCTGCGTGTTGTAGACTTCCTGTTTGTGCTCTAACATTACATAATTAAACGTCATCAGCCTAAGAATACATGCAGCAAGTGGAGAGGAGAAAAAAAAAGCTATTGAGAACTTCTAAATTGATGTTTCTTTTAAATCTTAGAAACGAGAAATTCTAGATCTTTGAGATTTTGAGTATTTCTTTTCATGCAGCATCAATGTTACATCCCTCCACATCAAATTAAAAGATTAAACTGAGCGCAACACTTGAAAGATGTTTCGTTTTTTTTTTTTTCCCGAAAAAAACCAGACTGACTACCTTTAAACTTCTAGGAAAACTACTGACACATGGTGAGGTTTCTAAATAAAATAGTGTTGATGAAACTGAGCAGGATGCTGGTCTGAACGTCAGAACAGATGATGGTAGCCCCCTCCTCCTGCCTTCCTTCCCTCCCTGCATCCCCTCCTCCCTCGCCACCTGGAGCCAGCGAGCTGTGACACCAGAGGGAAGGAGGGAGCGATGATGAAGGGGTGAGGGACTGGGGAGTAGCGGAAGAGGGGACCACGCAGGAGGGAGGAAGAAAGACAGAACAGGAAGTGAGATGGACCGAAAAAAGTCATTTATTTAGGAAGTATTCCAATTTTTTGCTCTGCCGTGTGCAAAAAGAGTCACTAGTTTTTGAGTAAAACTGTGAAATCTGAAGGTGGAAGCTAAATTTAAGTTAGTGGAGCTGCTGAAGTGGTCATCATGTGACTATTTTGACAAAATGTTGCACAAGTCAAAAGAAGTCAAAATCATTAAATACTATGAAACCTGTCTGAGAAAGAAAATCTTTCTTGTTTATGTAAGTAAACGTATACAATGTAATATAAACATGATAATTGCTGAGAGGATTTGACAAATACACTTAAACATGAGATGTGAAAATCTCTATGCGACCAATCAGCATCAAAGTTTTCAGAAATAGGAGAGGAATTCCCTTCACCAATGATTAAATATATCCCATCACATCATGTTACTCAATAAAGTTTGGCCTATGGACAAAAAACATCTAAAGTAAAGTAAGTTTTAATCCTTTGACTACCTTTTATCATGCACCTTGGTGAACTCGCATTTGAAAAAAATGAAAAATAATTATTTTAAATTTAAAAAAAAAGTCAAAGAAACATTTCAAATGTAATAAATCAGTGGAGGCTGTGAATTCCTATAAATGTCTGTGAAATTCATAAAAAATTCTTGAGTAACTGTTTGTGTTAAAATCCAAACAAATTAATTTGGGAAGCACCTTTAAAAAAAAAGCAATATGAAAAATAAAAACTAAACGTTTGAGAGTCAGAAAAGATTAAAAATGAATGTAAAACAATACAGTTTCAATGAAAAGCTGCTCTAAATCTTAACGCTTCTCCATTCCATTTTTAGAAAATATTGTCAAACTTTTTAAATTCTGTTTGAGTTTCCAAAATCTTTCAGATTTTAGTCCATAAACACCCATCTAGATGAGTAGTTTCATGGTTTCGTCTTGTTTTAAGAGAATTCCGCTGAACGGCTGCTGGCCAGTTTCCTCTCTGATTTCCTCTGAACAAACATGCAGAATAGTTTGTTCGTCTGCTCTGCGCTGCGTTATCAACACAAATAGTCAGAAGTGTTGGCATATTTCTGCCCGTCTGTGTGTGTTTGTGTTTTGAAGGCTGGGAGCATGGAGGTCCCCCGGAGAGCTCATTTTGTCATCTCCTCGCTTGATTTACCTTCCTCCTCTTCTGCTGTTTATTACCAGTCATTACAAGCTGTTTGGAAACCTAATAGGACACACTGACAAACAGGCTGGGAGAGACCCGTACAGCATCACAGCGCTCTGCAACGCCACTGAGTGAGAGCGAGCGTTCGTTACCTTCGAGGATATCTGTACATGCAACATCAGCTATCTTAACTCGTGTCTGCTTTGAATGAGTGATGTCTTAGTTAGGCGGCTGTTTACAGAGGAGATGGCGGGCCGCGCCTGCCGCCTCCTCCTTTTACGTTCCCCTCTCCTCGGCCCGTCCAGGTGTGGACGCAGCAGCTGCTGGAGAGAAAAGAGCAATTACACACAGACGCGCTCGCTCCATCTCCACTGGCTAATTTTTGTGAGGGAAAAAAAACAAAACAAGGCGCTTTGCCTTTACGCGCTTCATAAACAGGGGCCAGGCAACAATTAACTCCCTGCTTAATTCTCTAACTATTCAGAATTCATTTTCTCCTGCGACAGCCACATCTGTCACAGCTGGGAGTGAATGTGTTACAGACACAGAAACACACAGAGAGGAGGGACACCAGAGAACGTGTTTGTTCATGTCTGATTTCTGCATATGTGCGTCGTGCAGCTCATGGCTGACCTGTGTGCTGACACAACAAAAGACATGCAAAGAAATGCAAGAATGAAATGCAGGAAATGCGTCTGCTGCTGGAACCATGCAAAGTTCAAAGCGTTTTAGTACTTCCGTGGGAGTGAAAACAGTTGTGTGGCTGCGAGCATGGCTCCGTTGTTGCGTTTGGATTCACACATGCAGAGTCTTAGCCATCTTCTGCTGCTGGTTTCACATCAAAAAAGTTTCTCACATTTTGGGACGGGGTTGCTGCGTGTCAGTGGTACCGCCCACAACTCAGAGGAGAATTTCTAATAAACTTCTGCTGCTTTGCAGAAATTATGTTCATATGTTTATTGATTTATTTTTAAACATTCATTTACAAATTTAGCATGGACCTCTTCTGGTTTTAGGGTTACATTGTAATTTTACCACCTCTGATGTTTATCAATTACTGCTGCTCTGTTACATTTACATTAAATTTTTCCTATTTTTTATTTGTATTTACATTGTGTTTCTATCTTTTTACAATGTTGTTATTTACTCTAAATCTCATTTATGTTTGTGTTGTATTCTGGTTGTTAATTTCACATAGTTTTCCGTTAGACTATTGGGCACCTGAGCAGGCATTACAGATAAAAAATAATAGGGGTGTGGGGGGAAATCGATTTGACGATGCATCACGATATATCACATAGTGATACTTATAGCGCTTTAAATTGCTGTTGGGGCGAAATTTGTTAAATTATTTATGAGCGTCCTTCAGCGCCGGGCTCTTGTTTTCCACTAAAACCTCGACACCGCACCAAACAGCAATAAGATCTCAGCGAGAACCAGTTTGTGTTAAATGTTCAGTCATCCAACAAATATATCGTCATTTACCAAAAGAAAAGCACCATGAATTTGATTGGGTGGAAGCAAAGTGTATATGAGATACAGTAACAGTGCTTAACGTCGTGTTTGTTAAATCATGTATTTCACCCTTTTTATTACATCGAAAGCCGTATTAATATTCAAGTAGTTTTTTTTTTCCAATACCAATACACACCCCCAAAAAATAGCCTTTTTTACTAACTCTGGTATACTTTCTAATAATTTCTGATATGATTTCTAATAAATTAATAATGAAAACAGCACACATTTTTTTATTCTGGCTAAAAAAACATAATCATAACTAAAAGACTTCTGAGATGCTTTGAAAATGGATGAAAAGATTAAGTATTAAAGTTTAACAACGTGCCCTAGGTTCAAGTAAAGCAATAGTTTTGGATAGTGTACTCCACAGATTGTAAAACTTCGCTTAATTGATTTCCTTAAAAGTTTAAGGAAAAAAAGTTCAAAGATTTTTTTGGTGCTCCTTAAATAAACCCAAACATTCTTCCTACATTTCAGTCTGTGACCTAAATCTTTGTTGAAACATTAGTCATGTTCTATCAGGATTCTATTCTATTCTATTCTATTCTTTCTGTTTTATTTGCTGTAAACAAATGACTGTTGAATAGAACTTTTAAATCAAAGTAACAGTCTCTGTTCAATTGATGGTCCATAGCAACCATAAGATAATTTTCATGTCTAGATGTTATACTTATTTCTACCAAATGACAAGGCTCTATATGAAAATAAACTCTGTTTTTTGTTTAGCAACCACAATATCTGTGTGCCAAGCCCATAATGATGGCATGTTGGTACAGAAAACAACCAATTGGGATTTTAAGCAGTTATGATTTCAGATTTAAATTTTAATCTTCGTACTTTGTCAAAAAAAAAAAAATACATGTTTTAAAACATTCTAACATCACAGCTACATTAGGATGGTGAATTCAATGGTATGCTTTTCTAGTATGTATTTGCAAAAAATCAAGTGAAATTCTTTGACTGAAGATGGCATCTTTTATTAAAGTAAAAGGTCATGTCTACACGTATTTTCTATATTTTTTCGTAAACATATATAAAACTGAATATGTTCACTTTTAAATGGGCCTTAGGTTTTTGTGTCATTGTGTGAGTTTAGCAGCCAAAGCAGCCTCTTTCACCAGCCTGATGGCTACTAAATGTTTTCTGAATGTTGTTAAATAAAGTTCAGTCAATTCGAGAAGCTTCATCTGGGATTTTTGTAAAGCTTGAGCACTTCAGCAGTTTCGTGTTAGCAAACGGATGTAGCTTTATTTTTTGTAAATAATGTGTTTTAAAGTAAATTATAATTGTTAAAGGAACTCTCCGTCCTTCAAGTGAAAATGAATGACCAAAAAGCAAAGAGAGATGTAACGAAGTGAATAGAGACAGAAGGATGGGTCCAGATGTGAAAGTGTAGAAGGTATGGAGGGAGCAATCAGGCGGAGGAGGCGGGGGATCGCGATCAATAGTTGAAATGGAGAGAGGATGGATCGAAGAGCGATCTCTGGCAGATTTTGGCTCGGGCCTGGTCTTCTTGCTGAGCAGCTGGACTGCATTAGTGGCCAGTGTTAATTACTGGGACTGAGCGGAGCGGGAGTGCACGGCGACGCACACGCCGTGCACGCGCCCGCACAGGCTGGGATTCAGGGTCACCTTGCTTGCCTTGTTTGAACCAGCAGCGAGAGCGGGGGAGATGTGCCAGACGAGGGAGCGTGCACGTGTCGCCCCACTGTGGGAGTTTCTGTTATTAATGGGGTTACGTGCGAGGGGGTCAGGCGAAACTTTACCTGTCCACTCTTTACTCGTCTTTCGAGAAAACAAGGAGATTTATCACAGTGTGTCGTAAGAAAGAAATGATTGCAGCTACTTAAGCTCTGAAAAAACAAATACACTTCAAGTAAAATGAAGGATAGAAAAGGTTTGAAAACTTTCCATACAGGAGATTTTTTTTATTCTCTAAAAAGTTGTGGAAAAAAATAACAAGTCTGGCTGGAAGCTCATTTTTTCACTATTGTTGTAAAACAATAAAAAATAATGAGATCACTTAAATAATCATTATTTTTATGTAAATGGTGCTGATTCGTCTTGCTTCCTCACTGGTCTCCATGTGATTAAAACAGAAAATAGTTCTGTTTATTCATTTCATTCATTGTTTTTCTTTGACTGCCCCCTTAATCCATCTCGATTCCAGTTCTAAGCATCTTTTACGGATTTTAGTTTGATGATTGGCTACATTTACTGTAAAACAAAATTTGCACTAGTCATTGTTTTCTTTTTTCTTTTCTTTTAAAATTTTGACAAACTTTACATTCAACTCAGTTCAGTATTTGCAATAGTTTCAACAATATTGCACATGCTGTTCCATACTGTAGGCTTTTCTTTTACCTTCAGAACTGCCTTCATCCTTGGTGCTATTAATTCAACAAAGTACTGGAAACCTTCCTCAGAGAGTTTGGTCCACATTGACAGTATCACACAGTTGATGGAGATTTGTCGGCTATGATGCCAATCTCCCATTCCATCTCAAAGGTGCTCTTTTGGGTTGAGATCTCACTGTCATGTTCAAGAAACCAGTCTGAGATGATTCCAGATTGGTGCCTTATCCTGCTGGAAGTAGCCACCAGAAGATGGTTCACTGTGGTCAGAAAGGGGTGGACAGTAAGTAAGTTCTTAAGTAAGAATTGCATTTTTTTAAATCAAATTTTACTTTTGTAGCCCTGGATAAGAGACGTTACACCTAATTTTACTTCTACTGATACGATTTGATTGTCCTTTTTAGCACTATGAATAAAAAGGTTTCTCTTGTTAGAAGGGGAGGGATAAAAAATCTGTATATCTCTGTAGTGAGTTAGACATCCTGAATGTTTGGTTTTCGTTGAGAATTGTTTAAGGAAAGCTCCACCAGTTTCCTTCTCAAACCAAAACTCAAGTTGGTAAAGGTTTTTCTTTGTTCCGTTGATGTTTTTCGCTCATTTTAATTTCAGTTCTGGTAACCGACCATCACAGGAGTCCAGATCTGCTCTTTGCTGAGTTAGGTGGGTGAATCAGCAAACACAAAGACCTGTTATTGAGGACCACTTATTTACACCATGATCAGGAGGACGACGATGATGGTATTTTTTGGCAACAACAGACACAGATACATTTTCTTGAGCCGACTTCAGCTACGCTTCTACCAGAACCCTGTTCCTGGAGAACGTTTAGAACGAGGCAGGAGCTCAGCAGGAGGCAGGACGCTCCTCTACGCTGCACGAAGTTCAAGGGGTTTTCTGTGGCTCCTAATTACTCTGCAGAAGACAGGAGAAAGCGGCAGAGTGCACCAGGAAGAGAGGAAGGTCGCTTTGACGCTCTTATCTTTTGTTTCTAAACAGATGTCGACCGGGCTTTCTTCATTGCAGCACAAAGGGCCTCTGACAAAAACACACACTCTGCCATGTACACTCTTCATCCTGAATAAATCAATGCATTCTGGTTGGAGTAATTTCCCATGGTGCTTTGCTCCAGCCCCTGTGGGTGAGCGTGGTGACAAAGCCAACCACGAAGGAGCGACCCTCTTAGTTTCTGCCCTCCTTTTGCAGCCTTCTTTTTTATCTCCACTTGTGCTGTTGCATTCATGCTTTGTTAACGCTGCTTACATTTGAACAATATGCACTTTTAGCACTAAAATGTATTCACATCAAGCGCAGGAGTTTATTTTTTAGGTACAAATGAATATAAAACATCCATCTGGCACATGTTTAAAATATCCCGCACTAGTATATCGTCACAGCCAGGATAAACGTAATCAATTCCGCCAAAACAGAAATTTTTCACCAGTTGTGAGAAAAAAAAATATGAAAAATGTTTTTATCACTTTGCTACAGTTAGTACATTGTCCCACCAAAGCTGTTTAATTCTGCAGTATTTCCCATGTCGCCTTCTCTCTTTAGTTTAGCCCCAAAAAATGGTTTGAATTTAGAGATTTAAATCATGTCTTGATTAGTTTCAACAGCTTTAACCAGCGCAGGTCTCATTGATCTGCAGCCGCTTGTTGCAAATTTGAGAATCCGTTTTTTAAAAAGTTGTTCTCGTCTAAAATGTCCTCAAAACAGTTTTCCAGGCCTTACAGAGCGGGTAGGTCATGTGAAAGAACTGTTGACAAAAATTTGATGATATTTAAGAGGAATTTCCTTTAGTGTCACAACAAAATGATGATGCTCCTAAGGTGTTTTACATGATAAATTAAAGTCCGACTTAAAAAAAAAAAAGTAAATATAAAATAAAGTGATTTTAAAAATAGAATCCGCCCCAACCCCTCCACAATTTCATTAGGAAAATTAAGCAAAAGATTAAAGGGAAAAATGTGAACCAATACAAATATTTAAATAGTAATTAAAAATGGTCTCTAAAGGCATTAAATGAAGACTTTATGCATTTTTAATTCTTTCTTTAAAGGTAAAATAGAAGTGTTTTAGCCAAATGTAGTAGAGTACAACAACACAGTACAAGCCCCTGACTATATTGTTTTTCACCTTTCGTGGTTGTGCTGTTTTTAGCAGATTATGTTTGTGCAGTTTTGCATCTTTTTAAAAAAAATGCTTCTGTTTTTTACAGTGCATTGTGTCCTGCCTCCTGATTGGCTGTAGACTTTTTCCTGCAATCTCCTCCATCCCGTGTCTCCTGTGCAGAAAACGTATAATTTGCCATATTGACATAAATCTTCGATTGCAATCAGATTTTTGTTTTCTTTCTTTAAAACTGGACTTATTTTTCTACGAAGGTTTAAACTTTGGGAGTTTTAAAAACTAAGTGTGAAAATGTTCATGTCTGTTTGAGAAAAGTGTATTAAGTCTGCAGTGAAGAGTTGTAGTGCTTTAAAACATCTTTAAGCCCACTTTGTTAATTTCACCTATAGAACACAACTCCTGTAAACTCACATGACATATGAGACGACAGAAAAACTATGTGCATCAGTAGAACATTTCGGTTCAACTGAACACAAATTTTTTTCCCCCTAGTTTTAAAATAAGCGTTTAGTTAAATTGTGTTGCCAGATTCTTGTTCCCCAACGCCTTCTGTGGCTAATTAGCCTAATTATCTGCTTTGGTGCTTTTTCTAAGATATTTTCCTAAATCCTGACTTTAGGTAGATAATTGTTTTTTGAGTTTTTGTATTGTGATATTATTCGTAAATATTGCGGAAAAAAAATTCCCATAGATGTTTAAAGCTTTAGCTCGCCAGAAGAATCTGCACTGCCACCTAGTGTTCGGAGGCATAAATCAAATGCCACAAACGTCCAGAAGGGAACAAAAACTTATTTTTTAGCGTCTGTGAAGGTAGATGGGCTTCCTCCCTCCTTCCACTGCCATTTTTCTCATCTTCCTCATCCCTCCTCATCTTTGAATCTTTGCCGGCTGAGAGACAATCGTTTGTGACTGAGCCAACCTGCTAATGGTGGATGGCAGGAAGCGGAGTGGCCCCTGCCAAACGTGCACCCGTCAAATCCACACGCGTGCTCGCATCGCTGAAAGATGTAACGCAAATGCGCTCACACAGAACCGAGCGCGCTCCCTGCTGCATTGCTCCTGGTGTTGGGCCTTCTCTCTGCTCTGTGTCGTGCCTCCTCCTCCTCCTGCTCTTCCTCTCCCCCTCCACCTCCACCACCACCTCCTTCTCCCAGTACATCTGGCACGCTCAGCTGCTGAGGAGCGCCATAATTATCCCGCCGGAGACGCACATGCCTGCATACACAGTGAGGAATGCTCTCACACACTCGTCTTCGGCGATCCGCGCCGCTCCCTGCTGCTCTTCTTCGTCACTACCGGGGCTTCATTAGAGTGTGTGCAGAGTGTGTGTGTTGGTGCATTGTGCTTCTGGATGCTTTCCAGATGTTTTTTTTTTTCTCGTTGTTGTTGTTTTCTTTTATAGTTGAGAAGTCGGGCGTGTCCTAGATGCAACTGGCCTGCTCCACCATTCAACTTTGCTTTTAGCCCTTCCTCGCGTCTGATCTTTCAGCCTCCGTCTCTCGTCCACAGCAGCTCTTGATGTTGGAGGGAACAATGTTTTGCTCTTTGTCCCACACGAAGGCCTCATTCTTTTCATCATAAACTGGTTTTGACCTTTGCTTTGACTCTGAATGTGGATCTGATTGCGAAAAAGCTGGAAACCGCCCCCCCCTCTGCAGCACGGTGTCACATTATAATTACTGCTCTGTGCAGGTGAAGGAGAGGCTGAGGTCGCGCCTGTGTGTGCGTGTGAGACAGTGTGATTGCCTGTAATTGTGTGTGTATTTATAGCGTGATTGGCAGTCGGTGCATGTGGGTGGGACTGCGGGTTTGATTCCTGGTGCCACTTTGTGTCAGACTTACCGCCGTGCCAAAAGCGAGTGAGCTTTGTGACAAAGAATCTGGAAACGCCTCCCCGCCGATCCACTTACAGCCCGAGCTTTTAGTGCCTCAGGACGCACATGCGTCAGTCACATGGGCGGAGCAGGCAGGTGGAGAACTTTGCCTTTCTGTCAGTCCACACTTTTGTTTGACTCCATGGAATTTTGTTTTGTAAAACTAGACTTTCACAATATCTGCAGTGACGGGTTATGCTCAGGGTTCTTCATATTTTTCTTTTTTTTTTTTTTTATAACAAAACACTGAAAAATCTATGTTTATTTTTCATAGTGTTCTGATATTATTGAAAATAAGAAAAACAAAAACAGGTGGAGCTTCAGATGACTTAAAGATGCAACATTAGGCTTTGTTTGCTGGATTACAGTTTCATTCTAGAATTAATCCAAGTGGTGCAAAAATCCGCTCTGCGTGCCTTTGGTTTAACAGATTGTTAATCTCAGTTAATTTTGTCACCAAACAATGGGATCAACAGGATCAGCCGTGTTTGCAGAGTGGCTGCTGGGTAGTCCGACACCAGCTGGAAACCTCTAGATCCACGCATTCTGCTGCAGATTGCATCACTGATGTACTTTACTTACACAAAAAAATGTAAAAGTGGGCTAAAATAGCATGCTCAATCTGTAGAAAATGAGCAATTAAATGATGAAAAATCACAAATCTCTGATTCTTCTCTATAGTCTTATTATGATGTTCAATTTCAACCTTAAAAGCAAAACCAAGACCTAAGAATAAATAAAATCCGTTTGAAATCCAGTAAAGAAGAGCTGTTCTCAGTGTTGTTTTTCCTGATTGAAACAGCGTAAAGCTGAAACTACGGGTACATTTAAAGACCCTGTCTGATAAAAATCATGCTTTTGGTATTTTAAATGTGTTCTCGTGGCATTTTTCTGATGAGGACATATATTAAGAAAGTTTAAATTGCATTTCTGAGTATTTCTTTATTGAAATAATTTTGAATCACAAGCAGACGAAAAAAATGCAGTTTGAAAAAGAGCTTATTTGTGACGTAGAAAAGGCGCTGCACGGGCCACGAGAAGGGGAAGGGGAAGGGGGGCGGGGTTGCTCAACACCATTCGTCCTGTCCACAACTTTGAGTTAAATATCTAATGAACTACTGCTGCTCTGCAGAATCCTAGAAAATGACACTTATTTTATTTATTAATATTTTTATTTTTGCTAAAAACAATATAATCATAATTAAAAGACCACTGGGAACACTTTCATAGTGGGACTTTAACACGCTTTAACAAGTGCCATCTTTGTGCTTTTGTGTTTTATAAAGAAATACAATGTGTTAAGAAGCTGTTATCGCACTTTTATTCAAATTTGATTTGTTTCTTGGATTTTTTTAAGACTAAAATAAGCCTGTGATTGTTATACGATGCAAAATCCAGACAGAATTATTTATAGAAGAACAAAAAAGTTTCATTGTTTTACTTTTCGAGCTGCTGAAAACATTTTCAGTTAAACAAGTAGGACTTAAATAATTGTATTTGGAAACAAATACAAGACAAAAGGAACTAACTCAGTATTTTACAGTGTCCATCTAATCCTCAAGACGTCTAGACATTTCTTCACGTCCTGCAGGCTGGACAACAGTGACAGTCTTCTTTGTTTGGACCAGGAGAACTGATCCCATCACTCCTGTTCTGAAATCATTGGAGGCCTGCAGGAAACACTTCCGCTGGTAAAACCTGATAGATCGTTATTTGTCATTGTCACACAGACAATAAAATTAAAACCAAACGGCTGTAGGCTGCTCAGCTGCACAAAGATAGAAGTAGCTTCCTAAATCATTGATTTATGTGTTTGTGAGGTTTTGTACCAATAAAGCTTTGAATAACAAAACATTTTACAGGTCTATCCTTAGAGACACAGCAGAGTCAGAATAAACTTTGGACCATTACAACATATTGATTCTGGACTAGAAAGTGTCCAGATTATATAACTGCAAGCCAAACCAACATCATAGCACTCCCACCCCCGTGTACTAGTATTGGTGTCTTCCTCGTTGTTAGCAGTTGTAAAAAGGCCTGCTATTTTCTATTTTTTTGGGGTATTTTCTGGTTACTTTTTCATACGAGTGCACGTCTGAGTAGAAAACAATCTCAATGGTGAACTCCGGCTCTCATAATGAGATGCATTGGGACTGGATGAATGGTTCTGCCCTTCATCTTTACGATTCGGATGCTGTCCTGAAATTCATCATATCCATCTCTCAGCTGTACCCACCCTCCACCTCCCGTCTGTAGTTCCTTCTCTTCTCTCTGTCCACAACCCCCCCTAAGGAAACAGTGCTGCCCCTGAGACTCGCTGGACTCTCTCCCTCCTCCTGGTGCACGCTGTGCTCCAGGGCCTCAGTAGAAGTGTAATTTCCCCAGTGTTCTCCCTAACCTGGAATATCTGACACTGTGACACGGAAAAAGAAAAGGGAATCTGTGTGTGTGTGTGTGAATGTATACCCATGGGTGCATGGGGAGATGTGAAATTTTGCAAGACGAGAGAGGTCTTGTGGTTCAAAGGGGTTTTTGGTTCGTTATTTTTGTCTCTGAGCCTTTACAGAAACTGCTGGTGCTCATAATGGGAGCAAACAGAAAGCAGCCACAGCTGAAGTGTGAATCACAGATGGTGCAATGTTTTAATATGAGGTCCAACAGACCTAATTCATCTGTCATTTCAGGCCAGTTCTTTGTTCCTGCCTCCTGACATTTGAAGCAACTAAGCTGATAAAGTGCACAAAAATGGCAAAATAGACAAAGGAATGAAGGTGATAGTCCATAGCAACCATAGACTTTATTGTTATTTCTGGTGGTTTATGTTCTAAAATGGGATTTTTGTGTCTCTACAGCCAAGATTCTTGTCACGTTTCCTTAGCAACCAATATTTACACTTGTTACGTACATGTGCTCAGCATGAATATCACTTTAAATGTGTGTAGTTTTTTTTTTAATCAGATCATTTGTGTGAAAGTCGTTACAGAGTCATTCAATAACTCTTGTTATACCATGGTCCGGGTGAATACTCGATTCTGATTGGCTGATGGGTGTACATTAAAAACTGATATACCACGAGATAACTGCACGGTGAAAAAAGAAGTTCCGGTCAGCTAGCTTAAAAGTTTTGTATCACTGCGCCGGCTTCTTTAAAACAACCTTTTGCTTCATAATGTGGACGAAAACAAGCGTTAAGAGGAGAACTTTGCCTCTGAACTGATGCTTTATTCAACCCATCTGAAAGATCAGCATATATATATATCGCCGAATCTTGAATGCAGCGGTGGTGCGGCGCGATGGAATAATCTGTAGGAATTAAGCTGTAACATGGGTTGGACAACAAGAGTAAATATATTATTCTACAAGTCAAACTCTGACTAATGATGCCCCCCTCTGTTAAGGCCAGAGGTCATGTTTGGAAGAGGCTTTTTTTTTAATGATTTCACGTGATCAACATGTGTTTTAACATTCATGACTATTGAGGCATTTTTTTCCATTTCTATTCTTCCATTGTTTGGGTCGGTTGCCATAACAACAAGATCTGTCAATTCGGATGATTATTTTATTTACGTATATTTACATTTGTTGTTGTTATTGTAGCAAGTTTTTAACTGGAGAGTTTTATAGACTTGATGTTTGTGCAGTTGTCGTAGCAACATAATGTGAGGGGGCGGAGTCTTTGATGCTGTGGTAAAGGGTTTTTACATCTAACCTGATGTTTGGCTAATCTGAGTTTTCATGTAATGAATAACCTCAAAAGTATAAAGTTATAAACTATTGATCTAAGTGATTACACCCATGTTCATTTTCTACATTTTTGTGGCTGAGTGAGATGATTATAAGAATATAGAATTATTAACAAAAAGGTAAAGGAAAAAAAAAAAGCAAGAAAGAGTCATTTTTATGTAATCCTCATAGAGTGAAATTATTAAAAATCGTATCTAAATTGAACAGCCAACAGTCATTTTGCAGATGGGGCGGAATCAAATAGCCGGACAGCAGAGCAACAATCAGCATAAAGATGTTCTCAGAGAGTGAATATTTCCATCTTTAGTGTCCCTCAGTCTCTGCTCTTTGAAGCAGAACTGCTGTCTGTCCAGCTGTCCTGCCGTCACTGGAACGTCTAGAGACGACGAGCGCTCCCTGACTAGAGCCCGCCGCACAAATGGCTGCCGGATCGATAGCTTTCTACAAGCAATATTTGGTATCAATGCGTGTCCTCCTCATTACCGCAGCAGGCTGCCCTCTCCACGGACCTGAATTATTCAGACACACAAGCAGACGCAAGCACACAGAGTCTGGCCTTTTGCTGTCTGCCTCTCATCATTTCCTCCCACCTCCTCGCGCTTCCTCTTCCACCCTCGCCATCTTTTGGCTCAGGTTATAAAAATGAGCACACCAGGTCGACCTTTGTCATTTTTTTTCCCTCGGAAGCCTTACTCAGCACAGCTTCTCTCCTTTTTGTATTTTAGTGATGGTTTAAAAAGGCCTTAAAATCTTTTATTGTATCTTAAAAAAGTCTTTAACTTAATTTACAGATCTGTGATCCATCACTGAACGTAATAGAAAAACAGAGCGGAGCTTAAGAAAGCCTTCGATTTTAAAGGCGGCACATCTTAAATCTGTTCATCCCAGTTCATCTTTCTAAATGATCTTCTCCTCACCTTTCCTGCTGTCTTATTGTGCAGGCTATAATTGTCTGCTATAATGACAGTCGTAAAACTTTAATACCCCGGTGCTGTTGTAGCCGTTAGACACTTAATGTTTGCGAGTTAATGTCTGCAAATGGTTTTCGGTGATGCTGCTTCTGTGCGTCTCTGCGGTCCAATCGGTTCTGCAAGAAAGAAATCAACGTGGCCTTAGTGTTAATTACCGAAAACACAAGAAAACAAAGTTCTTTTAAAGCAGATCTCGACATGAAAACACATGCCGGCATACAGATTTGTTGTTGCACAGATGTTTTGGACTGTTTTTGAGCCAAAATGAAGTTTTCTGCTGTTTAAACCCAAACTTTAAATTATATTTAAAAGTTTTAAAGAAATCTTTGATGCTGGTATCTCTATTTGAAATATTATTCCACTGACATTTTTATCATTCAATTTTGGCATAAATTAAGGTGCAAAGTCCTTTTTAAAAAATAGACTGACATTTCTAATAGTTTTTAAGCTAGTAAAGTTTTACATAATCAATTGTGTTTGATATAAATATTTTACAGCTAAATTCCCACAAGCTGGTCAAAATAATCCAAAAAAGTCTAGCAAAGAGGCCGTTTGTTAAACTTGGTTTTAGCGCAAGAATAAAAAGAAAAAGCCTTTATTATTACTGCCTGCTGTTCAAACTCAAGCTCACTGTATTTTCATGAATTACCTCATTACTGCCCAGCAGAAGTCATTCACAGTCTGATTACTATGTATGTAGTTGGTAGTTATAGTGAAATATATATAGTTGACAAATGTAGTATTTCATAGGAAATGGCTACATTAATTATTTTAAATAAATGAATTAATTTAGGGATCGGTATGTTGGAAACTATAGATATGGTTCTCAAGTTTTCACCCTTTCTGTTTGTTTAAGTGGATCGATGGCCTGATGCATTATACTACCGTAAGTGACTTTTGGTGGCTGCTTACACTGTCAAGTCAGTTTGATGTATTAGTTTGAAATTATAATATTGCACACAAGGGGTGTGGTCTTTTGATTGACAGACCAAATTCTCTCACTACACCCCTGTTAGTGCCCTTCTCTAAAGTCTAACAAATAGGCATCTATGCTCGCTAGATTGGTGAATATAGACCACAATGCATTGCGTTTGAACAATATTTCACTTGAAATAAATGTGTTTACATTGAATTTTTTATAAATATTTTAATTTTTAATAAATAGTAGATTCATAAATAGTCTTTGTAAAACATTCATGTTTTAGGGGGGGGGTTTGGCAAATGGGTGACGTCATAGTTGGCATTAGAAAAACAAAATCAGTGTCTGAATTGCGTTAAAATCCAGGGCACCACATAGTCCCGCACTATATAATCTTTTTGGGGTGAATTCAACCTGAGATACTAGGCGTGTTTTAACTGCTGTCATTTGGTCCCGCCCACCCTGTTTTTGCAGGCACTGGTTTCTGTGACGTCAGTTCCTGCATCGAATGCAGAGCTAAAAGCTGGCTAGGATTTTGCACAGTGTGACCACAAACTGTCCATCTATACGAGTAGATTCGATCCTAATATAACCGGCGATTGAGAAGCTTTAAAATGGTCTCAAATAGTCATTTTTGCATTATTTTTTTTCACGGCTACAGCCACTCATTCATGTTCTTGTACTGAAGTTTCAGAAAAACAAGCTTCTTTGTTAAATGTAGGTCTCTAATGACTCAGGATGGTGAGATCACACAGGCTTCGGGGTTGCCATGGAGAACCGTCTATCATCAGCTGTGCAGTTGATCATTTGTTGTTGCCATGGCGAGTCGGACAGTCCTCCCTGTTCAGTATGTGAAGCAACGCTGAGTCCTTTTTCCTGCAGCTGAATTCAGATGAGATATCTGCATGTATGTATTTGTGTGTCTGTTGGTGGGTGGGGGTCGGCGTGCCCTGAGGCGCTCATTCCTTAGCGGTGGGCTAACGGGGCGCGCAGCAGCCCTCATCCTCGCCCTGATCGATGCACCGCGTAGCCTCTGCATGTGAGAGTGTGTGTGCGTCTCGTTAGCAGGAAGCAGAGGAGAGTCCAGGGGCCCCTGCATTCCCTGTCCGGGGACGCACGCAGGTCCCAGCACCTGGACCCGGCGTGCACAAACGCTGCACACATCCACACACTGCCTCGTTTGTGCTCGTCCCTCTCCCACTCACTTTCTGCGCAGACTCACACAGCATGCATACAGATGGAGTACACACAGCAGTCCCAGCGCGCTGCAGCAGCTCTACGCTTAAAGTACAGCGGCTCGCAACACAAACACTCTGAGCCGGAGACAATGCTTCCAGGTGCTGTGAGGAAAGACGAAGATGCTTCTAGACAACATTTAGAAGCGCACAGGTGCACCCGAGCCTCCTTAGCAGTCTGAAAGAACAGCAAAAATAACATTTTTCATTCAGAAAACCTCAGAATTTTGTTTTTAAAGATGAATGGCTACAGTGGCTGTTCATGGTTGAGCAGTCCTGAAACTCTCTTTTTATTTTCTAGATGTAGTGTAGTTAAAGTGCCACTCTGATCATATTTTGATTTATTTTTCAAAGCGCTCCTAGTGGTTTTTTAAATTATAATTATTTTAACCAAAATGTAAAAAACGACCTTTATCGTTTTCTAGGACCTAGTTTCTGCAGAGCGGCAGTAGAATATTAAGTCCCACTTCAATGAAAATCATGTTTTGGCCGTTTTTCTCATAGTGGATGGCATATATTAAAACATGTAACTTAAAACTGCATTTCTCCTGCTTGTCGTATATCAGGAGCAGAGAAAAAAAATGAAAAAGCTTGTAGCAGTGACATAGGCGCTACAATCGGCAGGCCAAAGTCTCTCTGCTCTGCTCTATTCTGATGCAGCCACTTGCAGACAAATAGATCCATGTACTTCTTCACTTCCCTCAACCGGAAAGGAAGGATGGAGGCTGACTCCACGCCAACAGTCCCGCCCACAACTCAGAGGCAAGTTTCTGATGATCTCCTGCTGCTTTGCAGAAACTATGTTCTGGAAAACGACAGGTTTTTGGATTTTGGCAAAATCATAAAAGACCATTGGGAACGATTTAAAAAGTAGATCAAACACGGGTTGGACAACAAGTTGTGGATGGGACCAGTGAGGTAAATCACTGCCCCCCCTTCACCCCCTGTTGCTGAGAGCTCGTCAGAGGGAGCCTGCTGCCAGCCCAGCATTTTTTCTATGTTACAAATAAGCTCTTTTTCAAATGGCACTTCTTCTGCTCCTGATTCATGATTGAAATAAGAAATACTCAAAGATGTAATTTTGAGCTGAATTATCTTAATTTAAGCCCACCATCATCAGAAAAATGTTATAAAATCATGTAAAAAAACACCAAAAACATGGTTTTCATTGGAGTGGGTTTTTAAAACTTGCAGAAACATCACATGAACATTACAGCTCTGGAGGTGAAGTGAGGATTTCATAGAAGCAGTTGGAGTGGTAGTATTTCAGTAACCGTAGTACTTGTCATTCAAGTTTATTTCTGATGCTTTAACACGTCTGAAACTTCAGAACTGGATCACATCTGTTGCAAAGTCACTCATTTATGATTCTGACTCTGGAAAACGTGAGGGTACCTGCTCATTAACTGCTTTTGTCAGATATTAGCACCTTCTGTCAGGCATCACAGGCTGTGTTAGTGTGTGTGTGTGTGTGTGTGTGTGTGACTGGACTCAGCAGACAGAGGATGAAGCTGCTGATGTGGAAGTGTATTGTGGGTGCTGGAAGAGTGTGCACGTGTCGTTTAAAGGGGGCGGCTGGTGCTCAAACTTCACAGAGTGTGAAAGTGTCGCTGTCAAGGACACCTTTAATTACAACAGCAGGGGTTCCTGTGTGTGTGTGTGTGTGTGTGTGTGTGTGGATGTGTGGGTGTGTGTAACAGGTCAGTAACTATTATGTTGTGAAGTGAGGACAGTTTAAGTTAAACTGCAGAACTCAAAGAACGGACGGCACAGACTGCTCACACATGACTCACTGATGTTTCTCTGCAAAATAAAATACAAAATGAACATTTAACTTTTTAAACCAGTTCAAAAAGGACATCAGACACTTTACTAAGGACAGACTATTGAAATAAAAATGTTTCATTAGAACTTAATCTACAGTATTTGGATTTTCTGGAATCTGCTTTGAAGCTCTACAGTCATTCCCGTTTTAACTCTGCACCTTTACAATGGATTTAGAAAAAAGTTGGTTCTGTGCCCCTTGAAGGCGTGGGTTGCTTTCATATTGTTTGCTTAAGGCGGAAAATGCGTTGAGATGGGTTGAGATCTCATTGTCATGTTAGAGAAACCAGTCTGAGATGATTCCAGATTGGTGCCTTATCCTGCTGGAAGTAGCCACCAGAAGATGGTTCACTGTGGTCAGAAAGGGGTGGACATGGTCTGAAAAGTTACTCAGGTAGGCTATGGTGTTGGAACCATGCTCAATTAGTGCAAACTGTGACAAGAAAATATCCCCCACACCATGATGCCACCACCACCTGTGTCAACTGTTCATATGAGGCTGGATGGATCCATACTTTTGTGTTGTTGATGCCAAATTCTGACCGTACCATCTGAATGTGGCAGCAGAAATGGAGACTCATCAGACCAGACAACGTTTTTGGAATCTTCTATTGTCCAGTTTTGGTGAGTCTGTGAGAATTGTAGCCTCAGATTCCTGTTCTCAGCTGACAGGAGTGACATCCGGTGTGGTGTTGTGCTGCTGCAGCCCATCTGCCTCAAGGTTGGATGTGTTGTGCATTCAGAGATGCTCTTCTGCAGACCTCAGTTGTAACCAGTGGTTCTTTGAGTTCCTGTTGCCTTTCTATCAGCTAGAACCAGCCTGGTCATTCTCCTCTGACCTCTGGCATCAACAAGGCATTTTCACCCACAGAACTGCTGCTCACAAGATATTTTATCTTCATCTGACCATTCCCTGTAAACCCATAGAGATGGTTGTGGGTGAAAGTCCCAGTAGATCGGCAGTTTCTGAAATCCTCAGACCAGCCCGTCTGATACCAACAACCATGTAATGTGCCAAGTTACTTTCTTCCTTATTCTGATGCTCGGTTTGAACTGCAGTAGATTGTTTTGACCATGTATGTCTGCATGACTAAATGCATTGACTTGCTGCCATGTGATTGGCTGATTAGAAATTTACATTAACAATGGCTAGTAAGCGTATGTCACACTTTGATTTACTTTCATACGCTGTGGGGAAATATCAGAAGAAACACAGTTTTTTTTTTTTAATTAAAAAAATCTAGCTTCTTCTGATTCTCACTGTGGGCTGTTTTATTTTCCTACTTGAACAACAAAACGCTCCTTTGATTCTCCTCCATTCCTTGGTCAGCAGGAGAAGCCAGACCCATAGTCACTCTTTAGGGAACCTCATTTGTGGGTGAACCCTGAGTCGCAGGCTTCAAGTTAGCTTTCTGCAAAGCAAAGCAGAATATTCAGGGAAACAAAAGTCTGGCTCTGTTGTTATGACAACAAGAGATGCTAACTTACATCTGTGCAGAGTTCAGAGGGAGAAAATCAGCCATCACTTTATTTTCAGAAAGTAGCTCATAAAAAATGAAAAACCGCATTTGTTCAAACATCTGGGTCCTTGCAGACGAAATGACCCCCACCCCCCCAGCCGCTGCTTCAACATTTGAATTCCCTTTTGTCTCCCCCTCTGATTTCTCTGTCCTCACTCTTCCACCACTCCTCCTCCTCCTCCTCTCTGCTGGAGGTTGGGGGGTTTATGAGTTGGCAGTCCAACTGCTGAAAGGGTGGACACCTATGGGGACCCTCACAGCAGTGAGCTGACACACACAAACACACACATGCATGCACACACACACTCAGAGCTGGGGCGGGGGGGTGCTGAGAGCAGCTGGAAGGCCAAAGGACTGCTACTGTAGTTCTTTGTTCAGCACTGGCCTGGCTCCACTGCCCCCCTCTGCTTTGATTGCTCTTTGCCCCCCCCCTCCCTCATTTTTTTGAGTTTTTCACCTTTCTGTCCTCATGTTTCATTAATTCTTCGTGGTCGGTTTGCCATATCCTCCTCTGGATTTGTGCAGCTCCTGCAAAACCGTATGAACCCCAAAAGGAAGTCCTGACTTGACTCGGAGGAGCCAGACTGGTACGTGTCCCTGCGAAGGAGTTCTTGAAGGAGTTTTAGTTGCTCCTCGTCAGTTCACCTCCGGTTTTGGAGCAGGAAATCTCAAACAACTGAAAGACTAAACCAGATTTCTGTCCACATGGAAGTAAACAGTTCAAAAGTTCCAATCTGGAAGCCTCTGGAAAATGTGGCGTTCAAAGTCCCACTCTGATCACCTTTTGATCCAGTTTCAAAGCGTTCTCAGTGACCTTTTAACTATGAAACAGTTTTTAGACAAACTAAAAAAAACCTGTCTCGTTTTTCAGGACATAGTTTCTTCAGAGCGACAGTAGTTCATTGGAAATTTGCCTCTGAGTTGTAGGCAGACTGTTGGTGGGGAGTAAGCCTTCCTTCCTTTCCCAACATCCCTTTGTTTTCACTCCCCTGCAGCCCCTCACAACCCCAACCTAACATTACCAGTGCAATGAAACTACCAAGTGATCTTGGAGCGATCCAGCTGTACAGTTTAGATCCAGGTTCCAGCTCGGACGAGGAAAACAAAAACCTTCATGGACCTGTTTGTCTGAAAGTGATGCATCAGATTGGAGCAAAGCAAAGAGCTTGTGGCCACCGATTGTGGATTTTACGCAACAACTATATTTTTTCGTCTGCTCCTGACTCACAGCAGTATAAATTTAAAAGAAATACTCAAAATCACAATTTTAAGCTTAATTTTCTTTATAAATGTATTCCAACATCAGAAAAATCCCAGAAGAACATGTTAACAACACCAACAAATTTTCATTTTCCCTGGAGTTGTTCTTTAAATAACAAACTCAATCAACGGCTACAACTTTTGCCCAAGGGCTTAAACTTTAACCGCGCTCCTGGTCGCATGTTTTTCAGGTTTTCTGAAAGACATTAACTTTGTCTGCTTCTTTGGTTTTTCTTCCCAGATGTTGCACCTGACCATCATTTTTATTTTTAGTTTTTTAGTCAACAGTGTTTTTTCTTTCTTTAAAGTGAGCATTTTTGATGGCGCAGTATTAAAAGTGTTTATTATATTAGAAAAAGAAATGGGCGTGTAAATGGCGGAGTGAACAGAATGAAAGAGGTCAAAGACCTGTGAGTTAGTGAACATTTCAGCGTTAAGATTTTAGATTTATGTCAGGATTAAAAAAAAAACACTCAAATCTCTTATTTAGTTAACTGAGAGGTTAAAACAATGTAATTGTGGCATTACTCTTTTCTTTTTGGTTATGTCGTTCAAAATACACATGATTTCCGATTGAAGGAAAAGACAGAAACTGTAGATGCATCTCTAAAATTCATCCATTTGTAGATTAAAAACAAAAACCTCTGATGGTGCATAAAAGAGCAAAAATGTGTTTGATTTGTTCCAGCGATTTACATACAAGTTCAACAAAAAGACAAAAAAATGGGAATGACATAGCAGAGCAGATTCAGACTGACTTGTTGCCTTGAGTGTGTGTGTGTTTGTTTGTGTGTTTGCGGGCATGCTTGCAGACAGTTGGGTCTGTGTGTGTTTGTTTTCCTGCGTGCTCTCACGCGTCACACCACTTTCTGAAGTGAGGGGATGAAAGGAGGAATCTTCAGTCGCCGCGGCGATCAGGCTAATTACAGCAGCTTAAGTGCTTTACCCACGGTCATCACACACTGTCAAAACACACCACTGAGCGCGAGCGAGCGTGTGCGCTCTCGCCTTTAAAGGCCACGAAAGCGCGCTTTTAGCCGGCTCTGATCTACTCTGGTGCTGTGGGGGAGGGAGGGAGGGAGGGAGGGGGGTGGTTGTGATGCTTTTATTTTATCCATCCATCATTTTAAAAAATCTTCCGTTTAGTCTCTGCTTAAAGGAAGCGAGGCCGTCTGTCATCTTCGTCTGCTTCAGTTTAAGGCCTAGTGGTCAACGGCAGCTCTGCGTTGATGTACATATTCCTTAGTGAGACAATAAATTAATTACTCCAGCAGTGAGTTAATGTGTGTGTACCTGTGTACCGGGGGTTTTGGGGTTATACAGTGCTTGTGGAGCCCTAATGGACTGTGCAGTGTGTGTTTACTGGCTCCCAGGCTGCTGTTTACCGCTTAGCGAGCTGGAACTAATTTACTAATTGAGTTTTGAGTTTGGAAGAAGTGACTGTAAAATAGTGGGAAAGAGGGATGAAGAGATGCACCAGGGGCTCTGAAAACTCTTACAGGTTCCTAGAGGAAAGTGGAAAGAGGCAGGATGGGATGTTGCGTGGCGCTGTGACATGGCGGCGGTCTCGAACACACAGACTCCTTTCTGCGCCGCTTGGCATCCTCTGTGTCTGGGAGCGTACAGTTGGGAAGCCGAACGGCAGCTGTGATGGCCTGCTGGTAGATTATAAAGAAGCTGACATCTCCCAGAATGCACTTCAGTCGCCTGTCTCCCCCCAGAAAGATGGCAGCGGGGGGGTGCAGTTAAAGGATTACAGAAAAGAGTTTCTCAGTATAAAACCGTGAGGAACCGGTTCTTATGCCCGTTTTCTTGTCTTGTATTCAGGTTGACAGGAACGCCTCAAATTAAAAATGTCTTTTTTTATTTTTTACATTTGTTTTCAAAACAGAAACTTGTTTGCACTAATTTTAATGAAGCCAATTTGACCATTTCTGTGGTCATTTCTGTTTTGGATGTGGCTACATTTTCTCAGTCTGGTTAGTTCAATACAAACGGCATTCACCATTCTTTCATTCAAATCTACAAATTCAATATCCAGTTTCCCAGACGTCCCTGTGTGTATCAGTGCTCTCTAGACTGACCACAATGCATTTCGTTTGAACAATTTTTCATTTGAAAAAAGATATATATTTATTTTTCATAAATCACCCATGATCAAAACACAGTGGTCAAATATTCATATTTATAACGTTTATACTTTTATGAATGGGCGACGTCCTATGTGTCTTTTAAAAAAAAAAACTATTAAGCATGGTGACTATCTAGGGCAATAGATAGTCCCGCTCTTATAGTCTTTTAGGGGTTAACAAGTAATTAGGGACAATTCTTAGCCTAATCACTAACTACTAAGAGACCAAAGTAAAGGAACTATGAGCATTTTACGACAGCTATTTATGAATCCACTGTGTTCTGAGTAAAACATTGATGGTTTATTTAAAAATATATATTTAAATACTTTTTTTGTTGCAAAAATTGTTCAAACTCAATGCATTGTGGTCTATATTCGCCGATCTAGTGAGCATCGATGCACACTGGTTTTGTGCAGAGACCTCTGGGAAATTTCTAGGTCACTTGATTTTGGAATTGTAGATTCGGACCGCACTACAAAATGGCGAACGCACTATGTGGTGAGTAGTGAAGGAATTTGGACATAGCCAACACCTTTCTTGGTGGAATGGCATTAATTCGTGCTGAAAGAAATGTGTCAAACCTGATAGGATTAAAAGCATGAACTTTTCTTGTCCTATGGGTCCCATAGGTGAACTTTACTTGAAAATCAGCTCTTAGGTGTGTTATATTTTTTTAAATATTATTATTTAGAGTAAAACTTTGCTTAAGTTAACAATACATTCAAGAGAGATTAATGAAGGCAGCAGAATAGTGTAAAATATTAAATGATTTGAAGATGCTAACGTTTAAAACCTGAAAATACTTTAATGTTTGCTGCTCTTAAACCAGAACTATCCTTAAGTTTATTATCATTACAAAATCACTGTTAATATCCAAGGATTGCAGCCCATCTGCTGCTTCACGAGTTATAATCATCTCAAATTTTGAATCCACTAAAGATTGTTTCCATTTTTACTCTATAAGGAGAAACAACAGCTGAGACCTTTCTGGGCACGGATTAAAAAAATTAAATAAAATAAGGAGCCGAAAATGTGAAAATGACAAATAAAGATGAGAAGCATCTACTTCTTTTTTGTGCTTTGGGTCGCTTTGTCTCTCGTGTTTGGTTTAAAACGTTCTGTCGAGCAAATATAAGGATAAAATAATAAATAAATACGATTTTTAGATGTTGTTCACAAAAGCCAAAGTAAATGAGAAATGTCATCAGGAACAATGCAGATTTCAAGCGCAGACTTGATGATTTGCACACGGAGCACAGGTAGCATGATGCTTCCACCATCATGCTTGAGCCTTTTTTTTATTAGAGGAACAGTTAAAAGACAAAGCAGTTAACAGTCAAAGTAAATAACACACATGCAGGATGCACCATGAACAGATTGAATGTAAAACAGACATAAGGACAAACATGTTGCTTTGCTGCCCTGAACATCCTGCTGATGTTTGCTCTGCAGTGCAAACACATATTTGAAGAGGTGCCAGATAGTGGGAGGCACAGCTGTCATGCGTCCAATGCAGATTGGATTTTTTGCAGATTAAAAAGTAATCCTGAAAACATTTTTGCAGAAATATATGCAGATGAAACATGAACGCATCAGCAGGTAAATGCACCTTGTGACAGGTGCTAAATCAGGCAGGCTTGCATTAAGAGAAACAGAAACAACTTAAGTCAGAGTTGTTCATCTGTGTACCTTCCTAAAAGCCAGGACTGCATGAGTTCGCTACGTTTTCGCAGAACGAAGAGCTCCTGCTCGGAAAATGCGTCTCCACTTTAAAACGCCTCCTGAGCGTCAGGCGCCGGGTGACGGATTTTTATGATAAATCTCCTTTTTTCTTCTCTTGATCTGTTCTGCCTTCATCCCCTCTCCTCCCCTCTTCCATCTCTCTCAGTGGTCTGCCTGTTCTCCTCATCTCTCCTTCCCCACCTCCCTCCATCTCTCCATCCCTCCTAGGGAGAGCAAATCCCTCTTTTCCTAGGTAGGAGTGCAGGGAGGAGTGCTTCATCTTAGATCTTGCAGCCCCCTGCTTCGTCCCTTCATCAGGTCCCCCTCTGGTCCTCCCACCCTCCGTCCTCTCCATCCCTCTCTCCGGTTTTCTGTTAAATGATGCTTCTTCTCCCTCGCTCTCACGGCCTCCTCTCGTCTTTCTCATTCCACTCACATTTGCATTGCTGCATTCAGCGGATGCTCCAATCAGGGATGAGTTGCAGCATTTTTCTTTTTTCTCAGCTCACATTTTCAAAAATTAGTTCCAAAAAATACTTTCGCTCTTCTTTGTTTCTTAGATTTACATCATTACTTTTTTGTGTGTTTCATTTCCTTTTCCAGCATTTGTTCTTCCGGCTTTTTCTTCTTCTCCTCACCGTCCTTCAGAGGCTCTGAACCCTCTATGAGTTTCTTTTGCTTTCTCTGAGCTGTGGCTCTTGGGTTGATGTCTTCTCGATGAAAATCTGATTTAATATGAAGAGTTAAAACAGAGAAATGACACAAGTATATCCATAATTATGGAAGACAGTAATTTACAACCAAACAAAGTTTTAAATTAGCAGAAAACATCTTTTGCAGTTTCTTATCTCATTGACGAGCCTTCATTGAAAACACAATCATGTAACTTGTTCCTGCATTTAAAACCTGATCACAGTGACTGTGGTGGATGATCCACCTCTCCACATTGAGGTCAGCTGACCTCCAGGTTTCACTAAAGGTTTGCTTGCGTCTATCATATTTTTAAAAATTGTAATTTGATGTTGCAGCTTTTAAAGCTTCAGCCTAAATTTTGGTAAATCGTATCGACTCAAATCTGTGTGCAAATAGGGATGCGATTGACTTGCCCCACGACCCATAACCTCTATTTTTGGGTCCTGGTTTTGTTTCGGTTTCATGTACAATTTGTATATTTACAAAACGACAACAAAAAAAAACAAAATTCAGAAAAAAAACCCTATATTGAGCTTGCTAATTAGCAAATAAATACAAAGAAAAGGCGTTCTGTTGGGTCATACTAAGCCTGATGTAATCATAAAATAATAAATAACAAATCCTTATTGAATTTAGCACAATACATGTTTTACACTTTCAGTATAAACGTACTGGTACTCAGTAGTGATGCAACAATTGGTTTTTCCCTCTATCCATTTCAATGGTGTAATATACAGTTTAGTTTTAAGCTGAGAATTGAAGAATCCATAGTAAGCCGTGAAAAATGGTGTTTAACCCAAAAGCAGCATAGATGAATTGTATGGAGGTCTGGATAAAATGGAATTGGTTCAGTCTGAATATAAAGATGTTTTCATAGTTTACTAACATTACTTTATATTTCATCTTTGATCTATCAGACAAACCTTCTTCCAGAGGAGAAGAAAATTCCACCTGGAATAAAAAAAAATAGTTCATCAAATAGTTGATCAAACTTCAAGTGTTATTTTATAGCAAAAACATCCTTTTTTTTCCCGTTTTTTATTTATGACAATCATCTGACTTCGATGGGCGGGTCAAAAGCTCCGCGCTCCATTCCAATGCATCATTGCAGACGACTAGATCCATGTACGTCTCTGTTTTCCTTCTCTGTGCTGGAATCTGGGTTCAAAAAATGGCGCCACTATTGCTCACCGTTTTTGATGGAGATGTTAGTTGTAAGTTAGCATGAGAGCATGTGAAATAGATGGGTGAGGGGATGTGGGGGTGTGCTTACTCGCGACAACAGTCCCGCCCATAACTCAGAGGGGGAATTTCTAATGAACTACTGCCGCACTGCAGAAACGATGATTTTTATATTTTGGTTAAAAATGACATAATCACAATTAAAAGATAATGGGAAGGCTTTGAAAATTGATTAAAAAAAGATAGTCGGAGTGGGGCTTTATCTTAACTGTCCAAGACTTTATTTCAAATAAATCATTGCAACTTAATGCTGTGATGATAATAAAGTAGATTTCCCAAACATACTCTCTCTCTTAAACTGTGCATAACTGGAGTTTCAGTAAAAGCAGAGGCGTGAGGTGCACTAAAAGACTGAGAGGAAGCAGGAAAATGATCTTTCTTTGTTTCTCTGCAGCAGCTCCAAGCAGTGCTCCCTCTCCCCAAACATTTATCCATCTTTCCTGCTATATCCCTCTCTCTGTGAGGTGCTGGATGGATTACTCTTGTGTGGCGTCGAGGCAGCTCCCCAAGCTGTGGCACCAGCACACCAACACACAAGTGCTGGCTGTGTTTGTCTCACGGTTGTGTTAGCATGCTGTGCCGGTGTGTCCGGGGCTGCTGTGGATTAAACAGACTTTTGTGTCTCCTGCCTCTGAAACACACCCACACAGTTGCACTGTACATACAAAAGGGCAAGGGCTTGGTGGAAAACACTTAGAAGGAAAAATCCAGCTCACACTGGGCGGCGCGCACACAAACACGCAGCAGACAGCAGCTCACCTGCCGCCTGAAAAACGACCCACATGTGCGGCTCCTCCATGCATCTCCTGTCTTACTGCTCTGCATCTCCTGGTGGGCCAAAGTGTGACCAAGGAGTTGGAGGGAAATACCAGGTGGAGAGCAAAAGGGTGGAAGACTGCACACTGAATGGAACAGCCCAGACCACTGGCCCCCGGGGGCTCCTTTCTCTCTGACTCTGACTCTCTGGTTTTGCTGCTTCCCTCCGTCTCCCTGTTCTCTCGCAGACGGACTCCTCTGTGCTTCTGGATGGATGTCAGTCATGTGTCACTTCTGCTCCTCTGTCTGTGTCAAATGTTGGGACAGCTGTGGACGGTGCCGATCGGGTTTCGGTTCCTCTCAGCGTGGTTGTGTCTCGCAGAGGAGGAGCTCCAGGGTTCCTGCTGTGTGTGAGCGTCCGTGTCTTACCGCCGCATCAACCGTGTGGGATTCGGCGGCTTGGACCAGGACCCTGCTTGGTTGGCAGAGAAACCCTATTTGATCAGTCAGGACAAAGACTAAAGTAGATGTCTTGTGAAAAAGCTGGAGAACGTTAAGAAGCTTTAATGGAGACACTATGATTAATGAGCATACCAACATTTACGTTTGAACACAATTGTGTCCACATGGTTCAAGCAGAAATGCAGTGTATGAACCCTCCGTTGATAGGTGTTAAACAGTTTCATCCACACCAGCCAGTCAAACCAGTTTTCAGAACATTTCTGTGCATTAACTCCAAGGGCTAAAACTGAACAATTCCCAAACCGTTTCCATCCATTAATTCCAGAAAACTTTCCAATTCTCCTAAATTCAATGTAAAAACAAATGCATGGGTATTTCTGCTCTATTGTACATGAACATATTTACAAAATGAGACGGGGTGCAAAAACTGTGGATACTCATTAAAGGAGCCAGATGAAATGTCCTGAACATTAACTGGATATGACGGAGGTGTCACCAATTTCGGTGAGGCAAAAATGTTTAAGGAGCAACCATTGGGCCTGACTTTCTTTAAACTATTCTCACTTTATTCTACTTTAAACCTAGTGGTGTCCAAATCCAGGCCTCATGGGCCGCCAACCTGCTGGTTTTCCAGAAACCCTGCCTCATCTGCTGCTGATTACCTGGATCAGGTCTGTTTAGCCAATGAGGAGCTTCAACGGCAGCTTGTTTGGAAAACATATAGGACACCACCCCTTGAGGCACGGGATTGGACACCCCTGACTTAAACCATAGAAAGTGGTGGAGAAGACGCGGATAGACACGAATCATTTTAAAATATTCCTCTGTCCTCATCAGTAGGACTGAGGATCCCAATGAAATCATTAGGATTATCGAGGTTTGACATCATAAAACACATTTTTCCCAAAATTTTTAAAAGCTTGTCAAGTATTGACAGTGGAAAACTGTTTAGGAATTGCTGATTTGAGTGCAGTTTTCAGTTTTAGCCATTGGTGGCACTACACCTGCCAACCCAGGATTTGTGCACCTGTTTGAAAAAAGATGCTGGATGCTTTGGGTTTCCAAAGCTGGCTCGTCAGAGGAGTTTGGCTGCTGTCTGTTGGAGATCAGACGAATTCTAAATCAGTGTTTGGTCAGAGGTGTTGTTGGTTATCACTCAGCTCCTGTCGGACTCTGAGGGGGTTAGATTTATTGTTGCCTGTCTGACTGCCGGTGGGTTCGCTGCTTAATGACTCGTTATTAAGACAGTTGTGTGTCTAGAAGCAGCAGCAGAAGCGGAGGTGATTAAAGCTCGTCTCAGTCTTTCAAAAGCTCTGGACCTCACGTTCATCTCCAAGGCCTTTGCCCCCCCCACACACACACACACCCTGCCCCAGCTGTACAACATTAGGTGATGAATAAATGAATAAACCATGCACACTTTCATGCACCTGAGTAGGTGTTTCCTCCAAATCCTTTACATCCACATTTCAAGGAAAAAGTATGTTGATCAAGGAGGAGGGATGGATGTGTTTATGTGTGCGATCGGCAGCGGTTGCATGCACGCTATACGCGTGCGTGTTAGCGTTCGGGGCCGTGCGGGAACGTTTGGTGTTTGACAGCTGATTAAGGAGTGGAGCTCGGACAGAAAGTCTCCAAGGGCATCATAGGAGGTAAGGCCAGCAAAGGGGGGAGGACGACGAGGGTGGTGGCTGGAGGCGGATGAGAGGGGAAAGGAGGAGAGCAGCAGAGAAGAGGAAATGGAAAACAAGGTGGAGGAGTAAGGAGGAAGGTGGCTGGGCACCCCGCCGCATATCCTTGAACGCTCAGAGGAGGTCTCTTTCTCCGCCTCTGCTCCCTTTTCACTTCACGCGCACACACACAGGGCCCGAGCGGCACACAGGGGTGCTGTTGCAATTAAACCGGCGCAGCGTGGAGCCCAGATTGAGAGGGAGAGAGGACTCCTCTCTGCATGAACCATACCCCTGGAAGCCAGGGATGAGGAGGGAGAAGAGGAGGACAGAGGAGGAAACTGACGCCAGAGAGAAAGATTGCAGGAAAACACAGAGCTTCTAGAGTGAATGTTACAAAAATACACGGTTTTACAGAATCAAAGACAGAAAAAGGAAGAATGTCAAAAACATTCACATTTTAAATTTTATTGATAATAAATAATCGAAGAATTATCTTGATGTGTTCAAATCGCAAACCTGTACTTCACTGAAGCTCGAACACAGCGTTTAAAGTCCAACTCCGATTAAATTTATTCTATTTTCTATGTCAGTGGTCTTTTAATTATGATTGGCAAAATAAAAAATAAAAGACCTGTGTTGTTTTCTAGAACATAGTGTCTGCAGGGCGGCAGTAGTTCATCAGAAATTCCCCTCTTGCGTTGTGAGCAGGACTGTTGGTGTGGAGTAAGCCTGCCACCACTGACACCTCCAAAAATGGTTAGCAATATTCGAGCTATCCAGCCGTACAGTTTTGAGCCAGATGGCAGCTCAGACGAGGAAAAATGAGACGTTTATGGATCTATTTGGCTGCAAGTGGATGTATCAGAATGGAGCGGAGCAGGGAGCTTGTGGCTTGCCGTTTGTAGAGCCTACGTCACAACTACAGGCTATTTTTACACTGCATTTTTTCATCTACTCCTAATTTACTACAATTTGAAAACAAGAAACTTTTTTGCAATTTATTCTTATTTTTTTTTTATAAGCATGCCCTCCATTATGAGAAAAATGCAACCAGAACATGTTAAAAACTCAATATATACTATGTTCTTTGTAGTGGGTCTTTAAGTTCTGCATCTTTGGTGTGAGTGGACGAAAATATGCAAATCTACAAGCATGTTGAGCTTAACTTTGGTGTTTTCCTCAACACAATGACACAAATCACCCAAAGTGCTGCAAAGAACTGTTGTTTTCCATCTTTGAGCTATTTCATGGCGACACAGCACCACTGCGTTCACCTGCTGCGATTGGTTCTTTAATTAGCTCCTAACAAGAGCCTTCAGGAAGCCTGTGTGCTGATTGGATGTCTTATCATGGCTAATTAGCCCAATAAAGTCATTAGGAGGGTCCTCAGCTTGGCTTCCCGGGGCCACACAGGTAGCGCCTCCTCCATTTGCATAAAAAAAACCTAGAAGAAGAAAATTAACTCATTTCCTCAACTTGGGAGAAGGTTGGCACAATTTTGTTAGCATTTGTCACATAAACTCAAAAAAACAAAACAAAAATCCTGCAAAACTTGCAGATTTGGGTTGTTTATTGACATGGATCATTTGTTTTTGTGTGTCTGCGGTGTCCAGGTGCGGTGTCGCCTGCAGTGGTTCAAAACACACATCTGGAGCGGAGGGATCACACCACACCCAGATGTGCTCTTGTGAGACACAAACAAAGTAAAAATCCTCGTTTTTTTCAGCTACAGTGGTGGACTTTTAAACCTGTGTGTGTGTGTGGGTGGGTGTGTGTGTCGTGACATCAGCTGCGTCCGTCAGGTGTATTTGTACCAAAGTTGACAGATGTTATTTTGATGTGGAGAGTGACAGAGGACAAAGAGAGGAGTTGACGCACAAAGACACGCACAGCCTCTGCTATGAAGTCAGCCATAAGGTGATGTTTGGTCAAGCATGGTTGGGTGGAGAGGCAATTAGTAAAATCGACACGGGCGGAGGCGACGTGGCTCCAACTCCAGCTGTTGCGTACCAACAAATTAGTCAATTATTTGCGTGTGTAAGTGTGTGCGCTCCAGTTAATGCAAGCAAGTGTGCATGCATGATTCAACCCATAATTGTTGGCGTTCATGCACCGTTGAATGAGCAGAATCCTGAGCGATGTCGTCGCCCCTTCAGAAGTGTCGGACACCACCGCGACAGTCTGACACAACAAAGTGAACCTGCCTGTTGGACAGCTTGACCAGTTTGTGGTGGAAACGTTTGAACCACAGTGAGGCATTTCGGTAAACCCCCTACATGCCTACAAGCTGCAGGAGGTGAACTAACTAGAGATCTGATGTTCAAACTTTGGTCACTCAAACTGATTTTTGGCTTTGAATGTCAGATCTGTAAAGACAAAAGCAGCCAAAAAAACCCTGAACCTCAGGGTTAGACACACCAGGCCATACCTGTAAGGGGGATTTCTTTCCTTTTTCTGATGATCAGGTCCTGTTATCCTCATGGAGTCATCCTCTTCTTCCCTGCTGCTGAGTACGAAGCTCTTAAGAAAAATATCTGCATCTTTGGGCTTGAGTCAAGGTATTTAGTATAGGGTTCATAAATGGGTTGGTGTTGCATCAAGTCTACGTCAGCTCTTCACTATTCTAGTGTCAAAAAGCTAAAAGTGTAATTCACAGATAGATTCACATTTATAATCTGAACTGTGTTCTAGCAGGTTTTCTTCTTAGATAGGATGGCTCTGATCAAAACTTCATGTTATGAAATCTCCCCAGAGAATTATTAAATGTTTGAAGCATCAATCGTTTTATGAATTGCCATTACTAAAGACAATTGACAGTGATCTAGATTTAGACCTGAGCCCTTCTTCATATTGACTCATGTCACTTGACTATCTTGATATTTTAACAGTTTTGGCTATAAAACACAAAACAATACGATACGGTCTGCAAGTTACAGAAGTCCAAAGTCGAAGAATGGCATCTGGACTGAAAATCTTCTTTTGTTGAAACGTTTTATCATTCAACAGTCAAGAGTACCCTGCAAATACAACTTGTTCAGCAAAGATTTCTATGGAAAATTATGCAACCTGTTCCATGTGGCTGAAAAATCAAGAACGCAATGAAGACACAACCATGTTAAGGTGGGTAGACACACTGGGGAAAGGTAAATTGTTGCGTCCCTACAGCATACCAGAATGCTGGTATGCTCAAACATGGGGCTTAGAATAATCTCAATGAAAGGTTTTTCTTCATTGTTACTCACTTATTAGCACATTTAAAAAACAGGTTTTTCTGAATTTGTAGTTTTTTGTTGTTGTTTTGTTAATACACAAATCCACGATCAAACCAAAACAAAACCATGACCCATAAACTGAAGTTTGTACCAAAAATGTTGGAACCATTGCATCCCTAGTAAAAAGACGAATGTTTCACTTCCCATTTTTGTGTTTAGTTCCTTGTGTAATGCAAGTTTTTTTTTTCTAAATGCTGGCGTTTGCGTTCTATGAGGCGTTTGTAATATTGTCTGTATATTAGTTCACGCTCTGTCAGCTCCAGCTACAACAAGCATTTATTATAACAGAAGAAACGGGAACAAGCAAAGTAAAAAAAAGAAAAGGTGAAGATTTTGTTCATGATAGCTCAGCATTATTTAAAACAAAATGGCTCCAGGGGGTAAATAACAAGCTCAGAAAATCATCATCTGCTTTGGGGAAACTGAAAAGCCATAATTGCCACAAGAGAACCACCAGCTTCATCAAGGATCCATCTCACTCTGACATCTGTCTTTTTGAACCATTACAGTCAAGAAGACGACACAGAACAGCCGCATCAAGTCAAATCATCACATTACAGAACTGGGAGGGATGAGTTTCTTTGGGGTAACCATGGTTTCCGGCATACATTTGAGAAAAGAAATGGGTGCAATTTAAAGGATCAGAACAGAACTAGGGACTGAACTAAGCAAACAGGCGATGGTCCATCCTGAAGCTTCAGATCTCCAACTGCGCGCTTGCAGCAGCAAAGTATGAAGAAATAACAGACTAGCTTAAGGAACAACAGCAGGAGGTGAATAATGAGAGAACAAGCACAGTTAAATGTACAGCAGTGTCAGAGGACTGTGCATCCAGAAGATGAAGAGTTATGGCTAAAATCCGGAGAGGAAGAGTGCGGAGGCGAGGGAGAGAACGATGAAGCTGTGGAAGTTTGGAGAGTGGGATGGAAAGGAAGGAGAGGAGCGAAACAATGCCCTCCAACCACCGCATCCCTTTGTTGGATCTGTGTGTGCGCCTGTGTGAGCGCGCACGTGTGTATGCATGAATTAATATTGATTTAGCATTGCAGCAGGGGGTCTTTGAACCCCACTTTTCCTACTGGAGCCTGCAGGGACGCGTTGCAGACTCACACAGGAGTCAGATGTAATTAATGGTATAACATGATGCCTTTACAGAGATGGAGCCGCTGCGTTAAACCTGAGTGCTCGGAAATATCTACACATCTCTGTGATACAGGATGCGTATGGCACATAAATTCCTTCAAGTCAAACAAAGGACATTAAGAACTAGGAATGTGACGCTGGGTGTGTCTGCATTACAATCACTTTTAATGGCTCAGATGTCTCGAACGTAGGCTATTTGGGATCAAACGTGCTCAAATATTGAAGGTATCATTCCGTTTACCTTCACACTACTCAGGTAGGGTAAATGATGGTTACATTTGGAGATTTTCGTCTTAAAGACTGACTCCAATGACAGTTGTGTTTTTAAAATGCTCTTATGCCGCTTTTCTGATGATGGAGGACATAGAATGTGAAAGTTGAGCTTAAAATCCAAATTCTGAGTATTTCTTTATTCAGATCATTGTGAAACAGGATCAGTTGGAAAAAGGACTTATTTGTGACGTAGGACATATGCTGGGCGGTCCACCCGGCTCCCAGCTCTCAGTAATGGGGAGAAACTATGTAAAGGATAATGTCCGACGAGGTGTCCATGATCAGAAATTAGGAGATGATGTGGAAGGCTTAACCATCCAACGCAATACTTCCGGTAGTTCTGAAAATTCCTGATAATGAACACCTTAAAGGGCAGTATCCCCCTCATACCATTGTCACTGACGAAATAAATATGTATCCAATCAATTTTTAGTACTTTAATCCTGTAATTCTTTAGGTTTAAATCACTTTTCACAAAAAGCGGACTATGTGATACGTGGTTTGACGCGTTGTCATGGTAATGACTTCAACTGCACCGGCAAAGGAGAGTAATATATTTGCAGATGATGAAGCAAAAGTTTGTTTCAACAAAACAAAGCCTAAATTCTGAAGTTCATTTCCTCTTCGGGTCTTATTTCGTCCGTCTATAATCTTTTCTTTCCCTTCTGCTGCATCCCAGTCTTTAAACTGATCTAATTAACCAAACAGTTTCAACTGTGGAATAAGGAATGACGATGTTAATAATTAGTAACCAACTGGCGCTCAGGTCCCTGATTGGTCAAAGTTTAACTGGTTTAACTTTCGACATGCGTTCAAGTGCTGCAGATTTTGTATGTATGGCCAGAAAACAGATTAAAGAATTTGTTTAGTGACATGTAAATGCGAGTTTTGAGCACAGAAGCCCAAAACACGCATATGATGCGTGCATTCAGATAGACTTTTTATTGGAAGCGGTTGCTCATGCGCGTGTTTCTTAGCCCAGTGTGAACGTAGCATCACACAGTCAGGGTTATTCTCAGATTAAAGGACTAGAGATGCTGCATGGGAGATAAAGAAATTAATAATTTTTACCTGCTAAACCTGCAAAGTGTTTGACCTCTCCACGAGCGAGTTCTCCTCTTTAGTAGAAAAAAAACTCAATTTTGCAATTTCAGCTCTTTGTTTTTGCTCAAACATTGGAGCTTTCTCTCTTTCTGCCTCTTTGTCTTTTCTTTTGGGACGCTGCAGAGAGTCTTCATGCACTCCACAGCACAAACCTCTAAACACATGTATTTTTGATTACTCCCTCAGAATAATTAATAACTTTGTGCTTATTTATTTATTTGTTTGTATTTGAGGCTGACACAAGTAAAAAAATCTGTTTGTGCGGAGCCACAAAGTAACTGCGATTGTTATTATTCTGTGCTGGAAGCGGGTTTTCTTCTGCTATTGGACGTGTGCTCCAGTGGTTTTAGAGCAAAATGATGCCTCTGCTTGATCATCTGCATGACTCCTCAGGGAGGTTGGATTAATTAGGATTAATATCACAATTTTTACTATTTTACTTTTGCAATAATGATCTTTTTAATTTTTTTTTAGTAAAGGGCAGCGATTTTATTCCTTTATTTATTTATTTATTTTAAAGTCGGAAGTGTTTTTCTAGCTAATCAATTCAACTGCTTCTGTATTTGAGGAGTTTCTGTGTTGGTGTCTCCCATAATCCTTTAACTCACACCTGTAATTAGCGAAGCCCCAGAGACAAAACCATTCCTCTATAATTGGACGTAATCAGATTATACTGCTGCTCAATCTCACAAGGTCACGCGGCTCGCCAGGCTTGGATCGGGTGATGTGCGGCGCCCTTCGCGCTGCTGCCGGCCTTTCAGGCTTGATTGTGCTGCTGTCGGCTTTGTGGTTACCTTTTCCACGCAGCTGGACGCACCTTTTTTCTCTCAAACGTTGCCTTGATTAGCAGTTCTTAAGTTTGGCGCACCTTCCGTTCAGCACGTTTCAACAGAAAGAAACCTTTGCCGTGATTTCTGCCGAACAATGAGGGAACCTGCGGGCTGCAAACCACAGGAGCGATGCTGCAGCAGAAGTCAGAAATACTAAAGTCTGACTTAAAACAAAAAACAAAAAAGCTGTATTTTTTTTTTTAGTTTAGTTTCGTTTTGTGATGAAATAAAAACAGTTTTTAAGGCTTTTTGTTGCACTCATGTTTACAGCCAACAGGCATGCCCAGTCTAACTCCACCACCCACCCACTCACACACACACACACACACACAAAAGCACACACATTTGCGTGCTGTGTGGGTGATAGAGGTCTCCAGCCATGGTTGCAGGTATCTGGCAGGCTTTCCCACTCATGACCTGGTAGTGATTTAGTGTCTTCATTAGCATGGTGTTGTGTTGGTGTGTGTGCACTCCAGGGCAGGCTGTGTGTTAAAGTGTGTTCTGATTGTGTAGGTTTTTTGGAATCGATAAAAAAGATCCGTTCTTCCTCTTGCTTTCCGCTCTGGTGTTCTTCTGGGTGTGTTGCGGCGCTTTCATGGCCACAGCGTGGCTCGGTTTGGCACGGATTGGTGCGCCACTGCGAAGCGTGTCTGTGTGTAAGAGGGAGAGACAGGAAGGGTGACTCGGTGGGAGATGTAGCTGGTCAGGGCAGGGGGCAAAGACAGACGGGCTGGACCAAGGTCACACTCGCTGTATGGTTGTGTGTGGTTGTGTGTCCGTCCCTGCAGGTCGATGCTTTGTGAAAATGAGTGATTTTCTAGTTGGATTTGCATCTTCTGGCTGCAGAAACGGGAGCAGTTTCGGATGTTTGACGGAAGAAGCTTTCAGTCCTTCGTCGTCTTTTCTCCTCTCTGGGTCCAGATGGGCAGTTTGCAGGTTAACTGGAACAGCTGGAGCTGCATTATTAGCATCCTGCTGTGAGCTCTTATTGGCTCTGCTCCTCCTTCCTCCCTCTTCCACCTCTATCAGATTTCCAGTCCACAGAGTGTGTAAAATTCAGTTTTTCCCTTCTTTCTTAATTTTTTTTTTTAGATTCTTAAATTTCCAAACTCGGGATTGGAAGCTGGAAAATGATTTTGGTTTTGTTTTTTAATCAGATCCTTTACAGCTGTATTAGATATGATTGCAAATGGTGAAGGCTGTGTGTGCAGGACAGGTGCATTTAGGTTTTGGTGAATAGAAAATTAAGCGTGTCCCCCAGGTCCATCTCCTCTGTGTGAGCCTGTGTGTGTTTGAACATGTGTGCATTGATGTTGTTGTTGTGGAATGGAGATTGGCTTTTTAGTGGTATTTGGATGCAGAGATGCAGGGAGGATAAGCCTGCGAGCTCCCTCTGACTCCCCCTGGGAGAACAGATTAAAGAAACACACACACACACATAAGTAGAGATAGACTTGGGACACACACACACACATAAGTAGAGATAGACTTGGGACACACACACACACACACACTCCCAGACACACACACCAGTAAACAGCAGGGTCGGATTAGTCAGAGGTACATAAACATACATACAAATTTCTCCTATGTTTTGGTCCATAAAGAAACCTTCATCTGGTGATGTGCCTGTTTATGTCGACGGCTTTCGTCCACACAGCACGAGCTGTGAAAGCCTCGACATTGACCTCTCCGCTGCCCACAGAAAGACGGTTCTTTGGGCTTTTTGCTAAAACTCAGTCTTCTTTAATAAACTCTGAAGAATCTGTGCTTTTTTTTTTGTTTTGCTTTCTTGGTTTCAATCAATCCTCATCAAATGTCTGAGTTTCCTGCGTTTGGGTCCGCCTACCAGGACTGACAAATCTAAACCAGCTGCTTTTATGAGTTCCTGATAGATGAAGCCATTTGAAGGTCCTTCAGCAAATACTACCAAGCCTCCAAGATGGGAGTTCTGCACCTTTAAGTCAGATGTCTAGAGAAAGGGAATGTTTAAAAACAAGGGCTGAAAGACAATGATCTCTCAGTATAAGCCTCCATCTAAAAAGTAAATGGCGTATGCTTATATAGCGCTTCACTACCTTCCTTGAAGATCCAAAGCGCTTTACATTCACCCAAGCACAGACACACATTCACACACGGATGACGGCTCCACCGTTGAACACTGGCGCCAACCTAGAACCACCAGAAGCAAGGACATGCCCAAGGACATATTGGTGGGCAAGGCGGAAACTGATTCTGTGATCTTCCAATCAGGCATTGACCACATACAAGTAGAAATAAATAAAAATCTGTTGGTTGAATGGTCCTTAGCAACCATACAATTTTTTTTCATGTAAGCTGCTGCAAGTTCGTGTAGTGATTCTTGTATGTGTGCGTTAAAGGGAATTTAAACTTTTCCTTAGCAACCACTATATAAATGACGCGGCAGAAAACCTGTTTGTCTACACTGATCTCCTTAGTGCCACCGTCTTTACTCTGGTAAGTCCTCACTGCTGTTGTGTTGCTTTTGTCTGTGAAATAGGTTAGTGACAAAAATGTGAAGATTTTAGCACAAAGACTAGCCAAAGGTTACAGTTCCTTACAGTTTTTAGAGGGACTTGGCTGGCATCATCCGACAGAAGGAGATATTAAACACCTTACCCGATAGTGTTCAGAATTTAAAAAAAAAAAAAAAAAAATCTTAAAACATGAAAAATCATTACTGTAAGGGTTGCCAGTTAAAGTAATGTTTTTTTAATGATATGGTGGGGGGGGCTTCTGGCTCCTCTGGTACAGCTTCCCCCCTCCCTCACAGTCAAAAGTATAACATTAGGAAATCTTAAAAAAAAAAAAAAAACACCTTTAAAATGTCTATAAAATAAAGATTTGATGTAAAACTTCCAAATTTTCATTTAAAAATATGTATTAAATCGTCTAAGTCTTAAAGAAAGTCACTCCAGCCTCACTATTTATGTTGAAAGCAGGTGAAGCAGAAACTAATTATTGTGAATTTGAAACTCCTGCACATTAACATACTAATGACAGCTCACATGCAGCATGACGAGTTAAAATTAACATGATTTACTTAATATTACTCTCACTTACAGTAAGTACAAAATAAATGTAAATCCCTTCCACATTGTATTAAAATGACAGATATTCTATAGATTTTTGGGTTGTCTTAATTTACAACAAATTTGTTCCTTTTACCAAAACAAAGTAAAGATGCTCCACATGTTCCTGAACTTCTGAAAGTCTTTTTTATATAACATTCTTAGCCTGTCCAGGTTTGGAGCAATTATGAATTGAGAGGCTTCAAAGTGATTTTTAAATCTTAAATTAATCTTGTATGGACCACGTTCTTCAAAATCCACAGAGGCAGGTTTCAGAAGGAATTGACTCCCATGTTAAAAGTCTACAAGTTTTCCTTCACGTCAATTGTGTTATTTGTATTTTATTCTTGCTCAAATTCAAACTTTTTGGAGTTTTTTAAAAGACAAATCAGTGGATTAAAAAAAAAAATCACTTTACTTTGTTCCGGCTACTTTGAGTACGTAGTTGGGGTGGGCAGAGCAAAGTCCGGTCCTCGTCTCACTTCTGACTTCATTCTTGCTTTTTAGAATCCTAAGAATGATGTTAGAGCTTATTTGTTTATTTCTTTGGTTTTTACATGATGTATGTCCACAATGATTAAAGTGAGTTGTTTTTGTGTCCAGCGGGCAGAACGCTATACTCTTTTTAATGTCACACTTTTTCTTGAGATGGCGCTCCACATGGACATCAGGGATCATATGAAGTTCTCTTTAGATCTCATTGTTTTGAGCCCAAGTGTCAAATTTAGCTCTGATTCGTATTTTTCCCATTCAGACAACAGACTTGCTCCTGCTCATACATTCACCCCAAATTGATAACACTGTGAGTCCTATCTCAGGGTCATCAAAGGTCAGCCGGTTGAACATCGCAGGTTTTCTTTTTCCAACAAAGCGAATCGTTTTGGATTTGGAGATGTCAGAGATCTCGATGAAAACCCTAAAGAGGAGAAGGATCCAGTCGCTCTAAGGAAAAGGAAAGCAGCCAGGGGTGACCTGCTCTTCATCACCTTGACGACTGGATCAGAGCCTTGATTGCTGTTGCCGTGGTGAATAGTGGTGAACTCATGCTTCTGGGGTGCAGAAATGTAAATATCTTTAATGTTTTTAGTTTAGGCACCCTGTAGTCCTAACAAAGAACTTGTCTGTGCTTGGAGGCAAGCCTGAATATTGTTTCATAGAGCAGCAAAAGCTTAAAACTGGAGGCGTGTAATTGGCGTGATGGACAGGTACGTCAGCTTTCCCGGAGTTGATGGAATCCAGTGTGTACGTGTGTGCACACACTGATTAGGCTTATTCCCTTCTGACCACTTGTGAGCTTTCAATTAAGATTCAAAACACAAATATTCTCTGCATTCATTATTCTCATCCCTGCTAATGGTCTTAAAGGAGCTGTGTTTGTGTGTCTGCATCCCTGTGTGATTGTGTGTGTTACGCGTTATCTGTGAGTTTATCTGAGAAAAGTCCAAACACCTCTGCTCTTTGAAAATCAAAGTCTCATTAAAAGTGCTAATGCAGCTTCTTTTAATGGCCAAGAACTCTCCGTATTTACCTAAATGCTTTTTATTTGTAGAATTAAAATGTGTAATGTTTGTTTTTGAAGCAGGAGGAAACATCCATATTTTCTTGTTCTTTACTCAAGGTCAGATCGATAAATAGGAGGAAAACTTATCTAAAAATGAATACACATGTTTCATTTTTTGAGTTGAACCATGAAACAGATTACAGGAAAGTGATTAACTCAACCAAGAATCACTAAAAACCTTGAATAAAATGTCAAATATCTACAAATCAGCCGCTCGTTCCTAAAACCTCTTGGAAAACTGTTGCTAACATAAAGTTATAAGTATCTGGAGATGGAAACATGCTGTGTTTGAAGTTAATGAGGTTGTGTTGTGTAATACGCACCAAAGTGAAAGTGTGAGACGATGATGAGAAACCAGTGTGTGCGCATGTGCGCGTGTGTGTTAGTCGGAAGGCTTTTGGCCTGGAAACGGCTGAGCGCTCCAGCTTCCTACTGTTATGTAATCTGATAGGGAAAATCCAAGCTGCTGCACGCACACACTCACTCAAACACACACGGTCTCCTTCCAAGACTCACATGCTCTCGTGCACTACACAAATATGCTCAATTTGTGCACAAACTGGTCATCGCCATATGCTGCTCGTGGCTGCCAATAAAAAGTCTGCCTGTGTGTTTGTTTGTGCATTTGTGTGTGTGCAGGAGTTTTCACACTTGCTACAGGCTGCAATCTTTCTTTATCAGTCACACTTGAAGGGAAATTACTGACAAAAAAAAAGGCTCGAACTTACATTTTTGTCCGTCCACCTATAGGGATTCAGCAGTTTGGGTTTGTGTGGAACCACACGTTTAGTGTTGAAGCCAACAACGACGCTACAGGATCAGACATATTTCTGTAAAAGTCATAACCACCTTTTGGGTGGGATTGGCCTTTTTTAACTGTCTGAATCTCAGTCAGAAAGTAGGATCATTCAAAAGTGTCCCAAAAAATACTTCTTTATTTGACTACCTGGAACTGTTGACTGTATGATATATAACTGGACGTGTGACATCACCCATAGAAAATGCCTTGCTTCCAGTTCCAGCTGATTGAAGTCAATTTAGTCGGCATTTTTCCGCAGTATGTCCGTCGCCATGTTGGAACCAGGCAGCCGTGATTGGTCCGTCTACATTTCTATGGCAACCACTCAATCCAATCAGGCGAGCGCATGTTAGAAGGCCACACCCCTACCACTGAAAGCGGGCTAGGGAAAATCTGTCAATCAAACGCTTCGAACGTTCGACGCGAGACCACCTACTTTTAGGGTGTATTGAGACCGGATACATTTAGTTTGCTTAAGGTGAACCACAGTTCGTTTCCCTCGATAATCCAGAACAAATTTTCAGTCTGAATACAATCAAGCACTCTTGTTCCCAGCTTTTGAGGTGGTCTCGGTTCGTTTTCAGTCGGACTGAGCGTCGGTTCACTCTCAGATTCCTTAGTTTGTATACAATCTGTCCTCGAAGCGGAACAACCGGACCAAAACGGTCACAGCAGCCAGTGGTCGCATGATCTAAACACAATAGGAGTGTAGCAACAGATGTAAAGCAACGATTGTCGTGTTATCAAAGAGGAAAAAAGCCTCCAACTGTTTACTTGTTGCAGTGTGTTTTAGCACTGCTGAAAACGCTTTTCACATGCTTTTCTGTGTCTCGTTACGCGGCACACGCTGCTGTGTCGCCATCGCTCATTAAGACCATTTTTAACATGATGCACCAATAAGCCTCACATTTCCCTCCCTAAGTACAGTACAACGTAATTCAAGTTTAGCTGAAGAAATCTACTGACGTGTGAACAACTATTTAGAAATAAATAAAAATCTGTTGTTTGAATGGACCTTAGCAACCATACAAACACTAACTGCAGTTGATTCAAAAATCCTTCCATAAATGTAACTTTTTAAATATTTTTGTAAATGGCTTATTAGCTAAAGCAGCTGATTGTCAAAGAGAAAAGTAAACAAAAAAAACCTTGTTGCTGAAGAATTTGGGGAATTGTCGATTAAATAAAGGTTGCAAGTTTTTGAACAGTGCTGCTATGTGGATAATGAACGTCAATCAGAGCTCCTTTGGTGCTTTGTGACTAAAGTGTTTCACTCTTTTTTCTCCAAGCTGAACGTTTTTTTGTGTGGACTTTGCCTGGATGAGACGGGTCCATCAGAACCAGCGGGAATCTGCATGGCGGAGCGAGGCGAGCACAAATAATGACAAATCTAACAATCACCTCGGAGAGAGTGATAGAAATAGAGAGGGAAAATGGAGACCGGGGAGGGCGGGAGAGTGTGTGTGGGTGTTGGATCCTCACGGGACCTCGGTACTGCAGCATTCTTTCTGTGTGTGCGTTTGTGTGTGTGTGTGTGAGGGCGAGTAAAGGTGGGGGCACTCTTGGGACCCTTCCAGCACTGCAGCAGGTTGTGTATGTGTGTGTGTGTGTTTGTGTTTTCCAGCCCCCGCACTACCAACGGGTCAAGCTCACCCTCCTACCCTGTATCGAAACACCCCCCCCCCACCCCCCCACCCACCACACACACCCACCCAACCCAGTCCAACACCAGCGGTGCACTCGCCCCTGGTTGCCATGGTAACACACCTTGAGCTAGCCCCCCCTAGAGAGGTGCACACTCCTCCTTCTCCCTCCGTCCGCCGCTCTCTCCTTTCTTTCTCCCGGCGCCTGTGCCGCTCCCTCCATCCCGCCGCTCCTCTCCTCCCTTCGTCCGCCTCTCTCCTCATCAATCGCCCCGCTTGTTGTTCGGCCTCCATGCCACCGGGGACCGAGCGCACACGCCGCTGCGCTCACACGCGCTCCCCGTGTAGTTTTACGGATGGATGGGGGGGGGGGGGGCACTGACAGGAGCATGGAAGGGCAGTAATGGAGGGGGGAGAAACCCAGGGGACCCCATACAGAGACAGAGGGAAGCTCATCAAGGTGGGGTGGGAAGGCGGGGGCACCCAAGCTACGAGAGGGTTCAGGGATGTGTGTCCATGCAGTGGGGTGGGGGGGTGTCAATTAGCAGAGAGACAGAGGCGGGTAATGAGAGGGAATGAGGTGGAGGGGCAGCATGAACAATGAGGAGGAGTGTGCTGCACCGGAATCGTAATGATGAGTCGGGCCGCAGTGCCCCCCCCCATCTCCACATCCAGTCTAATGAAGTCGATTAGGACTTGAAGAATCAGGAATCGTGACGTTTTCCGGCCTGCTCGGCATATTCTGTCACTTTTAAAGGACTGTTTCCTACTTTCATCCCTCTGTCGTCCGTCTTTCTTCACACGTCGGTTTCAGTCCGTGGTCGAGTCCGAGGATACTACAGCTGAGAACCAACACCTCCCTGCTTCTACCTCAGCACTCAGGGGTGTACGTGGCGGGTTAGATCTGCCAAAATGCTTCATGAGTTATGCTTGCAGCTCAGGAAAGTTGTGAACTTCACAATGAGGTCGCTGACCTCAGACACGAACACCTGAAAGCAACCAACTAATGGTAGACTGCTAACCACGACGTCTTAGGTTGTTTCCAAATCTACAATTGTGCCGTAGATATCTCCCAGAAGTCTCTGCGAAAAATCAGTGTGCATCAATGCTCACTAGGTGGGTGAATATAAACCATCATGCATTTTGACGTGAAAAATGTTTATTTAAATTTATTTTTTTAATAAACCATCCAAGTTTTAATTGTAGATGACAGTGGATTCATAAATAGTCTTTGTAAAATGTTTATATTGATTAGATTTTACTTGGGGAAATCTGTGACGTCATATTTGCCTTTAAAAGAAAAAAGGGTGAGCATGGTGTTGGAATTGCTCTATAAATAGTCTTTTAGTATTTAAGGAGTAGGGAGGGAATCTGGACACAGCCTTAGGGTTTAGGTCAGGGGTCTGTACCCTGAGGCTCTTTCGTTGAAGGAGAATTAAAATGTTCTGAATTTTTAGAGTAGCGTACAGTCAGATAGGTCAAACTTTATTCAACTAGTTCACAAACAATTGAAGCAAAGTAGGTATCACTACTCCAGGGTCCAGACTACAGTACCCATGATGCTCCAACAATCCACTCACTCTGTCATCAAGTGACTTAGTGAGAAAATGGAAAATGACGTACTTCAAGTTTCAATGAAGTGGAGTCGATTCAGTTGCCATATTTTTTTACGGCACGGACACCGCCATGTTGGAACCAGAAAGCTGTCTCAGTCAATGTTTTTATGGCAACCACTTCTGGTCAATCAGGAATGAGCTTGTTGGAAGGCCACACCCCTACCACTTGAAAACGGCCTTGGAAGGATCTGTCAATCAAACGTTTAGAACGTTCAACATGAGACCACCTGGGTTAATGGCAGTTTAAGACTTGAATGACTGGCACTACAGGAAAAAATTGATTAGGATTATCCAGAACATGTTTTTAAAAAAGTAGCAGAGTGAGAATGGTTATTCTAACAAACAGACTGACTGAGGAACAGCTGTTTGTTTCTCGCTAGAAGTCTCTGGGATTTTGGCTTCTTGGGTCAATTTTGCCCTCAATTTTACCTCTAGAAAAGTATTAATTGTGCCACAAAAATACCTTTAATAAACAAAAGTTACTTTATCATCACTGAAGGACATTACAACAACCTTCTTTGATAGTTTTGTTTAGCTAGTTTATTTGTTTAAATGAGTTTTTTTTTCCAGCTGCTTTTATTGAGTTTGGTAGAATTGATGTTGATTTTAATCTTGAAATTGCCATTCAGATCTGGCAACGCTGCATCCACGTCAAAATGTTTCTCCGTTTTTCACAGCAGAAGTTTAGCCGCCTGACGCAAAGCGGCGTTACCTTTAGCGCCGTTCTCCTTCAGGACTTTTAACGAGGCGGCGGACGCAGCTTTGTGCCACAGCCAGGTGATGATCTCTGATGGCTGAATCTGAACGCTGCAGGCGGCTTCCCTGCAGATCCTGGCTGCTGCAGACGTGCACATTAAACCCCTTCTTTGTGCTTGTTTGCTTTGTGATCTTTTCTGTGGAGGAAGCGTGCACAGGTGAAGAGCGGTTAGACCTGACATGTGTCACGGTCACGTCCTGATGATTAGAACAGGACTGTTTCTGTTGTTTCTCATGGAACAAATTTGGAAAGAAAGTGACTAAAATAACGGCAAAACATGCATTTTGTGCATAAAAGAGCAGAATCCGTCACTCTGCTGTCGAGCTAACCTTCACCTCCGTTCATTGTGCCTCGTCCCCGTCTCTGCTGGGTCCCCCGTCCCAGCGTGGCCTCCCAGGGCTGTGTGTGTGTCTGCAGCAGGATCAAATGCGCTCGGCGAGACAAAGCGTGACGGCGGGACGCTCAGCGACTCTGTCATCTCACCATGGGCCGCGTGCACACGCTCGTGCGCGAGCCGGGTCTCACAGGGGGACGGCCGTCCCCACACACACTGATCAAAACCAGGCGTTTGTCAGAAAAGAGAGCTCTTTCATGGGACACACACGCAGAGGCGTTGGAGGCCTCTCCCCACGCCCTTGTTCCGGATGGCCCAATTATCCCTCAGCACCTCGCTGCCCCCCCCACACTTCTCTCTGTGTCTTTCACTCATTTCATTTTTTTTCTGCAGTCACGTAAACTGCTCTGCTGAGCTTCAGTCAGCTGTCATCGTTCAGATCACCTAAAAACAAAAGCACGGCTGCACGCGGGCAAATGACAAACAATTATGGACCCTGATGGACGCCTGACAAACAAACAGGAGTCTGACGGTCAGACTGTTTTGGGGGATTCTGCTCCAGCAGACTTTTAGCATTTCTACAGGAAACCCGGCTGTGCTGCTCTACCACAGACTGCAGCTCTGTGTGGAAGTGGCAGATCGACCCAGACTGTTTGAAATCTCTAAAAGTACTTTTTTTTATTTAAACCAGGGGTCTACAGCCTGAGGCTCCGGAGACACATGCGGCCATTGTGGCCCCCAAGACTTTTTATTTCTTATTTTAAGAAGTAATATCCTTTGGGACTGTAAGATGTATAAAGCAAAACCAAACGGACTGATAAGTAAAACTTTATTTGTATATTATTGATCCACAACACTCCTGACTTGGGAAGTCATAATGCTTCAATAAACACAAACATTGTGGCTTCATAGTTTACCAGAGTCGTACAATGTTCACAAATGTATGGCTTAGATGCACCAACAATAGTCAAATAAACTGTTTGTCGTTGTTTTTTTTTATTTTATTATTTTTTTTTATCACTACTGACATCACACTTCCTGCTACAACATTTGCTGCATTGAGATGATCCTTTGTGACACCAGTTGTCTTTTATTTTGAAAGGAAGACTTAAAAACTATGTCATGTTTAGGAAAAAAATTGTATTTTCTCATTATGTTGTATTTATCCAGAAAAAAAACAACATTTCATTCATATTTTTTATAGCAGTAACAATAACAAAAGACAAAGGAGTGTCTTATTCTTCTAAAGATTGAAGTCAGACTTTGTGGCTCCTATTGGGGTACGGTAGGTGAGAATTTTACCCGAATGGCTTTTTAAGTGTTAAAGATTGCAGACCTCGATTTAGACATAAATTCTTTGCAGTTTTATGCCAAAACACTTTAAATTAAAAATCTAAAACATAATGGTGGCAGCCTCAATAGATTTCTGATATTTTTTTTGGTGCGCCAAACTGAGGTTTCTCCTTTTTTCACTTGACTTTTGGGCATAAACATTCACAAGTCTCCCCTCAATCATCTTTTTTGATCTATTTGAAAAGCGTTCTCAGTGGTCTTTTAATTATGAATGTGCCATTTTTAGCCAAAATCAAATTCTAAACCATAGTTTCTGCAGAAACTGACCTAATGAACTGCAGTAGTTCATTAGTAATTCACCTCTCAGTTGTGGGCGGTACCACTGACAGAGAGCAACCCCACCTCCCTTTCCATCACCTATAACTAAGCGCTCTGTTTACAAGCTCCCTCGCTAGCTTACAGCCCCTCACAGCCCTAACCAAACATTACTAGTACAACGAAAAGGGCGAGCAATCCTGGAGCTATCCAGCTGTACCGTTTAGATCCAAATTCCAGCTCCGACGAGGAAAACAAAGACAGACACGGATCTATTTGACTGGAAGTGGATGCATCAGAGTAGAGCAGAGCAGAGAGCTTCTGGCGTATCCTTCAGTGGTATTTTCTACATAACAAATAAAAACTTTTTCCCAACTGGTCCTGATTCACAACAATTTGGAAAAAGAATTACTCAGAAATGCAATTTTAGGCTAAATATTTTAGGCTCTTTTGAAATGTTGAAAAATCTGTAATTTTCCAGCTGATTTTGAGCACGTCTGTGTGTTAACGTGATGGTGGGGCGAGGGAGAGGAAGGCGGCTTCTGATGGAGAGCTGCACCTAAACTGAAGACGTTGCAGGTTTCTGCTGTTAAACCGAAACGTCTGAGGAATGAAAGGATGAAACAATCGAACGAGCTGCTGCTGCTGCTGCCCCCCCCTGCATGTCTCTCCATGCGTCTCTGTCCTGCTGCTTCAATCTCCTGCTAAATGATAATGAAGCTCTATCTGCCTCAGTGTGCCTCGGACAGACTGGCGCCCCGCACAACCTCGCCGCCTTTGAGCTCAGTGTGTGCTGAAAGGGCTTGTTTGGGATCGGGCCCACGGGGCGCACTGTCCCGACCACATAAACCCATGTGGCAAACGTGCATGCGCACACATGCAGCCATTGAGACGGGATTAGTGCACCCTTGTGCCGGCCTTTCAGGCATAAAGAGATGGGAATCTGTGCGTGTCTGTCTGTGTGTGTGTGTGTGTGTGTGTGTGTGTGTGTGTGTGTGTGTCAGGATGGGTGTCATGGATGCATGACTGAAGACATTATTAACCCCGTGATCCCCCGCAGCTCCACAGCTGAAGTAGTACCGAGCGCGTGCACGCTCAGGACATGAGATAAGTGTCAGAAAGAGAAGAAGACACAGATTGTGTTCCACTCTGTGTGTGTTTGTGTGACTCAGAGCGTGCATGTGTGTCCCGCTCCACAGGGGGGTGCAGATTGGCCCGGCAAAGACACCATCTGATGTCTCCAGGCAGGACGGTCCTGCAGCGTGTGCGTGTGTGCTGGGGGGGGGGGGAACTGGGGTGTTGGTCCTGTATGTTACACTGGTGATAAGGACAACAGTTGGGGGGGGAGATAGGGGGTGCACATGTGTGATGTGCGACGCTCAGCTTCATCTGGCCTTTCACCGAGGGGGCTGTGAAGTCATCGACGTCGTCCTAAAATAGACTCAAACATGGAGGCCGAGCGCGCTCAGAGACGCCCGTGCAGCGCTGATGCATTTATGTCACAAAAAAGGAAAAGGTCATTCAGCAAAATCTGGAAGCAGTTCAAGAAGAAATTAGCCGGATTAAACAAATACACACACATCTGATGTTTGTCTAAAGGAGGGACCAGATTTTTCCTGTGATCGTGTCAACAGCATAATCTCATTTCATAAAATCTGAGTATCACCGATCATACAATTTACTTTCATTAATCGTACTTTTCTTGCATCTTTTGTGATGCATTTTGTTCTGTGTCCGTTTCCTCCAAAAGCCAACCACCGTTTTTTCTTTCTTTCTGGAGTTTAAATGAAGGCGATCAGAAGCATGTGGCCTCCCAGGCAGACCTAAAGCCTGTAGGACAGCTTAGAGACTGTAGACGTGGTTTATATCAGCTCCTGGCAGAGGGAGCGTTTGAGACCAACAAACTGTAGCAGCAGATGAGATTAAATGTTTAAGGAAAAAAGACAACACAGCAGAAAGTTGGAATTTTTGCCGTTATCTTCAAAAGAAATGGGATTAGGAGCTGAAACATCAGATTTCTCCCAGATGTAAGATATTGGGTCCATCCAAACCTTTTAAAATAGCCCTGATGTATCTTAGGCCATAGTCACAACTGCCCTTGTGGGTGGATTTGGGCTGTCTGCGGACAAAAACATGGGTAAACCTGTACGGGGCGCAGGAAATATCAAGATTGACTGCTTGGTGAGCCTGTAAAGCAAAGATATTCATGTACATTTTTGTCAACGGCCATGCTGCGGGAGGCGTGTCGTAGCGATCACTTAAACAACACGTAAGGCCAAAGTAGGTGAGACGCAGGTGCGTTGTACGCCCCTGAACCCTGCACACTGTCTGAGGAGCCTGTTAGTGCTGTTCATGTCATACGTTTGTGCGCCTTGCTTGCAGCCTGACTGTTAAAAATTTAGGAAATTAGGCAGTCAGAGTGTCGTTTGTGTCGCCATCCCTAAGGGCACTTAGGTATTATGTGCACACCCCGTACGTGCAACACTTAGAACGTGGTCAGTAAGGAGCCAGTACACCCACCTTACTAACGTCTCAAGTGTGGCATAAGGGTGTTTGCAGAATCTCCCGTACGTCCATTATCCTTACACATACTTTAGGATGCACCTACCACACGGACAACAATGGTACGTTCATGACGTGTTGCCGCACGAGCCTCAAGGAACTTGGGCAAAATCTCCTGATTTTATGAAATTACAAAAGGAAGACGGCCTGATTCATCTTTTATTTTCCTTTTTTACTGAAAGTTATGCTAAATTTTTCTAATGGACTAAAAAAGAGATGATTTCCTTCCATTATATCAACAATAAATCTCTTAATCTGTATGAAAAATTGAGAAATAAACAGGAATAAATAAATTAATGTCATGTGTGACCCTATTAGAGTGCTTTACATTGATGATAAAAAGTTGTCCAAACCTTCTGTACATATTTGTGAGGTGCAAATGTTTTGTTACCATGTAGAATAATCTGGAATTTTGTGCTTTTTGCGGCCTAATCCAGCTCTAACGTGCATGTGTCTGTTTCCTGTTTGCAGAAGAGGGCATCAATCACGAGTGCAAGCTGTGCAACCAGATGTTTGACTCACCTGCCAAGCTGCTCTGCCACCTGATCGAGCACAGCTTCGAGGGGATGGGGGGTACCTTTAAGTGTCCCGTCTGCTTCACAGGTGAGCTCCACGCTCGTCCGCCGTCACCGCGCCCGGCCCTTAAAAACCCGCAAACGTAGAGTGTGACTCTGCACTTTCTGCAGCTGACGCTCAGAAGCCGTGTGAGCTCAGCAAATATAAGCAGCTCAAACTTCCACAACCCACTAGAGGACCGAAACACAACACGGCAAAGTCAACACCTTCACTTCTCCAACCCCCCCCCCCTTCATCCTTCACTCTCCTCCCCGCGTTGTCGAGTTTGTCTTGTGTTGTGTGCATACCCCCAGGTGCGCAGCAGCACTTTAAACTTTAACTCTATTCCTTTGTGAGTTATGAATTAGTAAGGTGGGCACGACTCCTGTGGGGAAGGCTTAATAATTCAGCACTTACATACTCAGAGGAAAGCAAAAGTTTACTAAAACAGAACGGGGAGAACGAGGGATAGAGAGGCAGAAAGAAAGGAGAGGAGCGGCTGAAACAACACTGAAAATATTTAATTGATAAATATCACATGTTCTGCTGAGGATGGCTTTTTCTCTTTTCTTTTCTTCTCTCTAGTTCATCCCGCATGCTACACTGATCCACAGAACCAGCAGCGTTTAGACTGTAGATAGATGCGAGGAGATGCTCATTGTTTCTAAAATGCAAAATCCCTTCCGTCTGATGTTTTTGTTGACCGCTCACATTGCTGTGAATTACTGTAAAGTGACGCGTCTCTTTTCTATGTGCAGTGTTTGTTCAAGCCAACAAACTCCAGCAGCACATTTTTGCTGTTCACGGTCAGGAGGACAAGATCTACGACTGCTCCCAGTGTCCGCAGAAGTTCTTCTTTCAGACAGAGCTACAGGTGGGACCCCTGATTTCTTTTTGTGGGCTTGGGGTGTAATGATTATTCGACTTGATCGACGAATTGATTTATATTCCTACAATCCAACCAGATAGATCTGTCTGAGGAAAGTTGTTCATCGAATCGACCTATACCATTAAAATGGGATAAATTAATAATCGATATTGTAAAATAGCATCTGGATTGAAGTCCAGTAGATTTATTTTGCTATAACATAAAAAAGACCAAGTGCATCAAAGTGGACGTCACACATCTGACTATCATTCCAGTCCAATGTGTGGAAACACTTTGAATTTAGCAAAGTCATGTGACCGTACAGTGTGCTAGGATGTTCTGAGAATGTTCCCTTTGGATTCTGGATGTGGAAAAACAACAGTGGGTGGAACTTTAGGAAACTAAAATGTGAATGGATTTGTCCAATTGTCTGCAATTTACACTTGATTATCTTGCAATGAATACAAGGAATCTGGAAAACTTGACCTGCTCTGTTCAGTACAAGGTATTTATCTCTGAGTGACACTGGTTGAAGTTTTGACTTTAGATGTCCTGCGATCCAATATAACAAACAAAAAAAAAATTGGTACATGTTACCTGTCTTTGCTCTAAATGATGTGCGCAAACCTTCGGCTGTAACTGAATATCCTCATCAATGACAGCAGGTAGATTAAAACATTTACAGAATTGGTGTTCAGGACAAAGAGTTGGCCCAAAATGCACTCCTGCGGGATCCCATACTTTAAATACCACAAAAGCAGGACAATTTAATGTTTTACTCACATTTTATTCATGCATAAATGTTGTGTAATAACAATCTCTCACCTGAGGCTGTGCTTTTATTTTCCCTTTCCTCATGTCTTCTTTCTTCCTCTCATCTTTCAGTGTGATGTTCATCAGAACCTCCCCCCCTCACAGCTTCTGTTTCACTCAGTTTTACTTTTATCCTTAGCTCAGGTAACCCCTCCTACCGTCTCTCCCTACGAGGTCTTTGCAGGGTTCTGGCATGTCTCCTGTCATTAGGATGCAGACTCATTTGAAATGTGTGACCATGAGGGGGAGATAAAAGCACATAGGTCACCCAGAGTGGGTCCAGCTGTGGTCATGCGTGTCCTCTGTCTCCTCTGGATCTCAGTTAGCAGCAGAACAGTCTTCAGACTCGGACATCAGTGCTCTGTGGTTCACGCTAACAGAAAAAAAAACACAAACTAAAGCACATAAAGTGGCAGTGATGTAGTGCCAGAGGTGCGGGGCATATGGCCGGCCAGTCCATTTACTAGCAGGGTGACCGCTGGACCCTGTCGGTTAATGTCCACATTCAGGCGCCGCTCACACCTCACACAGCCTCCATCACTCCTCTCCTGCCCGTTGACCGGGTCACAGCAGCATCCTGCAGAATGATGAGCTGGAGGAGTTACGGCTCCACCGCTCTGTTTCACCATTCTGACATTTGGTCAAAATATGCTCTCCAACTCTTTGATTTGTTTTCCCTTTTTGCTAAAGCTTCTTATGTTACACAACTTGTAGAGAATTTTGCTAAGAAATATAGCATTTGAACGTTTGCGTAGCATTATTTTGTTTTGCTAATGTGCATTTTTATAGCATCAGTGTGCATAGGAGCAATTTGAGCTTCAACTATCCGTTTCATTTCAAGAATTTTAAAAGCTCTGTCATGCAAATGTTGTTATAGAGTTTTCCAACATTGTTTTACATTTTTATACGCTTTTCTTTTTTCTTTGCTTTGTTCAACGTCATTCATCAGTTACCTTTTCATCATTCACAAGTTGTTGATTTCATTCAACATGATCATTTAGCTCTGTCACATATTCCTTTGTTAGTTTAGCATTTGGTATAAAAGTTTGTATTTTCGGTTTATAAATTAGCACTTATCCATTTCCTACTCCTGCTAGAGTTTCTGGCACCTGTCCCAGCAGTTCGTAATATTCAAAAAAAAATATATGAATTACTTCTGCTTATTTGTACTTTTACCAGCCAACGTATTGCATGTAAACAAGCATTTAGAGCATCAATCAGCGTTCACCTGGTAGTTTGAGCCACCCTTCACTTTCTTCAAGCTGTCTAGAATGTATACAATTTAAACTTTATTTACAGAGCACTTTTCCTGTTGCTGAACACCTGGAAGTGCTTTTTATAAAATGAATAAACATACAAATAATAGTAAAAATACTTACTATTGTAAAAACCCTCCTAAAGCCTATTCACATTTGGCAAAACCACAAACAATCCAATTAAAAGAAGAGGAAATGTAAAACTTACCTAAATGCCTGAAAAGATGAGTTTTAAGTTTTTTTTATTAAAAAGGTTTTGATGAAACTTGTTTGTTTGACGAAGTTTTTTCTGTTTTTTGTTGATTTATTAACAGTATTTGGTTAATAGCAAAAATTTTAAAGGATTTTTAAAACTGTACATAGTTCTAAACCTACGGGTATTTAAAAAATTGAAACCTTTTATTATAGATTTTAACATAACTTTTAGAACACTACCTCTAACTGGATACACTAGATTTTTAACATAAGTATTGCTGCTGTGGCAGGTTTTTAACTGGTTTAGTACATCAGTTAGTGTTTTGGTAATACTTTTGAATGATTTTTTTAACTTTTGTTTTTTAGCTTTGCTTGCCTGTTCCTTAGTTGGGGGGATACTTTTAGAGTTTCTCAGAGGTTAGAGGAAAAAAATAATTCAATTTTTTATTGTAAAAATCTATGATCAGTAATACTAATAGAATTAGCTGCCATTTTCCAGATTGATGCCTCTGCTTTTCCTTTGAATGCTAAAGCAGCTTCCACCTTGTTTTGAGCTGCATGCACATACTGTGTGCCTGCGTGTGCACGTGTGTGAGTGTGCATGCGTGTAAGTTGGCAGCATGACCTGCCACAGCTCCACCGTCCCATGGGAGCGCTCTCTAAGTGGGCTACAGACACAGCCCTACTGTGGGAGATGGAGAGCTGTGAGCATGGAGGTTAATGTGGCTGCGAGCGTGCACGGGCACGCGCGCGCGTTCCAGAGTATTGAGTGATCTGTGTGTGTGGGACTTAAAGAGCTGGGATGGATGAAGTGAGCTGGTTGGCCATCTAGAAAAAGGCTTTGGCCTCTTTCAAGCTCTCAGAGGGACGCTGTGATGTCCAGCTCCGTGACCCGGCGGGCCTCTGCAGCGCCGCCACGCCGCCGCATCACCCACTCTCCCCCCTGATTTCACTCTGTTCAGCCCCACTTTCCATCTGTGCCTCCTCCTTCGCATGCAAAGCTCTCCTGCTCCTTCCATCACTCGCTTTGCATCCGTCTGTAACTCACACATGAGACAGTTTTCACTTTCTCTTCCTGTCTCTCTGACTCCCCCCGTCTGTCCCCGAAGAACCAGCCCCTATGCATATTTTACCCCCTCTCCTCTCTTCCTCTCTTCTGTGCCTCTCCCCAGCGTCCCATAAATAGTGCAGACATAAGCTGGTAAATAAGAGATGTTTTGGTGTGTGTGTGTAAATAAGAAATGCTGTGGCCCTGATCAGTGAGGTCCTTCCGGATCTCTCGCTGCCTTTAACTCCCAAACTTCACAGGCGACTCTCGTTTTTTTTCATTCTTTCTCTCCAGCATTCGGTGGCGTCTTGATTCTGGCAGAAACAATGCGGCTGCAGGAGCGGGTTACCCAGCTATGCTTGCCTTCAGATTATTTTGTCATTTAAAGATGTACACCACGTAAAGTAGCTTTGATTTTAGATGAGTTTTCCTTCCTGTGAAGGAATGTCTTCTCCTCTCCATCCTCTTGATTTTTCTCCATCAGCCTCCAGGGGGTGCTGTAATGCAGCTGTCCCTCACTTGTTCCGCATTCTTCTCTAATGTGTCCTCTAAACAGTGTGTTGGGGTTTTTCATGCGCGGTCGATGCGGCTCGGACCATTCGGGATCGATGGCTGTCGGACATGAAATGGAAAAATCAAACTGGCGTTTAAAATATTTTGCACCAGAGATGAGAAATCCTGTGTCAGCTCAGCAGCAAACGAGCAGACGCTTCTCATCGCAGCCGCTAAGTGAGCTGAGTTTCAACAGAATTACAGAAATGTGTGATTTCCAGGAGAACAGCTGCTCTTCTGCGCCTGTGCATGCGGAGGAGCGCTGCTTTCACCTGTAACTGAATTATGGAGAGGTGAGGAGGAACTGGCAGCCGGGTTTGTGTGTTTCCTGGTGTCTGGGTGTCGCTCGTGCCTGAGTGTGTACCCTCTGATCTGTGTGTGCTTGAATGAATTTGATCTGAAGGTCCCTGTGGCGTTGCAGGGGAGCGTACTCAGCTGCCCCGCTGCACTCTGGGAGGCTCTGCGTTATTGGAATGGGGAGCTGGGACCGATGCACACACGCATGTTTATAAAAAATATGGTCTTACCTCCACAAATCCCCAGACTTGAGGGGCTCAGTTCAGCAGGGAGACGCAACAAAAGAGATTCAGCAGAGAAAAAAAAAAAGCCACATTTGTGTGAAAAAGCAAACAATAAATATCATTTTTTCCGAAGAATTTAAGCACATTTTGTGACAAAATGTGCAGAAAATCAGGCGTCAGTCACTCTTTCTGACCACCTGAGGAAAAGATTGCATTGGTATTGTGTCTGCGGCTGTTAACGTTGCTGCAGTCCGTCCCACTGGGAATGCAAATGCATTCTGTTCATGTTGCATTTAAGCAGAAGAAAATCTCCATGTGGGAGCAGTGAATCGTCTGCAGCTCTGTCTGTGTGGACACACCTGTGCGTTTGTGCTTTGAGGAGCTGAAAAAGTGGCTCAGTGAGAGGAGGAACAGACAGTTTGGATGGAAGATGAGCGACAAAAGACGAGTTCTGATGAAGGATGGAGGAGGAGGAGAAGGTGGTTGTGCTGTTGTTGCTGGTGATATTAAACAGAGCCGGAGGGCTTCGTCTCACCTTCATTTCACTCTGACACAAGTGTCTTCATCCGTTTGTTGATGTGAGCCTGCGTTCAGCCCACCGCTCTGACCCGTCACCTCACAGCTGTTTGCGTGATTGCAAAGCTGCTGCTCGGCCTCCAGGAACCGTCTCAAACTCACCTGGTGACCCCAAACCAGACGGATTCTCCAAAAATCTGCTCAGCTTTCCAGCTTCATTCACCTGATTTCAACGTTTCAGGTCATCAGACACATTTTATTACATCATAAATGCAGCTTCTAGAGTAGAAAGCCATCAGGATGATAGAAAAACCTTCTGTTCACATCCAAAAGTTCGTAACAAAAGCAGAAATGATTTTAAAATTGATTTTAAAGGACAACATTTGTTTTTCATTTCATTTTATTTTATTTTACCAGGAAGTTCCATTGAGACTACATCTCTTTTTCAAGGAAGACCTGGGCCAAAGGGCATCAATGCAAAATAAAATACAGTTAAAACAACTGAAATATAAAAAATACATTACAAAATACAATAAAATGCAATTCAAATTGAAATGAACAGTAACACAATGACTAATAGGTTAATTAAAAGTGGTACAGAAAGGTCAAAGGTGACATGTGCATGTTTCTTTTAAAAGCTCAGAAAGTTTTGCTTTAAAGCAATTCAAGGGAATCCAGGAAAGCGGAGCAGCAATGGAAAAGGCCGTTTTTCCTAATTCACTGAGGAATCTAGGGACATAAAGAAGCAATTTGAGTGAGGAACGAGAGTTATACATGTTGTTAACAGGAGAAAGAAGACGGCACAGATATTGAGGTAGTTTGCCGAGAATGGCCTTATAGGTGAATATTAGCCAGTGTTTCTGTCGCCTGACTTTGAGTGAAGACCAAGAGAGCAGAGAGTACCGTTCACAATGGTGGGTTCTGTATGCAGAGTTTGTGATAAAACGCAGGGCACTGTGGTAAACTGAGTCCAGACTACGGAGAGTTGACGAGGCAGCATTCATATACAGAATGTCCCCATCATCCAAAATTGGGAGGAAAGTGCTCTGAACAAGTCTTTTCCTCACACCTGGGCTTAGACAAGATTTATTTCTGTAGTAGAAACCCAGAAGTGCTTTTAGTGTTTTGTGTCTTCTGTTTGACTGAGCTTCATCCATCTGCTCATCTTCCTCCTAAACATGTTTCCTGTTTCCTGCTGCAGCTGATGTCACTTCCTGTGTTGTGTCCAAGTCTGTCTTTTCTTTTCCGGCTGCGTGTGTATTTCGGGTCGTGTTTACCGGTCCAGACCTGGCTGGACGGCAGGTAACACTAGGCGAGGGGAAGTCCAGGAGGAGGCCATCCAAACAGGACGTGTTGGGGGTGGGGGTGGGGTCAGCTTGACCCAGCTGGAGGAAGTCTAATGTTGTTTACAATCGAAGGGAAAAGATGCACGGCGGCGATGAGGAGTCAGAGCGAAGCAGGGAATCCGTGTCAGCGGGATGCTGGGAGCGGGGGGCGCGTTTATTTTTGAAATGCTCCCGAGGCAGCATCCGGTCCTGGGCGGGTGGGGCTGAAGACGATCCAGGGAGCAGGGAGGAGGACTAAGACAGCCCATCTGCTCGACCCAGACACACACATGCACACACACAAGCACACACACGTGCTGTTGGAGGACTGTCAACCGCGCGCTAAAAATACAAAGAGGACCACGGGGCGACTGAGGTGATTTTTCATTTGGTGTTAAAAACAGAAACAGACGAGGAACACACACACGCACACAACACACACACACACACACAGGCATGTTTGACACAGATTCATGCTGATCTCTGAGCTGCAACATTACAGGACGAGAGCGCGTCTTCATTACAGCTGCGCTAAAACGTCTGCAAAAGGCTCTGGTCGACACTCGGACTCGTCTCAGGTCATCAGTGACTCAGTCGAAGCGAGAACCTCTGCTGACTGGAGGCTGTGCAGTTCTGTTGTGCAGTGTTTTTGTTCAGATCTCTGTCAGGTTCTTCACTCTCTCTGAGCTGCAGATGCCAGAAAGAAAAACTTCTCTCTGCAGCTCAGACTCGTATAAAGCGGATAAGCTTCGTCTCACCTAAAGAACCGTCAGGAAGAACCTTTTGCTATTTTAAAGAAAACCCACTTTTCTGCATTCCTCCAACTCTACACGTCAAACTATTTGTTCTTTGCAAAGATTTCAAACCTTAATGATATTTTAGCAGGTTTGAAGTTGTTTTTTTCATTTTTCTTAACTCTACACCTTTGCAATCTTTTCTCAAAATCAGCACAGTGGAGAATTTGTGTCTCATTAAGAGTTAGGATCTAGAAATAAGAAAATTATGTCAACATTTTTTTGCTCCTAACTCTTGACAATTGAAAAACTTGATTTAAGACTAAAAAAGACAAATTGCACTGTAAGTTTTGATTAAATTTAAGAATGTTCAATACATTTCGAGAAGTTAGATTCATTAGCTTGTTTTTCCATTGACTGAAATTTCACATATTGGATTTGCTATGCTAAATCTGCCTAATAGATACATGATAAATTGCATTGGAAACAACTTCTCCGGAATTAAATGAGTCACGTGACCAACAACCGGATGGCGATGCGGTTTCTTGGTAGGAACTAGCTGCCTTGGGTACAGGACAGCGGGCGCCACCAGAGGTCCCACAGCATCACACAGCTCATCAAAAGTTGAGCGTGTCATGCAGAATTGACGGACTCACAGCTCCCGTGTAAAATCACTAACTGCAATCTGCCAAAATGGCTTCATCTGTAGCCGCTCCCATGTGTAAGGAGCTCGCCGCTCCACGGCCTGAAGAAGACACTTTTGATAGATGATGATGAGCGCTAGCACCGTAGCAGAAATGTGAAGGTATTTGCTGCAAATCAAAGTACTGTTCGCATCAGTCACCTTGTTTCTGAATGACTCATCGCGTGACTCTGCGTGTGTTTATTCACATAATTGAATGGAAACAGTGTGTTATGAAAATTGTGTTTTTTCAGACATTTCTAGAATTTCAGTAAAGTTTTGCGCATTTGTGTGATGGAAATGCAGCTAGTGTTATTCTTTTGTAAAGAAAATTCAGATTAAGAATAATTTCAGTTTTTTTTTATTTTACAAGGATTTCTTAGGATAGATCGACTTTACTAAGATTCTCATTTTGTTTAAAAAAAAAAAAATACACGGAATTCTTAATTTAACCCATAATAACCCAGACCCACTTTTCCTTAAAATGAAAGTTATTATTAAATACCAACAAAGCAAATGGGGCACGTCAGACATGTTTTCTCAAACTATGATTGTTCAAGTAGCTGTCGTTTATTTTTCTTGCAAGACAGGAAATAAGATACATTTTCTTGTAACAAAAATTTTTTTTCTTTCTAAAGACTCAGTTTTTGCGGTTTTGGTGCAGCATGGATCCAAAACCACATCAGTCTGATTCCATTTAATGCAAGTATTTAGACCGGTAGAAGATTTCCAAAACTGTAAAATATTTCTCCTCCCAATATTCAAATGGGAGGATTTTTTTCTTTCATTGATGCCTCCAAACTTCATCTGCTGTGCGTCGCTCACTGTTGCTGAGATGGTCAAGGTGTGCGGGAAGACTGTCAATCACAGATGGTCTTCCACAGCATGAGGAGCTCCTCCAAATGGAGCAGCTGGACCTTTCATTCCTCCTCAAACATCCAGAATTCTCCTTTAACAAAAAAAAAAATCTCCTTTAACATGTCAAAACATGCGTCTCAATCCCAGAAAACCCAATGATATTGGAATGATGGGTTCAAAATGTCTACTTTGATAAAGAGAAGCGATTCCTTTTTATGTTTGTGTCGGTTTGTGTCCTCCCACAGACCCCGGCGATGCTCTTCGGCTGCTCCGGCACAGCCAGCAGCATCATCACAACTCAAACGCACGCTTCCTTGCAGTCAGGAAGCAGGACGGGGCAAATTGGATTTTCTCTTATCTCCATCTTTTGCTTTCTTCCATCATCACCGTCTCCCCTCCCCCCCGAGGGCGTGTGTGTCTCTGTCGAGCATTGTGCGTTCTTGTCGTCTGTTTTATCGTCGTTTTTCTATGCGCCCTTACACGCATGTGCTCTAAGCTGCCAGTGTAAGTCTGAGAATCCGTCCCTGTGTGACAAAGTTGGGCATTGCGGCGGGGCCATATTTCCCTCGGGGCCCGGGCTCTGCAGGCTTTAGCTCCGCTCTCTCTAAGCAGTTTAGGAAAAACAATGACGGGCCTCTGTATTGACTGGCCCGGCCTGGCTGTTCTCATCACAGCACACTCCCTCTGCTGTGAAACCCAAACGAGACCTGAAACACGACTTTATGCAGTAAAATGTGTGTAAAAAAAACACAGTTCAATACCTTCACTGTCAACACGTTCAAGGTCGTCCATATTCAGAAAAAAAACACCAAATAAACCAATTATTGATTACGCTTCTTGCATAAATACTTTAAAAACAGTTACCACTTTAAGTTTAGATTTCTTTTAAATCTGACATTCAATCATTTAGAAAATCATCGCAGACTCAGTCTTTATGTCCATTTTGGTCAACAACCAACAGCAAAGGTCTGTTGCTGCTGCTGGAAATCTGTTACATGTGTGCAAGTTTTCAGTTATTTTAGAAAGTCATATTTAAAGTTAATATTTTAATCTTTCAAACCATGTACCCTTGTATTTTGTATGTACATTTGAATCTCTATGAATATTCTCTTCATCGTGTTGTAAATGTAAATATCATCAAATCTGTTTACACCACATCTGATTTCAACCCATTTGATTTGATGTCTTGTTTTATGCTAAACACTGGTTTAGTACTAGTGGTCCGAAGCAGTTATTTTGGTTCAACTTTCACTGTCTTACTTGTTGCTGATTTTTTTTCCAATGCTATTCTTCTTTTTCAGTGGAAAAGTTGTTTTCTGGATCCTGATTGGCTGTAGATCTTGTCAATCAATCTCCTCCAGGTCTTTAGTACAGAATGTGTTCAGCTCTCCATATTTAAATATATCATTAATCATAGGCAGATCTTTGTTTTCATTCTATTAAACTATACTCATTTCTCTACCAAAGTTTGCCCTTTGAGAGTTTAAACAAGAGAGAAAAGTGTGAAACTGTTTATTTCTGTCTGAGACTCGTGTTTAAATTGTGTAATGAGGAGTTTGTCAGCCTTAAAACACCTGTACTCCTACTTTGCAGATTTGAACTATTGGAGGTTGTTTTTAGAAGATAACTCCCACGATAAATGAGGGAACGCTGTAGCGTATTGTCATGTTATGAGCCATTGTGTTGTGTCTGGAATTTCAGCTACTGAAAGCGTTTAGAATTCAAAAACTTAAAGTCCTAGAGTAGAGCCTTGTGGAACTCCGCATTACCCTGCTGCAGTGGCTTCCATTGTTTCTATCCAGTTTGCCCAAAGTGGTGTTTTGTGACTATTTTGTTTGATTACAACCTAAAAATTTTAAACAAGCTAAGAGAAAGCAAAGAAAAACTCAGAAACGTTGAATCAGTTAAGGATTTTCTGCCCCTTAAGCCCTCGTCCCACTGACCTTTGAGTACTGGTAACACAATGTGCAGAATTTATCATAAAAGCTTGAAAAGTTCAGTTTCCATGGATGATTAATACAAGCTAGCTAACAGAACTAACTAGCCTAACTGAACGTGATGATCTTTTGTAATCAATTCTTACATTTTAAATATAATTATCCTCCTCTCCAGTTATTTTTTTTAACCCTCTCACTGATTCCTCCATAATCAATACCCCCCAACCCTCCACACAACCACACACACCCACACACAGACACACAACTTCATAAATTATGGGGAGTCCCCAGGAGGTGTGGGAGTGAGTTAGTGTGTCATCACCGCCACTGCTGCTCCGCTTCCTGTTGAAGAATAAGCCTGGCCTCTGCTGGCAGGAGGCGGAACTGCAGGCGGCCGGGTCTCCAGCGGAGCGGGGGCTCAGAGGTTTGATGGAAGCGATGGTGAGAGGCAGCCGACAGAAAGAGACGGCGAGAGGAGGCTTTTCTGTCGTAATGGGGTCAGTGGCTCCCAGTGAGGCCTCCGCACACAAACACACGCGCAAACTCACACTCGTGTTTCCCCTGTCCCGCGCTCTGAAAGGCTGCATGATGCAGGCCTCTGCGGCGAGCAGCATTAACCTTCCTCCAGACAGACACAGCACCAGAACATGCACGGAGAGATAAGGCCCACAGAACCACAAATAAGTGTTTATCAACCCCAAACCACGAATAATCCTGCAGGTTCATGTCCCCCTCTCCCATCCTCTTTTTTTTTCCCTTTTCCTCTGTAGAGAGAAAGAGAGATTAATCTGAGAAAGCTGCTTTTAGTGGCGGCGAGGGGTTGGGGGGTGTTGATTGGAAAGATCTCACTGGGAATTGTGAGTCTGTGTGTGTTTGTGAGGAAACAGCGATGATAGGGAGGAAGATTTCTAAGGGAATGTGTCCTTTGTGTGTGGTGAGTGTTGTGTGTGTGTGTGTGTGTGGTGAGTGTTGTGTGTGTGTGTGTGTGTGGGGGGGTCCCCAGGAAGAAGCTTCTCCATCTTGGGAGACTTACGGGAGAGGAGGTGGGGGGGTGGGGGCTGCATCCGAGTGGAAATTTCTCCAAAACACATTCCCAAAGAAATCACTCCAATCATCTCTCCATCCTCTAAAGACAAACACACACGTGCACGCACATACGTGCGCACACGCAGCCTCTCAGCAGCTTTCGTAGCTATATTCCAAACCAGCAAATCCAGATTACGATGAGTTCAGGTCTGCGGCTGATACGGAGCGTCCTCAGAGGACCCGCTGTGCCCATGCGAGTGTGCAGCTCGGCTTTTGTGCCTTTTTTGTGCATCAGTTGTTGCTGTGTTAAATTCCACTTAACACGGCTTTTCTAAGCATTTGATCGACTCATTTTTATGCGCTAATCTGCTGTGCACAGATACCTGCAGCGTTGTGCAGAGGGTTTCTGTTAAACGATATCAGATATGTTTCCTGGATCTGAATGAATATGTGGAGTGTTTTTTTCTTAAAATAAATAAAAAATCTGAGCAAGCAGAGAAATCTGAATAAAACCCTGAATTTAACTCTCAGTAAACAACATAACCAGCTTTAAGATAAATTAATAAACAAAATGTCCAACTGAATCCAAATATCTGGAAACAATGACTTTATTTTATTATATTTGTTATTTTTATCTGCTAAGATTTAACTAAACGTATATAAAATATATATTTTTTGTCATTTTTTTTATCCTTAATAAACTTTTGATATCAAAGTATAAAATGAAACATAAAAACATTTTATTTTAAGTTTCTAACAGTAGATACTAAGTCCATGAAATAGACTCAGCCCTGAAACATGGATGGTACAAAGCTGAAAATAAGTGGTAAAAAAAAAAAACGTCCCAAAAAGAGAACATTTTAGAATTTATTTTACCCTTAGCAAAAAGTGCACTTTTTTTTACGTGTACTTTAGTATAAGAAGAGCAAATAAACCATAGACAGGGCGTGGCCAAATGTTTTGACCCGTGGGCCACAAAAAGGGTTTTAAAATACTATAGAAGGGCCGGACCAGGAGCAGATGTATGGAGTGGTTTGGGAATCCTCCCTGTAATTGAAAGAAATAACATGGAATCTGGACGAAAACATTTGGATTGAAAATTAATATACATGGATCATGGACGCACAATAACCCTCTGCACCTAAACAAAGGTCAATGTATTTGTTGTGCACCGCCTATGGGGAGACTTCAGTATTACAGGGAATAGAAAGCATTAACAAGAACTATCGGAGCAATTTATTCCAGTTAGGCGGGCCAGATTAAGTGGTTTAATAACATGAAAGTAGTTTAGCATATGGCCCCCGGCAGTTGTTTTCCCCCAAACCAGTTCTTGTGAGGGCCAAATAACTTTTTTCTTCTCAGTCAGGAAAATAATATGAATACATTTCAAAAATAAGACCAATAAATAGTCTGTCTGTCTTCTTCTGTCATGGTCCGTGTATCCCTTGTTCTATCCTAGGCACTTTAACATTGGGAGTTGGGTCATCTAGACCCACTAGACAGTGCGTTGAACCTTTTTTCTTCAATGATTTGTGATCTTCACTGGTGTCCATGGATTATGTGAAATCCTCTCCACCTTTTATCCACCTTTGTCATGGTAGGAATAACACGTCAATGTAATGGGGGGGTCATAGGATAGCACAAGTGTTAAGACTGTGGGGGGCTGCAGCTCTTCACACATCTCATAGTTTTTGCTAAACTTAGCAGCGCGAGGGTCTCTGTCGGGTCTGTGCGCTTTGCGCTGCACGTCTGTGAAGTCCAATTGTTTCGTCTTCTGCTGCAGTTGGGCATATATATGCATTATTTCTTCAGTACAGTGGACTCTCTGTCTAAAAATAACCCGTAAAGAAGAACCGTGAACTCTTCACTACACACTTTCTATACTTCGCTCAGACAGACATGAACATGTTCAGACTTTTCTCTCTTGTTTAAACTCTCAAGTCCAGGATCATAGAATGAAACCAAAGAGAGCTGCATGCATCTGTACAGGAGACACGGAAGGAGGAGATTGATTGACAGGCTCTCCAGCTAATTAGGCTGACAAAAAGGGAGCTCTGTCTTCTGTTCTAATTGGATTTTTAGAGGGGTTCAAATGGGTGCACAGACTGTAGAAGGGTGGTATAAAGTGTCACGTTCTATGCGGGTCTCGATCAGTGTTGCCAGATAAAAAAATACATTAAAAAATCATCCGTCTCTGATATATTTGTGTGTTTGGGTGGGATGGGGCATGATGATGACAAAAACAGCAAACCGCTGAAGAGCTTCGTCCCAGCCTGATAACACAATTAGAAGACGTATCGAGTAACGTTTGGGGGAAAAAAATAAAGTTGCATTGATGTGCGACTGTAAATAAAACATATGAAACATACAGATATGTATCGATAAATCAATTAAGCACTGAGAGTAACAGCCGTATCGGTCAAAAACCACAGATAGGAACAAGATTATATTGGTAAAGAAAGAGGTTTAAAATCAATCAGGAACTAAATAATCCATGTCTGTCATCCTGTTGTGTCTGTTGTTTTGACCTTTTTGTGTCCATGTGATGCAAACGAAAAGCTGCTTCTACCAAGCCAGCTCGATTCCAACTGGCTGAAGGTGAACTGCAGCGAAGGGAGTGTGTTGTTGCTCTAAACATAAGAGTTTTTTCCACGGCCTTAAAAACCTAAATAAATTCATATTCACGCTTTTATTTATCCATGAAGAAAAAAACAGTTTAAAAACTAAAATTCAGATTGTGTTTGAAGCTGTTGTGTTCTAGAGACATTTTGTTTATGTTGCTTAAAATAAAAAAGTAGCAGTAAGAAAAAAAAAAAAGAGTCTCTGCGTAAAAAGACATTTTAATTTATGGTTTTACATGCCAAATAAATCATAAATATCTTGGATTTTGAACCTTTTATTCATGGATCATGTATGGAGACGTGTATCAAATCACGTGAGAGGAAAAGATACTCGCCCCCACTTTAACCTCTTCAGTCATGCATGGACATTACATTGTGGGTTCTATTACCACCATCACTCAGCTTAACTGGAGCTCTGTGACTACACGTGTTAGCTGAAATATTAGCTCGGATCTTAAGAGGTTTGAATCCCAACGTCCAACCTGCAACAGACACGATGAGCACACGGTGATGCTGGCTTCACCTCTGCAAGTACCTGAAGGTGTAATTAAAGTTCCACTCTGATCAACTTTTCATCTATTTTCCAAGTGTTCCCGGTCGTTTTCTTATGGTGATTTTAGACCAAATCTAAAAACCTGCCTCGTTCTCTATGACATCGTTTATGCAGAGCGGCAGTTGGTCATTAGAAGTTCACAGAACAGGGTGCACCGTTTAAAAAGAGCAGCATAATCGCTCTAAAAGAATGAGCTAAAACAGGAAAGATGAACTGTGACGTAGAAAGGGAAGACTGTCTTCTGTTCTGTTTGACAGAGATTTTAGAGGGTTTCAGGTTGGAGCACAGACTGCAGAGGGGTGGGAGGGGGGGTGGGAGAGGGGAGGGGAAGAAAGTGTCACGTCTTGATCGTGTGGCCAAATTTTAAAAAAACAAAAACAAAAAACATGGGTCTCTGATATTGTTCAGTGGGCCGGACCAAACTATGGCCTGCGGGCCGGATCCAGCCCGCAGGCCGTAGTTTGGTCACCCCTGGCATAGCGGCTGTCCTCAAAGGGTCAGATATACAGTGATGAAAGTCTTCCGGGTATTCCCGGACATTTGGGTTTTTGAGCAAACCGATCGTACCTTCTGGGAAATAAAGACCTGATCTCTACGGATAAATTGCTTTCCAGATGAAAAAATGGTCTGAAATCGGTGAATTTTAGCTTTATTTTAGATATTTCTCCGTGCATCGCTTTCTCTATGGGCGCGGCCATCTCTCGTCTTCACGGCCTAATTGACCAATGACGGGACGTTTTAGTTGCTTTTGGATGCGTCGACGGCTCTGATTGGCTCTGTCTGTACCATGTGGTCAGCGTGACGGATTCCCTAGAGACCAAAACTGGCGGACCCACGCTAAACTTTCAAAAACAAATCTGAAGAGTTTGCGATCAAATTTGTGTTAAAATAATGGCGGGCATCGTCATTATTGAGCCTGGTCACGACCTCAGTTGTGAGAATTTATTTGTATTTCCTAATTACCATGATTTAGTTCAGTATTATTGACATTGATTATAAGTATTTGGCGGTTTGGACCCACACTCCCTTGAAAAAGAATGTTTACAATGTTTCATTTTGTTTGTATGTTTGTTTTGATATTTCCCAGATTACTTAGTATTGGTGTTAAGGAATTGATGTATTATGTTATAGAAAGTTAGTTTGTTGTACCAGAATGCATCTAAGACCATTTATTTTTCAAAAATTTCACTCTGCGCCAAAGCTCTCTAAAAGAAAAGTTCAGGGATTTTTTTCCTTGCCTGGCTTTCATCACTGGATAGAACTTATACAAGTAACTAAATGTAATGAAAAATAAAAGGACCTACTCTGTAATGTTAAATAACTCATTATTTATTTATTACAACTTTTTAAATTGACCATTACAGTTGCATAGAAAACATGTTTGCTTGTTACTCTAATAAATCCTTTTACATTTGATTATGTCAGGTTAGGTTATATGGACAGTGTTTCAGTCCAAATGTATGGTTGCCCAATCCCATATTTCAAGTCAGATTCCCCCTAGATATAAATAAATACACACCAATTTTTATTTAAGGAAATTAAAAACGTTTATGCTCTCGTGGGCCATATAAAATGACACATTGACAAATGACAAACGTGGCCTTGAGTTTGACACGTGTGTTATAGGTGAAACAAAAATGGCGAGCAGTATTGGAGCTATCCGGTTTGAAGCCAGATTCCAGCTCAGACCAGGAAAACAAAGATGATCTGTTTGTCTGTAAGGATGCATCAGAATGGAGCGGAGCAGGGAGCTTGTGGCCCGCCCAGCGTATTTTCTACGTCACTAATAAGCTCCATTTCAAACAGCATTTTGTCATCTGCTCCTGATTCACACTGTTTTAGACAAAGAAGTACTCAGACAGGCGAATTGAGCTTAATTTTCTAGAATGTTGTCCTTTACCCTCAGAAACTGCAAGAACCTGTTAGAAACCCTTTTTTTTAAATCAGAGTGGGTCTTTTTTGTCAAATGTTTGTTCCTGAAAACTTAAAAAAAAATAAAGATTGCTGCGTCCTTGTCTTCTGCCGGAGCGGGGAGGTCTGGCCGTCTTTGCCACGGGGAGGCAGCTGTTTCTCTTCTTCTCTGCTGTAGGGTGGTGTGGGAGGGGGGCATGTGGAAAGCAGTACGTTCTCGCAGCCCATTATTTCTCTCATCATGTGTTCTCACTCCTTCTGCCTCCTTCTCTCCCTGCAGAACCACACACTGAGTCAGCACGCGCAGTGAGACCGAGGCCCGGCAGGATCTCTCAGCTCAGCCGCGCCCCCGACCCGGAGCCGGCAGGGGACCCCCATCCCCACATCACAGCCAATCAAAGTGTCATTTGCTACTCACATGTAAAAGTGTAACGATCGCGCCGCTGGGCGCGGCTATTAGGAGCAGCGGGGGAAACGAATATTAATGGGAAATGCTATTAAATAAAGAAAGAGGGTGAGGAAAGCTGCAGATGAAGCAAACACAGGAAGGAATTGTACGTGCAGTATTTTTTATTGTCCCTGCCAAACCGCCCCCCCTCCCAGCAGTTACTCCCCAGGTCATGTATTTTATTTTTTAACAAATAGGGATTTTCTTTTTTTGAAATCGTTGTTCTGAAGTTTGGCGTCCTCTCAGTTGCTTCTTGTATTCATAGCTGCCATTTTTTCTTTCTCTTTGTTCCACATGCGCTTATTTTCTTTCATTTTTTTCCTTTCTTGCAGTAAGTAGGTACTCGTGCTGTGTTGTGATTGTTTGCCAGTCGTAATAATTCTGAAAGCCCCCACCAACTCACAAACCACCCACCCAAACTACCCTTTTTATGATTGTTATATGTATTTTTCCTTTTTTGTAATTACTAAGAAAGAAAAAAAAAAATAAAGTGCAGAAAACCATACAGATGTTTCCTTTTTTTTCTCATGAGGCCTTTAACGGTTATTGTAAAAATGAATATCATGGATTTGGGTGCGTCTGGTCAATGACTGCTTTTTCAATGTGAATTAACCAGATTGCAATAATCTAGTACAGACAAAAAAGAGAGAAGAAATAAAGAAAATGCAGAGAACATCTCCTGTGTGCTGTGTTTTTTGTTTGTTTTTCCAGAGGAAGCGTGCAGGTGGTGGCGCTCGTAGAGACGCCGGTCAGGTGACTTATTTATCTGGAACAGAAGCAGAGATTCTCTGCAGAACCAGGAGGAGAACAGATGCTTAGAAGCTGCTTCAGGAGGAGAACTTCTACAAAACCGTGTAGCGGAACAGTCGTGTTCCTTCTGAAGGAGAAAAACGGCTGGTGGAGAAGACGCTGTCTAGTCGCTGTTTCACCCTTTTTTCTTTCACACCTCACCTGAAAGAGGCTGAAGTTTGACTTTATTCTGCATGCGGCCCAAATGTCAAACTTTATGACAGCCTGACCGGCACTATTTTTTACACCTTCATGTCAGAATGATCTCAAATGTTTTGTTTGTCAAGTTTTAGGGCAACAGAGGAGACAGTGTGGCACAGATGGAGGGAAGAGCTGCAGTGGAACTGAAGCCTCTAAAGTTAGCAGAAAAACAAGTTCACCAGCTCAGAATGTTTCTGCTGTCTTCTGCTTCTGTCTTTAAAGACGTCAAATCAGACTTGGAATCTTAAAGTTTGTGCATGATTGTTATCTGACTCACTCGAATCATGTTTGCTCTGAAAGACGTCTCACTTCACATCAACTCTTAGATTGAATCCCAAACTTCATATTTGAAGAGTTCTGAAACTGTGATGGCTCGATTTACGTGAAAATGACAAATATGTGTGATTATTTTGCCCTGAACCAGATTGTCAATGACCATGGAAACTGATCAGCAGATGAAAAGAATTTCTGGACATTTCCACATGACCAAAATTGTTGAAAACCTCGAGTCACTGAAGACATACTGGTGCAAACATAGCTTTAAATAGATAACACTAAAGATAACGGAATAATGTTAAAATCAGTATCTCCAACTGCATGTTTCACCTGTCCCCACGTGTTTGATCACAGCAGAAGGGCTCTGCTAACTGCTGCACAGGCTAACACCTTTTGGAAGGAGGGAGTATGATGGTGTGCAGTGACGTGCGGTGAGGTTAATGGCTGGTGAGGCGCTGACGTCATCAGTCAGATTTACCAACCATACTGCACATGTGTCAAACTCAAGGCCCGGGGGCCAAATGCGGCCCCCCATGTCATTTCATGTGGCTCGCAAAAGCATAAAAGTTTTTAATTTCTTAGAATAAAAAATAAAAATTGGTGTGTATTTATTCATATCTTGGGGGAAAAAGACTTGAAATATCGGATTTGGCAACTATACATTGGGATTTAAACATTGTCCATATAACCTAACCTGATAGAATCAAATGTAAAAGGATTTATGCCAGAGGAACAAGCAAACTTTGTTTTCTATGCAACTGTAATTGTCACTTTAATAATTTATAGTAAATAAATAATGAATTAGTTAATATTAAGGAGTAATTACATTTATTTGTCATTACATTTAGTTACATGTGTAAGTTATATCTGGCCCTTTGAGGACAGCCACAATGCTGATGTGGCCCTCAGTGAAAATGAGTTTGACACTGAGTAACTTATTCACCATTTGATTGACAACAGTTAACGTTTTTTGTTTAAAATATCATTTCAACATGTTTTTTTCCATATACAAACTGCAGCATAGAAGAAGCACAAACCTTATTATCATCTTACCTTTACTTGTAAATAAAGTCCATAATCCGCTCCTTCTGAAGAAAATGACTAGCCGCTTGCTATCACTTCTTCTATTATTTTTAGCGTCATAATCTCAGGGCTCACCAGCGCCCCCTAACATGAGGCACGAGAACTGCTGGCCTCACCCAGCGGCTTTTTTGCCGGCGTTTAGCGCTCAGCACAAGAAACACGTCCCTCACATACAGTTATTTATAAAAACAAACACTGTACATCACATACATCTGCTAAATTATGTAAACTCAGCTCATATAGTACAAGTGATTGAACCGACTTACAGAGAGACAGCAGTACCGTCTGACTGCATAGGTATTGCGCAATCCAAGGTGAGGCTCAGCGGGCTGGTGCCTCATCGCACGTCACTTCTTAGTATCTGAACGGCAAATGCGGAAATTCAGCGATTTTGAAAAGAAAAAACACCCAAAAATGGTACATTTAAATGGAAAATGACTGCAAAGCACAAATTACTGATTAAATATAATAAATGAATTTACTTTTTCTCTTTTCTTCCCATAATGACAGGTGAGGCACAGCCTCACCTGCCTCTCCTGACTGCACGTCACTGATGGTGTAGGATGGCAGCTCTCTGAGAGGCTGTTGAGAAGCAGCATGAATATCACATTTATCATCATTGGAGCTAAACTCAGAACATTTCAGGGATCAACTAACTAATACATATTTTTTTTGTATAACTAGGAGTTTAGATTTTGTTTGTAAAAAAGCAAAATAAAACAATTTAGGGATATTATTTAGTTGTATTATATTAAGTGATTTTGTTATGTAATTGTGATACAGAGATTGTTTTGTGTACTTTGTAGTTTTACAATTTTATTTGATATGAGTAAAAATAAAGGGACGTTCATTCATGGATTCATCATTCATCCAAGTTCTCCTGAGCCTGGACCCCCCCGGCGCTGCAGAAGCCCTAAGTCCGCCCCTGCACAGCTTCTCGATCAGCTCCATCAAGTCATAAATACTCGGAAGCATCATTTGCTGTTGTTATTATTATTAATACATTAATTTGACTGATTTCAATTACCGTTAAACTTTGATCCGGACGGTCCCTGAAGTGGACGCGCCTCACTTGAAACGAACGTTATTAAGAACCGGTGCGGGACGCTGCCCCCCCCCCCCCCCCCTAAGACGGGGGGGCAGCAGGTGGCGGTTCGTGTATTTCCGGGTGGAACGAAGCTCCTCCGGTCCAACCCACCGAACACCAGCTGCTGCAGCCCCCACCCCCCCGCGAGCAGCCACACCGGGGCACAAACGAGCAGCACCGACCGCCAACGCAGCGCCGCGGTTCCCGTCCTGCAGCTGAACGCAGACGCGGCGGCGGCAGACATGGCAGCGTCGCTTCTCTCCGAGACCGACATCAGGCACCGGTCCATGGCGGAGGAGGATCCGAACGGAAACGAGCACGGGGCGGCAGCGCGCTGCGCGCTACCCCGCTGGGGGCCGCAGCACGCCGGGGCTCGGCAGCTGGCCCGGCTGTACTCGCCAGGTGAGACCGCTGCGTGTCCCATGAGGCCCAGGGGGTGGGGTGGGGCAGGGTAGCATGATGGGGATGAGGACGTGAAGCTGTTACGACCCCCCCCTTCCGAACTTTCCCCCTAAATTAGGCCAGGAGGAGTCTCCCGTTATGTGTCCTGGTCTAATCTGCATTAAGCAGACTGTCTTTTCCACGAGGTTTGCATGTTTGCAGATGATTCTGTGATCCTCAGCCCCACCAGCCTGCAGCTGGTTTGCTTCAGGTAATAGTACTATTTCCTTTTTTTGAGCCATGAATTTGTTATGACCTGTAATTAATTCATCTATTTTTAATGTTGTGAAAAGCCTCAGTTTCAGGTATCTTCATTTAAATTCCTGACATTGTGGCACAGTAATAGATCAAAATACAATGTAAAAAGTGGCTTCATAAAAAAAATGTTTGTGTGATTATTATTATAACAGACTTCCGACCTCTACTTTTACACCACCAAGGGGTATTTTTTTCTGGAAGAATTAAGAAAAAGGCAAAAAACATCAGGTCCAGTGTGCTCTAAAAGCTACATCTGTTACATCGTAAAATTGTAGTGAGCAATCCCGAAAACACTAATAGACTCAACACCATAAGTGAATCGGTTGCCGATACAGTTTATCGTCTAATGTGATCAAGTCTCAGCGTAGCCCATAGATTTATGATAGAACCCTGTCAGGCGTTGTCACGTAATGGATAACATTTGTTGTGCTATGGCATGATTTTGAGTTCATTCTGTTAAGAACTACAAAGTCGCACATTGACGACATCAGGGACAGGTGCGCATTAAGTACAGGGACACTCGTGTGGCGCGTTTTCAGCTGACCACAAATAAAATGTTCGTGCAAGTCAACGGTTGTTTTATTTGAGAACACAACAGCAGTTATAGATGAAAAATCAGATCAATGCCAATTAAAAAAACAAACAAATAACAGACTCACTAAATAATTAATCGTGATTAACATGATAATTTGACAACCCCTAAAATGTGTTGCTTTTTTTCTCCTTAACTTTCCGACAAAACCCGGTCACCTGTCTACTGACCTTAGTCTAGAGATGAAGGTTTCTGTTCCTTCCTCTCCAAGATTGTCCTTTTTTTGCCGGCATTATACCTAAAATCCTTTAGACGTAACCTTTTGCTTAATGGCTAGTAACAAAATCCGGTTCAGACAATTTGGTTTTACTGTAAAAAAAACTAAAACAAATGTCTTCAGTTCTATGTGATTTATTTGGATTGAATTACTGTGTTTTTTCCGAATATAAGTTGTGTTTTTTTGTGCGTGTGCAAAGTTTGGCCGGGGTTGTGACTTGTGAATACAACTGCAAGAGGGTAGTTGTGTTTATTGGTATTTGCTACTGACAACGATGCAGAAGAAGTCGTACATCAGGCTTAATGGAGGATAAAAAATGTAGTGATTTAAAGTGTTCTGAAGAGTTTAGTTGACTTGCTGGCATGTTCTTTCTGCTATTGTTTTATGAATACATGTTGCACTACTAAACCAGATTCCTCGCATGTTTCATGAAGTAAAATACGTTTGCCTTTCAAGATGAAATGTCTGTTCTTGTTCCCTTATTTTGTGAAACAAGTTTCCTCAAAGTGCTACTTCCACTCCATTGACATTTGTTTTCTTCTTTACCGTGCATCTTTTGGCTGCTTCGACTAACACTTCGAAGCATACGTTTATCAATAAATGTTGCTGTTTGTACGTTTTAGCATACTGCAGTAATACATCTAAACACCAGATGGCGGTGTGTGCTGTTTTCTTTTTGGTGGAGTTGTTGAAGCAATATAATCTGAAATCAGACGCTTTATCTTTTTAAAAAAAAAAATTATTTGTCGAACAGCTGAGCAAACGGATCTGAAGTCCTCTTGTGTTGGACGGGGGGAGGGGGGTTGAATCTTCTGTCACACAAGGGGTATATTTGAATAAACCCCTTTTGTAAATTTAGCTAAACTTTATTATTTCTGTTTATATTGATTTTATTTGTAACCGTTTTTTTTGGATCGGACGGAAAAGATGACGACGGAGTAAAAGAAAGGAATGCTTTTTCTTATTCAATCATGTTTTAAAAGTGTAAGCTAATTTTAGCTATTATTGGTAATCTAAGTTAGCGTTAACATGCTACGTCCATCTGCAGCACATGGCCAGACTCCTTCCTTTGATCTCATTTGTTAGGAATGTTTAAGAAGTTAATCTTGTTTGAATAACTTCTAATAGTTTTTAGTCTAAAGGAATCTAAAGATTTAGATTTTTATTTCTTCTAAGTATAAAAAAAGTTATTTACGTTGTTAGTATTGGCAACAATGTTTTTTTGAAATGACATAAACGTGTTACAATACTAGTAAATGATGTTTACTGTATACATTTCCTTACCTGTGTTGGGAACATTACTTTAATAAATAATAGCTTAATCGAAAAACTACCTGAGTTAGTAACAAGTTCAGTTTTACTTCAAAATTGAGTTGCTTCATATAAAAACATTTTATTTTTCTGATCAGTTTTCCAAGAACAGTAAAACAAACAAACTTTGTGTTTAACCTTCAATAATTATTATATATCAGTAGACAGCTAAAGGTTTATTCTGCACTTCAAGTATTAAAAATTTTACAATCACAGACTGCTCATTAGGTAAACATTTGTACATATTTACTTTAAAAACAGTTATAAGGTGAGAAATGTTCTTGCAGTAACTATAAATATTCAAAACATCAACTTTATATCAATGTTTCTGCTCAGAACTCTGTTTTAACAGCTTCTTCCACCTGTTTGGTGTTTGTTTTGTTTCTGCTGGTAACACTGAAAGTACTCTCAATTATTTTGGTTTTTGCATTGTGTTTATTACATTTAAATCATCCCCCCCCCCCTTTTTTTAACCCCAGTTGTATATTTTTTTCTTGATTAATGCTAGTTTCTCTTCAATTTGAGGTTTTATAGATTTGTCTATGATTTTTTTTTTTTTTCATGTAGTTTCTCATGGAGCCGTTTCCTTCTTTCTGAATCCAAATGGAACGGTTCCTAGCAGCTGATGCTGCAGGTGAGGACCGGTGACGTCTGCTCATGTCACCACATTATAATGTACTGACAGCTGCAGGAGCTTGTTAAAGTCTGCAGACTTCTTTCTGCATCTGCAAACGCCTTGTTTTACTGTGATTAAATACCATAAAAAACCCAACTCCTGTACATTTCTGTCATTTTCTAGAGAGAGTGGAAACTTCCCCGCTAATGTCTTGAAGTCATGAGGGTTTGGTGCAGTTTTCTGGATCTCTGCTGTTTTCCCTGAACTCAGCTGACTGAATGGAAACCTGTTCTTCTAGCTTCAGTAAATGGAGTCATTTTCGCGCTGAAAGGTTTGATGCCGGCTTGATGGACGGCACGCTGAGCCTCAGATCTTTATGGGGGAAACCTGTGCGGCCAGTTGTACGTCAAGCTGTCTCATGGTGCGTTTCTGCCTGACCATCTGCCCCGAGTCTCAATCCACTGAGCGCTCTAATTGCCTCTTCTTATGACGGACGGCTACTTGTTGACTCTCAGTCTTTTACTTAAGAGTTCCAGACATTATTTTCATCTGTCTTCCGTCAGAGAGCAGCTGTCTGCTTCACTGAGGCCTATATTTAGATTCTGTGAGGAAAGCGCTCCATCTCCATTAACAGAATTGAACTTGCATTATAATTCGGGGCAATCACATTAGAGAGACTGCTGCCTGCGCCCCTCATCATCCTCTGTTAGCTGCAGCTTCACGTTGGTGTAGAATCCACTCTGGAGGATGAACGGCGGTAAAGCTGAGCGCCATCAGCACATGAACAAAAACCCTGGTATCTGAATAGTAAAGGTTTGTCAAAGAGGCCAATCCAGAACCCTGTGGAACACCTTAAAGACCCACTCCAGTCATCTTTTTATTGATTTTCAAAAATGTTCCCAGTGGTCTTTAAATGACGATTAAGCCAATTATAGCTAAAATAAATAAACCTGTGTCATTTTCTAGGACATAGATTCTGCAGAGCAGAAATTCACCTCTGAGATGTGGGTGGGACATTGCTGTGAGGACTCTGTTTACACGCTCTCCTGCTAGCTTACAGCCCCTCAGACCCCCAACCTGTTGTCACCATCAACAAAAATGGCAAACAGTATTGGAGCCATCCAGCCGTATAGTTTAGATCCAGATTCCAGCTCAGACGAAGAAATCAAAGACATACATGGATCAGTTTGTCTACCAGTGGAACTACAGGCTCTTTCAAAATGTTTTCTGCTCCTCATTTGCAACAAAAACTCAGAACTGCAATTTTAAGCGAATTTTCTCTATATTTGTCCTCCCTCACAAGCCACAGAACATGTTAAAAACACCAACAACACCCTTTTCATTGGAGTGAGTCTTTAAGATACCTGATCTAAATGAAAGTTTTATTGGATTTATTTGACACACAGTGTTTAAATCTGTTAAAAAAGTAACCAACTTGATCACTAACTTGACAGAATTGCTTTTCTTCATTCAGACCAATCAAAGCGAGTGCAGCTTTGGACTCTGGACTAACTTTCTCTGAGCTTTTATGGTGGTTTTTCTACTTTGCTGAGTTCCCCTCTGAAGCTGTAAGAAACGTGTCCAGGTCATACATGACTCTGAATGTAAAGGACCAGTTCTGGCAGCAGCCGGAAGGTAGCGGTGACCCTCAGCCTGATCAAACAGATGCAGAGTCTCTGTTTCAAGGACAAGAAGAAGGATTTTGTTTTGACGCGCTTCATAAATGATGGGGCAAAGCCCTCAGTGGAGATCGGAAAAAATAGAGAAGTGTGTTTGGCTGTTTGTTCCAGCTCTGACTGATGGTTAAGAGGATCACAGATGCATTTGGGGTCCTGGTTCTTGATCCGCTCTCACTGAGTGGACAGGGAGCTTAGAGCGCAGCGACTTTGGGCAGAAAGAGGCCTGTGGTTTACGTTTGGATGCAGCTCCGCTTCAGGTCCATGGTTAAATGTCGATACTCAGCAATTAGTTTATGAACTTGAAGTCACGAGACGTTTTATGTGAAGCTGCAAAAAGTCGTATTTAGATTTGGTAAAATTCAGAACACATTTGCCATTCCGTTGGTCTGTCATTGATCCTTGAAGTCTGAAGAATTCCTACGAAGGGAGGTTTGGTTCAGTCCAACAGGTTTGAGATGAAATGGCTTTTAGCAGCTGATTCTGCTGCTCCCCTTGGGTCAGATGTGGAGCGGACACCGAGGCGGCGCTCGGTCAGAAGGACCACACGGCCAGTCCATAGACTACACGCTAAACCGAGCTGCTGCCATTAAATCCTTCTGTCAACGTACAGCAGAATGTCCAGACCGTTTCTGTGAAGTAGGTCAGCATTAAAAAGTTGTTTATGTTGGGTGTGATGCAGAACAATAAAAATCAGCTGATTTGTGAGACTTGAGCCTTTTAAACGTTTAGTTTAAAACTTTATCACTTACAAAAAACAAACAAAAAAGTGTTATCTGGCATTTTTTTCAGTGGATCTGCTAGAGGTGTTATTAAATGAGTTATTTGCTTTTAGTCCTCTGTGTTCATATTTTACCAAAGATCAATTAAATGATTTATTTTGCACAAAGCTGCACAAAATCAATAAAACTTGTGATCTTTGGTATTTGTTTAAAGAATTGTGAAGTTTATTAACTGTCTTTAAGGGTTTGCAATATAACTACAATTTGCTATCTTTTGTGGGAACTACACCAGTTGTAGTCCTAAAGTGAGAAGATCTGGACACGTCTACACCTTGCATTACTGGAACATGCTGGTTCACTTTAGGATAAAGAGTACTGAAAATAAGGTTTTCTGTGGAGTTTGTTTGAACAACAACATTGACTTGTTCAAACAAGTTTTTGTTTTTGACTTGTACTTGTGATGATTTTGAGATTATTTATGGTGAGTTTCTAAGAAACTGCTATTGTTTCCCTGATAATAACAATAAAGTACCCCCTAACTGGGGGGTACTTTAAAAGGTCCATACTGGTCAATAGAACTACATCTGTAATGTTTGTAAGAAGAACAAAATGAATTATGTCTTTGGCTGCATTTCCATCATAATTATGCAAATACACACAAACCAACTTCCGGGATAAGTCATTCAAAGACTTGTTGACGCATGTGAACAATACTTTGATGCTGTGGGACCTCTTGTGGCGTACAGGACCCAAGGCAGTCAGCTCCTACCAAGAAGCTCATCGCCATCCGGTTGTTGGTTACTTGACTCATTTCATTCCAAAGAAATGTTTCCATTGCAGTTTTGTGAAATATGACAATTTTGAAATGCCTCCAAGCGCTCAAAACTTTTATTTGGTAAATGCAAGTTGTTTTTTTTTTTTTTAAACTGTCGTTTTTCCATGAGGCAAATTTATAGCAAATCCGATTAGTCAATGGAAACACGGCTTATGACACATTGTGGCTTTTCAACCTTTAATTGCTGGTCATCTTATAGTTTTCACAAGATGTTAGTTTGTAGTTCTTAAAAAAAGTAGAACACAAATCCCAGATATAATTAGAAAAGAAGATAACCTTTTTGTTTGTTTCTTTGTTTTTTTAAATGGAATGCACTGCGCTGCTATAATAAAGAAAGGTAAAGAACATAAGCGGAAGCATGAATGATGTTTTTTTTTTTGTGGTTTATTGACGGACTGTTGCAGAGCAGAACACCGTTCTCTGAAGACCTTTCATTAAGGCCAAACAAACTCTTGTCTCAATGTGGGTCACCATTGTCGTACGTTTTCCCGGTCTCGGGAGACTCTGAAGGTCCTGATTAATTGCTGTCTGAGCGCTCTAATGAGCTTTTTTGAACCTGCACTTGAGTTTCCATAACTGCACTTTATTGGTCATTTATTTTTCTAATTTGTTGCACAAGGTGTGGATTTAGGGGGTTCTCCCCACCCCCAAGCTGTGGGCGGAGCTGAGATGTGATGGCACAGGTAACTTCTGTTATTGATGTTTCAAGAACTTTAATTTAGTCAAATGGTCTTTATCGTGCTATACTTACGCCTTTTATAGTAAATTATATCCATGGCTATAATGATTTATACCATGGTCCGGGTGGATACTCGATTCTGATTGGCTGCTGGGTGTGCGTTAAAGCCTGATAACTGCACGGTGAAAAAAGAAGTTCCGGTTACCTAGCTTAAATGTTTTGTATCACTGCGCCGGATTCTTTAAAACAACCTTTTGCTTCATCATTTGGACAACAACAAGCGTTAAGAGGTGAACTTTCTCTCGGAGCACGTTTCAGGCTTCCACGGCGTGCGTTAAAAAGTAATAACGCACACTTTGTCGGCCATTAACCCTTACATAATACATTACCTTTGGTACACGAAAGAACAATTTTTTTAAATTAAATATACGTTTTTTTCCTGAGTACCTTTCCAATCTGGAAGTAAGACGACTCGATCTCTGAGGCTCCGCCTTTTCGCTCCGTGTGGGTACCTCCCATTTTACGAGGTCATCCTAAAGTCGGCCTCGGCAGCGTGTCCGCGTTTCGTCCGATGAAAACAAACAACATCCAAATTTTTGCAAAGATGGATGTGCATATAGTGCATATACAATGAAAGCGTTTAGCCGATCACCGCTAGCTCCATGAGGAAAGTGGGTGTGTGCGTTAGCCTGGGGGTGGAGCTTACAGCGCAGACTCTTCCTGGAAGGGGCTGTTCCTCACTGGTCTACATCTCAATGTGAGAACCCGCTCCTTTTCGTGGGTTGGGAGGAGCTGGTGCTCAGTGCTCAGAGGAATACTCAGAAAGGTAGGAATGGTTTGAAATAACGCTTTTGGGTTGTTTTTCGTGAGGAATGAACATAATAATAAACTTAAAAGCTCAATGATATAGGCATTTTAAAAGTAAATCCTTGATGAGTTCTAGCTTTTGATGTCTGTAATTTAATAGAGTTTCACTTATCCCTTGTGCTATCTTGTGGGGTCCAGATGACCCCACAAGATAGCACAAGGGTCATTCTAAATGTAATAAAATGACAGCTGTCAGAGTTGACCATCCGAATGGAAAAGCACAGAGACGTCCCTTTTCCTTGGCTTTCACAGATGCAGACATTCGTATTCTGCGAGGATTTGCATTTCCAGGTGAAAATGACCCTGAAGCTCTGCCTTTGGCTCGAGCCGAAGGGCTCATCAGGCTGCAAGTGGAAGATCTGCTCGGTGATCCTAACAATGCTGTCAGACCATTTTATGGAAACCTAAAAGCAGAAATGGGCGCCACATGCTGACAAGTGTCTGTTTAAAGCAAAATAAACAGCAGAAATTCAAAATGTCAGAGTGTCCATTTAAGGGAGCCCCACGCTGGTATGTGCTTAGTTGTCTGGGCTCAGTTCATGGCTGGCGGGAGGTAAATCTAAATAGCTGTTTGGCTTGTTAGAGTTTGGAGAAGTTAGATGAGGCGTTGGCAACGCTCCGTAGAGCCAAACACGGGCTCATTACAGCAAAACGAGGACGGACAAACAGCTGGATGCTTCTGTGTCTCCCTCTGTTTCTGCGCTTTCCCATTTCTTCCTCCAACTCTCTGTTTCTCCCTTCATGTCTCCTCTGTCCCCCATCTGACTTAAGTGTCACAGTCCACTGCCTTCCTCTCTTTTATTTTGTTGTCAGTATTTAGTTTGCCGTTACCCTGAGCACTACGTGCATCTTTCTCCATTTCTGAAACCTACATTTTTCTTTTAAAGCAGGTACTTGGAAATTTGTCCGTTTTTTTATTTTTATTTTTTATTTTATTCCTCTTTTTTTCTAATTAGCATTTATTTTACTAAAGCCTTTCTCGGTCTGTTCAATTCCTCAATTCCAACACTTTTCCAACACTTGCTACTGTGCAGTGCTTGGAGTTAGCAGCATTAAGATTTTTCCTTTCTAAAGGAAACTTTCAAAAAAAACAACAACAACAAAACAAAAAAAAGAGGAATTTCAAATAACGTTAAAGAAAAAAAACGAATTCTTCTGGGTGTAGAACAAGTACAGTCTTCCCTTCGTGTGTCACAGTTCATCTTAGGTAGTCTTACGGTTTGTTTTTCTTTTTCTTTTTACAGTTAATTGTGTTTTTCGTCATAATTGGCTGTAGATGATTGTTGATTATTCTCATTGAGAATAGATCAAAAGATGAGGATTCTTTAACATTGTTTTACTCCTTTACATTAAAAATAAAATTAAAATGGGGTCATGCGATGCCTTTATATTAAAATGTGTCATTACAAATACTGCAGACATTTGACACATTGACGCGCAGACACTACTAACCCCAGAGGTCAGAGGTCAAACATATCTGGAGTCTCAGGAGTCGTTCAGCTTTGACCTAAACGACCTGTCGTGTGTCCATGTGACCTCTGGATGTTCGTGGCTCCTTTCTGAGGGCGACCATGAGTTTCCACCGTGAGACGCTCTTTAATCCTGCAGCAAAATCCCAAACTTCTTTTTAAAATCAAAGCAAAACGCAATGACCTTCTCTAAAATCATTGCTTCTTAAGTCCAGAGTGGCTGACATGTTTGGCTCTTTTTATTCGCAAACCATAGAAAGAATGTCGTCAAATGTCCCAATATTCTTCTTTTATAGCAGCAATGTATTATTTAGAAATTAAAATGTCATTTGTTTCAGTGTCTACTATCTGGTAAACAGTGGAACTTCTGCCTGCAGTGGCCACATTACAGATTTTCTGCCTTCTCTGAATTGGATTTCTCCGTTGTTTTGTACATCAATCACATCTTTAGTCTCTTGACTGACAGATATTTTTCTTCCTTGGTTAAAAACAGATGCTTTGCAGCAGAGAAATGCTCAAAAAAGACAGTTGCAAAATAAAACATGTTTTCAATTATACGATAAAACTATATTAGCTTTTTATCCACTCATGCTGCAGCGAAAAGGGCTTTGCTGCTGCAAAGGTCGACATTACTCCTTCATTTTTTTAAATGTCAGTTTTATTCTGAATTCATTTTTTAAATGTTGTTTTTCTTTAAGGTAACAATAAAAAAAATCCTGTAGCTCTCATATTTTATCAGCTCTGCTCTAACAGAGTTTACTACGGTTCTGTCCCAGCAGGTCGGAACAAACTAGACGCACAAAATTGCTGGAAAAAAAACCAAATGTCACTTCATCACAAAGTTGACACAAATGTTACAGAACTACGAGCTTCTTTTTAAGCTCGGAGGAGGAAACGTTTCCAGCCGGGACTAAATATTTAGAGAGGCTGAACAGATCTAAACTTACAAGTTCTGTCTTTGTTTAAAGGTCATTTAAAACATTTCTTAACCAATCAAAACGGATTTTAGAAACCTAAAACGTGAACAAAGTTGAACTAAATCTTTTGAAAAGTTGTTTTAACAGACAGAAATTCAGATGAAGGAATCCGTCTTCGCCTTTCGCTGTCAGACTTCACAGTTTACGGCCAAGAAGACGTGAAGTGGGTGCATTCAGACACAAACATGGGCAGGCGAGCCTGAAGGCAGGATTTTACTGTTGACCTTGAGCAACAGCAAGACCTGTATGTGTGTGTGTGCGCACATGTAGGTGTGTGTGTGATTATCCTTATGAGGGCTACACACGAATATGGCGGTGCTGGAAAACCCTGGAGATGCAGTCAACACAGCGTCACACTATGAAACACACTTGATCTGATCTGTCCGTCATTTACTATGTATTTGTGTGTGTGTATCTTTGCTGAATCTCATTTGCTGCTTTCCTCTTTGCTGCTGAGGGTCTTCTGGGTAATGGAGTTATTAAGTTTGTCTTCAGGATTGTGTGTGTGTTTGTCTGTGTTGTGTACTGTTGTCGTGAGAGTGTGTGTCCCAGGTTCTGAAGTCCGCAGAGATCAGATGAAAGAAAGGAGGCCTGCGACTGATCCTCTCCTCTCCAGAGCGAGGGAATTCTCCCCCCCTCATCCTCACCCCCAGCCTCTCTTCCTCTCCCACCCATCTTTGGTGTTGCTGTCGCTCCTCCTCTTCGTCTCCCCCGTCCTCTTCCTCTCTGGGGGAGACGCTGGTTTTCTGTCTCTGAGCACGTGACCCACTTTTACCACCCACGTCTCCCCCAGTTTGTTCTCCCCCAGCCCCACCAGAAGACGGATGGACAGACAAACAGACAGACGGGGAGCTGGAGCTTCTCGTCCGTTCTCTGTTCCCGGCGTTCAGGCTAAACCTGAGACAGATGGGCGGAGCTCTCCTGATGGCGACCTTTATCTCTGCGTTTACGTCTCTTGTTCACACAAAACCACATTTGTTCTTCTAACAGCGAACCAAAATGCCCATCCCAACCACTGACTGTATATGAAACCTGGACTGAGTGAGTGTGACGGTGTGACGTCATCCATAGGAAATGGTTGACTTCCAGCTCCAACCAGAATCAGTTAATTCAGTCGCCTTCTTTTTTATTTTATTTTTTTACAATCACCGTGTTGAAGCCTGATGACATCTGTGAACAGTGATTGGTCCAAGTTATCTGAGTTAACGTTTCTATGGTAACCACTCTGCCAGTCAGGAGTGAGCTTGTTGGACCTGTCGGGCCCACCTAAAAGAGGTCTGTCAATCGAATGTAATGAACGTTCAACGTGAAACCGCCTACTTTTTTATGAGGCATCTGATAGGTCCGTTTACAACCATGGTCCAGTTGACTACTTGGCTGCTGGGTGTGGAGTAAGAAGTGATAACGCACAGTGATGATGCTCGCCTGAAAAAGAAGTTCCAGTCACGTAGCTTAAATGTTCTATATCAGGGGTCCCCAAACTTTATAACGCCGCAGACCGGTGTGAGATCATACAAAGTTATCACGGATCGGTCTTTGAGATGTGGCGGACGATTGTAGCAACGCTACGATGAAGGAGGAACAGAGACATGACGAGACGAACTCTGAGCTTTTATTTTGAAAGTCATTGTACATCGCACAGGTGTCATCATCCTCTCCCCTTCCCACACTCATGGTGCAAAAAAAGAAGTGCTGTCTATTAAATGTAGCTTTCTTTTTTTGGAAGTGGAAGGCTCCTCTTTTGTCTCCTGGCTGGACGTTTTCCCCTTGGCAAAGAAACGTTCTAAAGTTTTGTACTCATTTTGCTAGCTCCTGGGTTTTATTTTAGCGGTAACTTATCATGTGACCGAGAAGAGCGCCTTGTTCTGCGTCAAGAGTGACATAGACGGATGTAACAGAGAATCAGGCAATCTTTCAAAATAAAACATCTTTCAGATTCCGAAATAAATAAAAGGAAAGTCATGTAAGTTATTTATTCTCTCTGTGCGGCCCGGTACCGGTCCGCGGCCGGGGGTTAGGGACAGCTGTTCTATATCGCTGCTCTGGCGTCTTTAAGTTAAGTTGAAGTTTGAATTTGGCATCACCTAAAAGCGAAAAGTTGTGGAGCAAAAACAAAGACGTTTTTTTTATTAATTTATTAATTTATTAATTTTATTAATTTTTTTTATTTCTTACACAAAAAAAATTCAGATGACTATTTATGCAAATGCAGAAACTTGTTATCATGCAAAAAAAGGAAAATAGAGAAAAAATAGAAATAGAAAATTTCCTCAAAATGTTCCAGCAAAGTCAGAACTTTAGTGAGCACAGCATGTTGCATGTTAGCAGATTAAAGGTGTCTTTACACATCGGGGGGGGGGTTCTTCATTTGGTCTGAGTTCCCAGAGAACAATTCAGCTCACACAGCATCGTTAATAAATGATCTCCTCTCACTGAAACGCAGAACACGACCAGAACAATCAGCTCCTCGCCGAGCGCCGGCCAGAATCCGTAATGTCCTTCAAACCCGGTGCTGTCAGTCCCGAGCAGCCGGCTGCCATGTGATCTCCCCTCACCTGCTGAATAAATCAGTCCGGACACGACTTTTCAGAGAACGCCGACAGATGATCTCATTACAGGCGTCTTCTCCTCAGTGTGGAGGTGAGGAGCGTCACGCAGAGCAACGCCGTTCGCAGACGCACCTGTAACACGGCGGATGAAGCCCGCCGCCTTCCACATTTACAAAGAACCTTTCCTGAGTGGGCAGAAATCCTCTTCATGGAGTTTATGAGCTCAGCTGATGACCTTTGATGTAGAAAGCCTGACTGAGCTGGAAAAGATTCTTTTCAAGTAAATGCACAAGTGATGGAAAAACTGTTTTTTTAAATTAGGTATGAAGTAGAAAAATATTTGAAATTATGATATTATATATTATATGATATTATTTGTAACCATTTATTAAGTATAGTTTTAAAAGCCAAAAATAGAATAATTTGTAGGATAACAATAGAAGAGGGTTCGACACAGAGAAAACTGCGGCATAAATGAAACTAGAAAACATTTATTAATAGATTATTTCCAGAAAACATTGCTGCAAGTGACTCATGTTCATCACTGTTTTATCAAAATAAAAGCATCACATGCAAACCAAAAAGGGCAGATTTACAGTTCTTTAAAAATAATTAAACTTATATTTTATTATTCAAAATAATCAAGAATGAAAAGGAAAAAAAAAAGACAAATTTTTTTGTTTTTTAATTTTTTATTTTAATTTGAAAAATGTATAAACAAATAATACACGGATTCAAAAGGATTTTTTATTTAGACTTAATAGTTTACACTTTGTTTTCATGTGCTCTAAATAAAAGTCCACAAGATGTGTGTGAAGCTCCTGCCGGATGGTTCAAGCTGCATCGTCTGAGTTCAGTCTCAAATGCTCCATAACCTAGAGAACGGTTTAGAAATAAAAGCTTGCATGTAAAGCACTAAAGGCCAGAAAAGCCCGTATAACATACGGAGAACTGTTTCAGAAACAAACAGTTTTTTGGAAAAACTTTAGACTTTTTTCTTTCTTTTTTTGCATTTCAAATCACATCATTCTAGTCTTTTTAGTCCCTTAAGCTTCTGTGTTTTAGGCCAAAAACAGTTTGACCGCCTCCGCCTGGGTCGCTGCTTCTCTTTATAATTAATATAGTAATAGTAATAGAAAATCTGCCCTAATATTCTGTCATTGAGGAGATTCTTTATTGGCTTCACTTTAAATGTCTGTTTAGAAAAACTTGTAACTGTGGAGTTATCTCAGCAGAAAAATGAATGACATTAAAAAGTTCTGTACATTACATTTCATACTTTGGGTTTTCAGTCCTCTAATCTTTCCAGTAGAAACAAAATAACTGATCAAATACTCTGAATCTCTTGATTGCAGATCAGAAACCTGATCAACAGGGTGATTTGGAAAAAAAACGGATTTTTTTTCCAAATCAGTGAACATGACGAGACATTCACCTTCTTTCTTCGTGTTAACACGTTTTTTTTTTTGCAGCTGACATTTTTTGAAAGAACATGAATTCATTTAGGATCTGAAACCACCAAAAGTTCACAGAATGTTAGATTTTGTTCAGAATTTTAATCATTTCTGTGTTTTATCCTCGTAAAGTTATTTAAATGATGACTTAGTGGCTTCTATTTAGCTGCAAACCAGCAAAATATTTGATATTGTTTATTTGATCGAAGACGCTCTTTAACCCGATCAGATAATCCTCCCATCTCTTGGTCCTGCAAAAGAAGATGATGGAGCAGCTGCTGCCTTCTTCATGCAGAACATCCGAGCTGCTGCTGCTCTTCTGCAGACTGTCAGGAGCATCTTCAGTCCTACAGGGAGGTGATTTATGCACAACGGCCAGGAAAAAAACAGCAACATTTAAAAAAAAACAAAACAATAAATGTTCTAATCCATACCAAACAACCAGCTTTATTTATGTGGCATTTAGAAAAACCAAAGCAACCAAAGTGCTGTCCAAGTATAACAATTACAGATAAAAACATTAAACAATGAAACAAACAGGATCAAATCTAACAGACTGGGCTGTGTCTAAATGTTTTATTTTTTTATTATTGTATTAAAAAAAGATCCTCAGAGCTGCTCAACGATGTGTGTTGGATGAAATATGTTGGGAATTAGGAACGTCAATCAGTTAAAATATCATAATCCTCAGTTGTCTTTTTTTTTTTTAAATAACTTAACAATACAATTTTTATAAAGTGAAAAGTTTGGAACTGAAAGTTTTCCTTTGATATTTTCAACACCTTTGTTCGTCCAAATGTGGAAAAAAAAAACACCTTAAATGTTCAAAAAATGCAATTAGAATAAGACCAACAGCACCGCTCATCACAGGTTGTCTCCATGGCAACCACGAAAACCTTTGAGCAGAGTCTTCTGTTTCATCTACAGTCATACAGTTTTTAAGTATGAGGGTAAAAAAGTGAAGCTATAATCCTAAAGCAGACAAAATCTATCTAAGTGTCATCAAACTTTTATCATTTCCACACAGAGCTCCAAATGTCATCTTTTGACAGTTTTATTTTGAAAATTTTCAAGTTGTGGAATATTTAATTAACCACATTATGGTCTGGAGGGTCGGTGACGGATGTGACGTCTGCTCACCTCAATCACATCTATGAAAAACAAACCGAATTAAGCAGACAGGAAATCCCCAGAAGGAAAAAAGGAAAGTCCCTGCTAGTTTTTCAGAATAAAATCTTGTTGGCTCTGCACGACACCTTCCTGTTGACTCGTACTCTGCTGGGTCCTGCTGAATTCAATGTGCTTTTGTTCCATTCCTCATGGAATTTGCAAGCCAAACACAGCACCACAGAGTGTGTCACCTCACAAACGTTGGTGTAGCCGTCAAACTGGAGGGAGACGCTTACATTTCCACCTTACTGTTGGGAATAACAGAAAATAGGAGATGTAATCTAAAGGAGCGGCTTCAGATTTAAAGCCCGTCTTGGGAAGACGGTGTGGTTGCCGTGGACCACCGCCTTCTGGCTGACCGCCTTTTGCCATCAAAGGCGACTTTGCAGCCGTTCTGGTAATGAGCACAGCCCAAGCACTAAGCGTACATTGTGGAGGCTTCATCAGAGGCTGGAGCAGTGGACTGGTGGCAGGAGGTCGGGGTGATTACGGACAGAATGGAGGCCGAGGTTCTGCCCGCCGCTGCTCGTTTAGCAGGTCTGCGAGTTTTTGTTTTGTTTTTATGTTTGCAGTCTTCATCCCTTACAGCACACTCAGATTCAGGCCAGCTGCAGTTATATTTATCTCACTGCAGGGCCCCCAGGCCAGAGCCCCTCAGGCCGCCTGACGTCACCGCTACCCATGTTTCTTTGCAGCATAAGAGTGATAAGGGGAGGGGCTGTCCTCTGCGTATCTATGAAGTGCATGTTTGTCTCATAAATCATACAGGAAGTGTCACATTAGCTGACGTGCCTGTAAATGGCTCATGATTTCACCCCATGATGCCTTTGGTTTTGTGTTGTGACTCCAGCCCCCCCTCCTCACCTCACTGGAAGATTCTCCCCCCTTCTCCACCGGGACATTAGTATTCCGGATGAGTCTGCCCGCCACTCATTCCCCAGACGGCAAATCAGCCGGCGTTGATTAATTTCAGCCTATTAGCTTCCCCCGTTTCCCTCCCCCAGCTCCGCCCAGGTTAAATCCCCGTGCACACCCACGTGCGTGCTGACAGGCAGGGGGTGCTGCTGGGTGAGCGATGGCAGAGAGGTTGCCAGGCAGCCAGTTGTTGTCAGAGTGATATTAATGAGCACTTTGCCCAGGCCCCTGTGTGTGTGTGTGTGTGTGTGTGCGTGGGTTGTGTATGTCCGCCTGTTTAAGAGCCTTTTTTTTGTGTGTTCCAGATTAAAGAGTTGAGTCCTTTTGCCATACATCCTCACACATGTACATGCTCTCTGAGGCTGTTTTTGTGTGTCTGTTTTGGAGCTGGGTGTGATATCTAGCAATGCCTTGGCCAGAGGGACCCGGGCTTATGTGTGTGTGTGTGTGTGTGTGTGTGTGAGTGTGTGCGCTCTGTGGAGGCCTGTCCTAGTTTCCTTCCCCCTCACCGGGGAGCTGGAGGATCCAAGGCCTGACGCGCATCACCTGACAGCCGCCCCGCCGCTCCGCAGCCCGCCACTGTGTGTGTTTTTATGGGGAGGGTTGTAGAGTCAATGTCGGCGAGCGTTGAGACATCGTAGGCGATGTTTGGCGTTCAGCTGAGAACATCAGTGTGTGTTGGAGGACACAATGAGCCGTAGTTTGACGATCTATGGGGTTCTCGGCGCTCTGTTGTTTGGGCGTTGCAGCTGGGAAATGGTTTATTCTCCCTGAACGTGTCATTGATGGTCTGTTCTTGAACTTCCTGAAAAAGGAACTTCCGGATGTGTTTAAAGCCGCTTACAAAAAAAAGTAACCAGAACCAGGCCACTTCAACCGGCTCTACCAGGGCCTTGTTACTCAATTAAAGTTGTAACGTAACATTTCATGACAGAAATAAAAATACTAAACTATGTTTCGCTGTTATGACTAAACAGTGAATAGTAACAGAGAGTGTGATGGAGGCCAATGATTGGCTGTGACGACCACTACAGCAGCAACATCTCACACAAACGTGATCTTTTGAGCGTATAATGCCGTAGCTGTTCAGCAGCATGACAGCATTCTCCAACAACCGTCAGCCATGTTTTTCTGGCCTGTTTGCTATATTTTAGAAAACTCTGGTTCAGCGGCGCCCAAAACCAGAGGACAGAATGGCTGGAATTTTCTAAAGGCTAGACTCGTCCAAATTCACGGCCGTTAACATCTGGCCTACGCGCTCGACGAAGGACCCGGCCAACGTCGCCCGGAAAGGCCGCCGCCATTAAAAAGGATGCAGCCCTGGAATTTGGACACAGCCAATGTCTTCAAGCTAGACTGTTCTGTTTGGTTGAAGCAGTTTTAGTCTGAGGTGAGACGTGTCACGTTTAGACGATTTTAGTCAAATTCAGTTATTAGTCTCACTATATTACATAAAAAAATGGGGAGAGTGTCACGGCGTGTAGACGGATCCCAGAGCAGAGTCAGACTGGATGTGTCAGATAAGTGACGTTTATTAGCTTCACCACAGGAACAAAACCAAAGGAGGCAGACTGGGGGTGAAGGCAGGAGGCTAGGCCACAGACAGCGTTCACAGGAAACAAGGGCGAGGCCACAACGAAAGGGAAATCATCTGGCAGGTTGGAAGAGCCAGGGAGAGGCTTTTAAAGGACAGTGTAGATTGGTTGCAGGTGTGCAAAGACACCTGTCTAAAAAGCCACGCCTCCTGCCCCAGGCCACCCTGCAGAAGCACAAAGCAGACAAAACATAAGTACAAAACACAACAACACAAAACCAAATAAAAGAAAACCCCTAACCATAACAGAGAGAGTAGCAAATAATGGAATTGAACAAAGTGTCCATTGTTTTGAAAGTAAAAGAAAAAAATGACCAGATCTGAGAACGTTACTTTAAAAAAGTAATTTCTTAGTAAAAAAAAAAAAAAAAGGATTTACTTTTCTATAAACGTAATCAGTTACCAGAAAAAGTAACTGTTTTTCCGTAAAAAAAAAAAAGGTTGTATTATGTCAACATTTTAACTTTTCTGATCATTTCAAACAAAATGAAAAATAAACATGTATTTGACCTTCAATTTTTATGTTTACACATTAACAGACAGCCACAGGTTTTAAGTACTTTTGCAGTAAACAGTTAAAGATAACATTTAAATAGAAACAAACTTTAATAACCTGTGACAGCTGGAATAGTAAACAACTTTTGTTGCCAAGTATTGTGTTTACAAAAGTAAACTTTTAAATAACATAAAAAGCGTCTGTATTTCACATTAAATAAGCCAAACGTACAAATAGTACCGTTGGTCCCGATTGACACTGCTTTTAGCCAATTCAAATCACATTTGACTAGTATCTAACGTTAGTTTGGGATAAATCTTTAACTTTCAAGAAACATCTTGGTCCTTGTTGGTGCAAAAATAAAGCTCTTAAACCCAAACTGTGGACTTTAATAAAAAAAAAAAAAACCTGTCTCCTCCTAACTTTTGATGCTGTTTTTTTTTTTTAAAAGGTGAAGGGTCACATCTGAGGGTTCTGGTAATATCCATAATCACATAGTTGAAATCTCCTGTGGTGGAGGCATTAGAAGGAGCTGATGGCATATTCATTCTCATAAAGGTCTATAGGTGCAGATTTGCTGGCCTGAGTGATTTATTAGAAAAAACTGTCATGAATATCTCATAGGCTGCGAATGCCGAGCGATACATTTGGATCTGAACGCATTAAAGTTTTAAAGACGCTGGGCTGAGACAGAAGAAGGATCGTGGAGACTTTTTTTGCTGAGATCCAGAGGAGCAGGAAGACGGGAATATGGGGGAGATCCCAGTTTTAAATTCAAGTCGTTTTGGGAAAAAGCCTCCAGGAAAGGCACGGTGCTCGGCTAAATTAGAGGAGCTGTACATCGGCCCTTCGGGTCCTTTTCAATAATTCAAGCCCCCTGATCTTCAGTGCTGCGAAGCTGCAGGGGCTTCAGCTTGACCCTCCCGTCCTATGACATTGCTGAATTGCGAGTTTAGATCGAAAGTGCTTCAAGTGCGTCCCGAGTCGCTGCCGCTGCTGACCTTTGAGTTTGTCCCCGCAGAGCCCCACCCTCTCTGAAGCAGCCTCTGTGTGTCTTTGAGCATGTGCGGCCATCATTGTTTCACTTATGAGGTGTCACGACCCCACAGCCCTGAGTACACCTGTCTTCATGTGAGCGATTACATATTAACACTGTGGACACACACTCGGTCTTTGTGGGTGACTCGTCCTTTGACCTTCACTGAGGGCCTCACTCCTTTTGCAGCAGTTTCTTGGTTTTCTCCTTCTTACCTTGTGGTTTGCTGTCACTTAAGTCAGATTCTGATCCTTAAAACTCCATTTCAACATTTCTTTTTTTTTTAATAACTTCTTCTCAAAGTCGTGGTATCTTGACTTGAGCCCTCTGTCTTCAAACGTTCCATCCAGCTGGCTCCACCAGCCCAGTGGTTGAGTGGTGAAATGTTCCAAGAACGGAAACTTTAAATTACCTTATTATGGTCACAGGAACAGGCAGACGTCTGGATCCAAATACAGCAGGTTTATTAGCTCAGCTAAAAGTCCACAAAGCTAAATCAGGGTCAGGCAGGCAGGAGCCGATAACAGGCATAAGATCATCAGAGGAGAGGCGGGGTGGTCAGGATCCAGGCGAGAGGCGGGGCAAACAGAGTCAGACACTGAAGATCAGGTCCAAATATAACGCTCGGTAAGGAAGGCAGAGTGGCACAAACTATACTTCACACTGAGTGAGGCTCAGTGCAGAGCTTAAGTATGCTGTGGTTGATAAATGAATGACAGTCAGGTGTGCGGCATCCAGGAAGTGTGCACTGGGGGTTGCTGGGAGATGTAGTGTGGTTAGAACTCTGGAGACTGCTCCCGCTGCTGACCAGAGGAGACAGAGTTCTGACTTCTGACAATTCAGAATCCACTTCGGCATCACCTGGATGATTAAGAACCTTTGACATGTTTTCCCTCAATAATCATTGATTTCTTTCTCTTGCCAGTCACAAAAACTCTCTGAAAACCAGCGCACGCCTCAGTGCTAGCATAAAATTCAACTCTCCGCCCCTCACATGGGGGAATCATGGCAGCCAGGAGGAAGAAAGGTCAACAAATCTTCCCAACTTAGAAAATGTAAATCCTTCAGTAAATAAGCAACTTTTGAAGTTGCATCATGATTGAGTGTGATGTAAATACTGATGAAGCTACTTGGACGAGTGGCGTAACGTTTCAGGAAGAGAAGAAGTTCAGTCTGGAGGCTGTGACTCGTATTCCTTGTGGCGAAATTTAAATGAAATCTCAGAAGAAGGGACTCTCTTTTTTTTTTTTTTTTAAATCTGCTTCTTGGTGGATCCAGAAATGTCACTGAACTTTTCCTGTGAAATCCGTCCTATAAAATGAACTATTTTGAGTTGGTTTTTGGTCTGGGAATTTGAAGACATGTTCCATTTCAAGTTGTTTTCCAAATATGAATTTTAAAACTGCTGTCCTGCAACCAGCCTTCAATGGTCTTTGGAGGAACTGCAACATCTGGTATTCTTGTTTATGGTAATAGAAGAAAAGCATTTATTACTAAAATCAAACAGACTTGAATGAAAGCATTATTCCATTATTCTCCCCCTTGCTGATGTCATTGTGTGCACGTTGAAGCGTTTTAACTCCTGTTGTTGCAGTCGCTCCTGCAGGCCTCCTTGCTTTGCTCCTCCGTCCACTGAAGTGTTGTCGTTTTGTGTCTTTGTCCAGGGAAACGTCTCCAGGAGTGGGTGTGCGTCGTTCTGTGCCTCTTGCTTTTTGTCGTCAACTTCTCCTTCCTTCTTCTGCACTTCTCCACCGTCCACATCTTCAAGATCGTCCTCGGCATCGGTCAGTCTGAAACCACAGAGAAAAATTGATTTGAAACGTCGCCTATGTAAAAGCTAAAGATGATTGACGCTGACAAAACAACGTGTTGTTCTCTCTGGTTTGTCTTTGCAGTCCTTGGAATCGTGACAGCAGACTTTGCATCGGGGGTGGTCCACTGGGGTGCAGATACTTGGGGATCGGTGGACATTCCTGTAATAGGCAGGGTAAGCAAAATTTCTAATTAAAACACTCTTAAAATGTCTTTCAATGTGTCAAGGTTTGCAAACTGGGGGGTCATTAATCATTTAACAATGGCAGTTTTTTTTTATCATATAAAAAATATCATGAAGTCATCACAGGCTAAGGTTTTATTTTGTTAAATAAAAAGGAAAACTGAACTTACATACTGTTATTTATAGCCTCTGAAATTAACACACACACAAAGAAAATGGGTAAATAAAAAAATAAAAACATATTTAGTAATAGAAACCACAAATGTCCGACATAATATTTATCACAAATTTATTGTATACCTTTTTTTTTTTACATTATTTCAGCTCAAACTTAAACTCAGTTTAGCTTAATTGATTGGCAGGTGGCTCAACCAACGGGTGATCCCAGCAGAGTTTTCACCCTCTAACACCGGAAACGTCGTCGTCAGTGGCGCCTAAATACCACACGCTCTGGCATACCGTGACTCTTCGACTGTTTACCTGATCAACGTAAATCAGCTGATTCTGACGCGGAGAAAAGCGGCCTTGCACTGATACGCAATACAATAATAATAATAGTATAAAGTGTTCCATAATGAGGGATTATGTTGATTGCATAAACCTTTGACTGCTGTAAAGTGTTCCATATCAGTGCAAAGCTGCTTTCCTCCGCTTCAGAATCTGCTGGAATGACGTTAAATGCGTAAACGTTGGAAGACTTGCGCTGTGGTGTTAGAGGGTTAAACGGTAGTTTGTCTCGCCCGCTTGTTGTTTTCAGAATGTTTTTGAGTTGGGTGGAGTAAATGCCAGACCTGTTTCCTTTCTTGGGCAAGGCGCTGAACCTCACATTGCTCTTGGTGGTTATAGATTACCTTTTCTTTCAAGGAAGGAAGAAAAGTGCTAAATAAGTAATGTTTTTTTTTTGGGGCATTGAGTTGCTCCGGTGAGCCAAGCTCCATGACCAGAGTTTGGACCCGTCTTCAACTGTCACTTTGACACTTTGAGTAGCATGAGTTGGAAAAGTGCTCTACAAGTAAAAATTGATTTGATTTGAAATATAAGCCTAAATGTATTTTTTCAAGATCGTATACAAGTCGCTCCTGAGTATAAGTTGCATCCCTGGCCAAGCTATGCAAAAGAATATGACTTATAAAATACGATATACACCATTTTTACCATTAAGCTTACCTTCCAAAACACTCGTACACAAAAGCCATACCAAAAAAACGTTAATCCTAAGCATAATTGACTCATTAAAGTTGGTATTATTTTGGTTTTTACATGTAAAAATTAACTCTTCCATTGCCAAAGCAAACGCATCAGTTATCTAGCTAAATAATGAGCTTACTTCTTTACAAGGAGAAGGACGAGTACTGCTGACTGATATGTTGAGTCTTGCAGGAAGAAACTTCCATGTTTTGCACAGAAAACGCATATTTTAATAACCTTGTTCTTAATTCCTATGAACTGTCACAGCTAGCATGTTTACTCGGTTAGCTGTTTAAGGTGCATGCACAATAAAACATCACATTAATGCATTCACATGCCAATTACACCAAAGGTTATCCTCATTTCATCCAATTAAAATCAGCATGATCAGGTGCAGCGTGCAGATTCATCTGAGCTTTGTTTTGATTAATGAGAGAAAAAAATGTAGCATGAATGTGTCTGTGGATTTCATCTGCTAATTATGCATTATTCATCAATAAATAATTTGTTCAAATATTCGATTTAATGTGCATTCTTCGAGCTGAGGCACTCGGCAAACATTATTCATTCTGCACACATTTATTATCAATGCATGATTACTAATGATCCTGTGGCATTCACAGTATGAATTTGTGGAGTTTTCTGGGCTACAGCTCGAGGACCGTTGTGGTGAAAGTCAACGAAGAGCTGGTTGAAACTGTCGTGCACTCATGGATGAACTGATAATGGCCTTTTTGAGCGGCTCTTTTGGCTGCTCTGCGGCTGATTTGAATGATTATTCAAACAGATTAAGTGTCTGTCCCACACGGATGTCGAATAATAACCAGCACTTCCACTCAGACGAGAGCGACTCGATGTTTTGTTATCTTCACCTCGTCGGTGCGCTTTATTGTGTTGACACTCGTAACCATTCAGTCTGACCACTTCAATAAAAGAAGATTACAAGCTGACTGGTCAATGGAAAAAACAACATCTCCCACAAACAACGTGACTAAGAACAGCCAGGCAACTTGAAAAGAACATTTCAGAGGAACTTTTAAAGTGTTCAACTGTAAACTTTCCCTGAATTCTCTACAGTGAGAAACAGAAACAGTGTTTTGTAGAAATTACTATAGAGTTAAATGGAGAAGGTCTGTTTAGGAATTACTTAAAGTGTGGATGCCATGCTTTGAACAACTTTGTCAAATAAAAAAGCCCTTTAAACGCTGATTCTATTGATACCAATAGTTCGCGTCGAAAAAAATCCGAAGCATATGAATAATAGACATCTTTCGAAGGAATCAGAGATTTGAATTTGCCGCTAAGAGCGCAGGCTGGAAGTGACCCAGATATGACCTGTGACGTCACGAAAGGCATTGACTTCCGTAGTTCCGCTTCGGACAGCATGTAAACAAAGCAGGTAGTCTTCGTTTCTCTCGTTAATCATCGTTAATTCTCGTTAATTCTCTGTTAATCATCAACATGCCAATGTCGTTGTGTGGCAGCTGGATGTAGCAATACTTCTAGTGAAAGTGTATCTGTGTATAAATTCCCAAACCAAGAAACGCTGCTGAAACAATGGACAAAACAAGTTCAGCGCACGTCCGAAAAACAGAAACGCCCAGTACCAGCACTGGCAGGAGCCAGTACAAAAAGAGAAAATCTGTGACCGAAAAGCTGGCACAAAACAGAGTGAGTTTAACGTTTATTACATAATGTATTTATTACAAAAGAGAGTGAGTTTAACGTTCAGTGATGAAAGTCTTCCGGGAATTCCCGGAAATCCGGGTTTTTGAGCAAACCGAACGTACTTTCCTGGAAATAAAGACCTGATCTCTATGGACAAATCGCTTTCCGGATGAAAAAATTGTCTGAAATCGGCGAATTTTAGCTTTATTTTCTATATTTCTCTGCGGATCACTTCCTCTATGGTCGCGGCTATCTCTCGTCTACCCGGCCTAATTGACCAATGACGGGACGTTTTAGTTGCTTTCGGATGCGTCGACGGCTCTGATTGGCTCTGTCTGTACCACGTGGTCAGCGTGACGGATCCCTAGAGACCAAAACTGGGGACACACGCTAAACTTTCACAAACAAATCTGAAGAGTTTGCGATCAATAATGCGGGCATCGTCATTATTGAGCGTGGTCACGACCTCAGTTGTGAGAAGACGATAAAAAAAACCAAATTTAAGTGGTCTTGGCTGGAAGACAGTAGCATCACTCTGTGCTTCGCTATCGGTGCTAGCCATGTTGTCTGCCTTTCGTTACGTCACAAACAGGGCGGCGCGAATTCGGCGGAATGCGTGAAGCCGGCGGCCGTCCTCGTTGTTTATATCGTGTTTTTCGTTATTTATTCTTTTTCGAAAAATATTAAAAACAATCGCAACATGAAATAGAGACTATTTACTATATATTGGCTGATTAAAATAGGCCATGTCACCCACACTTTAACCCAGTGTTTTTCAACCTTTTCTGAGCCACGGCACACTTTAACTGTAAAAAAAAATCCTGTTGAGATAATTGTGGCAGAAAAAGCTGGAAGCTGCAGCTGTTTTTTTTCTAAAAGATGTATTAAAAGTTAAGTTGGAAGATTTAAAAACAGTTTGAGGTGTGTTCATTGGTTTCAAGACGTTTAACAACAGATCTCCTTGTGCGCTGTCACTGTAACCCAATGGATCATGGGAAATGTAGTACATAAAATGGCCGGAGCTCGCTTCTCTGAGCTTCATTGTTTTGTTCACTTGTTCCACGGTCTGACACCGGATTCTGTGGGAAACTACACCGCTAAAGACGAGCCTTAGCTGGTATTTTTGTTGGAACTGAGAAACTTTACGAGCTAAATCGGGACAAGGAAGTGAAGACTTTAACCACTTCTGATTGGTCAGACTGATGACATGTGATTAAGCCCCCCAAGAATGATTGGTGAAGACAGTTAAAGGGGTGGGACTTTTCCCAAATACAGCCGAAGCTACAGCTAAATCGCGGTAGCATCATTCTTATCAAAATATCTTTTAAAAAAATAAACGTTATAAAAATAAAGAAAAAATATTCCTAACTACTCAGTGTTTTATCAGGGCCTGTTTGGATGAACAAAGAGCGGATTTCTTGGAGATGGAAAATGTGGTTAAATCAGTTAATGAGGGCAATTTCCCGCGGCACACTTGACCATCTCCGATGGCACACTAGTGTGCCGCGGCACACTGGTTGAAAAACACTGTCTTAACCCAATATAACTATTTGTATAATATTTGATCCACGTATCTCTTTAGCACAATCCAAACGTCTCTGCAGGGCCAGAGCCCAAACCAGTGACACCTGCTAGGAAGAAATAAAAAGACTGAATTAAAGTTTTGATCAGAGTCAAAGTCATTTTAGGACATTTGGCAAATTTCATTTTTGTTTTTGTTTTGTTTACTCTGTAAATCAGAAGTCACCAACTAGCGGACCGCTGCCCGCATCTGGACTCAGACTTGGACCGGGATCCGAACTTGACGCATAACTAATAAGATGGGCGCCTCTGTTTAAATGCTGCAGCTTTTGTTGTCATTGAGACCAACATATTCTCACTCCCAACTTGCCATATATGGACAAATTTTTGGGGCCCCCTCTGAGTCACCTTTTGATGTTTTGGGTGTCCATAACTCGTCGTTTTTCGACGTGCTGCCTGTTCCCATTAAATCAGGGGTCCCCCACCCCCAGGCCGTGGGCCAGTACCAGTCCGAGGGCCGCTTGGTACTAGCCGTAAACAGGAATAAAATGCAAACGCTAACTTTGATTCTTTCCGCTTTTTTATTTTCTGACTCACAAGGAGGTTTTATTTTGAAAAACCACAGGATTCTGTTCACCACATTTGGCTGTTTCGCCGCGTCGCATGCATTGATTTTTAACGTCTATGGTTGCGCAACATAAAGCACGAGTTTTCTGTGGTTTCAGATTAATTTGAACAAATCTCATAATAACACAAATGACTGGATCCTGGCTGAAAAACGGAGTTTAGCGGTACACTTTTGGAGATGCAGAAACAAAAGGAAGCCACCAAAGTTTCTTTCAGTTAAACTTGGAATCATTTGAGTCTTCTCACTGGAGACCAGTGGTTTCTCTTACGGTGCCGCGGCCTGTTCTGACACTAATGAGCTTGGAACGCCACGGCATCATGGCTTCAGTTGTCATCCGGTCAGGCTCGGAGTTGGCCTTTTTTTCTGGTCAGAGTTCTGAAGTTGCTTAGTTTCCGTGGCTCTGCAGTGATTCCTGTCGCCGTGCTGTTCTCTGTGTTTGCTGAAGGTGCTACGCGGCTTTATGTTTATGTATGATGCTGTCTTTATTGAGGCTCGGGGTAGTTACAGGCTGCAGAGACCCAGCAGCATTCACAGATTTGCATGGAGCGATGGACACCGTGGGAGACCTCTAATAAAGACTTCTGCTGCAAGATGAGAATGGACTTGTGCTGCATGACAATAGGCTGGTGGAAAGAGTGCGTTTGTGTGCCAGAACAAAAAAAGGGAAAAGCGACACCTCTGTGGTTTTGTTGCATCTTTGTGTGTTTGTAAGCTCAGAATAAAGCCAGCCTGCGCTGTCGTTAAAGTTTAGTTTGAATATCAAAGAGGTGCGATGAAGAACACCTGAGGGCAGTAATGGCTGCTGTTATTCTGTGAGGGGAAGCGTTTAAAGCTGCTGCCGTTCCTTATTTGTCATGTTTTCTGCTGCCTCTTGTTTACTTTCCGGTGCTTTTTTTCTTTTCTATACTCTGGTTGAGAGGCTGACCCGGTGTTGAAGTAGAAACTCATTTCTCTTTTACTCCATCAGGTCTACTGACAACAAGCTGCTGGTTCTCAGACGTTCTCCAACTGTGCGCAGAAACAGAACTTCAGGTCTTTAAGGCACCAATTCTGAAAGTAAAGTTGAACATGTTTAGGGAGAGGACACACAAGATGGCAAAAGTTACCAAGTCTTGTTTTCATCTATGAATAGCAGGTTATAGTCCCACTCTGATCCTCTTTTGATTTATTTTCAAAGAGTTCCCGGTGGTCTTTTGATTATTGTTTTGCCGTTTTTAGCCACTAAAGAAAAAGAAAGAAACTGTCGTTTTCTTGGACATAGTTTCTGCAGAAAGTCAGTAGTTCATGACATACTAATATCTGAGTTGTGAGTGGGACCCCCTTCACCTCCCCATTGCTGAGAGCTGTCTGTTTACACCAGGGGTCCCCAAACTACGGCCCGCGGGCCGGACCCAACCCGCCCACCCATTTGACCCGGCCCCTCGAGAGAGACACTAGATTGACACTTTGCATTATTATGTTTTTAGGCTGGCCACGTGATCAAGACTCATGGAAGCATGGAAAGCAGAATCCCTGGTATTGTTTCCTCACGTCAATAAAGCTTATTCGATCATAGTAGAAGTTTTAAAGGTTTTCATCTGGATTTGGTCTTTAAAGTTGAAGACGTTTCACTTCTCATCCAGAAGGCTACTACAACACTTCAACCTACTACTATAATGGAATCAACCTGGATGAATGAGTCTTCATAGACGAAGCTTTTCTGAATTGAAACGTGAGCCAAGCTAAAAATGTTGCTACTACTTTACCCCAGTCATAGAACTTGAACGTGACCCCGCCCCCCCCCATCAGAATGGAAAAATGACAAAAAGGTTAGGAAAGGGAAACATTGATTCCGAATGCAGGGTAATTAACCTAGGAAATGGATCAGAGAGAGCAAACGGTGGTGTCTACTAGGCCAGCCTCCTGAAAACTTCCAAATCTGGATTATAACACAAAAACCTTTCAGAGACTGCTCATATGAGTCATTTAAGAGAGTCTGCACTTACAGGAGAGGTTGAACATTTCCCTAAGATTGTACATGGACAACAGAAGCTTTATTTCTGTGAAGAACCCACAGAGATTTATTTGGTTATTATTGATTTTCTAAAATCTAAAATACTGTTACTATATATTTCCTGACTTTTCATGTAAAGAACCCAGAGAGAGTTATTTGTTTTTTTTTTTACTGATTTCATAAAGAGTGTTATTATGAAGTTGCTGATTATCATAATTTTTTGTTTTTTTGGGTGAAGAACCCAGAGAGAATTAGGCAAGGCAAGGCAAGTTTATTTGTATAGCACAATTCGTACACAAAGTAATTCAAGGTGCTTCACAAAACAGAAAAATGCATTAAAAACACAATACATCATTGAAATAATCGATGTAAAATTTACTTTAAAAAAAAAAGAAAAATAGAAAATTGATTTAAAAGGAACGGAAGGAAAGAATTCAGATTGGGTTATTAAAATTGGGTTATGTATGGCTTTCAGTTTACATTTAGGCACCCCTGCTATCGTCACACTTTTTCAGTTTCAAACTGACCCTGGCCCCCGATCGGAGAATGGAAACTTCATGTGGCCCTCACTGGAAAAAGTTTGAGGACCCCTGGTTTACACTCTCTCCCGCTATCTAACAGCCTCTCACACCCCCAACCCAACTTTACCGTCCAACAAAAAGGTGAGCAATATCAGAGCTATCCAGCCGTACGGTTTGGATCCAGATTCCAGCTTAGATGAGGAAAAAAAAGACGTAGATGGATCCATTTGTCAACAAGTGGATCAGACTGAAGCAGAGAAGGAAGCTTGTGGGCCGACCAGCATATTCTCTGAATCACAAGCACGATCATTTTCAAACTGCTTTTTTTTCAACTGACCCACAATCACGATGATTTGAATATAGAAATACTCAGAAAAGCAATTACTTAATTTTCTTTCATAATTGTCCGCCATGGCCAGAAAAAAGCCACAAGAACATGTTAAAAACATCATTTTCATAGCAGTGGATACATCTACAAGAGTAAAAACTGTTTAATTTCCTGCTTTTGCTGTTATCACATCTGTCTTGTTTTCAGTAAAAGATAGTTTAAAAATTCATAGACATGTTAGAGCAGTTTTTTTTTCATGCGGTTTGCTTTGATTTAAGCCCATAAGTGTTTCTCCTGACAGTTCTGAAATTGCAGCAGAGCCTTAAAAACCAGCGCTGCCATTTCCCCTTTGGTGTTTACGCCAGCTCCTTCATGAGGATTTGGGCCGTCTGTATTTGTTATTAGTTCTCGTCGTGTTGTTGAGCTTTAATTGACTCAACAAGGATTTAGCAGTCCTCTGATGGCACCACTTTAAGGACAAAGTTGCCTCGTTGGTTCCCAACGAAGCTGGATTTTCCGTCGGGGATCTGTGGAAGATCCTTCCAGTCCTTCTGCTTTATCTCATGAATCACCTTTAAAAGCGTCACTAACATCTCTGTTGGCGTGTCTCTGGTGATGACGATCCCAGCTTTAAGGGAGAGTTAATTGTTGGCTGTTCTAATGGAAGAAATGAAGATGTGGTTTGGTAACAAGAAGCAGACAAATGTTTGACACCAAAGAGAGAAACTAACAGAAAGAAGGATTTAGTAAAAAAAAATATAAAAATTGGTGGAAGGACAAAAAAAGAGAAGGGGGTGGACGGGCGTGTCCCTGCGAGCTGTGGGGCAGCTCTGCTTGCTGGGGCGATGGGCGATGTGAGCCGCTGATTAATGGACGTCGTGCAAGGCAGGCCGTTAAACGGTGTGGGATTAGAGGACATGCAGCCACCGGCGGCCCGCCGTTAACTGGGAGCGCCAGAGCCGCCCCGCTCTGCATGACCTCCACGGCTTAGCCGGCCTTTCATGTCGCTGAGGGCTGCGGAGGGGAGGGGGGGGGGTTGATGCGGGGGGACCGGAGGGCGGTGGAGAAGGGTACATAATTGCAAAGATATCAACAGATAGTTTGAGCGTTTGCAGCCCATCAGCGATGTTGGCGAATCAGCAGTTGGGATCGTTTCAACGGTTAGCGCCACAATAATGAGTTTTCATGCTGATGCTTCCGTGTCGGCGCACGAGCACAGGAACGTGCACGCGGGGGGACAGCTCACGCTTTGTCCTGTGTGTGCTTGTGCATGAGCGGCTCTTTGTTCTCTATTAAACCTCTGAGATGACCCCCCCCCCCCACCTCATTTCTTCACAGACAGGTGTCCATCTCAGCACAGGACAGCCGGGGGCTTGAACGGGTATTTAAAAATCATCTGGGGTGTGTGTGTCGGCCATTTGCTGTGGATTCGTGCAGGATGCTTGGCCAGGAGTGTTTGTGTGTCTGTTGGAGAAGCACGTTGTGTTGCATTGCTTTTTAAAGTCAAATGAAAAGAGAAAAGCGCCGGTTCCACCAGGAAACTGCTGTGTAATGATGCAGTAAAGTTCTCCTGAAACATAAAAAACAATTAAAGCCGCAGGCAGCGCTGAATGGCCCTCGCCTCCGCTGCAGCCTGTACTCGCCCCCGGCTGTGCCCCCCCCCCCAGCCCATGACCAGCGTGATCCATTGTCTACAACTCCGGCATCAAAAACAGAAAGATTTAAAGAACGTTTTAGTTGTTCACAAAACAAAATGATCGACAGGAATAAACTTTAAGCCTGGAGTTTAGAACTCAGCTTAGCTTTGGTGCCAATTTGGTTTTCAGCCATTCAGATGTTGAGTTTTTAACTTACTTCAGTAAATGAAAAACAATGGTTTTGTAGACTAATGTCCCTCATTGTGTTTGAAAATATCCCTGTATCATGTAAAAATCCACCTCCTCATAGCTCAGCAGACACAGGTGGGGTCAAGATGACCATTGACGTGTTCTCCCTACCATGACAAAGGTGGATAAAGGTGGAGAGGATTCCATGTAATCCATGGACACCAGTGAAGATCACAAATCATTGAAGAAAAAAGATTCTTGTGGGGTCGAGATGACCCAACTCCCAAAGTTAGGGTGCCTAGGGGTAGCACAAGGGTTACATACGCGGGGACAGTGACTGACACGTTGGTGTCCTTTGGGCAACAAGCAGACTCTGATTTTAAAGCTATAGCTGTGTTTCCATCACACATACACACAAACCTTTACCCAAGTTCTAGAAATGTTGAAAAAACACGACATGGCAATAACACTGTTTCCATTCAATCGTAATTATGCGAATAAACAAAAAAACAACTCACGCGATAAGTCATTAAAAACATGGCAGATGTGAGCAGTGCTTTGATGGACAGCAGATTCATCCATGAAAAGGAGACGTCAGCGTCGCCTTTCAGGCTGTGGAGCGGCGAGCTCCTTACGGCTACGGATGAAGCCATTGCTTTGCGGTACCCAAGGCAGCCACTTTCTCCCAAGAAGCACATCGCCATCCGGTTGTTGGTCACGTGACTCATGCATTTCCCAAAAAGTGTTGCTATGGCAGTTTAGTGAAATAGGTCAATTTCAATATGCCTCAAAAACCACCTCCTCCAAACGCAGAAAGCTTTTTTTTAATGATAAATGCCCGTTTTTCCAAAATTGTCGTGATTCTAAATTTATTATCGTTAATCCAATTTGTGCAATTTTATAGTCAATAGAAAAACCACAGCTAGGGTTTTTGTTGGAATACTGTATATAGGTTATCTCATATTTGCTTTTATGCACCTATGGTCTGTTGTCTTTTTTTCTTTTTGTTGTTAAGATGATGTTGCATGTTGTTTTAACCCAACAGTCTTCTTCTGCTGAAGAAACTGAGATGTTTAAACATCAGCAAACATTTGAACTATGTAAAGGCAGAGAAGTGTAGACACGGTGGAACATGGATGGAGAGCGAGGGTCTGCCCCATGGAAGGTTTGGTGCTAAAGCCAGGTTGTTCTGTGCTGAGAGCTGGGTATTAATGGGAGGAGCCTAAAGCAGTTGGTTAACACACCTTCTCTGTTTTGAGGGCCCAACTGTTGGGAGGATGTCCACCTGATGACCCCAGTGACCTGCTTGCTCTTTAACCCGCATGACAGTTGTTCATCTGTCTTTTAAGTCATCCAATGATTCAGAAACATCTTTCCAAGTGGCTTTCCAGGCTTCTAATAAATAGGCTGGCTTTTTGTTTTTTTTTTCTTTTTTGGTTGGCACACTAACTTGTGTATTTTGCAGTGCGTGACCTCTGCTGTCCTCTCTGCAGGCGTTCATTCGACCCTTCAGAGAGCACCACATCGATCCAACAGCCATCACACGCCACGACTTCATTGAAACCAACGGCGACAACTGCATGATCCCCATCCTCCCTCTGGCTCACATGGCCTACACGTTCCTCACATGCACACCAGGTAGTTCTCCTACACAACTCAGTGTGCATCAGTGTTTATTTTCCATCAGCAGATGAAAACCAAAATAAAATCTGCTCATCTAGCTTTTTTATATTTAGATCCAGTTGGCTTTCATGTCTTTTAAAGTTTTTGTAGAGGAACCTCCATCAGCAGTAACTGTTTTGTCCAGAAGTTCATGTTTTAGGGTCAAATTCTAACTTCAGATGTTGTTCTATCGGAGTTGCATTTCAAACAGATACATTCAGGAACTCTAAATTCTTAAATTCCTTACTAAAGAAAACGTGAAGCTCATACTTTGTCATAGTTATTACTTTGTTATAAAAATATGTACATTAAATGGTCAAAGTATCTAGGTGTGCATCACGAGCCAATAGTGTGAATTATGCATGTGTCAGTATTCTTTTATTAGTTTTCATTTCCCAACAAGTTCAAGATTAATTTTGTTTGCAGTTGATTTATTAATGGTAGGTAGTGAAATGATAGTGACACTGACTGCAAATAAAATTATACATATATAATCATCTTTTGTCTTCTTTAGTTTTATTTTGTTTGAGTTGAAATAAACTAATTCCCAAGAAGAAGTATTGTGGAGTAAAGCATGTTGTCCAGTATATACATATGTGAACATTGATGGATGTCACATACTTCACACTTTAAAAAAACGTTGTTAGAACTTTGAAGTGAGCACAAGGACTTCCAAAGGTCAGCAGTGTCCTATAATTGCGCCGAGTCCAAGAACAGGAAATTCTGGGAAAACGTGGAGCCATTTCTCTGGTAATGATGCTCGCTGACCCGACGAGTGCCGGACGGGGAGGGAGGGAGATCAGCGGGAGGAAGGAGAAAAGCTATTATTGAGGAGGTGACATCTCCACCTTTCATGTCTGTGATTTAACTTGAGCTTAAAGGTCACTAATGGGAGGAGGGCAGGGGAGGTGACACCCGTTAGTCAGGTGAAAGGTGAGGTCACATTCGGCACTGAGGGGTTAAGCTGCTCTCAAACCCCACTTCTTTGAAAGAAAGCAAGTAATCTGGATACTTTAGAAACAAAGTTATGAGATGGACACAATGAAATAAAACTGCAGCCGGTATTGATTGGAACAGAAATTCACTGATTTATACTCAGTGAAAAAGTAAAAAGTAAAAGCTCCTGATACTGTTTCCTTACATTTACTCAATCTTTAATGAACTCTGTCAGTGTGCAAGTCCAGTTTTAGTTTGCTGTTGTCAGTAAAAAATAAGTAATGGAGCAGTTGGTAGTATGATAGTGACACTTTCAGATGGAAATAATGTTTTTAACAGGTTCTTGTGGCATATTTCTGATGATGGAGGACGTATACAAAGAAAATTAGGCTCAAACTTGTATTTCTGAGTGCCATATTTTTCAGACTTTTAGAAACTCCAGAATATAAGTCGCAGACTCCAAATGCATATTAAAAAAATCATCTATAAGTTGCACTTTTGGGATAAACAAATATGATTAGGAAATAAATAACAATAATGGACTGAATATCTACACGCTTCACTACTGTAACATATCGATGCTTATTTAGCTTCATGAAGCATAGGAAGAGTTTGGTTTATAAACAATTACTCAAATAACCATAAAGAACATGCTAACAAGTCAACTAAACCATTTAGATCACTAAAAATCACTAAATCTGTTGGAATTTTCTCCTCTAGTGGTTACTAGTGGGAAAATAACGAACACATGACTGTTTTTCAAGAAAAATGCCACATATATGTTGCATAATTCTGACCCCTAAACTCAGCAAAAGAACTGGACATAAACTTAAAAACAAATTGTATTTATGTATTCAAATTGTTGTGAATCAGGAGCAGGCAAGTAGAAAATATACCGGGTGGGCCAGATCCTTTCTCTGAGCTCTCAGCAATGGGGAGGGCAATGGGGGGCGGGGTTGCTTCACAGCAGCAGTTCCGACGACAACTCCTAATGCATTCCTGCTGTTCATTAGCGTTTTAAATTTAGAAATGCCAAAATGATCTTTTAAAAACCAATGGGAACGCTTTTATCATATATCAAAACTTGATTGGAGGGGTCTTTACGTTGTCATGGATACACAGCACTGTAGAAATAGCCCCCGTGGAAATAAGTAAAAATATGAAATTAAATGTGAAAAACTTTCCCTGAATTAACCAATAAATCTGCTAATGGGGTAAGAAAAATAGTCTTACCAAGAATTCTGATTCATTCATTTAGACATGTATTCTTAACTTAAGGTTTTTTTTCTGTGATAAAACTTTCTTGATAAGATTATGTTACCTAAAGAACAAAAAAATACTTTTTCTTTATAACTTTAACTTTAAAAACCAGACTTTGCAGCGTTTTCTAACCTGACGGGGATTGAGCTGGGATTGATTATGCTGCCCCCAGTGGCCAATTAATAAACAGCATGTTGCTGGAACTCGTTTTAATGCTCGTGTGATCTTTCCTTAAAAAAATCTCCTTTTAAGAGTCATTTTGTAATTTAACCTCTGAAAAAAAGACATTTACAAACAAACAAAAGAAGGTGAAGACGAGGGCATTAGATAGATAGATAGATAGACAACTTTATTCATCCATTGGGAGGTTCCCGCATGGAAATTGACTTCTCCATCGCATACAGCACTGGTTGGCATACATATAGGGAAAAGGAAAAAGCAGCACAGTGACTAGTACAAATAAAAAAATTAGGGAGATTTGAACAGTAAGAAACAATTTAAATATCTTCAAACAGTATATACAAACAAAAAAAAAAAAAAAAAAAAAAAAAAAAAAAAAAAAAATAAAAAAAAAAAGGTAATTCAGGCTCTTTCCTTTTCCGTCTTCCTCCCTTCCTGTGGGCTTCACAGGGAGGAAGATGAGCGAGGAAGGCCATATCTGCCTTTGTCGTGTTTTCCACTGCAGGGATTCGTGTGGTGGTAAGACGCAGACAGTGACATCCACACCTGTCATGTCTGCACCTGAAGAGGTCACCGCCGAGACTTACAGACGGAAACTAAGTGGTCAGAAGTGAGAAGGTGGGGGGAAAGCTTGCGGCGTGGGGGTAGCAGAGGGTCATGTAGCGGTAGGATGACATCCAAACCTGTCATGTCGGGTTCTTCTTAGTGTCAAATGGTCACCAGACAAAGACGGAGACAGAGGCGGAGGGGGGGGGGGTCAGCAAACTGTGAGCTTACATCTCCAGCTGTCATGTCAGCGTTTGAACCGGGGTCAGGGGATTGCAGTTTTCCCCGTAAAGAGGTAACTGGAGGGGGTGGACATGGACGGAGAGGACAGCTGTAAGTCATGAAAACACAGAGACGAGTGTGAAAACACGAGTCACTGCAGAGCGACAGATGTGCTGCTCGTTGGAAACCGAACTTCTCCTGCGATTCTTTCATTTTGCAGCTGTACGGAAAGTCATGAGTGTCATTTTAAAAAAAGAGTTTGTCAATGAAAAAGGGATTTAAAAAAACAAAACCAATTAAAACACGTTTTAATTAATATATATCTAATTATTCAGCTACCTAAAGTGACACATAAACTAGATTTATTGTCAATGTTATATAATATTTCTGTTTTTTTTAGCTTTAGAGTTTTTTTAGGATTGAACATTTCTATTTTATAATTGACTCATTTGTTTTGTAATTGCTGTTTTCATGCTTTGCCTAATTTCACATCTTTGAGTTATAACTTAAAGCAGGGGTCGGGAACCTTTTTGGCCGGGAGAGCCATAAACGCCACATAATTTTAAATGTCATTTCGAAAGAGCCATACAATATTGTAGCGTCCCTTTCCCACACTGAGGCACGGAGACTCTTTAACCTCTTTTAAGGTTCTTTATTCTGGTTACTGCAGGCTGTAACAAACGCCGTACAATTAGTTCCGCTACTCCTCAATCTCTCCCGCCAAGACGAGAGCTTCTTCGAACGTTTTATTCCACCGCTCCCGCACCAGCCCTCCCATTTCCCTTATTCGGCCCATAGCTGAAACCCATTGGCCCAAACTCCCCAACGACAGGCTGGGCGACGCAACTGATGGCCAATCAGATCTCTGCATGATGTGTTTAATGAACTCCGGAATTTATAACACGTTCCAACAGCTGCCCAGTTAAGCTCAGTCCGCCACAACATGTTTAAAACAAATCATACAAGTGAATATGTTCATTTGATGTAATTTCAACACTTTTAAAGGACAATAAGTCTGTGGATTCTTTTTAATAACATCGTTATGCTGTTGCTAATAAATGATGAGTATTTCTTAGCATTAATGTGACTTCTGGTGCTGCATGGTAGTTTTGCTGATGGTCTAGTCCGGTTGATGCGTGGTGAGTTTCAGCTTCATGCAGGCGTTGAGACTTCCATCCGTTACGTGATCGTAGGTAGGTTGGTCAGCCAAAACACACTCACACACTGCAGCAAGTGACAGGCAGCGTGTTTAAAGTTATGACAATATGTACGTGATTCACTAACCCCCCCCCCCCCTTTCTTCCTCACACATCCAGTCCCTGTAACTGCACGCTCTTTGTCAGAGACGGGAGTGCGCAGTTGCAGCACAGCAATTCACAGGTTTCAGGCTGTTACAAACTGTGATGTCATAGATAATTGTAAACTTATAGTGCTGGCGCACATTTTTCTCTCTCCAAGCACCGCTACCAGTGCGCGCCTCTCTGGCATCACATTGCGCCCAAGGACTGGTCTAATGAAAAAAAGATTTTATAATTAAAGATTTGTCCGCGAGCCATATGTGACCATCAAAAGAGCCATATATGGCTCGCGAGCCATAGGTTCCCGACCCCTGACTTAAAGTTTAAAATTAGAAGAAATTTAGCGCTCTTCGGCTACATTAAACTTTTATAAATAGAAATTCTGCTTTTTGAAATGAATCTGTTAGTTTTTACACAGAAAGCATGAATGTGTCTGACACAAAGCAGCTTGTTCAATGGCAAACTGAAGCAGATTTATCATTAATATCAAAGCCAAGAATGGGTTCGTCTCACACGTTTGAGACTGCCCCCTAGTGGCACCAGTGTAGAATAACAGATAGAACTGAGAGCAAAAATGGTTGGAGAAAACACAGAAAGCCTCAGAGGATGAAGATACTGTTACAACCAAAACAGTTTCTACCAGTTTTATCATTTTGAATGTGAAAAATAGAAGCAAAGCTTATATTCTTGTTTTACATGAAACTTTGTGAAACTGCTGCAGTTTTTCTGAGGTGAAAACATCTCTGGTGGCTCCAGCTGAGCTCCAGCTTCATCTCTGTATGTGACGCACAAAGGCCCGGATGGCGTGACGGGAATGCTGTTTCCCTGAGAGTGGGATGAGAGGGGGATCACAGAAGGTGTTTAAATATTTAACACTGAGTCATGATGATTCATGGTTTATATTTAAACACCAGCTGGACTTCTGCTTGTTCAGCAAAGAACAATGTTAGTTTTGGGCTTTTGATGTTAGAAAGCTTATAGAAATGCTTTAGATATTATTACCTTTAGCATTTGTCATAAAAATAAGTTTTTGGTTGAGGTAGTGAAATGATTGGTGTTCTTTCTGCTTCTCTTCCTCACCTCCATCGTCATCTCTCTTTGCCGTCTTTGTGGACAGACCAGCCTTCATTTTCCCATAAACCCTTAGATCAGGCATTTATTTATGTGAACCCCCTTCTTCTTCTGACTGTGGGCCGCCTCTCCCGTCTCCTTCCAGAGACTTTGGCGGTGTCCTTCCCCTGGAACTGCTACGTCTTCGCCTTGGCGGTTTTCGTGACGTTGACCAACCAGATCCATAAATGGAGCCACTCCTACTTCGGCCTCCCGCGCTGGGTCACGCTGCTGCAGGACTGGCATCTGGTGTTGCCACGGAAACACCACCGCATTCACCACGTGTCTCCACATGAGACGTACTACTGCATCACTACAGGTATGGATGGAGCTTCTCTGTTCTGAATACACAAGAGGCTTGTTTGAACTCACAGACGGCCCGCCCACACCAGCTACTATAACCCTCTAGTGGAGTACAAAAGTAATGAACCCTTTCATCACAACCACTGAGAGGCCAAATTAGGAGCATGTCGTCTTGATTGACAGCAGGCTAGCCATCTTGAACTCATGTGCTCTCATTCCTCCTTCCTGTTCATCCATTTTTAAAATGATTGGGGTTCAGTGACTTTAGATCTGAACAAAAACAAAACCACTCTGTAATTGCTGCCTAAAATGATAGGTTTTTATTTTTGTTGTTCATGGGTTGTGAAATTGGTACATTTCTCCTAGTGCTGAACTGATCAATCTCATGATTTGATAACAATTAGAGGTTTTGAAGGTACTTAAAGCGATGAAAGGTAGTCTTTGGTCAAAAATTGATGGTCAGTAATTCAAATGATGATCTGCGATGCTCCGGGTTTTTCGTTTCTTTGTAACCGTTTTTTACCCATTTTCCCGCCTTCATAACCTTTCACTTTGTTGATGTCGGTGCAGAATAATTCCCTTAATGCCCTCAAAACTCCGAAAGATTCATTAAGTTAGGTTCTTTGGACATTCTGGGGGTCTCAGTGTGACAATCGGACAGTTCCTGGATAAAAAGTGGGCTTGTAGCTGGCGGCCATTTTAGATCATTAGAGTGAGAATGTCTCTGCGGCGTCTGAGAAAATGGAGCCTCATAAATAAAGGCAGGAACAGTCCTGCTGGTGGCGCTCTCCAGAGAGATCCGTTCAGTATTCTGCCTGTATCTGGGTGAAAGGGAGCATACTCTGGGGGGTTCAGCGTGTACGCCACTGAGCGCCCCGGCGGACAACAGATGTGTTTGAGGGTGGTGGGGAGGGGGGGCTTATACATCTGCATACTGGAGCATCTGTGTGTGTGCTGGTCCCTCTGACCTCCTCTTCTGTTTTTAACCTGTGTGTGGGAGGTGGGGTGGTGGCGGCCAGCGGGGACCCCAGGGGACCCCAGCAGAACCCCCCCCCCCACACAGCCTGGCTGCCTGGGCCTGGATTCCTCAGGGGCTCGCCTCGCAGCCTTTGTGTTCGCCAGCGGCTGACATCCCCATGTATATTTAATGCTAACCTGCTGTCTGTTTTAACAAATAGGACTTCACAAGCAGGCTGGGGGGGGGGCAGTTCAGGGATTGGGAGGGATAAAGATGGAGGCAAAGAGAAATAATCAAATCAAACAAAACCTCTGGCTGCTGCCGTCAATCTGGAAGGGTCACCAAAACGCAGCCGCCTGTGTAAACACAATCAGGGGCGGAGACCAGTTGGCATCAGTCGAACCCTAAGCACACATGGCTCATGTCAAGGTCTTCTGTTGGCTTCCTGCCTTTCCATGTGTTGTTGTTTCACCGCTTGTTTGTTTTTCATTCATCCATTTATTTCAGTAAACCAGCGTTTTTGTAAAAACGCCAGAACTAGAGAGGCAAAAGCAATCCTTTGTGTAGAAACATAATGTCTTTTTTGGACCATCAGGTAGTTTCCTTCATTTTCTTAAAAATGAATATCGCGCCCTGTGCATACTTCCTGGCTCTTCTCACTGACCTGGAACCGATTTTTCGTGGTACATGACACTCAAAAATCTCTCCAAATGTCTTGGAACGACTTTGGTCAACTACAAAGCCGCACCGTTGATGGACGGTTGGAGCTTTATGGGTACTGTAGTCAGGAGTCTGGCGGAGTGATACATACTGTCCTTCAACATAATGAAATGAAAAAGTGAGATTATTGTTAAGGATTTTATGTCACGACTGAACAATGTTGTGTTTTTGTCAGTAAATGAGGACTTTTCTGTGGTGTTGCTCTTTTTGCAACAGGAAGCATGAACAAAAACATAGTTTCAATAGAAAAATGTCTCATCAATCGCTCTGACCAATTGCCTGCCTCTTGGCCCCTCTAGGATTTCTGGGAAGTGTAGTCATAACACATTACATGAGTGTTTCATTTCACTCAATGCATCACAGCCTGTAATCCAGAGTGCCTCGTGGTCCAAAAACTACGATGAGCGAACTTTGTGTGTGGAGCTACAGCTAAAGTCATAACGCTGACACTAACAACAGTCCTGCTTTTATACTAATGCTCTTGCTAACAGGTCGTATTTGCAGCTTTGCACAGTTTACCCTTCTTAAATGCTTTGCCTTTACTGAGTTTGAAAACACACAAACGCTCAGAACCAAAACCAGCTTAGCAAACATTTCCTTCAATGAGAGCTGGTGTCTGCTGGTAATGATTCACCTACGGACACAGGTATCTGACTGGTTGATGGGATCGTAGGAAATGGTTTTGGTTCTGAGCGTTCAGGTTCGTTTTCCTCCAGGAATACATCATTGTTATGGATACTACATGGAAGAAAAGTAAAACAAGTGAAGCTTCAGGCTTAGTGAATTACAATCCATTTTTCCTGGAAAAAAAAAACGTTTTGGATATGAGGAATGTTGTGAGTTTTCTTAGTTTGAATGTGATCTGTGCTCAGCAGAGATCAGCATGCGTGTTGGTCTGTTGTTCAGTCACTCATGCATACTTGTGTACATGTAAATGTATTTTGGCCCGCAGCCATGCATACATGAATGTGCTCATCTCAAACTGTGACGATAGCTGCTGAAGTTCACCTCCACACCGCGTGTCCGTGTGCGTTTCTGCATGGGTTAAGTACGTCTCTGGGGAAGCTTCTCGCATTCCTCCTCCCATCAGCACGAAATGATGAGAGAGAGACGGGAGGCTGGAAGGACAGATGGTGCAGATGGGAATAAAGATGGAAAATTAGACAATATATGATGCAAAAGGGCTGGATGAAGTTACAATGCTCTAAGGGAAAAATGGTTAAAAATGGATTGAAAGTTTCCCATTTATCCTGAGGAGAAAGTTAGAAAAGTGGGCGGAGCAACAGGTTAAATACCGTAAATTTGACTTAAGGCTAAGTGTCACTGCCAAAACATTGAGTAAAACATCCTTATTATTTTCAAGAACATTTGTAAAATGAGGATCTACGATATCCAAAAAGCTGGCAAGTGTTTCTTTTACACTGTTGCACGTATTGACTCGACCAAAAGTTAAAGGGTTTTTGTTGGTGTTTGATCTGGATTATTATTCAACCTGTAAGAAAAATATTAATTAGGTCTGTCATAAAAGTTCAAATAAGAAACCCCGGACAAACCTCCAATTTCTTTAACTAGTGGTTTTATTGGACACATAAAAACACTGAAAATAAACAATCAGGTTTAGTAAAAACCTGTTCCAAAAACACTAACTGAAGACAACAAGTGCAAACAACATGAAAATCTGTTGACGGTGTCCATCTATTCATTGTTTATTGCTTACTGGATTTGTCAGTGCAGAGGGACATAACAAAGACAAAGGTTTCAGAACAATCGCAGTGGATTCATGAAGATCACTGAGCTGTTCTGTTAGCTGTGATGGAAACCAAACATTTTCTATAGGGTAGAAACAGGAAGATTACAGCTCCTCTTCTTTATCCGTAGACGCAAAAAACACTAAATGGTGGCTTTGTATCGTCACGTTCATGATTGTGTTCATATTAATTCAAAGTTTGACCTTTTTACATATTCTTGTAGTGGAATTGCTTCGTTGTAATGGATTCCTGTGATTGTTCCACAGCTTTTCATACTTTGGAAGTAACAAAATGGCGTCTAATTAGAAATCAAAAGCCCCTTTCCTCTCAGAGGAACATCTAACGCCGATGCTTTGTCGTCGTTCTCTGAATCGACTGTTTCTGTGTTGCAGCATTCAGGTGTCAGACTCTTTCCTGTTTTTCCTCCCGCCTGTCTCCCATCGCAGGTTGGTGCAACTATCCTCTAGATCAGCTGGGCTTCTGGAGGCGGATGGAGCAGCTGATAGAACGCGTGACGGGTCAGAAGCCGCGCTCAGACGACATGGCGTGGGCAAAGAAGACTGACTGATGACCACGGAGCGGGAGGAACGGATGGGCGTGCGGACTTAACACGCACACAGAAATGCCAGAAACAGACATTTGACTCTTTTTGCTTCATTTGGCGGTCAGCCGGGGGTGCAGGACTGTTTGGGTGATCAGATCTGGTTTGTGTGTGTTTGGGGGGGTGTTCTGGAGGTTGGGCTCTCCAGAAGTGACATCACCCACTCAAACACAAAACCAAACAGATTAGATCATCATAATTGCTTTCAATCTCGGTGTTCCTGTTTTGTTTTAAAAAAAAAAAAATATATTTTCTGTATTTTGTTAAAATTTCGGCACTTGCGTTAAATTCATTAAATTCATTAAAGTCCCACCCTGACCCCCCCCCCCCATTGTATTAAGGACATGCTGAAAGCAACAAGAGAGAGCCACTTTAAAATACACACAAAAATGTAAATGAATATAATAATTTTTTTAGCTTCACAAGAAAGTTTTAGCTTAAAAAGAAACGAGTTTGCTTTAAAACTCTCCAGTTTGGTCTCATTCCTTTCAGGATCGGTTTTCCTCTTAAATTTAATTAAGCTTTTAGGGGGGGGGGGTTCGCATCAGGATGGTTTTAATCATTGAGGGACTCGATGATCGTCGGGTCTCAGGTGTTTGGAGTGGGAAAGTGAGCGACCTTGGAGCCGATTCCTGCAGAAAAATGTTGGGTTTGGGTCTTGGATTTAATAATAAATAAAGCAGCAGAGCTTTAGTGCTGAAAAGCATCAAAGTAACACGAAAAAGGAAGAACACGACGCCTGGTTCAACGAACGTTTCAGAAGAGGTCAGAGGGAAAAGTGACACTTTAGTTTATTTGATTCTATATTTGTGTGTCGGTCTGTTTAGTTCATATGAAGTGGGTTTTACTGATGTCTCTTTCTTAACAAATCTGCTCTTTTGCAGCTGGAAGATTTTGTTTCTGGATGAGATGTTGAGTTTTAGAGCTTTGTTATGTATTATATACGTTTCAGGAAAACCAGACTAAATGAGATTTTAGTGAGCATCCCACCAACTCCAGGACTCGACTTTGACTGTCCTGAAAGAAAATTTCAAATGATTTTAAATTCCTTTGACAGAAAGTGTTCAGAGGAGTGAAAATGCTGTTTTCAGATTGTGATTCATGAAAACGAAACTATGACATTTCATCAAAACCTGTACTGTGACAGTAAACACAGAAAATCCTTCCGTCATGAAGACGAACAAAAGAAATTCCCATCTTAGTTTATTACCTAAAATAAAAAAATGTTCTTTTTGTTGAACAGATCAATGATTGAATGATTGACACCACTTTCCCTTGATTTTAAACGGATGTAGATGCAGTTAGGAAGCTATTCTTTAACAGTAGAAACTGAGTTTGAAGGCGTGAAGGTTTTCTATCGTTTCACAGGAATCTTTCTGAAAGAGCGGAATCAGGTCAAACATTTTCTCCCCAGGCTGAGCAGATGTGACTGGACTCTGGATTTGAAGGTTTTACTGCTTGAACCGCCTCAGATGATCAGAACTCAACAACTGCACTTTATTGTTTTCTGTTTATCTTGACTGGAAGCCCTGTGTTTCAGTCTCTTTTCTGGCTTTATTATTATTATTATTATTTTTTTAGTAACTGGATGGAGCTTTGGGAGGTTCCGCGCTGACGCTCCATCTCGCCGCTCATCTGCCTTAATGTTTTTACCTGCCATTTGGTTTAAATAAAGCTTTAGTAACTCCAGGTCTGTTTGTGTTTTCTCAGGTTTCAGGATCATTTTGCTGTATTAAAGTAAAAACGCTTTAGGTTTAAAACTTGATTCATGAAGGTTTGATGACCAGTTTCATGGTGAAAATGCCATAAATTCCTATTTGTGTTGCTGTTTGGAATGCGGTCAGACATGTGGGGCCTTGGACTTGACCCAACGATCTGAGGGCTTTCCCTCTGGGGGGCTCTCCATGCTTTAGCACTCTGTCTCTCCCGCGGCGGGGGCTACTGTCCAGTCCCATCTTGGTGGTATCGGGTTGTGGGGAGGGCGGAGGGGCCTCTGACTGCCAGGTCTGATCTGTGTGGGGCGCGTCCGGGGTTCTCACCTTCCCTTCTACATTCTGCATCAGGGCACACGCCCACCTGAACACACCTGCCTGCACACCTCTACACAAATATGAGTGTTTGCATGTGTGCAGACACGCAGGATGTGTGACACCTGTAAGCTTTTGTTTGTTGGTACACAGACTAATGTGCGTCAGCTTGTATATGTGGCTTGTTGATGTGTATCTGCATAAAGGGGGGTGTTCAGTCAAAAGTATTTATCAGTCTCTGATTCTGCGAGTTCTCTCTTAAAGACGAATTTCCAAAGCGCTTCCTCGGCAGAGCAGCAGTAATTCATCAGAAATTCACCTTTAAGTTGCGGGCGGGACGGTTTGTGCAGTGCAACCCCGCTCCTCTTCCCCTCCCCATTTTGGAGCGAAGCGTATTTTCTACACCACAAGCTATTTTTTACTCCGTCTGCTCCTGACTCATCAAGATTTGACTAAAGAAGAATGCAATCTTAAACTTAATTTTATTTATATATGCCCTCCATCAGAAAATTGCCACAAGAACATGTTAGTTAGAAACACAAAAACCGCGAATTTAATCTGAGTGGGTCTTTAAAAAGACGAGCCGTCCAAAGTGATGTTCACCCTGTGAGAGATGTAATGTTAAAAAAGAAAAAAAAAATCACTTCCGATTTTTAAAGAATTGACCCATTTTTGCCCCTCTGTATATGTGAGCGTTTCTGCATTTGTGTGAATTTTTGTGTAGAATACCCCGTTATTTCCTTCTCATGTTTTCTTTTACTCTTCCCTGACTGGTCCAGAAGCTCCTCAAAAACAAAAACAAAAGAAAATGTTAAAAAAAAAAAAAAGGTTTTTTTTTACGTGTATCTTAAATACAAATTTTATAACAGGACCCCAAATTAAAAACTAAAATCTAAGACTAGAGTCTGTCAGCTTCTTTTTGCTCCGCTCCTGGACAGATGAATGAGGCACAAAATGTGATCAGGCTACATTTATGAACCTGCAGCCCCCTCTAGTGTCAGCCTAACTTATTACACCTGCACAGGTTCTGTTTAATCCTTCACCATGTCCTAATCTGAAATTGAATACAAGTTGCATTACTTTTAGAAATTTTTTGTCAGAATATTAAACTTTGTTTTAGTCTAACCATTTTTTTGTCTTTCTCTTTTAAGGCTCAGAGATAAAATTCCTTACATTTTTTCTTCAGCATTTAAATTTATGATGTTTGTCAGCTGCTTCGTATCATGAAGCTACCACCACCAAACTGCAATGCTGGATAAAAAGACTTCAGCATTAAATTATGCTCTCCTGATGAATTATTGGGGTGTATTCAGACTGGACACATTCGGTCCTCTTACAAGTGAACCAGAGTTTGTTTATCCCGATAATCCGGAACAAATTTTCCGACAGAATAGACCCAAGAGGACCCTGGTCCAGGACCAGGAACCGCTCTCAGACCCATCTTTGGAGGTGTTCTCTGTTCATTTCCAATCATACTGATCTTCAGTTCACTCTGAGATTCCTCAGTCTGAATACAATCCATCCTCTGAGCGGAACAACTGGACCAAAAAGGCCACCGTAGCCGACATAAACAGAGTAAGAATGAAAGAACCGATGAGTTGTGGAGAAATGTAAAGCAGCGATGGTCGTGTTATAAACAGAAAAAAATGGCCCAACTGTTTATTTTTTTATGACGTTTATTTTAACACAGCTGAAAACTCCTCTTACGCTTTTCTGTGTCTTGTTAAGCGGCACGTCGGTGGCGCTGCTGTGATGTCATCCTAAAAGCTAGTACTTCCTTAACAGAGTTCTCTTAAACCAATGCCGTGAGCACAACGATGAGACACAGCAACTCACTGAAATGAACGACCCTGGGAGTATTTCAGGCCGGCTAATGGAGCAGTGCGTTTGCCAGGTTACTCCTCCCTGCGGACGGTTCAGTTTAATCAACTTACCTGTCCTACTGATGTTCCAGGTGTGCGGTCCAATCCCTCGTCTTCCATTTCCGCGAGCTCTAAGTTCGTCACCCCTCCCTCCTCCCCGGCTTCCACCTGTGAGCTCTGTTAGGGATAGTTCAAAACCCGAATCTTTCTATGGAGATCTTTGTTGTATGTATTTGAATGGAGCCTTATGCCAAACTGACAATCGATATGTCATAAGCACTTCAGCGTACCTTCATACCCGACGTCTACTCATCACTGAGGTTGCTAGCGTCCTCTGAGTTAAAGCACGTCTCCTTGCCAGTAACCGCCGTGCAGCACGCCTCTGCTGTACCAAAGTCACAAGTAAAGAGAGTTGTTCCTGACTTTTAAAACTGGTGATCGACATATAAAGTTTTAATAAGTTAACTGTCCCGAGAAGATCCGTAAAGTGCAGCATCAGTCTTTCTCTTGTTGTTTGGACCCGCCCTCGTAGTTCCTGGTCATTGATTGACGAGATCTTTGGTCACGGGGTTTTCTTTACAAGCTTTGGTCCGGAACAGTATGGGCCGCCTGACGACAGTCTGAGAACAAAAAGGGGACTCGATCCGGAACGATCCTTTTTTTTGGTTGTTTTCTCGTTTTACTGCCAATAATGGTCAACCTGTGGGTCAAAGGTCAACTCAATGTTTGTTCCATTTTGAGTTTCTTTTTCTAATGTCATTAAGATGACAGCTTTCAATTGTGGATTTGTTTATTCTAAGTGTCCAGATTAAACACTAGCTTGCATGAGAAGCTTAAAGAAAAACTTTGTTTTAGTTGTACAAAAAAAAAGGAAAATTTGTAGTTTAGGAGGTTTAACAGGATAGAGACAAAAAACTAAATCTGTTTGTCTTGACTGGAGACTTTAGTCAAAAACCTCATCGTCTTTAAAGAAAGAAAACAAAAAGTTCTGGAAAACCAAACAGCATTTTAACAAACGATGAAGAACAAATCCTTGTGTGTTAAAGGGCAGCACAAGATGTCCTCTGTTGCTGTTTGGAGACACATGTTTGCATGTAACACGCCGAAGAACTCCTCTCACATCTTCATTTGGCTCACAGTGAGAGCTCTGCTGTTGTTCCCACATTACTGCCATCACTTCCACTGTCTCAGCCTGCGCTAACAAGGCACACATGCACCTCACGCACACGCACGCACGCTCTGCATGGTGGCAGCATATTGGATCTTACCATGCTGATGTGCATGGCTGATCAGTGCGTCCTGCTGTTAGCTATTAACATTCCTATCAGACGCTCAGCGGCGCAGGGCTTGATGGTGAAACAGTCGGATGCAGAGGCGTGAACACGCAGCTTTGACACTTCATTATGCATGAATGCTGCTATCGTCATCGCACAGCAGAGCAGCTAATTGGATGGCTGTCCGTTAAAGGTGCATCTTTCAGCACATCAGAGGTTATTTAGGGGGGGGAATAAATCTCCTCTGTTAAAAGCACAAAGTGCATCAAATGTAAAACTAAAACCTTTTACTTCAAAATCATTCTGAAAATGCCTGCGTTTTTCTGCCGACGAAGGTGAAACGTTGCTCATTGAGAAGGTGTAGATCCACTCACTGATAGTAAAAGGTGACCATTATAAGTAAATGTCACTTTAATCCTCGCTGATTCTACAAAACTGTCCTATGTTAGCATTACTATAAGACCCAGTCGATGAAAATGGTGTTTTTAACGCACTTTTCTTATGACGGAAGACAAATATCAGGAAAATGAAGCTAAAAATTGTATTTCTGAGTATCTCTTTATTCATGTTGTTCTGAATCAAAAGCAGGAAACAGAGAGCTCTCAGCAACAGGGAGGGGAAGAGGGGGTGGGGTTGCCCTCCACAGATTTTTGGATTTTGGATTAAAATACCACTTTTACAATATATTGAAAGATGATCAGAGTGAGACTTTAACAGTAAGGCTTTCTTAAATGATTCCCTTTTATTCATCAGCATCGGATCAAGAGGAAGATGAGCAGCAAAACCACATGAAACGTCATTTCAGGAGCAGCCCGGTTCCTACGGTTCTGCTGCGTTCTTCTGTGATCCGCTGTGTTTGGTCTGCCCCTCCATCACCTGCAACACGCACAACAGTTTGCTCCAGCGTCAAATCAGAGATTTACAGCTGAATTAGCTGATTAGATGACATGTAGACAAGTTAAAAAGGCTGAATTAGTGAAGAAATCTAAAAAAAAATACAAAAATTAAATATTTTTAAATTAATTGAAGAGAGTGAAGAAAAGAAAGACGGAGTTTAAGCCCAGAGGCAGCTGAAAGTTTTACTTGGATCTACAACATTATCACCAACCACACTAATAAGTATATTCTAAAGTACCAGCAGCAGCAGCAGCAGCATAATACTTTCACCCTTCTTTTGTTTGTTTTTTAAACCAATTTACAACTTGCTCTAATAATTTGCCCAGTTTTTTGTGCTACAACAATAACTTTTTTTTTTAAAACAGATGTTTGTTTTTTATATAACACATTAATTTTACTATAAACCCGAAACTGTACAACTGAATTCCGAATGACTTTTTTGACTGCAGAAATGAAAAAGAATTCAGATCAAACAAAGATCGTAATCATAGACTAAATTTAAATGTATAAATAGCAAAGACAATATAACAATGAAAAGATTTAAAAAACAAACAAAAATAAAATAGTAAATCATACTTATACATACTCATAACTCTTGATATGTTTTAAAATAATAATATTTTTCATTTATTCACGTTCAATTTTGAATAAAAACTAAATTAGTGGAGGCTCAGCATCATCCTTCATCTTTGTAAACAACTGATGTGATTGGAAATTACATGGATAGTTCAGAAACCGAACTGTGTATAAGACCTTCAGAACCAGTTCTGGTCCAAACTCTGAGGATCAACGACTGCAGTCCGGCCTGAGGACAGCACAGCTTCTAAAAGTCTTTACCAGAACAAAAGACCCTTCCGTCTCTGCGTTTGATTCCAATTCCTTTTTTTTCTCTAAAACCAAATGTTTTTATCAACTTGAACTTGTTTCCAAACACAATGATTTCTTTTGTGTCCTTTGCAGACAGTTTAGCTGCATTCTGATGGAGAGCTGGTGACACAGATGGGTCACAAAATTATTAAACATATATGTGAACAAAGGTTTAAATTAGCCAAGTTTAAGTGTAAAATTAAAAGCTTTTGTTTTGAAATATGCCAAACTTTTAGTCAATTATTCAGAGAAAGCATGACAGCTTTCTGCACAATGTCTATGCTTTCAAAATGCTATCAGACATTACTCAAAGAATGCTTAGGTAGAAAAAACATAAAAAATAAATCAATAAACTATTTCAAAATTTGAATGTTTTTACATTTTTTTAAATCAATAAAACGACAGTAAACCTCAAGAGTGTTCATTAATTTAACATAAGTCTGAGAAATAAGTAGAATTTGATTGAAAACTTTTGTTCAAATGTTTCACTGAAGTCAGCAGGTGGAAATGAAAGTGGGGCCGGCTCTCTAATAACATCCAAGTGTGGCTGCAAGTGTCTCATCAGTGGAGGTGTGAGCTGTGTCTTATTAAACATGGAGGCGTGCTCTCAGTCCCTGCTGTGGGGGTCCACACCTGTTCAGGTAGCTGAGTTTTTGTCTCACTCTCTTCACAAATGTGTGTGCCGTTTGTCTGCAGGTGAGAGGACTAATTATAGTCTCGACAGAACAAGGAAATACTTTCAGCAAACATCGGATTGAATTGGTTCTTAGAAAGTGGGCGATTTAACATCCTCTGTGTTCAAAACGATACACTTTTTATGTTTATACATGTAAAAGGAGGCTCTTTCACGAGTCCTATTGTGAAGCTTAAAGGAATGTTCTAATTAGTCAAGAGACATGGCTAATTCAGTAGCCCACCGTCTGAAAAGAGTTGCCAGAAAAGAAGCTTAGGGAAAGGCAACAGTAGCTACAACAGTAAGATAAGTTGTTCAGCTCATAAAATGTAACAGAGGCTGATGAAAGTTTCTATTTTGTTACATATAATTTGCAACTAGGTAATAGAAGTTGCTAAATAGCTATTTTAGCGCATGTAAAATGCAATAAAGACTAACATTTTGTTAGTTTCAGTAGCTAGTGAAAGTTGCTAAAATGCTACAGCATGTCCTTTCTGCGATTTAAAGCCCCCCGCCCATCATCTATTGTGTTCCCAGTAGTTCTTTCAATTATGTCTGTGTCGGTTTGGGGCAAAATCTGAAAGGACATGACTTCACATGCAATTTCTAGAAGTTGTGCAGAACTTTTTACTTATTCTCAGTGCTGGAACTCCGAGGCTTAATAGCCGCACTTAAAATATTTGCTGTGCCACTTGGTAATAATTCCTGTTTTTACAAATATCCCTTAAAATACCCCTTAAAACTACAACAAAATCTAGCCTTGAAAAAAACTTAAAATACGTGCGAGCAATGCAATAATGTGCCGCACGTATTGTGTTGCCAACATTCATTTCCGTCAGTTTTTGTGTTTGGTCGCACTTAAAATATGTGCAAATAATCAAAAATCAACATTTGTTTTCTGTATAGTTTCTGCAGAGCGATGGGAGTTCATTAGAATGGTGGATGGGACTGTTGGGGCAGAGTAAGCCCGCCCCTTTCCCGTCATTCATCTGTTTGTGCTCTTCCACTAGCTTACAGCCCCTCAAACACCCAAACTAATATTAGCGGTGCAACAAAAATGACGAGCAACATTGGAGCCGTCCAGATTCCAGCTCAGATGAGGAAAACGAAGACCTACGTGAATCCATCGTACATCTCACTTGTAAGATTTTTCCAACTGCATCTTTTTCAGTGATTCATAATCATCTCAATAGGAAAATGCTATTTTAAAGCTTAATTTTCTCAATATATGTCCTCCATAATGAGAAAAATCACACAAGAACGTGTTAAAACACAATTTTCAGTCTTTAAAAAAGGAATCTAAATGTTAATCATTTTTAAAAGTTGCATTGTTTTGTCACCTCCTTAAAAAATACTCAGTGGTGGTAGGTGTAGGTACCAGTAAGTTATAGACTTAGCAAGAATTATAAAACGATGGATGAATCGCACTGAAATTCAAATCATTTGTTTTTTTTATTTCTAATTCTGTAATGGTTTCCATTCCTGTAGCCCACTATTTCATGATATGATAACATGGTGACCATAACGAAATAATCAATTTTATTCAATAAACACAAGTAAACTACAGGTGAGCCAGGGAGACCTAATCAGAAGTTTGATTGTTTTTCTACATTGTTTGCTGGAACTAAACCTTATTATTTGGGTAAATGAATGAAAAAATGTCATCATGTTTCCTTATGTCTTTATTCTCCTTTTACCTCTAAACTTTGGATCATCTTTAGGAAACAGACTACATTTGTTACAAGCTGCAAAAAGCTCCCATCATGCACTTGAAGAGCTTTTCTGTCGGTCACACATCTTAAATGCAGCCTAAAAGGTTACAACATCCAGCATGTCATGCTTCACACAAACAAGCACAGAAGACAATTCTCCATACATTGTTTTGTAAAAAAGAAAAAAAAAAGAAAGAAATAAAAATATGCCTGATGTTTGGACAAAATTAATGACCTTAATTTTAATCCTCTAGTTCTGCTGGTAATAAACGCAACCGTTCCGTCAAATGACCAGCAGATGGCAGCATTGCACCAAACCTCTGCATCCAGTCGCTGCATGAAAAAAAGGTGGTGAGTGTCATTTTCTTTTATTAAAATAACAAAAAAATATGTTTGCGTGAGAATCATCCCTCCAACTTGCATGTGTGGCCGCTGCTGTTCATCCTCCACCTTCTCCGTCATTCACCCATCTGCTCTGTCCCTACTTCATCCATCCATCATCTGTCTGACTCTCCGTCCTCCATCTGTTCCCTCAGCCCCATGCTCCTTTTTTTCTAGAGCACTTCGGTATAAATGATACATGACTTTCTATAGGCACTTCAAAAATTCATAAAAAAGAATACATAAAACAAATTTCAAAAATGGAGTTTGTCTCCCTAAAGATGCAGGAAGTGATACTCTGTGAGTCTGTGCTGCTGTAGAGAAACGTAGTAAAGTATACAGGACTTCTGTTATTAAAGGGTAAACAAAGAAATCTTTAACAAATAACTTTTTTTTTTTCCACTCCTGCTTTTTATAATAAAAATGTGGGATTTCAGATGATTTATAGGCTTCATAAAGAGCTGAAAAGATGGACAGAATCAGCGAGAAGGAGCAAAAACTGAGAAGAAAATGAAAGCAAAGAGGGAGAAAAGAGAAATGCATAAAGAGAACAAACGGAGGAGGGAGGCAGAGGAAGGCAGAGCTGTCTGTTGGTTGGAAAGACGTGGGCTGTTGTTTTATTTCCTCTGTGGCTTCACAAACACGCCGCTGTCTGTCTTAGGTGCTGACGCGGCACAAGTGCAGAGACACACCAACCGACACATGGATTAACGCACAGCCGGCGCGTGCGCCCTGCTCAAACCTGCCTTTACGCCGACGACTTCAGACAGCGGTCTGCTCGCAGCTACTTAACGTTCAGGTTCCTGAGAGGCAGAACTTCATACCTGAGATTCAGTTCCGATGAATCTGCTACTGTGTGGTTAAAAATTCAACAGAGGAGACTCCAAATCTGTAATCCTTTGGATCAAATTTGCCCAAATTTGGTGCTGAAATTTTAAAAATTATTTGATTTAAAACTCATGCTCCTTGCCGAGATGCTTCCTGCAAATGTTGGTCTCTTCAGCACATGAAAATAGCTCTATTGAGATGACCTCTGACCTTCACGGAAAAGTGACACCCTCAGGCAAACTTTCACATTAACACAAAAGCTTTTTTTTTTTTTTTGTGGGACCAATTGCAGATACATCCACCAACATGAGAATACTTCAGGATTTTATTGTTGTTTATTTATTGCATCTCACAATCTATTCATGTTTTTAAGGACAATTCTCCAAAAACTATGATTTTTGGGAAAAAAAGAGGAAATATCAAATCTTTACGTTCTATAATCCTTCTAACAAAGAACATAATATGCTGATTGTAGTTTTCTTAGGAGCAGTAAACCAAATGGAATCATTACAAATCTGCTCCATCTATGAGAAATCTTTCAATGTTTATATTTTAAATGATAGTCTTTGATAGGAATTTTCAAACATTCAGTTTGTCTGTGACGTATAACTTGAGCCACTAGAGGTCGCTGCACTTTTCAGTGTTTTCCTGTGATTAACAAAGGAGATTTTAAAGACTTTCTTTCACGAAAGACACTCACGCAGGTGTCTTTGCTGCAGCAGGTTCGTTGTTCAAAAATCCCTTGAAAGTCTCGACCTTTTTATATAAACGTGTGTGTGTGTGTGTGTGTGTTTGTGTGCCTTTGCATCTTTGTGTGTTTGTCCCTGGAGCCTTGCAGTGATCTGGGTTTAATTTGACCAGTCAGGCAGTGGAAGCCAGGGCTTCAGCAGATGTGTGTGCATTTGTGTGTTTGTGTGTGTGCGCCCTCAGTGTTGGGGTGAGGCAGAGATCAATGCTGAGTCAAACACAAAGGTTGAAGCATAACTTACCATCCTCTCCTTTCTCTATATCCTCCTTCTTCAGTTTTCTCCTCGTCTTCCTCTCCAAACATTAATAAGCATTTCTTTGTTCAAATGTGCAAAGAACATTAAAAACTGAAATATTTATTGCTTAATCCATGTTAACTCTAACTGCTGGACACTGCATGATTCGCAACTTTCCAGTCAGTCTCCAGAAAAAGTGTCATAAGCTGTGTTTCCACTCACTATGACGTTGTGCAAATTGGATTTGCGATAATAAATTTCCCTAATGGTAGCTCAATTTTGGGGAAAAACTTGCAATACTGCAATGAAAACACTTTTTTTGGAATGAAATGAGTCATTTGACCAACAATCGGATGGCAATGCACTTCTTGGTAGGAGCTGGCTGCCTTGGGTACTGCAGAGCGGGCGCCGCAAGAAGTGCCACAGCATCACACACCTCACCAAAGTTGAGCGTGTCATGTGGAATTGTTGGAGCCACGGCCCCTCTGTAAAAATCACCAATCATTTCCCTACATGGCTTCATCCGTATACCGGCTCCTATGTGTAAGGAGCTCACCGCTCCATGGCCTGAATATGACGAGAAAAATGTAAATATATATCTGCTGTCAATCAAAGTATTGTTCATCCATCACCATGTTTTTGAATGACTTATGGCGTGAGCTGGTTTTGTGTAATTTTTTTCCGACATTTCTAGAATTTCAGTAAAGTTTTGCACGTATGTGTAATGGAAATGCAAGCACTAATACACAAACTTCACAGAGACTCGTGTGCACGCTTTAGGAGATCATTTAAGAAAAAATCAAAATCAAAGATGGCTCTGCATTTCCTTAATGTTCTCTGTTTTCAGTAGAGTCCAAACTGTCTCCCGGTCTGGATTGGGGGCTAATTTTAATGCTATACCTTAGGCATACCAGCAAGTGTTACGTTTCAATCAAGTTTTATTCATATTAAAAGGCGGTGAGTTTATGGTAACCATTTAACCATTGTTTTTATGTCTGTGGCTCATAAAAATGTGTGGTGGTGTGAGGGACTATACCTAAAAAAACAAAAAAAACAAAAGCAAAACAAAAAATTACCCAATTTGCCCTAGCAACCATTGTTTATGCAAACCACACCCACTTTGTCATTTAATTATTGCTGAGATTGAGGCAGGCTTTAGTCCTGTGTAGTTTTGTGTTAATTAGAGGCAGGGCGGAAAATAAGCCGGGACTGTCCACTACTGCGTACCGGTGCAAGACCCTGCAGAGGTACCAGCTGGAAGATCGGCTGTGTGGCGGCTCTTTACTGCTTTAACACTTATTCAAAGATAAAGTGCAGACCGATGCCGCTAAACCTGTGAACCACGCAGCATTTTATCTCATCCTTTTAGCGTTTTTAGTGTCTCGTCATCGCTACTAAATGTGATCTACGTCCCTCTCTCCCCTCACCTTATCTGCTCATCCTGTCACTTCCCTAAACAATAGCTGTGTGTCGATCGTGAATGAAACGGCTCTTTCAGAGACGCTGTTTGGAGTGAAAGACGAGAGCTGGCTCCTTTATGGGAGCCTTGTTCAAGGATTGACGTATTAACACCCCTGGTGCAGAGTCTGCAGCAGCTATGAAGCTCAAGTTGGGCAAAACCTTTTAACCCTTTAACACCAGAGCTGGCGCCGGCGACCGTACATGACACATGCTCTTTGAACCACCGTAACTCTGTTTGTTTGAGCAATTCACATAAATCCAATGGATTCTGACGCGGCACAGAATCAGCTGATTTATGTGGAATGTGTGAACTCACTTCAGTAGTGTTGCCTCTCAGTGCAAAGCTGCTTTCCTCAGCGTCAGAATCCATTGGAATTCTGTTTATTGCGTAAACGGTTGAAGAGTTTCAGTAACTCAAAGAACTGTAAAGGGTGAAAAACAAGTGTTTTTATTTAACGCTGGCCAATAGACATCAGTCAATGAAATCCCCTACAATAAGATAAAACAAGGCTTTACATTTACATGGTTCCCGTCGTCAGGAGGTGTTATTCCTTCTGCTGTTGTGACAATTATGTGTACACATTTTTGTTAAGAAGAATACAGTTTGAACCCAATGGAACCTTTGATCATAGTTACCATTTTCTGATGGGTGGGTCATTACTTTTTATTATTTTCATGTCTTGCACAGAAAGTTTACAAACGTTTTCTAAGTAACATAAGATCATCTGTTCCTAAACTGTTTAAATTAGCAATAATGTGTGTGGTGGAGCCAAGCAGACAACAGAACAGGGATTTAATTGGCTCAATGCCCATTACTAATAATATGATAATTGATCCCCCTGTTGTGTATTTGTGCAGGCGAGATTTTGCTCCCCTGCTGTGTTTGTGTTTGTACAGTTAGTGTTTGTTTACGCGCCGAGAATATGTGTCTTACAAGGTCACGCCTCAGGCTGTCTGTGCTGACACACACACCTGTAGTTCGGTCTCTGATCATGTGACTAGCTGTCATGGTAACTGTCACCAGGCACAACGATTGATCAAAGCCTTGCATGACAGGAACAGATGAGAACAAACAGAGCCAATGTGTCAAGTACACGAGCGGGCTGACAGTGCAACACAACAAAAGCTCACAGACGTACCCGTGCCGCCTTTTTCCTCCCGGATCTGATAGGCTGTTGACTTCTCTGTTGGGGTGCCGGTGTGGGGGTCCTCTGGCTAACTGCATGTATGTAGGAATTTGAAGTGACGGCTAACTCAATAACTCACATTGATTGAGACCACCTGCAGCTGAAAGTAGAGAAGACAAACCGTCAAAGCAGGGCGGCTTTTCTGAACGCCTCCTAACCCAACGGTATCAAACCCATAGCAAGTTTTTGTTTTTGTTCGAAATATTCCTCTCTTACCCCCTTCTGGGAAAGGCCTGTAACATTTCTAAACAAGAAAAAACTTGAATAAAAATCTACATTTACCAGTGGAAAACAAGAAGATGCTTGTGACCTGGATAAATTGTGTACCGATATTTTGACCCACCTGTACTCCCACAAACTTTAGCAATGTGACTAAAGGCTCATTTCCACTGAGAGGTACAGTACTGTCCAGTCCAGTCTGGTGTTTTGAGCGTTTCCCTTATAAATGGACCTAAAGTTCACAAACTTTTAAGCTGGACTAAACCATACCGTTGGTTGTGGTTCCGTAGGGAAATGGAACGGAACCGGTTATGGCGGAGCTTTGTTTGTACGAAGTATCAAAAGCCAAGCATAAAAAATGAGCTGCTGGAAGAGCTCTGTTGTTGTTGTAAGCTTCACCCTGCCTGCACCGTGACGGTACAACAACTTTGAGTGGATGCTCACATCTGAATGGCCTGGACCATTCTTAACCAGACTGGACCACACAGGACCACTCAGTGGAAAAGAGGCTGTATTAGACCATCAATTTTAAACCTTAAAACCAGAGTCAACAAATGTAAGACTTTTTTTTCCTTTTAAAAAAACTGTTTGCAGTTTTTGACGGCCTTTCACACGTCACACAAATGGTTTAGCCTTAGTCACTGTTGATCTTATGGGTGAATACGAGCTGCAGGCAAAAAAAAAATGGCATGAGATATCAAGGTTGTAGACCACTCAGTGAGCCCATAGAGCCAAAATGTTCATGCACATTTTTCTTTTTAAAACAAAAAAACACGTTTTCAGACAAATCGTAGCAAACACTTCAACAACACATGAGTGTAAGTAAGGGGGAGGTAGGTGAGACTCAGCCGTGTTACACAGATTTTTTTTCAACCTCAATCCTCTGTAAAAACGAGGAAATGATTCAATCAGAGCATAGCACTTGTGTATCACCTGAACACCTCATGCTTTCTGCATTTAGAAAGGCGCTAGCACTCACACCTCACTTACAGTAAGGGCACCGTCTGACGGTATCACCCATACATCATAAGAATGAGCAACTTACATTATTCTTAAAAATACTTGATAGCACATTTACCACACACCCGGGAATCGTAAGTTCCAATTGCGCTCTCCTCAAGATGTGGCCACCCCTGTCTATGAGCCTTCGTAGACAACCCAAAACATTACAGCACCCGTAGTGTGGGGCAGCCATGCTGCAGAAGTAGAGCGGTGGTTATAGGTTGTTGCCATTGTTCGGCAGTGGAGTTGCCATCAGTGTGTGAATATGTGGGTGAACAGGACTGTGACTGCGAAGCACTTTGGGCCTTCTAAGAAGGTAGTAAAGTGCCACATAAGCATATGCCATTTACTATTACACCTGCGTGTTAATGTATATATACTTTTTTTATGTCAAGCTCCATGTGTTTGACAGCATGTTAATGAAAATTGCTGGTGGTTGCGTGGTGAGTTTGATTGACTCGCTATAAAAGCAGATGGATTACTTCCATTAACTTCTCTAAACTCACATCTGATCATCCACTGCAGTTCATGTTGTTCTCAGCAGGTTTATTATAATCCACTCTGGTTCTCGTTACAAAAACATCAACACATGTCCCTTTCAGATTGAAATTGTAATTTTTATGAAGCCTGACGTTTTACGAGAACCTTCCAAACCTGGTTAAACAAAACCTGGAGTAAAACGTATCTTTTCTGAAAATTGCTTGATATGTTGCTGCTTGTCAATCACTGAATGATAAGGGGAGCAAAACTGAACCATCCAGTGACTTTTTGTCGTTTACCCTCCAAGTGTCTGATCAGCTTCTGGTTTGTTCAGAGTAAACACACCAAAATGACTTTTGCTGTTGGCATCAAATATCGCTGCATCTTGTGCTTAACTCAGACACCCCAGGGCCCTGAAAGAAATTACCGCACTTGCTTCCCTGGGAATTAGAGCGGGCTGCAAAAATAGCAACGAATCTGAGAGAAACTGATGAAGAACAATCTTGGAGATGACAAGAAGATGTACATTATGGAGGTTCATCCACCCTAAGTGGCTTTGATGAATTCTGGCTTCATAACCTGCAGGTTTAATGTTTTGTTTTCATCAAAATGGTTCCGTTCTAATCCCACTTTTCTTTAAGACATAGAGATGTGGGGGTGTCATTTAGCACTAGTGGTGGGTAAAACCACAGATTTCAGGATTGATATGATACCAAGTTATTGCCACCCTAATGTTGCAGATATAAATTTGACCTTTTATACTTTTTTAACACCAGAGAAAACAATCCTTCCCTCAGGGAACTCATCTCCCAGCAACACCTCTCTAACTCATAGTCCACTTTGCTCAGTAAATCTGCGGTAAGGCCACACCCCCCACAATGTCTGTGTTTTTACTTTAGCACGATTTTCAACATGCTTAAATGAAGTTTCTTTTCCGATTGATCATTTGCTGAGTAGTTTTTTTTTTTCCATAAAAGTTCATTAGAGGATTCTCCGATCTCACAGATTGAGTTGAAACGCATTGATCGGAAAACCGAGAGCACCATTGCTGCACCGCCATTTTCCAACAGAATCAAAAACATGCAGTGATACTGTAGAGCTCAACAACACTCCAGCCTTTTATTAGCCTTTGTGTAGGAGATCATACTATGCCAACATGATTTCCTGTTTACCACCACTTAACACTAAAATGTGGAGCCAGTCTGCTGCTATAAAACCAAACCGTAGCTACAAAATAGTCAATTGTATGAATAAAATAGTCATTTGTGTCCATGAAATATACTCTGAGCACTTTTTTGAAATTTTCTCTTAAAAAAAAAACACAAATGAAAGTGATGTTTGATTGTTATTTTTAAAATGGCAATTAAAAAACCAACAACGTATTTTCTTCCTTTAATTTAGTCAGAAAAAGAGTTTACAAGAAATGAAAAAGAAAAAATTCAGTTGCGGGCAGTTTTGGCTCAGAAGCCATGGTGGCCAACCTGAACAGTGACCAATAATGATGTTTCTGCCATCCTAAGACAGGGGGTTAGTTAAACTTAGCGTCCCGCTGCCGGTAGACCCAATAGACTAAACCATCTTGTTTAAAGGACTCTCAGAAATGAGGATTTGTAGCTCTTCTGTAGCCTTAAAAAACCTCAATCATATTGTCTCTGTTCATCATGGAGTCCTGTCAATTTTCTTACCAAACAAAACCAGACATTATATCAGTATGATTGGTTATTAGCACATTTTGTTTACATGTTTTTACTATTTAATGGTACCATTTTATTTGAGTGTACCATGTCATCGGACAGTATAAACATTTCAGCCCACCTAAAAACTTTGTAACTAAACTTTTTTTAATAGAAATACATTTACATTGCTATGGATGTTATATAGAATTGTTTTAATGGGGTTAAATACGTTGGTGGTGTTGCTGCTGTATTGTACAGCCTTTGTATTTAACAACTGTTGTTAGTTTTTTAAGTGTTACGACATGCTGCTCCGTACGGCTGTACAACCTCAAAACCAAGAGGGCTGTAACGAATTCAAAACAGAAGAAATGGAAGCAGTTCATACAGGAGTAATAGTCCAACCCAAGTGTAGAAATTTTGGTTTGGCCATAAATCAATAGCAATGCTAGAGTTGGTAACAATATTGTCAACCATTGGATTGATCCTCCAACCCTTGTTTGGTGCCTCATGGTCTTTATTGGTCTGCATCAGGTTTATTATTCCACGTCAAAAGTAAAAGTCAATCTACCACATTTAGTACAATTTAAAAGGAAATGAAGAGGAAATAAATGACTCACCAGAACCTTTCAAACATAATTTATGTTGTTCAATAAAAAAAAAAAAAAAGATTTTAGACTCCAAGTTGGATTTCACAGCAAGTCAGTGAAATTTAAAGGTCAGCTTTACATCTCAGGAAGTTTAACACTTTGTGGTTTTCAAATGGGCAGAAAACATTAAAAGCTAGTAATGATTAAACTGACATTTGTACAGTAAACAACTTTATTGTGTATCTAAGTAAAAATGTATATAGTATTACCAGACAATGTGACAGACTCAAGGCTCTGATGCTGGTGGGACTTTTTGTTTATCAGTTCGTGTTTATCACTGAACTATTGAAGAGTTTCTTTTTAATCTCTTCTGAGTTTTAGCCAAAACCATCGTTTTTGTGTTTTTGTGTCTTATGTGGCTTTCATGAGCTGGTCCGGAAGTTATACATGCCTAAATTTCAAGAGCTAATGTCCCCAAAAAACTCAGATCCAAATTTTCAGCGGCGACTTTTGGAATCACTTGATCAAAAATGATTTCCAAAATGGAAAAACCCACTAATGGGACTGTGTGCATGCATCGGATGCTTCTCAATTAGTAGAATGGCCAAAAATGTCATTTTGTCTCCAAAAAGGCATCTCTTTATTCATGGTGTATGAAAAAGGCCTTTTAGGTCCCATTGCTAACAAAGTTTCATCATCAGCTTACTTTCCTTGATTGTTGTCTTCATAGCACCAGGTTGTACCCCCAGATCTCCCCAGAACAGATGATGGCAGTTGGTCCTTTATCATTTTTGTAAACATACGCCATCTTTTAAAGTATAACTACAAATGCTAGTGATCTTTATGTCAGGGCTGCAGAATGGCACAGTGGTCGGCACTCTTGCCTCACAGCAAGAAAACCATGGTTCAAATTCCTGCCGGGACCTTTCTGTGTGGCGTTTGCGTGGTCTCCTCATGCATGCGTGGGCTTTCTCAGGGCACTCAAGGCTCCTCCCACAGCCCGAAAACATGCTTCATGAGTTGTTTACTCCAAGTGTCCCCAGGTGTGATGGTGTGTGATTGTGTACCCTGCGACAGGTTGGTGACCTTTCCAGGGTGTACCTCAACTTCGCCCAAAAGGAGCCAGTACAGGCTCTAGCAACCCTGTGACCCAGAAAAGGATATAGCGGGTTAAGAAAATGGATGGATTTAGTGCCATGCTAACTTAGGAGTGTAGTAAAGTGTAGTAAAGATGAATGCCGGAGAATAGTTCCAAAAATCAGTTGAACAAAGGCCAGAAGAGCACTACTTTAGAGCTATAGCTTTTCTTTATCTAATGTACATGTGCAAATAACAAACAAAAACTTAACATAGGGTTCTTATGACCAATCATTCTCATGTTTGCCTGCTCAGTCATACCTCACTTTAATGACAGTCGTTGTTGGGTCTCTGCACAGCCCGATGATGAGGTGGATCGTGGTCTTTAGAACTGAGGGTGAAAAACTCTGGTAGAGTTTACCTGTGTCTTTGAAGTAGAATCTAAAGCTCCAGAAAACTGACCAGCAGCAGAGAATGAAACTTTATGAAATGCTGTATGCAAGCGGATCATCTCTTACTTTTGTAAAACATCAAGGTCTGATGAACAGTATGATTGTGTGCCTGTTGCCATGGCAATGCTTGTTATGCCTCCAAGCAAATCGGTACAAAGAAAAAATGTTCAAACATCTGCCTCATTTGTTTCATTTTGGCCCAAGTATTATTTTTATAAGAGCCTCACGTGAAGGTTTTTCAACATTATTTCTTAGAATTTTAGTTACAACTATCAAAACACTGATCACTCTAACATCTGCTTATTACTGAGGTCCCACTGATGCTTTGTATTAAAAGATGCTTCTAATGGTTTGACCTCCCTTTTTTCTTTTTTGTGTGTGAGAAAGAATGACCTCCACCTTTTCTCTGGTAAAACTCCAAAAAGGTTTTCATCTGCTTTACTGAAACTTTGAAAAATACCCAAACTAGAACAAATTATTTCAATGACTGAGGCCATTAAAAAAAAGCACATAATGAATGTATTCATTTAATTTCTTTATTGAAATATGCATCACGTCTTCTGAATCCACACATAACCATCGAGCTGAGGACTGAAAAGCAAAAACCCACATGCCGTCAAAAAGAAACCTTTCAGAGTCTGAAAAATGGAATTAGTGATCACTAGATGACAGGTATTGATTAAATGTGGTGGGATGCGTGTTTGTCTGCAATGGGACCCAACGGAAAGGTCAGCACAAAAAAGCCAGACATTATGAAATCCAAAACATTTTTGAGATGAGACTTTCATGAACACAGGCTGTTTTCCTGCTTTTGTATTTTGGCCTCCTAATGTGAAGGTTTGCGCTCTTTCACCCTTTAATCTGAGCGCAGCCAGTCCTTAAGAATCCGCCAACTCTTACTGTGATCCATAAAGTTTGTGGTAAAGATTTCATGTGGTAACACCGCAGTTCCAGCTGAGTGCTTAAGGCCGTCTCACACAGCCACTACGTACATTTTGAGCAATAAACACGTATGAAATTTGGGTCTTTCATGTCTTGCGATCATCATTCGTCGATGTGCGCAGATGTCTTTTGAGGGTTTCTGCCACGGGTCTTCACACGAATCCGGTTTTGAGCTGTTCAAAATTTTTGATCATTTGAGAATTACGTAGTTTCTACGTGATTATTTCATAAATCGTATGCAGTTGTGCGTGAGTTTGCGAGATGCGTACACAAACTTGTGGCTTTCCACGACCGTTCCACATATATCTAGCGGACTTTTAGCGCCTGTACCACAGCTGTATAACTTTTATAGTCCGTCTATTCACATCACGTAATTGATGCACACATTTTTGGCCAGATTTGGCTTTTACGTTAGTTTACATCTTCCTTGCGTGGTTTATTCTCCCTTCCTCCGTGGGTTTTAACCTGATGCATCTGTGAAAATTTCACGTGAAAGTCCACATTTTTTCTCACATTTGTCCACATATATTCACATTTGACCAGTTTTCATCTGTGCAGTCTGAGCAGAATGTACGTAGTGGCTGTGTGACACATTGAGGAGGAAAAAGACATTTATAGGTGCAGGACAGTTTGTCTGGTCGTGGGTTCAGGTTCAGTGCTGATCATTATGTTCTTGGCCATAACATCCACTATAACTTCCTGTTGTGAGAAACCTAGACATTGCTCAGATAAAACACAGAAGATAAGATCTATGTTTACTCTCAGTGGGATTTGGTCTCTAGGTTACAAATTCAAGTGGATATCCAATAATATTTCTTCAGACAAACCGTTGAGTAGTTTTGTTCCCCTGACCTAGACCAAAGATAGATGAATAGAAAAAATAAATAAAGAAACAAAAAAAATAAAAATTCTTTGTTTCTCTGTTGCTCCTTTTAACCTCTAACCTTCTCCTCTGCATCCTCTTCATCTCCTAATTCACTCCATCCATGAAGCTCATTTTTGATCTTCTAGTCTTCTCTCCTGATAGCTCGAACCTCAGCATCCTTAAACCCACATAGTCACCCTCCCTCCTCTCAATGTATCCAAATCATCTCCATTTCCGTTTATCTCCAAAATATCTAACAGGTTCTAGGCATCCACCTGTTTCTCTGATGGATTCATTCCTGACCCTATCCACCCTCCTCACCCCGTAAGCGATATGAGACCCCTGTTTCCAAAAGTTCATGTATCTTTCCTGTTTGAGTGGTTGCACACTTTTCCATCCGAATTCTTAGAAGAACTCCTTTAGATCCATTCGCACATTTCCCTTTTTTCACTGGGGTGACTTGAAAACCCCCAAACGTTCAGCAGAACCTTTTTCTCTGCTGCCAGACTCCAGAGAGAACATGCAGATCTGAGAGTATGGCTGACTGCATTTCCCCTCTGGAGCAAAGCGCTGGTTTGATGCTGTGGAACCGAGTGTCTCAGCCTGATGCTGTTCATGTCACTTGTTTCTGTCTTTATTATTCCCAGAGGACTCCGGCGTTCCCTCAGGGTTTGTTCTTCCCATCAACCTCCTTTTGTTTTTGTTCTTCCTGCAGCAGTTGTGTGTTTGTGTGTTGTTTTTTTTGTATGCAGCAGGTGCGTCTCGAGTCTTACAGATGACGATAGGAAGGATACAGTGTCACTTCAGTCATGACCTCTCATCTGTCTCCCCCCTCTCTTACTTAACCAGAGTCTACAAACACACAAAGCGATGCCATGGCTTTCTCCTCCTCCTCTCTCTCTTCTTTTTTTTTTAAATTTCCCAAGCTCATTGGCATTTTCTCCTGCAGTTTCACTCGCTGTCATGTCCTCTACCTTCAACCTTTTCTTACTTTCTGCTTCACTCCTCTTCTCATCCTTCCTGCTTCTGGATTTGCCATCTCGTCCTCATTGTAATCCTCTGAGGAGCCATCTGTGGGATGAGGCTTTCGTCTCTGCTGCAGCATCAGAGATATCAAAACAAATGAAATTAAATGGAGGCAAAGAAGGAGGGGAAGGGGGGGGGGGTCTCCTTGCAGCAGCCTCCAAATATGCAACAGTGCAGCTTTTAAGATTATGGGCCATTATTGTCGGCATTCTTAAACACAGCATCGTTTTGAGGCAAATGAATGGGAAAATTCAGAGACTAGGGAAGCTGCAATCAAGTCTTCTAATAACAGGATCCTGGAGAGAAGAGGTAGTAAGAACCCTTTCTTTGTTGTCTTTGGCTATTAACTGAAAAACAGTTATTCATTTAAATCTACTTTTGAAGGTTGGAAGATCCGATTACCTGCATGACTTGCTGATACTGTAGAGAAGAGGGATCAATGAGAGAAGAAACGTCTTGCCACCCTGGTGTGAAAAAAGGGAAGAAAGATTGTAGAAATGCATCAGTTGTCCTCATCTATTCTTCATGACATTTATACAAAAATGCCTTAAATAAACAACTTAAACCTCTTTATCGATCCAGAATTATGTTATCAAAAGATTGCCTCAAATCTACATCTGAGAAATAAACTCAGTCCGGCACTCAGGCCGGCAGTTTTCAATATTCAGGTGAATTACTAAATCCTCTTCCTGCTTCAAAAAAGTTTTTTGCATTTGATCCATCCATTCATCCATCTGCTCTTTGTCATCATCTGCCATCCATCCTGTCATTATCCATCCACTCTGCATCTCTTCCTCAACACATCAACCGTCCATCTCCATCATTACGTCTTCTCTTTGTCCTTTTTTTTTTTTTTTATCTTCATCCGTTCTTTGTCTGTCAATGTGCTTTCCTCCGTGAGCCCTTGGCAGCATCACTAAAAGGCTGTCAGCGCTAACCTTTACCTCCACCGGTCCGCTCTCACAAACCCTTCCCAGCCCGGAGAACAGATCTGAGTGGAGTCACACCTCCTCTGCGACACCGTCAGGTACAGACGGACGCACACATGGAGACAACAGCAAAAGATGTGCAAGAAGGAAAAAAACCACAAGAAAGATGAGCTTTGACAAACATGTATTGATTTATTTTTTTGTCTGCTTAAGATCAGAAAAACCAGTTTGTGACCTTTACTGTTATATTCTAAAGAAGATACAGCTGCACTTTTGTTTTATTCTGTGACAGTTTGATGCTGTATAAACAATGTCATGTAGAAAAGGTAACAAAAGACCCATTAAAGATCTGGTTTAGTTGTTCTCATTATAAAAGCAGAGCGAGGAGCGTTCCACAGCTGCAGCTTTTTCAGCTTTGTGTTAAAAACGCGCAGAGGTCAGAAGAGAATGAAGGCGTGAACCTCGGACGCCCGGAAGGACTCTGTTCCCGATCTCCACTGCTTTTTCCAGCGAGCGCTGCTGCTGATTCTTAGGGAATAATCAGGTTTGTAATGTGTCTGGACAGGTGTGAGCGTGTGCTGCTTCACACAGCTGTCAGCCTTCCTGCCGGATCACGGCGGTGATTTTTCACAGGAAACGGTGAGGCGAGGCTGTGACCGGGACGCAGCAGTGACTCACCGCTAATGGAGTGCTACTCAACCTTTCAGTCGAACACAACAACTCTAATGGCGACGCAACGTGTCGATTCAAACCGGTCACAACACGGCGTGTGAAATTTGTTTTTACTAATTGAATGTTATTAGTCTGCAGCCGGCGACTCGCTTCACACCGAGGGACTGGTTTTCTTTGTCTTCGTTACAAAGACGCTAGCCTCTCCTCATTTCACACCAACGTTGTCCTTTATCGTGACTGAAAGAACCAAAACAGGCTCTGAAATCACACTTCTCAATCACCTCTCCAAAAAGTGAGATTTTATCATCAGGCAATCTGTGCAATAACTTCACATTAACTCTTAATGAGCAGCTTTTTCTTGACAATGTAAAGTTTAACTAAGGTGTGGGAATGAAATTCATAAAAATGCCAAAAATAATGACACAAGCACCTCAATAAGAAGTCCTAAGGTTCTTTACTATCTAGAGCATAGCTTTAGTCTAGTTAACACCAAACCCAATTCAACACAACAGTTTAGGGTTTAGACCAATGACAGCTCCTGTTGCTTCTGAAAACCCCAGCACCCCAGGTCACTGCCCCAAACCACTACTGCCTCCTATGGAGTTGGGCAAGTTGGGCAGTTGGGCAAGAAAGCCGTGGAGCTTCTGTTCAAGCTGCTACTGTCTGTCTGAGTCTGAGATTCCTGTGTCTCTTGACGAAGATCCAACAGCCCACCTCTCACTGTTAGCTGCTTCAAAACTACCTGACAAATCGAATGATCAGATTTCTGGCCAATGGGATCAGAAGATTTCTGACATCCAAACACATCATCAAGTGTCTTCTGCAGACAGGTGGGACAGACACATCAATGTCCACTCACCCCATGGATTGCTGTGTCCTCAAAGGTTTCGTCTGGAAGGACAGGGTACGCTTTTCCGCTCCTTAGTGTGGGAAAAAAGGGGCTCAAAATGGGAAATCCAGGCTCAGACGGGAAGACGAGACCGTAGAGGAGAATCTGGAGTGACACATGAGGAACTGAAAGAGCTTCTGACTCCTGCTAGAGCTACAGTAAACCAAACAGGCTAACCTGACTCTGACATTCTCTAAAGTAGAATTACATCAAAAATGTACTCCCTATTTTTTAAATCAATAATAAAGCTTGAATGTTAGTTTAAGCCACATTTAATGAACTTCCTCCAAATATTTGCTAACAACTGTTTAAAATGAATTCGTTTTAATTTCAATAAATTGATGCCAGGATCTAAAACTTTATTTTGGTTTTGTTTCATTTGCAATTATATTTTATTTTCAAGATGGTTCATCGCATTTTCCTAAAGTTTAGGGTTAGTTTCTTGATTCTTCTTCTCCTGTTTTAGTAACTTCATAAAACATGTTCATTCTTTGCCATGTTTGGCTGCAGTATCATTCATTTAGACCCACAAAGCATTTTTTTCCATCTTGAAGCGTGTTCACTGAGTCACTGAAGATATATTTTGGTTTCAGCAGATCCGATGGTTTTTGTCACCCGCGTGTTGCATGTAGGTGGAGGGAGAACACTGCTGATTGTAACGGCAGTGTGAAAGGTGGTCCTGTGGAGGGAAAGTGAAAAGATGTATGTGGCAAAATGGAGTGCAGAGCGTGCAGAAGCGTTATTATCAGATGTCTTATTTCTGCAACAATCCTGAACTTCACGGTTCCTGCAAAAGCAGTTTTACATGTTCAATAGGATCTACCTGTTACTTTTGGTTAGATCAACTCTAAAAGAGACTCTATGCAATAAATCTACTATTTGACTCTAAACATGCACTTTAAATGTTGAGAATAAATAGAAACAAACACAAGATGTAAATTTTTCAAAAATGTCCCACTCCGATCATCTTTTAATCATTTTTGATCTTTTGATCCTCTTTTGATCTATTTTTAGAGCGTTCCTGGTGGTCTTTTAATTATGATCATGTCAAATATGATCTTTTTCAAACAGCATTTTACTCCTGATTCACGACTTGACTATAAAAAAAACACAGGAATGCAATTATAAGCTTAATCATCAGAAAAATGCCACAAAACATGTAAAGAAAAATGTGTAAAATAACTCGTTTTGAATCATATATCTCTGAATTGGCTTGTAGCCTTCAAACTTTCATGCACCAGTGATTTTTTTCACCTAAAAACTGTTGTTTTTCATTTATTATTTCAAGCATTCACAGTTTCCAAGTGTCTAAGATGGTTAGAAGACCCTCTAACATCTGCAACGCTGATTTAGAGTCTCGAGTTTTTGAAATTTGAAATCCCATAAATTAGATCTTTTTTTTTTAACAAAGAGGTTGTTTTTTTTGCCTAAATTGAAATCCCAATAATTTTGCATTTAACTGTTAAAAATTGGTTATATGGTTCATTTTTCATGAACAATTTGGTGTTTATTAATTAACAGTTCAATGATAAAGCATAATTGCGACTTTTACCTGCTCGATGTTTATGTGCCATAATTACCTCAGCTAATATAATCCAAATGGAAGATATTTAATTTTTTAAAGGATGAGTCACATTTGAGCTGCCAGTTTCATTTAGAATAATTAAAACTCTGAGTGGATGTCACCGTGCCCGTTTAGATGTTTTTTGGGTCCTCTCCATGTTGTTATCTTTGTTTCAATCTAGCCATCTCTGCATTTTTCCATTAGGGGGGTGACCTGAAGGTAAGTGCCCATGGAATGGGTTGTTTTCTGTGTTTTAAATAGCTCTGCTTTTAACTGCCTTCAGAGCTCTTAACTCTCCACTCCGTGTTTTCCGTCTCCTCCTTTGTCCTCCTTTGTCGCTGCTGCTTCTTCTGTCTTTTCTGCCTATGCTGCGGTTTCAACCGTGCATTTCTCCTTTCTTTGTTCTGTCGTTCTGGATGGAAACGGCTCACAGATCGCGCACAATTTTACACATTTTTTTACATGATTATGTTCAATAAAAAATTCCAAAGGAATTTCTGTTTTTTATGGGTAAATTGGACTTTTTGGTCTGCTTAATGTTATTTCAGTTAAAGGGCCTATATGATGTTTTTCCTGGCCTGTACGAGTAAACTATATCCATGTATGTGATAATATATTACCTTTGGTACACAAAAGAATGATTTTTTTTTTTAAGATGAAACCTGAGTTATTGTTGTAGTTTATTTTGCTTCCCGGAAGGAAGACGACTCGAGAGCCGCCCCTTTCATGACATCATCCTGGAGCCGGCCTCCGCAGAGTGTCTGGGTTTTGCCCTTGCGCTTGGTTTTTTTCTTAAATTCTTGCTGACAGATTTGGTTTTCGGTCTTCCGTTCCATTTTGTCATCAGAAAAGACAGGCGTTTGGTTCTCCTGTATTTGGCTCCTCCACAAACATCAACCCAAACAGCTGGACCTGGTCGGTGTCCTTGATCCTCTGGTCCATTCCAGATTCTTATATGAAATGTTATTCAGATCAAGCTCTGGTCTTCAGTCTGAACTGGGGGGCAACTCCACGTTCTCCTCTGAGCTGCCTTGACTCAGACCCATCAGAGGCTCTCTGTCTGTTCATTAATGTTTGAATGAAGCCAATGGAGCAGTCAGACTATCCTCTGTGCATATATTTAAAATAATTGCAGGCGTGAGAGCCAAACCCTGGTTTTCATCTTTGCAAACCAATCATAATGTATGGACACACACACGCACACACACACACACGCACACACACACACACACACACTGCTGCAGTCAGTATTAATTAATGTGCAGAGACACTCCTGAGCTGGAGGAGAAACAGCTGCACTGCAATGTTGAGAAAGTTTCACTGTTTTACCTGATTTATGCAAAACGAAAAAAGTCTTTACTTGATTTTGTTTTATTTCAAAAGAAAGAACTACATTTAATTTGGAAGTTTAAAAAAAAATTGAATTAAATTTTTTTTTACATCAACATAAAGTGTTTTTGAGACTTTATCACCAAAAGTGGATCTTTACTCACACTAGAGATAATACCGCATGGTGACGTGGTGGTTGGTGCTCTCTCTCCTCACAGCTAGAAGGCCCTGGTTCAAATCCCGGCTGGGACGTTTCTGTGCCATGTTGCATGTTCTCCTTGTGCATGTGTGGATTTTCTCCAGGCATTTCCTTTTCCTCCCCCAAACGCAGGTTATTTGGGGTCTCTAAATTTCCCCGTGTATTTCCTACATCAGACTGGCGACCGGTTCAGGCTGTACTCTGCCTTCGCCCAACAGTGGCTGGGCTGGCTCCAGCAGCCCCATGACCCCAGAAGGGATTCAGTGGGCTCAGAAGATGGATGGATCCATGGATCTGTTATCTTGATGTACTGCAATCATTTTATTTCTATTTTAAGGACTTATATCATGCTATATGAGAACCTGCTTGCTTTTGTGGATTGGGAGGGGCTGGTAGTCAGACAGCAGGGTTTTGGAGGAATGCTCAGAAATGCATGAATTAGGGCTGTGTTAATAAAATCGATTTCTCGATCTGAATCAATCAAAGCTTATTAAAACAATAATCGATCCATAAAAGTTGGCATCAATCATTTGTGCATTCCCATTTCTGATCTGAAGCTTGAGCAGGAATAAGTCCTGTATGGCAGAGAACACAAGTGTGGATGCTTTTTTTTAACCAACAGACCAGAGGAACTAATGATCCTAACCCCCCACCATGATTTGATGGACGTGCTGCGGGTCGTTTCCCTCTCACGCTGTGTTCTTGTCCGTTTCTGATGTTCTGTAGGAAGTTGGGCTCCTCTGACGCTTCAGCAGCAGCAGCACCGTCAGCAAAATGTTGACCAGAGCGTCGCGTTTCCATCGCAGTTTGAGCCATTGAATGCTCCTCCAGATGACCATGGTAGTCTTTCTAAATTAAGAGCACATACCAGCAGGTCGTTGAGGTTTTGGTTCAGGTGGGACTGATGTGAGCAAATCTGTTAAAGCACAGGTGTGCTGCATCCATGACTTCATGGCTTCAGAACGAATCTGAGTGTTCACATGTTTAGTGCGAAAGCTGCTTCTCTCCTCCTCACAGGAGGCCGGCCGTTTTCTTCCCTGAGATGAACCACTGATGCTCAGTCAACAGAACACATGAAGCATACCTGATATTGGCAAAAGACTGTAAATTAACATGAAAACGGGGATCTGGAATAAACAAGCCAGAGGAATCTCCCCCTCACTCTGACCTCATGGCGTTTCCCGTGGATAAACAGACCAGAAACCATCTTGTGTCCTCCTCATCTTGTTAGAAGTGAAGACCCTGCCTGATCTCTCTGAAAAACCCAGTCCTCCCTCACCGCCATGGCAGACAGCGACACGTTTTTTTCTCGATGCACCAAATGTTCTCCAACATGTCTGGCTTCCTCTTGAGAACAAACAGCCATTTCACTGTCTGCCCACTTCACACCTCCCATTCACATCTATTTAAGTCACTCCTTTCAGAAGCTCATGGCATCGGATCAGATCTAATTCTGTTCTGGCCGTCAATAGTTTGCCTTAAAAACTCACAAAACTAACAGAAAATTCTTTTCTCTGCTCATAATGGACCTGAAATTGGTTATATTTTTTAGAAGTCTTAGATATTTACAGTACACCGTTTCCAATGTTAGCTGTGGTCTTTTCCTATGACGGTAATGAGTCTGGAGTTTTGAGGTTCTGTTCGGATTCCTCACAACTGTTGAGCTGCGTTCTTTCACCTTCTTTTATTTGTTTTTTGTCAAAGTTGTCATCAACCCTCTCAGTGGCTTCATTTGGTTTGATGTAAACATTTTTTACGAACACACACGGACTACATCTTTAAGTCACCTTTGGCTCTTGGATCACTGGTACTTGCGAAGAAGTTTACTTCTTACAGAGAACTAGTTAACCTGTTAATACTAGAGATGTCACCAGTAACACAAAATAATACACGCATGTACTGTAATGCTTACATAATCTTAACCCTTGTGCTATCTTGTGGGGTCTAGATGACCCCACAAGATAGCACAAGGGTTAAGAAATTCAGAAGCAGACAAAACCAAAGCTTCTCTATTCTGTGTGAAAATCAGTTTACATTAAGTGCATGAGCACTGCTGTGTTTTCTATGCTTCAGAATCTGTTGGATTTATACAAAAAAATTGTGTAAACAATAAAAAAGAAAGTATGGCAGCTGCAAAGCTAAAGCTCTGGTGTTAAAGGGTGAAATTGCTCTTCAATTGACACTCCCAAAATATTTCTGTGACAGATAACGGAAAAAGGACGGGAGTCTTTAGCTCCTCCTTCACCTTCAGTCATCCGTTTTTGTCCCGGAAACTCCTTTCTCTCTGATTTTTACACATTGCAGCAGCCGAACTGCCCTCCTTCTGTTTTAGCTTCATTACAGCTGAGCTCTTGAGCCACGTCTCGCATCCTAATGTCATCCAGACAAAAAGCTTTTTATCTGCGCCTCAAAGATGAGTGAGAACAACTCGTCCTGCTGCATGAATTCAACTGATAAGTTTGGAAAAAGGAGAGTTGCTTCATTCAAGATGCCTAAATGAAAATCGTACATGTCCAGAACATAAATTATGATGACACTACTCCAAAAAAGTTAGGGAGGAGGAAAAAACAGGAGGTTCATGGAGGAGAACATGAGGATGGTTATAAGTGAGGAGGATGTGGAGGAGAGGGTTAGATGCATTTGCAGTGACCCTTACAGTCCCACTTTTTATCTATCTTTTTAAAGCGTTCCTAGTAGTTTCTGCAGAGCGGCAGTAATTTATTGGAAAATCACCTCTGAGTTGTGGGCGCAACTCTTGGCGGAGAGTAAACCCGCCCCCACTTCCCGTTATCCATCCGTTTACACTCTCCCACTAGCTCACACTCTCAACCTAACATCATCGGTGCAACAAAAATAGAAGAGCAACATAGGCGCTATAGGAGACGTACATGGGATTTAGTTGTCTACAAGCAAATCTATCAGAACACAGCAGAGCAGGAAGCCTGTTACCTGCTGGGTTTAGCTTCTACGTCATGAATACAATCTTTTTCCAACAGCATTTTTTCATCTGCTTCTGATTCATGATAATTTGAATGAAGACATACTCAGAAATGCAAAACTGGACTTAATTTCTTTATATGCAAACTCTACACCAAAAAACACCAAACACCAAAAACTACATTTTTATTACAGTGGGACTTTAAAATCATCCATCATCTATACCTTTTCTCCCATTTCAGCTATCCCGTTCATTTTCAAACAGATACTCTGGCTAAATCTGAATTGCTCCCTTACCCCCATGGCTTCTCCCTATCCCGACATTTATCCGTCCAAGCGGAGCTGATATAAAGATATCTTCAAATTCGCATGTAACCCTGCTTGATGACGTCATCAATAGCTGCTGTTCATCTACGTTAGCGTGTAGCTGCCAGAGCTCGGAAAATACATAACATCGGTATTAAAACGTCAAAAAGTCATACAAGAACAAAAACTTGATACTTACATGGAAATGTAAACTTCTGAGCTTCAGAGCAAACCCACGCGTAAAAATGCATACCAGCAGAGAGATAGCCAGCCCTAAGTCACTATGGCTCCTCCTTAAAAAAAAAAAAAAAAAAAACCCTTTTGGACACCACTACAGCTAAAAATGCCCCTACAATTGGAGCAACAGGAAGCAGCGGCATGTGTGGGGAAGCAATTCGGATTCAGCCTCCGTCTTGTTTATGGTGACCTCCTCCTTTCCAGAGAAATCCTCTGCCTCTCCAGATGTTCCTCCACATGCTCCCTCCTCTTTAACGCACTTCTCTAAAATCCAGTCTCCACCTTTCTGGATCTCTTTCAGATCTACAAGAACACCATGCTGGTCCTTCTGACCTTTTGTCTCTTTCCGTGCCGGCTTGTAAAACCTCTGAACACGCATCATTGTTATATTTGTTGAGATTAATATCATTCCTAAACTGGGGTGTGACCTACTGAATGAAAGGTGAACGGCTAAATGATCAGTGATGTCACATCTGAGTCAAATCCAGCACAATGCTTGAAAACAGCCTGAACCAAACCAAAGGGGTCATGTGAGGTCAGCATCTGAATAGACGGTCTGTAGTCGTCGTTTCCTTTTCTCTGAGATTAGCAGATACATTTGGACTCCTCCCTCCTTTTGTTCCAAATTCAACTGATCCGTTTCCCTCACAGACATCAGGCCTCCATCATTTTCTCTCCGCTCTGATCAGAGCTGCACCTGCTGCACGGCTAAATATATCTTCTGGCTTTCTTACCTCTCCCACGTTTTTCTTCCAGGTTCCCACCTTCGTTCACCCCCCCTCCCCCCATCATTATAACACTCGCTCAATGTTTCCACATGAGAGGCCTCTCCCCTTTAGTCATTATCCTGGTTGTGTTTCTTAAATGATTCTCCCTCCCAAAAGACCCTCCATGAGAGCCGAGTTTCAGGTTTTTCATGTCAGCAAGATTCAAAGGGTGGGAATATAATCCAGGATTATAGATTGGTGACATAAACGGGAAAGAAAACGACAGATAAAAATGGAGAAGCTGAAATGTTAGATTTTAAAACTGCAGTTTTTTTGTAGAATTAAACATAGATGAGAAACGCGCCCTCTTGTACACCAAATTAATGTTGGGTTAACAACCTGCAACATATCCCTACCATGACAAAGGTGGATAAAGGTGGAGAGGATTTCATGTAATCCATGGACACCATTGAAGAAAAAAGGTTCAGCACACTGTCTAGTGGGTCTAGATGACCCAACTCCTAATGTTAAAGTGCCTAGGATAGCACAAGGGTTACGAGTTACAGAGGATTGTCAACGCTAGAACAAAAGCTCAGTTGTTAAAGGATTAATAAACAAACAACTCAAAAAACAAACCACTCAAGTGCAGAAATCTTCAACGACTAGACAGTTTCTTGTTCATTCAGAAACGGTCAATGTTGTAGACGTTTTCAAACTAGGACCACTTGTATAATATCTGAATATAAAATAAGTTGGGGATTTTTCCACCCTGCTGTGCATTAATGCTATCTCTGCATTTATTCAGTTCAATTCATTTATTTATATAGCCCAATATTTACAACAATAGTCATTTTAATGTGCTTCATTTATGCTTTTATTACAAAACATTTGTGTCAAAGTAAAGCAACAAAGCCAAAGGTGGGAGGGAAACCTTAGAAAAGCTTTGGACAAATGACAAAAGAGCGAGTTTGCAAAACGTTTTAGAGAATTTCTGCACCGTCGCTTTTTAACTCTTTAACACTGGAGCTGTCATTCCTTCTTATTGCCACTCATGACCATTTCTGCAGTAATTCCAATGGATTGTGGTGTGGAAAAATGTGTCTTTTCTGCTCCTCAGAATCAGCTGGTTTACGTTGGTTGTGTAATCACTTCACTACAGTAAAGTGTTGCATATCAGTGAAAAGCCGCTTTGTTTTCGCTTTGGGTTTAGTCTTTCTTCTTCTTTCTCTTTCGGCTTTTCCCATCACACGTCGCATGGTTATTTTGCCAATTTTTACGCCAGATGCCCTTCCTGACGCAACCCTCTCAATTTATCCGGGCTTGGGACCGGCACAGAAGTAACTGGCTTGCAACCCCTGTGGCTAGATTTCTTTATTATCTGTGGCTAGATAGTCTTTATTTAGGTTTATTAAAAGAGACGAAGCTGCAAGAAAACACACACGTCCAAGCCTGCTTTTAGGTGAAATCAAACTGAACTAGTTTGTTGCAAAAGTTTCACATGCTCCATGAAATCTTTTAGCTAAAATGTTCTTAACAAGCTGCATATGAAACGGTCAGATTAATGTCATTTTTTTCTTCTAGTCAACGATGAAGTGTCCTTGGGCAAGACCCTGAACTCCACATTGCTCCCACTGGTTACAGTGTTCGGCAGCAGAACCATCAGTGAGTAAATGCGTGTATGCATGGATAAATGGGACCGTGGCTGTGCTTTGGGTCTTCTAAGAAGGTGGTAAAGCGTATATTATATACCATTTACCACACAGGTACCTGTACCCGTTTGCAAAACTCCAACATTTCTCTCACCGTCTGACCTAAAACTGATAGACGCTGCTTATTTTGAAAGAAACTTTGTCATCAATTTTGAATTTCCTTTTACTTACTGTTCAAACAGTTTAACATTTGGGACAGAGAATGTGTGAAACACGTAAATGAGTGACTGTAAACGGATTGAACGGCCAGCATGAAGTGAGAGGTTCAGTCAGAAGAACTAATCTGGATGACCAACCTAACCCAAAGCTGTCTATAACGTGCAAAACTTTCTTAAGAGTACCACATTAGCATTATAACAGCATGAAATGATCTCCCTAAAAATCCTGGAGGCAGCGGTGATCCGGTGAGTCTGACATGTTCCAGTTTGAGACAGAAAAAAAACTGCAGAGGTGAGAAGGACAGCAAGAAAGAGGAGAATGAGAAAGAGAGTAAAGTGATGACAGGTTATTTTTCACCTCCTCTCTCCTGACGCCTCGTGTTATTTCCCATTCTCCTCTGACACGCGGCAGATCTAATCTAAGACTTCTCCGGACGGCCCCTCGGAAGCCCCGTAACCAAATGAAAACCTTTTTTTTTTCTGTACACCTCACACTGAGCACACACACACAGTTCATACATCTGATATGCGTACAGCCAAATGAAAGCAGAGGCTGCACAGTCACGTTTGACATGCACTCGCAGTAACTGAATAGAAGCAGACACACCGACACTCCTTATTCCGGGATCCTGCAGCGACATAACAGGCTGCAGACGCTTGCTGTTGTTCAGCTGATGTTTAACCATTCACGCTTTTAAGTTCTCCAGATATATCGTTCCACTTCTTTTTGGTCTTTTATTCTGTCCATGATGTAATCTGCACTGAAGCTTCAGGGAGTTTCCAGAGATAAAGGGACAAAATCTGAGAAAGTCAAAGAAAAAGAGGTAAAGATGGAGAAAGAAGAGGGTGATGACAGTTAATCAGAAACGTGTCAGACTGGGTTACATTCCTTTGAACACACCTCCCCGTTCTCAGGTTATTACCGTCCATTAGCGCAGCAGAAGAGGGGTCATACCCTCTGAACTGTGGGAAATTGAGTTCCTACATGCACGGGAGGGGGGGGGGTGTCTAAGTGTGAATGAAGATCTATTTTAGCAAATCAGGTCAAAATCTCAAATTTCTCTGTACCTGTAGTGTGGGCTGATCTTACTTTATTCAGTGGAAGGCGACCATTTTAACCATTTTTTTAATTTTTGACAAGGTATGAGTGCACATGCAAGAAATTTGACTCCAGGACTCACGCTCTCATGCACAATGACAAAACCTGCAAAGACCAAGCAGAAATATGTGTAAACAATAAAAATAGAAAAAAAGATAAACAACATTTAAATCTTTGTGACGGGTTTTGTTGTACAGAGCTCAGCCAGGAGGTTGGTTGTGGATCCAAACCGAACCATGACGGATGTGGATTGTGGTAGAGTAGAAGATGGTCAGCAGCTCCTGATGCAGATTGAACTTCTCTAGTACAAACTTTGCTTCTGGATAGAGCCGATGTGGGACATCGACTTCAGGTCCCGTGAGGTGGTGGACCCTGTGTGAGTCTTTTGGGGGGATTGTTCTGTTGAGGATTGTAAGTAGAGGGGCTGGAGGGGGATTTTTCCACTCTCATCTCCGCAGTTTTTAATGGTAAAGTCTTTGGAGGAAAATAAGTGAAGGTGTTGTTTTGTAGCTAACTTGCCTTAAATCCAAGCCAGATTTCAGTCATACGAAAACTCTTGCAGTAGAATACATTTATTTTCACATACTTAATTTACATCTTAGTTGGCATTCACAAACTTTGATTGGCATAAGGCTCCGTACAATTCCATGAGATAACTTCCATAAACTTTAGGGTAAAAAAAACCCCCAAAACCAAAGATCATCAAGAAGAGAGAAGAAGAAAGAATGTAAATGTATAATCAGTGTGTCATAAGATGAGGTGTGTTTTGGCGGCATTCCATTTTCATTTCATTTCATTTCCAAGTAAGACTGCTATGTGTGACCCGGCACCTTTGACCGTTGGGCCGCCCCCTTCTTCCATTTCTTTTATCCGAGTTCAGCGCTACAAAGGGGACATACTATCTAATGGATCTGCTATGTGTGACCCGGCACCTTTGACCGTTGGGCCGCCCCCATTCGAGTACAGCGCCTCGAAGGGGACACACTATCTAATGGATCTGCTATGTGTGACCCGGCACCTTTGACCGTTGGGCCGCCCCCATTCGAGTACAGCGCCTCGAAGGGGACACACTATATAATGGATCTGCTATGTGTGACCCGGCACCTTTGACCGTTGGGCCGCCCCCATTCGAGTACAGCGCCTCGAAGGGGACACACTATCTAGTGGAACTGCTATGTGTGACCCGGCACCTTTGACCGTTGGGCCGCCCCCGTTCGAATACAGCGCCTCGAAGGGGACACACTATCTAGTGGAACTGCTATGTGTGACCCGGCACCTTTGACCGTTGGGCCGCCCCCGTTCGAGTACAGCGCCTCGAAGGGGACACACTATCTAGTGAAACTGCTATGTGTGACCCGGCACCTTTGACCGTTGGGCCGCTCCCGTTCGTGAACCACTAGGGGAACATACTATCTGCAAAGAGAGAGAGAGAGAGAGAGAGAGAGAGCCAAACAAAGAAAACGAAACAAAACAGGGAGCCAACATAAGAATCACTCATACCTAATTTTTTTAGAACATAAATCCCCATCCGCAAAACGTTGTAAGGATCTATAATTTGAACCGCCAAGTACAACCCGTATGAAGACACTACCTACATCCATCCAAGCTCCCAAAGCATGCTGAACATGCTTAAGTACCATCCATTATTCGTAGCTTCCATCAAATACTAAGAACGAGCTTAGCGTTATTTCATTTGGTATGCTATTTAAAGGCGCTTAATTAACATCCATTAATTCAAGCTTGCAACGACAGGACTACGAACGAGCTTAACTGCCATAATGTTTCCCCATTTGACATACCATAATACGAGCTCAGAACATCCATTTATTCGAAGATTTCCATCTAAGTATCGAGAAAATCCTCACTGCCATTTGTCTGAAGCTTAATTGGCGCAATTGAGTTTAGAAACCAAATTTTGAGCTCCATCGCATACTAATAATACACTTTAGAACATCCTAAATTTTGAGGCTTCCACCTGGCAATATAATCCAAGAATTTACATTCATTCTACTGCCAACATGATGATTGATTTAAGTCAGAAGTGTCATGGGAACGTAGGGGAGGTCCACCGCCCCATCACTTTCAGTTCAGCAATAGGTACGTTGAGCAGTCATCGTGGCAACACCAGATCAAGGAATGCAGGGGTGTCATCATTCGCCAGAAATGGGGAAGCAGGCCAGAGAGCAGGGACTCGCAGGCTCAGGATGCGATGCATAGATAAAATACAAAACCAGTATTAGTCCCAGCAAAGAACATATACATAAAACCTAGAACTGATTAGTTTATACACTGATTAAGATGAATGGAATAACAAGGTTAAATTTATTAGAAAGTTAAGGAAAGTCCCATTGTGGCTTCATCGCACCATAGAAACCACCTGTATCACAAATTCCAGCAGTGAATTGATAGTGAAATACAGAACCTGCACAATATCTTAACACCAATTTTATATACGCCAAATTGTAAAGAAGCAACCTTTTACAGTTCCAGAGGGACGCACCTTCAGAAGGTCATCGAGAATTAGGCGATGGGATGGGTAACCAAGGGCCAAGGAGATTGTAGATGAGGAAGGTCCACGTCCCACGTAGCAATGGATTGCAGCTCGGCTGAAATTTGATTCTCATATTTGATATTAGTGGTTCTCAAATAGGTGGACAACAAAACACAGACTGCCGAAATTTTAGCCAAGGGCGTCTGAAGATCCATAAGGGATCGTAGGTTTTGATAGACTGAACCATAGATTTTTAGAGGCGGAGCATAACAAGCCTCTACATGTAGATGCATCTAGTCAAGTGTCATCTGCTTAAGCAGGGCAGATAGAAGACTGGCTTGCGGACACAAGAATTAACTCTTGAACTAAGCTTTAGAGCGTAAAAGATGGAGTTTCTACGGTCAGGGTTAATTTGCTTATGGTGTTATTTAAATACTACCCAAGACAACTGATGAAACACATAAGACTATAATCTCACTCTTTAAAGAGCCTTAATATAAACTCCATGGCTAAATTCTCATAACCACACGATCTTTAAAACCATTAGAGCCGTGGATTCTGGCGGCCGGACGTACACAAACCGCTCTTATAAATCTTTCCCCCCAAAAACTAGAGGGCCCAGCCACAGAAGAACAAGCGGAGGGAGACTGAAGACACGACAGGCATCATCATAACAAGACCTCTAAGCATGAGAAGGACAGGCTACAAACGGAAGACGTGAATATCCAGAACAGGAACATGGGGCCCAGGATCAAACAACCCGGAACAAGAGCACAAGACGAATGGATGACCGTGGGACCAAAGCCAGAGCAGAATCAGGTGGGCCGATCATTGAACAAACGCCCACAAACAAAGAATGAAACAAAGTACACACTGCACAAAAGCGAGAGATGGCATAAAGGGAGAGGCATGCACCAATGAACCATCCAGATCCAGAAGAAGAAAACAAATCCGGACGGGCAGAGGACCATACGTCGCAGACAACGCGGTAACCCAGATCAGAAAATGAAAGTAAGCCACAGAGATGCAAAAGACCAGGCATACAGAGGAACATTGACGCAGAGAAAACATCAAAACGCGCAAAACGAAGGGGAGCCCATAGCCTACCCAAGTCCAGTACAGGGCTTGTGATAAAACAGTCGATAGCATGAGGACCGCCATGACAGCAGAAAGGTCAACCGATAAACAAATCGAGCGCCGACTGGATGCCGAGAGACTCCTCCGGGAGGCAAAGAGGCAGGACACTGAGAACATCAGTGATAACAGCCATCCCCAGCCACAAATCGCGTCCGGAGTAAAACGTGGAGAAGGCATGGCAGCCGAAGTAAAAATAAACCAATCCGTAAGGCGCACGAGGAATCAGGCTACTGACGCCAGAAAATGACTACGACGACAGGCGCCAACAGGACCGAAACAAGTTCCAACCATGAACACATCCAAGGGCCACCCACAGTGGCGGCCTATACTGTGAGCAGGCGGAGGCGACGAACGAAGAACGCCGAATGAATCAAAACAAGCCACAGACGTTGCATAAAAGAGACAAATCAAAAGTAAAATTCCACAGAGGAGAGAGGGGTCCAACAAGAACAAACCAAACGCTGAGTAAACCACCAAATGCACAGCAGCCACGACAGAAACACAAAACAAAGAGCCACCAAAATAATAAAGCCGGCATCGATTAAATACAGGCAAAATTCACATTCGGCTCTTATCTAGGAGCCGTAGGAGCCGAGTCTTAGCCGGACGGCTAAGACAGAGAGACACAGGAGGAGTGTCTACCCCCCTGCCATCAGGCTCTTAAACGTTAACTCTACGCGTGTACCTTAATTATTCAAGTCTTCAGTCCACATTCATGCACATTATTTTGCATTCCATATTTAATTCTACAATACACATACTGTACGTATTGCATCGGTACACAGTTTTACTTAATTATTAATATAATAATATAATAATAGTTTTTCCTAATTATTGCGCTGTCCACAGAGCGGACCTGGGTTACATTTCACTACTGGTTGGATTTGCTAAATACGACTTTGTATGCAACAAAAGAAAATCCTGAAATCTTGAAATCTTAAATAACATACAGCAAGAGATAAAACGCCGAAAGCCACAACTAATTCAGCCAGCATGAGAAACCTGTCCAGACGAGGACCACCAGCCCTGAACCACAGGAAAGACCCCACAACCCCTGAAACAATAACAGGATGCAGAGCCACAAAACATGAAAACGAGTCAGGTAGACCACAAAGACAAAGAACATAAACTACAATACCCAGAGTCCTTAGGGGCGTGACGTCACATACAACCGGAACATAATAAGGAAACAGAAACGCAGTAGAAAACACAACAGAAAAACACGGGAAAAGACCGCCTGGCCGCTCACCGCAATGATACAAACGGCCACAGCAGAGGAGAAGCCTGAACGGCCCCCGATCTAACGCCGCTGCCAACCGAAACACCGCAAAACGCTCACCCGCCGCAGCGACGCGAACACGCCGGCGCCGCCACCCGGCCGATGAAACGCCGCGGAAGGAGAAACAAACGCGGCGAAATGAAAACCCCCCACATCAGAAAAAGTGGGAGCACCGTCCAAAAGAAGGGGGGAACACACCAAGATGCCAAAAAAGAAGGAGAGCCGCGGGCATGGAGCACCGGCGACGAAGCGGCGCTGCGGTAAGAAAGAGAATGAACGCTGCACACCTGGACTTAAATAGGAAGCTGAACAGGTGAGTTAATTAACTACCGCCCTAGGGGGGAAAGAGACTGCCCGAGTTTCCGGTGCCTGAAATGCGAATACATTCGCTATTTTTTCCAACCATCCCTGGCATCAGGTGTCTTTTGGTTTAACCAGAACCTTGAGGCACCTGATGGGTAAAAAAATCAGCATAAACTGAGAAACTATAAAACAAAGAGGATTGGACCGCTCTGCCAATGAAAACCACTGATTTGTTAGTGTGTTTTTTGAGAAACTTAGGAAAGCAGCAAAGTTTTGTTTTGGGCTTTTGTAAAGGATGTGTTCTCTTGACTAGAAAAATGACATTTCTGAAGTTTTTTTTTTTGTCTCTTTGGCCTTGTAGGAAGAGGAGCAGAATTTTTTTTTTAACAAATCATTCAAGTATTTGTTTGTTTGGTCTTAGATTAAAAATTGAATGAGAGGCCGAATTTACATTTGAAAACTTTCCCATCAATGATAGAAAACATTGACTTGAGTTCTGCTGAGTTTATTTTTCACTTTGAATTTGTGGGGCTTTGGTTTAAGAAGGGTTAAACCTCAGTTACATGCACCCATATGGCGGGTTGACCCGTACGGGTGCTGCAGGGTTTCAGCTTGTCCAGGCCCGTGGAGGGTCGTAGAGAGGAGCGGCCGCCTGTTAAAGGGAGCACAGGTGTGTCTTGCAGCTCCTGTTATACTAATATGGAGTCCTGAAAAATGGAACGTACCATTGTCTTGTGTGTGGTAAATGTATAGAAAATCCATACAACATGCCTGTGCTTTGTTACTTCACCCTACTTCCCCTTTACTTACCCTTTAGTGTGGTTTAAGTGCTACAGCCTGATGGAAAAAAAAACGTATAGGCAGTTTTGCTCTGGCTCACCAATAGTTCAACAACCGTGATATTTTACCTGCGTGCCCCCTACAGGTTTGTCCACGTTTCACCTGCAGACAGCTCTTAAGGGCAGTTCTGACTTTACTGGGCATGCTCCAACAACTGCCAGGCATTTTTGTTCCTGTTTTGCCCTCTTTTAGCCTCTGTGATGTCTTAAAACGTCTCCATTGGACTGTAGCCTGACAGACAGATGTCTGAAGGTGTTCATCTGGCTCTTTTTTTCTTGGTTTGAGGAAACTCATCTCTGCTGCTCTCCTCTCTTATTTTCTTTGGTTCTCTAAAGTTCTTGGGTTAGTTTTTTAACTAAATAGTTATTCTGCAGCTTTCTAATTTCACATTAGCAAACTAATCTGCAACTCTGTAACTCAACTTGTTAACCAACAAAAAACAAACTCCTGAACATGGAGCAGCAGCTCATTTTTTCTAAGGACCCTAACCTCAATGTTTAAGGTTCCTTCTTGCGGCTGTATTCTAGATTCAGAGGCAGAAATTTGTCAAATGCTACGTACACACAGGACTCGGAAAGGCACGTTCAAGACCATTTCCAATGAGAAGTCAGGCGCTGTACTAAATTTTAGGTCTTTTTTTCGGGCTCTGCATACTAAACGTTCCCAAATTAAATGGAGGGGAAATTATAATGCGGGTTGTGCCTGGCCAGAATTCTATGATAAAGCCTTTCATATATAGAATAGGGGTGTGAAAGAAAACGCCTGGAGCAAGATTTGCACTACATTTAGCACCAAGCTTGTCCCAGCTATTAGTACGTCCGCTACAGGTCGCGGACACTGCATGCTAAAGGAACGTGGCTTCTTGAACATGCATCTCATGCCCGTTGGTACTTAGCCTAAAATCCAGCATCATCACCACCGAACTCAATGAACCGTTGGCTTCTTTTTGAGAAAATTGTTTTTATTTCCCTGTACATCTTCTTTTAGGGCTTTTTCTTTACTGCAAGTTTTTTTTTTTTTTTAATTTGTTTTATTTTAAACCAAAACATATTTAGCACACGTTTAAAATCTGATCCATGTTCTATAAATCAACCTGATCTGCTGTGGCTTTCAGCACCAGACGCTAAACAAATCCAATTAACTACATATTTAATAGTAACAGACACAGATGGGTTTGGGCCACGCGTTCATGTAATGGACTGAGCAGACAGGGCATGAACCCCAGGCTCATGGGTTAAGAACCACAGTTTGAGCTGCACCTCTATATCTAACACTCATTACACACTTAGCTGCCTGATTGGGAGTTTTAAAGAGAATTCACAGTTTCAGCATCTCTCAGATCTGAACCGGGAGGCTGAAGAAGTTTCACAGCTAAATGCCAGACGATGGAGAAACGCCGCCAACTTTCTTCACTTGAAGGCCACCTTCTGTTTTAGGACATAAATTTAGATATGCAATAAAAATAACTCTACCCAGACACACACATATGTCTGTTCAACCTTTTTTCTCCAGATGGTAGATTTTGGTTGTTCAAGACTGGACAGGAGCATTGAAAACAAGTTATTTATTTATATATATATATATATATATATATATATATATATATATATTTTACCATTCCCACAAATTCAATTCACAGAAATCCAAAAGTGTAAACAAAAAAAAAATGTAAAGTGGAGCCGCAGAAGGGTAGAAGTCAATGTTGGCTTCAGGTTTCTGTTCAGGAATCCGTTTGAGTAAAAAAAAAAGAAAAAACAGCACCTTTAAATGTGGTATTTAACAATGCAGTTATTTGTTAAATATTTGAATATATATGTGTACCTATTAAATGCTAAAAAATAAAAGCAACACCTTTTTTTTAAACCAAACTTGAGTCTATAGTATTGATATAGAACATCCTTAACAAAAGCAGTAAAAGTTAATGCTCCTTTATGAAACCACTACTGCGTTCTGCTATTAAATAAATCAATGATAGCTAATTATTTTATTTATAGGCATTCATACTTATGTACATTTATTAATCTTTTGACCCGTGCTTCCACAGGTGCTTAAGCTTCAATTAGCCTAAAGGAATGTCCCTCACTAGAAGAAAACTCTCTGCATTCAAACACTGATTGTGTTTAAATCCAGTTTTCAAACTGTGCAATTTTTGTTGCTGAATTGTGTTCATGACTCTGTAAATTAACACTCAATATTTCACAGAAATTTCTGATTGCTTAGAAGATAAAAGACGTTTCCTTATTACCATCATGCGTTCTTGATGACGCTGACTCTTGATTGCAGTTTTTATTGTGACACAAGCTGCAGACAATCCTGTTGAACATGAATGATCAAACATCGGTTGCCACAAAATAAAAAGACCATCTGCTTTTATCCCCATTTTACACTTTATATGGCAAAATCTGAGCATTACAACCCAAACCAAAGTTGTTTGAACTTGTGCTGGCTTGTGTGACACAGGTCACGGATCCTAGCAAGAGATACAAGCTTTGGTTTAACATCTGTCCAGCTTTCTGCACAGCAGTAGCAAAGTCCAAAATACATTTAGGGGAACAAATCGTCCAGGGAATTGTTAATGGGCCAGGTACACTGCATTTCTTCTAAAACCTCAGTCACGTAAACCTGGCTGGACCTATATGTATATGGTGCTCTTTTGGGTTGTCCGGGCCCAAAATGGGTCATGGAGAGCAGTGGCTGCATCTTAAGGGAAGCGAAGGTGTGTCTTGAGGCTTAACCAGCCACCTCAAGAGACATTGTGAAAATGGAACGTACCATTGTAGTGTGTGCCGCAAGTTCATCAAGAAGTATTTGTAAGGTTAAGGAAAGTTGCACGCACTTATGACGTACAGGGATTGCTGTCATATAGTCCCATTACACTGCACTCTAACCAAAAGTAAGATGCATGTACTGGCACCTTACTGACGCTGGGTGCACCTGATATGTAAGTGCCTGTTATGATTCCCACGCCAACTGTTCCCTCCGGCTTCCTCTCACAGTCCAAAAACATGCATCACAGGTTAATTTGGGGAGTGATTGTGTGCCCTGTGACAGACTGGTTAGCCTGTCCAGGGTGTACCCCGCCTTTGCCCAACAGTTGCTGGGACAGTCTCCAGCATCCCCGTGACCCTGACAGGGATATAATGGACTAAGAAGATGGATGGATGTATAGATGGATGGTGAACCTTTTTTTAAATTGAACATTAGGTACTTTTTTTCTACCCATAATGCTGGTGTTTATTTAATTAATCTTTTCCCTGTCATGATGCATCTGAATTCACACTGTAGTGAACCACACCAGAGTTCACCTGCAAGTGAAGCCATTATTAGGGGTCACATCTACACTGGCAGGTCTGCTTTGCCTCAGTGTTTGTTGGCTTGGAGTGTCCTCTGTTGTTGGCGAGTGTGAAAGTTCACGTGAGCCCTGAGCCGCTGGAGCACGAGGTTCTAGGTTCTCTTGAGGGTGAACCAAAGTGCAGAAGAGAAGCAAAGGTAATAAATGATGTAAGACCTGTCTATTAGGAGCAACACAAATACAAAAATAAAAAAGCAAGACTCAAGAAAAAGTTTTAAAAATAGCTGAACAGAGAAGAGGTACAGGCACTTCGTACTGCATGACAATCAAATGATTAGCATTAGTAGCTGTTTTTTATTTGAGTTTTATTTCCTGCTTTGTCAGGCAATTCAGCCCCCTAGTGAGCAGCATTTGTTACTGACTGGTTTGAACTGTATTAGCCTTCTCCACCCACAGGAACGAGTCCACAAGAGAATCCTAAGATAACCCGAAAACTTGCTTGGTTGGTGAACATTAAAGTTCAGGTGAGCCTTTACACCTGTAAAGCAAAGCAGGCTATCCCAGGACACATGGTGGCCCAAGGTGTTCACACTGGACAAGCAAGATTAGATTTGATTAGATTAGCTTTACTGTCATTGTGCATAGTACAATGAGATTTAAGCATCACCATCAGTGGAAGAACAGCAAGGAAGGGAAAAATAATAAAAAAACATTGTAATACAATAAAATCAAACAAACAGGAGGTGGTTCTTCTTCTTTTTCTTTTTCTAACTTACTGCCACCTACAGCTGGAAGACACTTGGTGCTAAACATTGAAGCAGTGTAAATCTCATGAATCTTGCTCCAGGCTTTATCCTTCACAGCTCTATTACGATAAATTAAAGACTTGGTGTCATAGAATCCCGTCCCGACACAAACCACAATTATGAATTTCTCCTCCATGATCAATGTTCAAACAGTTGACTCTTCTGTGAATTATTACTATTGCTTTGTCTGTGCTTTGTCTTTACCTCTCAATAGAATCAACAAATTTGTGAATGAAGTGAAAAATTGTTGGAGAGGATTTTGAGAAATCTTTGTTTTGTTCCTGAAGCCCATCTCATCTAAACACTGTGCTGTCTGACTTCTTAATGTGTCTTGTGTGCAGAATCTCAGCTTGTTTCTGTATAAATGAGCTACTAGGATCAGTGATAAACATATAATTCTCAAATACAGCCTGAAAGATGTTCTATTTGCAATCCATCTTTCTGCCAATTAATCTCATTAACTGTGAAAATCTCAAAAAACACTTTACATTATTTACAAATCAGTTTAATTTACAGTTTTCTAACAGGGTTGTGCATGTTTTTCTCTGCACACGTCCCCATCAAACTCCAAATATGAAAGAGTGAGACTGGCGTGTTTGTGGAAGATAGTGAGACTGATTCATTGCAGTGACGAGGTCTGCCTCTTCTATTCTGTGCGTGTCACTGATGTAATAAACAGCGTGTTCTGCGCTGTGTTTTATTGCACAGAGGAGCACCTGAAGCTGATGTCCTGAGCACAGAAACACAAGTCCTCTCAGCTAATAACAGCAACACAAAAAAAGAGGATGACACAACTTCAAACGCGTCAGAAAGGGGCCAATTTGATTCCCAGAATCAAACAGAAACGTCTGCTAATTTCTCAATAAGAACACACAGTAAAGCTTTGTCGACTCTTCTATTCATGGCAACAACAAAAAACAAACATGTCAGTATATTTCTCAGAAATTGAAACAATGTGAGTCAGATGTTGCGTTTAAATCAAAGCTGAAAACATAGGTATGCACTCAAGGTGCAGTTTCAGACATTACATATTCCTGTTCGTGAGTGGGTTTACTTTGTCTCTGATAGTGGATGGAATTCATGCAATATTCATGACAAACTTCCCAGAGTTTGTTGCTTGTTGTTTTTTTCTGAGTGCTCTTTCAGTAAAGCGGTAGCATCCCTATATCAGGCCAAAAGTATTTTATAACGTCATCTGCAGCAACTGTCCTCCCTGCATGTGCAGAAGAAGCCCCGGCTGCAGTTTCTCACATCAGAAGCTGAAAAAGACGACAATGAGGATCTTATTCGGTGGCCCAGAAGTGCAAATCACTCGATGCAAAAACACATAGATTACAACAACGACTCAAAAAGCAAAACAAATACATTACCTTATAAAAATCAAAATAAAATTCCAGAAACCAAAACACAATTCCAAAAAAAAAAGTCAGAAAAAAAATAACATCTCACAAAAGCAAAAGTAATTTCCAGAAATCAAAATGAAATGTTAAAATATGAAACAAAATAAGGAAGGTATTATGAGAGATTGCTGGTTGGGTGATGACGTTTATTCATTATTTTAAATGAAAGTTACTTGGCCTGAAGAGATAATAGATATGCTTCGTACTAATTAGAACTCAAACATCATCATTCAGTCATCAATATAGTACCTACTTCTTCTATTGTTAACATTTTTGATCACTTTGGTGTTTGTGAAATGTATGTCTATTTTTTTTGTTCCATTTTTTCTGAATTGTGTTTTGGTTTCTGGGATTTTGTTCGATTTCTACAATGTCATGTTACTTGTTGTTTCTTTAATGGATTGGATTTATCTGCGCTTTTCCAGATGCTCAAAGCGCTTACAGTGTGTCCATTATTCATTCAGTCTTGGTGATGGTAAGCTACTGTTGTAGCCACAGCTGCCCTGGGCCAGACTGACAGAGGCACGGCTGCCAGTTCACGCCTACGGCCCCTCTGACCATCACCGGGATCATTCATACATAATCACACATCAGTGGAGCTGCACTGGAGGCAGGGAGGGTGAAGTGTCTTGCCCAAGGGCACAACAACAGTTGGCTGGGGGTCAGCGGGGATCGAACCGGCGACCCTTTGACCTGTCTAGGATGTCCCCCTGCCTTTGCCAACAATAGATAGGGATAGGCTCCAGCAGGCCTGTGACCTTGAAAGGGACAAAACTGGTTTAGAAGGTGGACCAATGAATCCGGTTAAAGATCCAACAGAACTTTTTAACAACATCCCGTCAAAATGTACACAGGTTGCAAGAGTGAAAGATCCCCTCATCACTTCAGGCACACGTTCACATGCTCATCCTGGTGTTCTTGCTGATTCTGTGCGTACTCAGCACAAAGACAAAGCGTCAACCTTGGCCGTCCCGTGCCAGCGACCATCACGCCCACCAATATGTTGTCAACACTATGTAATCTGATTTGGAGAATTGGATTACAGACTGTGCTTTACATATGTAATCTGATTATTTTATCAGAGTTCTGGATCCGATGACAGGCAATAACTAAATTAATGGCAGCCCCCCCTTGAAAATATGCCTATGATAGCAGAGCGTATGCTAATTCATCCCATGCCAGGAAAATGTGTTTTAAGTGGCCTATTAGATTTGTGTTTGACAGCACCAGGATGCATCAGTATAAGGAACCAGGTTGACAAATAAGAAACAGAAAGGTCAGGAGCAGGTGATCCATGACGGTTTGATTCTGTGAGAGACGGAACCGCTTTAAAGACCAAACAGAAGCCGCTCAAACTCCCAGAAGCTGGGCAAAAGGCCGCTCTGTAATTGCTCCGCTCATTATTAAATTTCTCCCCACCACTCGGACACCTTTCTGGTGCTTCTCATGCATTAAAACTCAAAACAAAGAACCACACACCTAGCTGCCAGGTTTATGCTGCCATGGCAACTGTGTGAATACAAGGCCAACAGAGCTGAGTGAGTGTTTGCCTTAATTTATACAGCTATCAAAATTGGTACAAGTGTTTGTCACATCAGGAAAAAACTTTTTTGTGGCCTTGACCTTGACCTCCGACCCTCACTAAGAGTGCCATCTTGAGTCTGGAATTATGGAGGGAATTCATTTTCATTGCTCACAGTGAGACAATTGATCTGATAAACACAAACTTGGACATAGTTTCAACCAGTGTTTTTCAGCCAGTGTTCCTCGGTACACTGCTGTGCCACTAGAGATGGTCAGGTGTGCTGTGGGAAATTGCTCGATTTCGCCCAGTTGATCTAAACACATTTACCATTACAAGGATATCAGTTATGTGTTCATTCAATCAGGCCCAGGTTTAATAATTGTGGGTAGAAATAGGAAAGATCATGAAATACTTTTTTCTATTATTTATTTGATTCGTATTCAGACACATTGATAAGGATGTCTGCATATTGTTATTACAGACTACAGAGTTTCATTTTGTTCCTTACACTTTCTCTTCCTTTGAAAAACAAACTAACTGGAGCCAGATCACTTCACCAGGTGACCTCTTGGTGCCTCGATCCCCATTAACGCCAGTGTTATGACCACTTACACTGTCTCTAAAACACCTTTTGATGTACATTGCTAATTTGTTTATTGCAGGAGTTATATTTTATGTTTTAAAAATAACCCACATTAGGTACAATTTGAAAAGTAGTCCTCTTTAGTTTTTTACTGGTATAATAGATGTCTTAAGAGTGATGGGAAATGGGGTGGGCTTACTCAGCACCAAACGTTCCATCCACAGCTTAGAGGTATTGATGGTATTGAACTCCTGCTACTCTGCACAAACTATGTCCTAGAAAACGACACAGGTTTTTTACATTTTTGGCTAAAAATGATGCGATCATAATTAAAAGACCACTGGGAAAATAGATCAAAAGACTTTTGATTGACAGGTGGTTGTTAAATCCTTAACTTTAGAACAGTCAAAGGATTGTGTTCAATCATAAATCAATCAACTAACCAACATTTATGCAGCACTTTTTATACAGAATGTTATGCACAGTGCCGTCCACAAAAAATGCACATCACAAAAGAAGTACAATAATTGCAATTTTTTGTGAAGGTAGCGGCTTGTTGATGTCATGGGTAGCTCATATGGCAAGCCCCTATGGACCATAGTTCAAATGGCACTAATACAAAACCAGCTCATCCCATGCTGAGCCCATAGATGTGACATTTAAAGTGATTATTCAACGTGTCAGGAAAGACTATTGGTTTATGAGAACATTTAAGAAAAAAAATGCACTTTTAGGTAGAGACATGACAAACAAGGACAGGCATGGTTGCCATGGTTTTATCCTCTTCATGGAGGTCAACAGTTTAAATTAAAGCGTGCCTTCACTGTACAGTCTGCATAACTTTTCATGTCTTTCCTTCTCTGTTTTGCTTCTTACAAAGCTTTTGTGTTAAAACCATCTGCTAGATGAAACTCACTCTGTTTTTTATTTTAACCTGAGTTGATCCATACTGGAGTTAAGGCATGAATAATCAAGCTGCTTCATGCAACATTAAAAATGTAATGCAGTGTGTTTGGGGTTCCATCTGCATTCATTCTCTTGGATTAGGCAGCGTGCGGGCTGACAGAGTGGTGTCTGCAAACAGAAAAGCTAGAATAATCGTGTGGAATAGTTGAAATCACACACATTTAGATGAGTTTGATGCCCTTTCAGTGTCACTCCGTAGTGAAATACTGTCCAGCTTATTAGTCAAGTTGAAAGCAGGGATAAGGCCACTGGAAGTTTCCTTCCTGTCCTCATCCGTCAGAAATAGGAAGTTCTGTACGTTTGGTGTGGTGCATGCATGGCAGGAGCACACCCACACAAACCCACACACACATGCAGGTCTCAGGAGGGAAGCCACCGATCATCAGACGGCTCAACCCACTGATGCCTGGGTGAACCTGCTCCCTCGATGTCTACTTGGTTGGGTTTCTGTGTGTGTTTTTCATTCTGGAAGACTGGCTCTCTGGGTCTTGTGGGGTAGGGTGTGTTTTTAAGAAACTGTAGACCTGAAAACTTTTCTAAATCATAGTTTGGGGGGGCTGTAACTACTCCTTCAGGTTAAGAACCAGAATGAAAGACCAGTTGTGTTTGACCAGGGTTGTCTAATCGTTCTAATAAGCAAAACTCTTTATTAGGACTTCTCAGGGGTCAATGGAAATCAGGTGAGAAAGCTTGTTTGACCAACTTCATTCATTACTGATTGAACAGTCTGTAACAGGACGAATGATGGTGCTTGTTTTTGGCCCGATCTTTGCCCGTCAGTCACCATCAGCTTCTATCGGGCGCCAAGGGAAACCCCTGAGAGAGTGAAAAAGTAAAAATGAAAAGAAAAAAAACCACCTCAGGAATTAAGAGGGGAAAGGCAGAAAGACAGAGATGGGGAGAGGAAATGCATGGGAACCTAACCTAGAAGGAACCTAACAGACATCAAGAGATGCAGAAGGAATTTTGTGTCAGAAATACTGATTTAATATATAATTTGTGTATCACTGCCAATGTGATAAAACACTTTGTTTTTCACCGCTTTCAGTCGCAGGTTTGAATGTCAGAGTTACGTTATGTTTAGTGGAGTGACTGTGAGAAGTTTTAGCTGTTGAACTGAAGCTGTTTAATGTTTTATTCCTGATAAAAAATGTCAAGTGACTAAAAAAAGATTTTTTTTTTCCTTTCACCAACTTTTTTTCCAGTAGGTTCATTGCTGCTAAAGCTTTAGAGCTCAATTGGTTTTGGGCTGAAGGAGCTCAAAAAGCTTTGAATCTGTAGAAACTTGAAGGAAGACTTTAAGTCCAGATGGCATGCTAAGTCTGGAAGACATCATGAGTTAGCTAGGATAGTCTCGCTGTCACTTATGTTTGATGGAGATGAAAGCAAGGTGTTTGGACATTTACATTTATTGGAAATAAAGGAAAGCATTCTCAGAGAGCCCAGTTGTGAAGTTGAATTAATGGTAGATGCCAAGGAAAGCTGACTCATCTCTTAGGTGATGAAACCATCTTAATAATTATGAAGGGTAAGCCTGACGATTGGAAAATTCAGAGAAACTAATGCCACTTCAGAAGAACAATGAGGCCGTTACAGAGTTTATCAGGATGAAGACTGCGCACTGGAGTGAGGGTTAAATGTTGGACAATGGTCTTCCTGTTTCTCTGGTTTTAACAGGACTTGCTGAAAGTCTTTAGCCTGCGGTCCAGGGTTTGACCCGGACGAGAGCTGCAGCATTTTGTGCTGTCCAGGCCTATGGAGGGTTGTAGACAGGAGCAGCTGCATCTTAAACGGAGGTGTGTTTTGCACTTTCCTTGTGGCTTGTACGATCACCTCCAGGGACGTCATTAAAGTGGAACGTTCCATTGTCGTGTGGTAAAAGCATCGTGAGGTATTTGTTAGGATATTGTTACACGCACTTGTGCCATACGGGTGATGCTTCATGCCATACTCTAGTTTTTATCATGGTGCCCTTAGTGGCTTCTTTCAGACCACACACAAATAAGAGCCCGTAGAATGGCCACACAAACTACGCTGTGATTGTCTACTCCTCCTGAAGGTTTACTGACCGTTTCTGAGCCGGCGCCTCAAAGATCAAGTTGTCTTACTTCGTGGGTTGGAAAATAGCTCGCAAAAATAACTCATATTTTGTAAAAGAAAATCATTCTTTAGTGTGCCAAAGGTAATATTTTATCATATCTATGGATATACATCTAGTTTACTCTAAAAGGCTTAAGAAAAGCATGATGTAGGCCCTTTAAGTGTTGCTATGACCTGTCCCCTAAAAAACAAACAGTCCTTATCAAGGGCAGTTGTGACGACAGCCTTACCCTTTGCAAAACACACACTATTCCCAACATTACGTTCCTGGAGTTCCAAACATTTTCAGATATGAAAAAATTCTCCAGTGACAACATAATGAAGACAGTGGTGAGAACCGCGCTAAAGGAACACTGACGAACACAGAGCAAAGGCAATAACGAGGCCCAAATATTTAGTTTTAAGGGGAAGGCAGCGTCACCACGCTAAAGTGTGCAGACGGTTGACGTAGTGAAGTTGGAACAGTAAGGCCCACAATGACAGCCACCTATAGACTCAGGAAGGATGGCAGAGCACAGAAAATCCCAGACGAATACAGTAAAGTGGCTAGAGGCGCGATTACATATCTACAACTAAGGATTAAGACATCAAAATTCACATTTTATTGTTCATACATTCATCATCTTCTAAATCAGTTTTGTCCCTTTTGGGGTCACGGGGCTGCAGGAGCCTATCCTGGTCACTCGTAGGCGAAGGCAGGACATCCTGGACAGGTCACCAGTCCAGTTTTATTGTATTTTGTAAAACAATTCCAAAAAGGCATGAAAGAAACAAGGAATTAGACAGAGCAAAGTGGTCAAGTTGCTGGAAAATTTGAAGTCAGTAACTGTCATTGCTGTCCGTTGTCCAGTGGCTTTTGGCTGAAAAGAAGTTGCTTCTGTGCGGCTGTCTTGTACAAGGCAGTTTGAAGAGCTAATTTTCAGCCTGTCAGCTTTTGGACTGCTGCGCTCGTGTGCTCAGGCAACACAGATGTGAAGCTGTGAGGGGCGCTGATGTGGCAGAATCTGGTTTTACATGTGATGGATCCATATTCTTCTGACATTGATGCTAATATGTTGAGCTGGAAGTGCCACGCTTGCCAGATGAAACACTTTGTGATAAAAGCTCAAATGTTATTTCATAGTAAAGACAAAAAAGATTCTTGAAAAAACAAAGGCATCTGACGCATTTGAGTCCCAGCTGCTTTGCTTCCCGACGGGCCTCATTTGACACAGTGGGAGGGAGGAGCAGTCGGTGCTCCTCCCTCATCCTGTCACAGTCCTCAACCCAGAAACGCTTTAAAACTGAAGTTAATGTCAGATCATTGACTCAAAGAGGGCTAGTTCTGCCAGCGTCATCCTAACTCTATCAATTACATTCAGGTGTTGCTATGGTAACTCCTCAAAGTGAAGTTAACAGAAGCAGATTGTGATTTTGGTGTTTCCTTTTGGGACAATTTTTTTTGTTCTATTGTTAGAAATTTACAATTAAGATGATGTGATGTTCCAAGTCCAAGTTTTGCTTGTTATCACTTTGCAGCAGTTGCTGGCTCTTCATTATGGAGAGAGATTAGTCTCACTGGATTCGTGTGAACGAAAAAAATGGATTTGTGACTTGTACAATACCTTTTTGTATGTTACTGTGTGTACTTGCAATTGTGTATTTGCGTGTACAATTGAATATCAAAAATGTAAAAAACACAAAAAAACAAAACAATTTCTGCATGCATAACTTGAAATGACACCATCTTAAAAATAACTGTGGATTCAAAACGGCTCTTATGGAGTGGTGAGTTCTGGAAAGCTTCAAAAAAAGATGCATATTTACTCTCTTTTTATATACCATAATTAACAGGGCATCCCTGTTTAAAAAAGTCAAAAAAATGTCTAGTTTTTAGTAGATAATATTCACAATCTAAGTTCAAAGCGATTGATCAGAAAATGCATCATCTGAAGATGTGAAAGGAATCCTACAACCCTTGTGCATTTGTAACTTCTCTGTGCTTAAGTGTGGTTTTGTCTGTTTGTATCAGGCGACTGGTCCGTACTACTTAAAGATTTGTATGGGGCCATTTTTGAATTCGTATTCTCCAAAATAATTGTTTTGGGCATAAATATTTTTATCTATATTTAGATCTGAATTGCGCTCATGTTGTTCTGACCACAGTCCCTTTGTGAGATCCAAAGATGCTTCACTAAATGTCTCCCAACAACTGACAGTATTTTCTATACTTGTTCATACATTGTATTTACTAAGTCATACCCTTGGACTGTACCTGACACCTGGAGTGAGTGATCCCTCCCCTCATGTTCCAAACAGGAAGTACCCGCAGGTTCCAAGAAGTCAAAATCCCAAAGACTTCTATAGAGAAATAAACAGCTCTTACTCATTCTATTGGTCAGAACAACCATTCTTACTACCTTTTTTTAAAATGTGCTCTTGCTGATCCTAATTGTTTTTTGTGATATTTTATTCTTCATTGTAAGTTATTTAAGTTATACACTGGCCAATCAGATGCCTGAATAAAGGCATCTGATGCCCCTTACGTCAAACGTTTGATTGACAGAATCTTCAGAGCCCGCTTTCAAGGTGTATGAACATCCAACACGCTCACTCTTGATGCTTGGTGATGGTGGTTACCGTGGAAATGAGGACTCCAACCGCCCCGGTTTGTCACTGCATGCTGACGACTGTCTAGCTCCAACATGACGGTGTCCAAATTTGTGTAAAAATGGCGACTGTATTAACTTCATTTTGCTGTAGCTGGAAGTAAGCCATTTTCTGTGAGGGACGTTGCACTAGCTGGTTCCAGTTCTCATTGATAGCCAATGATCATAACTGGTTGAAGTAGCCATGCCCACTGAGCAAAAAAAAAAAATTGGCTTTAAAGCAACTCATTGGAAAAAATTCACACACTTGATGGAATTTGCTCATTTTAAGGAAAGTTTGGTGAGGTATTATCCTGTTAAGGTGTTAAAAACTGGTTTGAAATCAGCCCAGTTGGGTCATGTGACCCCACGCTGCATATTTACAAATAGAGTTATGGCTTTAACCTCGTTCAGCTCTGACAAAAGGGAAGGAAAGCCCTGTTTTGACTAAAATAAAGAAAGTGAAAAGAAAGAGATTGGTTAAAGAAAGGCAGTGAATTGGAGGGGCGGGGCGGGGCCGCGGTCAGCATGCGGGGATTGGAAACTCATGATGATGAGGCTCGGTTACCAGGAGAGGGAGGGGTCCGATGAGGAGAAGAGTGCGCGTGGAGGGGGCATCTTTGTCCTCCCCCGCCCGAGTCTTTTGTGTTTGAAACTCTCATATCTCGCATATCAATAATTTAGGTGCGCGCGGGAGAGCAGACGAAGCTGCCGCTCGCGCGCTATGAGTTCTGCTGCCTCGTCACTCGTGCAGGGGCCCGCGCGGCGCGATATTCTCTGAAAGAGTGGGACCAGAGGAGAACAGGTGAAAACTGGAACACACGGGTGTTTTGTTTTTTATTTTTTATAAAGGACTTGACCAAAGGCTGTTTTAACCCAGAAGAGGACGGGTCCCGACTGCCAGCGGGCTCACCGGGACAGCGGGAAACTTCCCACTTTTCTTTCCGAAGGAGTTCAGACCCGCGGCGGAGCTGCGCGCAGGAGGAGGAGGAGAAGTTCGCCTCTCCGCTCCGGCATGTTGGCGTTTTGCCTGCTGAGTGCCGTTTGGCTCACGGCGAGCCCGGTTCGGGCTCAGAACGAGACCGAACCCATCGTCCTGGAGGGGAAGTGTCTGGTCGTGTGCGACTCCAACCCGACCTCGGACCCCACGGGCACGGCGCTCGGGATCTCGGTGCGCTCCGGGAGCGCGAAGGTGGCGTTCTCCGCAGTCCGGAACACCAACCACGAACCGTCCGAGATGAGCAACCGGACCATGGTCATCTACTTTGACCGGGTATGAAGCACAACCGGAACAAAGATATTTGAACGTAAAGTTGGCGCGCGCGGGGAAGATGAAAGAAACAGAAGACGCTCATCTTTGATGTCGGTCTTTTTGATGTCCCGAGTTAAGCGCGAAAGTGGCACATGCGTGAACTTTAACGGGATTACTACTGACACAACATCGGCGAACCCGTTTTAAACTCCTTAAAAATTTAAACCAAACCCTTTTATTTTATATGAAACACGATTTTATTCTTTGTTTTTAAAACCATTTTAAAGGAAAAATGTGAAATTAATTCATTACAGTTTAAATTGAATATGATTTAAATAAGATCAACTTTTACAGCTGGAATAATGGACAGAAATAAAATGTTTAAAAGTTATTTGAGAAAAGGCTGCTGGATAAAAGAGAAGCATCAGCAGTTATTCTTTTAAAGTGTAATTCTGCTTTATCCAGAGACGTTTTTCCATTTTCCCCTATAAATCTAGAAAAATGAGAGCACTAATTTACATAAAACCTTTCTTTCTACAAATCCATTCATTCTTTTTTTTTTTTAGGAACACAACAAGAAGTTATACTTGAGACCGTGCACTGAAAAACTACAACTACAAATCTTAAATGTGGTATACTAGTAACTTAGTGTTTCCAAAATCTTTGAAATGCTAAATTTGTCTGCAGAAAAATGACTTTTATCACCTTTTTTCCCATGTTAGGTTGCAGTTTCAGGGATAGTTTGAAAGATTTTTTATTAAATTATACTGAAATGTGACCAAATTTTTTTTATTCTTTTAAATGTCTGAATAAGTTCAAATGTGTGTTTTTTTCCCCTCTCTGGTCTGTATTTCCAGGTTCTAGTAAACATTGGAAGGAACTTTGACGAGGAGAGAAGTAACTTCATTGCGCCGCGCAAAGGGATTTACAGTTTTAACTTCCATGTAGTCAAAGTCTACAACCGCCAGACCATACAGGTAGCTGTTCTGTTCATGTGTGCGTGTCTGTTTTCTCCCTCAGCAGAAGAGTTGAGCATCAGCTTCTTCTGCAGTGGTTTTGGAGGAAATGGAATGGGACAGAAGCAGGTTTTTCCTAACTGTTTTGCATAGAAAATGAGCGCAGAGAGTTGCTGGTGAAGGGTTGTTGCAGAAAGCACTTGGTACCGTTTATTAATTTGTCACGGGCTTGTGCACAGCCCGCAGAATGCCCCCACAGAATCTCTGGGATGCACATTTGTGCGTACAACATGATGATGCAGAATGAGCCACCCATCCTTTAATTAATGCATCTCTTGCTAATTAAACGGTTGTACAATTATGCTGCAGCTCCCCCGGGGGTTCTGCCATCATGTTTTGCTACTTATATGTTATTATTAGAGGCTTGTATTAATGAACAACAACCAGACAGGGATTGGAGAAGGGGGAAAGAGGGTTAAGTTGGCTGTTCGGCCTCAATGATGGCCAACACTTGACTCATGGCACGGAGTTAATTAAGTCTGCCTCATAATGCAGGAAGCACCTGATGAAGCGTTTCCCTGGGTTTTCTTCGGACTCTTTAATGGGATCTAAATGTGAAGTTGCAGGTTGGATTGCATCATTTTATCATAAAAACGTTCACGGCTTAAGCGCTCGTTTGCACACCGTCTCGCTGAATCAATCCTCATTGTGGGAAAAACTCATGCTGCTTGATCGCCTTTGAGGCGCGGCAAAAAAATGGAGAGCAGATGTGAAGATTGTAAGAGGGTCTGGGGGTACAAAGAGGAAAACCAGAATGTCGGAAGAATTGCAGTGAACAAAGAGTTAGCATCATTTTTAATCATCTTTCCGAGTACGGTAGCTAACGCTGCAATATTCTCCACTTTTTGTTGTTATAAAAACACTATGTGCCATCATTCAGCGTCTCCTTTTTTCAGAAGGAACTGAAACATAGAAACCTCTGTGGTAAAAGAAAAACACATTTTACATTTCCTGTTTATTTTTTCACGAGTGTGTTTTATTGCTTAAGAAAAAGCCACACTCAGTTCGTCATAAGCGGAAGCCACACCCACAATTTCCCCACATTTCAGGGATAAAAACCAATGAGCTTCCAGAGTCCAGAGCGGCAGTTTCCTTATTTGTCTGAGGTTATTGCTGCGCAAATCCATTGCTTAGATTAACAAAATCAAAGGCTACCTGGAAATATCTGAACATCAGAACAATTAAAATATCTAAATAATACTCCATTAAAATGAGAACGAGAAAACGAACGGGCGTGGCTTTTCTCAAATCGGCGTGGTTTATTAAAAGAAGCTGGTGCTTTTTTTTCTCTTTGCCTTCAAGTTGAATTCTTTTATTCATTTATTTAATTAAGACGTTTTCAGCATTTTTATGGGTTCTTTCCCTTTTGCTTTTCATCCTAAAGCATGTCATATCTATATTTATGACACTAGGAAGCATTTTTGGGATGTCTCAAAAGCTCAAGCAGCAACTCTGGTTGGTGGGTGGAAAACATCAACTTAGAAGGCTTTTTTAGACTATAAAAACTGTAGTTTATCTTTTTTTTATGTTGTTTTAGTTTAAAAAGACATAGAAAGTGCCAGTTATATCAAGTGTAATTGGTATGACAAAACATAAAAGCTATGAATTTATTCATGTATCACTTTCCAAAATGTACATGATTTCCTTTTTGCTGTATCTGTTATCAACATATGTGTTGCTTTACCACGTGTTAGATGTCTGTTAAAAATTTTATGGGTCTTTTTGTTTGAGATTAAAGTGTCTTTTTAGAATTAATAAGGAAAACAGTAAAATCTAAAAAGCTCCAGCTTTGCATTGTAAGTGATGTTTTACAGAGCGCTTGATCATTCATGAAGGCCTCAGGTCATCTACAATGATGGATTCGCAGATAAAGTCCAGACTATCTGAGGTCTTTGCATCCACTCTTTTACCTTTCAGACAACAAGGTGTATCTTTGAGCTGCTCTACCTTTCCCCCTTTTAAAGGTTTTACCCATAAATGTATTTATTAATTAAATTGTAATTACTTTTATCTGTCTTATTTACATATCCCCCTTTTGCTGTGTAGTTTTTCAGTAAACTTACATTTCTTTTTGTCCTAATTTTAATATATTTGTGTTAATTCTAAAATGAAAAAAGTTATCTATGACTCACAAGATCATTTTGATTTCTAAATTGTTTGACTTGAAATTGTATTATATAAAAAACTGCTGCATGAAAACTGGTGAACCAAACACCAATAGAATGCGTTCTCTGGAGCGCTGGTTGAAGGACCTCTGAGTTTTGTTATTCCTCCTCAAGGCTCTTAGAAATAGTATTTGCTGGGCCTTTTTCAGCTGCTCAGAGGTCAGATCCTCTTCTATCGGGACTCCCAGAAACCAGAACAGTTTCCCTCTGTCTGTCTGTTTCTTCCTTCTGCTATCAATGGTAAATGGTAAATGGCGTATACTTATAAAGCGCTTTCTACCCTCTTACGAAGGCCCAAAGCGCTTTACAGTCACAGTCCCATACACTTCGACACATGGGTGTGCAAGGCGGGAATCGAACCTGCAATCTTATGATCATGGGTCGACCGCCCTACCGCTGCACCACGGCCGGCAAATGCCGCCCCAATGATCAGCTCATTGGTCTTTATGTGGGGGAGTCGGTTATTCTCCTCTCACCACCATGAGAGCTGCTCCACCTCATCCCCAGAAGCTAGCCGATCACCTCCTGATGAGTGCCACCATGGTCAACCTCACAGTACTGATGCATTGGTGAGCATCGAGCAGGGCCTCAGAACATGGCGCTGAGGGGAGCTGTGACCTTCTGACTATGATCAGGTGGAGTATGGAGACCCTGATCCACTAATCTGATCAAAGAATGGCGTTAAACCCATTCAATCCACAAAGAGCATGAAGCTCGTCTGCCTCTCCAGGTAGTCCAGTATGAAGGGCCGTGGTTCAGTATCCTCTGTTATTCAGCCCCCCCTCCCATAGACAAACTGGGTAGTGTTTAAGCTTGAATGATGTTTTCTGATTAAGGACCAGTTTTTTGAAGCACTTCATAACTGATGTGGGGGCTGTCGGCCAGTAGTTTTTCAGGGTGGAGATGCTAGAGCCCTTTGGTAACGGGACTATGATGGACACAGTGGGACAGGGCCAGCACCTGGTTGAAGACATTGGTCAAGAGTCTAACCAGCTGGTCAGCACAGTCTTTAAATATCCGGGCATCTTAGAGCATGGCTATCCCCCTTTGGTTGTGGATCTCTTTGCCTTTTGTGTGGTTGTACTTGAACTTTAGTTACCCTTTATGCTCCAGCAGTTGAACAACATGTTGAATGTTGCTGAGTTAAATGAGCTTTGGCAATGTTATGGCAAATGCAGGGACTTCACCAAATCATGTGGCCAGAGTTAACTGTGTTTGGATCCTGGTGAGATCCTGCATCCGGTGATGCCAACAACTTTATGGACAGATGACTTCAGTTCATTTCAGAATCAAATGTGCTTTACTGATGTTTTAGGTGTTTTCTATGCAGGCATAATCCAATTTAATGGTATCATGTTGGATCATCACGATTGAAATGAGTAACTATTAAATTGATTTTTTGTATGTACAATCGAAATGATTCACTCAAGTACGATTTACAAACATAAAATGTTCTGGTTGAAATGACAAGTTACATTTTCGTAAGGCTTATTGGCTGGTAATTTCCTTTTTTTGAGTGTATCAACAAATGTGGCACCTATTTTGAATATACATTATAAAAGGGATTCAGAATGAATTTATAGAAATGTAGGCAAGATTTATTTTCAACCATATTATAATGAACACAAACACGGAAAAATGTTTCAATAAAAAAAAAACACACAGAAGTGTCAGAAGTTAAATTAAAGTTAAAGAAGTAAATTGTTGGCTCATTTTAAACATGAGCCAAGATATTTTAAAATGAATGAAAGTTGTTAATTGCAGCCTTTTTGTACTTTATAGTTGTGTTGGGAGTTGTGGTTTTAGTCAGCTGTGCATCGACAATCTTTAAATTGGTTGCAGCTCTCCACCTGAACAGTAAATGTTGGTAGGACGTTTTGCAGCCCATCTCTCTAAGCAAAACTAAGCCCTGAGTTTTGCAGATCTAAGTGAAGAGTGAGTTCAGCTACGAAAAGGAAGGCGAGCTCCAGCAGTGTGACTGCACAGATCCAGACTGACACACAAACACAGATGCTTGGTTTGATTCCCCTAATCTGCTCAGTTTGGCAGCAGATGACAGGAGCTTGGTTTGTGAAGGAGACGGGGCGTTGATGAATGTGTTCTTTGCACATGAGGATTTTACAAACACTCAACAGCAGTGAGTCACAGACTTAAACAGTGCATTCATATTTGAATCCAAACCTGCAGGATGTGCTCTTCCATTACCACGCAGAATAATCAGATGTAATTTTGTGTTTTCTGTGGTTTAGATGCTCTAATGCTTCATCAGAAAGGCAAAAATCACTCTGTCTAGTGATTAACTGTTTTTTTTTTTTACAGATTTTGTTGCTTTTCGTATGTTTTTGTAATTACAGACCCACTCCAATAGTCTTTTTAGCTGTTGTAAAGTGTTCCCAGTGGTCTTTTAACTACAATGATGCCAAAATCAAAAACCTGTCATTTTTTATTTTCTAGGACATAGTTTCTTAGTTGTGGTCGATACTGTTAGCACAGAGCAACCCCGCCCCCATTCCCATCACCCATAACTTGGAGCTGTCTGTTTACACGCTTTCCCACTAATGGACGCTTCTCACAGTGATGAAAGTCTTCCGGGTATTCCCGGAAATCCGGGTTTTTGAGCAAACCGATCGTACCTTCCGGGAAATGAAGACCTGATCTCTACGGACAAATCGCTTTCCGGATGAAAAAATTGTCTGAAATCGGCGAATTTTAGCTTTATTTTTGATATTTCTCCGTGCATCGCTTTCTCTATGGGCGCGGCCATCTCTCGTCTTCACGGCCTAATTGACCAATGACGGGACGTTTTAGTTGCTTTTGGATGCGTCGACGGCTCTGATTGGCTCTGTCTGTACCATGTGGTCAGCGTGACGGATTCCCTAGAGACCAAAACTGGCGGACCCACGCTAAACTTTCACAAACAAATCTGAAGAGTTTGCGATCAAATTTGTGTTAAAATAATGGCGGGCATCGTCATTATTGAGCGTGGTCACGACCTCAGTTGTGAGAAGACGATAAAAAACAAATTTAAGTGGTCTTGGCTGGAAGAAAAAGATTTTTAAGGTAGTGTAGGTCCAATACATTTTGTGTAAAATTATCTCAAAACCAAATTTTGAAATTATTTCAGTTTACTTATTTTGAATTAATTTCTCTATCTAATTTATTTGTATTTCCTAATTACCATGATTTAGTTCAGTTTTGCTCAAAAACATATTATTGACATTAGTTATAAGTATTTGGTGGTTTGGACCCACACTCCCTTAAAAAAGAACGTTTACCATGTTTAATTTTGCTTGTATGTTTGTTTTGATATTTCCCAGATTACTTGGTATTGGTGTTAAAGAATTGAAGTATTATGTTATAGAAAGATAGTTTGTTGTACCAGAATGCATCTAAGACCATGTATTGTTCAAAAATTTCGCTCTGCACCAAAGCTCTCTAAAAGAAAAGTTCAGGGATTTTTTCCTTGCCTGGCTTTCATCACTGTTCTGAGACGCCCCCAACAAAAATGAGGAGCAATATTGAAGCTATCCAGTCGTACGTACATGGATCTTTCTCCTTCTGATTCACAACAGATTAAATAAAGAAATACTCAGAAATGCAAATTTAAGATCAATTGTCTTTATATACATGTCCCCCATCATCAAAAAAATGCCACAGCTTAAAACAGAAACGAAATTTCCATCAGAGTGGGGTTTAGACAAGTTTATCAATTTGAAAAATTCAAACTGAAGTGTTGGTGTTAAGCTAAACAAGAAAGCGCCTGAAACTTTCTCTAATTTTAATATAGATTTAATTATTTTCAGCTTCAAATTTTCTGTTTTTGAGCTTTAAAACTCAACATTTGAGTTTTTAAAACTTTTTTCCAGTTTCAAATCTTTTTTTTTATTTTTCTTTCTTCTAGTTTCGAATCTGAAAGTTTCAAGTTTGAGGGAAAAAAAAGATCTGAAACAGAAAAGAAGTTTTGAAACTCAAATTTTGAAACTTAAAAACAAAAACTTTGAACCTTAAAATAAATAAGTTTGTATTATAATTAGAGAAAGTTTCAGACGCTTTAATGTTTTTCTAAGCACCAACATTTTGGCCTCAAGATTTTTGTTTTTTTTATTAGGGTTGGGTTGATGCAATGACTTTTTTACTCAGTGGTATAAAGGGAGATTCCCCCCTTTCGCTTGCAAGAGCTGTTCAGTTTCTTCCTGAAGCTAACCTAGATAGACCTATAAATGATGTATCATAAGTGTTGAAGGTAAAACAAAAACAAGTAAAACCACTCATGGAATATAGTTCGAAGGCCCGACTTGAAAACTCAGTTAAAACGAACAGTTGGAGCATCTTTAAATGTCCGTAAATAACCTTTAAAATTAGTCATGTGACCTGGACGCCCTGGAGCATCCATCGACTCCTTAGCAAAAGCAAATAATAAGTAACCAGAGGGGAACAACTGGGAGACAGCGGAGGAGGAAAATGAGACAGCATTATTTACATTAAGCGATTATTTTTCTCCTCATGTGACACCCAGAGCAGATGCTGCATCTGTCCTCCAAGACAGATCTGTGTTCAGAATGGAACGGACAAACTGCATTTACAGTTGATCTTAAGCTGTTTTGTTTCTTCCATCTGTCTGCATAAGTGTGTGCTCCGTTTAGGCCTTTGTCCAGTGTCTGTTGGCAGTATAATAAAGTTTTATTGTCTGATAAGGACACTGACATGCAAAAAGGGATAAAAAATACAGCTGGAAAAACTCACAAAGTTGCTCAAATTTGCAGCTTTTCAAGCAACATTGGAACTGTTGTTCGCTTGGCATCAAATCCAACAACTTATGCTCATATAAGAAGCTGCAGAGTTCTGAGTCCAATCCGTCGTCTCTCAGCAGAACCTCCAGGCTGCAGTCGGGACGGGAGATGGTTCCAACGTTTCCAATGTTTTAATCCAAAGAATTATAACAGATTCTGATCTGAGTGGGCTCATACGTTTACGCGGTTAGGTATTAACCTGACAAACAAATACAGAGAATCACAAATCTGCAGGTGGTTTGTCTACCTGCTTAAAAATCATCAAGTGAGAAATTAAATCTCCATTAAAAAAAAGAAGGAAATTAGAACGTGAGCAAACAGAAAATGAACAAATAAAAACATAAAAAATAAAGAAAGTAAATGGTTCTTAGAAAGAAAGTTGGACTCACAAAAAACAAACAAACTGGCAGATCATTCTGTCGCAAAACTGGTAATCAGAATTTGGTAAAGAATCTTCTAGAAACACGCACTTCTAAATAATTTGGTTGAAAGACAGTTTTTAAGTCTACTCTAAAAAACAGATTTCATTTCTTATTCTGCCCAAAGGGACATAAAAAAATACAACAACAAAAAACAAAACACTTCGTTTTGGGATGCCAAATTACCAAAACAAGAACAGGACCCCCAATTTTTTTGTTTTGTCCTTTTTCCTCAAGTAGATTTTCCAAAAGATAAGTTTTACTTATTTAAAAAGACAATCAGAGGAAGATAATCATCTTTTTCTATTGTTAATTAATGTTTTTTTTTTTTTAGTTTGGGTGGCACTGTTCTCATGCTGGACCATTGCATTCACAGTTCCTTCAAGTCGTTCATTACCACATATGCTACTGAAAAGCTTCAGGTTAGGGTTAAGGGTCACTGGGTCATGTCCTCTGAGTTTCCTGTTATTTTGCAGCATGACTTTATGAATGAATTACTTTATTGCGCGCCTTTATCATCAAAGATTTTCAGGATGTGTCAAATTGGCTGTTTTCTTGCTGACTGTTTAGGCTACTGGGACCTTTGGAGATGCTTTAGGGGAATTAGTTGCTTAGGTTGTGACACCACAAATGTCTATAGTCGAACTTTTTTATTATATGAAACTCTCATTTCATTTAAAAATTAAAATCCAATTAAAGTCCCCCTCTGATGAAAATCATGTCTTTTGACAGGTATTTAATACAAATTTTGGAGTATTTCTGCTTTTAAAGGATCAAACTGTCAGAAAGACGCTCTGTTTGAATTAATGAGCTGTTGTGATGTCACACCGGTGCATGCGCATTGCTGTATACAACGAATTTGGGGAGAAAGGGAAAGATGGTGGGGGTGTTTTTAAAGACCACTTGGCTTACGTCTACTGACCATTTCTTACGAATTATCTGATCATAAAAATATTGTTTTTCTGCAGAGAACGGATAGAGACTCGTTAAAATGGATAATTATATTCATGGCAAACTGATTATTAATATCAATAACTACCACAGTTGGCTATATATCATTACTAAAATGCTTTGATTGCGAAATAATTAAAGAGATAAAGAGGTAAACCAAAGCTTTCTAGGGAATTAGAATATACCATTCTGATGTGTCCACCTGTATAGACGAATCGATCCATAATTCTCTTTACTTTTCTCGTTCAAGCTGGCATCTGGCTCAGAACGATACGGCTAGACATTTCCGATATTGCTTGACTTTTTCTTTTGGAACAGCAGTGAAGATTTACGCTATAGAGACACGGCTACCATCATCAGAAAGGGGGAATCTAGGGCGGGGCTACTCAACTCAGCACCAATGTAGAGGAGATTTTGGAAACAGAGGGCTCAGATAAACATGAAATATGGCTTTGATGTCATAGGATTTTGATTAAAAACTTCATAATCAGAATTAAAACACCACTGGAGATGTTTTCATTAAAAAGTTGTCATAGGGAGACTTTAAAACAGGGGTCACCAACCCTGTGCCCGCGGGCACCAGTGCGCCCGCGAGCACCCCTTGTGGCGCCCGCAGGGAATGCACCCAAAAAAACCACTTTTTTTTTTCTTTTTTTTTTTTAATGAAGCAAATATTCAACAAACAACCACGGCATGTCTGTCAATGACAACAATATCAATTCTGAGATAAAGGTAGACAAAAAAATAAAAATAAGAAAACAAATATAACTTAAAAAATAATCAATAAAAATAAGGGTCTATTAGAAAAGTTTAAATAGATCAAATAAATGACACAATGTCTGTGCATTTTTATGATTCAAGTAATGTAAAGATTTAGAGATTAGGTTGAGACGGTTGAGTAATCCATTAATGTGAGGTTTCACCTTTAAGAATTCACAAGTATGAATAAAATGCTTTACAATCAGTACATTAATCAGAAAGTCCAGATTTTTTTCAATTAATTGTAATGGAATTTTATTGTATTCCAATTTAAAGGGTTAATGATGATATTTTGGGATTTGAGCCAATTATGAAAAGAAGACCAAAACTCTTTCACATGAGAACATTCAAAGAAAAGATGTTCCACAGTTTCTACATCATTTCCACAAAAGACACAAAGATCACTATCCCAGTTAAAGCAAGAATGTAAAAAATGATTGGAAGGGTAAATATCATTTAACGGGAATGCTCCAAAAATAGCACTGCTCATGTAGCAAATCAATATATTGTGGGGGTTAGCCCCGCCTTCAGCTTTTAAGACTCATGGGAAGTGGGGAATCTTGGTGTGTTAAATCGCTCACCATAAGTGAGGGAGCTGTAAGTAGAAGTGAAGTTAATGCTGTTTGGCTGGTGGTGGGTGTGTACAAAATAAACGGACTGATATGATTGTCCGCTAACTTATGTGAGTGTCGTTCTTGACAAACCGGTGCTGTGCTTTGCATGGGGCACGGGGAGCAGATTCGGACATGTCCAGTGGGGCCGCCACCAAGTAAGGAGATAGTGCAGGGGTGTCCAATTCCAGGCCTAAAGGGCCGGTGTCCTAAATGTTTTCCATTCAACTTGGCCTTGAAGCTCCTTATTGGCTAAACACACCTGATTCAGGTAATCAACACAGGATCAAAGACACACACAGGACATCACACACAGGACCAGAGACACCCACAGGACCAAGGACTCATACAGGACCAAAGACACACACAGGTCCAAAGTCACACAAAGGACCACAGACACACGCAGGACCAAAGACACACACAGGACCAAGGACTCACACGGGACCAAAGACACACACAGGACCAAAGACACACACAAAGGACCACAGACACACACAGGAACAAAGACACACACAGGACCAGAGACACACACAGGACCAAGGACTCACACGGGACCAAAGACACACACAGGACCAAAGACACACACAGGACCAAAGACACACACACAGGAACAAAGACACAAACACAGGACCAGAGACACACAAAGGAACAAAGACACACACAGGACCAAAGATTCACACACAGGTCCAAAGACACACACAGGAACAAAGACACAAACACAGGACCAGAGAAACACACAGGACCTGAGACACACACAGGACTAAGGCCTCACACAGGACCAAAGACACACACAGGTCCAAAGTCACACACAGGACCAGAGACACACGCAGGAACAAAGACACAAACATAGGACCAGAGACACACACAGGACCAAGGACTCACACAGGTCCAAAGACACACACAGGACCAAGGACTCACACAGGAC